>OY992531.1:145743637-147100262 GCA_963921185.1 Dasysyrphus tricinctus | reverse complement strand
GAGTTTTCCGAACTGAACAAAACCAGTCATTTGCTAACTTTTTTTTTTGCATATATAAGACCGTTTTTTTTTCACTTTCATCAGATACTTTGTTTTATAAAACTTTGCGTTTTTACTAATTGGTCACTAGTAGGCGTATTGTTGTTTTAAAAAAAAAATTCTAAAAGTAACTGATTTTAACTTCTAAATTTACATAAATTTTCTGTCAAAAAGTGCATTTTAAGAATTAAAAATTTCAATATCAAATGATACAAATATGATTAAATAATTAATGAAAATCATGAAAAATATATTGAGTTTATATCCACTGCAAAAAAAAAATTGTCAAAAAATTACCGTTAGGTATAAAAAATTGACTGTCAAAAATGGTTTTTTTCAAAATTCACAAGCATTTTTATTTTGCATTATTAAAATTTGTATTATGTACAAAATTAAAAATTTTATCCAATAGTGGCATAATAAAAATATGGAATTTTATGTTATTAAACATTTTTTAGCAAAAAATGCTATAGTGTAGGCTATATTTTCTTTGAAAAATAGCCATTTTAGCCATTTTCTCGATTTCTGAGAGGCTTTTACCAAAATCTAGAGCATACAATTAAATTTTTTTTCCAATGATCGCATAGAAAATAACTTTATCTGTCCATAGACACCTTAATCGCTTTGATCGGACAAGTACACGCTTCGCAATCTTATTCATGAAATCACCATTTCAGTCCGGAACACTCTTCAGTATATTTAACCCTTAGGCCTGGTTCACACGAGATTGTACCGCACGTTTTTTATCGCATTCGGTTCTTACCGAACAAATATCGGGTGTTCACACGATATTTATATTTATTCGTTTTAAACTCGAAAAGCTGCAGTATAATGAAAATGAATGGAAAAGTTTGAATTTGCGAAGTATTTTATTTTTATCTTTTTAGGGGAAAGGGCTAGAGAGCTGAAATTTGGACGGATGATAGAAATTATTGATTTAAATATGAAGTAAAAAAATAAGAGTCCTAGAATACCGTTGGACGGAGATAACGGCAATATTTGAGCGCTTGCACATATGAACTCATATCTCTTAAGTGCATTGATGAATATTCTTGCTGTTTTTAAATATTATACTAAAGAGGTGAATAAAGCCCAATTCAATTCCATTTATTTTATTCTAAATTAAAATGTTGATGAAAATTGGTATAATTTTAAAAAAACTAAAAACGCACATTTATTGCCTCATTCCTCTTCTTTATTTTAAGACTTTAACCTACAAGATCCAATCAGTATCACCGGAGTTATAATTTGTTTAAATCAACCATATCGGTCGATTAATTTTTTTTGTGTTCCTTGGCTTTTCTCTCCACTGAAGCTCATTCGATGCCAACGAACAAATACCCAACGTGGATTTAAACCGTGTGAACGAGACTATATAAAACTATACGCCACTGGAAGACGATACGTCACAGTTCATACGTTTTTTTTTATAAGTCCGTTGAGTATTCGATAAACGTACTAAGCTGAGTACGTTTTCTTGCCGTACAAACGTCGTGTGAAAGGCTCTATGTAAAATATATACGCCACTGCTCATTCGCACGGATTTATACTGCAAAAAATCATGCGGTACAATCTCGTGTGAACCAGGCCTAAGGCTTTTCACACGACGTTTGTACGGCAAGAAAACGTACTCAGCTTAGTACGTTTATCGAATACTCAACGGACGACAAAAAACGAATGAACTGCGACGTATCGTCTTCCAGTGGCGTATAGTTTTATATAGTCTCGTTCACACGGTTTAAATCCACGTTGGGTATTTATTCGTTGGCATCGAATGAGCTTCAGTGGAGAGAAAAGCCGATGTACACAAAAAAAAAATTTATCGACCGATATGGTTAGTTTAAAAAAATTATAACTCCGGTGATACTCATTGGATCGTGTAGGTTAAGGTCTTAAAATAAAGAAGAGGAATGAACGCATTAAACATGCGTTTTTAGTTTTTCAAAACTATAAAAATTTTCATCAACATTTGAATTTAGAATAAAATAAAAGGAAATTAATTGGGCTTTATTCACCCTTTTAGTATGAAAATTTTTGCCCCTCCTCAATGATTTTTTTACACAATATAGTCCGTTATGTCAGCTTTCTTTAAAGATCTTAATCTTGAAGTTCCAGTCAGTAGAACGGGAGCTATAATTTTTTAAAGCCATCCATATCAAATTTTAATAAAAAAAAACTCCATGTAAATGTGACATTTAAAAACAACAAGAAAATTCATCAATGCACTAACGAGATATGAGTTCTTAAAGGGCCCACAGACACCACACTTGTGTGCACACATGTGTCGGTGTGCGGAAAAGTGTGCTGTGTGTGGGCTGGTGCACACACCGATTTTTGGTGTCAGACAAGGAGCGAGTAAAAATCAAAAGTTTTTGATTTTTGGGGATGTGCACGCACATTTACTATTAAGTTGCATCGGAATCGCGTTTGAATGAGGAGCGTCGGAAGTTTTTCGATTTAAAATTTCATTATCATAATGGTCTTTTTTTTATGAGATCTCTAAAGCGTGTACGATTTGGTGTGGTGTGTGTGGCGGAATCGCACACCGGTGTTGGTACACATGTGTGCAAAAAAGTGTGGTGTCTGTGGGCCCTTTTATGTGAAAGCACGAGAGAGTACGAACTGGCAAATGAGTTCGGCACATACATTTTTAAATGTCAAATTACTCGCAGCTCTACTGGCTTATCAGCTGGCTTCGAAAAAGGCGAGCGAATTGCAAAGGTTTCTATGTATTAGTTTCTCGATAGCGTATAGTGCTATATAATACCTATGTACCTGAAACTGTGAAAAAAATAATATAGCACTCATAAATATGTATATAAATTATAATAATTTATTTTAATGTTATATACTCGGGCGCAAAGGGCGCTTCACTTCAGGCGCGGATCCAGGAATCCAGTTTGGGGGGGGTCATGCTTAGCAGAAGTCCAGTTTAATCATGGCTTCATTCCAGTCGAAGGCTTGATCAGGGAGAAGTTTAAGACTTACTGGCTGAACAGAATGCAAGACGCAACTGGAATAGATGTCAAAAAAGCTGCAGTAGATGTCAAAAATGCTGCAGTAAAAGTTAAAAATTGTTCAACTCTTGCAGCTCCGGCTGCAGCATTTTTGACATCTATTCCAGCTCCGTTTTGCATTCTGTTCAGCCAGTTAATCGGACTCCCGCTTATACATATGTAGTTTGAGCTGGAAACTGTATTCCTCGACAAGATTTAGCTTCATTTCATACTTTTAGGACAATGATGAGGATAAAGATAAACATTTAAGATTGGAAGCGAAATTGACGAGAAAACCGTTGTTTTCAAGTATCAAGCGTCATTTTGAGATGAAACAGATAGACAAAATTGCAAAAAATATGTTGGATTCCATGCCGTAAAGAAAAAAAACAGCTTTCAAAGCAAAAAGAAGGGTATTTTCCTATTATGTAATATTATTAAAGAAAAACTTGCATGTAACGCAAAAAAAATAATTATTTCAATTTAACAATATTTACACAAGAAAACTATATGATCATATTAATTCAATACTGTACTTGATTTCAAAGAATTAGGCTAGTTAAGATAAGCTGTGGGTGAAGTTAGCACCGCCATTTTCGATAAAAAAGTTTTGCTGTATTCTGCTCAACTTGTGCTGCCTTGTGCCGTAATTATTTAAAAAAATCGAGAATTTTCAAATTTTACGGATGAGAATTTTTTTAAATGTTTGTTGTTTTTTGGCCGTAAAAGTTGCAAATAGGCGAATTTTTGTATCTCCATATGGCAGCACAAACTGAGCACAAAATAGCACAATTAAGTTTTTTTTTATAAAAATGTGAAACTTATACAAAAAGGCATATACATTTATGTATGTATTAGTTTTTGGCCTAAGACTCTAAATTTTGCAATTTTTGTTTATCTTTTCGGCGCATGACAGCTCAAACTGAGCACAAAACAGCATATCTTTCACTTTTAAGAAATTGCGAAATTTCGAAAAAAAATAATTCATAAAATTAGCATGTTTGCAATTTTTTTAATTTACAGCCCAATTTGATCACAATACAGCATAGCGAAAATGGCGGTGCAACCTCACGCTACAGCCCTTCGCATTTTATTCTTGTCCATTAAAGTTGCAATTTTACGAATTTTATTTTTATCTCTTTGGCGCCTAGCAGCATAATCGTAGCACAAAATAATACAACTTTCTTTTTTAAGAAATATTGAAATTAAAAAAAAAAATGAATTCGCAAAATTTGCAAATTTGCGATTTTTAAAAATATTTACGGCACAAGGCAGCACAAAATCAGCGCAATATAGCAAAATTTTACTCTAGAAATTCAAAAATGGCGGTGCTAACTTCACGCACAAGCACATTAAGAAACGAAGACAT
The DNA here is from genome assembly GCA_963921185.1 of Dasysyrphus tricinctus. NCBI lineage: Eukaryota > Metazoa > Arthropoda > Insecta > Diptera > Syrphidae > Dasysyrphus > Dasysyrphus tricinctus. Next base: position 147,095,858 of record OY992531.1, on the reverse strand, counting down.
CCAAGTAATATTTTTAGAAAATTTTAAATAAGCAACTTACAAAGATCTTCTGCTATAAAATTAAAAAAAAAAAGAATGCTACCTTTTTTGATCGGTGCATCCGCAGCAAAATGTCTGTGACCCTCAAAACTATTTTCTTTTCAATTAAAAATAAAACAGAGTTAATAATGTTTAAAATGCTATGATAACTTGTTATCAAAACTACTATGCAGGGTATCACACAGTTACCACCGCAGATGAAAACCATGGGTTACTGAAAAACTTAAGAGGTATTTTTCTCATTTTCGCTGTGCTTTCGAGTTATAACGGATTTTATGATAAAGGGTCCCGTTTGCTTTAAAGCTTAATCTTTTTCAAACTACGGCAGAGTCTTATTTCTTGCGATGATGGTGAATGTGGGGAACCGTTATTATTTAAGAGAGTCCGCAGAATTTTAAGTCGAATGGATATCTTAGTCAATTTAGTGTATCCTCGAGGGATAGTAGTGATTTTTGATCAATATTTCCTTGCTGTCAATTTCATTAAGTAGCTTGGCTTTGTTAAGAAAATAGAAGCTAACCAATAATAGGTCTCGTTTTTCGTATAAATAGTAGATTACTAACAAATATGGAATAACCCAAAAAGTTTTTCTCTGTGCTCTAATTTTTTGAATAATCAGTAAAGATTGCTCGTGTTTGTTGTTTTCGCTGGAGCTCTGGGGGGGGGGGGGTCATGACCCCCATGACCTCCCCCCTGGATCCGCCACTGCTTCACTTCCTAAACCTTCCCTATCCTTATCCATCCTTGTCCCTCGTCGGCACGGCGAATAGCTGTCCAACGTTATCCCCCTCGGAGGCACGGCGAAAAAGCTGTTCATCGAGGTTTCCTCCATGTCGGTACGGCGTATCGCTGTTCGACGTGTTTTCCTAAACACATTAATCCTTTCCTTCATAGTACGGCGAATAGCTGTCTGCCACTCTTTCTTATCATATTCCCTTCCTCACCCACTCCAACTTTCCTATTGGGCTGGATCTAAGGTGTTATACGACCCGTGCCGATGATCAGCCTGGCTGGGGGCCCAATTAAAAATATTAGCTCAGTCGTTAACGGAGTATCCGATTTTTGGCACTTTTCGGATCAGCTTGCCTTCTCTGCATACACGAATCCCTGTGTAGAGTGACCACCCTTTATTCGATACTCGTGGGTCCAAAATTTAATGTCAAACAAAAACAAAACAAACAAACAAAAAACCATAGAAGAAGAAAAAGAATTTAAGACCGGTTCCTCTTCTAAACCGGGCAGCAGTACGACGACAAAGCTGTTTGCTGTTACTCCTGGGGCTGGTGTCGGTGGGGAGGCTGTGGCATGTCATGGCCCCTCATCTGATACTAATCTCAGTGAGAGTAGTGATGTGGTAGTAATACCTAATTTTAGTAGTGGGATGGGGGTTGTGAATAACGATCCCACCACTACCAGAGATAATACAGCTCTCCCGAGTACGTCTCGAGGGGGGGCCCGGCTTAGTGGTGCCAGGGTTGTGAAAAACGGTCCTACTACCGCTGGGTTGGGTTCTCACCCGAGACCATCGCGCGAGAGCCGTCGAAATAGACCGTCGAAGGGCGGCTATAGGGTCAGGCGGTCAGCTGCTAGGCTCCTCAAGACCGTCGGTAATAAACCGGTGGTCGAAGGGATGCCGGAGCAGGACCCCAGGATCAAATGGGCCCAGAGCATTCTAGCGAATGCGCAGACCAGTGACGACTCCACGTCGAAGCGTAATAGGTCTCTGGATGAAACCGTTCCGGTGCCCAAGCGTCCCAAAGTGCATAACGCCAGCACTCTCCATTCCGGAGGATCCAGATCCTATAGCGACGCTCTCAAAAACAAGAACAAGATCGTGGTTGCGGTTATCGACAGGAGCGATATTGATGGTACGATTTCTCCAGATCAATGGCAGGTGGTCAGAATGAAGCTCTCGGCAGGCTTCTTGAGTCTCATGAGGGATAATCCGGGACCACCTCCTCTCACAGGCGATGGCGGTTGGCATCAAGGGCATGTCAAACTCATCGTCTGTGAGGATCAGAGATCGTGCGATCTGTATAAGCTTGCTGTCAGTAGGTTGGGCGAGGTCTGGACAGGTGCGTAGCTCGAAGTTGTTGCTAGGGAAGACATCCCGTGCAGACCTAGAGCCCGCATCTGGATACCAGCCGAGCCCTCTTGCATGGAGGAAATACTCCAGATAGTCAAGTTGAGCAACCCCTCATTACCGACTCATGACTGGAAAGTCGCAAAGCTTGAGGAGGTAAGGGGTCTTTATAGAAGCGCGATTATCGTGATCAATAAGGATTCCCTTGCCCCCTTAGCGCAGACCAAAGGCTGATTCGGTATGGGTTCGATTCGATCTCTCTGAAGGTGTATAAAAAAGACGAGGTTGACGCGGAACGCGTCCCTCTGTTAAACACTGAAGCTGTGTCCGTGGTAGAGGACCCTGGTGCATCCATCACCTTTCCATCGATTGGTGATGAGGAATCCAGGTCATCCTCGATCACGGTACAGTCTTCTACTAATGTCGATAGTCTAACCGATATGGAGACTGAAGACTTCATCAACCTTGTTCCCTTGGGTGAGGATGAGCTTTTGGGCTCATCTTCGGAGGAACTCAATGAAACCGTGGTGGAGGTTGATCTGCCTAATTGTAGCCAAAATGCTGCAGTTAGTCCAGATTAATCTCCAACACTCCATTAAGGCTTCGGCCTCCCTTCTTCTCCGTTTATCCAGGAATGGAGAGGATATTGTCCTGATCCAAGAACCGTGGATTGTTAAATCCATTGTTAGTGGACTCAGGACTCCTGGATACTACGTACTGTATGCGTCTGATAAAGGTGACCCTAGATCTTGTATACTAGTTAAGCGTAGCACTAATGTATATTTACTCCCTGATTTCAGCGACAGAGATATCACCGCCGCTAGGCTCGAAACGGCCAATGAGACGTACTGGCTAGTGTCGGCGTATCTGGGCCATGACCACCTCGGCCCTCTCCCCGGTCATACACTGGAGAGACTGATTGCGCATGCAGAACGGCAGAAGATTTTCCTCATCATTGGGAGTGATGCGAACTCCCATCATACAGTATGGGGAAGTACTGATATCAATGATAGAGGTGAGTCTCTTTTTGATTTTATCTTAAGTACTAACCTTATAGTAAGTAATGTGGGTAATGAACCTACCTTCATCACTAAAAACCGACAGGAAGTATTAGATATTACTCTTGTCTCAGACACCATTCATCATAAGATCTCGAATTGGAAAGTGTCGGATGAACACTCGTTCTCCGATCACAGATACATTCAATTCAGTCTCATCGATGAACCTCCTTGCCGCGTTGAATTTCGAAACCCTCGGAAAACCGACTGGCTCAAATATAGGATTACACTCCAGGGGCTTTTAAAACCAGATCTCTTAAATCCTCCTTCTAATAATAATGAACTTGACTGCAAGGTCAATGATCTCACATTAGCCCTCAACAAATCCATGGCTACATTCTGCCCACTTACTCTAGTTAGGGGGAAAAAGAAACCACATTGGTGGGATTCTGGGCTTGAACCACTCAGGAAAGACTGTCGCAAGTGTTTCAATCGAGCTAAAAGCACTCGTGAAGTGTCAGATTGGGAATCTTATAAAATAACCCTCAAACTGTATAAGAAAGCATTGAGAAAGTCAAAGAGATCCTCTTGGAGACATTTCTGTGGAAAAATAGAAGAAACTTCAGAGGCATCTAGACTAAGAAAAATTCTCTCTACTAATCCAGTAATGCCAAGCTGCTTAAAAAATGCTGATGGCTCATGGACAAATTCCTGCGAAGAATCGCTTAACTTGCTATTGGATACTCACTTCCCTGGTAGCTCCCAAAACATCTATAGCTTCGACCGTAATAGGTCTGATATGAATCCAAGCTATTCTCAAGGTCTGATTACAAGGGAAAAACTGCAATGGGCGCTCAACAGCTTTCAGCCTTACAAGTCTGCGGGACCAGATGGCATAATACCAGCCGGACTCCAGATGAATAAAGATTTAATTCTGCCAATTCTGGAGTCTATCTATACTAGCTGCTTAGCACTCGTATACATCCCCTTGTCTTGGAGAGAGGTTAGGGTTGTGTTCATACCCAAAGCTGGAAAGTGCTCCCAAGTAAACCCAAAGGATCTCAGACCTATTAGTCTATCATCATTCCTTCTAAAAACATTTGAACGATTGATTGATATCCACATACGATCATGCATTGACACTCGACTTTTGTCTACGAGTCAACATGCTTACTGCAAAGGGAAATCTGTAGAAACGGCCTTACATAGTTTAGTAAGAACCATTGAATATTCCCTCCATCATAAAGAGTTCACCATGGTTGCTTTCTTAGATATAGAAGGCGCTTTTAACAATGTCGACGCATCTGCAATCGCATCTGCGCTGACATCTCTGAAGGTAGATGGTTCGCTTGGAGAATTGATTAACCAAATGCTGACGAGCAGGGTTATCAACTCAAAACTAGGTAGCTATTCTGCTAGAAGGTCTGTTAGTAGAGGTACGCCTCAAGGCGGTGTCCTTTCTCCCCTTCTTTATAACTTGGTGGTAAATGAGCTGCTAATATGCCTGGAAGAGGAGGGTTACAGAGTGATTGCCTATGCGGACGATGTTGCTATTCACAGTACACATATTGAAGGTAATATCATTAGCGTGTTCATTTTTTTTCAGTTCTGCGCATATGTCAAAATCATTGAAAAATGGCGATTCACGTGACCCCTTCTTGTTAAACGTCAAAATTTGTTCTGTGCTGTGTGTTCATTTGTTACTAACTTGTTCTTGTTTATTAAATAAAAGTTTCCAGCGTTTTGGTATTTATTAATATTTTGAGCATAAAAGAAAACAATTTATAAATTTTCTTTAAGGTTTTGAAAAAAAACTATTTTGCCGTATGCAGTTTACAGTCACGTGCTCATGTTCAGTACCTACCTACAGAAAAAAGATTGCCAATTTTTTCATTGTAAATCAAATTCTTTCCTGGTTTTTAGTGTTATTTAAACTATTTTTTCGTGATTGTGTCGGAAATTGTTCTTTAAACAAATATTTCAATTTAAAAACCAATTTATAGCAAAGCGGTGTGTGCTAATATAAAGCTTTTCGTGCTGATCTTACGTGTTTTTTTAGAAAAATTTTCGTGGTTTTTAGTGTTTTTCTTTAATTTTTCGTCTTTTTGATAAACAAGTAATCATGCGGTGTGCAGTGTTTGGTTGCAATTGTAATAACAAAGGGAAAAATAAAGAAAATAAATATTCATATTTCTGTTTTCCCAAAAATGAAAAATTGTGTGAAAAGTGGGTTGCCTTTTGCGATAGAAGAGAAAAATTCGAAGTAAAAAATGCTAGAATTTGTGAAAAACATTTTAAAAAAAGTGATTTTGCTCCAACAAATATATTCATGGAACAACATGGGTTCTCGACACCAAAGCGTTTGAAACCAGGAACCACTCCATCACTCAAAGTCGGAGAAAGAGAAGAGTAAGTTGCATAAATTTTAAAAATATTTTCTTTGCACCCATCTCATCTCCCGTCAGTTACCTAAAGTGAAGCTAAAGCTTGTCGTTGCCCAAGGTCTTAAACTTCAATCTTCTATAGCCAGCTTTGTCCCTAGATAGATATGTTGTTGCGAGTCAGGATTGGGCCACGGAGGCATCTTCGGTGCTGGAAGGGGGCAGCGGCACGCTTGCTTTTAGCTCGGCTCAGCTCGACGGATTAGGGTGGTTCTTGCCCTCTTCCAAAACACCTCTTACTCAGCAATCAAAATAAAGTCGTGCCTTTATCTAAGGATGAGGAAAAGTGGAGAGGATATCAGGTTAGGGATGGGAAGTGGAAAATGTAGGGGTAGCACAAACTTGGGTACCTATGCCACTGCATTGGTGCAAGGATGAGGCCTTCAGTCGATCTTTCGATGGAATCAAAAAAAAACTAAAAAAAAATGAATAAACTAAATATCCACCATAGCTAACCCTAATCTAAACTAAGTCCTAAAATCTAAAGTTTATATCTGTAGTGATATAAATATTTAATCTAAACCTATCTTTCTACTCTAAACCTAAACTAAACAAATTATTTTTTTTTTCCACCGAAAATCACCATCGACCTCACTGTCACTCCAACACAATGGTTCGCCAAGTCATCAAAGGCCCTGCCTGGTGTTAGTGGCAAAAGTTGGCCAGCCCACCCTTGTATCCGAGACACAACCATCGCTATCTCCTTGGCCGATTTTTTTTTTAGAGATAGCCCCTATTTGAACTTCCAATCGCAAACTAAGTCATGAGTAACGTTCGTTAAAAGTATTTGTGTGAGTGGAAATTAGTCATTTTGATGTAGTCGTAAGTAAGTCAGGTAAGTAACTATAATCGTCAAAATTGTCATAAAGTCATTGAGGTAAGTAGGTAGTATAGGTAGTTTTTGTTTAAAAATAAAGGTAAGTAAAGTCAGAAAGGTAAGTAGGTGAGGTAAGTAGGTAAGGTAAGTATAATTGGTAATAAGTGAGTAAGGTAAGTATGGTCTATTGTGGTAAGTATCCTAGGTAAGTACAGTAGATGATAGGTCTGTAAGGTAAGTATAGTTCAGTAGGTAAGTACATGTCTCGTGAGTGAATTCGATTCTTACGGGAGAGTATCCTATGTCATGTCAGTAGTTAATAGTCCTATTTCTCCCCATTCTCCTCATCGTCGGCTCAGGCGAGCCCTCACACACCTCTTCAAGTTTACTTAGCACTGCATAGCTTTGATAAGTATCATCTCAAAATTCAATGACTAAACCCAAAAGATTCTTCAAACATCTAAATTTATTTCACAAAATTCACTTAAAAACTAAAAGTTAATAATCAAAAATCTATATAAAAAAAAAAGAAATAAAAAAATCAATAAAAGTTCAAAGCTAATAATTCAAAACAAATGGTTTTGATCTTTTCGAACTATGATTTCAAATTATATAAAAAATAAAAAAAAAAAAAACAATAAAAAAAATGGCTTAATTTTCTGACACCGGAGTGTCTCTGTTATCTACCCTACTTTGCATTAAGAGAGTAAGAAAATAAAAATTCAATATTAAAAAAAAGTGGATTCAATGTGAAGCACCGGAGTGTGCGTGTGTTCTTTCCTCTATTCACGATTTTTTGCACTTATAGATATATATATATATATAAATATATGGTAATAACTCAATATAGTTTAAGTAAAAGGAAACTTACTACTTTTTTCTTGTCCCTCGGTGTCCTGCCGGCAGTACTTTCCAGGAGATGTAGAATAAGGCTTCAAATTCTCAGCCAAGATGTACTATTCACATATATTTATCTAGGCATATATACATCTACTTTAGAGTCCAGACACTAACACTCTTCACTTTTCACTCTTATTTTTATATTCTTTTTCCTTAATTTCTTTTTTCTTTCTTCACTTATTCTTTCTTTACTTATTTTTTTTTTTTTTTCAACTTATTCTTCTTCAACTTATTCTTTCTTTATGCTTATTCTTTTCTTTTATGCTGTTCTTTCACTTAAATTCCTTGACTTTACTTTTTTTTTTCTTTTCTTTAAACTTCTTTCATTGATTTTCTTAATTTCTTGCACAATTTCTTATTACAAAAAAAAATCACAAAAAGGAAAAGATATATTTACTTTAATTTAAAAAAAAAATAAAAAAAATCACTGTCCAGAAGGGACAGCAACAAACGAAACAAAAAAAAAGCCCACAAACACCCCCTGTTGCACCAGGTAGTATGTATCCTGGAACCCCTTTTGTTTTTATGGACGTAATCCCTCAGCCTGTCACCAGCACCTCGAATCCAGAATATGATTTGGGCTCAACAGCGTTTCTTTGCTTGAGCTGTTGATTAAAACCCAATACAAAAAAATGAGCAGAGGCTCGAATCGGTTGCGTGGATAGTCGGTAAGCTCCCTTCGACTATGAGTTCACATTCATTCGTCTGTATACGTATAGATATTTGAATACATATATCTATGAGGTCGCTTCTTAGACGCACTTCTACCTACACCCGAACCTGGGAAAGTGAGACATCCATAAAATACTCATATGGAACAATTTACGATTTTTATAAACATCATACCTCTGCTTTATTTTAAAGAACGGAGTCCTCAAGGTTTCCTTAGGAAATGTCCTAACCACCTGTTACTTGTTTCTTCGCTTTTTTTTTCTGTCTGTTTGTCTTGTTTCCTTCCTTGTTCTATTTAAAAATTCGAATGTTAGATTCATAATACTATTTTGTCTAATTTTTCTCACCTCTGTTTAATTTTAAATTTTCCTAATCCAATGGATTTTAAATGGAAATAAATTATTATTCCCTTTTGTTCACAGAACAAAAAAGCACCGCAAAAAAATCACTTTTCTGTTTTTCGTAGGTAAATGGTTTTCGTATGACGGATACCGCTGTTGCCTACTTGGATTGCTTAAAACGAATGCCAATTCTAATTATATACCTAATCATCGGTCATTGCCCTATGGCCTATATCGGAAACCTAGAATGCAATAATATTGGTTTACAGACTGGAATTGCGAATCTATCTTCCCCTTTTCAGCAATACCTATTTTGTTAAGACATATTATATAATATGTCTGCAAACTAATCTCTCATATTATTTGTGTGGGTGTACATACCTAGATTGCTTACAACTAATATTGCACTATTCAGATTCCACATAAGCTTAAATACATAACAAGTTAATATATGACTATAAAAATAATTATAATAATAAAATTTAATAAAGTTATCCTAATAAAATTACCTAATTACTAATTTTATTGCACTACATCCCTACTTTTCTATGCTTTCTTTCACATTTTACCCCAACTTGATCAAAAACTACTTTGTAAACATTGCAGCTTTACGACTTTCAGTGCTGCATGTTGGCAATGCCTTTTCCGCAATTCAGCATGTCGTGACTGACAGTTCTCAATTGTCAAAAGTTAATTTTTATAAACTTTTGCCGTGTTCTTTCCGTCTAAACAAATAAGTAATGACTAAATATAATACAAGGAAACTATAAAAAAAATGAATAAATAATCAATTTAACCTGCAGCATCAACGGGTATTGCGTAAAATCAATTAATCGGTCACAAAGTGCAACACCAGTGAGCCTCAACAAAACGATCGTCAGCCGGTGGGTAAGTTTGTTTTTTTTTTTTTTCTTTCTTTTTATTTTGTTGGTTGTATCTTACTTTATTTGTTTCCTATTATCTTATATTAATATACATTTCCCTTCTTTCTTTCTTTTCAGGTTCAGTAATCAACATCCAGTTTCATCCAACCCCCCCCTCGAAGTCAAAGATAAGTTATTTTTGTCGCCAGTGACTGTTCTATTATACCTTTTATTAAGGGTGGTTTAGCAACAGACTCTGGTGACAATTCTCATCACTTGAAACTTTTTTTATTAATTTTTTTTTTGTTGTCTTTATTTTCAGGTTCTTCGTTGATTGTTTACTTGATCAGTAGCAGATGTATTGTCGCCCAACCACCCACCACACATAATCGCAAGCAACAGAACCAGCAGCAATAGCAAAGCACTTCAGGTCGGGACTATGGACCAAGTAGATTTATTTTGTGAGCAAAAGTGCTAGTTTTGTGACTTTTTTTTTTGTATTTGAATGAATATTTTTCTTTTGCTTTGATGTTTTTTTATTAAAGTGTGTCAAAAATAAGTGTTTTGCTTAGCTCTTTTTATTTTGTTCGGGTCTTGACTTGACATTTTTTTTCCTAAGAGGATACAATTAATTTTTCAACTATGACTGGTGTGTATGACGAGATCGGTCACGCAACAGGCTCGAAGACATTTTCCGAGTGGTCGTGAAGAAAATGGGCTCGTAAAAAGAGTTGACCGATCGTCGGATACTTGGATTGGAATAGTTTCGAATGCCGTTCTCAACGTGTGGCTCGTCCACTACCCTGAGTTAGCTGCGTGATTTCATGTCCGGGCTTAATTCTTTTCAAAGTAAGGCAGTTACCTAGATACTTTTGTTATTTGTTTTTGTTTGAGTGAAGGTTGCTGTTGGATGAAGAGTCTACTTTAGATACTGTTTTGTCGATATACCTTTTAATTGGTTATCTATTTGTTACATTGTATGTATATAGTAATGCAATGAAGGCATACATACTCATATATTATATATATCTATAGTTTTAGTTCTTTCAAGTCTAGCTGAACTCATTTGCTAGGAAACGAGATTCATATCACAGTACAGGTTTTTGAAACAGGTTTGGAAACTATAATAGATATATCACAGTATAAGTATATAGAACTATCACAATCACGTACAGTTATATCACAGATTAATTAAAATAAATAAGTGGATATAAATAAATAATTGTATAAATAAATAAATAAATAAATAAATAGATAAATAACTAAATAAATAAGTAAATAAATAAATCCTCTATGACAAACACAAACATTCATATCACAGCTTAGTATAAATAAGTAAAAATCCCTATAAATGAATCAATAAATAAATAAATAAACCTATATAAATAAATAAATAAATAAGTTATCATATAATAAAACACCACTTCACATATATATCACAGTTTGCTTAGGAACAACAGCAGCTGAGTGCGTCGTTAGGAATGTATATCTTTTGCGTGGTAGATGCCTACTACATCGCCTCTCAGGTTCCCTAATTCATAAAGGGAATTGAATACTGTCTTTAAAATTACTGATTTCAGATATTTTGCACCAAGTTTTGCATTATATTTATCGATCTTATTACTTTGCTTAAAATTTTTTCTGTAAACTATTTGTCCTACTTTGTATGATATGTCTTTGCTTCTTGTATTATATATTTTGGTTGATCTTTGGTGTGCTAAGTTGAGATTTTCAAATATTTTCTTTCTTAGGATAGCTTGCTTATCAGCTTTGTCTAATATGTCAATGTCATTATCTTTGACTAGATCCAGTCTTCGGAGGAGCTCGTATGTTTCGCCGTTTTGAACCATTTGCGATCCAAAAACGGCGTAATATGGCTCGAACTTAATAGCGTCATGTATCACGCTACGAAGAGAGAAGGCTGTATTGCTTACGTGCAGGTCCCAATTGCGTTGGTCACTACCAATGTAGGACCGAATTTTTGCTAATACAGACCGATTAACTCGCTCAGAAGCGTTAGCCTGAGGCGAATAAAAGGCTGTACGTACGTGCTTCACACCATACTTTTTTAGAAAGCTGGAAAACAATTCTGAAACGAACTGTTTTCCATTGTCAGAATGTAAAAACTCAGGTACACCAAACATATGAAACACATCTACTTCAAGATATTTTACTACTTCAGCTGCTGTTGCTCGTTTTAAAGGTTTAAGGAAAACGTACTTGCTAAAGTGGTCTAGTGCAATGAAAATGTATGTATGTCCAGTCTTCGTTCGTGGGTAAGGTCCTAAAAAGTCTATGTAGAGTCGTTGAAAGGGTCGTTCCGTTATCGTCTGTTGTCCCATGGGTGGCCTTGAAATAGAGTTGATTGGTTTATTGCACTTACAGATATCACAGTTACTTATATACTCTTTCACTTCGGTGGTCATATTTGGCCAGAAATACCTTTGACGAAGTTTTGCCAAAGTTTTATGTATTCCACCATGACCGGCAGTGAAGGAATCATGTGCTGATGCCAAAAGGCCCCTACACAACTCCTTCGGTACCCAGAGTTTCCAGGCTCTGTCCTCTTGAATGGGGTCTCCTGTTCGTCTGTCGGTCCGTTTGTATACGAAGCCGTCCGAAATACAAATGTCCGGTAGTTTGTTCTTGTTTTCGTTGATTGTCTTCTTCAATTCAACGTACTCTTCTGACGCAAAATATGGAGAGTTGAAGTCAACTTCTGGCATTTCGGTTACTATCTCATCCATATGCACTCTTGAGAGAGTGTCCGGGACTACATTAAGAATTCCCTTTCTGTGCTCTATAGTGAAGTCAAAGCCTTGCAACTTTAAACTCCACCGAGCTAACCGACCACTCAAGTCCTTCTGTGTCATCAGCCACTTAAGGCTTGCGTGGTCAGTGATTATGGTAAAAGGTAATCCTTCAATGTAGGCTCGGAACTTCTTAACAGACAACACAGCCGCATAGCATTCAAGTTCCGTGACGCTGTAATTTCGTTGTGCGGAATTAAGCTTCTGGGACATGAATGCTATGGGTCGTTCGTTGTTCCCTTCATCCATCTGGAAAAGAACGCTCCCTACGCCAGAAGTTGAAGCGTCGCATTGTATGTAAAAGTGTCGAGAGAAGTCTGGGTTAGTCAGTATTGGAGCTGTCACTAAAGTATTTTTCAAGTTCTCAAAAGCAGTCAAGGCTTCGCTCGTCATCACAAAGTCTTTCCCCTTCTTCAGACAGTCTGTCATTGGGGCTGATATAGACGCAAAATTTGGGATAAAGCGTCTATACCATCCCGTCATCCCTAAGAAACGACGGAGTTGTTTAGGGGTTTTTGGCACAGGAAAATCCCTTACTGCAGAAACTTTTTCTGGATCCGTTCTTAGACATCCATCCCCGACGAAATAGCCTAAGTACTTAATCTCTTTGTAACAGAATTTGCTCTTCTCTACATTTATGGTCAACCCCGCCTCACGCAAACATCTCGCCACCTCTTTGAGAACGCCCATATGGGTTTCAAAGTCTGGAGAGCAAATCAGGAGGTCATCGAGATAGACAAAGACATTCTCTCTCAAACGAGCGGGAATAACTTTGTCCATCAGCTTACACATTCTCTGAGCGGCGTTGCATAATCCAAAGGGCATAACCGTGAACTGATACAACGGTCGTCCAGGGACTGTGAAAGCCGTCTTCTCTCTTGATTTGATCTCCAGAGGAATCTGCCAAAAGGCGTCCTTCAAATCGATACTTGATATGTAGTGCGTGTTGTGGAGTCGACTCAAGATTCCTTCAATGTGCGGCAGAGGATAGGCGAATTTCTTGGTGGCCGCGTTTACTTTCCTCGAGTCTAAGCAAAGTCTGTTTTTGCCTGGCTTACGCACCAACACAACTGGGGAACTGTAAGCGCTGTTGCTCTCCTCGATTACACCTAGTTCTAGCATGCGATCGAGCTCAGCGTACATTAACTTCTGAACGACAGGTGAGATCGGGTAATGCCGTTGTTTGATGGGAATTGTGTCGTCTTCCATCTCAATGACATGCTCTTCGACCGTAGTCTTACCCAATCCCATCGTCGCAAAAGAAGGGAATGTAAGCTTTACGCGCTCAAGTTCATCAGATTGTGTTGGGGTAAGCTGACGCATAGGATCAGACTCTTGCCCTCCCGTCGGCGATGGCATGTCTAACGCGCTGATGATATTTGGAGCGACCTTGAACGTCCTCCAAAAATCTACCCCTAGATAGAGCTGTTGTTGTAGACTGGGAACTACATACAGCTCCATCTCTTGGGTGTTGCCACCCCATGAAATTTTTGTCTTGAATCGTCCGTTAATGTTTTGGTTCTTTCCGTCCGCTGTTTTTATGTCGACTGTCATTCGCGTTATCTTTATGTCATGTTTCTGTATAAAGTCTATTGCCCCTTTTCCCATACAGCTCACAGACGCTCCACTATCCAATAGGCCTACCATTTCTTCACCATCTACGGCTACTTTAGCGTAGGGCCTATTGTCGTCAGAAATAGCTAGCACTGTAGCTTCAATTTTGTTTTTCGTTCTTCTGAACATTGCACATTTCTCCCTTAGCCTAGTTATCTTTCTAAAATTCCTACTATTATTTTCATGAACTGTGATCTCTGCATTAAAAATTCGCTTTTTCGCTTCGTCATATGCTATCATACGTTCGTGAAGACTCTTATGCTGAACCGGTGATATATGTTTAGGATTTTCTAGTTTAATTTCACGTCTTAAAATTTTTATTTCTCCGGATTCTGTTTTTCCGGGAGCGAAATGTTCGTCGGTGGTGTGAACCCGGGCGCACTCCCGACTTTCAGGTTTCCCTGACACGAGGCGCATTTAAAAGACAAGTTTCCTTGCCCACAACTAAAACAGGTGAGTGCATGAAAAGTCGAGGGGCAAGTTGTTGAAGTTGAGTTTTTGTCTTTGGGAGGTTCGGTCTTTTTGTCTCTTTCGTTGTTTTTGTATGTCGGATGTCGTTTGTCTGGTTTTGTGCTTGCGGTTAGTCTGTCTGAGCGGTTGCATTGTACTGCTGCAATGTGTGTCTCTTGTTCGTCTTCGGAGTCAGTCAAGTAATGTCTTGTTCGTACTAGCTCGTGGTCTTCTATTTCGCTGATCTGTTTTCTAGCTTTAAGGTCTCTAGTTGTCAGGTGCTTTTCAGCACGTCGGCACTCTTCCCTCAGATCTCTGATATCTCTGATGGGACACCCGAAGATTAGGGTCGCTACCTTGTCCTTGAGATTTTGTCTCACCATTGAGACTAAGTCTTTTTCATTAGGACGATTTCTCATCTGAAGTGTCAGACCCCTTACTTCTTCGTAGAATTCATCAAATGATTCATTTGGTTGCTGACGCCTGTCCATAATTTCCCTGAGAATCTCATGATCTTCTTCTTCTACTATTTCTGAACTGCCTGAGTAACTCTGCTTTCAGATCATAAAAGTTCAACAGATCCTCTTGGTTTTCCTCGAGGAACTGCCAGTACCATTTTTCCGCGGTACCAGACACTAAGTGGTGGAAGTTGGCAAAGACTTGTTCATTAGTGACCCCGTTCTTTCTTTGTAGGGTTTCGATTCTAAAAATAAAACTTTCGACGGTCATATTCTTCGATGTCCCATCGAACTTCACACCCCATTTATGGATGTCTACACGTTTCCCATGTTCACTGCATATTCTGTTCATCGAGAAATTAGCTCTAGTCAAGGGCGGACTTACTTCTGGGTCTGTTAAGAGCACTCCTTGTTGTTGGCTTTGCCTAGCGTCTGAAGAGAGGGTTGATTTTTCAACTACTCGTAAACGTTCACTCATAGCTGACATATTCCCTGTCACTAGTTCTATCATTGACTGCATTTTTGACAGGTTCCTAGTTTGTTCTGTCAGAATTGCCATCGTTCTATTTTGTGATTCGTCTATGGACCGTGAAACTGCACTTTTTATTACCTTTTTAAGATTTTCCCCTCCCATTGTTATCTCATATTCCTCTTTGTCTCTGTCACTAAATTCACCCAACTCGTCTGCTTCTTCTATTAAGAAACGTTCTCTTTGCAGTGCTTGTGTAAGTCTATTTATGGATTCTCTTGTTTCCTCAGCATTTTCTTGAATAGGTAACAGAATTTGAGGTCCTGATTCCTGACTACCTACCCCCTCTACATTCCCCTGAAATCCACTCGCTAACTCACCAAAGTGTTCCTCCGGTGGTTCTTCGAACGGATTTCGCGAAACACTTTGGTTGAGATCACCTTCTGCTGGAGTTGGACTCAAGTCGGTTCTGGTGGCAGGCACACGTCTCCTACCTTTTCCCCTCGCTACGCCACTCTTTTTAATGGCCCCTGTTGGTTGTTTATTCATTTTCTCTTTGTCTTCTTAACTTCTGTTCTTCTCAAAAACAAAAAAAAATAAACAAAACGAATCTTTTGGGCCTAACCAAAAAACTTCAAAAAAAAAAAAGGAAAAAAAAGATTGAATAAAAGGAATAAATAAAATTTCTCAAAATAAAAGGGAAATTTGAAAGAGAAATTCAAAAAAAAAATAAAAAAAAATATAAATAAAAAAAATAAAGGAGAAATTCAAAAATAGAAAAAAAGTGTGAAAGTAATCCAAGATTTCAAAAAAAATTAAAAATATGAAAAAAGGATTAAAAAAAAGCTAGAAGTAAAAATTTTCAATAAAAATAATTCAAAAAAATTCAAAAATTAAAAGTTCAAATTCAAAAATATCATAAAAAAACAAGGTAAAAAAAAAAGGTTGAAAAAAAATTCATAAACTTCGAGTGAAAAAAAAGTTGAAGTTCTTTTTTTCTTCTTATGATGCCAAATAAAAATTATATTGGATTTAGCGGTTAAAATTTCAGTTATCATATTGAGGTGTGTGAAGTTTGCCTGAGTATCCAAAACGAATGAAGAGAAAAGTAAAGAAGTCTTGTTGATTCTCGTCTTTTGTACGGTTCTTGTCTAGTAAAGTTCTCGTTAAGTTCTTGTCCAGTGTACTAAGTCAGTCAAATTTGCGACCGGTGCCTCTGTGACTCGACGAGTGTTTCGGACTATCGCTAATTTTCCTGCCACTTCGAGCTTTCTAGTGTCAAACCTGAAAGTTGGTTGGCTAGGAAGTAGCGACAACCCTCCACACGAGTAGATTTCCAAAGGTCTCCACTCACGCCACTCATTACGTCTGGCCTTGCCTGACTATAAGGCTAGCAGTGAGAGAAGCACCTTTCTAGTCCACTCCGCTCCCTGCCATGTGAGAGATTTTGTTTCGCCTCACGAAATCTACAAGTGCTTGACCCGTCAGATTGGACAGCTGATAAACTCTATCGGTCACTCAGCAAAGAGCATGTGCGGTCTCCGAGCTTGTGCATAAGGTTAGGAAAAGGATTTAAAAAAGTGATAAAAATTTTAAAAGGGAAGATTGTTGTGAGTCCAAGGGGATGATCTTAAAATAAAAATCATCTCCTTGGAGTCCCAATCAATCTGGAAGCCGTTCTACTCGTTGGGCGCCATTGTTGCGAGTCAGGATTGGGCCACGGAGGCATCTTCGGTGCTGGAAGGGGGCAGCGGCACGCTTGCTTTTAGCTCGGCTCAGCTCGACGGATTAGGGTGGTTCTTGCCCTCTTCCAAAACACCTCTTACTCAGCAATCAAAATAAAGTCGTGCCTTTATCTAAGGATGAGGAAAAGTGGAGAGGATATCAGGTTAGGGATGGGAAGTGGAAAATGTAGGGGTAGCACAAACTTGGGTACCTATGCCACTGCATTGGTGCAAGGATGAGGCCTTCAGTCGATCTTTCGATGGAATCAAAAAAAAACTAAAAAAAAATGAATAAACTAAATATCCACCATAGCTAACCCTAATCTAAACTAAGTCCTAAAATCTAAAGTTTATATCTGTAGTGATATAAATATTTAATCTAAACCTATCTTTCTACTCTAAACCTAAACTAAACAAATTATTTTTTTTTTCCACCGAAAATCACCATCGACCTCACTGTCACTCCAACACAATGGTTCGCCAAGTCATCAAAGGCCCTGCCTGGTGTTAGTGGCAAAAGTTGGCCAGCCCACCCTTGTATCCGAGACACAACCATCGCTATCTCCTTGGCCGATTTTTTTTTTAGAGATAGCCCCTATTTGAACTTCCAATCGCAAACTAAGTCATGAGTAACGTTCGTTAAAAGTATTTGTGTGAGTGGAAATTAGTCATTTTGATGTAGTCGTAAGTAAGTCAGGTAAGTAACTATAATCGTCAAAATTGTCATAAAGTCATTGAGGTAAGTAGGTAGTATAGGTAGTTTTTGTTTAAAAATAAAGGTAAGTAAAGTCAGAAAGGTAAGTAGGTGAGGTAAGTAGGTAAGGTAAGTATAATTGGTAATAAGTGAGTAAGGTAAGTATGGTCTATTGTGGTAAGTATCCTAGGTAAGTACAGTAGATGATAGGTCTGTAAGGTAAGTATAGTTCAGTAGGTAAGTACATGTCTCGTGAGTGAATTCGATTCTTACGGGAGAGTATCCTATGTCATGTCAGTAGTTAATAGTCCTATTTCTCCCCATTCTCCTCATCGTCGGCTCAGGCGAGCCCTCACACACCTCTTCAAGTTTACTTAGCACTGCATAGCTTTGATAAGTATCATCTCAAAATTCAATGACTAAACCCAAAAGATTCTTCAAACATCTAAATTTATTTCACAAAATTCACTTAAAAACTAAAAGTTAATAATCAAAAATTTATATAAAAAAAAAGAAATAAAAAAATCAATAAAAGTTCAAAGCTAATAATTCAAAACAAATGGTTTTGATCTTTTCGAACTATGATTTCAAATTATATAAAAAATAAAAAAAAAAAAAACAATAAAAAAAATGGCTTAATTTTCTGACACCGGAGTGTCTCTGTTATCTACCCTACTTTGCATTAAGAGAGTAAGAAAATAAAAATTCAATATTAAAAAAAAGTGGATTCAATGTGAAGCACCGGAGTGTGCGTGTGTTCTTTCCTCTATTCACGATTTTTTGCACTTATAGATATATATATATATATAAATATATGGTAATAACTCAATATAGTTTAAGTAAAAGGAAACTTACTACTTTTTTCTTGTCCCTCGGTGTCCTGCCGGCAGTACTTTCCAGGAGATGTAGAATAAGGCTTCAAATTCTCAGCCAAGATGTACTATTCACATATATCTATCTAGGCATATATACATCTACTTTAGAGTCCAGACACTAACACTCTTCACTTTTCACTCTTATTTTTATATTCTTTTTCCTTAATTTCTTTTTTCTTTCTTCACTTATTCTTTCTTTACTTATTTTTTTTTTTTTTTCAACTTATTCTTCTTCAACTTATTCTTTCTTTATGCTTATTCTTTTCTTTTATGCTGTTCTTTCACTTAAATTCCTTGACTTTACTTTTTTTTTTCTTTTCTTTAAACTTCTTTCATTGATTTTCTTAATTTCTTGCACAATTTCTTATTACAAAAAAAAATCACAAAAAGGAAAAGATATATTTACTTTAATTTAAAAAAAAAATAAAAAAAATCACTGTCCAGAAGGGACAGCAACAAACGAAACAAAAAAAAAGCCCACAAACACCCCCTGTTGCACCAGGTAGTATGTATCCTGGAACCCCTTTTGTTTTTATGGACGTAATCCCTCAGCCTGTCACCAGCACCTCGAATCCAGAATATGATTTGGGCTCAACAGCGTTTCTTTGCTTGAGCTGTTGATTAAAACCCAATACAAAAAAATGAGCAGAGGCTCGAATCGGTTGCGTGGATAGTCGGTAAGCTCCCTTCGACTATGAGTTCACATTCATTCGTCTGTATACGTATAGATATTTGAATACATATATCTATGAGGTCGCTTCTTAGACGCACTTCTACCTACACCCGAACCTGGGAAAGTGAGACATCCATAAAATACTCATATGGAACAATTTACGATTTTTATAAACATCATACCTCTGCTTTATTTTAAAGAACGGAGTCCTCAAGGTTTCCTTAGGAAATGTCCTAACCACCTGTTACTTGTTTCTTCGCTTTTTTTTTCTGTCTGTTTGTCTTGTTTCCTTCCTTGTTCTATTTAAAAATTCGAATGTTAGATTCATAATACTATTTTGTCTAATTTTTCTCACCTCTGTTTAATTTTAAATTTTCCTAATCCAATGGATTTTAAATGGAAATAAATTATTATTCCCTTTTGTTCACAGAACAAAAAAGCACCGCAAAAAAATCACTTTTCTGTTTTTCGTAGGTAAATGGTTTTCGTATGACGGATACCGCTGTTGCCTACTTGGATTGCTTAAAACGAATGCCAATTCTAATTATATACCTAATCATCGGTCATTGCCCTATGGCCTATATCGGAAACCTAGAATGCAATAATATTGGTTTACAGACTGGAATTGCGAATCTATCTTCCCCTTTTCAGCAATACCTATTTTGTTAAGACATATTATATAATATGTCTGCAAACTAATCTCTCATATTATTTGTGTGGGTGTACATACCTAGATTGCTTACAACTAATATTGCACTATTCAGATTCCACATAAGCTTAAATACATAACAAGTTAATATATGACTATAAAAATAATTATAATAATAAAATTTAATAAAGT
This sequence comes from Dasysyrphus tricinctus, assembly GCA_963921185.1. NCBI lineage: Eukaryota > Metazoa > Arthropoda > Insecta > Diptera > Syrphidae > Dasysyrphus > Dasysyrphus tricinctus. Next base: position 147,076,096 of record OY992531.1, on the reverse strand, counting down.
TATCCTAATAAAATTACCTAATTACTAATTTTATTGCACTACATCCCTACTTTTCTATGCTTTCTTTCACATTTTACCCCAACTTGATCAAAAACTACTTTGTAAACATTGCAGCTTTACGACTTTCAGTGCTGCATGTTGGCAATGCCTTTTCCGCAATTCAGCATGTCGTGACTGACAGTTCTCAATTGTCAAAAGTTAATTTTTATAAACTTTTGCCGTGTTCTTTCCGTCTAAACAAATAAGTAATGACTAAATATAATACAAGGAAACTATAAAAAAAATGAATAAATAATCAATTTAACCTGCAGCATCAACGGGTATTGCGTAAAATCAATTAATCGGTCACAAAGTGCAACACCAGTGAGCCTCAACAAAACGATCGTCAGCCGGTGGGTAAGTTTGTTTTTTTTTTTTTTTCTTTCTTTTTATTTTGTTGGTTGTATCTTACTTTATTTGTTTCCTATTATCTTATATTAATATACATTTCCCTTCTTTCTTTCTTTTCAGGTTCAGTAATCAACATCCAGTTTCATCCAACCCCCCCCTCGAAGTCAAAGATAAGTTATTTTTGTCGCCAGTGACTGTTCTATTATACCTTTTATTAAGGGTGGTTTAGCAACAGACTCTGGTGACAATTCTCATCACTTGAAACTTTTTTTATTAATTTTTTTTTTTGTTGTCTTTATTTTCAGGTTCTTCGTTGATTGTTTACTTGATCAGTAGCAGATGTATTGTCGCCCAACCACCCACCACACATAATCGCAAGCAACAGAACCAGCAGCAATAGCAAAGCACTTCAGGTCGGGACTATGGACCAAGTAGATTTATTTTGTGAGCAAAAGTGCTAGTTTTGTGACTTTTTTTTTTGTATTTGAATGAATATTTTTCTTTTGCTTTGATGTTTTTTTATTAAAGTGTGTCAAAAATAAGTGTTTTGCTTAGCTCTTTTTATTTTGTTCGGGTCTTGACTTGACATTTTTTTTCCTAAGAGGATACAATTAATTTTTCAACTATGACTGGTGTGTATGACGAGATCGGTCACGCAACAATGTCCAGATTGAAACGTCAAGTTAGATGAGGTTCTGTTGATGTGTTTTTGTGTACTGTGGTTCTGTACCTACCACCTGCGTGCGCCATCTGAGTCGTGGTCTTTCTCTAATGCGCCGTCCCTCAGTTTGTTGGACTCTAAACTTTCTAAGTTGGAGCATTGTGGTTGACAGTACACATAGGTATTTAATATGTGTACTGTGTACCTACCACTCAGTCCTTGTGTTTTTATTAGGTTTTACTAGGTTGGTGTCGCTGTACTCTGACCGTACAGTTCGTAGTTATACATATTATATTCCACACTCCAGACGAGCGTAGGACTGTCACACAGTACACATATCTGTGTACTGTGGGACTGTCATGCCGAAGGTATGGGTTCGACTCCCAGCCGTGCCACCTAAAAACAGAAATGTTTAATCCAAGGTACTGTCTCTTGCGAGGAACTGACAAATCCTCCAAGAGTATACTTGTTATAAATAAGTGCTTCTCATATTGCCGTTCAGACTCGGAAAAAAACTGTTGGTCCCCTCCATTCCTGGTGCCAACCATCTCCATAACATAAATCATTCGAAAGTTCGAAACGTTTTGAATTTTTGTCGCTTTCACATCAAAACATCTAGGTACATACATTCATCTCAAGTTCGATTTTGTTCTAAGTCTTCTGAAATCAAAACAGATGCAGTATTTGTAAGCAACAAATGCAGATTCCAAAATGATATCAACCATCTCCATAACATAAACCCTTCGAAAGTTACGTGCTAAAAACTTTTTCAATTTTCGTCGCTTTTACATCAAAACATCTACATTCATCTCAAGTTCGATTTTTGTTCTAAGTCTTCTGAAATCAAAACTTTTGATGCAGTATTTGTAAGCAACAAATGCAGATTCCAAAATGATATCAACCATCTCCATTATATTTACATACTCATTAATTGGCCAGCAGCACCGATTCACCCTCTTCAGCACCACCTTTTAAAGCTGAACCTTTGGCAGGCGGCAGTGAGGATGCAGTTGGTGGAACAGCTGTTCCAGTACGTCCGTCAGAATGCGAATGGCAAGATAGTAGCTCGTCAATTTTTCCAGAATCGCCGATTGAACTGGGAATCTTGCTTAACAGTAGCGTGACAACAGTTGCAAGAGAACCGATTCAGCTTGAGCCCTTGCCATGTAGTAGCAGATCAACTGATGTAGAACCAGCTGCAGCGGTTCAAGTCGAACGCTTTTCAGACAGTAGCGGATCAACTGATGCAGAACCAACGATTCAACTGGAACCCTTGCGACGTACACAAACTAGGGGCACTCAAACTACTTTCGCTTCTTTCCATCGGAGTACCCAGACTCGACGTTCCCGTTCAGAAAGTCAGTAAGTAGCACGATTTTCTTATGTCATATTCAATCTTTGTAAGATTTTTATTAAATCGCAAAATATGACAAGCTAGATGATAACACTCGGGTCCCAAAGTTATTTATAAACTAAGAGCCCACAGCAGATTTTGGGTGTAAGTGAGCAAGACCTTTACTCAAGCTTTCGACGCCTACACTTCTTTTTTTTGCTATTACTCACACCCAAAATCTGCCGTGGGCTCTTGGTCTATCAGTTTTTAGGGCGCTAATGATTCCACTATCAACTTGTTTTCTTCAATTTTGCTTTTTTAGTCTCATGTCACTCAAAACGAGAGAAATTTGCAAGCTTAAGCAGAAAAATGCCAAATGTAAAAAAGTAGTTCAAACAATTGGTAAGATATTTACAAAAGGTCAAATACGTAAAATGGAATGCCCTAAAAAGCGTATGCGTTGGTCTGAAGAAGACATTTCCAACGCAATAACAATTCATGCTGCAGGCCCTCGGGCATACCGCCTGCTTTTAAAGAAAGGGTATCCATTTCCCGCTATAGTGACCCTTAAAAAATGGTGTGCGAAGATTGAAGTTGCGCCAGGAATTCTTAATTGTGTTCTTAATATTATAAAAAAATTTGATATGAAAAATATCGAAAAAAAATGCATTCTGTCTTTCGACGAAATGAAAGTAAGGGAAAAAATATGCTACAATAAGAAAAAGGACGAAACCCTTAGAGCAGCCAAATATGTTCAGGTTGCAATGATCCGTGGCCTTTTTGGAAATTGGAAGCAACCCATTTTTTACGATTTCGACACAAAAATGACGCAAGATCTGCTGTTCGAATTGATCAACGCTGTTCATAGATGCGGATTTAATGTTGTCGGAATGGTTTGTGACTTGGGAGGGACCAATCAAGCGCTGTTAAAGGAGCTCCAAATCTCCAGCCTTCATTCTTCTTACCCCAACCCAGCCGATCCAGAAAATAAAATATATGTTTTCGCCGATGTCCCGCATCTTTTAAAATTGATCCGAAATAATTTTGTGGATAGCGAAGGGTTTTTGCTTGATGGGGAGCTCATTCACAAAGGCATTATTGAAGAGCTTCTCTCACAGACAAATGACAAATCCGACCTTTCTGTGGCCTACAAAATTAATTCGTCAAGCTTAAATGTACGAGGTGCCGAACGGCAAAAGGTCAAATTTGCGGCCACATTATTTTCCCACACCATCTCACAGGCATTAATCAGAGCAGGTAGCCTAGGGATTTTAAAATGTGAAGGTTGGTTGAAGTGCGCCGAGTTTTTCAAACAGGTTTGAACAAAAAATCTTCAAACTAAATATTTGAAATTTAAATTTAATTGAATTTAGGTGAATGATTGGTTTGACGCCTTAAATGTCAGAACACCGTTCAAGGACAGCCGGGAACGTGTACAAGGCTTTGGTATCTCCGAAGAAAATCAGCTTGACATAGTCCAAAAAATGTCAGACACTATGTTTAGGATGAGAGTTAGTGGAAAGTCCACAATGATGCCCTTCCAAAAAGGTATTTTTTGTATATTGAAATTTTCTTTATACAAAATCTTGATTCTTGTTTCTCAATATAAAGGCATTATCATGAGCAACAACTCCCTGAAACTATTGTACGCTGACATAAAATCCAAGCATGATGATATTTCATATCTCTTGACTTATAGGCTTAATCAAGATGTGCTTGAAAATTTTTTCGGGGTCATTCGATCAAAAGGAGGTTTATACGACCATCCAGATCGTCTGGAGTTCATGTACAGACTTCGGTCTTACATTCTGGGTCGAAACGAAGGAAGCCTATCTTCGAATGGTAATAAAAGTTAATTGAAAACGTATTTTTGTATTTTAACAAACGTTTTTCTAGGAAACACTATGGTGGATGACACTCCTGACCTCGAAACATCAAACCTTAGTACCGATTTATTTGCACTATTAGCTCCCGAGGCAGATCCCGATCCCGAACCAGTTGAAGAGTTAGAGTCATTACAGTATGACGGCCTAGAGCACCTTGCGGGTTATATATGTAAAAGAGTAAAGAACCCAGACCTAATGGTGGAAAACTCGATCATAAACACTGACAAAGACTCCTCATTTACGTGGACGAACCAACTCAGCGAAGGTTTTTTGCATAAGCCAAATGACAAAATGATGTCTGAAATGCAAAAACTGGAACAAATTTTCAACTCCTTCAATGGAGAGAACCTCGTTTACTGCTCAAAATACATTCAAGAGCTTATAAATTTATCAGAAAGTGTTGAGCTTGATAAAAAAGTTAAGGAGCTTTTCTTCCGCTCCAGAATGTATTTTCGAATAAAACATTTGAATAATCAAACGGAGGAAAATTCACGAAAAAGAAAAAGAAAAATGAACAAAACAGTCTTATAAGTTAGTATCATTGAGTAAAACAAAACAAAACAATCAGGTATCAAATCATTCAATCATCACTCTTGGAAGTGGAACCTCCTCTATCTTTGCTTTTGTCTAATACGAAAAATATAAAATATTCACATGTATTTATTCGATTTTTTTTTAATTTCAGACTGGAAAATTCGTTGCAATATGGTGCTGCGATGTTAATGGGACGAGCTCTTCTTTCATACAAAGCAAATCACCATTACCAAACCAAATAACTTATTACATAAAGGTAAGTCTAAATAAAGTACGAACTAATTATAATTTACCTTTCAAACAGTATCAAGTCAACAGGCACTAGTAGCTACTCTGGCTATTGTCCCTTCTCGTCAGCAAACTGCAATTCTTGTTTACAATAATTGTTCAGTTTATATTTCATGAGCGCTCACTGAGCTGACGGAGCCAAGATTTTTTTTCCTTAGCTTTTGACAGCCAAACTGGGGAAATTCTCTGAGCGCTCACAAATATAAACTGGACAAATGTATCAAACTCCCAGGCACAGCAGTACTTGGTGTCGGTTTGAACCCAAACAAACACAACAGTCACAGCAACAAACGGTCTCGTTAAATTCCCAATCAATACCCCTTCATCGGCTACATTTACGGTTGTACCATCACCGAAGCCTCATCTAATTCATCTTCTGTGAGTTCTCAGCAAATGACATCCTCAATTTCTTCGGTCACAGCACATAATAAAAAAGAACTGTGGTCAATCGGATTTCAAATGAGTTGTATTTTTACCCAATCAATGATGTAAGTTCTGTAAGATGTATCCCAATCATTAGAATTCAGCTCCAATCGCTCCAGGGATCATATTGGACCAGTGCCAAACCAGTCGCACTTATTTCTATATACATATAGTATTTTATACTTATATTCTTAATTTTATACTAAAACTTTATTTTTATTTGCATTTCCAGTAATGATAGCTAGCGCCCAACAGTCGACACAAAGTCATTCATCGTCGCTCCGTTTGCTCAATCCACCAGCTTCTAACTCATCGCAAATATCTGATGTCAATCAAAACACAAATTCGATTTCGGGAACCACCCGAGCTACTGAGGGAGTCATAAAATGAGCCCCCAAAAATTAATAAACCAGAGCATCAACTCCAACAAGGATAATACAAAGCCTACAGAATTTGTGATCAGGAAGCCACATACGTGTACTCTGTTGAATGTGAGTAAAGAAGACTGTCCAAAGAAAACAAATTTTCATTGTGTTTTTCGCTTAAATCCTTAACAGAGCAATAAACAGAATTGGAAGGCTGCAAACTACCATTTTCAACGGCACAGCCATGTCAAGCCAAGGGAGAAATGCCCTTATGGATTTGGCAAAGCAGGCAAATTTTTTGGGGAAAATCGATGAAGTCCATCATCTGAAGTCTTAAATGGAGAATCTGGTAAGTACCAGTAGCGTAGCTACCGCGGTATCAGCCGTATCAATGATACGGGGTCCCCGAGGTATAGGGGCCCCGAGATTCAGAGTACTTGACGTATGTAAGAAATTTTTCATTGAAAGGCATTTGTTACACAATTTTAATAGGTTCGCTCGAAGTTTACCTAGAGTTACCCAGGTTTTCTTGACAATCATAAGAATTGTGAAAAAATTTTGTTTTCAGTTTTCAAAAAACGCTAATAGGTTCTCAATTGTGAAATAACCATGAGACAGCATTTTCTTTAAAAATTAATAGAAACAAACCACAACTTCCATTTTCTATTTCTGTTTGTTATTATTAAAGTAAATATGTGTATTCCTTGAACTTCTATTAAAAAAAGAACGAGAATTTCCTGCAGCACTTGAATCCACAAAAAAAAATGCCTTGGAACTCATGGCACTTTGGCAATTCATTATTTACCTCAACTTGCCCTTGCAAGAAACCTTCATAGATCTACTTCAGGGCTAGTTCAGCGTGAGTGACCCTAGGCAGGGCCGTGCCTAGGGGTGGAGCAATTGGGCAGTTGCCCCAGGTGCCTTGCCGAGAAAGGCGCCGCACCACGCCTTACCGCGAACAGTACTCCAATTCCATGAAAAATGCCGCCATGTCGTGAAAGACGCCACTCGGTGAACTTATGTATAAAAACTAAAAATTTTAATTGAAAAAGTATTATTGCTTTTCTCCTGAAATGGATTCGAAATGGAGTGGGAACGATTTGACTCCATAAGGTCGATTTTTATAATCTCAATGAAAACAATTCTATACTGGTTAAAAGACCGACTGATCCAAGAGTAGGCAAAATTTCACCAAAATTTCGACAGTGATCGACATTTTATGAATCGAGATTTCAACAGTCGACATTTTAAAAGTCGAAATGTGAAAATAGACATTTTAAAAAATTACTTTTTTTTGTCGGTCATTCGTACGCAACATATTGAAATTTGTAGGCAGTGGCTTGGAGTCAGTAGATATTAATACAGTGAAAGTGACAATGCACTGAATCCCCGATTTATTCATGCCGATTAGTCAATTCGCAATATTCTACTCCCTCGGAGTTGACCAGATTCGCACTGGATTCGCGTTCGCGATTTTTCTCAATTAGTGAACTCGCCGAATGAACTATATTATCGATTCCTGAACTTCCCTACCATTTTCCGAACTATATTATCGCTTTTGTCATTTATTGACATTTCAAACCTGACACGCAATCTAAGGAGGTGTTCAGACAGTCCTAACGTCAAAATGAGTCGCCTCACATGAAGCCTGTCTAAACAAAATTCTAAAATTGTAAACAGTTTATTTCTTCAAAAACAATGTTAAATACTTTAATTTAACTAAACTTTACTTTCAAATTTAGAATTATGAGTCTAAATTTACATTTCTGTGTTATTCATTGTGATTTTCTAGCAAATAAAGAAAATGAATACATAGCAGATTCGCGACAATATTGGCGCGGATATAAAATGGGAGAGTTTGTATGAAGAGTGAATGGCTTGCGGTTTCACTTAAACCAAAATTGTTGAACAAAATGTCGGTGGTGCAGGTAATGTTACCGACAGTCGTTCAATTTTCTATCTCGAATTCACTTATAGCTAAAATCTCGAAAACGAGTTGAATCGTGGCAAAAGCTCATTCGCCGAATTCACTAATAGGGGTGATTATTTGATTTTTTTTTTATTAATTCTGTATTAAAATGTTTGTATCGAAAAAAGGCGGCTTCCCTAAGCGCCTGGGGCAAGGTGCCCTAAGGGCCAATAACGACGCTGACCCTAGTTGTCAAAAAACAAAGAATTTTCTGGTCAGGGTGAGTTCAAGGTTTTCAAAAAAATCCTTGCGGTGACCCCGGGGTAACTTCAAAGCTCAACTAACAAAGTTCGAAAGTTTTCGTTCCTGTGTAGTTATCTCTATCTTAGTCCTACCAACTGATGGAACCACAACTGCAACGTGCCATGAGTATTTTTCTTATCGGACCACGTCCCAGTAGCTCATGATAATTAGAAGAAAACATTTTAGGAAATAGTTCTTATAAAACTGAATTTCGATGGATAGCTTCGTTTTACTTTACCATCATCATTGGCCAGTTAAATTGAAATACTTATCAAAACTTCATTTATTGATGGATAGCATTTTTTGTAAAATTTGTATTCAGGTTCAACTTTTTATCATAAAATAAAATTTTTGGGTGGAAGAGGTAAGAAGAAGGTAGTTTTTTTCAAAAAAGGGTGTGAGCGGTAAATTTGTTTTCTAATACCTCATTCGAATTTCATTTTACTACGAATAATTGAGGAACTATAAACTTTCAGACAGTCTTATTATCTAAATAATCAGCTATTAATAAAGTCTAAATGTTATACCGTTTCAAAATTTGACTTTTGATTTTGACCGTAAAGTGACAAATAAATATTTTTGGAAATATATACCTTGAAAACTGTTATTTTTTTCAAAAATCTGGCTGGTTTAAATTTTTTCATAGAACTCTACGCGAAAAAGATTATTACACTATTTCGCTAGAGCAACAGATTTTGGGAAAAACGTGCACAAACGTTACAAAATTATTATTGATATCTTTTCAACACTCAAAATTTCTCATACAATAAATGTGTTATAATCTTTCTTTCGTATAATTTCATGAGCTTAGATTTAAATCTTTTGAAAAATTAAAGGTTTTCGAGATACATATTTAAAAAAACAGTTTTTTGTCCCAAATTTTTGTATGTATCTAATATGCTGATGCAAGTACAAAAGTTTAGACCTAAGGCTGAGCCCCTGTAAGGAAAAGGGGGGCCCCTAAAAAATATTTGATACGGGGCCCCCAAAGTGTTCGCTACGCCACTGGTAAGTACCTACTCTTATTTCAATACGATTAATAACTGAGATGTAAATGATATAAATGAAATGAAATGTGTTCTTTGTTTTTCGTTTAAGTGTGAGAGTGAAGGCAAGGGCTATGGAAAACTGACATTTATGCTAAAGCAAATGGAGTCACCTTGAAATAGTCCCGACATCGAACGGATCTCTGATCTTATAAGAAATAAAAATTACAATACACTTTTAGACCTAAGTATGTAGTTTTAAGAAAATCATGTGTGCAATGAAGCATTGTGACTTAAAAGCGTTTTTTCAGATGTATTTTTCTGTATTTGTTGTTCAACATTACTTTTCTCTTTCCCTTATTTTTGTTTGTCCAGTTGTATTTTTTGTCATTTACACAATAATATTATGGGTGCAATAAAGGCCAAGAAATTTATATTAATTTTTTTTTATTTAAGTAAATATTTTACTATAATATATACATATTATATACCAATACACCATATCATTATAATCAATATACGTAGGAACATACCTACATTTTTGTTTCTTTACAAAAAAAAATACTATTTGGGAAAATAAAGAAAAATAAAATGCACGACTGGATCGCACGTACTTGCTCTTATATTCAAGTTGTGTGGGGCTTAAGAAGTTTAAAAAATATTCAAGTAATTATAGAAAAAGTTTAAAAAGCATTTAATTCGTTCTTTGAATTGTATAAACAGCCTGATAAATAACTTAGAGCTCAAAAAAAAGTATGTTATTTGATTACTTGAAAAAATATGAATATATGCACAAAAAAAATTAAAAATCGTTGGAGCCGTTTTCTTAAAAATTAATTTTTTATATATAAAATTTTTGTAACATTTTTCAAAAAAAAATTTGGTATGCCAATTTTGAGTATATATTAATATACATTAAAAACTGAAATTTAAAAATAATTCATCTACCCGTTTTTGAAATATTGAATTTTGAAAAAAAAATTTTGAATCTTTTTTTAAAAATCCAAAATTTATTTTTTCAAAAATTTTGGTATGCAGTATTATTTATATTCAACAAAGCTTTTGTGTAAAAAAAATTCATTGAAATCGGATGAGCGGTTAGTGAGAAAATCAAAAATCAAAAAAACCGTTATATGGCAAGTACCGTTAATAAATGTTTTTGGTGATTTTGTTTCTCACCAGAAAGTACACCATATCTACAATAATACACTGATTTTTTTTTATCAAAATCGTTGGAGCCATTCTTGAGATAAATAAGGTTTTCCTTAACGGTTGTATGGCAAGTACCGTTATTTTTTGAGCTAAAAAAAAAATTTCAATTTCTCCTCTGGAGAGTTAGAAAAAAACCTTAAGTTCAAAATTTGAAGAAAATCGCTTCAGTGGTTTAGGCTGTAGGTTGAGGTACGGACAGACAGACAGACAGACAGACAGACAGACAGACAGACAGACAGACAGACAGACAGAATTGTGCCACCCACTTTTTTCGTGTTCTCTATCATCGTAATGTCATGTTTGATTGTTATCTCGAAATTTTTTTTTTTTGCACGAATCCAAAACTTGCCCTATAGTACCTATATCGCAAGTAAAAAAATATTTGATTTGAATTTATTTGTGAAACACTAAACTTACAATCTTACATTGGAGGAGGAGGTACGCCTATTGGTGGTGGAAGAGGAACCGCATTGAACATGTGTTTGGGCGGATGATCCTGGTCCCATGACCGCAGCTGCGGCGGTGGATTTGATATAATAGCCATGATCAAAATGGCAATTTAGGTCCAAGTAACAGCAATTTATTTTATTGGAATATTAAATTTTTCAGCAAGATAAAGGAGTTCCACATCGATAGCCCTGAAAATAAAATTATAAGTATTCAAATTTTGTTACATATAAAGTTTAACATCAAAGCATTTAACAGTTTTCAATTACCAGTACGATCTGTGACAGGAACAAATTATTTTTAACATTTTTAATGGCGGTATTGTTGGTTTTAATTCACCATCTCTCTAAATGCATATACTTAAACAGATTTTTAGTTGCGGGACGTGAAAGTAGCTTAAATCCATATTGAGTACCCCTTATAGATTTAACAGACAACAACCAAACTAAAAAATAGAAACCATGCATTTGGAATATTTGCAACAAAGAAATTCAACATCTTAAATACAAAAATTAAAGTTAATCAGCCTTATCGCTTTTCCCGGGAGTTGAATACTCTCATCGCCAATCTCCCCCGGAAATAACTTCGAACCATTTTCGAAATATTTTCAGGATCATTTAATTAAAATTATTAAACTGTCAAACTTTGTGAATAAATAAATGAAATACAACTATAAACCTTTATTAACATTGAAAATGTTTATAGGGTCGTTTTGAGTAAATTATGGTGTTACTAAAATGAATAAAGTGAACAAGTGTGTATATGAGATGAACGATGGCGTATAAGGGGGATAAGATCGAATTTTTGGTGGTGTTACTAAAATGAATAAATTGAACAATGGTAATATGAGATGAACGCTGGCGTATATGGGGGATAAGATCGAATTTTTGGTGGTGTTACCATTCATTTTGGAATGAACAAATATGTATAGAAGATGATTGCAGGCGGATAGGGAGGGTACGGTTGAATTTTTGGTTGGTGTTTCTAAAATGAACAATATAAGTTTTAACTATACATATTACTATAATTATAAAATGCAAGAGCTAGTGCAGTCAGCACTCAGCAGTGCATTGTGCTTCTAAAACTAATCTAAGCGTTGGAAATTTTTTGAAAATGTTTATGATAGGAAAATAATGTAGAGGTGCAATATGACGTTTTTTTAAAATATGGTTTTATGTGAAATGGTCGAACAAAAAAAGAAAACAAATGAGAAGTGCCAGAGTAATATTTTTTTTTGTTTATCGATGGTTAAGTTTAATATAACAATTTTGTACATATATTTTGCAATTCCAAAAAATCTACAAAGTGAGATATTATTGGTTGTAAGTTCAAAGTTCTAAAAAAGATGGCCTTCAAATGCTACACATCAGAGTTAAGGCTGATTGTACTAAATTGTATAGTTTAAGAAAGATAATAAATAACAAATTGTTTCGTTTCAGGAAATTTTGATACCTAGTATTTTTTTATATTTTATATATTTTATATAATTTTTGTTGATCGATTTTTCGCAGTTATTATTTTTTATCTTTTAAATGGTTGCATTTAAAAATCTCAAATTCATACCGGAGATAGATTATATAGATTCACATATAATATGTAAAATTTGATTTTTTTAATCGTACCTAAGCCGAGATAATAACATATTTCTGTTCATTTACATATCACCTACTAACTCTTTAATCTGTGCACCTAGACAATTAGTTTTTGTTTTATTAGCAGCTTGAATAATTGACAATTATTTTGATATATCATACGTTGCTGTACGTTCTATATAAGCTTCACAAATCGAAAATACAATTAATTAAAAAGTGGTACTAAATCTTTAATCAATATTCCTAAAATTCATCGTCGTCGATTTGCAAGTTTTTGTGCGGACAAACAGCCCAAATAAACAGAGCACAAAAATATAGTCCCATAGTTCATTGAAGATTTCTTTCTATCTCTGCCAGGGTTGCAAAAGTCGATAAGATTGTACTTTTTTCGATACACTCCACTTTGCTAAAGTACTCCACTTTTGCATTCAACGAAAAAGATAAAGTAAATTAAAAAGAAAATCATCTGCCTCACAAAATGTATACTGTGAACCGAGGCTGACAACGATATAACAGAAGAAATAAAAATGATTAATACAGTTTGTTCGAGAAAATGGCATCTACAAAATACCGGTTTCAACAATCTCGCAATTAAAAATCGAAAACATTAATGTCCAGTTGCACCAAAATTCACTAAAAGCGGTTTTTGCTAAAATGGAGTTAAAATTTATCGGACTAATAAATTTATTTGGGTTGCACCAATCTATTTTGCGCATTTTTTAGCTAAAATGCAGTTCATGAACCACCCCTGGATTTTATCATATGTTTATTAAACTGAACGAAAAAATTTAACCAGTGCAAGTGAGATAGAAATAAAGAAAATGTGAATACACAATAAACAGAAACAAGGTATTCTCATTAGATACAGACAATGCGCCATCTTGGTGTTTTTTTATTATTTATTATTTTCTTTTTTTTTTAGAGAAATTATGAAACTATTGAAATAGATACCAACTAAACAACACTAATATTTTTTTCGACACACTCTTGGAAATTATGAAAAAATATTTTGAAGCGACGTCATCGAATTCAGAAAATGGATTTCTCTGTGAACCTGAACAACTCCGACGCGACGCACGTCTTGCCATTTTTTGGTTAAGTTCGTTATCAGATGAACACATGATGGCCAGTCTATAATTTTTCTGGAATAATTTATTTATTTAAGTAGTGAATTATAAATAGGAAACAAAATGCCTTCACCTATTATTTTCGTTATTTTAATTTGGAATTAACAATATTCCGTCAAAGAAAATTGAATTATTTTGTTTGTACCTACAAATGTACCTAGACATGTTCGTTTAAACTCGCTTTTAAAATTTATCTGGAGGAAAATGGAATTTTAGTTTATTGGTTCGTTTATTGGCCTGTTAGATTTAGAAGTGGTTGGTGCAACCGATAAATGTCATTTTAAAATTAAACGAAGCAATAAATATTTAAAAGAGGTCGGTGCAACTGGCCATAAATTTATCAAACTTAAATCTCGCAAAGTTGAAGGGTATTGCAACAAATTCCTACAGTTTTGTTATAAAAGTTTCGCATATGTAAGTATGTACCTTATATGTTAATTAACATAAACAGCTAAGTTTTTTAATTAATTGGATATAGAAACATTACATACGTTCATACAACAGCAAATGTGGACAAAATATTATCAAATCAATTCAAAAAGTACAATTCGATACACTTTCCTTTTATATTTTGATACATTGCTGAAACACGATTTCATCCCTGATATCTGTCTAGTAGTTTATTATGAAAGACTGTTCATTTCAGTGTTCAGTGGCAGGGGCGGACTGGGCCACCGGGCAATCGGGATTTTGCCCGGTGGGCCCCTGGGCAAGCAAAAAGATTTTTTTTAAGAAAAAATTGTCAAAACAAAATTGGACTCACACTAAATATAGACTTTTTGTGGATCAAAATGGATATTTTGGGGCCCCCAAAAACTCGCTTGGTGGCCTCTACCGATTTTTGAATTCCTCAAGAGCTCGGTTGGTGGCCTCTACAGATCTCTGGATACCCCCAGACCTCGGTTGGTGGCCTCTACGGATCACTGTAGGCCACCAGAACTCGGTTTGTGGCCTCTACGGATCTTTGGAGGCCCCCAGATCTCGTTTAGTGGCCTCTACGGATCTCTTTAGGCCTCCAGACCTCGGTTGGTGGCCTCTACGGATCTCTAAAGGCCTCTTGATCTCGGCTGGAGGCCTCTACAGATCTCTGGAGGCCCACCTAGGTTGGTGGCCTCTACAGATCTCTGGAGGCCTCTAGACCTAGGTTGGTGGCCTCTACAGATCTCTGGAGGCCCCCAGATCTCGGTTGGTGGCCTCTACGGATCTCTGGAGGCCTCCAGACCTAGGTCGGTGGCCTCTACAGATCTCTGGAGGCCCCCAGAAATCGTATGGTGGCCTCTATAAATCTTTGGAAACCTGTACAGCTCGATTGGTGGCCTCTTGGGATCTCTAGAGGCCCCAAGAACTCGGTTGGTTGTCTCTCCGGATATTTGGAGGCCCCCAGATCTCGTTTGGTGGTCTCTACGGATCTCTGGAGGCCTCCAGAGGCCTCCAGACCTCGGTTGGTGGCCTCTACAGATCTCTGGAGGCCCCCAGAAATCGGTTGGTGGCCTCTAGAAATCTTTGGAGACCCCAAGAATTTGGTTGGTTGTCTCTTCGGATCCCTGGAGGCCCCAAGAACTTGATTGGTGAACTCTATGAATCTTTGGATTCCTCCAAAACTCGGTTGGTGGCCTCTACGGATCTTTAGTTATTCAAAAATTGATAGAAAAAATTAACAGTTCCAAAAAACCAAATATGCAAAATAAAAATAAATAAAAATGACTCTCAATGATGAGTACTTTAAAATGTCTGAAAGTTAGTAGTTAGAAAAGTGCATAGCCTGAATTCAAATGACGAGAATAGTTTCCCGTATTTTATCTGATCAGGATCCGATCATGATAAATAAAACAAACAGGATCATAGTGACAGGAGTGTTAAATTCCCGTCTCTTTTTGCCTTAAGTTTTTATGTTTCATGCATCTGTTGCCTCTTTTCTTTGCGCTACTGAGATAATTCACTTAGCAATTTTTGGATCACTGAAATAGATCCAGATAAAAAGCAGGATCCCATGTTGCTTTTGCAATTACTTGTTAAAAATTGATCCGGATCAGATCATGTAAAATGCGGCTAAAGATGAGGCAGAGGACGAACGTCAAGAAACAGAAAGAAAAAAGAAAAAACAAGAACACTGTGGAGATTGCACAAAATGCTGCTTCAATGTCTTGCGACAATATCATTTTAACGCAAAAAGGTACAAAAAGCTTTTTTTGACATATTAAAAATTATTATTATTATTATAAGTTGCTTGCAAAAGATCATTTTATAAATTTAAAACAAGTACATCAAAAATCGATGGAGAAATATCATGACGCAAGATCACCTTGAAACCGCAATGCTTATATCCGTGTAGTTTACTGTCAGAAAAGAGAAGTTAGTTAAAAAAATATTTGAAATATTAAAGTCTTTGGTCAGTGATTATTAATTAAGTAGATATTTTATAAAATGATGAATTAACAGGCCAAGATCCTTTTTCTGCAATTTTCTTCTTTTTTTTTTTTAAACTAATATTTTATTCTCTTATTTGTTTTTTTAATCAAGTTTTTTAGTGGAAAGTTTTTGAGAAATTAAATCTGAAAGTCAATATTTTTGAAAAAATTGTGAACTTTTTTTTTAAGTTGATTGTTATTTCCAAATTTTGTGTAGTTAAACACCACTTTTCATTTTTATATTCTTTTTCTTAGTTTTTGAGAAAATAAAAAAGATAACAGAAGATATTTTATCCAATTTCTTGTTTTGTTAAGTTTATAATAGGCAAATGCAAAGAAGTACGATATGTTATCAAATCATTTTTGAGAGAGGGTACCTTTCGTTTTTTTTTTTATTTCTAAAAAACTAAGAAAAAATAATAGGTACTACTTTTGCCGGTTCACGATTCACGAGATATTTGATAAAACGTGATTTCCAAAATGGCAGCTGATGCTCGCCAACTTGGATTAACATTCGGGGGCACCCCTGAACATTTTCGAACAAAAATCAATTAAGTAGTTGATTGCATTATGAACCTACTGTTTTTGCTCTGGTTCTTGGTCTAGCATAGGGCCAGTTTATTCATAGTGGGTTAGATCTGCAACTAGAATATCACTGATTCTGTTTAATCCATAGTTATGAATCTGTGATCATCATTGAGCGTTTATTTACTCAAATTTCAGTTTGATCATGGTTTTTGAAATAATCATCTTCCCATTTTCCAGTATATCTGTCAAATGAATTGTTAGAAGTAATCTGTCACTCACCATAAAAAAGTTGATGTTTGTTTATGGTGAGCGAGCTTCAGAAAGTAAATTTTTTTGTGTAAAAGAACACGGACAGTTAGAAGTGAAGGTAGGGCTGGCATTTTGTGATACCTAGTGATACAATTTTGTCCAAGTTGCCTTTGCAAAGAAGCACTTCGCCTTAGCCAATGATGAGCAAAAGAAATTTCAGGAAATCCTTGATTAAATTCTACTGATCAAACAGAATCAGCGAATTAGTGATTTCTCAAATAAAGTGCTCAAATTATAGATTTGCCAATTATCAATATGGTAGTAGATAAACATTTTTCAAAAGTGAATTGTTAAAAAACTGACCAACTTTTCATTGAAAATAAATAATGTTCTTACAAAACATTACAAAATGTATACATATTTTGAAGGCTAGAATCGCGCGAGTTAAAAAAAAGAGTTTTATTTTTAGTGTAGTTCGAACGACGACTTTATTTCTTCGAGGTATCTTAACGACTGTTAGTCTAGATATATCATTAAATTTTGTTCAATCAGATTTATTTCCCTTTGATTATTATTATGCTGATTGAGCAAAATTTAATGTATTATTTTACAATATGAAAATATACTTATATGCTTATTTTGCAATATTATTTTACAATATGAAAATATACTTATATGCTTATTTTGCATTTTACGAATTGATTTATTATTCATATTCGTATTACAAATAAAAGGTTGTTGTACTAATGGTGACGGAGGTCACCATACAAATATGTAACTTCTCCCCCCTTATTCTTAAGATTCTCCTGAATCGTTGGAATTTCCATAATTTTAACATTTGGTTGGGGCTTAGTAACATTATTTATTTTAATTTTCAATTTACGATTTGATTTGTTAATGAAAAATATTACAATAAGAATAATTATAATTATTAAGAACATTGTAATATTACTGATTTGACTTATAGTTCTGTGATATGTTAATTCATTAATTTTTTGTAAATTTTCAATTTGTTACATTTTTGAAATTTCTTCAAACTTTAATTTGTCAGTTACATTTAAATTTGTTTCTTCTTCATAATGAAATTTTTGAATAAATTCTAGTTGATAATTAAAAATAGTTACATTTAATATATTTATTGAACAATTATTAATATTTAACATGAAATTTCCAGTTAAAATTAATTTTCTATCATCGCAGTGATTATAAACATTTTCTTTTTCTAAATTTTTGCAGATCAAAGTATCGTCGTCAATTTTTATTACTTTAATTTCTTTATTGTAACGAAAAGTACATGAATCTTTTATTATACATGAATTACTTATATTTAAATCTTTCAAGTAAATGTTTCTTGGATTATACTCATATTGTACATTATTTATTTCTATAAATTGTAAATTTTCCATATCTATTTCTTTTTTTTTTATCATTTGGCATTGGTATAATCATTTTTAACTGAGTCAAAATATAGTCTTTTGGTAGTTTCAAAGCTATTATAAGTCTGTCTTGGTCGAGTTTCATAAGTCCTATTCTAGCGTTTTCAAGTTTATAAAAGTCTATCCCTAATGTCCTTATTTCTTCTCCTGTCAATATGCTTGGATGGAGATTACCTTGTTTAGCAGATGCTATGTTATCTAGAATGCTATCAATTTTGCTTTCTAATATTTGAAGTTTTAGTAGTTGGTCTGTAATAATTTGTTTTCTAATAATGTCTTTTTGGTTCGAAGCAATACTTTGGTAAGTATAGGATAAAACTTCTCTATCTGTTTCTATTGTTTTTTTAAATTTATTAATAGAGTCCATAAATTTTTCGTTAATTTGTATTTGATGGTTCAGGTTTTTTATGGCTGCATGATTATTAGTATCAATTGTGTTCATATGTCCGATAATATCTTGTCGGTCGTTGTCATCCATTGTCCCAAACAACCATTTCTGTCCTGTTCCTATAATATTTATAAGTCCTCTTTTTTGTCTTCTTAGTGGAACTATTGCTTGAAGTTTAGATTTTATATTAAAAATTTCATTACTTATTTCGGTATTGTTTTCTAATTGTAAAGCTTGTAGATTAACTTCTATCATTCCGATTGTTGAAAATAAATCCCTAGTATCTATTATGTGTAATATGGTCTGGCTATTATTAATTATTTCTACTGATCCTAAATTTAATGTAGTATATCCCTTATTGGTTTGTATCGGTGTTATTATGAGTGTTGCTTACGCTATTTGCATTATTATCAGCCAGGAGATCACCTGATACAGCCAAAAGATTACCTGCGAATTGATTTGGTCTTTTAATATTTGTTGGGTCAACATTTTTTAAATTATGTTTTCTATAATATGTTTCATTTTTATGTCTTAAATGTTTATAGTTCCTTATGTAGCCTTCATTGCGTTTTTCATCATAATTTTCCCTAGAAATATTTCTCTTTTTTCTAATTTTTTCCTTTTTAGCTTCTATTTTTGTTCTTAAATTTAACTGATTTGTCTTTTCTGCTGAGTTTGGACTCATACCTAATGTTGAATGATACCTACTATTGTATATCTGAATAGCTTTATGAATTTTTCTATTGGTGGAAATGTCTGTATTTTTAATTGTTAGTAAAATTTCAAGTAATGTAGAGTGGAATCTCTCTATATCTGAGTTTCCAGTATGCGAATTTGGTTTTGTCATATGCATTTCAATTCCTTCCTTCCTAAAGTATTCTTTAATATTTTCTGAATTAAATTCATTGTCACAGATAATTTTTCTTGGTTTTCCGAATTTACTTAATTGTTCGTCTATGCATTCTAATTTACTTGTCCAATTTTTACTACTTAAATTGTATCCATAAGCTTTTCTCGTAAATTTGTCAATAAATGTCAGGTATGTTAGTTTATTGAAATGATAAACATCCATATGCAAAATTTCGTTTCCTTTAATTGGAGTTTCTGTTAGTCTGAACTTTGGTCTTATTGGCTTTCTGTCATATTTACCTTCTTGACAAGTCTGACAATTCCCTATTACTCTAGAAATTTCTTTTATAAGTTTTGGAAAATATATTTTGTTTTTTAATTTATGATATGTCTCAACTATACCTGAGTGATTACTCTCTTCTATGTGATATAAGGATATTTGTTTATGGGCCTCTTCAACCTTTTCTAAATCTCTTGCTCTCTGAGTGAGCTTGTAGAATTTTACTTCTTTCAATTAAAACTTTTTGTACTTTATTGTATTCAGCATCATCTACTTCTGAATAAACTCCTACTGTTCCTGATTTAATAGTTCTTTTAAATAAATCTTTCCAGTATTTGTCATTTTTCGTCATATCAACCTGAATTATTGTTTTAGTGTGCTGTTTTTTTATTATTTCATTTTGCACAGAATAAGTCAATATTAGCTGAGTTTGGTAAATGTTAACAATTCCCTCTTTGATTTGTATATCGTCCCCCTTATGCCAGAAACATGAATGTGCAAAAATGAAAATGTTGGGAAATCATGTTTGAATGTTTATTGCTCTCGTAAAATTAGTAAGTTTGGTTTATGAAAAAAATATTTATTTGCAAATTACTTTCTCAATTATCTTGTTAAGCTGATATATTTTTTATGTTGACACCACTTCCCTTCCCCGACATTTGGCACATTCATCTTTCTGGCACAAACAAAAATAAAAAAATATCTCATTCATCTTTAAATAAGAATGACTTTCCTATAAAGAGAAATTAAAAAAAGCATACTAAATTCAATAAACATATGCATACACAAATGTATGTTTATTTAACAATAAATGATAAGCATAATTATTTACTAATCACTTAGTTCCCGTTTTCAGAATCAGAATCGAAAAATCAAAGATTTTTAATTATTTTTCTAAATAGCGCATAACTTTAACATAACATACATAAGCAAAGTAAAGTAGAGTTTTAAGGCCTTCAAATTACATGTTAAAAAAGACATATTATTTGAAAACTGACAGAGATATAGCCATTCAAACTTTACCATTTCTTATAATTTTTCGCACTTTTTGCCCGAAAACCTATTTTTTGGTACCACATGAGAAATTTAACATCCCTTGCACCTAGAACCAAATCTTATATTAATCGGACCAGCCGTTCTGTCTTAAGGTCAGAAAGCATTTAAAAACTGCCGAAAAACAAAATTGCGAACTTACATACTTTTTTAATATGCTCTATAGTCGTAATGTTATATTTTATCAAAATCTTGATTTCGAAAAATTTTTACGAATGCGAAACTTGCCATATTATACAAAATAAAATGCACGACTGGATCGCACGTACTTGCTCTTATGTTCAAGTTGTGTGGAACTTAAGAGCTTTAAAAAATATTCAAGTAATTATAGAAAAAGTATAAAAAGGCATTTAAATCGTTCTTTTAATTGTTTAAACAGCCTGATAAATAACTTAGAGCGCAAAAAAAAGTATGCCATTTGATTACTTAAAAAAATATCAATATATGCAAAAAAAAAATTTAAATCGTTGGAGCCGTTTTCTTAAAAATTAATTTTTTATATATAAAATTTTTGTAACATTTTTCAAAAAAAAAAATTGGTATGCCAATTTTGATTATATATTAATATACATTTAAAACTGAAATTTCAAAACAATTCATCAACCCGTTTTTGAAATATTGAATTTTCAAAAAAAAATTTTGAATCTTTTTTTAAAAATCCAAAATTTATTTTTTCAAAAATTTTGGTATGCAGTATTATTTATATTCTAACAAAGCTTTTGTGCCAAAATTTTAATTGAAATCGGATGAGCGTTTAATGAGATAACCAAAAATCAAAAAAACCGTTATATGGCAGGTACCGTTAATAAATGTTTTTGGTGATTTTTTTTCTTATTAAAAGGTAAATCATATCTACAATAATACACTGATTTTTTTTTATCAAAATCGTTGGAGCCGTTTTTAAGATAAATTAGCTTTTCCTTAACGGTTGTATGGCAAGTACCGTTATTTTTTGAGCTAAAAAAAAATTTCAATTTCCCCTCTGGAGAGTTACAAAAAAACCTTAAGTTCAAAATTTGAAGAAAATCGCTTCAGTGGCTTAGGCTGTAGGTTGAGGTACGGACAGACAGACAGACGCAGACAGACAGACAGACAGACAGAATTGTGCCACCCACTTTTTTCGTGTTCTCTATCATCGTAATGTCATGTTTGATTGTTATCTCGAAATTTTTTTTTTGCACGAATCCAAAACTTGCCCTATAGTACATATATCGCAAGTAAAAAGGGGCTTTCGGGCCAAAATTGTGAAAAATTATAAGAAATAGTTAAGTTTGAATGGGCATATCTGTCAATTTGTAACAAAATTTGTAACAAAAATTACTTTTTGAACATGTTTTATTAAAGTCCTTAGCCTCTTCTTCGTTTAGTCTATGTATGGCTTCATAAAAGTTATGCACAATTTATTAAAAAAGTTAGAAATCTTTTATTTTTTTTTTAATTTTTGGTAGGTACGTTTTTGTTTACTTTTCCTGCTTATATTGTATTATACATTTTTTTAAACTATCCATTTCAATAAAAAATCTAATTTTGCTTGTTTTGCGAGCTATACCAAAAATAATGAAAAGTGCTTATGGGCCAAACAAACATATTCAATAATATAAGACCTTGCACGTTTCTGGTCAACTCAATGGGCTAATACTGCTGTGTGTGAACTTCAAAAGGCTCAGGAGAGTTACATGCCCCTGTTATAATTTGCGCCCATCCTTCAGGGACGTATACGGGAACATTTTTTGAGTTTTTTTTCCAAATTTCGAATGAATGAAATCACATTCCATCTCTGTGTCACCAGTTTCAAAATATTTGTGATCAATTGTTTTGATCGTGGGATGATTTTGGCAGAGACATTGCGACGAAAGTTTTGTTTTTTGATCACTAGTGTGAGATACTTCGCCATACACATAACACCGATCGATGCACCGACACCATAAAATCTCAGAATTTTGATTTTTTGCACACAGGTGTGCACATACACAAGTGTGGTGTCTATTGGTCGCTTTAGTAACAATGAGCACGAATGTGAGTTTCTCATCTGAAGTAACTTTTCTAGCAAATACAGTTATGCCAAATCCAAGAATGTGGCACATTCATGGTTTTTGTGCTGATAATTCCTATCAGTTGGGAGCCAGAAACATTAATGTGCCACATTCGTGTTTCTGGCTCAACTTGATGAGACTGAAATCTACATTCATGTAATTGACATTTTTAAATACTGTGGTTTCCTTGTATGCATGGCATTCTAAGTTTTGGTGTAACATAGATTATCCAAAGGTTAATCAACACACATCATTAACTCAAAATCGGCAAATTTGCACATTCATGGTTCTGGCATGAGGGGGACGATATGGTCTAAAAGTTGTTCATTCGATGAATGTACAGTTTCTGATGTTTCGTTTATTTCCTCTGGGATTCTACTTAAGAAATCTGCTATTTTATTTTCCTTCCCTTTTATATACTCAATGTCAAACTCAAATTCTTGCAACTTAAGAAGTCCTCTTTGGACTCTTTGACTAAACTCCTTTCCATTATATTTTTTATTTAAATATTTTACAGGCATATGGTCAGTGATTATTGTATGTATGTCGTCTCTCTGTGTCGTTTGTTCTTGTAAAATTATAATCAGTACTTTGTTGTTGCTGATTTGTCTGTCTAGAGTTGTTATTAGTATTGTTTCGTAACTGTTGGTTGTTCTGTCGGTATGTCCTTTCTGCGGGCCTAAAATCATGGTTTCTTCTAGTATTATTTCCGTTAGTAAGGACGTTACCTACATCGAACCCTACATAAGAATACAATATACTCTTGACTTTAAGTAGATCATATTCATCCCTAATTTCTCTTGCTAAGTTGCCTGCAGCTAGTTCTCTTATTTTGTTAATTACTAGTGAATATAAAATTGTTTTCAGACTATCTTTATTATTCTCATACATAATAATAGTATGAATATCCGTTAGTAAATATTCAATTTTGTTAATTAAATCTAATACCGAACTCACTCTAAGATTGTTGATCCGGCGGGTAACTTCCCCTTGGTCGATGCTTGGCCGGAATGACAGCTTCAGTATATTCTTCGCCTCTTCCCATGTGCTCATGTTGTTGGTAAGTAGCAGTTCCTTTGCCCTACCTATCACCTTACACTGTGAAATAGCAGTCCACATTGCAGCTCTTCTGTCTTCTGGAGTCAAGCTCATGTGATTATCGACAACGTTTATAAATTGAGTCAGCTCTTGCCTGTTGCCGGAAAATTCTTTAATATATGAAATTTCTTTCATAATCACTATGGCTCGACTATCAGCTTGCTGTTGAGAATTCGCCTCTAATCTCAACAAAACTCGTGCCATTGTGTTTAAAAGATTTGTTTGGTCGGTTGCCATTTCGTTTGTATCCTCTATTTGCAAGTTCCTTCTGGAGTCGTGAAGAATTTGTCGCGAAATTTTTAAAAATGTATTTTAATAAAACTCGCACAAAAAAGCACTATTGATTTTTAGTTCGCACTGCACTTGTTTGTTCTTCTTCTTTTTTTTTTTTTTTTTATTTTGTGTTTCTTTGTTGTGACTGATTTGTAGTCTACAACAGTAACTTAATATTTTTTTTTTTATAATTCCCGACAAATAGTTGTTGGTACTTTATTCGGGTGGAGGAGGGGTTGTGGACGGTAAACAAAACAATTTAAAAAAAATGTTTGTAACTGATTTGTAGTTACAATTTTTTTTTCGCGTTTACTCGATTCCGTTCCGACTGCGCCAGTTAAAAAAAAGAGTTTTATTTTTAGTGTAGTTCGAACGACGACTTTATTTCTTCGAGGTATCTTAACGACTGTTAGTCTAGATATATCATTAAATTTTGTTCAATCAGATTTATTTCCCTTTGATTATTATTATGCTGATTGAGCAAAATTTAATGTATTATTTTACAATATGAAAATATACTTATATGCTTATTTTGCAATATTATTTTACAATATGAAAATATACTTATATGCTTATTTTGCATTTTACGAATTGATTTATTATTCATATTCGTATTACAAATAAAAGGTTGTTGTACTAATGGTGACGGAGGTCACCATACAAATATGTAACTCGCGCGTGATTTTTAATACCAAAAAAAGTACTAAGCCAACTGGGATTTTGGCATTCGGGATTTTGGCATTCGGGATTATGGCATTCGGGATTATGGTATTCGGGGTTTTAGCCATTCGGGATTCTGTTCATTCGGGATTTTGTCCATTCGGGATTTTGTCTTTCGGGATTTTAGCACTCGGGATTTTTTGCCATTTCGGGATTTTGGCATTCGGGATTTCGTACCCAACCCCAATTTATTTCTGGAAAATATTTAATGCTTTTCATTTCTTGTGATTGCACAATAACCGTAGCTTAAAAAAAATAATTTCTAACAAATTATTGAAAATTAGAAATATGAACATTTAGAATACTTTTTGTTTCATATCTCCTTTGATTCCCATAATTGTTTGGACTAGCGTAATTTTGTTTTGACTAAACTGAAAGTCACACCCACTAAAGGTCGCAAAATAAATATAATATTAGATACTGCATGAGACCCACAAGAACATCTTTGCAATTTTGTATGCTTACTTGAATAGAAACTCAAAATAATTACTGCCAGGTGACGCAGCCATAAACTAAAAAAAAGCTGTTTCAACAAAATTAAATTCTACCCTTCGAATTCAAAACTGTACCTTATACTTAAGTCCAATACATATATCAATCAATATGTTAGTTAAAAAATCAATAAATATAAAAAAATGACATTCGAGAAATTTTTGAAATATCAACTTTTATTTTTAACCATTTTGAGAGTTATTGTATTCTGTGGCCTTTTTCTTAAAGTCCCGGTAGGCCCTTTGACCCCCAGTCCGCCCCTGTTCAGTGGTTCAGTCTTCAGTTGCAAAGATGCCTTGGAGTGGGAAGGTTCGTTTGCGCTGCTTGCCGGTAAATATTTTTTTATTAATAGTATAGAATGCGATGTGCGTGAAAGTGAAAGGTAAGTAGGATAGAATGCATGTGGGATTTTAGTTTGCAGGTAGGTTTAGGTTCGTTAGGATATTTGTTGGGGGTTTTTTGTTTGTTTTTTATTTTACTGTTGTGTTTTGTTTAGCTATGATTAGATGGATTAACGAAGAAAATGAAAAATATGAAATAAGAATACCTACAAGTGGGAATACAAATATAGGTCAATAAAATCACAAAACTAAAACATAAGAAAGTTATAATTTTTTAACTTCCCATTGGAAGTTATTGTAAATGGTCCGATTTGTCAAAATAAAAATTTTAACATATCTTCACGTTTCGCTCCCTAGAATCGGATTCCATTTTTGTAGAGAGATATCTGTGTGTGTTCGTACGTTCCTTCGCTTTTTTTGTTCACCGTATCTCAAGGACGAATTAAGATATCGACTTCGGATGGATTTTATTGTATACACAGTAGTTTCATTACAAGCAGAAAGGACCTTTCAATAAATTCAAGAAGCAGTTCAAATTTCCTTAGTCTCAGATATCTCGAGAACAAATCGACTTCAGGTTAATTTTATTCTACGCAAATTGACGTAATAAGGAATTGATTAAAATATAGAAGTATATCAACTTATAGTTTTTTTTTAATAAAAAAATGTAGATGAAAATTGTTGAAAAAAGTTGTTTGGCTCGAATATCTTGACAACAAACAATGATATTGGCTTCGAGGTTATTTTATTTTATACGCTAGTTTATAGATACAAATTGATAAAATTTAAAAAAATATTGAATTAATAATTTTTTTTAAGCGAAAAACTGCAAGCAATTCTACACACTAATTATTAAAAAATTGGTTTTTGCCTCAAAAATCTTGAGAACAGATAATGACATGACATCGGGTTAATTTAAGTCCACACACTAGCTTAGAATTGATAATTGATAGGATTTATAAAAAAATTCAACAAAAAGTTTTTTTTTAAGTGAAAAAGAACTACAAGATAGGTACTTCACCAAAAATTGTGGAAAATATTTTTTCATCTCAAATATTTTGAGAACAAACAATGATATTGACTTCAGGCTAATTTTATTCTTTAAATGAGTCTATAATAAATGATTGATAAAATTTGTAAAAATATTCAATAAATGATTATTTTTATCGAAAAAACTACAAGAAACTTAACAAAATTGTAGAAAATTTTTGTTCGTCCCAAATATCTTGAGAACAAACAATGATATTAGCTTATGGGTATTTTTTTTCTATAAATAAGGATTTGTAAAAATATCCCATAACCAGTTTTTTAAGCAAAAAAACTACAAAAAACCTTACCAAAAAATGTTGAATTGTTTTTAGTCTCGAATATGTTAGGAACAAATAATCATATTGGTTTCGGGCTTCTATATATGTATGTACTAGATTATAATTGACAATCGGTAGGTTTTGTATAATAATTCAACAAACTGTTTTTTTTTAATGCAAAAAAAAAAAATACAAAAACTATACCAAAAATAGTTGAATACAAAAAAATAACATTGGACCTCTAGCTTCCGGGGCACCACAAATTGGAAGTTACTAGTGTGGGTCACAACCAGCCTCTTTTTGAAAATGCAATAAAGGACCGTATTGCAAGAGTGTCTTCAAAACAGACTGGTTGATTAGACTAAAAGTCGATTTATCGTTATTGCTAATTTGTATTAGTAAATATTTTCCTATTTGATAGAAATTTTAAGTCCATCAAGAATTTTTGGTTGACTTTTGTCTTGCCGAATTTTTTCGAAAAGACTCGTAATAAACCCCAAAATTAAAAAAAAAAACTACAAAGGGCATAAGAAAAATAGAATTTTTCTGACACGTACCAAACAGCAGCGTTGAAAATTCGTTTGTAGGCATATATTTGAGGGAAAATCAAATATAAGTTAGCGTTGCCTACCACAATTAAACAGTTACACGAGTTAGGAAAAATCTATTCAAATACAGACCGAAATAAACAAGAAATAGGTGTAGAAATTTTTAATTTTTGTTTGGTGCTACCACAAAGCTAAATCAAAAAGAAAAAAGTAAGGTACCGCACGAAGTAAATGAAAAATATAAGATTAGAAGACAAGCGGGAAAATAATTTATGTGGGTCAATAAAATAACAAAAAGAAAACACCTCTTTTTTATATTTGAAAATGAAACAAAATAAAAAAAACTACAGTGGGAATAAGAGAAGACAAATTTTGGGGAGAGGTAACAACTACCAACATTAAATATTTGTTTTTTGGAAAATATAATTTTATTTAGTGTTACAAAAAACGTGATTTTGGAAAACGAAAAACGAATACAGGACGAAATAGGAAAAAAAGTAGTTATACATATGCTAACATCATTTTGCGCTTAGGGAAGAATCAAAATTTGGTTGAAGATAAAACGGATGGAAAATTAAATGTATGTATTAAGCAATTAAGAGCTCCGATTTTTGTTGGATTAACGGCTTAAAAATTATGATTCCTTAATTATTTTTAAAGCTGAAGAAAAAAAACAATTTGGTGTAACTAAGCGCAAGTAAAGATGGAAGTGCGAATAAAGTTTGTTTAACAAATTTTTAGTTTTCTTAGTTCAATATAATGTTTGGATTGGTCTTCATAAAAAAGATGAACTAAATTGATATGTATGTATAAATTGGTAAAGATAAAATTTAAAAGAGAAAAAAGATTGTATAAATTATAAAGATTAAGGATTTATCTAGCATTAGCAAGTCATTTTCAATGTCCCCATCGTTACTCAAGGAGTGAAATCTGTAAATATTTTTGAAACATTCAGATCGGTATTTCTTAAAATCTATACCATAGCCTTCAGATTAACAACTGAAGAAAGATATCGAAGAAACCTTAACAGAATTCCAAGAAGCTTAAGGGATAGAAATTAGTATCGTTTGCATTGATTTTCAAGCTCACTTAATACCTAAACTGTTCATGATTGTAGGTTTGTAAGGGACTGCATTCTGAAAAAAGAAACGATAGACGAGACAATAGTGGTTGATTTACGTGAAACAAATCATTGACGATCACGTTAACGATTATCGTTTTGACGATTATCATTTTTAAAGTTACGGAATGACCCCCCCAGCTTCCAAATATTTTAATGAATTCAGTGCCACCATCCAAAATAGCATTTGGAATACCATCTTTCGTCAAACTAAATTTCTGCTTGCGTTTTTTGCAGAAGCTGGCTCAATCCAGCTTCAGGGAAGTCTTGGCAGAAGTTTTATTAATTTCTGAGAGAGAAATCTGCCCCAAATGTATAATCTTGAACACGGAAGATAAAAAATGTTAAAATTAACAGACAAAAGTAAAACGTACGTGTCATATTTTCAAAATCCTGCAGCTAAACAAACTAAAGGGAAAAAAAAACTTCGGGAAAAAAAAATAACCATATTTACTTTTTTCCTTGGATTTGTTTCCTTTTTTTACGGAATTGTTTATGATTGGAGAGTATCACACGGGAGAAATATCCGGGGGAAAATTTATTTGCGATAAGGCTGAGTATTTTTGATATGAAGCTAAGGAAAGTCCTCGTGGCAATAGTTTTATCTTTCATATGTGCTCTTGAAACTACAATCATAGCATTTACCTTCCAATCATTCCAACCCGACTCAACCTCAACCACTTTCTTCTAGTTTTGCATAGTCTGAGAACTTTGTAGCACCATCAGCGCCAGCAAAGAGAAGGGATTTTACCCTACTGTTGAGCATAGTGTAGAAATGCAATAAATCAAGATATTTGTATGAATTGATTTTCTTTACAGTTCCATCACGACTGCCGTCACTCACTACTTACACTTTATAGATGAATTTGCCGGATTTGGATCGATTCTCCAAATACTCTATGCATTCGTCTAGCATCTTTGGCACTGAAACAAAATCTTTGTTTTTTAACGAGCTAAGAAGAATAAGGGCCAAGTATTTATCTTAATGTTTTCCTCCCCGTATGCGGGTATAACAACAGTCAGATCCTCCTCGGGTCATCGTCTATATGAACTTGGAAAATCAATTTTTTTGATTGGGTTTGGATCAAGAAAGTATTTTTCTTCTTCATTGTAGCTGTTGAAGTTAGGAAATGGAATTCTTATGGACTGTCGTAGTTTAGCTAGATGTGGAAGGTAAATGAAAATGAGTTTTTAGCTTAGTTTCTTTAAATCAGAAGCATTTATAGAATTAGAATACTTACCACTAGCAATAGAGAAACAAAAAATTTCATCAAGTGGAACCTTCCGCGCCACTCGGTCACCGATGCCGGCAGCAGGATTCGAGCTTCTGGCCTGCTTAAGGCTCCAAAATCATCATGATTCACCGCACTGGAGTAGCGACGATATCAATGTCCTGTAAAATTGTTCCTAAAGGTACATCATCTTAATTAAATGCCACTTTCCTTTTCTGCAAGATTAAATACAAACAAAGAAAAAACTTGGGTACACAATTATGATTTACAATTGAGGCACTCGAGTTGTTTGTAAATTAATGATTGCTGATTTTCCTAAACAAATTACCTACAAAAATAATTAATGTTTATACAATTCTCACATTTTTTTCTTTCGAACACCATAATATTTACATTTCAGCCGTCACTTTTCATACACATGATAACCAGATGTTTTAATACGGCGGGGTCACGTAAGGCGGCCATCTTGAATTTCTTCTGACAGTTCTCATTTCGGACAACATGCGCAAGATAATACCTTAGATAAGTGTACTGTGGTTGCTATTGCCGTATCAGGAAAGCATCCTACCACCTTAAAAGAACTCTTACAAAACGCTTTAAATAGGCTAACCAATTGGGCAGACCGGTGTGGTCTGGGCGTCAACCCTCATAAAACAGAACTTGTTCTATTCTCAAGGAAATATAAAATCCCTCATGTAGATCCTCCCTCTATTAAAGGTGTTCCATTAACATTTACTGATCAGGCAAAATATTTGGGTCTTATTTTAGACAAAAAGTTAAGTTGGAAACCTAATATACAAGAAAGAGTCAAGAAGGCCACAGTGGCACTCTTCTCATGCAAAAAAGCCGTTGGGAACAAATGGGGCCTTCAACCTCGTATTACTCATTGGCTATACACATCGGTGATTAGACCGATTCTCACATATGGTGTTGCAGTATGGTGGACTGCTCTAGATAAAGCGGTAAACTGCGACAGACTAAGCAAAGTACAACGTTCGGCTTGTTTATGCATAAGTGGTGCGCTTCGCACGACACCCTCTGCTGCTCTCTTGACGTTCTGCTATATCTGACTCCCCTCGATATATTTAGCAAACAGGTGGCTGCAAATACAGCCATACGCCTACAAGCTTACTCACAATGGTACAACAATAATATTGGCCATTCCATCATTCTGAATTCATTCAGGTCACTACCTAGTCACATTGACTACACCATCCCAAAACCACAATTCGGTTTAAACTTTCAAGTCACCATTCCTTCTAGAACCCTCTGGGAGGATATGGCTTTCTTGGAAGATGAATCGGTTCATATCTACACGGACGGATCGAAAACTGATGAAGGGGTGGGTGGCGGTGTGTACTCAGAAAGACTTAAATTAAGTCTCTCATTCCGTCTTCCTAATCATTGTAGCGTGTTCCAGGCGGAACTTATGGCGATTAAAGAAGCCTTATCTTGGCTGAAGGAAAACGTGATATCAACTACAGATATCCGCATCTTCTCGGATAGTCAAGCAGCTATTAAATCCCTGGAATCGGTCTCTACTAACTCTATAACAGCCCTAAATTGCCGTTCGTCTCTGTTGGAGATGGCACAACAGTTTAATATTCACCTGTGTTGGGTGCCGGGGCATAGGGACATCCCAGGTAATTGTAAGGCCGATGAACTCGCTAAAAATGGTACAACTTTACCTCTTCTACCTAGTAAGGCAGAAATAGGTATACCCATCGCTACATGTAAACTTTTGCTGAAGCAAGATGCCTTAGAGAGAACAAATCTTAGGTGGAATGATATCACCACTTGTTTGGCAACAAAACAAATCTGGCCAGTAATGGATTTAAAACGATCTAAGCGTTTGATATCTCTAAGCAGATTGCACATCAGCTCCATGATTGGTGTTATAACCGGACACTGCCTCATAGGCAGCACGCAACGCGTCTTGGCGTATTCGCTAACGATTTTTGCAGAAGCTGTATGGATGAGGAGGAGATAGAATCGATCCCTCACCTTCTATGCACGTGCCCTGCTCTGTCTCATAGACGAAGACTTCACCTTGGTGAGTTCTACTTCAATGATCCTAGTGTAGTGATCTGATAAACTTGGACATTGGCAGTCTATTACGCTTCATAAGAAGCTCCAAATGGTTCACCGAGTAGGGAAAAGGGTTTCCTGGATTCTTGTGGTATCACAATGGACCAACTCATGGTCTAAGTGTGTCGGTCCCCACGACTGGCAGCCACTTCAACCTAACCTAACCTAACCTATATACTCGTATTCCTTCCATTTTTGTTTTTTTTTTAATAAATGCTCTCAATAAATATTTGAAAATATTTGTTTTACTTGTTACGATGTAGTTTAAAATTTTTAATATCTCTTTTACCGTTTTCCAACTCTGACCTGTAAATCATGATTTTTTAACTAAAATCATGATTTTGAACTATGTTTTTTTAAATTTCTGAGTGGCAGCACTGAGCGTATATTTACTAGGTCGTGAGCCTCAAGATAAGGTACAAAATCAATAAATCATAATATTCTCCATCATGTTATTCATGTGGTTTGGAAACAACCAATTCAATTAGTAGGTATATATTAGAGCCTACGATTCTGTACGTGTATTTGTAAAACACGGATACACGGAATCCATGTTTGTATTATTCGCAAAAAAAATCCGTTTATCCGGATATCCGGATTCTTAATACACGGATTCCGAATACACGGATTCTTAATACACGGATTCCGAATACACGGATTCTTAATACACGGATTCTTAATACACGCATGCTTAATACACGGATTTGGATTCGTTTTTGGTTTTGTATAAACTATTGGCAAGTTTTGCATAAATTGACATTGCGGTGACCGGTGACGGAGAATATTGAAAAAAAAAATGGGTTTTGCAGTTTGTATTACGGGATATCTAGCCACTTGATTTTATTTACTTATATATTAGTTAAAATTCATATCGTTATGGCAATTTT
Organism: Dasysyrphus tricinctus; assembly: GCA_963921185.1. Lineage (NCBI taxonomy): Eukaryota > Metazoa > Arthropoda > Insecta > Diptera > Syrphidae > Dasysyrphus > Dasysyrphus tricinctus. Next base: position 147,043,310 of record OY992531.1, on the reverse strand, counting down.
TTAATGGATATCAATTTATATTAGCAATATTTTTATATTAGGTGGCTAAGTGGTGGCTAGTTAGTAGTAAGGAGACACTTCTGAACATATTCCATCAAAAAATCAGTTCCGTAATAAATTACAAAAAAAGTAGCCAAATTAGGTTGTTTTGTTATCATTAGTATATTATAAATGAAATAGCAAAGTGGCATCCCTATATGATGGAGCTTCTTTGTCTTTTCGTTTGTTAACCTTTTTTAAACCGAAACTAACTTCGTTGGTGCAATGAAACTACAGTTCAATTTTTCAATACGTACTAAATTGACCTGTTGCAAGTTGTATTGAAGTGATTAATATTGTTTGTAATTCAGTTTTATTTAATTTTTTTAGATAAGAAAGGTGAAGTATTTATTTATTGCTTTCAAATTTCAATTATCTTATGGTTTATTAAATTTGTTTTATAGTTCTTATTGATTTTACCACAAAATCTAATTTGGAGTTAAAACTTGTGCCTTAATATCAATTAACGACTTGAAAGGTAAGTCTCATTTTAGCTAGTTAGGGTGGTGCTTAATTTTTAAATATTTTTATTTCTTTCGTTGCACTTCAAAAGTGATTTTGAAAGTGATCTAAGTAAAATAAAAAAACTGTTTAAAATTTTATTGATATTGTTTAACAGTGGTACCCGGGCGGACGCTGTGGTGTCACCCTTATATTTGTATCTGCTCCGGAAAAAGTACAGCTTGTCTCCATCTGTCAAAGCCATCAACACTGTCAAATTCTATTAAAGGATGGCCACGATGTCGATGGCAAGGCAAGGGTAGGCAGCAAAGTAAAAACAAAACTTAAATGGGGGAGTCCCCAACTGACCAAGAAATAGCATCAGACCATAGATTTTAATATCGTCGGTTCAAAGATAAAACTCACTAACTAACATATTACACTTTTGGAGGAAATTTAATTGAAACATACTTATAAAAGCTGAAAAGTCACGTCCCGAAAATTTTTAAATAAAGTTCCCGGGCATACCTTTCAATGTCTCTATAATAACCGTGCAAAATGGGACTTTTTGGATTAAACAAATGCATTTCATTCTCATTTTCATGAACATTTTTTTCTGCACTTAGTGAGTTTTACCTTTGAACCGACGATATATACCTAGATGGCCAACATAGGATCTTTTGTACAGAGAAAAAGTGAAGCTTTGCGACCATTTTATTGGAGGCAAAAAATGTAAACAATCGAATTAAATGCCTTAGTGGTTTCTCTAAATAAATGTTAATATCTTGGAATTTAGAAGAGGTATAAAAATGATTTTGATATCAAATGAAAGGTATTTTTTCCATCTCTTAAATGGTAAGAAAATAATATAGCTACAATTAATATATTTTGAGATATTTACATTTAACTTCTTGCGACAAATTTTTTCCTAGTCTTGCTTTTGTGCACTGATATCTTTTACAATTCTGTGATGACGTGTACATTTTTTGGTATTAAAAGAAAGCTTAAATTGTTGGCTTTAATTGCAGATATAATTTATTATCATTTCTCAATTAATGTGGCAAAAATACCATTTTTTCTTGTTACTGTTCTTACACGCACAGACACTACCAGAACTAGGTATTTTAATATTTTTGCAATCTTGCACACCTTAAAATCAAGTTTCATAAATAAAAAACCAATTAAACAAGTACAAATACTTTATTTTAGAAAAAATCTGCTCTGCAAAAAAACAACACACAAAACACAATAAAATTGTTATTGTAAATGCCTCCAATAAATGGTGGCCGAGCTTCACTTTTGAAGGCGAAGTTGGTTATCTAGGTATATATTAAAATCTGTGCATCAGACAGATGCGAGAAGTAAAGGTGCATTTTCCTATAGGGTGTTCTTCTGTTAGGTTAGCTCAGTAAAACAATAAAATAAATAAGTGAGTACAATGTAAAAGATGATTAAGTTGGTAATAAAGGGAGCAATTGAGTCGGTCATTTCAAAAACAACATAAGTCAGATTACAAAAAAATTAGGCCACGCTAAGTTAAAGGTCAAATCTAATCATGAAGCTTTCATTAGTAACATTGCGCTAAATTGCACCATTATAAAAAAGGATATGAAAGTGGAATTAGACGGTCTAATAGACCAGAGCACTTACAGCTAAGAAATCATATTGGAGACAAAATGTGACTCAAGTGATTTTTGAAATGACCGAAACAATTCTAGAGAGCACCTATTCTAAACCATATTTTAAAAAAGAAAACAAATTAATTTTCGTCAGAAGAGAGGATAAAAACAATGATCTATTTGAAAACAAAGGCTCCGCGAAATTAGGCCCCAGGAAATAAAGCCTAAAAAAAAAAATTAAATTAGGCCCCAAAAAAATGCATACAACATGAAATGAAAATTTACGAATTTTGGGGTGTTGTTTCATTTTTTGGAACTTTATTTAACTTTTTTTTCGGGCCCTTGTATCATTATGAAATAAAGCCCCAATGAAAAAAAACCCCAACATTAAATTTGAGGCTTAATTTCATTTTATTTTGAAAAACAATTTGGGCCTTATTTCATTTTGCATACATTTAATTGAAATTGCCAAAACAACAAATTGTTTCCACAAAAAGTATTATGAAAATAGCAAAATACAAAAGCAAAGGATCGTGTTGAAAACCATCAGCGAGTAACAGAATAGCTGAAAAAATCGCGCGATTTTTGTCAGCTATTCACTCGCTGATGGTTTTCAACACGTTGCTTACTCATTCTTTTCAATATAAGGATCGTGTTGAAAACCATCAGCGAGTAACAGAATAACTCAAGAAACTCGCGCGATTTTTTCAGCTATTCTGTTACTTGCTGATGGTTTTCAACACGTTACTTACTCATGCTTTTCAATATAAGGATCGTGTTGAAAACAATCAGCGAGTAACAGAATAGCTGGGAAAAATCAAAACTGCGCTTTAATTTGCTCGCTATGTGCCCTTTGAGCACAACTTAACTTGATTTTTCGAAATACGTAGTTTAAAACGAAGGCTAACGATTTCTCAAAGATGAATGGTGGTATTTGAAGAATTCAAAAAGAATTTTTAAGTAAAATGTTCATACATCAGAATGACCATACAAGTTTTTTTCGAAAAAAATTTCTTTGAGTAAAAATATAACCCCAAATTTGCATAAGAAACGCATTTTTGTATATATCTTTAGATTCAAATATCTCAAAACCGTGACGTGGTAGAGCGATTTTAGGGCCAGATTTAAACTCAACGCATCGAAGACCATCAGAAAAGTATTTTAATTAAAATTTTTCACAAAAATAAGTTACTTAGTGCTTTCGAGTGGATTTTCGAAAACAATAAAAATACGTCAATTTTCAACTAGCGCTTGAGTCAAATGGACTGTCGCAGAAAAAAACCTTAAGCAGATTATTGGAAATTGTGAATACTTTCAATGGTACTTGGTGTGATTTTCCAATAACTGGTTATTTTCGAGCCATTAGTGAAAAACTTCCAAAAACTTGCATTTTTGCATCATTTTTTGCATTTGTTTGCATGTTGCGTCATGAAATTTTAGCCGCAAGCCTCAGATTCGTATTCAGCACCTCTGAAAATATTAAAGAGTGGCAAAACTCAAAACTACCCCACAATTTGCTCGCTAAGAGCCTTTTTGAGCACAAATTGACCGGACTAATAATGTTTTTTATTTCAACTCAATATGATCATTCATCAAAAAGATACAGCTCTTCAAAAAACACTAACAAAAATTGAAAAAATCTTGTTCCTTTATTTTTTTTATTGGTGTATTTAATTTTAATTGAATGAATTAATCAATTTTTAATTAAATAATATTATCAAGTGTTGACATTTAATAATTACAATTAAATTAAGTTTTCATTCAGATTTAATAAAAAGACTGAATTTGGAAAAACAAAATTAATCTCTAAACTAAAAATTTCTTTAACTCAATCACCATCTCGTTTCATTAAATGGTCGGTTCTTTTATACAAAATAATTTGCACAAGGTGTGACAAAAAGCTTAGATCTTGTAGGTTGGATTCAGACAAGAAAAAAGTTGATTTGGAGGCTGGCCCATTTATTAATTTTCTAAAAAATTGGTTTAAAATAAAGGGTCCGCCAAATAACTTTTTTTTTTTTTGAAAATGCTACTACTACATGGAGTGTAGCTTCGGCTGTGTAGCACGTAGCGCCGTCGTGTTGAAACCAAATGTTGCCAATATCCTCCTCTTCATTTTTTGTGAACAAAAATTCGTTCAACATGGCCCGATAACGATCGCCATTGACTGTAACGGCCACTCGAAGAAAAATGGCCCAATTATGCCTCTGGACCAAAATCCGCACCAAACAGTGACTCGTTTTGGGTGTATCGGCTTTTCAATGGCGTGCGGGTTTTCTGTGCTCCAAATGCGACAACTTTGCTTGTTTACATACCCGCCAAGATCAAAATGAGCTTCATCTGAAAAGATGATTTTTTTGGCAAAATCGGCATCTTCTCTAAGTCGATCGCAGGCCCACTTAGCGAAGCAGCCATTTGAATGAAATTATTTTCCATTATTAACCGGAAGGATTGTACTTTCAAATAAAAAAAGAAATTTGAGAAAATATTCAGTAGTTTTTTTTTATAGCATTTTCAAAAAAAAAAGTTATTTCGCGGACCCTTTAAAAAAATATTAAAAAACAACCCTCAACAAAATACCTACAATGTAATAGTTTTTGGAAAAATAATTTTCAAACCAAAAAATTTGAACAATTAGGGATTTTTTAAACTACATAGTTGTTTTCTATTCGAGTATTTTAATAATTTTGGAACATAATAGATTTTATTCCAAACTATTTTTTTTTTAATTAAACGTTATTTGGTACAATTTTTGTTTGTATTATTCGATACTCTTTTTAATTTGAAACAAACAATTGAAATTGTATACCTAAATGTTTTATAGTTTCTTGAGAGTCAAAATAACAGACTTCAATTTGTTGTTTAAATTCCTCCAAACACCCAATTTCCACTTTGGAACAATAAATCATTTTCATATAGGTGTAACAATAAATCATTGTTTTTTTTTTCAAAGTTATTTTTCTCAATTTATAAAACAAAATTAAAAAATATGGAACTTTTTGGTTCAAACATTTTTTTTTGTAATTTTAAGTTATTTGGAACTATTGCTGTTTTTTGTATTCTATACTCTTATTAATTTTTAATCAAACACTAAAAACACATGTGCATTAATTAATGTCTTGTAGTTTTTGAGAAAATCTAAATTATAATACATACATAGTTACTTTACAACTTCCAAAGTGGAAATTGGGTGTTTGGAGGAATTTAAACAACAAATTGAAGTCTGTTATTTTGAATTCTGTCAAAAAAACTGTAAAACATTTAAGTATACAATTTCAATTGATTGTTTAAAATTAATAAGAGTATCGAATAATACAAACAAAAATTGTACCAAATAACGTAAAATTAAAAAAAAAATATTTTGGAATAAAACCTCTTTTCCAAAATTATTAAAATACTCGTATAGAAAATAATTATGTAGTTTAAAAAATCCCTAATTGTTCAAATTTTTTGGTTTGAAAATTATTTTTCCAAAAACTATTACATTGTAGGTATTTTGTTGATGGTTGTTTTTTAATATTTGTCTATTTTAAACCAATTTTTTAGAAAATTAATAAATGGGCCAGCCTCCAAATCAACTTTTTTCTTGTCTGAATCCAACCTACAAGATCTAAGCTTTTTGTCACACCTTGTGCAAATTATTTTGTATAAAAGAACCGACCATTTAATGAAACGAGATGGTGATTGAGTTAAAGAAATTTTTAGTTTAGAGATTAATTTTGTTTTTCCAAATTCAGTCTTTTTATTAAATCTGAATGAAAACTTAATTTAATTGTAATTATTAAATGTCAACACTTGATAATATTATTTAATTAAAAATTGATTAATTCATTCAATTAAAATTAAATACACCAATAAAAAAAATAAAGGAACAAGATTTTTTCAATTTTTGTTAGTGTTTTTTGAAGAGCTGTATCTTTTTGATGAATGATCATATTGAGTTGAAATAAAAAACATTATTAGTCCGGTCAATTTGTGCTCAAAAAGGCTCTTAGCGAGCAAATTGTGGGGTAGTTTTGAGTTTTGCCACTCTTTAATATTTTCAGAGGTGCTGAATACGAATCTGAGGCTTGCGGCTAAAATTTCATGACGCAACATGCAAACAAATGCAAAAAATGATGCAAAAATGCAAGTTTTTGGAAGTTTTTCACTAATGGCTCGAAAATAACCAGTTATTGGAAAATCACACCAAGTACCATTGAAAGTATTCACAATTTCCAATAATCTGCTTAAGGTTTTTTTCTGCGACAGTCCATTTGACTCAAGCGCTAGTTGAAAATTGACGTATTTTTATTGTTTTCGAAAATCCACTCGAAAGCACTAAGTAACTTATTTTTGTGAAAAATTTTAATTAAAATACTTTTCTGATGGTCTTCGATGCGTTGAGTTTAAATCTGGCCCTAAAATCGCTCTACCACGTCACGGTTTTGAGATATTTGAATCTAAAGATATATACAAAAATGCGTTTCTTATGCAAATTTGGGGTTATATTTTTACTCAAAGAAATTTTTTTCGAAAAAAACTTGTATGGTCATTCTGATGTATGAACATTTTACTTAAAAATTCTTTTTGAATTCTTCAAATACCACCATTCATCTTTGAGAAATCGTTAGCCTTCGTTTTAAACTACGTATTTCGAAAAATCAAGTTAAGTTGTGCTCAAAGGGCACATAGCGAGCAAATTAAAGCGCAGTTTTGATTTTTCCCAGCTATTCTGTTACTCGCTGATTGTTTTCAACACGATCCTTATATTGAAAAGCATGAGTAAGTAACGTGTTGAAAACCATCAGCAAGTAACAGAATAGCTGAAAAAATCGCGCGAGTTTCTTGAGTTATTCTGTTACTCGCTGATGGTTTTCAACACGATCCTTATATTGAAAAGAATGAGTAAGCAACGTGTTGAAAACCATCAGCGAGTGAATAGCTGACAAAAATCGCGCGATTTTTTCAGCTATTCTGTTACTCGCTGATGGTTTTCAACACGATCCTTTGCTTTTGTATTTTGCTATTTTCATAATACTTTTTGTGGAAACAATTTGTTGTTTTGGCAATTTCAATTAAATGTATGCAAAATGAAATAAGGCCCAAATTGTTTTTCAAAATAAAATGAAATTAAGCCTCAAATTTAATGTTGGGGTTTTTTTTCATTGGGGCTTTATTTCATAATGATACAAGGGCCCGAAAAAAAAGTTAAATAAAGTTCCAAAAAATGAAACAACACCCCAAAATTCGTAAATTTTCATTTCATGTTGTATGCATTTTTTTGGGGCCTAATTTAATTTTTTTTTTTAGGCTTTATTTCCTGGGGCCTAATTTCGCGGAGCCTTTGTTTTCAAATAGATCATTGTTTTTATCCTCTCTTCTGACGAAAATTAATTTGTTTTCTTTTTTAAAATATGGTTTAGAATAGGTGCTCTCTAGAATTGTTTCGGTCATTTCAAAAATCACTTGAGTCACATTTTGTCTCCAATATGATTTCTTAGCTGTAAGTGCTCTGGTCTATTAGACCGTCTAATTCCACTTTCATATCCTTTTTTATAATGGTGCAATTTAGCGCAATGTTACTAATGAAAGCTTCATGATTAGATTTGACCTTTAACTTAGCGTGGCCTAATTTTTTTGTAATCTGACTTATGTTGTTTTTGAAATGACCGACTCAATTGCTCCCTTTATTACCAACTTAATCATCTTTTACATTGTACTCACTTATTTATTTTATTGTTTTACTGAGCTAACCTAACAGAAGAACACCCTATAGGAAAATGCACCTTTACTTCTCGCATCTGTCTGATGCACAGATTTTAATATATACCTAGATAACCAACTTCGCCTTCAAAAGTGAAGCTCGGCCACCATTTATTGGAGGCATTTACAATAACAATTTTATTGTGTTTTGTGTGTTGTTTTTTTGCAGAGCAGATTTTTTCTAAAATAAAGTATTTGTACTTGTTTAATTGGTTTTTTATTTATGAAACTTGATTTTAAGGTGTGCAAGATTGCAAAAATATTAAAATACCTAGTTCTGGTAGTGTCTGTGCGTGTAAAAACAGTAACAAGAAAAAATGGTATTTTTGCCACATTAATTGAGAAATGATAATAAATTATATCTGCAATTAAAGCCAATTTAAGCTTTCTTTTAATACCAAAAAATGTACACGTCATCACAGAATTGTAAAAGATATCAGTGTACAAAAGCAAGACTAGGAAAAAATTTGTCGCAAGAAGTTAAATGTAAATATCTCAAAATATATTAAACGTAGCTATATTATTTTCTTACCATTTAAGAGATGGAAAAAATACCTTTCATTTGATATCAAAATCATTTTTATACCTCTTCTAAATTCCAAGATATTAACATTTATTTAGAGAAACCACTAAGGCATTTAATTCGATTGTTTACATTTTTTGCCTCCAATAAAATGGTCGCAAAGCTTCACTTTTTCTCTGTACAAAAGATCCTATGTTGGCCATCTAGGTATATATCGTCGGTTCAAAGGTAAAACTCACTAAGTGCAGAAAAAAATGTTCATGAAAATGAGAATGAAATGCATTTGTTTAATCCAAAAAGTCCCATTTTGCACGGTTATTATAGAGACATTGAAAGGTATGCCCGGGAACTTTATTTAAAAATTTTCGGGACGTGACTTTTCAGCTTTTATAAGTATGTTTCAATTAAATTTCCTCCAAAAGTGTAATATGTTAGTTAGTGAGTTTTATCTTTGAACCGACGATATTAAAATCTATGGTCTGATGCTATTTCTTGGTCAGTTGGGGACTCCCCCATTTAAGTTTTGTTTTTACTTTGCTGCCTACCCTTGCCTTGCCATCGACATCGTGGCCATCCTTTAATAGAATTTGACAGTGTTGATGGCTTTGACAGATGGAGACAAGCTGTACTTTTTCCGGAGCAGATACAAATATAAGGGTGACACCACAGCGTCCGCCCGGGTACCACTGTTAAACAATATCAATAAAATTTTAAACAGTTTTTTTATTTTACTTAGATCACTTTCAAAATCACTTTTGAAGTGCAACGAAAGAAATAAAAATATTTAAAAATTTACTGCTTTTCAATAATAATAATGTCGGTGTGCACTCTGTGTGAAAACATTAGCGACTATCTGATCGACTCAATTATGTGTCATGGCAACTGTCGAAGACTATTTCATATCGCTTGTATCGACGCTCCGTTTAGCACTATAAAACTATTTAAGGAAAGAAAATCATTTTATTATTTTTGCGACGTGTGTGACCCATTTTTACACACTAATATGACTAGAGATGTACTTCAAAACACACATAACCTTGATAATCTACAAAAACAATTAAATTTTCTTACCGAAAAAGTTGAAAGAATAATAGTCAATGTTCCTATTCCTATATCGCATCAAATGGAACCAGTTAACGAACAAAGCTATAATATAAATAATCCACCGCTAGTCGATTCAGCATCATTAAAACGAAAAATTGATGAAATTGATACCGATCTTTCTCAAACTACTCCATTAACGAAGAAACCTGCCACTTTATGTATCACTGAATCACCATCACCACCTATACAAAGTCCTCCACCTCCTTCAATGTCATCATCTTCATCACCCAATGTATCCGTGCATACCGTAGTAGCAGCAAATCCTACAGTCATATCAACATCAGAATCAACAACAAATTCGCCAAAAACTTCAATTGAATGCCCAACCACATCTTTATCATTTAAAACTTCAAATAAGGCTTCTTATCCTCAACCATTTAGAGACATCCATTTAATATCTCCTCTCTTATCTGGACTAAAAGTAGTTGAAGGCCATCGAACTTTATTTATTTCTAAGCTCGACCCTTCAACCAACGCCCTTGACATTAAAAATTTTATTTTTAATAAAATTGGAACATCGACAATTATAAAAGTTGAGAAAATGATACATCGTAACTATTCGAAATATGCATCTTTTAAAATACGAGCCCCAGACTCAATTTTTGGTATTCTAAACTCTTCATTATTATGGCCTAAGGGCATAATCATGCACGAATTCAAAAATAAACAATTTAACGAGAAAACTACATCTCGCAACCCTTTTCGAGAGACCCGGACAATGCTAAATCACCAAAGAAGCAGCTTCAACAAGTACTGATTTATTACCAGAATGTTAATGGTTTAAGGACTAAGATCAATACGGTCTATAAAAATATTAATAATCTTCCTCACGATGTTATTGTAATGACAGAAACTTGGCTGAATGACACATTCTTAGATTCTGAACTCTTCGACACAAACTATCAAATCTTCAGACGAGATCGACACCATTCAAACGACTTGGACACTGTCGGTGGTGGAATACTGTTAGCAGTGAAGAACTCTTTAATATGCACTTTGGTTGACATTTTTGAATCTTCTGATGTAGAAATAATATGTATTAAAATTAAAATAGAAAATGGTCAACTCTTCATCATCTCCGTTTATATACCTCCAAGATCTACCAAAAATATTTACGAAAACTGTATAAACTGTATTGAAAGCATACACGATCTAATGGAACCAAGTGATGAGCTCTTGATCTTAGGTGACTTTAATCTTTCGAACCTGCAATGGACCAAATCTACAGACTTCAACATTTTATCTCCTGTTAACCCGTCGTGTGCTAATGAGTTCACTATTATTGATGGTTTAGCCTCATGTGGACTTAGTCAATTCAATGGAATTTCTAATCGCTTCGATAAAATACTAGATTTAATCTTTTTCTCTGAAACAATAAACGCTGATACATCTGTAACACATGCCGATATTCTATTATTAGATGAGGACCGGCACCATCCGGCCCTAGATATAATGCTGAATTTAAATATGTGCAATATTCTACCTAGTCCAAATGAAAAACTTGAGTTCAATTTCAAAAAATGCAATTTTGATCAACTTGTTAATTTATTGTGTAATGTTGACTGGGATCAAGTGTTTCTAAATTGTAGTATTGATGATATGTGCTTAAAATTTTATAATGTACTTTTTAATTGCTTTTATGAAACTACTCCATTACGAAAACCTTGCATTAGTACTAAAACACCACCATGGTTTAATAATCAACTAAAAAACTTAAAAAATAAAAGAAACAAGGCATGGTTAAAATATAGTAAATCCAGAGCTGATGAAGACTATAGGACATACTCCGAACTAAAATTTATGTTTACAGACTATTCTAATTTCTTACATTCAGATTACATCGCTAAAACAGAAAATGATCTTAAACGTAACCCAAAGAACTTTTGGAATTTTGTGTCCACCAAAAGAAAATTTGATGACTACCCTAATTCTTTGTCTTTTGAAAACGCTACTAGTCACGACTCAGAAGTGATTGCAAATATGTTTGCAAATTTTTTTAAAGATGCATTTGTAGTATCTGGTTCTCACGAACCCTTGGATCCACTACTTTCTAACAACAGTTTTTCACACCTTAACTCAATTAATTTTAGTGTGTGTGAGAACTCAATTATCCAAAGTGTACTTGAGCTAGATGATTGTTTTAGTCCTGGTCCTGATGGTGTACCATCATGTGTATTAAAGAAATGTGTTTCTCAGTTGTGCTATCCTCTACATATTCTTTTCAATGAATCTCTTAAAAGTTCAATCTTCCCTATTCTGTGGAAAAGTGCATTTATAACACCTGTTCATAAAAAAGGGTCGAAAAATGACATAACAAATTACCGCCCTATAGCCAAACTTTCTGTTATTCCAAAACTGTTTGAATCCATAATCTGTAACGTATTGTCTTTTAATTGTACATCTATTATTTGTGACAACCAACATGGTTTCGTTAAAAACAAGTCAACTGTAACAAACCTGTTTCATTTTACATCCTTTTGTCTTGATTCCTTTGAAGAGCGAAAACAAGTTGATTGTATCTTTACCGATTTTAGTAAGGCTTTTGATAAATTGTGCCATAAAACTTTGATTAATAAACTGATGGCTTTGGGCTTCAATGAATGTTTCTTAAAGTGGGTCTCGTCCTACTTGATGAATAGATGTTATAGTGTGAGATTTCGTAATGAGCACTCTGATCATTTTATAGTCAACTCTGGTGTTCCTCAAGGTAGCCACTTAGGCCCATTATTATTTTTTTTATATATAAATGACTTGAATTCAATTATTCAAAATTCCTCTTTTCTTATATATGCCGATGACATTAAAATTTTCAAAAGTGTAACTTCTATAAATGACTGTTTAAAACTCCAAGAAGATCTTTATAGGTTTAGGGAATGGTGCAATTCAAACCGTCTCCTATTGAATATTGACAAATGTAAAACAATGTGTTTTACACGCAAAAAAAATGTGATAACTTTTAATTATATGTTAGATTCTTCTTCTTTATGTAGATTATCTGTTTTTTCTGATCTGGGTATTGTTCTCGACACAAAATTAACTTTTGTCGACCACTATAACTATGTCATTAAAAAAGCCAATAAAATTCTGGGATTCATAAAACGATTCTCTCGTGATTTCAAGGACCCATACGTTCTAAAGCTTTTATATGTATCTTTTGTAATATGGATGCGTGGTATGGGCCCCTTACTACACAGTACACATAAACAGACTTGAAAGTATCCAGAGAAGGTTTATGCGCTTCTGTCTTCGCTTTTTGCCGTGGTCGCATAGACATGCCTTACCTCCTTATTCTCAAAGACTCACGTTAATTAATCTTCCTTTACTCTCAAAACATAGACAATATATACAGCTATGCTTTATTATAAAATTAATCAATGGGTCAATAGTATCTCCATCAGCTCTGTGTCGTTTAAATTTCAGTTATAGTCAGGCAAGCTTAAGAAGACAGTTGCCCTTATGTCCGATCTTCAGTAGAACAAATTATGGTGTGAATAGTCCATTAAATCAATTGATTTCAGTCTTCAATAAATATTATTGTGTATTTTCTTCTATAAACGACAATGTTAAAAGTTGTAAATTCAAAGAAACCTTTTTCAATTCATTATTGTAGTTGACTATATTTATTTAAATTGTAATGTAATGTAAAATTAGTTTTGTAAGCTTCTATCGTTAGTTATTTATAGAATAAATAAATAGTTATAAAATTAAGCACCACCCTAACCAGCTAAAATGAGACTTACCTTTCAAGTCGTTAATTGATATTAAGGCACAAGTTTTAACTCCAAATTAGATTTTGTGGTAAAATCAATAAGAACTATAAAACAAATTTAATAAACCATAAGATAATTCAAATTTGAAAGCAATAAATAAATACTTCACCTTTCTTATCTAAAAAAATTAAATAAAACTGAATTACAAACAATATTAATCACTTCAATACAACTTGCAACAGGTCAATTTAGTACGTACTGAAAAATTGAACTGTAGTTTCATTGCACCAACGAAGTTAGTTTCGGTTTAAAAAAGGTTAACAAACGAAAAGACAAAGAAGCTCCATCATATAGGGATGCCACTTTGCTATTTCATTTACTTATACTAATGATAACAAAACAACCTAATTTGGCTACTTTTTTTGTATGGAATATGTTCAGAAGTGTCTCCTTACTACTAACTAGCCACCTAGTATAAAAATATAAATTGAAATCCATTAAAAAATTGCCATAACGATATGAATTTTAACTAATATATAAGTAAATAAAATCAACTGGCTAGATATCCCGTAATACAAACTGCAAAACCCATTTTTTTTTTCAATATTCTCCGTCACCGGTCACCGCAATGTCATTTTATGCAAAACTTGTCAATAGTTTATACAAAACCAAAAACGAATCCGTGTATTAAGCATGTGTGTATTAAGAATCCGTGTATTAAGAATCCGTGTATAAAGAATCCGGATATCCGGATACACGGATTTTTTTTGCGAATAATAAAAACACGGATACCGTGTATCCGTGTTTTACAAATACACGTACAGAATCGTAGGGTCTTCTTAAAATGGAGTGGAAAAGGATTACTCCGAACGTCCAATCGAAAACGACATAGATTGTTTTTATTTTTTTTTTTTTTTTTTAGATTAAGATTTTGTTTTATTCAGCTAGATTTTATATACAATTGACTTATTCTAAGCTTATAATTAACTAATATTTAAAGTGTTGGCTCAGAAGGGGCCCAACTTATTGCTTTTGTCTACATAAATGGGTTTTATGACAATATAAAATACATATTTTTGTCTTCTTAATCTAATACATGAATATAAAAATAGAAATAAAATGTCTTTTTTTAAATTATTAAAGTTGTTTGTAGAAAGGTCTTTCTTCGTTGTATAAAACATCTCGGAATCTGTCATCTATAATAGCTCTGGGGTTCAAATATCTTTGGCTGGGTAGAATTTCCTCCTGTAGTAATAACTGTACCTCTGGGTTTGGATGTCCTTCCAGATTCTTCAGAATTCGACTGCTGAGTTCTAACATATACTGTTCAATGGGGATCACACCTGCTGTCTCATAGAGCATCTTATTTGGCCAGTACTTCCTTGTGAGTGGGTTTCTATACAATCCTGTGCATGTTCTTAAGATCTTCCTCTCGAAGAGTTGTATCTTCTTCATAGCTGATGGTGATATGGTGAACCAGATGGGGCAGGCATACGTAAGAACAGGCCTGATCAGCTGCTTGTAGATGAGGAGCTTCGTCTTCTTGCTGAGTCCGTTCTGTCTTCTCAGTAGAGGGTGAAGTACATGGAAAGAGAAGTTTGCCCGCTTCAGAATTGCCATTGCATGTTTGTTGAATTTCATTATGCTCGTGAAGTTGACTCCAAGGTATTTGGTATTGTCCTTGGTCTTAATAACGGTGCCGTCTGGTAGTCGGATGCTAATGTTTTGGCATCTAGCTGCAATTCTTCTTCTTGCTCTCATTCTTGTTTGTGGTGGCCGGAAGCAGATGAGTTCTGTTTTGCTGGCGTTGATCTTTAAACCCCATTTTAGGTAGTAGTTCCAAAGGTTAGTTACGTGTTCTTGTACTCTACGAGCTGCGATCTCTGGTGATGGAGACGTGTTATATGTGATGGAGTCATCAGCATATAACTTAGTCTTCGTTCCTGGCGTGTTCTCCGGTTGATCTGCAGTGTAAATGCTGAAGAGATATGGTCCTAGCTTAGAGCCTTGAGGTACTCCTGCCCTGATGTGCTTTATTCCTGATTTTTCATTATAAACCTGTACAAAAAATAATCTATTAGTTAAGAAATTTTTAATTATAGCTACCAAATATTGTGGGAAACCGAGTTCTATCAACTTGAAAATGATTCCTTTAATCCATACGCTGTCGAAGGCCTTTTCTCTGTCTATGAGGCATGCCACTGTGGTTTCCTTCTTGTTAAGTCCCATGATGACGTCGCTGTGCAGTCCCAGTAGTGGATGTATCGTGGAGTGCATTGTCCGGAATCCATACTGGAATTTGGGGTTAATATTTCTTTCTTGGCAGAAATTGTTTACCTTTCTCAGAATAAGTGATTCCAAGACTTTACTTATGCAGCAAAGTAGAGATATTGGCCTGTATCAATTGTTTTTATTACACTACTATTTTGTAGTTATATTACTAGACTGATTAAATGCATCTTGGCACTGATTTTGATAATCAAAATAGGTAAGCTTTGTAGGAACTTTCGTCAATGTATTTGGAGATTATATATGTAACTATGGTTTTTGTGGTTCTAACGAGGCCAGGTTTATATTGAAAAAATAGCGATACTATCATATTATCGATATTTTTTGGAAACTATCGATACTATCGATGTTTAAGCCACCCTAATACCTTGTCCGTTTGATAACTTTTCTTATTAAAAAAGATATGATATCTTTCCAGTATTTATTACCTCACCAAATTCACCACTTCATCAAATTATGATGATTTTCCAATGCATGTGCCACATGCATGCACTGCCTTACGAAGTGATTTAAGCTTTTTTTCGTTGATTAATAAGGCGCCAAATCTTATTGGCCCAAGGCGCCAATTCTTTAAACACGTCACTGCTCATGAATTACATGGCAGTCATACTTATAAACTCATTCCAAAGTATATCTAACTTTAGGCAGTTGTCCAATTCAAAAAACATGATTGAAATCAGCAAAAAGCCTTTAAATAAATATGTATTTAAAACATTTCAAAAATAAGATTTAAGGATTTGTCTTATTTTATTTTGATAACATTCCCATATCATTCTGTAAGTCTCGAAGCTCTTTCAACATATTTCTTGTAAGTTTTCCTTCTGGTGTGTTAACTGGTTCATGCAACAGCATTCGGATTGCTTCTCTAAGCATAATCTCAGCTTGTGTTAGATTTACCTACAGACAAAAATTAAAAAATCTTATTTTGTAAATTATAGTTCAAAATATGTACATATGTACATCTGTACCTTGGTTCTAAAAGAGAAAACGTCCAATTTGCTAATTTTTGGAATTCCAAAATTTAGCTTTTTAATTTCTATGACTTATTTATTACCAGGGATAGGATTATGCTAACTTTGGCTTTTTTTGTACGCTATCGTATGAAAGTATCGACTTTATACAAACACGTTTCATGTCCTCTTGATTCCAAAAATATACATTTTATTTTGCCTTTTGGTCTGTCAAATGCCAGAATCAGCGTTGCCATAATGGCATTATAAATGCTAAATCTAGCATAATACAGGAGTGAAAAGCATTTTGAAATTTTAAAATTATGACAAATGCTTTTTTGGCATTCTCTGTCTTTGTTTGGCATTCTTGAATGCTAGATTTGATTTAAAAAAATATAAAATAATGTATAATCTAGCTTCAACTTGTTAACTTTTTAAAAATTTTGATCTTATAAATTTCAAATGTGATCATATGACGGCTGACTGAATTACATTTCAGTCGATGATGGACTTCCTTGCGCCAATATTAGTTGGGTAATATTAGTTGATTTATGAAATAAATTCAGGGGCTCAGTGAAAAATTGGTTTTTTAACAAACAGTTTATTTGCGTATGAATGACTATTCACTGGCCCGACGAAGTCCATCATTGGTTGAATTCAGATATACGCAGGGACTCGGTTCAGTATAAACAAAGATGCAGATGAAAGCTACTAATATTCGAATCAATTATATTTTTTTTTTATTATTTCTGAAAAATAAACATGATATTTTGTGCACTATGTATTTCTAAATGGATTTTGAAATCTAGCATTCTTTTTTTTGGGCTTCTATACGATTTAGCATTATAAAATTTGAAATCTAGCATAATGAAATTTGAGATTATGGCAACACTGGCCAGAATTCTTAGCAAAACTTGCTAACAAATCGCTCCACACTCTTCTTGCAATTTCTCTCTGAAAGAATTTCATTGAAATTTAAAAGACTGCCAATTTTTTTCGCTAAATCTATGGAACTTTCATAAAGGAATATCAATTTGGCTGGCAAGTGCTTTCAATTTTAAAGACTATCAACGAAAATTTGGTAAATGCTTTTGGTTTTACATAAATGTAAGTATGGTACTTAATACTATAGAGCCAATAAATGCTGTACAAATAAATGGCGACGCCAATTATCCAAGCTTCCCGAAAACGTTGATGTGAATGGCAATGGATTCTATAGAATTTTGTATGGGATCCACTCATGTCTGCTCTTTAAAAAAAGGGTAGAAAGCTGTTACCTACAAAATTTAAGAAACTGTTCATAGTTGAATGCCTCTTTAACTGAATTTAATTTTGCCTTTTTAAGGATTTTATTTTGCCTTTTTTGAATTTTTAAGGTAAACCAAATCCTTTCCCTGCTTATTACTTTTGAAAATTTAACTTTGCAAAACCATCGGTATCCTATTAAGAAACAATTGAAGCACATTTGTCCTTATTACATACAATCATGAAACATCTTCCACTGAGTCATATATTGTACTCAAGCCAGTATTTAAAAATATGGACAGTGGCCTTTCTAGAACCAAGGTACAAATATATTTTTGCAATTTACCAATAACTCTGATTCATTTATCTCATTCTCATGAAACTTAAGTCGATTCAATTCCGTGTATGAAGAAAACATTTCATACAAAGCAATCGCTTTCAGTCTTGATATACCAGGTTGAACAATTCTAAGCACTGCCAAAATGTCTTCACAAAGCGATGTTTTTCGTTCGAGTACTAATTTCCCAGGGCGGCAGATGGGATTCATTAGAAATGAACGTAATATAGCAGCCACATTCTGCTTTAGATCAATAATAAAATAATGATTTGAATGGAAGACCTTAGAGAATTTTGTTATGAGACCCTCGTACTTTCTGATATCGTCTTTTGCAAGGAATAGTTCTTCCTTTGCCCTACTTAGAATACTATCAACGTATCCTTCATCCATTGTGAAATTACATATTTGACACATCCATTTCGTTCCTCTGTGAACAATTACACCACAGCCGTCGAGACATGCATTGCAAAGAAGGCTACTCATGTGGGATCCTAATTCTGTAGGATCCTCGCATCTGGTACAATTACAGTGAAAGTATTTTCCAATCATCAAAGAATTGCGTCGTTCATCCGTTCCCTGAAATTGACTTCTGTAAGAAAATATTTTCTGATTTGATTATGAATATCAATTACCAACAATGGATTTGTATAACAATAGGTCAACATATCACCTTGCTCCACATCGCAGTTGGCATAGATTTTCATTTGATTATTGTCGTCTATCGCTATGGAAGTATTAGCTACACACTGATGAGCCAGGAGTGATGCTTTCAAATAAATTGCTCTCATAGATCCTTCGTCTGGAGCTCGAATCTCAAAGCTGTTAACATCAATCACTCCACAAATATGTTGAAAAAGTTCTTCATTGATATCCCTCGTTTGCTCAAAAAAAGGAATGATTCCTGAAGATATAATGGGTTCGACTATGGTTTTTGAATTCTCAAACCAAATTTCACTTCCTCTTCTTTTTTCTTTGTGAGATTCAAGACTACAGAGCTTTTCGAAAATATTTCTTGTATTTGGGTTTTCATTGAGGAGCAGGCATTTAACAGCGCCATACGAGTTCATATTAGAGGAGAGAAAATTGAAATTGATATTTTTACATTTTTCAAAAAATTTGCATTCGAATTCGTGATGTGATGGACATCTTTCACAAAGAAGAAACACTTGGCATTTCCTGAAATTAAAAAAAAATGAAATCAAAGATTAAATAACTAAAACAGAGGATAGCTACCCTTCCTTAAATAAATGAATATAAAATGCAGGATTGGGTCGCACGTATGTACTTGCTTTTATGTTCAAGAGGCTGAAGGTTTAAGTAATTTATATACAGGGTGTCCCGTAATGAGTGGATAATACTGCAACTGGTGATAGCATGCCTTATGACTGCTCAGAAAAAAAATATAAACAAAATATTTTTCTTGTGGTCTCCATGGTATAATATATTTTCGAAAAATGTTAAAAAATTCGGGGTCTCCTAAAATACCTAATTACAACGGCCACCCATAAAGGATTCTTATTATTTTTGTATTTTTATAATATTTTTGAATAACCGTTCTAAATGATGGGTTGTAAATTTTAACACCAGCTGATGCATTTTTTGTGTTATAATTTTTTTAAATTATTTTTTTATTCAAATATAATTCAATATTTTTTTTCACCAAAGTTTGAAAAATCATAAACGGAAAAAAATGTATGAGAACATAAGTGGCAAATTTGATAAAAATTGGCCTGTTTAATGTACTTTCCAAAATGATATAACACATGTTTGTGTCTACAACCATAACAAATAAAATTGGCATTTGATCTACTATAGTAGTTTTTTAACATTTTATCAGATGAAATTAAGTTACTAAATTAAGTAAACACTACGACGACGAATGAATGACTAATATTGTTTTTTTAATTTTTATTGCATTTAAAAATAACCGTTCTTAAATAAAGGCAGTAACATTTAACACAGTTGCTGGATTTTTTTTTTAATAATTTTCTTAATTAATTTTTAATAAAAAAATGATTAAATATTTATTTTCATCAAAAATTGAGTTGTAAGGAAAAGTCAATAGATATACCAGTGTCACTATTATGTCTGCTAAATTCAATACCTAAAATAATAGTATGCACTTTCAAAAAGGTTTTGATTTAGGTATGGGAAATGCGATAAATAAAAACAACAGTATTAAAATTATGATTTATTTGTATTTTAAAATAAATTTATATCAAGTGTTCAAACTGTCCCCCATTCACTGTGATACAGGCTCTGCATCTTCTAATGAAGGATCTCTCAATAAAACGAGCATATTGGCGCTCATTTATTTTCATCACAGCGTCTTGAACACGACGACGCAGTTCCGTAATGGATGTAATTGGTTTAGTATAAACCATTTCTTTCAGGCATCCCCAGTAGAAAAAGTCCAAAGGATTTAGGTCTGGCGAACGTGGTGGCCACAAAATTGGGCCCAGACGGCCTATCCACCTGTTGGGATACGTTCGATTCAAGTACCTCCTTACATTCACAGCATAATGAGCAGGACATCCATCGTTTTGAAGCTACATTGAATTCCTTAGCTCCTCGGGCACTTCTTGCAATAGAGTTGGCAAATTAGTTTGCAAGAAATTAAGATAGGCTTCACCATCTAAGTTGCCTGGTAATTCAAAAGGGCCTATAATTTGTCCATTCAGGATACCTACCTGCCCAGTAATTGATTTTGAATTGGTACTGCGATCTGTCCTCGCGCATTAAATTTGGATTTTCCAGTTGCCAGCTATGTAAATTATGGATATTGAAATATCCATCCCTTTTAAGAGACGACTCACCACTCCACAATATTTTTTTGAAGAACTCCGGATCTTCGTGAATTTTTTCCAACATTTTTTGACAAAAAATAACTCTTGGTGCCCTTTCACACGAGGAAACTGAGTTGCCAGCAACTTTAAGTTCCATGGTGAGAAGGGCAGGAGGAAAGAGGGGCGAACAGAATCTCCCCGGTCGAGGATTTGAGGAGATTTTTTGACATTTCCTTTCACATCTAGGCTTAGGTGTGTTCAACCAATATAATTCAAATCAAAGGAAATTTCAAAAATTGCCTGGAGATTTGTTTCCTCGTGTGAAAGGTACAAGAGATTTTTAAGGAGATTAAAAGAAAACGTCAAAAAAATCTCCAGCAACTTGTTTATTCGTGTGAAAGGGGACTTGCGGGGAAATCTCTTGGTAGCAGAGTCTGGACACGCGTGAAATGAAAAGGATGAATGAATGAATGAATGATGATTTTGCGATCCCTGTTCGTCTTGCAATCTCCCGTGTTGATGTAGTTGAATCTGCTTCAATTGCATTCAGCACAATACCATCAATTTCTTCTCGCGGTAAAAGTCCTCCGCTAGTGCTGCCCAGTCCATTACCAGGCATTCGTCCTTCTGAAAAACATTGGTGGGCTCTGATGAACACTCGGTAGTCCGGATGTCGCGCATTTGGATATCGCTCTCTATAGAGTGCTGCAGCTGCGTTAGCGCCTCCTCTGCATTCCCCGTGTATTAAATGCATATTTGCATACTCCAGCGGCGTATACTGTGACGTTCTTAATCAGTATTAATTTAATCAAATTCAAAAATGCGTATAATTGACGAAACCAGTATAACAACGTTATACGTTATGTAATGGCAGAGAATTGACAATATTTGCAAATAATACTTTTTTATGCATTTTAATGCCTATTTTATTTCAAGTCAATTTTGATTTGAGAAAGTGTTGAAAATCTTCTCTAGTAGATAAAAAGCCAATTTAATGTGTTATTGCTGTAGATAAAAGCTTGTGATTTACCATTTGGGAAAGTACATTAAAAGGAGATTTTTTTAACATTATTTGCCACGAAAGTTTTCAGTTTTTTGTCTTTTTTATTAAGTTACAAACTTTGATGAAAATAAATATTTAATCATTTTTTTTATTAAAAAATTAATTAAAAAAATTATTTAAAAAAAAATCCAGCAACTAGTGTTAAATGTTACTGCCTTTATTTAAGAACGGTTATTTTTAAATGCAATAAAAATTAAAAAAAAATAATATGAGTCATTCATTCGTTGTCGTAGTGTTTACTTATAGTCCGGGAGCCAGCGACCGTTTTCAATGACCAATAGTAGAAAAGCCAATATTTGTATATTTGGTTCATTTGATATCACTGATTACTAAATAGAAGCTCTGCTCGCGCACTAGCGGTGGGTGTGTCTGTGGCAGCCGCCCAAACATGTAAGAAAAATATAAAAAAAAACTGATTTCAGAAAAGGTGAGCTTTTGTGGATACGTTTATGAGGTCGTAAACAAACGAAAAAACGCAGTCAGCTTAACTTTGAGTGGGGGGATGTACGTCCGCTTCTCATGTAAACATTGCAAAAAATGCGAAAAAAAACCGATTTCAGAAACGAACATATACACAAAAATACCCGTCCGCTTAACTTTCAGCGGGGGGACACCCCACAGCGTTTGATTTGAAATGCAGCGCTGCACCATGAGCCCGAGTACGTAGCAATTTTTTTTTTTAAGAAAACGGGAACCAGGAAAGCTGAAATTTAGTATAGTGATAGCTAATATAAACTGCTATCCAAAAAAAATATAGTTTTAAAATTTTTGCATCGGAAAAATGCTTGGTTTTCGTATTAAGGGTGCAGTGCATCAAATACAAGGCAAGTGTGTGTTGCATCTTTTTTTTGGTAGAAAATAAATATCAGGACAACTGAAAATTCGTACAATAATAGCTTACATAACCAGTTATAAGAAACTAACAGTCAGCTGAGCTTGAAGAGACGAAAAAGCCGTCCGCTTTTGAGTTGAAAATGCACTGCATCACGTTTCAATAGATTTTAACATACAAAGGCGTTTATTTTTTTCTTATACAAAATTGATTTCAGCAAACTTGAGCATTGGCATAGTAGTACCTTACATAAACCGTTATAAGAAAAAAATAATACCATGAACTTCCAGCGGTGGAAAAGCCGTCGGCTTTGAAGTTGAAAATGCGCTGCATCGCATTTCGAGTGCTTTTTACATACAATCGCGTTTATTTTTTTTTCATACAAAACTGATTTCAGAAAACTCGATCACTGGCATAGTAGTACCTTACATATACAGTTAACAGAAAAAAATAATATCATGAACTTCCAGCGGTGGAAAAGCCGTCCGCTTTGGAGTTGAAAATGCGCTGCATCGCATTTCGAGTGCTTTTTTACATACAATCGCGTTTATTTTTTTTTTCATACAAAACTGATTTCAGCAAACTCGATCACTGGCATAGTGATACCTTACATATGCAGTTAACAGGAAAAAATAATACCATGAACTTCCAGCGGTGGAAAAGCCGTCCGCTTTGGAGTTGAAAATGCGCTGCATCGCATTTCGAGTGATTTTTACATACAATCGCGTTTATTTTTTTTTTCATACAAAACTGATTTCAGCAAACTTGATCACTTTCATTGTGGTACCTTATATATACAGTTAACAGAAAAAAATAATACCATGAACTTCCAGCGGTGGAAAAGCCGTCCGCTTTGGAGTTGAAAATGCGCTGCATCGCATTTCGAGTGATTTTTACATACAATCGCGTTTATTTTTTTTTCATACAAAACTGATTTCAGCAAACTTGATTACTGGCATAGTGGTACCTTATATATACAGTTAACAGAAAAAAATAATACCATGAGCTTTCAGCGGTGGAAAAGCCGTCCGCTTTGGAGTTGAAAATGCGCTGCATCGCATTTCGAGTGCTTTTTACATACAATCGCGTTTATTTTTTTTTTTATTACAAAACTGATTTCAGCAAACTTGATCACTGGCATAGTGGTACCTTATATATACAGTTAACAGAAAAAAATAATACCATGAACTTTCAGCGGTGGAAAAGCCATCCGCTTTGGAGTTGAAAATGCGCTGCATCGCATTTCGAGTGATTTTTACATACAATCGCGTTTATTTTTTTTTCATACAAAACTGATTTCAGAAAACTCGATCACTGGCATAGTAGTACCTTACATATACAGTTAACAGAAAAAAATAATATCATGAACTTCCAGCGGTGGAAAAGCCGTCCGCTTTGGAGTTGAAAATGCGCTGCATCGCATTTCGAGTGCTTTTTACATACAATCGCGTTTATTTTTTTTTTTTCATACAAAACTGATTTCAGCAAACTTGATCACTGGCATAGTGGTACCTTATATATACAGTTAACAGAAAAAAATAATACCATGAACTTTCAGCGGTGGAAAAGCCGTCCGCTTTGGAGTTGAAAATGCGCTGCATCGCATTTCGAGTGCTTTTTACATACAATCGCGTTTATTTTTTTTTTTCATACAAAACTGATTTCAGCAAACTTGATCACTGGCATAGTGATACCTTACATATGCAGTTAACAGGAAAAAATAATACCATGAACTTCCAGCGGTGGAAAAGCCGTCCGCTTTGGAGTTGAAAATGCGCTGCATCGCATTTCGAGTGATTTTTACATACAATCGCGTTTATTTTTTTTTTCATACAAAACTGATTTCAGCAAACTTGATCACTGGCATAGTGGTACCTTATATATACAGTTAACAGAAAAAAATAATACCATGAACTTCCAGCGGTGGAAAAGCCGTCCGCTTTGGAGTTGAAAATGCGCTACATCGCATTTCGAGTGATTTTTACATACAATCGCGTTTATTTTTTTTTTATTACAAAACTGATTTCAGCAAACTTGATCACTGGCATAGTGGTACCTTATACATACAGTTAACAGAAAAAAATAATACCATGAACTTTCAGCGGTGGAAAAGCCGTCCGCTTTGGAGTTGAAAATGCGCTGCATCGCATTTCGAGTGATTTTTACATACAATCGCGTTTATTTTTTTTTCATACAAAACTGATTTCAGAAAACTCGATCACTGGCATAGTAGTACCTTACATATACAGTTAACAGAAAAAAATAATATCATGAACTTCCAGCGGTGGAAAAGCCGTCCGCTTTGGAGTTGAAAATGCGCTGCATCGCATTTCGAGTGCTTTTTACATACAATCGCGTTTATTTTTTTTTTTCATACAAAACTGATTTCAGCAAACTTGATCACTGGCATAGTGGTACCTTATATATACAGTTAACAGACAAAAATAATACCATGAACTTTCAGCGGTGGAAAAGCCGTCCGCTTTGGAGTTGAAAATGCGCTGCATCGCATTTCGAGTGCTTTTTACATACAATCGCGTTTATTTTTTTTTTTCATACAAAACTGATTTCAGCAAACTTGATCACTGGCATAGTGGTACCTTATATATACAGTTAACAGAAAAAAATAATACCATGAACTTTCAGCGGTGGAAAAGCCGTCCGCTTTGGAGTTGAAAATGCGCTGCATCGCATTTCGAGTGATTTTTACATACAATCGCGTTTATTTTTTTTTTTTATACAAAACTGATTTTAGCAAACTTGATCACTGGCATAGTGATACCTTACATATGCAGTTAACAGGAAAAAATAATACCATGAACTTCCAGCGGTGGAAAAGCCTTCCGCTTTGGAGTTGAAAATGCGCTGCATTCCTACCGATCCTTAATTATTGTCCGAATAAATAAAGACAATATAAAAATAATAAAACGTTTTTTGATTTTGTTTGCATATGCTGTTTTCCATTGGACGTCCGGTAGCGTCCAGAATCATCCGGAACGCTTCTGAAACCGTTTCATTGGCACAAAAAATACTCTTCTGACGATTCTGAGGAGAGAAAATATATTCTTGATTTGAATTCAGAAGACACTCAGAAGACACTCAGAAGCACTAATACATTCAACACGAAACTTCAACAAAAATTCACTCAAACGTCAAAACAAACTGCAGTGCAACTTCATATTTTTTGTTCATCCCATTCGAATTAATTGTGCACTCGAAAACATTGAATTTAATAAAATTTAATAAACAAATTAAGAAAAACAAAAAGAAAAATTATTATTTGTAAGTAAGGGGTGGATACACTATTGTTTTTACTTTCACTTTTTGTGTGCCAGCAAAAAGTTTCTATTTAATGATTCACTAATACAGAGACGAAATTTCAAAATTGAGTAGAAGTAACAAGCACTGTTCCATTGGATTCAGAATGAGTGTCTTCTTGAGTGAAACCAATGGAAAACGACAATAGTATCTGACTTAACGGCCTTAGGACTAAAATATATTAATTGACTTTATACATATATATTATAGTCCAGTCATTAGGTCATTTGACCTTGCGCGCAGAGGCACTGTCTGATTTTTGTTCATGGATCGATAGAGGCTCATTTAAAAAGCTTAAATCCAAATTTGCACCACCTGACAACTTTTTTTACCAAAGTTATTGGTAAAAATGTGTTTTTTGCCATTTTTTCGTCTTTTGTAAATATCTCGGCTGCAGTATGTCGCACAGAAAAAAATAAAACATTAATTTATTTATAATAAGATTAGCTATAAGATTATAAAAAAGTTAATTTGTTTAAACAAATACAAAAAAAGTTATAGTTAGTTAAAGTAAGTTTTCATTGTTTGAAAATCACTCTTTCGTGATTATTAAGAAAAAAGCTCATTTAACGATGAGGTTTTTATTTTTTACTTTTAAAGTCTTTGTAATTACCTACAATTTAAAACAAAATTCAGCCCTTAACTACTAACACAAGCCGAGAAATAAATTTATGAACATAGGTAAGTCAGCGCACCCACGCAATTTTATTTTTTAGGTTTTATTTTATATCTCAGCCCCAGTACGTCGCAAAGTTAAAATTAAAAAATTTTATTATTTATAATAATTCTTTCTATCAACTTGCGTTAGATTCAATTTGTATAAACAAATAGAAAAAAGTTGCAGTTCATTAAAAGGTTTTTTTGTCTTGATTTTATACCTTTTTCATAACTATTGAGAAAAAACTGTATTTAACGGTACTTTTTTTCAGGTCTACCTTTTTTTTGTAGTCCTATAAATTTTCTATGAATTAAAAAAAAAATTAGTCCATTACGACAAACAGGAGCCAAGTTATTCATGAATTAAAAATGACGCGTCAGTTTACTAACGCATAGCAATATTCTTTCTTTTTTTTTGTGAATATCTCGACCTCTGTGTATGCATGGTATGGAATGAAACTGTATTATTTTAAATAATATTCATTATGGACTTAAAGGAATTTTATTTTCTCTAAGCAGATATCTACATACCTACAAAAGTTAAAGTTAGTAGTAACTAAGTTAATTTTTTCTTATTCCGCCCACGCTAACTCTTTTCCGCACCACCCAGGGGGGAGGAGAATGAGGCACGTTTTGTTTAATCTTGTGGTGTCCCCTGTAGGCCTTATCCACTGCAAAGATCAATTAAATTGGTCCTATTCTCAACCGTTTTGGGCGTGAGGGGATTTCGTTTTCACTCTCTTCATTAGTGTTATGACATTCAAGGTTTGGTCTCTACTCTGTTTCATTTTCGTTAGAAAAAGCTGTTGTCGTGAGCTCAAGGTCGTAGTTTTCCTCGTCTTCGGAGTCATCGGCAATACTTTGTAGTAGCTTTTTTCGCAGCAGATCTTGCAGGCGGCTGAACACTTCAGTCCGACTTTTCGACACCCGCAGGCTGTACCGCATTGTTTCGTACACGTGCAGGAAATCATGTCGATGAGTGTGGGTGGGATCGTTGGCCCTGAAGCCAACACCTGCTCCAATCCTCTTGAACTTCGTTTCCAGCCCCACCCCTCTGGGTCTTAAGTTATTTCCCAACCAAGCTTGTACCTACTTGATGGAATGTCCGGAATGAGTGTTGTTTTGCTGCTGATTCTGTAGGTGGCAAAGAAGCAGGATCGGACTTGATTGAATTGAAGTGGTCCAGCGATGTTTCCTTACTGCCATGGAGGAGGCATAGTGCAGTGAATACATTTTTTTCCATAGACGCGATATCTCTTTGACTGGCTTCTTCGGATTTAAAAATCTTCACTATTTTCGAAAGGTTTGGAACTTTCTTTAGCGAGGAGATTAGCTTACTTTTTCCAGATTTGAAAATGGCAGAGGTTGTGTCACAGCCTGTGAAGGCATGGAGAAAAAGAATATGTTCAGAAAAAGTTTTGTGCAGGAAACTTTTTGACGAATACAAGACTGTTTTCGTAGATCCTCGACCAGGTTTTTTGAAGAAAACGTTTGTATCATTTTCCCCGTATCCCGACAAAATCACCAGTAAATCAATATCTTCTCCCTCAATAAATACCGAGTCAAATTCAGAGCACATAGAAATGGCTGTTTGTACAATAAGGATCTCTATATCTTCTGAGGCCTGGGAAACTGAAAAACCAGGATTTCGAAGATATTTTTTAAGCAGAACGATTAATCGTTTTTATTTTTTTCGTTGGCCAAAAACGTCTCTTTCTTCAATGCTCGAAAAATTGTATTTTCGTCAAAGATGAAATCAGCTACTTGTTGAACTGCAGATCGTCGGCTTCTTTCAGCAAATTTTGACATGCTGACATGTCTATGCAGTTTATGAAACGAAATCTCTGTAATCAAAGCTTATTATGAAAAGCAGCGACATGTACAAATGCTGTAGGCTGAGGAAAAGTGTTTGTGTATGTGCACTGATTCACCTATGTATGTATGTATGTTCTTTTATGGATTGCTTGACTGTCATGAATCATACAAGGCTCAATTTTTTGTAGATAGAAGATAGAGTACTCCCCGCTTGATTGCACGGACCATTTTATCTAATTTTTTGATCAATTAACCGGGCAGTTCAATTGACCGAAACATTAACATGTTTTTAGTTTCTTAGCTATGGTTTTTTTGAGATCAATTACGTGGGAAAATCAAATAAGCGATTTAACGGGGAATACTGTATAACTTTATCGTTCTTCTTAAAAAATATCTTCAAAATCGTGGCTTTTTAGTCTCCCAGGCCTTAGAAGATGCAGACATCCTTATAATACAAAATGCTCTCACGCCCAAAACGGTTGAGAATAGGACCAATTTAATTGATCTTTGCAGTGGATAAGGCCTACAGGGGACACCACAAGATTAAACAAAACGTGCCTCATTCTCCCCCCCCCCCCTGGGTGGTGCGGAAAAGAGTTAGCGTGGGCGGAATAAGAAAAAATTAACTTAGTTACTACTAACTTTAACTTTTGTAGGTATGTAGATATCTGCTTAGAGAAAATAAAATTCCTTTAAGTCCATAATGAATATTATTAAAAATAATACAGTTTCATTCCATACCATGCATACACAGAGGTCGAGATATTCACAAAAAAAAAGAAAGAATATTGCTATGCGTTAGTAAACTGACGCGTCATTTTTAATTCATGAATAACTTGGCTCCTGTTTGTCGTAATGGACTAATTTTTTTTTTAATTCATAGAAAATTTATAGGACTACAAAAAAAAGGTAGACCTGAAAAAAAGTACCGTTAAATACAGCTTTTTCTCAATAGTTATGAAAAAGGTATACAATCAAGACAAAAAAACCTTTTAATGAACTGCAACTTTTTTTCTATTTGTTTAAACAAATTGAATCTAACGCAAGTTGATAGAAAGAATTATTATAAACAATAAAATTTTTTAATTTTAACTTTGCGACGTACTGGGGCTGAGATATAAAATAAAACCTAAAAAATAAAATTGCGTGGGTGCGCTGACTTACCTATGTTCATAAATTTATTTCTCGGCTTGTGTTAGTAGTTAAGGGCTGAATTTTGTTTTAAATTGTAGGTAATTACAAAGACTTTAAAAGTAAAAAATAAAAACCTCATCGTTAAATGAGCTTTTTTCTTAATAATCACGAAAGAGTGATTTTCAAACAATGAAAACTTACTTTAACTAACTATAACTTTTTTTGTATTTGTTTAAACAAATTAACTTTTTTATAATCTTATAGCTGATCTTATTATAAATAAATTAATGTTTTATTTTTTTCTGTGCGACATACTGCAGCCGAGATATTTACAAAAGACGAAAAAATGGCAAAAAACACATTTTTACCAATAACTTTGGTAAAAAAAGTTGTCAGGTGGTGCAAATTTGGATTTAAGCTTTTTAAATGAGCCTCTATCGATCCATGAACAAAAATCAGACAGTGCCTCTGCGCGCAAGGTCAGGCCCTTTTTCACGACGTGATGACTGGACTATTACTTTCAAGTGATATTGAAAGCGACCATGGGTTTGATGGCGAAGAATCCGAAGAAGATGAAAATTAATTTTGCTACCAACATGGTTATATATTATGTATAAAGTCAATTAATATATTTTAGTCCTAAGGCCGTTAAGTCAGATACTATGCAAACAAAATCAAAATCAAAAAACGTTTTATTATTTTTATATTGTCTTTATTTATTCGGACAATAATTAAGGATCGGTAGGAATGCAGCGCATTTTCAACTCCAAAGCGGAAGGCTTTTCCACCGCTGGAAGTTCATGGTATTATTTTTTTCTGTTAGCTGTATAGATAAGGTACCACTATGCCAGTGATCAAGATTGCTGAAATCAGTTTTGTATGAAAAAAAAAATAAACGCGATTGTATGTAAAAATCACTCGAAATGCGATGTAGCGCATTTTCAACTCCAAAGCGGACGGCTTTTCCACCGCTGAAAGCTCATGGTATTATTTTTTTCTGTTAACTGTATATATAAGGTACCACTATGCCAGTAATCAAGTTTGCTGAAATCAGTTTTGTATGAAAAAAAAAATAAACGCGATTGTATGTAAAAATCACTCGAAATGCGATGCAGCGCATTTTCAACTCCAAAGCGGACGGCTTTTCCACCGCTGGAAGATCATGGTATTATTTTTTTTCTGTTAACTGTATATATAAGGTACCACTATGCCAGTGATCAAGTTTGCTGAAATCAGTTTTGTATGAAAAAAAAAATAAACGCGATTGTATGTAAAAATCACTCGAAATGCGATGCAGCGCATTTTCAACTCCAAAGCGGACGGCTTTTCCACCGCTGGAAGTTCATGGTATTATTTTTTCCTGTTAACTGCATATGTAAGGTATCACTATGCCAGTGATCAAGTTTGCTGAAATCAGTTTTGTATGAAAAAAAAAATAAACGCGATTGTATGTAAAAAGCACTCGAAATGCGATGCAGCGCATTTTCAACTCCAAAGCGGACGGCTTTTCCACCGCTGGAAGTTCATGATATTATTTTTTTCTGTTAACTGTATATGTAAGGTACTACTATGCCAGTGATCGAGTTTTCTGAAATCAGTTTTGTATGAAAAAAAAATAAACGCGATTGTATGTAAAAATCACTCGAAATGCGATGCAGCGCATTTTCAACTCCAAAGTGGACGGCTTTTCCACCGCTGGAAGTTCATGGTATTATTTTTTTCTGTTAACTGTATATATAAGGTACCACTATGCCAGTGATCAAGTTTGCTGAAATCAGTTTTGTATGAAAAAAAAAAATAAACGCGATTGTATGTAAAAATCACTCGAAATGCGATGCAGTGCATTTTCAACTCCAAAGCGGACGGCTTTTCCACCGCTGGAAGTTCATGGTATTATTTTTTCCTGTTAACTGCATATGTAAGGTATCACTATGCCAGTGATCAAGTTTGCTGAAATCAGTTTTGTATGAAAAAAAAAAAATAAACGCGATTGTATGCAAAAAGCACTCGAAATGCGATGCAGCGCATTTTCAACTCCAAAGCGGACGGCTTTTCCACCGCTGGAAGTTCATGATATTATTTTTTTCTGTTAACTGTATATGTAAGGTACTACTATGCCAGTGATCGAGTTTTCTGAAATCAGTTTTGTATGAAAAAAAAATAAACGCGATTGTATGTAAAAAGCACTCGAAATGCGATGCAGCGCATTTTCAACTTCAAAGCCGACGGCTTTTCCACCGCTGGAAGTTCATGGTATTATTTTTTTCTTATAACGGTTTATGTAAGGTACTACTATGCCAATGCTCAAGTTTGCTGAAATCAATTTTGTATAAGAAAAAAATAAACGCCTTTGTATGTTAAAATCTATTGAAACGTGATGCAGTGCATTTTCAACTCAAAAGCGGATGGCTTTTTCGTCTCTTCAAGCTCAGCTGACTGTTAGTTTCTTATATCTGGTTATGTAAGCTATTATTGTACGAATTTTCAGTTGTCCTGATATTTATTTTCTACCAAAAAAAAGATGCAACACACTCTTGCCTTGTATTTGATGCACTGCACCCTTAATACGAAAACCAAGCATTTTTCCGATGCAAAAATTTTAAAACTATATTTTTTTTGGATAGCAGTTTATATTAGCTATCACTATACTAAATTTCAGCTTTCCTGGTTCCCGTTTTCTTAAAAAAAAAAATTGCTACGTACTCGGGCTCATGGTGCAGCGCTGCATTTCAAATCAAACGCTGCGGGGTGTCCCCCCGCTGAAAGTTAAGCGGACGGGTATTTTTGTGTATATGTTCGTAATAGCTATCACTACACCAAAGCTCATCTTTTCTGAAATCGGTTTTTTTTTCGCATTTTTTGCAATGCTTAC
Organism: Dasysyrphus tricinctus; assembly: GCA_963921185.1. NCBI lineage: Eukaryota > Metazoa > Arthropoda > Insecta > Diptera > Syrphidae > Dasysyrphus > Dasysyrphus tricinctus. The sequence goes on along the minus strand of OY992531.1, from coordinate 147,010,831 downwards.
ATGAGAAGCGGACGTACATCCCCCCACTCAAAGTTAAGCTGACTGCGTTTTTTCGTTTGTTTACGACCTCATAAACGTATCCACAAAAGCTCACCTTTTCTGAAATCAGTTTTGTTTTACATTTTTTTTACATGTTTGGGCGGCTGCCACAGACACACCCACCGCTACTCAGAGCGCTGATTTGCAATTTACTTACCTGTGATACCAAATGAAGCTCATGACAAAATACCAGCTTTTCTGGAATCAGTCTTTCAAAAAGGTCGCTGGCTCCCGGACTATTAATTTCGTAACTTAATTTCATCTGATAAAATGTTAAAAAAAACTACTTTAGTAGATTAAATGCCAATTTTATTGGTTATGGTTGTAGACACAAACATGTGTTATACCATTTTGGAAAGTACATTATACAGGCCAATTTTTATCAAATTTGCCACTTTTGTCCTCATACATTTTTTTCCCTTTATTATTTTTCAAACTTTGGTCAAAAAAAATTTTTGAATTACAAAAAATGCATCAGCTGATGTTAAAATTTACTACCCATCATTTAGAACAGTTATTCAAAAATATTATAAAAATACAAAAATAATAAGAATCCTTTATGGGTGGCCGTTGTAATTAGGTATTTTAGGAGACCCCGAATTTTTTAAAATTTTTCGAAAATAAATTATACCATGGAGACCACAAGAAAAATATTTTTTATATTTTTTTTTTCTGAGCAGTCACAAGGCCTGCTATCACCAGTTGCAGTATTATCCACTCATTACGGGACACCCTGTATAAAGATAGAAGTTATGAGATAAAAATGTTTAAAAGTATTAAATACGATATTTAAATTAGCTAAAACAACTCTTTTCATAGTTTGAGGTGAAAAAATAACGCCATCTTAGTTCTTGATTGAAAAATTTTAAATCGTTGGAGCGGTTTTTTAAAAAAATATTTTTTTATATATCAAAGTATGAGTGAAACTTTATAGTTTAACGCATACAGACGTTTTTTGGCTACGCAGAATTCAGAAATAAACTACAGGGAAAAGTACATATCGCGAAATATAAAATAATTGTTGTCTTAATCTAAAGAGTTTGTAATTATCTATAAGATAAGCTAAGTGTTATATGAAATATTAATAAAATTAATTTTATAAATTTTAATATAATTAAACGTTTTTAAGTGAGTGGAAGTCAAGAATATAGTTAAAATAAAAGAAACTAATGAAAATATTAATGAAAGTGTGTGAATATTATATTAAAAAAAGAGACAAAGACACTATACATACATCAAAAGTGAAAATAAGTGCAAACATGAGTGTTAGTGGCATTTGCGGGGAGTGTAGAAAGACTATTCGGAATAACAATAGAGCTTTTTAACAAATAGCAATATATCACTCTCTCGTTCATTTATGTACAAACGTCAAAATCAGCACTATGGCGAATTTATCATATCGAAATTAACTGGAATTGTTTTTTTCCGCTGTGCACTTTTGAATTTGACATTTCCGCCTCAATGAAAGCTGTCACTCTTGAAATTGACAGATTCGTAAAATTCTCTATAAACTGGACTCAGTGCCAGTACTACCACTTTACTTTAATTGAAGTAGTTCTACTTCTTTTTTGCTAAAAAAGAAGTAAAATCTACTTCCTACTTCTCACCATCACTCAAAGTTACAGTGGATCAAAGGTCAACTATGCCTCTTATATGCTGGGGATGAAATGACGTTTTTTTTTAACGTTTTTCGCTTTTTTGTGAGTTTTTTTTTGATGATTTCTAGAATATATTTTGTACTGTTTTTGATTGTCTGTAAAATGAGTCCTTTATTATGACTATAGACATCATCAAACAAATTCACAAATAAGCGAAAAACCTTAAAAAACGTCATTTCATCCCCACCATATATGAGGCATAGGTGACCTTTGATCCGCTGTAACTTTGAGATTAATAAATTTACAGAGCTGTTTAATGGCTCATTTCTTAGATAATTTAATCGTCTTAAATCTATACTTTGGTCATTTTTTTAAAAAACGCAGTTTCAACGAGTTATTAAACAAAAACAAAATCAACCTTGTTTTCAAGATGACGGCCATTTCCTTTCCCCTACCACCCCAAAAACTTGATTTTACAATAAGGAATTGTACTTAAACATAGATCACAAAACAAAATTTGCCCAGCGATAAGCAAACATTTTATAAATTTGTTGGACTAAGCTCACTGCACCATGAAGTTCTCGAACGTTTTTCTCTGAAACTATTAGTTCTACGAAAAAAGTATGTTATTTTTTGAGTAGAATAGCATAAGCTTTAATTTTTACCTTCACATTTTTTCAATTAAACCAATAGTTTAGGAGCAATTCCAAAAAAAAACTGAACTTCAACCCCTTTCACCCCCCCTAAAAAATTTAGCCCCGGGCCAAATTTAGGGTATTTTTCAGGAAATGCTTAAGACGTCATAATTAGCCAATACACCAAAATTCAGCTTTGTCGCAATTTTTTCGAAGTGAAAGTCTAATTCTCCTGGGCTAAAAGTGTCAACTGAAAATAAAATTATATCTGAAATAAAAAAAAACAATCGGTGAAAGTTTAAATAATTACAGCAGTATTAATAAAAAACTAGTATCCACTCCCTAACACAGGTGTTAACTTGCACACGGATAGACAACTTGTCCGCTTGATAACTATTGTTATTAAAAAAGATATGATATCTTTCCAGTATTTATCACTTCACAAAATTCACCACTACATCAAATTATGGTGATTTTCTAATACATGTGTCACATGCATGCACTGCCTTACGAAGTGTATGCTGGTAGTAGCAAACGGTGCTATCATACGCGTGTGTGTATGTGTTAAGAAGTTATCCGTTCATTATACGTGGAATCTGGCGAGTTAAAGTTATCCGTTCGTTAGCACACGTCACAGACTATTACGCATTTGTTAATAAGAATTAATAGTTAACAGATGTATAAACGCTAGCACGTTGTTATCCGCCGTTTATTAATATGGGGGTTAGAAAACAAACCTACGCGAGTGCTGTTAAAAAAGGTGCTTTTTTGATTGAACCGAAAGAGCGCCAACATTCCGATAAAACAAAATCTGAGGTGAAGTGTTAACCCTGGAGATTCTACCATACAGGTTGCCGGGATTAAAAAAGCGGATAAAGGAGCGATTGTTGTGTCGTGTGAAAACATTTAATCGATGAATAAGGTGAAAGAAAAAGTGGAAGAAAGCCTAGAAAATAATTATGATGTGAATGTTCTGAAAAGAAATAACCCCAGAGTTAAAATACGCAACAGTTGTTTCAAAAGACAGAATGAAATGCTACTGGATGTGAACTTATTATTTAAAGCATTGTGGAAAAATGGATACAAAAAAATATTTTAGTGCGGTACTTGAACTAGATAATAAGAGTTTGAATGAAGTGATGAAGATTGGTAAGCAAAGTGTTGGATCGGATAAATGTTTTTTTCAAGAGTCACTATAATTTTGTATTATCTAGATACCTAAAGTTTGATAGCTAACAAGAGTGAAGTGGACATTTTAATACAAAAATATCATCCCGATTTTGTTGTGCTTACTGAAACTTGTATAACAGATAGGATAGAGAAGTCGGAAGTTGACATTGTTTTGTAGCCTAGAAACACTGGAGGAGTGTTGTTATATATTTAAAAATGGGATACGTTTTCAAGTAGTGGATATTTAAAATTTCATTAATTCAGCATGGTTTATAAAAATGTATGTGTGGGTGAATGAGGAAAAATGGAGCAGTATTTTATAGATCTCCTAGCCCATCGCTAACCGATTGTTTTTACGTTTTTCTAGGATTGGTGTTGCAATGCGATGGAAAATGAGAATAGTATTTTCATAACTAGATTTTAATATAAATTTACTCATAAAAGATCGTAATACAGAAAGGCTATTGCAAATTGTGACTGATCAGGGGCTTTCCCAATTAGTGAATCAACCTACTAGAATTACTGAATTTTCTGCTTCGCTAATAGACTAGATATGTTATCGTAAACAGAGACCTAAAATCTAAAGTTAAAATTAAAACTAACGATGATGATAAAACATCGGACCAAGAAACTATTAGGGTGGAAGTTTAAAATAGACAAAACCTCAGTAGGTATAAAACGGCAAAAGTAAAAACTATTCGCTTTTCAAAACAACGGTTTGATGGGGAGAGCACGATAACTTAGACGCCAAGAAATGATGATAGTTTTTTGTAGAACAGTTTGTTTGTAAACAAATATTAAAAAATAACGGTAATATGTACTTACAATTAAGTATCATAAATTTTTAAAGCCAATACTCTCTTTTACTCGCCAGTTTTTAAATCAAGTCAAATCTATGCATAGTTTTTGAAAAAAAACGGGGTTCAAACTCAAAATTTGGGGACAAAAACATTAAAAAAAGTTTAAAGTGTAATTTTTCAATACAGTGAAATTATAAATTTTATTTTTTTCTCTGAAGTTCTTTGCTCTAATTAATTCTTAATCAAAAACTGAAAACTGAAAATTTCAAATATGCAACCTTGGGCCATGTGTACGTATAATTAGAAAACACCTGTTGACATTAGCTGTATAGGATAAACTCAAAGTTTCCTTAAATCCAGATTCTTTAAATGCAACAGAAACTTTGCATACACGCAACCTCGCACCTACCCCACTGTTTATACGCCAGCCGTAATACGTAAGCAAGCAAAACACAAATATCCCATAAAAAAGTAGTTATTGTAATTTTCGATTTTCTCAAAAACTAAAAGACATAGAATCATCTGGCACGAGTAGGATAACTTTTGTGCCAAAAATTGATAACGGTTTTTTGTAAAGGGATCAAAATCAAGCATTTTTTACTATGATTAAAAAAATATTCCCAACAGTTAAGGTCAAGGGATGTTGGTTTTACTTCTGCCAAGCTGTTCACAGAAACACCAGCAAAATCACAATTTTTTTTAAAAGTTGTAATAACCACAAAACGATGAAAAGTCTTTATCGGAAATTCATGGCATTGCCACTTTAAAAGCCAAATCATATTTTTGAAGCACTTGTGCTGTTAAAAACCCAAAGACATACAAGTTTCTTGATGTTGGCAAACTGTTCTGTTGTATATAATAGGTTTTTAACCAATTTTGAAAAACAGTGGATACTAAAGGTAAATTTCTTTAAATTTATGTTTCATTTTCATTTTCTTTTTTATTGCAGGAGGGTCCTTCATCGTTCACCGTTTATAAAGAACCCGTGAGCACGACGAGTGCAGCTGAAGGCTACAATTCTCTTTTAAGTTGAAAATACCGAAACAAGGTAATTTTTGCAAATTTTTTGATGTTATTCTTAACGAAGATTTAAAGAAAACCATTGAATTGACAAACAGTTTAGATGGTACATTCAGTGCTTTCCCACGCCCAAAAATACAAATGTATAAAAAAAAAACGTTCGCTTTGTTTATAGAAAAATCCATTACCAAATAAGATAAAGAAGAAATAAGTTTGGATGATTTCCTAAATGAATTTCAAACTACAAAAATAACATTGTATCAGAGCTGTCAGATATGACATGTGAAATGGAAGATGATGACAACGAAGAAAATGAAGAAGAGAAGGATGATGAACTGGACGAAGAAAATAACAACTCATCAATTATTAATCTCTAGTCAAGAACTTATATGCATAATATGCTCTGTAAAACAAAGAGATACATTGCTGCTGGCATGCAATCACCTAAAAATATGTTGTAGCTGCTATGCAAATATTTTCCAACAAGCTGTAGAAAGAAACGCCAATGGCGAGAACAACATTTTGTGTCAATACTGTAGGAAAGTAGTATCAGTATCACCACCAAAGTTTTTCTTTAACTTTTTTTGGCAATATTTAAGATACATATGTAGATATGATGAATTTTATAAAAAAAAATATATAAAAGGTAGATATGATGAATTAAAATAATCTAAAATGAATTTTGATAAAAAAGGATAACTGTTTTCGTATATTTGAACAAACGGAGACACGATGTCTTTTTCAACGGACATAATGTCCATTTATGATTTAACTTGCAAAATAAGACATAATATCCATGGACATTTTGTCTGCACACAATGTACATATGGTCTATGGACATAATATCTTTGGTGAAACAGACATATTGTCCATGGACATTATGTCTGTAAGAAGCAGTCATTAAGTTCATGGACATAAAGTCTGAGGAGTTTTTTGTAATATGTTTTTCTTTTTAAAAACAAATAAATCCCATGGACTCTATGAAGAAGACATAATGTCTATGGACCTTAAGTCCGTTTGTGCAGACTCAAGGTCCATGGACATTATGGCCGCGGACGTTATGTCATCTCACCCCAAAAACACTATATACCAAGTTTGAAGGAAATCAATATAACCAATTAGGCTGTTAGACGAACAGACACACAGACAGACAGAATTGTCCACCCACTTTTTACTTGCGATTATAGGTACTATAAGGCAAGTTTTGGATTCGTGGAAAAAAAATTTTAGATAACAATCAAACATGATATTACGATGATAGAGGACACGAAAAAAGTGGGTGGCACAATTCTGTCTGTCTGTCTGACTGTTCGTCTACAGCCTAAACGGCTCGATCGATTTTCTTCAAACTTGGTACAAAGTGGTTTTTGGTGATTATGCCCACACGTTTTTTTCATTTTTTTAGAACCAAAGATTTTTTTGGCAAATTTACATAATCGTATTTTTCTCAAAAACGGCTCGACAACTTTTCTTAAAAAAAATTCAATAAATTTATTTTAGTAAAGGCTTTCTTTGGATGGAAAACCATTTTTCAAAAATGGTAATTAATGGTACCTCCCAAGGAACCATTTTTTTAATTTTTGATTTTCTTCAAAATGGTATGACCGATTTCAATTATTTGTTTTATACAGAAGCTTCCAAAAAATGTTATTAGTTTTGTGTACCAACATTTTTGAAAAAATATTTTTTGAATTTTAAAAAGTATTTCAAAATTTTTTTTGAAAATCAAATATTTCGAAAACGGCATCATAGATTTTTTGAAACTCGATATTTAAGACTTTTTTAGTACTCTTTAAAATATTTTGAGAAAAAATTCATTTATAACGGTACCTTCCATACAAAAGTTAAAAAACCGCAATGGAAAATATTTTTTTGCTTGAAAATGACTCCTACGATTTTGATTAAACTTTTTTCATATACTTAAATTAGTGCGATCTACCATCAAAAATTATAAAATTTTACACATAGCAACTATTAGTAGTACTTGTCATAAAACGTATTTTTTATTTTGAGTTTTCTCGTTATCGGCTTGATGGATTTAAATGAATTTTCTTATAAGATAAGATTAAATAATATTGCATATCAAAATTTTCAAAAAAAAAAGTTTTTGGATTTTAAAAAAAAATTTCAAACTTTTTTTTTGACAATTCGATATCTCAAAAACGGGTTGACAATTTTGTTTCAAATTTTGTTTTTAAATCTGCATACCAAAATTTGTTCTTAAAAATGTTTCAAGAATTTTATATATAAAAAATTAATTTAAAAAAAAAAACGCTCCAACGATTTTAAATTTTTTTTCCCCATACAATCTTATTCCATCATGAATTAAGGTGGCATACTTTCTTTTCACCTCAAACTGTCAAAAGAGTTGTTTTAGCTAATTTAAATGTCGTATTTCATGCTTCTCTACATTTTTCTCTCATTATTTCCATGTTTGTATATACAATTTTCTTAAACTCGCAGTGTCTTGAACATAAGAGCAAGTACGTGAGACCCAGTCGTGCATTTTATTTTTATCGTGATGTCATGGTTGATTGTTTTCTCGAAGTTTTGCACGAATCCAAAACTTGCCCTATAGTACCTATACATATCGCAAGTAAATATGATTGCTATCACTGCTTTTGGTATTTCAGACCTAATTGTATCCGGGAAAGAGGAAATTTTATATGAAAATTTTGAAACATTTTCACTATTGATAAATACTCCTCAAAAGCAAAACCAACTTAAGTTTTTTAGTTCATTACAACTTCGCTCTTATATTGCTTGTATGAACATTTATGTAAATACATACATAAGTGTAAGCTAATTAAAAAAAAAACATCTTGAGATTGTTATAGTCTTAGATTAAATAACTTTTAATTTGGAAACTTTATGTAGATACAGTCCCATTTGAAAACATAATCTCGAAAAAAACTTACCCGCATATTTTTGAAGTTAACCTATAGCAATTTGTGCATCGTTTTTCACTGCAAGTTGGCATAATCAATGTCGGGCCTTCCATCAATAAAACTTCCCCAGCCAAAATTTTTCTACCAGCAATCACATATCTATTGAATTATTATTTTATTTTATGAAGTGCTAGGTAGTATTTAACATTGAACTTTACCTTCCTAGAGTATCATTAATCAATACTTCACATTTTTCACTAAATTCAAGCATATTTATCTTGTTTTTTTTTTTAACAACTGTTCCGTCAATTACGATCAGAAAATACTTAATTTATTATCGTCTCACCGCCTGACAGAATGCCACGCCACACTACGAGTGTCAGTACATTGCGTAAATTACTATGTGCAACAAGAAATTAATTAGCCTGTTCTTATCGGATTAAAGAAAAAGTATGCTAACGAGAGAGTAGCATTATTCACTTGGAAAGACTTTATTTGTATCTTTTTATGTTTTTTTCAGTTCTTCTTGATTAGAGACATAAATAATTATTGTGATGACTAAATTTAGAATCGTGGATACAATAAGGAGATATTTTTGTACGTTAAATATTTAAACATGATAAAACAACATGGAATACTTGGCAAAATTTGTTAAAATTTCGGAGAAAGTTATTATGCATCAGGAGCTAGCTTTTGGGAGTTAAATACTCTAAAAAAAATACCAACAGAATTTAACTCTTCTTACTCTCACATTTTGGTATGAAATTTAAAAATGTTGACAATTTTTTTTTATCCCATGGAAATCTTCAATATACACAAGGTAAGAATCGGTTCCAAAGAATGCGGGACTCTTACCGGACTAAAACCACTGGTGAATCAGGACCAAAATTTGAAAGATCGGCAAATAATTTTTCTTTCTTAATTTATAAATCACATTGTGGGAAGTTTAAAATTAAATTATGACTTCCCGCTAACTGTAAAACCATCGGCTCATGAGTTCTTCCTAACCTCCGAGCATTGTGTCGTACATTTAAGACTGTCTCCATTTCGGAATTGGTATAACTTTGCAATCACTGATTGTGTGATTAAACACTTCTGTTTATTAAAATGATTTAATTTGGAGGTACCAAGGGGCATTGGTTATTCCACGAAGGACTTTGGTTTGGGATTTTTGGATAGGTTCAGCATTTGTTATCTTGGTACAGCCCCTTAGTTTGATACCATATGCAGGGGCGTCTTTAGACAATTGGGACCCTGAGCCCTTAAGGATACGGGGGCCTCTGGAAAAGTGTACAACTAATCTAGATTATTACTCATCATGATCACAAAGTATATGTTTTACTATACATTTTTGTTAAATGAATATACAAAAATATGATCATTGGTAATGCCACAGCTATAATAAACAACTGTCCCTCTTCTGTAAATATTGAATATGCTTTCATATCCAACAAAAAATGTGTCAGCTATTATTATAAGCTTGAGATTCCTATTTTTAATTGAAAGATTATTCTTTAAGAAAAAGGCATGTATAACGCTATTAGATAACTCCTTTTGCGGAAAAGGATCAAAAATCCTTCAAAAATTACAAGTTCGTGGGATATTTAAACCAAACAAAATGGATAACAGAAGAATAGAAAATCCGTTCGCATTTTTTTCTCAAACACAAAATTTTTCCAGTTTTAGGCAAATTTTGTAAATTTTATAATTAGAATTCGATTACATGAATAAATTCTGCATTTTTCACGTGACACTCAACACTTCTTTTTTCAAGGATAGAAATGTGGTTTTATATTCTGTTCAACATCAAGTGGCTTTCAAAGCAGGAATATGCTTTGACGCTTTTGTCTGTCTACTGTTGAACGACGCGGCATTTGAATAACCAGCAATGTAAATATTACGTTCCTTCCCGTTCCCTTTTTGAAAATAAAATAAATATGTATTTTTTTTTTTTTTTTTACACTTCAGATTCTTTGTTGTAGTGAGCTTAGAGCAAGCTGCATTCTACAATCAGAGGCTCATCATGAGTGCATGTGTTAGTGGTTAGTAAAATTAAGCAAACTCACACAAGCACATGTATAACTACAAAATTAGAACAAATACAAAATTAGATATAATATAAAAAAAACATTTATAGCCCGATTCTCCCCCTTGTGAGGAATCACAAGTCATAAGCTCTTGTGACTACTCCTTGTGAGGATTGTTGTGACTCGATACCATTTTGGTATTCTCCCCCTAGTAGTCACAAGAAAACTCACAACGAAATTCACCACAGCATTTTGTTGGTAGCTTTTTGACCGATGAGCGCACACATAAGCAACTCTACAAGTAATCGCAACGAACTTAACCAACACACCCACAATATGTATTCAGTTTATCTGTCTCATAAATACAAAGCAAAAGAATATCGCGCCTTTGTCCTATTCTTTTGCTTAAGAAATGAAAGAATACATACAATTTGTTCTCTTTCGCACAGAGAACATAACGCCTCCTTAGAAAAAATATAATTCAATGATTTGTAGAAACTCAAGTAAATTGTGAGTTGTGACCTGCTCTGGAGGAGATCACAGTTTCGGTTGTTTTTATGACTCTCACAAGTTGTGACTTTAGGGGGAGAATACGAAAAAGTCAAAAAATCAGTTTCACCACTTCTTGTGACTTGTGAGGTATCAGTGATGATGGGGAGAATAGGGCTATTAAACTAAACATACAAAGTTAAAACAATATTAATACATTAACGAGAGTGGAGCACTGGTTCGAAATAATGTTTTTAATCCTATTTTACTCATGTTAAAATCAACAGATGAGGCGTTCAAGTTAAAAAGTTTGCACATGCGATTGAGTGGCTCGTGTGTGCCATAGTTTGTTCTGTGAAAAGGAACGTGAAAAAGATCAAATCTTCGCAGGTGGTGGGATCCTCCTCGGTAATTAATTCCTACATGGGCTAGCAAGTCAGGCGCATCAGTTTCACCATTGATAAGTTGATGAAAAAATACCAAATCATTATTGACACGCCTTTGAGATAAAGTTTGAAGTTGCAGAAGCTGAATTCTGTGTTCATAGGGTGGAAGGTTATACGGATCAGCCCAGGGTAGACCTTTCAAGCCAAAACGAATGAATCTATGTTGTATTGCTTCAATACGACTTTTATGAATTTCGTAGAAGGGTGCCCATACTTGAGAGGCGTACTCAAGATGGGGTCGTACATAACAATTGTATAAGGAAAGGGTAACATACGGATCGTTAAATTCTTTTGCCCAGCGTTTTATAAATACAAGCATGGAACTTGCCTTATTTACAATATAATTAATATGTTCTATGAAACATAGATCAGTGCCGAGATTCAGCTAATTCGAAGCCGCAGGGAGTGAGTGAGATGAGTCACTTTTCGTCGAAAATCGATTCAGTTAGCAAAAGGAGTGAGTGAGCGAGTGAAATGAAATGTCAGATTACTCGCCACATATTTCCGCAGTGACTTGGTGTATGTATTGGTAAATTTCTAGTTTTGGATGGGTATATGTGCTTTTCTCAAGAATTCCTATTCATGGATAGGAAACGAAATAAAAAACAACAACGTAGATAAAAACAACTACCCTTTTATTGATTCTTTAATTTTATTTTATTATCATATGCACATATATATATTAAATAAATTTATATTCTACTCACTTTCAACACTTTTAAACTTTTTATTTCTGGGTAATAGGCTTTTCACACCAAACCCCAAAACCGGTTTTCGGCGAAAACTTGTCCAAAACTCGAAAACCATTCACACTGAACATTACACGTTTTCGTTTGACATTCCAGTTTTTTCACACAAACCACACAAATTTTTTTTTATTTTCTTCCATTTTTTAAAATAAGAACGGTGATTTATTATATAAAGAGGATCCATATGAACAATTTGACTTGCCACAAACAATTATTTATCAATTTTAAATAAATTAATTTGTTTTGAAATTCGAATTTAATGACAGAATTCCGTCAGCTGTTTTCAATTTCTTTTGAAAGCATCCCATCAGCTTCTTTTTTGACACTTCAATAGGCGCTGAACTTATTAAAAGGTATGTTTGTTTTGTTCATCTCTGAATTCCAACATGTTTTCGACTGGTTTTATATAAAACATGTGTTTTACGAAAACCTGAAGCTACAAAAAATGTATGAGAAAACTTGTGTTTTCGATTAGGTTTTTCTCCAAAACCGATATTTTCGCGAAAACCGCGTTTTGGGTTCGGTGTGAAAAGGCTATAAGACTCACATTAAACTTTAATTATGACAAAAAAAATAATTGAAATAAAAGATACTCCAAACACCATTACTAAAGATTCCAATGTTAACATTGTTGTATTTGTTGTTTCATTTCGTTTTGCGTAACGAGTGTGACAAGGAGGTAGAATTTAGCTCTTTTATATTTATTCTTTGTCTCATGTTCGAAACTAAGTTCGAACTTACTCATTTCACTTAAAGCATAGTTTACAGTTCCGATGCGAAAAAAAAAATCAAAATTTTCAAAACGATTTTCCACTTTTCTGCGCACCTAGTTGACTAATATTCAAGGCGAAAAACGTTCGCTTTGGCCACAACCACCCATTGAGTCATTAATTTACCCTTAATTGACAAGCTATAGGCCTAAAAATGGAAAATAATTATTTTTGGATGCGAAAACCATTTGCATGCAAATAATGCCTTGAGGTGAATATATTTTTTTTTTCGGAAGTATAAACCGACCATCAAAAAAAAAATATTTTATTCACCACACTTTTTTTCGCATGCAAATCAATTGCCAGTCCATTGTTTTGCATGACATTCCATGACAGCACAGCTTTTTTTTTGCATGAAACTGTAAACCAATTATGCAAACAATTAATTTTACATTTCACCTCAATTATTTTTGACATGCGAGAATATTTGCATAGATTTTTTTTGCGCACGGGAACTGTAAACTAGGCTTAAATAGCTGAATCACTTTTGCGAGTGAAGTGAGATGAGTCGGCGAGTAAGGCGAGTCATCTCATCTCACTCGCTGAAATAGCTGAATCTCGGCACAGAACTAAAGTGAACACCCAGATCTTTGAAACTAAAAACACGACAGAGTGTGTGTTGTGAAATGGAATAATCAAAAGCACTCACTACTCGTTTCTTAGAGAAAGTTATAGTTTGACATTTAACTGGGTTAAGAGAAAGACCGTTCTTCCCACACCAAACATTAAAATTGTCAAGCAAGATCAGCCTGCAAGAGAATGTGGTCAGGACTAGAATGTATTGTTTTAAAAATTTTCATATCGTCAGCATAAATAAGAATATCGCTAAAGTGTATACATGAAGCAACATCATTTATAGCAAGAATGAAAAGTAACGGGCCCAGGGGCCAATTTCACAGATCATACATAACATACATTTCATACATCATACACCAAACCGATTATCATACATTACAAAAAAAATTCTGTTTCACAGATTCTATTGGAAGTAGTGTATGATTCAATTCTATGTTCCATGCAAATGTATGATTTGACATTTCACTGACAGAAATCACTTAAATGTCATGCATTTTATAATTTCTGGTACGCATAGAGAAAAATTTTTATTTTAAAAGAAAAAGAAAATTGTTGTAGTGATAAAAATAGCAAAAGTATTAATAATAATGGATATTTTTTTTCTCCATCTTTTTTCAGTTAACAGCCCATAGCTTGCGGTCAAGCGTGTTATCCTCGACCATTCACTCTGAATGTTAGCTTTTGTGGTTTTCGTACCACTGAATTTGTCAAAAAGTACCTCTTTGGCCGCTAGCATCTCCTTCAAAACAAGGAGTTGAAGCTCCTTCGTTATCTTAATGAAATTATTGTTTTATAAAATCAATTACCTATTTATCCGTCACAATACAAAATGTCTGCTCGTGTACACGAACAGACATTATTTATTAAAACCAAAATTTTGTTCTACTTACTTTGCTATACTTTCGTTTATTGTTACTCATGGCGAGTTAGAAAACAAAAAAATTAAAATTTGGAACGATATAAACAACAAAAACCGATGGAAACAACCGCAAGAAATTAAAAACGCATCTCTAGAAGCATCGAACACCAAATTTTTCTGTTGTATGAAATGTATGAAAAAATGTCATACATTCTAATCATATAATAGAAGCAATAATTCTGTGAAACAGAAGCTCACTGGAAATATTCCAGAACATGTTATGATGTATGACAGGTTATCATACAACAATTCTATGAAACAGAAAAGATGCATCAAAGCTGTCAAAATCATACAATGTATGATGGCTTCCTTGGGGGACACCCGAGTGAGCATTGAATGAGTTTGAAAGGATGTTTCTAAATTTTACTTGGTAAGATCTATTCTCAAGGTATGATTTTATCCATGCTATACAAAAAATCGGAAACCCAAAAGCTTTGAGTTTGAATATAATAATGTTGTGACTAAGCTGGTCGAATGCTTTAGAAAAATCAGTGCACAAACATTTTTTAATATACTTTATCCATTTTTTTCAAACAGTGATGGTTATTATGCCATCTGTTGATGCTAACTATTCCCTTAAGATGTTAAGCAGATAATTCCGAAAGAATTATCCAAAAACAACCGTGAGTTTTTCTTCAACCACTTGCAAAGTGTTTTATATGCAAAGTAGGAGTTTTTTTTTTAGTCAACTGAATAGGTACAACGCCATTTTCTTCGTTGTTTATAAGTTTTTTGGAGTGCTTGACAGTTTAAATTAACGATTTTAGTGTTTTCAGTAAAATTTAATTCTTGATTTCAAATTTTAAGAAAAATGGGTAGATTTACGTGTCTTAACAGTGTTGAAAAAGCTAAAATCGATTTACTTAGAGACCAAGGCCTAACTGGACGTGCAATAGCTGATAAAGTTGGCCGAAGTTTTAATGTAGTTTATTCTTACTTGAAAAATAAAGATGCATACGGCAAAAACATGAAGGGAGGTAAGAAAACAGCAACAACAGCAGCTGAGAGACGAAGAATTTTAAGATATGCATCAAATTCTTCTGATTCTGTGGCAAAAATAAAACAAAAAGTCGGCGTAAACGCAAGTTGCTCAACAGTATTAAGAGTAATCAACAACTCAAGCCATCTTAAACGAATGAAACTTAAGAAAAAACCACCACTTGACGAGAGACGGAAAATGTTGCGATTAGATTTTTCAAGACTTCACATGAGTTGGAAAAAAGAATGGTATCACGTGGTTTTTTCAGATGAAAAAAAGTTTAATTTCGATGGCCCTGATGGGTTCAACTTCTATTTTCACGACTTAAGAAAAGAAAAAAGATTTTTAAAGCGCCATCATAGTCGTGAAGGAGGTGTCATGATATGGGGAGCAGTCAGTTATTATGGAACAGTTGAGCTCGAGGTTGTAACATCAAGAATGACAGCAGCTGGGTATAAAGTAATTTTGGAAAGAAATTTTCCTAAATTTTCTAACATCTTTGGACCCATAAACTGGACCTACCAACATGATAATGCGCCTATTCACTCAGCGCGCATAATAAAAACATGGATAGAGGAGCAACAAATGCAGTTGCTTCAATGGCCGCCGTACTCACCTGATCTAAACATCATAGAAAATGTCTGGGGATGGTTAGTACGCAAAGTTTATGAGGGTGGTCGTCAGTTCGAAGACAAAGAAACCTTAATTTCTGCAATCAAATTAGCGTGGAGCGAAATTTCGTTAAATTACATTACAAAGCTATACGATTCCATGCCGGATCGAATTTACGAAGTAATTAAAAATAAAGGTGGAAGTACCCACTACTAAACTTAAACAAAAACTTGTTTCATTCCATTCCAATACCAATTTTAATTTTTGTACCTATTCAGTTGACTCAAAAAAAAACTTCTACTTTGCATAAGTTACACTTTGGAAGTGGTTGAAGGAAAAACTCACGGTTGTTTTTGGATAAAACTTTGAAATTCTGTTATTTATATGTTACGAAAATTTTTACCATCCACAGATGGCATAATAACCATCACTGTTTGGAAAAAATGGATAAAATATATTCAAAAATGTTTGTGCGTATTCAGTTGACGAGGAGTGTATTATATTTTTAGTATGAAATGCTAAGCTGTCGCAAACAACTTGTTCGAATAGTTTTGGAATGCAAGAGAGCTTTGCTATTGGCCTATAATTTTTGATGTCAGTTTTTTCGCCCTTTTTAAAGATTGGTGTAAGAAACGATTTCTTCAATAAATAGGGAAAACTGCCTGTCCTTAAAGAAAATTCAAACAAAAATTGAAGGGGTGGAACTAGTATATGTTTACACTTTTTCAATACTATAGGCGGAATTCCATCTGGACCAGATGAGTAATCATCATTTAATGATGAGAGAAGGTCTAAAACAGTACTCGGGGGTACTGGGATATTATTACAGCTAGTTTGGGCATATGTATGTAAATTTCTAAAATAATGTTCGTCAACATCTAAAGGCTTGTCAATAAAAGAATTTCGAAAATTATTCGCAAAAGCGTTACAAATATCAATGGTATCCTTCAGCGAACAATTTTCATAAATGAAATTAGCCGGATAACCATCTGAGTTTTTTTTCGAATTAACAAACCTCCAAAATGTCTTTGGGTCATCTTTTAGAGAACTACCCATTTCGTTAACATGGTGAGTGTATAGATTTTTTGAAAGAGTTTTAAATTCTTCAAAAAGGGGAATGTATGAGTTGTGGTCTACTGTCGAGAGAGTTTTTAAATATGCTTTCCATGCTTTGTTTCTTTTATTTCGGAGTGCTCTTAGCTCTTTCGTATACCATGAATGGCAAAAGTTTCTATTTTTTGATACTTTTAAAGGGATAGTATTGTTAATGCAGTTGTTAAGGATAGAATAGAATTCAAAAACTGCTTCGTCAATATCGCCAGACAGAGACACTGATATATTCTCAATACCCGACTTAGCAATTTCATCTGAGAGCAACTGAAAGTTTGCCTTTCTGAAGTCAAAACTATATGAACAATCATAAGGGTTACTGTTTTCAGTAAGGTGATTACTCAAGTCAAAAAAAATATCCAAAGGAGGATGATATTTATCTATGTTAGTAATTCCAGAACTAGATTCTAGAACCAGAGTATGTATAACTTTTGTTCTGAGTTTTGACCTTGGTGCCACAATTGCCACTTTGGTCATTTGTGACCAAATTTAATTACTATTTTTTCATCTGGTCGCATGGTAATTTTTTGTTCCATTTTGTAATTTTTTGTATTTCCTAAGAAATTAAATGCATAGGTATCTACCAAAAGGGCGTTTTTGTAAAGTAACTTTTGTGATTTAAATTTAAGTAATCCACTGTGGTGAAATGTTTTTTCTTACATGCTGGCTCCACCTGCCATGAACGATGCCAAGACTATGAACATGTCTAATAAAAATCCAATGGAGCCTGAAAAATCCATGTCTTGTCGACGACATGTCGAAGAAAACCAACTTTTGAACATGACATGAACGCTGTTCAAAGCTTGCCATGAAATTTGACGTTTCACGTGCGTGTGAGTTTTTTTCAGGTTTTCCTTGTATCTAGAGGTAGCTTGATATTAAAAAAGGTCTTTCTATTGTTATCTGGAGTCTAAAGGGCGTGTATTATTGCAAAAGATAGAAGTAGGGGTGAGACGACGTGACATGAACTGCCCAGCAAGAAAATATCTGCTGATTGTTGATTGGATTGTGGTTGTGATGTTGGGCATCTGTATGTCCTGTGGAGTCGGGGTGTTACGGAAGCGAAAGTGTGGTCTGCCAAAGGTTTTTGGTGCCCTGAATCCGAATCTAACCTCGCAAATGCTCCACAACATCCAGTTTTCATGATATTCCAACTCAAAACTTCTTATTTTCTTATATATAACCTATTTTCGCTATATTTGAGGTTAGTTTTCACACTGAATTATCAAACCTATGGAAAAGTATAGCTTGAGTTCTATGACAAAAAGGGGTCAATTTTGTCGACCAGTGGTAATTCGATATTTTTATTGTTTTTTTTTTATGTGAATAATATAGTGTGAACCACTATCAATTAAGCTTATTAAGTACTTTTTGAGTTTTTCTGTACCTACCTACCTGTTTCAAATGTTTTTGTTATTCATTATTATTAAAAATATTATGTGAGTATAAAAATGTGATGAATTAAGTATGCGTTTAACAAAACAATTTCAGACTTAAATAATTTTGGTAATTTTTAGCTACGATCGGTCATTTTTATTTTCAATTTTGGACACCAATTCTATTTTGAGGTGGCGAGTGGTGACCGTGCTTGGTGCTCTTGAGAAACGTATTCGGACAGTTGTTGCAAGGTTTTGTGCTCAAAAAAAAATGTTGATTTATTTATGTTAGCATTTTCTCAAGAAAGTTCGAAAGGTGTGTGTGGCTTTTTAAATATTTTTGGGTATCCGTTGACGGGGGTTGATTTAATTCAGTCCCGGATTGTCGCTGCTGCTGGTAACCACGCTGGGTATTATGAATTGCTCCTATGGCACAGCGCAGCGCACACGTAGCGCTGTCATTATTTTACATTATTAGTCTTTATTGAACGGAAATTAATACTTACAATTGGTTCTTAATTCTATTTTATATCAAAGGGCACGGTAGTGCCCAGCCAAGTTCGCGGCACTACACCCTTTTTACAGGAACAACCTCAGGCGATTTTCAACCCCCTCTAACTTCAGTACCAATAGAGTTGGAAACTTCAAATTCGCAGTATTTGCTGAGCTGATCAAATTTCAACTCTTTAGCATTTGTAATTCTTGAGATATAAGAATTCAAAAATCGCAAAAAACGTAACTGACTGACTCATGGACTTACTGACTCACTGACTGACGACTCACTGACAG
This sequence comes from Dasysyrphus tricinctus, assembly GCA_963921185.1. Lineage (NCBI taxonomy): Eukaryota > Metazoa > Arthropoda > Insecta > Diptera > Syrphidae > Dasysyrphus > Dasysyrphus tricinctus. Next base: position 146,991,839 of record OY992531.1, on the reverse strand, counting down.
ATCATCAAAATTATGGAGCACTTACCGACATCGTAGAAACTTGAAATTTCGCACAACGGTAGGCCTTGAGTGCATACAAAGGAAACAAATTGAAATTCTGCAATTTTCTATTCAGAGGGCGTGGCATCCACCCACTTTCTTAAAAATTCTTATAAATTATATGGAGCACTTCCGATTGTTGTGGAACGATGCAAATTGGTAGGTCGGTAGGGCTTAAAGTACTTAGAAAGAAAAAAATTGAAAAATTGGAATTTTCAATTCAGGGGGCGTGGCATCTACCCACATTCTTAAAAATTCTTATAAATTATATGGAGCACTTCCGATTGTTGTAGAACGATGAAAATTTGTAGTTCGGTAGGGCTCAGAGTAGAACAAAATTGAAAAATTGGAATTTTCCATTCAGGGGGCGTGGCACACACCCATATTCTTAAAAATTCTTATAAGCTATATTGAGCATTTCCGGTTGTTGTAGAACGATTAAAATTGGTAGATCGGTGGTAATAAGAAAGAAAAAATCGAAAATTTGGAATTTTCCGTTCAGGGGCTTAAAAATACTTATAAATTACATGGCGCACTTCCGATTGTTGTAGAAAGATGAAAATTGGTAAGGCGGTGGGGTTTGACGTGCATACAAAGATAAGTCATAAATTTATAATTTTGACGTCAAGGGGCGTGACATCTACCCACTTTTTAAAAATTGTAATCAATTATATAATGCACTTCCGATTGTTGTAGAACGATGAAAATTGGTAGAACGGTATGCTTGAAGAGCATAATAAGAGAAAAATAAAAATTGAGCTTTTCCATTCATGGGGCGTGGCATCCACCCACTTTCTCAGAGTTGCTTTTATTTTTATGAAGCACTTTCGGTTTTCGTAGAATTATTAGTAGGTTGTTGAGCTTTTCACCTGGCAAAATAAAATCTTTCCAAAAAGGAGTGAAATCACAACAAAAACATAAATGTTAAAAAAAGAGCCAAGTTCTTATATGTACCAGAAACCTGTGCGTAAAAAGTCAGCCAAAGAAAGTAATGAGATCTAAAATATATGCCAAGTTTTAAGTTCATGAAGTTTAATATCAAATATCTGAATTATAATAATATAGAAATAACTCCAAATTATAACAGAAATTGGTATTAAATGATGAATGATTAAAATTTGGTTATTATTTCTGTTATAATTTGGAGTTGTTTCGATATTATTCTAATTCAGATATTTGATATTAAACTTCATGAACTTAAAACTTGGCATATATTTTAGATCTCATTACTTCTTTGGCTGACTTTTTACGCACAGGTTTCTTGCACAGTACACAAATCTAAGGTATTATACTGCGCAGGTTGTCAGTCGAAAATAAAAAATGGCTGTTAGCATGAAGATGAGGAAGAAAACACACGTTCAAACAACAACAAATTAAAATTGAAATTGTCAGAAATAAAAATGGCTGGGAGCGTGATGACTTAAATACACGTAAAAACAACAACAAATACTGACATTTGACACAAATTTTGATATATGCGCAGAAGAAACAAAAATCAAAACTCTAATGATATTAAGGGTATTCATGCAACGATGTAAACTTTCCGCCGTAGTAAAATTGTAAAGTTTACGATACACGTTTCATGAACACCCCTGGAAAACTGTTTACGTAAATCCTCGCGTTCCAATGTTTATTTGCTATGCTATCTAGCTATCCCAAAAATTTTGAGATAACTTGAGTTGTTGTTGCGTCAGCTGTTATCAGCTGTTTTATAACAAGGGATTACAACAACACAAAGCTATCCGGATAACTGAGAATAACCAGCGGAACGTGCCCAATATCGTAAACTAAACAGCTGTAGCCTGATTCAATTTTATGTTTTGACAAGTGGTTGACAGAATAAAACGTAAGTAAGTACCTTTTTCCTCCTTCAATTCCAAATTCAATAATATTTAAATCTTTTTTTATTACAGGAAGAGAAACATTTACAGACGAGTACAAGATGATTTAAATTATACAGAATTAGGACATAATATTTTCCAAGTAATAAGTAAGTTGTTGTGATAATTTTTATTCAATGCATTCTACTTGCAAAATCTTTCTTTTTGGTAGAGCGCCCATTCATTCAGCTGTTCTACCAGCAGGTAATTTCACCAGCCGTACTACCCAATCCATCTGACTCAGTTGCCGTAGAAGCCGTCCAGAATATCGAGGAACAACTTGAACTCCCAGAGGTAATGCTCCTCAATGATTTGGAAATGATTCGGGTCATTGGACGCGGTAGTTACGCTAAAGTGCTTATGGTCGAGTTGAGAAAGGCACTACTTACGAAATGAAAGTGGTTAAAAAAGCTTTGGCCACCGACGAAGAAGAGATTGATTGGGTGCAAACGGAGAAGCATTTCACGAAGATAGCATCAAAATATCATTTTTTGGTTGGTTCATTTAAGGTTCATATGTACATACGTATCTATCTATCGCTAAGTTTGTATATCGTCACCTGATTGCAAGAACTAGGTAACTCAATTTCATAAATTTTGGAGATAGCAGCTTTTATAAAAACATAGCTGCTGAAGAACGATGAAAAGTTTAAGTTTTATGTTCCTGAAACTTCACAAATATCCTATATTTGTCTGTGATAGAAAGATTGGACAAAAAGTCTTTAAAACTGTACAAAATAATATACCGTTTTTGCCGATATATTATTAAAATTTAAAATTGAGTAACCTAGTTCCTGCAATCAGGGGACGATATGTATATAGTTATCATGTTCCTAAAAAAAACACCACAGGTAGATGTATATCTGTATATTTATCTATCTATATATGTATCTATCTATGGATATATTTATATGAGTAGTTGAGAACCAAAACTCTTCATATCCAAAATTTTAATTTTATGCAAATGGAAAAAAACTAATTAAGCCTAAATGGTAGATGTAAGAAAAGATTTTAATTTGTAGAATATAAGATTTTTAAATCTGTTATGATTGAGGGCAAACAAATATTGGAAGTTCCGTTTGAAAGATGTTTGACAATTAACTTTGGATATGAAGAGTTTTGCTGCAAATGATTGGATATGACCAGTTTCCCCACCATTCCCCCTCTCACAATTGCTCCCTCTAATACAAAAGCACTCCAATCTTTAATGATCAATTTAAAATAATTGTTTACAATAAAATCACGTGAACGTTTCAGTTCCTTCTTATAATAACATAATCGATAACCTATGATGGATAAGAAGAGTTTTGAAACCAAACCAACTGCATGATACAATGGATATGGAAAGGTTGATACAATATCACTGTGATGAAAAATTGAATTCTTTGAAAAACGAAAGTTATTGGTGAATTCCTGACGGTTGGAGCAAATGTGACAACGTTGAGACTTCGTAGAAGAGAGTTACTATACTCTACATTTTGTCATCTCCGATAGGTGTTCTTTTTGGAAACAGCTAAATACCAAAAACTTTAGAATGACAACGATGCAGAAATTCGATGTATTACAAATGATCATGGATATGACTCTTAATTTGGATATATTGTGTCCATTACATGCAGGCACATTCATTCTCTGAGCATAGTTTAAGATTAGTTCTTCTTATGTTAAATGAAAATATCAAATTTATTAATATTTTTTATGAAATGTATTTTATTAAGTTCAAAAAATGCTTTATTAATAATATTATCAAAAACTAATTATATATATTTAAGGTTATTTAGTGAAGAATTTAATTAAATATAATTATTTAAAAAACTTAAGAAACATTTTCATTTTAAGATCCAGTTCGCGCATTTGAACTTTCTTCTTTATCAAGCTCCAGTTTTCTTATTTGGAGTTCTTGATCTAGTTTTTTATCTTCTAGTTCGAATTTTTTATCTCGAAAAAAAAAAGTTGAAGCTTTTTCTCTTGAAGGCACAGCAGTTGGACGATGGTACTTGAGCTGTTGTGCTTACCAGTTTGTTGTTTTCGTATCTTTGTAGGCTCTTTAAAGAAAAACGAAATAAAAAGTTTCCAATGTATTTAAAAGCAATGAATTGAGGTCTTAAATATTTTATTTGAACTGGATACAAATAAACGCAGGACTGGATTGCACGTTCTTGCTAAGTATGTATGTAGGGATTTAAAAATTACATGAAACTTTATATTTAAATTCGGTAGACCCACTCTTTTAATAGTTTGAGGTGAAATAACAATTTCATCTAAATTCTTGATGAGTGGATAAAAAAAATACAAATTTCAAAGAAATTGTCAACTCGTTTTTGAGATATTGAATTTTCAAAAAAAAAAACCGAAACTTTTTTTAAAAATTCAAATTTGTCTTTATTTTTAAATTTGGATACGTAGTAGTAGGTTACACTCTAATATCAATGTTTGAGCGTACCCAAAATGTTGATTAAAATCATGGAATCGTTTTTGAGAAAAATAAGATTTTCGTTAATGGATTTTTTAAACATTAGTATGTGAGGTACAGTTATTTTTCATAATAGTAAATAAATATAAGTTCGATTTTTTTTACGAATGTATAATTTACACCTTTATATCCCAAGTAAAAATACTAAAGATAATTAAATTCCACTTTGTAGGAAATTTAAATTTCTGCTAAACGTTTGCATGGACTTTCCACTAAAGCTCCTTGCATAAATCTGCTAATCAAATCGATCTACTTTGCATTTAAAATGAAAGCCAACTCATAAAAATACTTGTAATTAGAAACGTACATATGTCAAAACTAACTAAAGATTCATGTGTGAAAATTCTGACAAAATAATTTTATTGATTAATAAAGGTACCTAATTTGTAATCTAAAGATGCCAAGAACAAGTCAAAAAAGAAATTTTATTAAATTATATCAGGAAATTGCCATGATTGATTTGTTAATTATGGAGTTATTCAACGAATACGATGGTATGTGAAATGTGTGATTAGTGAAATTGTTTAAGAAAACAATTAATAATATTTAGGGAAGAAACAAAAGAAACAAGATGATATGATAGAAGATTTGACTCTGATCAGTTTGGCAGCTGAACATTCCCGATATGGAGCTCCCTTTTTGCACCATTCTGTCCCAAAGTCACAGAAATTTTTGAAAGATGTTTTGCCTAATTTGGATGAGGATCGATTCAAACAGATTGTTCGAGTCAATTGGTCAAACTTCAACGTAATCCTAGACCTAATTAAAGATGACGAGATTCTTAATGGCCCAAGATCTTGCTGGCAGTTGGCTGTGAAAACGCAATTGATAATTGTGTTATATCGATTGGGTTCGAGTGGTGAAGGAGCTACAGTCACCAAAATTGCAAGCTTATTTGGTATTGGTGATGGTGGTACAATCCAGGTAATAGAAGCTCTTTTGAAGAAATAAGATTTTTTTTTTATTCAAAGTTATATTAACTTACTTATCAGAACATAACTGCAAGAGTTTTCAAAGCCATTTTGAAATTGAAAAAAAATATCTATTTTAGCCAGATGCTTCAGAGAGAAAAAATCTGGTTTTGGAAACATTAAACGAATTGCCCCACTGTATTGGCTACGTTGACGGGACTGAGATAAAACTAGCCGAAAAACCTGCAGAAGATCCCGAAGCCTATTTTTCAAGAAAACATATATATTCTTTAAAAGTTCAGGCCGTCTGCGACCATAAATTGCGGATTCGGCATATGGTGTTAGGGTATCCAGGCAGTGTTCATGATGCCCGTATCTACAACAACTGCGACTTGTTTTGTAAAGAGAAGGAGTTTTTTACGGGGCCAGAATGGCTGGCAGGCGACAGTGCATATAAATTGACTGGCACCGTCATAACTCCCTTCAGGGAAAATTCAAATGAAATGACTGCATATAAAAGAAGTCATTTTAACAGGCGTTTCAGTGGATACCGCATAAGGATTGAACACTGTTTCGGTCTCTTGAAGGAGAGGTTCAGCAGTCTAAAAGTGCTTAAAATTCAAATAAAAAACGACAATAGTAATAAATTAGCTTGTCAGTGGATCCTGGTGTGTGCTATTTTGCACAATATTATTTTAACGCAAAATGCAAAAGAAGACTATTTCGAGTTTGAAGTTCCTAATGAATCAGCAGACCATTATGATGAGACAGAACTGAACAATGGTACTTTTTGCACTGTTGCAGGCGAACTAAAGAGACGAGCTTTGGTGGAAATGATGCAAAACTAGTAATTTTTTTATCAATACAAAAAAATAAACTAGATAAGTTCCAATTTTATTTATTTTTTCATTCATTAAGCACGGATGCCAGTCCAAACAGGCAAAGGTTTGAAGAAAACTAAACTAATTTTTTTTTTACGGTGGGAGGTAGAAATGAAATGCACTACTGGGTCGCCCGTACTTGCTTTTATGTTCCAGACACTGCAGGTTTAGGAAAATTGTATATAAAAACATGAAAATTATGACAGAAAAATGTAGAGAAACATGAACTACGATATTTAAATTAGCTAAAACAACTCCTTTGACAGTTTGAGGTGAAAAAAAGAATGCCATCTTAATTCTTCATTGAATATGATTGTATGGAAAAAAAGTTTAAAATCATTGGAGCGGATTTAAAAAAAAAAATATTTTTGATATACATATTGAATTCTTAAAACACTTTTAAGGGCAAATTTTGGGATGCAAATCTTAAGTATATATTCATATGCCGATAAAAACAAAAATTCAAAAAAAATTGTCAACTCATTTTTTAGATATCGAATTTTCAAAAAAAAAGTTTGAAACTTTTTTTAAAAATTCAAAAACTTTTTTTTTGAAAATTTTGATATGCAATATTACTTAATTTAATCTTAAATTTGTTTATAAACAAATTTATTTAAATCCGTTTAGCCAATATTGAGAAAATTAAAAATAAAAAAAAACTTCTATGACAGGTACTATTAATAGTTGCTAAGTGCGAAATCCAAAACTTGCCTTTCCATGTCACTGCTGTAGTGAATGTTCCTTTCAGATACCTCATCCTACCGCGCACGCACGTCCAGTCTACATATGTTGTCGGTTAAAAAACTTTTTGTGGCAATTCTTTTGTAAAAGGTCTTAGCAGTTGGTTTCTAAAAGCTCAATGTTCTCCGAATAGAAGCAGAGAAGCAAAACACGAGTGAAATTTTGCTTTTTAAAATGTGACAGCATTGAACTAATTACCAGAGCTTGGCATTCCATTGGGAGACCTCGTAGAATAGAGTTACTACGGTAGGATATCATAGCCTAAATTATAAAAGTGGATCGAAATAGAAAAATTTTAACTGAAGAACTGGAGATGAGAGTATACAAATATCTATTTTTACTCTACTAACCAGAAATTATTTTTAAAATTCTACAAACTGAAGAGGGATTGCTTCAAGCAAATTATGACCCCTATAAACCCTAAACCCCCGGCATATTGGTCATATTGTATGATGCCTTTTAGCAGACCCATTCATTATCTGAGCACTGGATAGTCTAAAATAAGTTCTTCTAATATTAAATGACAATATCTAATTAAGTAATATTATGAAATTTATGTATATACATATACTATGTGTTTTATTTAAATTAAATTATAATTATTTAAAAAAAAAACTAAAAATATTTTTATTTGTTTTTAAATTTAAGGTCCAGCTCATAGTTTTGGACTCTTTCTTCTTTTTCGAGTTCCATTTTTCTAAGTTGAAAATCTTGGTCCAGCTTTGTATCTTCTAGCTCGAGTTTTCTAACTTCAAGTTGAAGCCTTTTCTCTTGGAGGCACAGCAGTTGGACGATTGTACTTGAGCTGTTGTGCTTTTGTTGTTTACGTATCTTTGCAAGCTCTTAAAAGAAAAACAAAATAAAAAGTTTTAAATTTAATTAAAAGCCATGAACTGGGATTTTGAGTATTTTATTTGAACTGGATACAAATAAAATGAAGAACTAGATCGCAGGTACTTGCTAGTATGTATACAGGGTTTTAAAAATTGCATGAATTCTTGATCAAATATGAATGTATGAAAAGTTTCCAATTGATTTAAATATCTATATTCAAATATTCTATGTAAGAGTTACGTCATTAGTAAATCGTAACTTTTTCTCAAAAATGTTGTGTTTCGAGATAGGTAATTTCACAGACAAGAAATTGTATCTTTAAAAATATTTTCAATTAAAACAGTGTAATAGTGAGCCAAAAAATAAAATGTGTAATCAATCAAAGTAAAAAAAAAATTTATTTAAAATTTAAATTTAAAAAACAGGCATACATACATAATACCTACTAATTGAACCGTAATTTCAAAACCCACATGAATCACATGATGGAGAATATGATTATTGATTATGTAAGCCCCTTATCCTGAGGCAACACGAGCCAGTACCTACTCGCTAGCGAGTTACTATAGAAACTTTTGCACTTCGCTCGCCTTTTTCGAAGACAGTTGATAAGCGAGTAGAGCGGCGAGTAATTTGAAACTTAATGAATGTGCCTAACTCGCTTGTCAGTACTCTCTCGTTTGACCTTATGGTCTTTTCGATTATGGGCAGAGTGACAGTTCTTGTTCTGAAAAGAAGAGAAAGTGTTTGTGGATTTGATTTTAGAATCGGAATCAGAAGCGTTCACACGTATCTTATCAGTGTTTCAGATTGCCAATCGAAAAGGCCATTAGGGTTAAATATATTGAAACATCATAAATTAAACCATGTGACATGTTAATGAGCTAATATTTAAGTGTAATTTTTAATAAAAAGCAATACAAAACTAAAATTTCGTTTAAATTATATACCACGGAGCACGTTTCTTGCTAAAACAACATAAGTCAAGAATAGTTTTTCAGGCTTCATAAGCTGTGAATATTTATTGATATTTCAATTTTTTAAAACCCAAATAGGTACTATATTGAGTCCAAAAAACTCCTTTCAAACTCATTTATTTTTTAATAAAACAGTTATAATTGATTCCTGAAAAATTCTTGACTTATGCGGTTTTTGAAATGACCGATTCAATTATGATATCTCCAACTATTTCTATATAAGGAAAATTTTAAAATTATAACCTTTAACTCCAGGCGTTATCTGAATTTCTGGCTCCTGAGAAATATTTATATCTTTCTCTTTATTGAAGCTATCTTCATTTTCTTTATTCAATTCATTTTCTTCAATGAAGCCATTTTCTACACACGGTGAGTATGGATCATAAAAATCTGTATATTCATCTTCTAGAACTTCTTCAACAAGTTCTTCGGTTTCATAATTCGTTTCATATATGACAGAGGGCATAACATTTTTTCGAGCTCCAAAAATTTGTTCCAGAAGATCAAAATGGGGGCAAATTCTTCGGACGTACTCCACAACGCTGGTTTCCTCGCCGTTGGCAAGGAGACCAGCTCCTGTTTTGCCTTTCCAATTGGCTGCTGTAGTAAAAGTTCCTTTAAGATATCTCATTCTTCCGCGCAAACACAACCAATCGATATTGGCCGTGATTGCACCTTTTGTGGCAATTCTTTTATAAAACGTCTTAGCCGTTGGTTTCTAAAAGTATGTAAAAGGACTTTAATGATGACTCATACCGATAGAAATTATCAGTGGGCTTAAACGTTAGCCCTACAAAGAAAATGATAGTTTCATTTATTTAGAAAATGCTTCTACCACTCATGAAACCTATCTCGCTGCCTGGCCAAGCAATACATACCGAGGGAGGTTAAATATCTAGGTATTGTACTAGGTAGCAAACTCCTCTGGAAAAAACATGTCGAGATAACTACCCGAATGAATTTTTAGTTTTTTTCAAGCTCACAAAAAAATTTTCGCCATTCATCCTTAAAAAAACGTATACCATCTTATTGGACATTATAATCTATGTATAAGAATATGTTGTAGGTACCAATGTTTCAACTGACTGGTTTTTTTATCATCTTACACACGGACATTGAAATAGTCGAACATGCAAGGGAATAAATTAGTTCCTTTCAACATGAAATCTGTACGATGAGCTGTACATAGAATAAGTAATCTCATCCAGCTCTAGATCTAGATATGGGCAGGGCACAACAGATTTTAAGAAATATTTATTAAACCAAAGACCGTATAATACCAAGATATTGCATCTAGTGTAAAAATTCGCAGTCAAAGCGCTAGTACTGTGACGACCCCAGTGGTGACCCCATATATGTGTGAGTGAGAACCCCGTCTATGTATAAGTTTTACAATCGTCGGTGGCGCGGTCGCTGAGTCGTGGGTCTGCGGCGAATAAAGGCTTGCATGTCTGTATGTGTTATGTGAGTTCGAATGTGAATGAGGATGTGATACAATACGTGGGAATGTTTCCCTTCCCCCGACCGACCGCATCTAGAGCTGATTTTTGGTGGTTGGTTGAGATGCGGTATCTTGGTATTATACGGTCTTTGATTAAACAAACCTCATAAGATTCAGGGTGCTCCTTGACATCGTCAACTATATTTTGCAATAGCACGTTGGTTTCGTTATGTGACCAACGATGAGTTGGATTTAGGCGACGCCTTTTATTTTTTATAATGTTCTGGAAATTAAAATTTAGAGATTATTTTATTTTTCATTGCTATTCTTTACATTTTTATATCTTACCTCATCCATTTCAATTAAAAAATATTTCGTCGTCGTTTTCAATTTCGTTTGATTAATGATTAGGCTGGTTAGTCCTTTTTCTTTCAAATTTATTTCATGTTTGAATAATTTTGACGCATGAAATTTGAAAGTATCGTTTTAAAGTTTACCACGTTTACGATCTTCATTACGATACAAATTCATGTAGGAAAGTTTACGATTTGTTGGAAAAGATTTTTCATACAAACTTTGACAGTTCATTTACGACGTTGTAAACTTTCCAATGTTTACGATGTTTACAATGGTTTTCCGACGTTGCATGAATACCCTTATTACCTTTAATATGTGTACTGTGGGTTTCTTGTTAATAAGAACGTGGCTCTTTTTTTAACATTTATGTTTTTGTTGTGATTATTATTACATTGACACTTTAATTTGTTTTGGCAGATTAGCGGCCTTATTTTATACATTGTATTATTTTTATAAAAATTAATTCAAAGGTTGTGATTGATGGTTATACTTTTTAATACTATAAAGATGATTCATCTCGGGTTGTTCAAATCCGGTTGTCTTTTGGAAGGATGTGGGGTTTCGGTGGTTTCTAGCCACGGTGATAGTTTAACGCTGTATCTTCGTAAAATTGAATTGCCTCGTCGTCGATGATAGGAATAATTCCGTCGTCGGGGTGTCTCTCTTCACTTGTGATGGTTATCACCAGACGGTTTGGATGATTGCTTAGGTTGTTCGTCAGTCTTTTGGCAGCACTGATCATGTATTTGTGAAGGGGTGTTATTCCGGATTCCTCGTAGGGTCGCTTGTTGCTGAAATGTTTTCGTCGCCGTTGGTCGAAGTGGAGTCCCGTGCAGATCCGCAATATCTTCCTCTCGAACACTCCCAGTTTCTTTATGCTGGTTTTGGAAATAGTAAACCCGACAGGAAAGCAGTATGTGATGATCGGGCTGAGAAGTTGCTTATAGAGAAGCAACTTGGTCCTTTGGCTGAGTACATTCCTTTTCCGCATTAGGGGGTGGATGCGGTGGAAAGCGTAGTTTGCTTTCTTCAAAACAGCTGTTACATGCGGATTGAAGCGTAACCTCTCCTCAAAGTTGACACCCAGATATTTCACCGATGGTTTGGTTGTCAGTTGCGATACGTCAGGCAGATTGATGATGATGCTGCGGCATCTTTTAGCTGACAGAGTCCTTCGCTGTCCCGCTGGTCTTCTGAAACAAGCCAACTCAGATTTGACTGAATTAACTTTGATGCCCCATTTTGTATAGAACTCCCACAGCCTTCTCACGTGCTCTTCTACTCTTTGGGCTGCAATGATTGGTGAAATAGACTTGGCGTATGTTAGTGAATCGTCCGCATAGAGCAAATTCATAGCATTGTTGGGTTGAGGTTGGTCTGCCGTGAATATGTTGTAAAGCTACGGTCTCAGCTTTAATCCTTGAGCAACTCCTGCTCTGATGTTTTTGGTTGTTGACTGGCTGTTTTCAATCTGGACGAAAAACGATCTGGAATTGAGAAAACTGAAAATTATTTTTATTAGTGTACCTGGAAAATTAAAAGTGGTTAGCTTACACCTTTCAATGTTGAATCCTTGTTTCCACAAGTCTTGAATCAGCTGACTGTGCCAAAGTGTAACAGTCCATCTTCATCTTGAGCTCATAACAGTCAAGTCGTAGTGACTTGTCAAAAGAAGCTGAGCTGAGGCAATGTTCTTTATGTCCGAAAACTTCTTATCGTTTACAACGTTTTGATGTCCAGGCACACGTTCGACTTTTTTTTACACTTCAGATTCTTTGTTGTAGTGCATTCTACAATCAGAGGCTCATCATGAGTACATGACTTACTTGGGTTGAGCTAGAACTGTAATGCTAAAGGAGCACTTAAGTGGTCGGAAGAAAACAAGCGAATACACGGAAAGCATATGACGCGGCTATAATTGCGGAGTGGAAGGTTTCGTCAAGTTTCATTCAATTTTGGTTACGGAAGTGAGGTGCGCTCCCGAGCGCTCCCGAGCGCACCTCACTTAAGTAAAACTGACATTTGGTGAAATAGGAATGCCAAAAAGAGATAGATGATAATTACATTATGGGTGTGTTCCCCTTTTGACGATACAGAAAGCTTCTTTCCGTTGGTTTTTGACATTAGCTACAGTGCCCTTCCCACTATTATAGTTCTACCTTTGATTTGACGGCCAGAGGTTGAGTATAAAACCATCCGAACAAGACACAAATGACTCGACACAATCGAAACAGGATTTATTAAAACACCAAACGCTGTTTGGTTAGCTCTTTCTTTGCAATTCGGGTTAATTAAAGAAAATATTAGTATAAAGTGATTGATTGAATAGTTTACTTGGAATTTCGGTGTATGTCTTCTTTCGATCCGTCACTGGATGGTATGGACTAATTCGTAAGAAATAAGTGCAATGTATGTGACCCCTAAAGCATGGCCTGTATGCATCGGCTACGATCCGCATCCACATATGTTGATGGTCCGTTCTTTAGAAGTAGTGAACACCAAACCCGGATCCACCACATCGCACAGAGGTCACCGACATTCCTGAGGAAGAATAATTAATTTCTTAAAACTCAAATACTTTAATAAGACACCTTGCCAGCAGCTGTAACTATGAGACCCAAAACAGTTTCGCAATTCCTGCCTTCTTCTTCGGTATCAGCACTGACTAACTATCGGTACTGTGATAAGGCTCCCAGCTCAAGCTGTTTATCCATTTCTTATGTCTATTCAGCGGCTTTCCGATCTGCTTCCCAGTTTCGGACACCCAAATTAATATGACTCCTACTTTGCATGCACTAGCAAGTTTCTTTTCATCCGATGAACACGGCACGTACAGAACTCATTGCTTCTGTTTGGAATGCGTAAAGTGTGGGCTCTGTGTTCAGATCGCACAGCTGACCCTCAATATTACCTGAACTACTGGCTAAATGCTGTCCATATGGAGTAAAATCTATAGAAACAATAGCTTCCGCATGTTCAGGCATATAACTTGTGCATTAGGTAACTGGATGGATCTAAAACAATGCCTGCCTAGATTTCTAAGATATTTTCTGTGGTAAGGTAAGGTTTTTAGGTCGTGCGTTTGTTTCATTTCATTTTCGTTGAAAATAAAATCTTGTGGAATCCTGGTTTTTTAGTAGCACATTGCAGATATGGTTGAGTTATTTGACTGTGATCCCCGAAGTCAGATTGATTAGAGAATTCCAACACGTGGTTTCGGAAATTCGTGGTTTTTAAAAATGTTGTGATAAAGTTTTGTTGATTTTTTTTTTATAAAAACTAGCTATTAACTTCTTGATTTTGAAACGCACATTTTCTTTTGTTGTCAGTAATTTGACGTTTGATTTATGCTGTTGTTTTTTTTCGTTTCCGTACTTTTGTGCAGTGTGAGAATTTTTTGAAAGAACTTCATCCCCACTCTTCGACTTTTGACAGTTTTTGGGTTTCTGTGCAAAAAGTAAAGGATCAGACCTATTACTGTATGAGTTTCTTATACAAAAATTTTAAGGCCAGAATTCAGTTCCCCAGCTCACTAACGGAGTTTCAAAATTAATTTTGAATAAGTGAAATTGGCTCATCCGGAATTATAAGCATTATACATACTTAATAATCAAAACTTCATATTGAATAACATTTTAATTTTCGTGGCATTATGTTCTTAATAATTGCTGCTGAATCAATCAATAGGCGTGTTTTATTATATCATCAGGATCTGAATTTATTTTAACACGTAATACAAAAACAAAATAATGGGAAATTTTCAAAATTGTTTTTGTAATACGTGTTAAAAGTTAATCCAGATCCCGATGAACATAAAACACGCCTAATAGAACTATTTAAAAGAAAAGTCGGCTCGCCCTTACTTTGCAAGTTCAAATCTCACCTATATGTACGAATACATACCTTGCATCATCCTGTGAGCATCTATGCAGTACTTCAAAAAAATCTGTGAATTTTTGAACACATGTGACACTTAGAATCAAAACGGACCGATCTCGACCTTTTTGAAAATATGGAGTGTGGTATACCAAAATTTTCGCTTTAAAGATCCTTTTTTCGTTTCAAATCAATCTATTTTAAAAATTAAAAGCACTTGAATTTTGACTTTTGAATCAAAATGACCCTATCTATTATTAATTTAACAATCAAAACAGACCTATTTTTCACTATAAATGATTTTATTTTCAAAATGGAGTTATATATTCTACAAATTACAAGAGAGATATATAATTTGTTTTTTAAAAGGGGTCTATTTATTAACAAGACACTTTGTTAATTAGACAAAGACATAAAAGTAGTTCGGCTCTGCGCTGATGGCTGTGTCGGGCAAAATAATAATACATACAACCTTGAAAGCAATGGCTATAAGTATTGGCTTTTGAAAAACAAAACTATAAACCAAGCGGAAATTATATCTCCCATAGTCGGATATTCATACATTCCTCCAGATAGAGCATTGCCGGAATCGAAAAAAAAGTCATTTTTGTTCCCAGAAAAATATTACGAAATCTTTTCGGAACACGGTAAAGTAAAAAACTTGGAAGTGAAAATTCTCCAGTGGTAGATTGGAAGACTGCTGCGCAGGAGACGTTAAAGTCGACAGATAAATGGCACTTTCAATTTAGCTTTAAAAAATTTTATCAAAAAGAAAGGTTATCTCGTTATACGTTTATAAAAATTTTCCTTGGTAGCGGATCGTTGCAGTAATGAGTGGTTGTTCGTTGGCCGCTGGCTGACCGGGTTAAGTTAAGAAAAGTTGCGCTATTCACAAATAGTGGAGTGGAAAGCTTATAACTTCGGCTTTTGATCTCGATCTTAGAAGTTAAGGTCTTTAATTAAAAGATCAATGCCAGGCTACATTACTATAAAACATTTTGTGAGAAAAGTCAATTTCTTTCATACTAGGGAGCAAGTTG
Organism: Dasysyrphus tricinctus; assembly: GCA_963921185.1. Classification (NCBI taxonomy): domain Eukaryota; kingdom Metazoa; phylum Arthropoda; class Insecta; order Diptera; family Syrphidae; genus Dasysyrphus; species Dasysyrphus tricinctus. The sequence goes on along the minus strand of OY992531.1, from coordinate 146,976,390 downwards.
AATCCCAAATCAATTTCCCTTTCACTTTTCAATATGCTTTGAACGAAAAATTTCACAATTTGGAAAATTGTGTTTTAAAAAGGTATTGCTCAAACTCTACTCTACAAGTTAGTAAGTGGTTTTTTATACTTAAATGTAACGTGGGAGGCGACAGGGGCACTCATCTAAATTTTCAACCTTGAAGTTGATTTTAATTTTTAAAAAAATTAATCTTTAAAATACGTCGACTTACGAGTACCTTCAAAAATTTCTAATTCTGCTTCAAATGCTCGGATCTACAGGATAAAGATATCTCATTAAGTAGGCTACACACTGTCATTTTTGTACATCATTTCTGCTGGAATGATGGAAAAAATGATAGTGTGTAGTTGTAAATGATAAATGATGAATAAATGATGAGGGAAATGATGAAGATCAAAATTTTTCGTGGGTATGACTGGAATGATGGAATGAAATGACAGTGTGTGGGAAACATATCGGTGTGCGTCATTTTCGTCTGCTCTTTATCGTGCCCGCTGTCGTTTTTTGCCTGAAATAAATATTTGCATGCGTTTGTTTGTTGTCAGTTTTGTTTTTTTTTTGTTTTTTGTTACCGGTTTCGGTTTGTGTTCAAAGAATGGCCCCAAGTGGGGATAGAAATTTGACTGAAGAATTTATTTCATGTTATCGGAACAACAGTGTTCTTTGGGACACAACCAGCAAGGACTATTTTCAAAATAAAACCAAAAAAGAAGAATCATACAAAGAACTTTTGGAAATCATACGAAAATACAAAAAAGATGGAACTTTGGAAGATGTGAAAAGAAAAATAAATACACTTCGTTCAACCTATAGAAAGGAATTAAAAAAAATCAAGCAATCAGAGTCGTCAGGAGCTGGTATAGACGACGTTTATGTACCGACCGTGTGGTGGTTTGATTCGCTCAATTTCTTAAACCATTTAGAGAAACCAGTGGAATCGGTTTCATCAATAATTGATACCGCCGACAATGAAAATGATAATGCAAGTGTAAGTTGCTTATTTTATTTTATTTTATTTTATTTTATTTTATTTAATTTTTTTTTGAGATCGTGTACATACTAATTATGCCTTATAAATATTTTCTTTTAGGATTTTGAAACCTCGTTCAGTCACCCTCCAAAAAAGAAAACCAAAACCAGCAAGCAAGAAGATTTGCTGTCTGCCGCATGCGACTATTTAACGAAACCCAAGCCTGAAACAGATGACACCTTTTTAGCCACTTCCAAAACGTGGGCGATGAAACTTAAATCACTAAGTTCTCAGCGCCAACTTGTCGTGGAGAAAAAAATCAACGATATATTTTTTGAAGCTCAAATGGAAGAACTGCAGTCAGGAGCTGCAGAACAAATGAAAAAACAAATACGAACACAAACAACGTATGCACCTTCTTCATCTCCACGTCCACTTTCAACAACCTTCACCCACCGCCCATCGCGACTCAATCATTATGGACCATCTTATCCATCGAACGAATCTTCAATACCATCGGTTCAACGTCCAGCATGTTCCCAGTCACCGTTTTCGAATTCGTCCAACGAAGAAAATTTAGATTTTGATTTGAGGAACTACTACGAGAATTGCAATATAGACTTTAATTGAATAACAACAAAAAATGTTTAAGAAAATAAATGTTTACTGTGATATACATACACCGAGAAAAAAAACAACGTAAAATCAAGGGAAACAACTTTGATTTAAATATTTTTCGGAACGATTTGGCACCGAAGACGAAAATTTTAAATTCAAAGTAGCAATGACATCAATTCAAAGTGTTTCCCTCTTTTAAAACAAATATGATTTAACCATTTTTTCTCTTCATTTGAGATGTCATCATCGTTGATTTGAATTCATCCATCTTTAAAACAATATGTATCAACTTCGATTAAAGTACAAGCATCGTTGATTGAAATACATAAAAATTTTAAAATACATTTTTAAAACTTTAATTCAACTTCGCCCAGTTATTGATTTAAAAGAAAATGGAAACTAATTCATTAAACAAATGACAAAAATAAATATGAAAAAAGTAATATTTTTTTTTTGATTAAATGTAAGTGAATTTTGAGTGCGCGTTAATTTTGCTCACAAATGTTTTGTAGATACTTCGTGAAATTACGAAGCGCTCTCGAAATTCTATATATTAAGCTAAAATATAAATTAAAAAGTAATTAAAAAATCTGACTCTTACGTTGGCCTAACTATGCAACACTTTAAAAGTACGTGCATGGAAATTTAAAATTCGATTTCGAAAAATATTAGCATCTTGCACTTTGAAACTACGTTGAGTGTACTTTAAATGTTCGAAAAGTTGATTTCTATGTTAAATTGAATACGTTTCGCTTTGAAACTAAGTTGGCTTTGTTAAATCTACGTTGCCTATTTAAATCAACAGGCTTTCAACTTGAAATTAAATATGATTTATTGAATATTATTCAAATTTAAATCAAATATTTTCTATTAGATTTTAAATTGCATTTTTTCCCTCAGTGTAGTACAAAACGTTCCTATTAAAAATAAACTTTTAAATACTTTATTTTAATATTTTTATTTAATGATAACTTGGTTTTACAAAAAATTCTTTTGCCAAGGAACTTGTCCAATTGTGTTGAAATATTCGGAATATTTGTCACGGATTTTTTTGGCAGCTTCATAATTGTTGTGGGTTTTTGAGTTTCTTAATGGTTCAAGAACTACCCTGTCTTGTCCGCTTACAATATTTCCTTCTTGGATATCCTCATACGCCATGACAGATTTCGAAGCATATTGGGCCTTACTAATAATCAAATTTAGCAACGAGTTAAATATTTAAGTGAAACGAACCATAATGTTATGGATCCCAAATAATGAACCATACATGGAATGATAATTTTTTTGGAGTTCATACCACCTTTGGTTCATTGTTAAGAGCTCAATTAAATATTAAGGTCATACCATGTATGGTTTATTACTTAGAGTCCATTTCATTATGGTCCATTTCCATGAAATATTTAAGCCTTCACTAAATTTGATTATTAGTAGGGCCCATTGTCTCTTATTGCGTTTGATTAAAAAGTTATGGAGATAGCAATATGTCATTGTCACCAGTGTAGCTTTTTCAGGACTTAAGCGCATAGGTTTTTTAAATACCTGGAATCGAGATGATAGTATTCCAAAGGCGTTTTCGACAACACGCCTAGCACGGCTCAAGCGGTAATTGAATATCCGCTTCTCCTCGCTCAAATTTTGTTGGCTGTATGGCTTTAAAAGGTTTTCTGTTATACTGAAAGCGTCGTCACCGATAAAAACAAAAGGTAATTTATATTCCGATGCTGGTAAAAATTCTTCTTCAGGAATGTCCAGGGAATTATTTATAAAAAGCTGCCAGAATTTTGTGTAAAAAATTACACCTCCATCCGAAACCCGACCGTTGGCACCAATATCAATCATGATGAACTCGTAATTAGCATTGACCACAGCCATGAGTACAATACTGAAAAAATTTTTGTAGTTGTAGTATAATGAGCCAGAATTTGGGGGTTTTCGAATGGCAACGTGTTTACCGTCTATAGCCCCCAGACAGTTAAAAAAATTCCATTTCTGCCCAAAATCCTTTGCAACTTTTCTCCACTCCTCATTGTTTTGTGGAATCTAGAAACAATACATATTTATCTTAGTAAAACACTGAAAAAAAATTCAATTATGAAAAAACTCACCTGGATATAGTTTCTTAAGACAACATTTATAGCTTGGCACGTTTCCATAACAATTTGTCCAATTGTAGACTCTCCCATTACTGCACTATATTTAAGATCTGCGAAGTTCCTTCCCGTGGCAAGAAACCTTAGCGTTACCGCAAGTCTCTCGTTTGGGCTGATTGTAGTTCTAAGATGAGTGCATTTTGTTTGAATTAATGGAGTAACCAATTTCAGTAAATAAGTGTAATTTTTATCACTCATTCGAAAATAGTTTTTGTAGTCTCCTACTTCCGAGAGCTGAATTTCTCGAACCAAATTGCAATGTGATAAAATTAGTCTTTTCAGTATCCATTTCTTAACCCACTTTTTTCTTTGAATTTTTTGTTTTGTAGCCAGGGCTAGAATTATTAGCACACAGGCTTTTTCTGTATTATCCATTTTTATTTACTCTATATGCTCTTTTAATTAATTTTTTTTAAATTTTATTAACTACACGTCAGTACTCGAAGAAAGTTAATAGTAAGATGAATGAATAAAATTTAAAAAATGATTGAAAAAATGACTTCATTGAAATGACAGTGTGAAGCATCAAATGATGTGTTCAGAAATGACAGTTTTGGAATGTCATTTAAGAAATGATAGTGTGTAGCCTACTTTAAAGTTAAAATAATAAACTACATTTATGTATAAAAATTGAATATGAAGAAAATTTGAAAAGAAATTCTTCTGTTTAAGTGGAGTGTATAAAAGTTATTGAGAAATACCAAAAAATTTCATAATAAAAATGTGATATAGAGTTCTTTTTTGTGATAAATATTAAAATGTGTGTTTCCATTGAAGGAGTACTTTCACTAGAAAACTCTCGAGAGCGACTCTCGCATATCTGATGTCTTCCCCTCTGGTGAGCTTATTTCATGACTGTGCCTGTGTCAACTTTTGAGTTTTATTCTCGAGAACTTCTTCAGACCTGCTCACCGCCTTTTTTTTCTAAAATGGATACGCACCTTAAGAGTATGCACATGTATTTTGAGTTCGGCGCTGTACGCAGCGATGCATGCAGACGTGCTGCGTATCTGTTTTAGCCATACGATACGTTTTTGATGTAAGAATTTTGTCACTTTTATAGATGTGTTTTGGGAACTTCCGTGTTCCATATTATTAAACTACCGAGGAGTGCGAATCCAACGAATTAGATTGGAGAGAAACCAGGAAACGACTACAGCAGTCACTGCCAAAGAGAAGTTGGATGGAACTTTTATAACTAAGGAAAGGATAATTGTTTCGTCAATTCGATTGCGTCAAATGATTGCCATTTTTCGACGCAAATATTGCTATTGTATCGAACTACATGAGTCTGGCATCTCTGTAGTCGACGCTTTGAGCTTATATGAAATATTTATATTAACACTTAACGAAGGCTAAGTATATTGTAAATGAAATGTATAATGAAAGTTAGTTACAATCGAGAAGGTCTGACGGAAAGTTTTAATAAAGAGTGGTATTTTATTTGTATTTTCCACTTTAATCATTGTGTTTTATTTCAATGTTGGAAAGTTTGGTTTTGTATCGATGCACGAAGGCATCTCAGCAAACGATACGGTTCATCCCGGCTTTGAATTATAATTTTAGTTCAACTAAAATACAGATGTTGTCAAATTAATGCAACGGCTTTGTTTGTACAAAATCTTTTTTCAACGTTCCTTGCAAACGCATTTGACGTTTATGAACACGTTCTCTGGCTTCTCAGTATTTTTGTTTCCAACTCGATTTTTCACTTCAGAATTGCAACACAGATGATGTTTTTGAACATGTGACTTTAGCAAATTGCATTATCAGAAGACTTTTGCAGTTTGCGTTTGAGAACATTCTGCAAAAAGCATTTTGTACACTGATGCACCCTGTATTGCTAAAGTCAACATAATGTCAATAAAAATATGTCAAATATTCTTGGCGCAAAACGAAGAAATTCTCCCGCGCAAATAATCATATATAAGTCCTAGTTTTGTTACTTGAAATTCATTAGCTTTTAAGACCTTGTTAAATAAAGTTTATTATTTGAATTGACTAAAGTATTTTCAATCATATCAAGTGGCGACGAGTATTTTTTTTATAAAATGGAGGAAGCGTTGAGAGAAATGCTGAGAGCGCAAAAAGAATGGATGGAACAAATATTGGCCAACAACCAAACTTCATTGGAACGTTTGATGAGCAAATGCCCATCGGCTGGTCCATCAACAATCCCACAGTTCCATCAATTTGACCACGAAAAGGAATCCTGGGAAAGTTATCTTTTCCAACTCCAACAGCATTTCACCGCAAACTCTTTGGAAGATGACAACTTAAAAAAGGCCCATTTTCTATCAACATGCGGGAATCAAACCAACGACTTGTTAAGAAAGTTGGTAGGAACAGAAGATGTAAGTAGACTCACATTCAAAGACCTTTCTACGAAACTAACCAAACATTTCGAATCCAAACTGCACGTGCTTGCTTCGAGATGTAAGTTCTTGAAACAAAAGATGCTCCCAGGTCAGTCATATGCAGAATGGATAGCAGATTTAAGAGGCCTTGCAAGAGACTGTGCTTTTGTCTGTTCCAAAGCCGATTGTAACACATCATATGCGGATACTATGATAAGAGACATGATTGTCTTTTATACACCGCACGACACTGTTCGTATTGCAGCAACGCAAAAAAAGAACCCATCTTTGGAAGAAATAGAGGAACTAACCACAGCTTACGAATCAACACAACAAGCATCAAATATATTGAAGGGAAGCAGTACTTCCAACCCAACAACGGCCTTAGAAGTTAATCTCATGAGCAGCTCAACTTATCAAAAATCCTCAAGTAAGTCTCGTGATAACAATTTCAGTGTAAGAAAATCGTGTCCAAATTGCTTCACTCAACACCCCAGAAATCTTTGCAAGCACATTGATTCAATTTGCAATTTTTGTTTAAAACGTGGTCACATACGTAGTGTTTGCTTATCAGCAAAACAAAGTGAAGGTGCACATTCATCACAATCACAAACTCGTTATCAGCAAAAGAACCGTAGGAAACGTTTACGAAGCACAGGTGCTAACCAACGTCACAATAGTCGATCAAATCAGGGGAGCACCCAAAGGCAGACAGAATCTGCACACTCAATCAACGAATTAGAAGACGACAACCTAGTACACAAACATGAGGTGGAAGTTGTGTCGTCTGCACATTTTGAGACCAATCTCAACAAAAATAAAATATTCATTTCGCTTCATGTAAACCAGTACCCTTTAACTTTTCAGTTAGATACAGGTGCCACGTGCTCACTCATAAGTCTTGATGGGTACAAAAGTCTTGGCAGCCCAGATTGCGAACCTTCTTCACGATCCCTCAAAGCGTATGGAGACATTTCGGTGCCAGTTAAAGGTGTGCTTAATGTGAATGTACAGTGGGAAACCAAAACGCAAACCTTGCCGCTTTTAGTGTGTAATATTGAAAGAGGAGCAAACATCATGGGTTTGGATTGGTTTCAAGCATTTGGTTTACAGATTCAAGCTACAAATTCGAATTCAGTTTTACAAATTGGATCTGATTCTAAAGACCAACTTTTAGCTAATGCAATGTCACTCTGAAAAAACATGAAGCCGTTTTTAAATCAGAATTAGGATGCAGTCGATATTATGAAGCACATTTAACAATGAAATCAAATTGTCAGCCTAAATATTTTAAATATCGTCCCGTACCTTTCGCTCAAAAGGAAGCAGTCCGTCTGGAGCTGGAACGTTTGCGTAAGTTGGATATTTTACGTCCGATCGAATCAAGCCAATGGGCTTCACCCATTGTAGTGGTAAAAAAACCAAATGGAACCCTAAGAATATGTGGGGATTTCAAAATCACAACTAACCCACACTTGGAAATAGATCGCCATCCTGTCCCACGAATTGAAGAACTTTTCCAGAAACTGCAAGGAGGGCGATACTTTACCAAGATTGATTTGTCCGAAGCTTATCTTCAGATTCCTCTGGACGAAGAATCGAAGAAAATCTGCATAATCAGCACTGAATTTGGATTATTCGAGTATCAAAGGCTACCATTTGGTACTTCCAGCTCAACAGGTATTTTTCAGCGATACATGGATCAGCTGACGGCCAATTTGGATTTCTGTGTTTCGTACCTAGATGATGTGATCGTTTCCGGTCGAACAAACGAGGAACATTTAAACAATCTTAAAATTTTTTTAGAAAGACTAGAAAACCATGGGCTGCGTTGTCGTATAGAAAAATGTCAGTTTGCGAAGACTGAAGTGGAATACCTTGGCCACATCATTGATGAAACTGGCATACGTCCATCAGAGACCCGTGTCAAAGCCATTATCGATTTGCCTGAACCAAAAAACCTAAAAGATCTGGAAGCTTTTATCGGTAAGCTTAACTATTATAACAAATTTATAGATAATTTTGCCCAATTAGCTGCACCGTTGAATAAACTCAGAGCAAAAGATGAAACTTTCAAGTGGGGAAAGGCTCAACAAAATTCATTTAAACAGTTTAAAGAGAAAATTTTAAACGTTTCACGTTTAACCCATTTTCAAGAGGATCTACCAATCACACTAGCTACCGATGCTTCTTCGCACGGCATCGGGGCAGTGATTTCACACGTTTACCCAGATGGAACAGAAAAACTAATCGCGTTCGCTTCGAAAACACTGGATGCTGCTCAAAAAGGTTACAGCCAGATCGAAAAGGAGGCTCTTTCGATAATTTTTGGGGTAAGCAAATTTCATCAATATTTATATGGCCGACAATTTGAGCTAATTACGGACCACCAGCCACTAGTAACGATTCTTAGCCCTAACAAAAAGTTGCCACATATGACTATACAAAGGCTCCAACGCTGGGCAATTTTTTTGATGGGGTATACCTACACAATTCGATATCGTCCAACAACAAAGCATGGAAATGCCGATTGCTTATCACGTTTGCCAGTAGGTCCCGATGAGGAATTTGATAAGTCGGAAGAATCTTGCCATCACGTTGATGACTCTTATTCGACTATAGAGGAGTTTCCTATAAATGCAGATGTCATCGCTAAATTTTCAGAAAATGATTCTGATATTTCTAAAATCATCGAGTATGTACAGCAAGGTTGGCCAGCACGTTTACCATCAACTGAAAATCATTTACTTCCTTACTTTCGTAGAAGGTTTTGTCTAAGTGTTTCTACTAACATTCTTCTCTTTCACAGCCAAAGACCAAGGGTGGTAATACCTTCAGCGCTTCAACCTAAAGTTCTAACACTTCTTCATCAAGGGCACTGGGGAGTTACTCGGATGAAACAAATGGCCCGACAACATTGCTGGTGGCCTAAGGTTGATGATATCATTGAAACAACAGTCGCAAAGTGCAATGCCTGCCAATCTAATGCCAGCCGCACACCAAGAGAATATTCCAGTTGGACGACTTCAGAAAACGTTTGGGAACGTATTCACATAGATTTTGCTGGCCCCTTTCAAAAGTTTATGTGGTTGATCGTGGTAGATTCGAAGTCAAAATTCCCTTTCGTCATTCGAATGTCTTCCACAACTTCCCAGGCAACCATCCACGCTTTACGCTCCATATTCGCTTTAGAGGGTCTTCCAAAAGTCATCGTGTCTGACAATGGCACGCAATTTACCTCCAAGGATTTTCAGCAGTTCTGTCGAGACCATTCAATTCGGCATATGACTTCGGCACCATTCAATCCCGAGTCTAATGGGTTGGCCGAAAGGATGGTAAGAACTTTTAAAACGGCTTTTCTTAAAATCATGGCTGGAAATCCGAAAAGCGATGATGCACTCGCAACGTTCTTATCCACTTTTCGCACCACTCCGGATGAAATGGGAATATCTCCAGCAGAAAGACTCCACGGGTGTAAACATCGAACTTTACTTTCTGTTATTCTTCCTGAGGAAAAGAAAATAATCAAACTAACTCAAACGAAATTTCATATAGGTCAATCTGTTTTTCTACGACAGTACCTACGAGGAAAGAAGTGGATTTCCGGGCGAATCAAGAAGACATTAGGTAGAAGGATGTACCAAGTTCAAACAGATGAAGGAATCTGCAAACGTCACCAGAACCAATTAAGACCTAATGCTGCGAGAGACAATTACACCAACGTTTCTCTCAACCAACCACATTCTATAGATTTAAAACAGGCAAGTTCCGATCATTTCCCATCTAACATTGTTTCTTTTCCAAGTCAAATCCAACAACAAGAAAATGATGAGCCAATTGATGATGATGTTCTTATCGATACGGACTTAGATCCCCCTCTGGTAGATTTGTCAGAAGATCAACAGTCATCACCTTCTAACACACCTGTAAATGCTTCACAAGCTACCAGTCCTCCGCACTCATCAGATCCAGTTCCACCTGTACCGACACCAAGAAGATCAGCACGTCCTAGGTTCAAAACCGTTCGATTTGTTCCAACTTAAACGAAGGGGTGATTGATGCACCCTGTATTGCTAAAGTCAACATAGTCAATAAAAATATGTCAAATATTCTTGGCGCAAAACGAAGAAATTCTCCCGCGCAAATAATCATATATAAGTCCTAGTTTTGTTACTTGAAATTCATTAGCTTTTAAGACCTTGTTAAATAAAGTTTATTATTTGAATTGACTAAAGTATTTTCAATCATATCATACACTGATGACGTTCTCGAAGACGGCCTTTTACAAGCAAGGTTAGGTTAGGTTGCCAGCTAAAGAAGAGGCTGGAAATTTCGCTCGAACTCGAACGTCATGTGTCTGAATAGGAACATACCACTGTACCATTATATTTTCCGAACATAATTGTAGAGTTACGCAGATCCAGAGGGAACTCAAAAACGCTGTAAAGACACCATTCATTTCACAAAGTTCGGAGTACCCTCTGTTCGAGAACTGTAGCAGTTATGAAGGAGTTTATTTGATTTCTTCAAATTTCGAACTCATCAACTCACATTGCTTCGTGTGACCAGGTGTGTAGAGCAGTATGAAGTCTAATCAAATTTTCTGTAGACCTCACCAAGATTTTGGAAACTCACGAAAATTATTGCACCTGACCGAAATCCTGGATCCGCGCCTGATTCCACTAACTGATGTAAAGAAGGCAGACATTGACAAGCTCGTAAAACATCATTGTGGTGAAAACTGGCGCCAAATCAAAGAGTTGGAGTTCTACAGAAATATTTTGGAAAAAGAAGCCCTTCAAAATTCTGAACAAGAAGAAAAATTCCAACAACGTGTGACGTTATGGCGTCATAAATTCGTCCCTAAGCGCAGTTTTGAAGTGTCAGAATGTAACATTTTGTAAAAATTTACAACTCATCTCGTTGCCATGAATTGAAAATGTTGATCTGTCAAAACTAAAAATCAGATGAGGGAAATCATGTGGATTGATTTGTTTTCTTTTTTGTGGGTTTTTTGACACTGTTTTTTTTTTTTAATTTTAGCAATTATGTATTACATTGAACAAACAATTACATATTCACATTTTTTGTGTATTTTCAACCATTTAAGTGCATTATGGGTTTCTTGTGAAACTGACGTAATCGAAAGCTGCTTTTCGGTCGGTTTTGACATAAGCTTCCGACAGCTTCCACCTATTATAGTTCTATCTTTATTGTTTTACTGTTATGGTAACTAGAAATCGATATATTCTGCCCTTTTATTATAGTTTAAATTGGGGCAAACGTTGCACAGTGATACAAAAACAATTTTGAAAATTTCCCCTTATTTTGTTTTTGTATAACGTGTAAAAGCTAATCCAGATCCAGATAAAGTTCAAATCACATGCACTTCAGAGGCGACTGCAAAAGCACAAATAGGTATGTGTCATCGAGTCATTCAATTTAAAAAAAAATATATTATTATTATGATTATTATTTTTGAATTTAATATTAATATTTAATACTATAGGGAATGAAACATTGGAAACTCTTAATTTTAACTTAGTAGATGGTTATTAAAGCTACATATTGAAATTATATAAATAATTCTGTCTCTTTCTATCTCTGAAAGCGAAACAGAGTATTATTTTATTATATAAAAGTTAATTATCATCTACGTCCTTTTGACCTTGCTAGTATACAAAGTTAAAATAAAGTCAAACGATGTGTATTCGTTGATCTTGTTAGATTTGCCTTAGGTAAATTTGTATAATTATTTTTCGTTTATTACAGAATTTTGTAAAAATTAATTATTTTAATTTAGATCTATTAAGCGTTTAACATTTGTTAAGTTGTTCAAAGCAACCAGGATTTTGCTACACTCCCATACAAAATTTTTAAGTAAAAAAAAAGGAATTTATAGTGAAAGATAGTTTGTTAATCTATTCATATTCCAGAAAATAAAATTGAATTTTTGTATACTGTTGTGAAGAAGTGCTTTGTTTGTGGTTTGTTTTTAAGCATAAACTTAGGTGGATTTTGGCAGATACATCGTTGGATGTTCAATATTTATTCTTGGTCTTGGAAAATAGCTTCCAGTTTGTTATTGGAACAACAGTATGTAGTATGTTATAAATTATAATAATTTATCTCCAAGCTAGGACAAATTTCCTGAGATTAATTCCAGATAATAATTTTCTAATGGAACTCCCCAATCAAAGAACCCAATGGAGATTCAAGAAAATCTACCGCAAGACTTGGTGCTAAGCGGTGACGAGTCAATTATTGCTCAAGGTAAATGAATTTGTTTTTCTTTTTGCACTTACATCAGTTACGTGCCGTGGTGATTTCAGTTAGGTGTGCGCTAACTTATTTTGCAATGTTAATATATTTTTTAAGCTTGGCACACAGTACCAGCGTTTCAAAACGAGCCTGTTTTCGGACACTTAGTCGCTGTGAAAAACAAGCAGATACTTCGAACAACAATTCAAAGCTTCAAAACTTTCTCAATATTACTTTATTGAAAAAAGTAATCAAGGTCAGCAAAAGTACAACAGCGTAAAGGCACCAATGAGAATAGGTTACCACGAAGCCAATGCTTGAACTCATAGTTTGTTTTGTAAAAAAAATGAAGGACCTTGGAACTATAATTCAATTATTAGAGAAGGAGGACTTTTTTCATTTAATAAAATCAAAAAAAATAAAATAATGTTTGAAGTTATTCTAAACTTACTTAATAATTGTTTCGTCTGTTGTATTTTGTTTTAAAAAATTCTTAACATTTTGGGCCAATAAATAAGTCTACGTTTTAAATTAATCACTGGAGATATTATCCCTATTAATTTTCAAAAATGTTGGCTACTTTAATTTATCGAAAACGAAAAGTTAATACATTCATCTGTGAAGGTGTTAACCAAGCTATATTATTCCTTGAAATAGGCATCTTTATTGAAAAAAAAATCAAAAGTGCTAAAGGTCTAAGGGCCAGTTTCAAATGTTCCGGTTAAAGTCTCGGATAGCCTTTCCGCCGCAGCGCGCGCCGGTTCAAGTGGCTGTTATAGCCTTTATCCAGAAGATACAAAAATATTAAACGGACGAATGAGCAGTAAGGATTAAGGAACATTACATTTTTATTGAAACACATATGTATCTTTATTTTTTGCACCTACTAATGTGCATACATAACACCTTAATTATGTTCAGCGAGGCGCGAGTGGTTGGTGTACTTCTACTAGTGGCATAATTTTACGGTATAATCAAACCTCCTTGGTCTCTTCTCTATTTTCCAATAGGCGTTGTTAACACTTGTTTCTTGGTCAAAATCCTTATTCCGACTGTGTTTTTGGAAGATTGGTGAACACACCGAATGACTAACTGTTGAGTTTCTTTTAATCCGTCACGGTTCATTCTGACTTTAAATCTTAAAAATCTTTCACATTTGAAATTTAAACGACAAATATTTTTAGTTTTGACAACAAAAATTAAATTTTCAGTATGTTTTTGATGCTTAATATTGTTCTCAAACTGTAAGTGTCTGGTAAAGGAGAATGGGAAAATTTGTATGAAACATGGGCGTGAGCGGCCAAGAATGATTTTGTTATTTTTGGTATGGTTGACAATCACCTTGCAGAAGTTTTTTTCATTGTGGTGTACTTCAAAAACGAAAAAAATGCATTTTGTTTTAACACTTTAATCAAGTTTTACTAAATATTCTGGTCTCTAACCAATGCAAAAATACAAAAGGAAAGTAAACTAATAAATCTAGACAGTCTCAGGAATATAATCTACAAATGCTAGGGAGGCTATTGCATGTTTGAAGGGTTATTTAAATTCTTACAGTCGTCCTGGAATTGTTGTCTCTGATCGAAATAATGCATTTACATCTGAAGAGTTTAAACAATTTCTTGATGCAAACAATGTTTCGCATGTGAAGATTGCAACGGGTTCCCCTCAAGCCAATGGACAGGTTGAAAGAGTCAATCAAAGCCTTGCTAATTTGGCCAACCTTGCCATTTAAAGGCCGTTTTTCTAACATGTCATCTGCATAAAATATAAAATATTGCAGAATTATATCAATGCAAATACAAGTCTTACTGCATGGGCATTTTGCTCCATAATGCAGTGTGCTAAAGTCACATGTTTAAAAACATTATCTGCGGTGCAATTCTGCAGTAAAAAAATAGAGTTGACGAAAAATATTAGGTTTGTTCGATGTTTCCTGCCGCAGGGCGCACTTGGGAATGTAATTCATATGTCAAAAAACTGATGGCTGCTCGGGTTTTTATTTCGCATCGAACACTTCAGTGCTTCATTTGTATGGAAAAAATGTTAAGTTGCTTATTTACTTTATTGTGCGGCACTACTTTTTCGTAGATTTTCCTAAGCATTTGGTTTGTAAATATATAAATTAATAAAAAGCAACAAAATCGTCTACAAAACATCTCATATTTACCCCAATCCTACCTTAACCCCAATCCTCACCACAACCCTAAAAAAAAACCTTTTAACCATAGATATTTTATAGACTCTTCATATCAAAGGGCACGGTAGTGCCCAGCCAAGTTCGCGGCAGTACACACTTTTTACAGGAACAAACTCAGACGATTTTCAACCCCCCTCTAACGTTAGTACCAATAAAGTCAGAAACTTCAAATTCGCAGTATTTGCTGAACTGATCAAACACAGGTGGCTCACCAAATTTCAACTCTTTAGCATTAGTAATTCCCGAGATATAGGACTTCAAAAATCGCAAAAACCGTAACTGACTGACTCACCGACTCACTGATTCACTGACTCACTGACAGATCATCAAAATTATGGAGCACTTCCCGCCATCGTAGAAACTTGAAATTTCGCACAATGGTAGGCCTTGTGGTGCATACATAGGAAAAAATCGAAAATCTGCAATTTTCTATTCAGGGGGCGTGGCATCCACCCACTTACTTACTTACTTATCCGGCTCCCGATCCATGAAGGGTCTCTGCCTGAGATATTGCGGTCTTCCATCGGCTGCGGTCCCTCGCACGCTCCCTCCAGTCGTCGAGACCAAACGCTCTTGCGTCTGGTCCCTATAGCGGAGGTTCGGTCTTCCTGGTCGTCTCGAACCTGGGGGCTGGGATTCGAAGATTTTCTTGGCTGGGGCGTTGTTGTCCATTCGCTCGATGTGGCCGAGCCAATGTAGTCGACGTGTTTTGGCTCTTTGGACTACATCCACATCTTGGTACAGCTCGTACAGTTCACGATTGAATCTTCTCCTCCAATCGCCCTCTTCGCATATAGGACCAAATATCCGCCGTAGAATTTTTCTCTCGAAAGTGCCCAGGATCAATTCCCCTTTTTTACTTATCGTCCAGCACTCGGCGCCGTAGAGTAGAACTGGTAAAATTAGAGTTTTGTATAGCGTTTCGAGAAAGGAGTTTTGAACCCATTTGTTTGGCCAAACCGAAGTAGCAGCGGTTCGCTAGGGTAAGTCTTCGTCGGATTTCCACTAAGGTGTCGTTCGTGGGATTGATGTTTGTTCCGAGGTAGGTGAACTCCTTGACTACCTCGAAATTACTGCTACCAACAGTGACGTTTTGTCCTAGGCGATGGACAGATGAGGCTTTGTTTGTTGATAGCATATACTTTGTTTTGTCCTCATTCACTTCAAGACCAACGCGTTTCGCCTGTTCATCAATAGCTGTGAATGCTTCAAGTACAGCTCTCTTGGAACGGCCGATGATGTCGATGTCGTTCGCATAACCAAGCAGTTGAGAAGACCTGTTAAAGATAGTGCCTTCCATGACATAACACACATAACACCACTCTTGCGCACTATCTGCTCCAGGACTAGGTTGAAGAAATCACATGATAGCGCATCTCCTTGTCTGAACCCTGTACACGTCTGGAATAACTCGGATGAGCTGTTACCCATTTGCACGTTGCACCGCGTATTTTGTAACGTCATGCGGCATAGCTGGATCAGTTTTTTCGGGATCCCGAGTTCCGACAGCGCCAATAGAAGCTCTTGGCGACTTATGCTATCATATGCGGCTTTGAAGTCGATGAATTGGTGGTGGGTCTCGACTTGACATTCGTTGGTCTTTTCCAGGATTTGCCTCAATGTGAAGATTTGGTCTATCGTTGATCTGCCTGGCCTGAAGCCACACTGGTACGTGCCGATCATAAAATTAAATAAATTGGGTGGCGCAACAGCTCGAGGAGAACCAGGGCCTAGTGACTTACAACTCACAACCATTCCTGTGTGCGTGTTTGTTGGGCAGGAATGGAGGGGACCTACAGTTTTTTGCCGAGTCCGAACGGCTAAATGAGAAGCACTTTTTCATGACAAGTATACTCTTGGAGGATTTGTCAGTTCCTCGCAAGAGGCAGTACCTCGATTAAAACATTTCTGTTTTTAGGTGGCACGGCTGGGAATCGAACCCACACCTTCGGCATGACAGTCCTACGCACTAACCATCAAGCCACGAGGTACTACTCGTGCCGATCATAGTGTTGCAGAAAGGTTTTAGACGCTCACATAGTACGTTGGATAGGATCTTGTAGGCAACATTAAGCAGGGATATGCCTCTGTAGTTCTTGCAGGACATAGGATCGCCTTTTTTGTAGATTGGGCATATGGAGCTATTTGACCAGTCGTCGGGCATACTTTCCTTCTCCCAAACTTGGTTGATGAGCTGGTGCATGCACCCTACCAGAACATCTCCTCCATACTTGAAGAGTTCCGCTGGTAGGCCATCCGAGCCGGCGGATGCCAGTTGCTTGGCTGTTTTGTAGAACCGGCGCACAGTGCGTCGACTAGTGGACAAAAATAAAAAAAATAAAAATGCAATTTCTTTGTTTTAAACTCTAAACCTGTTCAGGAACATCTTGGAGTACTTAAATTTGTTTTTGTTTTGTTTTTTGTTTTTCTCTTCTTCGTGGATTAGCGGGTCTTTCGTTAGCAATTGAGGTAATTTAAGCTGCAGTGTAATTAAAGGTTGAAATTTTGTGCGAACAAGTTCAGCTCATGTGAGAAAAATATTTTGCTTTTATAATTTTTCTTATTTAAATATTGAAAATGGATACATTGAGTACTGGTATGAGTTCTTGTTTTATTTTTTTCTTATTTATGCTAATTTTGGTGATTTTTTCAAAAAATGCTCTTTTTTAAGGCATAAACTTAAGCTTTAAAAAAAATGTTAGCAAATGGCAGCAAAATCTTTTATGCCATTATGTTCTGTTGTTATTGTGCTCTAAGAAAATGTAAACTTTTCTTGCTACTTCTTGCTAACCTTCAAAATATTTGACTTTTTGTAGGACAAGGTCAAACCATTAAAAATGAAAAAATTTTCGAAAAATGGATTTCTTTCCATAAAAACTCTAAAATTGAAGGTGTTATTCAATTTGTATTAAATGAATTGAAAATAAAAAATTGTTCTGGTACAACTAAGAGTGATTTGGCGAAAAAAGTGAGACTTATTGACAAAAATTTGGAACGTAGGTGGAAAGCGTGTACACGAAACCGCGCTCTTTTTGCGAGACGCCACGGAGTCTGGTTAAAAACTCCTTTTATTCTCCCAAAAAAGCATTCTCAATTTTCTAGAAAATGCAATATCTAATATAAAACTCTTATTATTCTTCCAAAAAGCATTCTCAATTTTCTAGAAAATGCAATATCTTGTGAAAAACTACGTACTATCCGTGGAAGACAGCTAAAGCATTTTCTGATTTACCTCCGAAAACCAAAAAACGTAGAGTTTGTGAGATTTTAGAATCTAACTCTACTGAAGAGCTAAATTCTACCATTGAAGATTTTGAAAATAGAACTCCGATTTTTGATTTTTTAAAGAAGAATTGTTCATTTTTGTGCACAAATTTCTATTTTTTGGTCTTGTTTATTTCTTGTTGTCAGAATTTATCTAAAAAATATTATTTTAAAATCATTTATTTGTGAAGTATTTTTCATTATTTAAAGGAGGCGTGGCAGGAGGCGAATAGCGTAAACGATATTTTGTGTTTTTCAACTCACTAACTAATTCAAATTTCCAAAATATTATTCAAATCTTACAAGCAGTTTATTAGAAGTAAACAATATAAAAAAGTGGGCGTGGCAGTGGGCGGATAGGGTCCACACTATTTTTTGTTTTTGAACTCACCCAGAAAGTCAAATTCTCTAAATTTTATTCAAATCGTGCTAACCATTCTTAACCATATTCAAAAGTGGGCGTGGCAGGGGGCGTGAAAATTTCGTTAGATTTTAGAAAATTTCTTTTTTATTACATTTACAACAAATTTTTGTTGCAAAGTCAACTTAGTTTTGGAAAATTGATTTTTGTCCACCATCTCCATACAATCGACGCACTGTGCGGCGGGTGTTGGTGGCGGTGCTGGACTCTTCGAGATACTTGAGCTGAGAGGCTGCGGATGCTCTTTTCTTTCTACGCAGGGTTTTTTTCTCTTTCCTTCTCTTTTCACGGTACTCCTCTCTTGCTGCTCTTGTTTTCCGTTGCAGCATTTGCATTCTTGCATTTTCCGTCTCCTGTTTCAATACCGCGCATTCATCATCATACCACGGGTTCTTTTTTCTGGGTGGTTGATAGCCTATGTTGGTCTCGGCTGTCTCTTTAATAATGTCGCGATACTGGTTCCACTGGTTGTTGACGCTTGTGGCTTGGTGTACGGCAGAGAGTTTCCCGGTCAATTGCTCACTGTAGTCTCTGGCTTTCTCAGATGTGCTAAGGCATGCGATGTTGAACTTCTTTCTTTGGGCGGTCTTCGTTTTCTTTTCGTTGGACAGTCGGGCTCTGAACTTTGTCACAACAAGAAAGTGGTCAGAGTCCACGTTTGCACCTCGGAAAGTTCGCACGTCCAAGATGTTCGATGCGTACCTTGCGCCAATTAGCACGTGGTCGATTTGGTTGGCCGTTCGACCATCTGGAGATCGCCAGGTTGCTGTGTGTATCCTTCGCCTGGGGAACCTAGTGCTACTTATCACCGTATTAGAAGCTGCAGCAAAGTCGATTAGTCGGAAGCCGTTGTATGTTGTCGTTTCGTGGAGGCTGTGCTTTCCAACTAATCCGCCAAAGATGTTTTCCTTTCCGACTTTAGCATTGAAGTCTCCGAGCACGACTTTGACATCGTACTCCGGACAGGCTCCGTAGGCTCCGTCCAGGAGGTCGTAAAATTCCTCCTTGTTAGACTCCTCAGCTTCATCGGTAAGGGCCTGTGCACATATTAGGCTGATGTTTTGGAAGGTAGCTTTGATGCGGATAACAGCCAGGCGATCGCTTATCGGCTTAAAATCGATGACTTTCAATCTGAGTCGATTTCCCACGACGAATCCGCATCCTAGCATGTGCAGTCTTTGGTGACAGCTGTAATAAATGTCGCAATCTTTTCTTTTCGTTATACCTGATCCTATCTTTCGTATCTCCTGGATCGCGGTAATGTCTGCCTTGTACCGCGAGAGGACAGATTCAAGTTTTTGAGTAGCACCTGGTGTGTAGAGTGTCCTTACATTCCAGGTGCATACTCGTAGATCATAGTCCATTTTCGTTCCGGGTCTGGTTGCCATTTGAGGGGGGTCGTTATCCGAGGCTTCCCGCGTCTCTCTCATAACAATTGTTTTTTTTTTTACTGTGGTCGGGTCGTTAGCCCAACGCACTAACCTCCAATCTGTAGGGCCATGGGTTTAATGTTGCAATTCTTTCCTTGATCAACATTCGCACATATAAGTTTAGCAAGTCCTGGCATAAAGCCAAGACCAGTATCCGGCGGCTACCAACTTGGAGGTATTGTAAGCACTTGATGTGTAGGAAAAGAGACAGCTCGAGGCCCCCAGTTCCTACAACATCCAACCACCGGCATCCACCCACATTCTTAAAAATTCTTATGAACTATATGAAGCCCTTCCGATTGTTGTAGAACGATGGAAATTGGTAGAGCGGTAGGGCTTGAAGTACTTAGAAAGAAAACAATTGAAAAATTGGGTTTTCCATTCAGGGGGCGTGGCATCCACCCACATTCTTAAAAATTCATATAAATCATTTGGAGCACTTCGGATTGTTTTAGAACGATGAAAATTGGTAGGTCGGTAGGGCTTGAAGTACTTAGAAAGAAAAAATCGAAAAATTGGAAGTTTCAGTTCAGGGGGCGTGGCATCCACCCACATTCTTAAAAATTCTTATGAACTATATGAAGCACTTCCGATTGTTGTAGAACGATGAAAATTGGTAGGTCGGTAGGGCTTGAAGTACTTAGAAAGAAAAAAAAATCGAAAATTTGGAATTTACCATTCAGGGGGCGTGCCATCCACCCACTATATCAGAATTGCTATTTTTTATATGGAGCACTTTTGGTTATCGTAGAATTATGAAACTTTGTAGAGCTGTAGGGCTTGATTTTCACCTGGCAAAATTAATCTTTGCAAAAAGGAGTGAAATCACAACAAAAACATAAATGTTAAAAAAAGAGCCAAGTTCTTATATGTACAAGAAAAATGTGCGTAAAAAGTCAGCCAAAAAAAAGTAATGAAATCTAAAATATATGCCAAGTTTTAAGTTCATGAAGTTTATTATTAAATATCTTAAGTAGAGTAATATCGAGACAATTCCAAATCATGACAGAAATTTGGTAATTAATGATTACTGATTAAAATTTGGTGGATTTACTTGGCAAGTTTTCTCTTAAATACTAACTTAATCACAAATTTAAAATGTATGAAAACCGTAATCATTAAATACCAAATTTCTGTCATGGTTTGGAATTGTCTCGATATTACTCTACTTAAGATATTTAATAGTAAACTTTATGAACCTAAAACTTGGCATATATTTTAGATCTCATTACTTTTTTTTTGCTGACTTTTTACGCACATTTTTCTTGTACATATAAGAACTTGGCTCTTTTTTTAACATTTATGTTTTTGTTGTGATTATTGCTTTTCATGACAAATGATCCACTGATGTCAAGTTTCATCGGCGGAGACGGACTATTATTTTCAACTGGTTTCCGATAATATTTTAGTTTTATACTGAAAATATATTCATCCTTACATAAAATTACAGAAACTTTTTTCTCGGAGGCCGTATCGACTTGGTTTTGGTGTCATTCAAAACTGCTTTAAAAACATGTGTCATATGTTTAGGTTGCACCAAAGTTAATTTTTCTGTTTGATACACCACAATTTTCCTCCCTCTCCCCCTCAAAAAACACCCTTTCATGTGAAATATTTTTATAGACTCTTTTCTTGTTTTTTCATTCTCATAATCATGAAACATTTTCACCAAGTTTCATGATGGTAATAATTCTAATAATTTACTTTTCGTACTATTTTACCTGTAGGTACCTACTAGATACGAAACTTAAGCATTTATGTTCTACTTAATTCCTTATGTTCTACTTTTTCCTCTGCGTAAACTGTCACATAAGCTCTTATGTTCTACTTAAATATTTAAGTTTCGTATCAGCAAATGGGCCTTAATCTAAAAGCAAAGTTAGAAATGTTTAAAGCTTATTTTCGACGTTTTTAATTTTTTTGTTTGTATTTCATTTTATTTAAATCAAAAGGTGGAACATTCAGGTCAGTGCCCCTGCCCTTTACATTTAACTTTAGGAAAGTTCACTACCAAATTTGTGGAGGAGGGTTTGGGCAGTACATTTTTAAAGCATTATTTTTCAGAATTGTGGAATTTTCATTCACATTTGCGTTTTGAAAAGTGAAAATCAAATCAATTATTTGACTATTTTCATAAAATGTTACACAGTAATGTAGCCTGACATTTATTTTTTAATTCAAGACTTTAGCTTTGAAGATCGGACAGCTAAAACCGAAGTTATAAGCTTTCCAATCGGTGGGTTTGAAGGCTATTTGTGCAATTGTGCATAGCGGAACTTTTCTTTACCGAACCTGTACCTACGTTCTGTAACTCTCGCATCGATAAAATCAGTCGAGAAACGTTGAAAAATGGAACAAAACTCATGCATTTTGTTTCAATTTTCATCGTTTCTCGACCAGTTTTTTCGATGCGAGAGTTACAGAACGTAGGCACTGGTCACAGCCGACGAACAACCTAATGTATGCACCCTAGCGAACTTATTGCTGTAACGCTAGGGTGCATGGGGCTCTTAGTTTGTCTGCCCCCACAAGAACCTGTTTTATTCATTTTCGCTGCATGAGAAAAGCTGCTCTTGTGTCTTAGCCATTAAGGTAAGGCTCAACAAGGTTTTTGTTACAGAAACCAGAATAAGCTTTTCCGTAGGTTTTTGGTGTGCTGAAGTCAGAAAAATTCTATCGGGCCATATTTCTGAGGTATTCCCGTTATAAAATCGAAAAAAAAAGTTTTTTTGCTGTTTTCAAAGTTGTATGGTAACGTGAGTTAAATTGTTTCAACAAAATTTTTAATGGTTTCTGAAAGAACTAATTTCTTCTTGTTGGATCTTACTGTACAAACAATAAGATAAATGAATCTTTAAATAATTGCTTCTTACTGTACAAAACAATAAGAACTGAAAAATACAAAATGCAGGCACTTGAAACCTGATCTTGTGGGAAAATCGATCGAAGTAAAAGACAAAACGATTGTAATTTAAATGATATTTATTGTTGGGCAAATTGCCTCTTTTATACTTAATACTAAATGCTTACAAAGGTATTTAATAATAAAATGAAATTAAATGTGAATATGGGTCGATGTGGTGTTCGATCGTTGCACTCAAGTTCCAACTATGCATCTGGTCAGCACTTTTCGGTGGTTCGGCGTTGATGTAGGTTGTTGTCGTCGGCGATGTTTTGTAGGTTGCTTGATTGTTAACGATGTAGGTCAGCAATGTTGAAAAGTTATTTTGTGTTGCTTAACATACTTCCCCGCGTTGAATGGGATTACATTCAACTGTACTCTCATATTACAGTGACGTTGTACTGTGTTGGATTTTGCGGAACTGGTGTGGAATTTGGAACTGACGTCACTTTTTTCCGCCGCTTGTAAATAATTGCAATTCCAAAGCATATTGAAAGGAAGAGAGCCAAATAGCTGACGAAGTGGTGATGAATGCTGTTGACCAATACTCTGTCCCTTAGATTGGTGAGACCTTGGTGTTGTATGGCAGAGAGTTGAGTCTGGAGATGGTTTAAGGATTCTAGATGAGTTTTGTTGAATGTTGGAAGTAATTCCAATGCTGCTGGAACATCATTGGGTTTGGCGATTGAAGAGATATTTCCAAAGCTGATGTAGGATGAGTGTAGAGAGCTGATTCTCGTCTGACTTCCTTGGATGGTAATACGATTGTTTCTTAGTACACAATCATCTTCGATTGATAGAAGGCCGGATCCAGTGAGTTCAATTTGTAGGGGTTTTGTTTTACATACAGCAGTTAGTTGAATGTTGTGAAGGGTTCCGAATATCCAGTGATTTTTGCTGTTCAACTGGGTCCAGATCAGATCATTGCTTGGTTTGAGTACATTGCATGATGGTACGGTATTGTTGTTGAAGAGATTAAATTCACAATTGTATGCCTGTGACCCAGTGTGGTATTTTGCCTTTCTGTTGGTGCAGAAGAACTGCATGTCTTTTCCCTTGTTACACTCTTTAAGCTCTGATGTTGTCATTGCAAAATATTGGTCTCTGTGACGATTTATGGCTAGAATTTCTATTGCCGGATTGATGATGAGAAGTGTATTGTTGACAATTGAAGGAAAGGGTATAAGTTGAAATAGATTGAAGGATTCTTGTTCAACTAGTGGAATTTGTATGACAAATAACAGGTGGTTTCCAGTTGCATGTCCTTGTGTTGTTGAGATCTTGTAGAAGTGAAGCAAGTCCTCTTGTTCGAATGGTAATTTTTGGGACTGGGGTAAGTGGTTTTTGATGTTAATAATTTCTGCTCTCAACTGAGCTGGTGATAGCAGAAGAGGGCTGATGGTTCCATAATGTACTTCAGTAAATGTGTCGCGAATAGCATCCTCAATTCGTTGCAAATTTAAAGCCATGATCATTAATTGCATTGCCAAGGACGTAAAGATTTGGTAAATTCTTAGTTGATCTGTCGTTTCTCCAATTCTCGCGATGATGTGTTTGACTTGGTTTTGAAGTGCAATCATGCGTTCTTTTCCTTCGAGATGATCTTGTTTCATTATGTTGATGGTGGAGTCTATTATGGAAGTCTGATTTCTTAACATTGTTAATAGATGTGCTTCATTGTTGTTGACTTGATTTATGGTTTCGGATATTTCTTCAGCGTATTCGGAATCAAGTAGTCCAAACAGCGAATGCGCTAAATTGCCGACTATGTTGATAGCCGCACGTGAGACTCGATGCTTTGAAATTAAGTTGGTGTCTGCTTGTAGACTGTTCTTCATATTTGTGAAGTGTGTTACTAACGCACTGCACGTTGTTCTTAACTGCAGTTGGTTGCATAGATGTTGAAGGGCAGTTGTTCCATTGTTGAATGCTTCCAACTCTGATCGAATAGGCGCTAGGTCGTAATAGACAATGATTTTCCATTCATTTGCAATTAAGTTTGTGGATCCAAGATTATCGAAATATATTCCTGGATTGTTGTCAAATCTTGATATGTTTATGGGTGATGCACAAATAACCGGTAGCAGGAGCAATGATAGTATAACGGTGGTGACTAATGAAACGTGTGATGTCCTTCTTCGTTTTGTTGGTGATTCTACGGTATCATTCACCAACGGTTCGGGAAGTGGAGTTACATCCTGTGAGTCGTCAGTAATATCATCGTCCTTGAATAGTGGGGCTAAGCGATGGATTGGTCGTTTGAGTATTCCCGATTTAGTTTTGACATTGACTACTCGAACAACATTGTCGTCACCCTTGATGACTTGGACAATCCTTCCCAGTGGCCATTGAAGTGTTGGCGTGTTGTCTTCTTTGATTATAACCATGTCACCAACACTGATGTTCTGTTTATGCTGATTCCATTTGTTTCTTTGCTGTAGTTGATTTAAGTATTCATTCGACCATCGCCTCCAGAATTCATGTTTCAAGTAGCAGATTGAATTCCATCGATTCCGAAGATTGATTTTTTCTGGAGCAGAGTCAGGATCGACCTGAGCAATCAACGGTTCGCCAATTAAGAAATGTCCTGGTGTCAAGGCCGCCAGATCGTTTGGATTGGAAGAGAGAGGAGTGAGTGGTCTAGAATTGAGGATGGCTTCGACTTCAGTGACTATGGTTTCCAGTTCTTCATGTGTAAGTGACGATATGGATACTGTTTTGACTAAAAGATGCTTAGCTGATTTGACAGCAGCTTCCCATAAACCGCCGAAGTGTGGAGCTCTTGGTGGGATGAATTTGAATGTTATTCCCTTGTTGCTACTTGCCTTGATTATGGCTTCTTTTGCTTCAGGGGTGTGTAGTACACTGTTTAGTTCTTGAAGTTGATTCTTTGCTCCCACAAAGTTGGTTGCATTGTCACAGTAAAGGGTTTGAATTCGACCACGGCGACTAATGAATCTCCTTAGTGCTCCGATGAATGCTTCTGTCGTTAAGTCAGTTACTATTTCTAAATGAACTGCCTTAGTTGCAAAGCAACAAAAAACTGCTAAGTAAACCTTGTGTGGCTTCTTTCCTCTGACCTTGTAGTGTACCCACAGGGGGCCACAAAAATCCACACCAGAGTTTAAGAAGGGTCTATTTGCTGTGACGCGATCAGCTGGAAGATTTCCCATTACTTGAGTCATCAATTGTGGTCTGGTTTTGGTACATCTTATGCAGTTATGAACAGTGTGTCGAGCCATGACCTTTCCCTTAATTGGCCAAAATTGCTGCCTTAGAATTGATAGTAATGTTTGTGGTCCACAGTGGTTGTGCTCATCATGTTTCATCTTGAATAGCAATTTCGTGATGGGTTCATTATATGGCATCAATATTGGGTGTTTGGCATTGAATGAGATTGATGCGGCCTCTAGTCTGCCTCCAACACGTAAGATTCCTTTTTCGTCTAAAAAGGGTGCCAGGGTAATTAATGCACTGGATCTGCATAATCCTCTGTGATTCTTGAGGTCTCGAATTTCATTTCTGAATTCGGATGATTGGATTTGTTTTACGATTACCATGAGGGATTCATTGAGTTCTTTAGGCGATAATGTTGTTTGTTCTACTGGAACTCTGTCTCTTTTCCAGGCTCTATTGGTGAACCGGAGAATGTAGCCCATCGTGTGTTGGAGAAATTTGAAGGAATTTCGATGTTCTATCTGGTGAATCACTTCACTTGAAGAGTTTTGTTGCAATGCTACTGCCACTGTGTGTTTTCTTTTTCGTTCTAGATCGGAGGGTACTTCTAGCTCCTTTATGAAGGGTTGATGCCATGCTGACTCAATTCCATGCAGGAAGAACGGTCCTTAAAGCCACATGCTACATGACATGAAGCTAGCTGCGGATATTCCCCGAGATAGAAGGTCTGCCGGGTTTTCTTTGGATGGAACGTGACGCCACTGTGTTGCCAAGGAACATTCTTGGATTTTCGCAACTCGATTTGCAACAAACGTGTGGAATGATGATGAAGTAGAATTGATCCATGATAGTACGATTTGTGAATCTGTCCAGAAAAATATTGGTGTGTCTCGAAGTCTTAAGTCTTCCCTGACTCTTGTTGTGAGTTCGGCTCCTAGCACTGCAGCGCATAGTTCAAGTCTAGGAAGAGTTTGTTTTTTAACCGGAGCAATTCGTGACTTGGCACAAAGTAGTCTGACGATTATTGTGCGATCTTTATAAGTTGAACGAAGATACACAGCTGCTCCATATGCTTGCTCTGATGCATCCACAAAAGTGTGGATTTGTATGGATGTAGGATTATTTTGGTTGAAGACATGCCTGGGAACTCTTGCCTGATTGAGTGCTGACATGCTGTTTCTGAAGACAAGCCACTCTTCCCTTAGATGTTGGGGTAGGTCATCATCCCATGAAAGTTTTAGGTGCCACAGCTGTTGCATGAAGATTTTGGCTTTAACTACTACTGGGCCAAAGAGTCCTAGTGGATCAAAGATGCGTGCTAGATCTGAGCTTACTGAACGTTTAGTGATTGATATAGTATCGGGTATCTGTGCTCTTCCACATAATTGGTCTGATTTCGGTTGCCAGATTAAACCTAAGGTTTTGATTGTGCAATTGATTGAATCGCTGAAGTCAAGACTGACCTCTTGGTCCTCAACTGGGATATCTTTTAGCAATGATGGATGGTTTGCACACCATTTACGGAGCTTGAGTCAAGCACTGTTGAGTAAAGAAGTGACTTGAGCTTGTGCTTCTTTCGCCAAAGGGATGCTATCTGACCCACTAATGCAGTCGTCCACATAGAAGTCATCTTGAATTATTCGAGCCCCAGTCGGTTGTGTAATTTTGTTCTGGGTTGCTAAATACTGCAGAGATTTAGTTGCTAAGTAAGGTGCGGATGAAGTTCCGTAAGTTACTGTTTTTAGCTTATAGTATCTAATCTCTTCTGATGATTGCCGTCTCCACATGATGAGTTGATATCCTTGATCTTCTTCGTGAACCAGGATTTGCCGATACATCTTCTCGACATCTGCTGTAAATACATACTTGTGCATGCGAAAACGAAGTAGTATTGACAAAAGTTCACTTTGAACTGTAGGACCGGTGTGGAGGATGTCATTGAGTGATAGACCAGATGAAGTTTTGGCGGAAGCGTCAAAGACCACCCGTAGTTTTGTTGTACTGCTATCAGGCTTCAAAACGCAATGATGAGGAATGAAAAAGTGTGGTCCTCGAATGCTGTCCGGTTTGATTTCTTCCATGTGTCCTAGAGATTCATATTCGTCCATGAACTTGACATAATCTTCTCTTAGTTTAGGATTTTTGTTGAGTCGTCTTTCTAATGATATGAAACGATTCAACGCTATTTGCTTTGAGTCACTTAGGGCTACTCCATTTTCTCGAAACGGTAACCTAACGATGAAACGTCCGGTTTCTGATCTAGACACATTTTGAGTGAAATGTGACTCACAATATTTTTCTAACGATGTCATCTGCTTAGGTGTATTTTCGAAGTCATCAAGCCTCCAAAATCGTTCAATTAGTTCGTTAGTTGATTCCTCTTCACAGAATATGCCACAGGTGGCTGTGTTGTTTGCTGTGTCTTCAACCTTTCCAGCTACTACCCAACCAAATACGGTGTTTTGTAAAATTGGCATCTTTGCACCAATTTGTATTTGTTCGGGACGAATAAAATGATGATAGAACTCTGCTCCCAGCAGGACGTCAACCTTGTTGGGTCGGTGGAAATTGGGGTCTGCTAAGTTGATATTTTCAGGTATAGACCAGGATGAGATGTCCAGGTTCTGTGTGGGTTGAGGTGATACGATGTTTGGTAATATAAAGGCTTCTAGTCTGCAAACGAAACTACCCATTGTTGATTGAAGCTTGATATTGACTCTGTGTGTCGTGCTTCGTGTTCTTTTACCAATGCCTTCAATGCATAGAGATGATGGTGTTGGCGATATGGATAAACGTTTAATAAGCCTCTCAGTTATAAGGTTTATCTGAGAACCTGAATCTAAGATGGCTCTGACTTCACATGTTTGTCCGTTATTTGCTGTGATAAGAACCTTTGCGGTGGCCAAGAGAACATAGCCTTGTTTGTTGTTTAGTTGTTGGATGGTGGCTACAGAAGCCGGTGATGAGTCTCCCCGTTCTGCTGCCATTGATTTGGTGGATGTAGCACCTGCTACGATGATTGAGGATTGATTTGGTTTCTTTTGGTCTGGATTTGAAGAACTTGTCCTTTCTAAATGCAATAAGGTATTGTGTTTACCTGAGCATTTAGTGCAGATGAGCATGATTTTGCGGTGTGATCACCCTTGAAGCAGTTCACGCATAGGTGTCGTCTTTGAATCCAACGCAGTCTTTCAGCCGCTGACATCTTGAGAAATTTGTCACAGTAGTAGATAGGATGATTTTTTATCCCACATACCTTGCAGTTTTCAATGTTTGAGGTAGCTATTGTTGTCACCACCTTGGCCTTGTCCTTTCCACCAACAGCTTCTAGTGATTCAAATCGATTTTTCAAAAACTAGGAATTGGTCCATCGTTTGAAGGTCTCTTGGGTTTTCAAGCGATTGCTCATAGAGCAGGTGGCTTTGTCGATCCAACTTTTTTATTAATAGATGGATTAGCAAAGGGGCCCATGATGCTGTCTCGATGCCAAGAGTTTTGAGTGCTGCAAGGCATTCATGGATTACATCATGGAATTCTCTAATGGCCTTCATTTCTGGATTGACGTTTGCCAACCCAATAATCCTTTGGATGAGTGCTGATGTTTGAGCTCTTTTGTTGCTAAAACGATCCTGAAGGATGTTCCAAGCAATGCTGTAGTTGTCTTCAGTCAGCTCGAGGTGCCTCATCAATCGCTCTGCATCACCGGACACGTTTGTTTTCAAATACCACATTTTTTGGATGGGTGGTAATGGCTGATCGTGAATCATCTTTGTGAAGATGTCTGAAAAAGTTTGCCATTTCAGAAAATCACCGTCGAATTTTGGAATTGACATCTTGGGCAACTGAATCGCTGGGCGGTCAACTGCCTGTCTTGATGGCTCGATTATTTGATTGCTTGATGATGCCTTGCTCAGAGAAGCTTGATTTTGTAGAACTGATGCTTCCAATTCTGTATATAAATCCATATTGTAACCTTGAGCTTCTGGGTTTTCAGAGCTTTCCCAAATTGAGTAGTGGATTTCCTCAACCTGGTTCCAAAGTCTGTTCATAGATTCCAGACATTGAGTAGGCGCTTCTTCTTTGACCTTTCCGTTGATGAGTCGGGATAGGGAATTCATGAGTGCCTTTTGCCTTCTCATCAGTATATTGATTGATGAATTGTGATCTAAAGCAAGATCTTTATTTGATGTTGATGCGTCTTTAAGTTCAGCTTTTTCTTCTGCTGTTCCCTTCGGCACGACGCTATGTTTGGTGTTGTTACTGGCCTCTACTTCTATTTGCGCCAGTGAGTCACTAAAGATCTGTTTGTACTTTACATATAAAGTCTTAATTTGTTCGAAATACTTTGATGTAAAGTACTGGTGATCTAGTGATATATCTGGTATGATTCGAATTCTGCCATCTGCAGCTTCGAATTCTTCCCAGACGGCATTAAGACGATTGAGTCTTGATGCAAAGTACTCTCTTGTAGTTTTGCGGGTGGGAGAATCTTTCTTAAAGTTTTGGATGATTGATTGGATTTCTTCCCCTGCTCCGCGTTGAGTAGCACTCAAATTATCCATAGATGATGGAGTATGAATTGTCGGGGTCACCAAAAATGTTGGATCTTACTGTACAAACAATAAGATAAATGAATCTTTAAATAATTGCTTCTTACTGTACAAAACAATAAGAACTGAACAATACAAAATGCAGGCACTTGAAACCTGATCTTGTGGGAAAATCGATCGAAGTAAAAGACAAAACGATTGTAATTTAAATGATAATTATTGTTGGGCAAATTGCCTCTTTTATACTTAATACTAAATGCTTACAAAGGTATTTAATAATAAAATGAAATTAAATGTGAATATGGGTCGATGTGGTGTTCGATCGTTGCACTCAAGTTCCAACTATGCATCTGGTCAGCACTTTTCGGTGGTTCGGCGTTGATGTAGGTTGTTGTCGTCGGCGATGTTTTGTAGGTTGCTTGATTGTTAACGATGTAGGTCAGCAATGTTGAAAAGTTATTTTGTGTTGCTTAACACTTCTTTTAAAATCAGTTTTTATCTTCCCGATACCTCTTTTCTTCTCTGAGAAATCTTCAGTTAACTGTAGACTTTTCATTTAAGATATAAATACAATGTAAAGAAAAATGGGCAAAAATTTATGGGAAATGGTCCATTTTTTAATACGAATGTTTCATATAAAGGTTATTGTGAGTACATCATTTCATTATATGGCCGTTAAGCTCTAAGCCATGGGGTTCGCGAGATATCTACGGTTTAGTTTCTGTAACAAAAAAAAATTAAATTCTGTTGACCAGTGTTATTGTGAAATGGAAAATCAGCCAAATTAAAACGTGAAGTCCTCTTTTGGCTGCCAAAAATAAATTTTATAAACGTATCTATACTAACGGAAAAATATTGTTTGATTATATTTTATTAAATTCATATTTTTTGCTTCGTTTGTTCTTGCCCAGGGGGGAGGGGCAATTGCACCCATTGCCTCCCCCCTGTATCCACGCCTGATGTAGGTAATCGAATTATTATTATAAATGTACAGAATTTTCCTGGAGATGGACTTTTTTGTGTTCTAGAAAAAGATGCGAACGGATTTTCCATCCTTCTCATATTTTTTGTTTGGTTTGGATATCCCACGAACTAGTCAGTTTTAATAGATTTTTGATCTCTTTTAGCAAATTAAAGAGATAATATTTATAGTAGGTACATATAAAACCGATAGGGTTCACTTCACAAGCTCATAACATCTTGAGTTTTGTTTTCGGATCGTTAAAATTTAAGTTTGTGGACTTAAATAAAATGACAGACTATCATTTCCCATTTTTAATAAATGAATTGAAGTGCATGTGTCCAAAAATAATAGTCTGAAAACCACTATTTCAACCCCTCGCCCCTACCACGGTCGCCAAAAAAATCCTGCCAGACTTTTGTATTCGATGTCAAGATGCATGCACATACAGACCCTCACATTCATTTGTTGGTAATGCACTCAACCCAAAATTATGCAGCCAGCCCTTAGTCAAAAGTTAAATTGTTAGTTGGGAGCAGAAAGTATTGCGGTCAACCAAACGAAGACGAACTTATGATTAAATCATAATCATTTTGAACTATTGTTCGGAAATCCTAGCAATCCCAGATCCCAGATGATTTGAATTCTTTGCAACAGATTCAATTTGCGTAGATGGTTTCACACTTTTGGCAAATACAAAATGTACCAATGTGTGTAAGCTTCAACAGTCAAATAATATAATATTAATTTTAAACTACGATAAACCCTTCACCAATAACTGCAGTAGCCATAGAAACTTTAAAACAAAAAATCGTCGCCGGCGAATGTGGTGAAAAATATATGGAGGTAACGTACGACTTAGCAATAACTAAAAAAACATTTCAAATACAATAAATGGAAATACCGCGTTTCG
The DNA here is from genome assembly GCA_963921185.1 of Dasysyrphus tricinctus. Taxonomy (NCBI): domain Eukaryota; kingdom Metazoa; phylum Arthropoda; class Insecta; order Diptera; family Syrphidae; genus Dasysyrphus; species Dasysyrphus tricinctus. The sequence goes on along the minus strand of OY992531.1, from coordinate 146,944,195 downwards.
GCAATTTGTTCATACATACTAGGGTGATTCAAAAAAATACTTTTCTCGAAAATCAACCCGGACCGGGCGGAATTATTAAGGTTAGCTTCAGACCAAAAGATCGATGTCAAAAAAATTTAATTTAAAGGTGATTTAGAGGTCCCTACCAGCGAATTTCTGTTCTTTAAGCCTTCAATTCGCGAAATAGGCGTTGCGGATTATTGTGAATAACACTTCTTCATTTTATGTCCGAAATTTATGAAAATTTGATACAAACAATGTGTTATAAACTCTTAAAGAAAACGTATTGCAATACACTGAAAAAAATGTTGTTGAGGAAAAAATAATTATTTATTTATAAAAAAAAAAGTATTTTATTACATGAACGGCAGTTTGAATTTAACCATGGTGTGGTGATACCGTAATAAAACTTTATAAATACCACAAAAACAATGTAGCATATGCAGAACCTGCCCAAAGAAATATTTTACTCAATAAATCAGTTTTAACGATTAATATCCGAAGGTTATTTGAAAAAAGTCCTGCCTCAACAACAAATAATCGTTAATAAGATTAATTTTGCTCATTTTCTGGTAGAGATACATTAAATGAATGTCCTGTATAAATTTAACCGTATCGGAAGCTTCGCCATTTTTAAATTATTTGATGAGTAATTCACATTTTTCCCACTTTATCAAAATTTATTATTTTCAGTTAATTTTAAAGGCTTGCAAATGTGGCTGGATGCATTACCTTCAAAACAAGAAGTTCTGTCTGTGTTCGCGTACCATTATTGTACATAGCAAAAAACTATTCGTAATATTGCCATAGCAACCTCAAAACAATTAATGGTAAATTGGAAGCGCCTAGGTATCCCAACAAAGATGAGAGATAAAATTGTGAAAAAAATCAAACTTCTATTCAACCAATGGCGGAATTGAAGAAGAACAAGGAAAATGAAAAGAAAAAATCTGAAAAACAAACACAAAATCAAGACGAACTTACGATCGAGATGCAAGATTTATTCGATGTAGCTCATCGCAATGCATTTGAATTAATACAAGAGGAAAAATTGAAAGACTTTTTGAAATTGCAAAAAAGCCAAGGTCGAAAAAGGCACTCTTCTTCTTTAAAACGAGTGTTACCAAATTTGAAAATCCGAAATACTACTGAAGACTGTAACAAATGTATCACAATTTGCAATTATGAATTAGCTGAAGATACGGAATTTGCAGATAAAGACGACGATTTTGTAAGTCCTTGTCATCGTACCATATCTCATATCGAATAAATCTTGCATCTCGATCCAATTGTTCCTCTTTTTTCATGAGTCGATAGTCAACTTTAGAATAATGCCGTGGGAGAAGTACAGATTGGAATTAGGGATGCCAGACGTCCCTCCAGGCGCGGGACTGTCCCGCAAAACTACTTTTGTCTCGCAAGTGTCCCGCTGGAGAATTATGTCCCGCAAATCCCCCAAGACAGTGTGTGAAGGAGGTTTATATATCTTATAAAAATGCTATTGATTATTAAGAAAAAATTTGGTTTTAACATTGACATAATAAACTAGAGTTAAAAAATATCTAAGAATTATTGTGCTTTTCAAATTAAAATGTAAGATTCACCAGGAATTTTTGAACCCTACATTATCTTGGAAATGTATATAGTGGAGGAGCACTGGCTTTTTATTTCGGAACCCGGAGAACCTGCTCCGATTTTGATGATTTTTTTTTTGAAATTTAGGAAACTGAAATTAGAAAAAAGTTTACAATTAAAAAATTGATGCTCTTAACAGGAAATTTTTTAAAAATTGAAAAACCAAATTTTTTTTTTTTTAAACAGAATTATTTTTCCTGTATTTGCTTTGAACAATTAATTTTACTTATAAAACACACTTCAATAGTTTTTAAAAACATTTTAAGTAATTTTACTAAATGTAAAGTCCAAAACCCAGAACATTCAAACCCGCTTATCGTCACAAGGAGATGACAAACCATGCGCTTTCAGGCGGCAACTGCCCTGATACAAAACGATATTTGCTATTAGGCGATTGTGATTATAAATAGGTCTTACTGTGCTTTTGTTGCTGCTTATACTTATTCAAAAAATATACACTCCACTTTAACCGAATAGACACAACATTTTTCAAAGGTGCTTTGTCCTTTGCTTTTAATGTATCATTTGATGATGCTTTATGTTTGTTTGTGACGTTGGACAAATAAATCAGATGGAAAGCAAAGCTTTTTTTCTCCAACTTTCTTGCAAAGTATTTTCACATCGAAAAATTCAAGTAAATAGACACAAATTTTGAAATTAGTTATAAATGTTAATGGAAGGATATAAAATAAGGTATTCTACTAGTGAGTACCTACCTACCAGGGCCAGACAGACCAGCTCTATGTGCAAGCGGTGCAAATGCGCAGGGAGCTGAACCCAATGGGCCAAGGCCACTATTAATACCTAACCTACCACCTTTTTTGATTTTAAAATCTTTTTAAAAGCTCTCAGTTCACACCAATTTCGATAGCCATTCTTATTTTATTCCGAATTTAAGGAAAGATAAACGTTTTTACATATATATCTTCTATTCCAAAAATAAGTCGATGCGCTAATCCATCTCGGGCCGTCCCGAGTACCTACTGTCGCTGTTTTTCTTTAGCTTCATAATTCGAGTCGGCATGGAATCCTTAAGTCTCTTTATGTAGTCCATCTAAATTTCGAGCCAGGGATTGTCCTGCTGAATAGTGTATGGGTCCAAAAATATACGAAAATCTAGGAAAAATTTCTTTCCCGGATTTTGTATAAGTTATTGGTGTCCAGTTTTCAGGTTTGAGTAGCTTAAATGATCTGCATACCATTCAATGACCTTCTCTAAAATTATTGAACTAGGGTTAAGAACTTCCACAACTAATAGAATTAATTACAAATCTGTGATGTTTGGGAGAAACATGATAGCTCCATTTAAAAAATTGCATCTTTACGTCCACTTTACAACGACCTAGAATCTGAACGGGTAGACTGATTTTCTTCAAATTTAAAACACAATTTTTTAAAGTTTATGTCCATAAATATTTCAAATTTGAAGGAAATCGGTCCACCCGTTTAGATTCTAGGTCAAACAAAAGGGGATGTAAAGGCGCAATTTTCAAAATGGAGTTATCATGTTTCTCCCAAACACCACAGAAATATTAGTTGGAATGAGCATTTGCAAAGATAAGAAATATTGTTGGACCTGTACCTTGGATTGTATACCAAGACATGACCTTTATTCACATATCCAGGGTAACTAGAAGCTCGATTGAGTCGCAAAACGTGAAACTTTTGCCATGGCCACCTTATTCACCGACCTTAAACATCATCGAAAACGTTTGGGCATGGCTATATTGAAAAGTTCATGAGGCTAGTAGACAGTTTGAAGATAAGAACTCCTTAAACGAAGCTTTCTGCGATGTCTGGAGCAAGATTTCGCTAGATAAAAGAATCAAAACTGTATGATTTAATTCTATCCAAACCATTTTATAGCTCTTATTACAAAACAAAAAACATAATCAATAAATGTTTAAAACAGAAAAAAGTTAACAGTTCGATATTTTTGTTAGTTTTTCAAAAGATTATTTAAATGCTCTCAATAAAGTTACGCAATTTCGCATACCTTTTTTGCAGTTCATTACTACAATTTGGAAGATTCTGACGGAGTACCAAGTGACGCATACATTTTTTTTTATCGGAAAGTAGGTATGTAAGTTATCATCATGCAACACAATTCAATATCCCACCCAAAAGTGCAGATAATCCACAAAATATTTTATTCAGTATCATCAATGGTCACAACGAATATATTGAATTACATCGACCATCCATCCATGCACCCATCCGTTGAGTCAGCATTTCCTTTATTGGAAATGAATACAATTATTACACCAGCATCCATCCACCCACGGACCCATCTATCGAGTCAGCAGTTATGTTGACGATTAGTATATTACTTTTAGATAATTTATCTTTAAGAATAAAATTTGTGATTAGTCTTAAGCTTGCACCCCAACAAATCGGAACAGATTGGTTCCGCAACCTAATAAAACCTTTTTTAAAAACAAAAAGGTAAACCGGTTGTTTTAATTTGTATACCTACTTACAGGTATTAAACATTCCCAGGAAAAAGTTTCCTACAGATATTTGTGGGGAAAAAATGATTGTGAAAAAAGTGGCCCCAAACAAGAGACGCGCAGTGTATAATGAGACTTAATGATTCCATGCCGGATCGAATTTATGAAGCTACATATAATGAAAAAAGCGACAGCTTTGCTTTTTTTCCTTCTGATTTATTTTTCCAACGTCACAAACAAACGCAAAATCAAGTGATACATTAATGACAAAGGACAAAGCACCTTTGAAAAATGTTGTGTCTATTCGGTTGAAGTGGAGTGTATATTTTTTGAATAAGTATACGCAGCAACAAAAACACAGTAAGACCTATATAATCACAATCGCCTAATAGCAAAAATTGTTTTGTATCAGGGCAGTTGCCGCCTGAAAGCGCATGGTTTGTCATCTCCTTGTGACTATAAGCGGGTTTGACTGTTCTGGGTTTTGGGCTTTTATATTTAGTAAAATTATTTAAAATGTTTTTATAAACTTTTGAATTGTGTTTTATAAGTAAAATTAATTGTTCAAAGGAAACTTGTTCAAAGAAAACTTCCAACTTAATGATTAGGAATTCTAATCTTGTTGGATATAGTTTACAGTGGATTTTCGTTGAAAAATTCATGTAAGTTGAACTGAACTAAATATAAATTGCGTATGACAAAGCCCTCACTATGTCACTGATGAGTTCATGTGAGTAAGCCGAACGAAACGCCAATTTATAGGACTAAAGGCCATAAAAAGCTATTTTGAATCAATAATTCAACAAGTCCAATCCTTAATGCTAAGTCTTCTACTTGGCTGATTTATTTCAGTAGTATATAGAATTTGTATTATAAAACCTTCTTATATAGAAACTATGCCTGGCCCAGGGCAAAAAAACTTCCAACTTAATGATTAGGAATTCTAATATTGTTGGATATAGTTTACAGTGGATTTTCGTTGAAAAATTCATGTAAGTTGAACTGAACTTAATATAAATTGCGTATGACAAAGCCCTCACTATGTCACTGATGAGTTCATGTGAGTAAGCCGAACGAAACGCCAATTTATAGGACTAAAGGCCATAAAAAGCTATTTTGAATCGATAATTCTTATAGTTTTTAGTTTTCAATGTAATTTATACATGAAGTACCTATTTAATTTGCTTATTTTTTACACGCGTTAGCAAGTGATTTTAAGCAGTAGATCGCTCAAGAAAATTTGAGCAAATGGGTTGGTCTTAGGGCACAGCTTTTAATCGCTAGACCAAGCGATTGATTGATAACAATAGCCCTGTTTTTTAGTGCATTTTTATCTTCGCTTAGAAAAAATTAACATGTTAAATACAACAACAATACGGAATTGTACCAATTTGTTGTTGTAATTAACATGTACTTTTTTCCAGGCGAATATAAAAACGCACTAAAAAACAGTACCGAGATTCAGCTAATTCGAAACCGCAGGGAGTGAGTGAGATGAGTCACTTTTCGTCGAAAATCGATTCAAATAGCAAAAGGGAGTGAGTGAGCGAGTGAAATGAAATGTCAGATTACTCGCCAGATATTTCCGCAGTGACTTGGTGTATGTGTTGGTAGATTTCCAGTTTTGGATAAGTATGTGTGCTTTTCTCAAGAATTCCTATTCATGGATAGGAAACGAAATAAAAAAACAACAATGTAGATAAAAACAACTACCCTTTTATTGATTGTAAAATCTTATTTTATTATCATATGCACATTATGTTTACTAGAATTATATTTCTCAAGGGTGAAAACTCACATTCAATTTTAGTTACGACAAAAAAAATAATTGATATAAAATATACTCCATTATTAATATTTCAATGTTTACATTGTTGTATTTGTTATTTCATTTCGCGTCCATTAGTGGTTATGTGAAACAGAATATCAAACGTACGAGTGTGACAAGGAGGTTAAATTTGGCTCTATTATATTTATTCTTTTTCTCATGTCCGAAACCAAATTTGAACTTACTCATTTCATTTAAATAGTTGAATAACTTTTGTGAGTGAAGTAAGATGAGTCGGCGAGTAAGGCCAGTCATCTCATCTCACTCGCTGAAATAGCTGAATCTCGACACAGGGCTAACATCAAAAATCTCTTCGCTTTCACCGCTCAACTTGAACGCAATAATGTTCTAAATAACATGAAATTAATTTTCTGTTCAACAATTCAGTTTTTCGAAAAGGTAGGTTAGTTCTTAGAATCTGTCCCGCAAAGAAATTTTCAAATCTGGCATCCCTAATTGGAATGACATGACATTTTTGCAGGATATATGAATAATGGCCATCTTTCAGGCAGTGTGGAAGATTAAATTCAGTAATGACTTTTTTGCTGACAAGACTGAGAACTTTCAATTTATGGAATGACTTGAAATTTACACAGGACATTCATTTAATGTATCTCTACCAGAAAATGAACAAAATTAATCTTAACGATTATTTGTTGTTAAGGCAGGACTTTTTTAAAATAACCTTCGGATATTGATCGTTAAAACTGATTTATTGAGTAAAATATTTCTTGGAGCAGTTTCTGCGTATGCTACATTGTTTTTGTGTTATTTATAAAGTTTTATTCATTTAATGTATCTCTACCAGAAAATGAACAAAATTAATCTTAACGATTATTTGTTGTTAAGGCAGGACTTTTTTAAAATAACCTTCGGATATTGATCGTTAAAACTGATTTATTGAGTAAAATATTTCTTGGAGCAGGTTCTGCGTATGCTACATTGTTTTTGTGTTATTTATAAAAATTTATTATGGTATCACCATGGTTAAATTCAAACTGCCGTTCATGTTATAAAAGATTTTTTTTTTAATTAATTTTTTTTAATTAATTTCTTCCAAAACAATTTTTTTTCAGTGTATTGCAATACGTTTTCTTTTAGAGTATTATAACACATTGTTTGTATCAAATTTTCAAAAATTTCGGACATAAAATGAAGAAGTGTTAGTGTTTCGCGAATTGAAGGCTTAAAAAACAGATATTCGCTGGTAGCGACTAGCGACCTCTAAATCACCTTCATATTAAATTTTTTTGATGTCGATCTTTTGGTCTGAAACTAACCTTAATAGTTCTGCCCGGTCCCGGTTGATTTTCGAGAATTGTGTCTTATTGAATCACCCTAATACATGTAGGAATATTTCATGTTATAATATTTTACTTAGTTTAAGGATATCTGCAAATTCATTGATAGCACCGAGCGCTATAACAAACATCATGATCAAATCGGATTCATTGGCGAGTGGTTCCATTAAGAGGAAATACTTGAATTGGTGTACAAGATTGTACGATTGCATAGGTAAGCTAGCGTAGTAATTCAAATGTTACAGTTTTGAATAAAACAAATATTGAAAAAGACGAAGAAATAAAAGTATATTTCGAAGAACTAATTTTTTTCTCTTTAACCAGCAAAACTACTTACTTCCGCTACCTAGTAAAATATCATGAAAATTTTATAAAAAATGATGAAACTCATTCTGGGTTAACAGTACAACTTAAAAAAGGCTAGTCTGGTGTTAAACGGATGGAGCAACCCTTTTCTCGGCTACCAGTGGATTTAAGACTGGAACAAACCATTAATGTAGACGCTGCTAATAGATTAACTGGGAAGTCATACGACATAATTTACAACATAATTCAATGTCTGCTCGACAGTGCTGGTACAAAGCGCACAGTTTAAGATAAGATAAAACATTTCTGTTTTTAGGTGGCACGGCTGGGAGTCGAACTCACACCTTCGGCATGACAGTCCAACGCCCAACCATTATGCCACGAAATATAAGATAGAAAGATTAATAACAAATCTTAAACAAAATGTTAATGCGTTTGGAGCTCAATAAGACACACAAATTTTGTATAATATTTCCACTGGACAGGCAGTTTAATATGAAATCGGAGATTTTTTATTATACGTAGAAGAAAATTGTTATTAATACTAGATTTTATAAAACTATTAAGAGAATAAAATATTTACGATTGCCAGTGATATTGAGGAAAAAGTACCGTTTTCTGGAAAAATTATTAAAATACGAATGCAACGAGATTTATTCAGCCATATTTTTCGAATTAATCTTAAAAAAACTTAAGATTTTCATATAAAGATTGAACGCATCTAATAAGACGAATCCCTTTCACGCTCTGGCATGTCGAAGGTTCTATATGTAAAACTGACAATTCGGCTTTATATAAATTGTAGGAAAAATACACAGATAAAGACCAACCACCATATGATATTGATACTCCTCTATCCTTTTTCTTACTTACTTACTTAAGGTGGCGCTACAGTCCGGGGTGGACCAGGGCCTCAACCAACAAGCTTCTTCCAGCCGGCTCGGTTTCTAGCTAGCTGTCTCCAGTTTCGCACGCCAAGTTGGTTGAGGTCCTCTTCCACTTGCGTGCGCCACCTTTTACGCTGTCCACCTCTACTGCGTTGTCCCACGGGGTTGGATTCAAAGACTTTCCGGGCCGGAGCATTGGTGTCCATTCGCTCTAGATGACCCAGCCATCTCAGTCGTTGGCTTTTCACCTTTGTGGCTAGGTCGGTGTCGCTGTACAGCCCATACAGTTCGTTGTTGTATCTTCTTCTCCATTCCCCATCTATGCAGACGGGACCAAAAATCACCCGGAGAATTTTCCTCTCAAAACAGCCTAACGCGTTCTCATCCACTGTTAGCAGTGTCCATGCCTCTGCACCATACATCAGGACCGGGATGATAAGCGTCTTATACAGGGACAGTTTAGTTGCTCGAGAGAGGGCTTTGCTTCTCAATTGCCTTCTTAGCCCAAAGAAACAGCGATTGGCAAGAGTAATTCTTCGTTTGATCTCAGCGCTGGTGTCGTTCGCTGAGTTTATAGCGGATCCTAGGTAGACAAAGTCTCTGACTACCTCAAAATTATAGCTGTCTATAGTGACGTTCTGTCCGAGTCGTCGGTGTTGGGTGTCCTTTCTTGTGGACAGCATATATTTTGTTTTGCTTTCATTCACCGTTAGACCCATCTTCTTGGCTTCCTTCTCAATGCTCACAAAAGCACCACTGACATCAAGCTTTGTTCGTCCGATTATGTCAATGTCATCAGCGTAAGCGACTAATTGGACGGACTTTTGAAAGATTGTGCCTCTGGTGTTGACGTGAGAGTTTTGCACTATTCTTTCAAGAACGATGTTGAAGAAGTCGCATGACATCGCGTCGCCTTGCCTAAAACCTTTTTTGACATCAAAGGTGTCGGTGAGGTCTTTGCCGACCTTGATGGAGCAGCGTGCATTCTCCATCGTCATCCTGCACAAACGGACGAGTTTGGCAGGGATGCCAAAACTAGACATTGCTCTATATAGCTCGTCTCTATAGATGCTGTCATACGCGGCCTTGAAATCGATAAAAAGGTGGTGGGTATCGATTTGGAACTCCTGGGTTTTCTCCAAGATCTGCCGTAGTGCGAATATTTGGTCGATGGTGGACTTCCCTGGCCTAAAGCCACACTGATATGGACCTATCAGGTTGTTGACGAATGGCTTCAGGCGTTCACAAAGTACGGCAGAGAAGATCTTGTAGGCGATATTAAGAAGACTGATGCCTCTGTAGTTGGTGCAGTCCAGAGGATCGCCTTTCTTGAGGATCGGGCAAACAATACTGAGGTTCCATTCATCGGGCATGCTTTCTTCCGACCATATTTTACAGATGAGCTGGTGCATACTCCTAACCAATTCATCGCCAGCCGCTTTGAATAGCTCAGCCGCAAGGCCATCAGCTCCAGCAGCTTTATTGGACTTAAGTTTAGATATGGCTATCCTCACTTCGTCAAGATCGGGTGGACGGAATTGTTGGCCTACGTCGTCCAGGTTGAATGGTGCAATTTGCATGGTAGCGGAATTCGGTTCGTCATCGCCATTATACAATTTGCAGAAATGATTTTTCCATATCCTCAGCACCGACTGCGTTTCCACCACGATGTTCCCCTGATCGTCCTTGCAGGCTTCGGTTCGGGGTTTGTAACCTTGGGAGGTTCTTTTTACTTTTTGGTAAAACTTTCGAACTTCATTCCTGCAGTGGCATCTCTCTAATTCCTCGATCGCGCGCTTCTCATGCTCTTTCTTTTTCTTTCTGAGAAGCTTGTGTTCCTCTTTCCTCTTCTGCTCGTAGAGCTCGCGAGCAGCTCTGGTCCTTCTATGCAGCGCCGCTTTATATGCCTGTTGTTTGGCTGCATGTACTTGCCGGCATTCCTCGTCGAACCAGGGGTTTCGCTGTGGTGGTCGTGCAAAGCCCAGCACGTCAGAGGCGGCATCTCTGATGGCTTCCTGGCAGTTCTTCCACTGGTTCTCGATGTTTGCAGTTGGCGGCAAAGGACTAGTTAAGAGGGCGCGAGAGACTCGATCGGAAAAGGACCTGGCGATTTCCTGCGACTGTAGCCGTCCGACGTTGAACTTCCTGACAGTATTTCCCTGTTTTGGCTTTGGTCTGGATATCCGTAGCATTACCTTTGCTACAACGAGGTAGTGGTCCGAGTCAACGTTGGCTCCTCGGAACGTTCGGACATCCTTGATACTGGAGGAGTGCCTTGCGTCGATCGCAATGTGGTCAATTTGGTTGGCGGTTGATTGACCAGGAATTCGCCATGTCCCCTTATGAATATCGAGATGCGGGAACTGCGTACTAGCTACCACAACGTTTCGCCCCGCAGCAAAGTCGATTAGCCTGAGTCCGTTATCGGAGGTGGTGCCGTGCAGGCTGTATCTTCCGATTGTGCCACCAAAGACGTCTTCTCTTCCTAGTTTGGCATTAAAATCACCCAAGACAATTTTAATGTCATAGCTAGGGCATTGCTCATATGTCTTGTCCAGGAGCTCGTAGAACTCGTCCTTGGTGTCGTCATCTTTCTCCTCTGTGGGGGCATGCGCGCATATCAGGCTGATGTTGGCGAATTTAGCCTTGATGCGAATTGTAGTGAGGCGTTCGTTCACATAATTGAAACTCAAGACCTCTTGCCTCAGTCTGCCTCTAACAACAAATCCACATCCAAAAAGACGCTGCCCTTGTGGTCGGTAACAGTCACCGTAGTATATATCGCAGTCTTTCAGTTTTCTTTTGCCCGGCCCATCCCATCGCACTTCTTGGATGGCGGTGATGTCTGCTTTGTAGCAGTCTAGGGCCTCCGCTAAATGTTCGGCTGCACGTGGTCTATAGAGAGACAGAACATTCCACGTGCAGATCCGAAGTTCGTTGTCCTTATTTCGTTTGCTTGGTTCGTCAACAGTAAATCCGTCCGTATCCGAGGCTTGTTGATGCTTCGCAACTAAAATAGCTTTACGTGGCCGGGAAGTCACCCCGACGGCACGACCCCCAACCTGGAGGACCAGACCCTATATATATAACTCCAAGGGCGGGGAGCCGGATTAACCGCTCCTTATAGGCCTGAGCTCCGAATATGTCGTAGTAGCCCGTATAAGGTGTTCACTAAGTAGTTCAGCCTAACTGGAACTGTAGACGCCACCGTTGATTCCATCTTGAGAATTCTTCCGCTGCCGCCTGGATGAAGGAGAAGTGCCTTAGTGGGAACACTCATCCCCCCCTCTCTCGTTTGCTGCCCCCTAAAACCGTCCACAGGGATTGGAACCCCATCTTCAGTTAAAGGTACTAGGCACCCGATGTTCACCACTTGGAGGTGAGAGTAGGAGTTGATAGACAGAGGTTCGCTTTGAAAAAAAGCTTGTGGACCCTTGTGTCCTCTTGAATGCACCGTGTCTACCCTTTGAACATCTATCCTTTTTCGCTACTTCCGAAAAAAATCCTTAAAATGTGTTATGCTAGGAAAATGAACGTTTATTGCGTGGCAACAAAGAAATCGCCTGTTTTATATTCATAAACCAGATCAGACATCCGAGGCGCCTATCAATTTTTTCTCAGAATTAAAGATAGTTAATTTTTAAAAGGTAGATATTAATCAACTTTTTTATTTCTGATTGGGAATCGGATCACAACACATCGTTACAACATTATTAAAAAATATTAAATTAAAAATCCAATCCAACGTACTATGTGAGCGTCTCAAACCTTTCTGCAACACTATGATCGACACGTATACCAGTGTGGCTTCCGGCCAGGCAGATCAACGATAGACCAAATCTTCACATTGAGGCAAATCTTGGAAAAGACCAACGAATTTCAAGTCGAGACCCAACATCTATTTCGATTTCAAAGCCGCATATGCTTGCATAACTGGCCGAACAGAATGGTGTAGCTGTAGTTGTGGCATGTAGCACTGTCAAAGTAGAATGATACAAAAATAGTATACAGTGCCACAATGAGAAGCTGTAAATGTAGCAAGAAATTTATGGTGTAACAGTTAAACAAAATTCAACTCTTGATACAAGCTAGAGCTACATTAATTCTATTGGCGATGTCGAAGCTCGGGACAGTACACATATCTAAGGTATTATCTTGCGCATGTTGTCCGAAATGAGAACTGTCAAAGAAATTCAAGATGGCAGCCTTACGTGACCCCGTCCGCTGTATTACAACAACAACGAAGAAAACAAACACAAAAGGATAATTTAAATAACACTAAAAACCAGGAAGGAATGTTGTTTGCATGACAAAATAATGTTAATAAACACTAAAAATAAATAAATAAGTAACAAATGAACACATAACACACAACAAATATTCATGTTTAACGAGTGGGGGTCACGGGATTCGCCATTTTCCATTGATTTTGATGGATGCGCAGAACTGAACAAAAATGAAATCGCTAATGATATTACCTTTAATATGTGTACTGTGGAAGCTCGTTATCCCGACAAAAACTGATCCTGCTATGCCGCATGGCAGGTAACAGCTTATCCGAGTTATTCCAGACGTGTACAAGGTTCAGACAAGGAAATGTGCTGTCATGTGATTTCTTTTTTTTTTTCGTTGATCGTTCGTTCACCGTTCAGTGGGCTGTATGTAAACTCTAAAAAATGCAAGAGGTAGGAAGGCTGGACCTTTGGTTGGACTCTTTCGCAGAAGTACGCTACTGACGAACAAAAAAATTAAGGGAACCAACATTTTTCCTGGTGTGCTTTGAAGAGCTGTATCTCTATGATTAGTTGTCGTATCTCGTATTGAGTTGAAACAAGAAGCATTCTGAAGCTTTATGTTTCTTCTTGTTTTGAAATTGTTTTTCAAATAAATATTTATTTTAAGGACCCGTTTTTGCGTTATTGCAAAACTGTAAGATATGGTACGAGAATCTAATGTTCTATTATTTTATTTGTTTTATTGGTAGGTATCTTGTATTTTTTGTATAAATCAATAAATTTTTTATTCAACTTTGTTTAGGTCTTGAATTTGTATTTGCTTGAGATTGGTGTATATAGCTTTTAGGCAAACATATGCATACTTTTGTCTTTGATCACCAATATCTCAACAAAAAATAACGAGGATGACACACAAAACTCAAGGACAGTTTTGAAGACTTGAATAGGTGTTCAACCTTCAACAAGATGTTTTTAAAATTTCATGAGGACTACTTGTGCTAGCCCTTCAACCTTTGTTTTAAAAACTACAAATATTTTATGCCTAAATATCCCTACCTGTGTTCAATTTCTTGTAATTTGTACTCTTGTATTAAATAGGTTTGCTTTCTAAAAGTACTGGAAAGTGCTAAGACGCCACTTCGGCCCTATGAAAGGAAAATCCCTATACATACCTCCGCGTGGTAGAGAGTGGGTAACGCTAACGTGCAGCTGGACCGAATGGCTGCCGGGATAAGCAGACAACCCAGCAATGCTGGTCAGGGCACAACCTTATCCTTGGGATGGTGAAAAGCCCACTTAAGGCGGATGAACGGCAGGTGGCGGCATGATAGTCTGGTGGCGGAGGAGCCTTTTTTTGTTAAAAGGCCAACGGCGGCAGCAGGTAGCGTTTGTAACCCATATTGGGCGGCAACAAAAGGCGTCTGTTTTCCCATAGTGGGCGGCCTCGAGCAGTTATGTGTTTGACCATACAAAAGTTAGGTGTGCCTGTCAAATCTGAGCTTATGTATGTTATTTATCATATCTCGGAAAACACCATGGTGGAAGGATATATGCAAATACATTAACTATGACAACAAATGGAAATGAGTCCCCAAGAGGTAATCTTTTTATGGTAAATCCTTCTGCAGCTTCGGTTGCAGTAAACCTTAACCACACATCTTTCATGTACGAGCGTTAATCAAGACGCCATAATAATAAATGAATAGTTGACAAATATAAGAATTCTTAATTCAAGAAGCGTAAATGTTACTTTGGGCTACTGCATATGTACGAAAATCGGAGCATGGAACCTTCGTTTCTTGTACAGCGAAGGTAGATACGAGCAGGTTGAGCGTAAAATGTTTCGTCTTAAGATCAGTATACTGGGCATAAGCGAAACAAAGTGGAGAGGAAGAGCTGAATACAGAATACAGATGACACTGGACACAGTGGCGTAGATAGCTTTTCACTATGGGGGGGGGGGGGGGGGGGGGGGGGATGGATCTAGTTCGTTCATTTTTGATGTGTAAACATCTTAGCGCTCGGTATGGGTAAAATTGAAAATCGGCTGCAACGGATATGGGCTCACGGTTCCGTTTGGAACCATTTTGTTTGTTGTAGGTAAGTATAACTCTGTAAACTCGAATAGGTTAGGTAGTTTTCATTTTAAACCTAATGGTTTTGGTATTTGCTAAGTGGAGTGAATTCCTTACACCCCGACTCCACAGTAGATAATTTCTCTCAGAATGTTCGTCTTGACATTAAATATCTAATGGAGTCACTCCGTTTCATATCTTGATAGGATGTCAAGATGCAATCATATCTTGACAGAGATATTTGACATACATTGTGCCAGGTGAAGATTTTGTTCCTTTTTTTTTCTAGAAATTTAATTTTTTATTTCATTATTTTGTATCAATATCTGCAATCGCGGGTGGCAATTTTGGTTTGTGATATTAAGTGTTATTTGAAATTTCTTGATTTGAAATGTCATAACATGATTTGCCAAGTGGCGCATTCTTTTCTGATTCTCTAGTTGGCTGTGGTTAATGTGTCAAAAAGAAGTGCTGTAATGTCATATTTAAAAAAGTTACTTTGAGTTACATTTCATTTAGGAACGACAAAAGCTAAAAATATGGCTGATCTGCCAAACAAATTGGGTGAAAAAAGTCGAAATAGATTTGGAATTAAAAATCAAGAAGAAATTGTGATTTCATTATTGAAAAGAACTTTTATCAGCACTTCGAAAATGCATACATTTTTCAAATTAAATTTCATTATTTTCATTCTAGCACAAAATTGAATATTTAAGCAAAAATATTTCCAATTTTTTTTTATCATTTATACTTGCACAAATTTCTTTACTACAAATCGATCAAATCAAATAAAAAAATGTCGAAAAACCTGGAAAAAATTTCCAAACTCACTATCGACGGTAAAATCAATAAAAATAAATATACATATATTAGCTTTATGTTTTCCCCCAGATCTGATCTGAATTGTATATGCATACATGTATTACAAAAACAACACAAAATCCGACCTTACTTTTGGATTTCGATTTGCAAATTAATTCTGACCGAACACCCTTTGTACTTTTTTGCAGAGATGAGATTTTTCTCTCACAGGTAGATGGCTTTTTGTGTTGAAGATAGGGAGAAAATAGAGAATAGAGTAGAGAGAAAATACAGAAACAAAAGGATAAACGGGGATCGGATAGGTATATAACACTCTTGTCGCACTGGGATCCTGTTTGTTTTATTATGATAATCTAATCCGGATCAGATCTGGGGGATAATAAAATTAAACTATTATATATTACAAAAATGAGATCAATTCCAAACCGAACGATCGAGAAGCAAACAAAAGATAACTCAAAATGAAAACATCGTGATTTCAGCTGCTTTTGACGGATTAACCATTTCAACTCAGTATCAAAGAGATGATTTGGAAAAATGTACTCAAAGTTACTTTTTGACACTTTAACTTTGAATCCAGGAACAACTTTGTGACGTCATAAAGTTAATTGAAGTAGCTTAATTTGTGATGGTTTATTTGCGGAGGAGTTTTCTCGGAAGGAGTTTTTTAATGGGTAAATTCATTATAATTTGTGTCGTGCAACCATTTTGTTTTAGCGCTTGTATTACAGATTCCTAATTTTTGCCATACGTGGTAATGACCCGATCCCTTACCTTCAGGTGAAAACGAATGTTTACACATCTACCATCACGCGAGTCCCGGTACTCACACATTTTTTTTTTTTAAGTTTTAATAATTTAAAAAAAAAAACAAATAAGACTTCATTGAATTCATTATGTATGCCATACAAAAATTATATTTTTTAGAGATAATATATTACACGCATTAATTTGAATATGAACTATAATAAATATTGATATAGTACCTAAGTAAAATAATTTTAATTTAAAAAATAAATCACAAAATAAAATCCAGTTTTCTGTTCTTTTTAGATAAAACACTTATAACCTCGTCTGCTGTTATAGGTTTTTCGCGATGAATAGCTAGAGCAGCCAAACCATTCAAACGATCCTACAAATAAGTAAACTTCCAAAGTTTATCACACTGTTATTAATAGACATATTTTTAATAATCTCACTTCGTTGGTCATGCTTCTTTGTATTGTTTTTATTCTCTTTAAACTGGAGAAAGTTCCGGCAGTGTAGCAAATATCTTTAATGAAATATATATCACAACAAAAACATAAATGTTAAAAAAGGAGCCAAGTTCTTATGTGTACAAGAAACCTGTACGTAAAAAGCCAGCCAAAAAAAGTAATGAGATCTAAAATATATGCCAAGTTTTAAGTTCATGAAGTTTATTATTAAATATCTTAAGTAGAGTAATATCGAAACAATTCCAAATCATGAGAGAAATTTGGTTATTAATGATTACTGATACAAATTTCAAGTTTCTACGATGTCGGGAAGTGCTCCATAATTTTGATGATCTGTCAGTGAGTCAGTGAATCAGTCAGTTACGGTTTTTGCGATTTTTGAAGTCCTATATCTTGGGAACTACTAATGCTAAAGAGTTGAAATTTGGTGAGCCACCTGTGTTTGATCAGTTCAGCAAATACTCCGAATTTGAAGTTTCTGACTTTATTGGTACTGAAGTTAGAGGGGGGTTGAAAATCGCCTGAGTTTGTTCCTGTAAAAAGGGTGTAGTGCCGCGAACTTGGCTGGGCACTACCGCGCCCTTTGATAGCCAAATATGTTTGGTAAAACTCAACGGTTTCATTAAATTTTTTAGCTGCTTTGTCTATTTCAGACGAAGAATCCTTGAAAAGAACTGAAAACCCTTCTAGTATGTTTTCATGGTTTGTAAATTTTTCTCCAAGGTCCATGTTGACGCCTAAGTTTCTTTATTCAAAAGAAATTAGTAAAAAAAGTTACTTTCAAACGAATTAAATAAAAATGCAACCACTTATATTGAAAACTTGAAGAATTGTATTTTATTCGTCATATGACTTGGTGTATATTCGATTTGTACATCAACTTCATTAATTTTATGACATTTGTGGAATGTAATTCAATTTGTGGACTGTATTTATTTGTTAGGTAGGGTATGTTTGTGTTCAATGCCGTATTTGGAAAACATCCTTCTTAGTTATGGAAATTTTGTTGCGTGTACTTTCGTACAGTCCATTACATAGAAATCGATTGAAAACAGTACCACGAAAATATTCTTTTCTTTTGTCGGTTCACTATTCTCTTATGTTTAACGTCAATATCAAGGACTTCAGCTATTTGTTTTTGCATCTTCAAACACTTTCGAAAATGAGTCGTCTTCTGCCCGTTTAATTTTTAGTTGATACCTTAAATCTTTGGCGAGATTCATAGCTTGGACCAAGTCTAAATTCACTCTTTGAAACTGACGACTCAATGGCAAATGGTAAACCATACTTATAACCTTTAAGCTAATCAAGAACTTGAAATCAATAGCGTTTTTTAAGTTCTTTGCGTCACTTTCCAATGTTCTTATTTGGTCAAGAGTCTCGAACACAAACGGAAATAGCTCCAAACAAACGGAATAGCTCTTCAACTGCTTGATATTTTGAGATCCATCGCGTCAGAATAATAATAATAAAGGGTAATAGCGCATTTTGCTTTCTGGTCAAAATGAATGAGTGTGAGTTATCGTTACCGTTAGGATTCGCGTTAACTACACCGCAGTTGTGCGAACATTTGTGTTTGTGTGGATGAGTGTGCTGCGTGTTTAGGGTGGTTTCTTACACCAACTTAACAATGTGCCACACGGTGCGAAGAAATCTAAATAGTTTTCATTTTTTGTGTCGGTGTGGGCTTTTGTGCTATGTGATGGAAAGCTGTATGGAAGCTCTTTTTCTTGCACGTTTACCTATTATCAATTGGTGAGAGACGTACAAAAAAAAATTTAGAGTGCGTTTCTTCAACTTATTTGGTTTATGACTGGTAATGTTGAACAATTATCGATCCCAATGGGGGGATATATCCCCCTGATCCCCCCCTATCTGACTGGACAAACGAGAATGCTGTATTCCGGGGAATATGAAAGAAAAGGTGGCCGAAAACTGCATGGTGTCGTGATTATGTTGATCGAAGGAGCGAGGCGTAGTTTGGTTTCCTGGGCGCCTTTTTCTGCGAGATTAATGACAGCAAGGTTTCATTCAAAAATCCGTAACGTCATAAATATTCAGTGCTACGCCCCCACAAATGAAGCGACCGAGGAAGACAAAACCGCGTTCTACACTCATCTTAACTCGGTTTACAGGAGTGTTCCGAGAGCCAACATTATAGTCGTTATGGGAGACCTCAATACCCAAGTCGGTTCAGACAATTAAGGACTGGAATGCGTGATGGGAAGAAATGGCCTGGGGTCACGGAATGAAAATGGTGACTTGCTTGTCGACTTTTGTAACGCGAATACGCGACTGTATTTAAACATAAGACGTGTAACAAAATAACCTGGATGCATCCGGATGGTGAAAACGAAAACCAAATTGAACTTATCATGATTCAGCAGAAATGGAGGAAGTCAATAGGCGTGTTTCATTGGGAAAGCTATCCACAGCACAAAGAAATTTTATATGAATTGCAAAAACAACATGGGCAGCAAAATCGCTGCCGATAAAAGTTAAAGTAGAATCCTGCTGCCGATAAACTTTTGACGTTTGTTCGAGTATCGAACTCGATTGAATAGGATTTTAGTGTGTCGCCATTGGTACGATTGGTACTTTTATGTGTCTCGAATTCTCGATGGCTTTGTTCGAAGAGTAGAATTATGTTGAATGAATGGCCCTGTTTAGACTGTAACTTTTCACTTCGTCATGACCATGTTTTTTTAGAAGAAATCGGTGAGGAGAAAATTTCACAAATAAATTCATCGTCATGGCGGCGGCGTAGTGGAGCAATTATAGCCTAAACAGGGTCCGTCGTAAGTTCATGGTTGTTTTGTTTTGCTTTTCGACAAAATTAAAAAATTATCCTATCCTATGCTATGCTAAAAAAAAAAACGGCCTTAAATTAGTTTAAAGTGTAAAATTTAACATTTTTATATTTTATAAGTGACAAACAAGATATACTCTGCGGACTGTCAAACGATAATTCGCAAACCACAACGTCAAGACGCATTCCACAAGACATCTATCTTCACATTTTCTTAGCACACATTTTACGGGGGTATATTTTATGGCAGTTGACATGTATAGGCAACCAAACAAATTACTCAAGTGAATGGAAGGTCAAAATTCACGATCATTCCCATAATCACAATTCACTATTCGCAGCTCATATGAAAAGCTCTTTTTGTAAACCTTTGCAGCCTTATTCATAAACGCATCATAGCAAGTGTATAGTGCTTTCCACTCGTTATAATGCCTCTGAACGCGAAAACCTTATTCATAAAACTTATACAACGTACCATAGGCTCATAATAAGCTAAACGCGTTTGGAGGTTGAATAGTGGCAACATAAGGATATATAAGTATCGAAAGTCACTAATATACTCACAATAGTGAAATATTCAGATATGTATACCTATACACACATGCATAACCTATTCTTCCCAATAAAAACTGCGAGCGAAAAGAATAATGAAATAAAACAACAAAACAGTTTTTTATCTCAAACATTTTTATTTAATTTATGCACATATGCATACCTACTATAAACAATAACAACGAAAACTGTATTATATAAAAAGAAAACTAAAAAGAATCTAATCGGAATGGAGCACTAGGAAGAGCAATTGTGGACTGGCTGCATGACAACCCAGATCTTCACTCTCTGGTAGGTTCACATTCCCTAGAACTCCATCTATCAACTGTACGAAGTGTTCCCGACCTTCAAATATCCTATACAACCACATGAATTGGAGAATATTCCGCAGCGATGTTGAAGAGCATCTCCCTGTTGAAGAGCATCTCTCCAGCACCAACAACCTGACCAACATTGAGATCGACAACACTATTCACCAGTACGAAGCAGTTGTCAACAATGCACTGGACAGGCAGAAAACTCCCCGCTCCGGCAAGGACAGATATGCTAACTTGCCCCAGCATATACAAGCAATATATGCTCACCGGCAAAGGCTCCGTAAGAAACTTCAAAGAACCTACCACAGGACATTCAACAGAGAGAGCGACGAATACAAAAGGATTTACTCTGAATTTCAATGCACCAACACCATGTTTAACCAAGCAGTCAAATACCATCAAGAAAAGGATTTCAGGAAGAGACTTGAAGACATCAAACCTGGCCCTGACACCTTTAAGAAAATCAACAAGATTGTTGGAGGAGCTAACTCTATACCGGAGACCATCCTTCACGGACAAGAAGTCTCAACAACTCCCGCTGAGAAAGCTGAAGCATTCGCCAATCACTTTGAGGAAAGTTTTAAGGACCGCCCTCCCATACACCTCCCTGAATTCATCGATGAAGTAGAATCCCGCTACGAAGAAATAGCATCCACCACCAACACCTTGACCTCATTCAACGCAGAAAATCCTTCAACTGGACCTACACTGACTGATGTTTGTACTTCTCCTGAAGAAGTAACAGACATCATTCACTCTGGAAACTCCAAAAAATCTGCAGGAAGTGACAAGATCTCTAACTTCACCCTTAAGAAGTTACCAAACATTGCTGTGCTCCTGCTGACCATTATCTTCAACAACTGCCTGAACAACAGCTATTTCCCTGTGGCTTGGAAAACAGCAAAAGTTGTCCCCGTCCCAAAAAAATCAAACAGAGAAAATGTGGAAGGATATCGACCAATTGCTTTGCTTTGCTGTGTGAGCAAGGTACTGGAGGCGCTACCTCTAAAAAAAATTAACGTTTTCTGCAGAGAGAGAGATGTCATACCAGAGTTCCAGTACGGCTTCCGGAACAGGCATTCCACCATACACCCGCTGCTTGGACTTCACAGCGACATTACACTTGGGCTCAACAAAAAAGAGACGACTATTGCGTGCTTGCTGGACATCGAAAAGGCTTTTGACTCCGTTTGGATAAAAGGACTTTTATTCAAACTTTCGGAGCTTGGACTACCTTTCCATTTTGAAAGTTTAATTAAAAATTTTCTAACCCATAGATTTTTTATGTTCAAATAGGTAAAGAAGAATCCCCAATGAAACGAATCTGCGCTGGAGTTCCCCAAGGATCAAGGCTCGGACCGTTGTTATTCAACATATACACCGCCGATCAGCCAACCAACATTCCTGGAACAAAGACGAAGCTCTATGCTGACGACTCCATCACTTATGCTTCCTCTTCATCACCAGAAATCGCTGCCAGGAGAGTCGAAGAACACATCAAAAACGTATGGGATTATTATCTCAAATGCGGTCTGAAGATAAACAGCAGCAAAACAGAACTGATCTGTTTCCGTACACCAGTGACAGTCTTGAGAAGAGGAGCGTTTGCTACACGCTGCAAAAACATTAAAATCAAGCTGCCCGACAGCACTGAAGTATCGGTCAAGACGTCAACAAAATACCTTGGAGTCTACTTCACAAACAAGATGAAATTCAAGAAGCATGCTGACTTGATGCTGAAGAGAGCCTACTTTTCGCTGCACTTGGTCCACCCGTTACTCCGGAAGAGGAATGGGCTTAGCAAGAAGACCAAGCTGCTTGTTTACAAGCTCATCAGACCCGTTTTGACCTACGCCTTTTCCATATGGTTTACTATATCACCCACAGCAATTAAGAATATGAAGCAATTTTAGAGGAAGATGCTGCGAATTTGCACTGGACTCTACCGCAATCCATTGACGAAGAAGTTCATTCCCACAAAAAAATTGTACGAGGAAGCAAAATTGATACCGCTTGATCAATATATGCTTCAGTTTGAAGAAAAATCATCAGGAACCTGGAAGACCATCCGAATCCAGAAATCGAGCAACTCCTGCAGCAGCAGCTAGAACCCAGTCACAGATACCTCAATCCCTGAGCCATCATTGAAGAACAATTTGAAGATATAATCCACAATGACGACGCCCCTTTCTACGAGCGAAGCAACAACAGACACTTCAGGGGATAAACCCTGTATTATTTTTTTTTTTTTTTTACTCTTACATTTTATCCATCATTAATTATATAAATTATATAAAATTCAAATTCGTGTATTAGATTAAGTAAACATTAATATGATATTATAACAAAATAGCATTATATAAAGCCAAAAGAAGAACGTTGGGCCCCTATTGTTGAGCCAACAAGATTAAATTTAATAATAAGTTAGTTTTAAGTCAATTGTATATTAAACAAATTGAAAAATAAAAATTCTTAGGGCTTGTTTCACAAAGTTTCAGTAAAGTTCTGATTAGATATCCGACACATAAATATTGGCACAGGGTAATAGGTCCACAGAAGAAAAATTCACAATTATTGTCTTATGTTATGACCCACCTGAATGGGATATAAATTCACAAACAATTTTTATTTTTATTTGTGAACTTATGACCCTGCCTCAGAATGTATGTGTCGAACAACTAATCAGAGCTTTAATCAGACTACGTGAAAAAGGCCCTTAATCTAAAAAAAAAATCTAGTTTTATTGAAATATTAATTAATTATTACTAATCAGAGCTTTAATCAGACTACGTGAAAAAGGCCCTTAATCTAAAACAAAAATCTAGTTTTATTGAAATATTAATTAACTATCACAAGAAAACTTCAAAATTATAATTATTAACACTAAAATTGAAAATACCCGAACTGGCAGTATTATTCTTTTATTGATTTTTCACAAACAGCTGATATTTGCTTAGAGATATGCAAGTAAAATGTAATAGATTTTCCCTTTGGTACAAGCGTTGTATAACTATAATGGGTTGGAAAATGTTTTATGAATAAGAATTGGTGTAACACTGAATAGTGGCTATATTAGTCCTTATTCAGTGTATAACTAAACTATTCATCTGTTTAGTGGAATCTAATGAATAAGGCTGTTGGTCTATAAGGACCCGTTTGTACAAACATGGGTAAAATTTTGATCCGATGCTCAGCAATTTTAAGTCACTGCTTTTGGTGGATTAAAGGCTACATGCACAAACGTGGTTCAAGTTTTGATGCGTGGTTCAATTATTTAAGCTCACTGATTTCGGCAGTTTAACTGAGGTTTAACAATGGTCAAGCTTGAAATTGTTATTACAACATTCTTTAACCTTGAATCATCGTTGCACTTCAGTAGATCTGATAAAATCGATGAGTCACAAATGCTGAACCATGAATAAAATTTTGAACCAGTTAGTACAACTGAAACTAACTGAAGTTCAAGGAGGGTTCAAGCATATTTGGCTACTAACGTTTACTTGAACTATCGTTGAACCTCAGTTAATCCGGTAAAATTGGTGAGTTAAAAAATGTAAAACTTGGTAAATGCAGCAGTTAGCATTACAAACATGTCCTTATTGAAATTATTATAAAACTATCGCCAGTAAATTCATCTACTCCATATGTAATGAGTCTGCTGTTATACGACGTCTTTTGATGCATGACTTTTTTCAAAATTAAATGAGTGCAAATAAAAACAAAAACTATTTCATTTTCACAATATTTCGAAGAAAGTAAACTAAAAAGTCTTCGTGTAATAGCAGACTAAGGGCGGTATTCACCGAGCACTCATAAACGGCTCTTAAGTTTATGAGGCTCCTAACTCAAATAATTTTTGTGCTATTCACCAACCACTCATAGCTCTTTTTCGAAGTTCGAAAATGAGAACAACTCTCTCTTCCCCAGGTACCCCCAAACTGTGAAATCAAACTGTTTTCAAAAATTACCGCACTTTGTCGGTACTTCTTGGATCCTTTATAAAATGAGTGTTGCATGCACATAAATAAATTCTTTGTGACTACAGTAATTTTAATTTCTTTCCACTTATTTTCTTAGTTTTGTCTCGGGGTGAAGATCATTGAACGTTTTAATTTGTTTTATATAGGGAAATGTTCTTACTTTACTATTTAGTTTCGCTAATTATTTCGTTCATACATTGTCTACTACGTTTGCGGATCGAAAATGGACTCGTTCGCTTGAAGGGAAGATAGACGTCAAATGTTGGTTTATATTAGCTGTGTCAAATGAAGAAAAACTACATCAGGGGCCCAATTCCACAAGAGTGAGTTTTTTCTGTGTACACAAAAATTCGTGTACACATCGATTTTAGCGATTCGGCAAGTGTGAGTTTTAAGTTTTTGACAGATATCGAATGCACAGTCAATCAAATTTATTTCCATTTGTTTTGGGTGTGAACAGAATGTGTACACAGAAAATCAGTCACCCTTGCGGAATTGGGCCCCAGAACATCATAAATGTGTGAAAACTGTCAAAACTGTCAGATTTAAGCAAAAAGTTTTTCTGAGATAAATTTTAGCTTATTATTATCCCAGACAAACAAATCAACTGGACATTTCTCAATCATTTTCTCCGCCACAAAAGAAGGTGCAGGAAATATTGTTCTTAACTGTTCTGAAAAACATCATGGAACACAAAGTGACAGAATGAAGAACAGTTTGGTAAGGTTTTTACTCATGGAACACACAATCCTGTACTTTTCTGTAATTTTCTATTCGGAGCAGATTCATTATATACACCTTTTATTATCCTATTTTTTCAAATTTTCACAGCAAACGGACAAAAGAATTATCTTCACCGCGTAAATTACAAAAAGAACTTAAAAACTTGAAACAATAAATAAAATTCCTGAAGACAAAAGGAATTACAATAAGTGTGCGTGCGAGACTCATTTTTGTAAGGATCCAAGAAGTACCGACAAATGAGTCAGTGAATTTTCTTGAAGGGTTACTTCGAAGGTTTTCGAATTAGTTTTCGGAGAGAGCGCTCATAACTTTATGAGTGGTCAGGACCACTCATAAGTCTTATGAGCGCTCATAAATATTCCCTATTATTGCTTGGTGAATAGGTTTATGAGCCTCATAAGTTATGAGCCGTCGGTGAATACCGCCCTAAATCTTGACTTTTTTAATTTGACCATAGTCTACCAACATACCCCTACTTTTTTTTCCTTTTATAGCTGCAAAATCAATTATCGTATCTGAAAATGGTAAATAAGGAAAAAAAGGACACAAACATTTGATTGAAACCATAAATTATATAAATATATAGTTGTATATCCCATCTAACTTGCAAATAAGTTAGTTTTTGTTAATAATTTTGGTTTATTTCTACTCTTAACTTTCATAAAATTCACTTTTGTGTCGTGACAGCTGTTCAGGCGTACCATATTGCAAATACTAAAATACAGGCCGCTGCGGATGTGTTTTTTTTTTTGGAAATTTCTCACTGTACTATATATAAAATCCCAAAAAAACACGCCTAATGTGTGATATCCGGAGTATAAGAAATGCCGATGTGGGAAGCGACCGGCATTTGGTTCTGATGAGTTTCAAACTACGAACCGCTGCCGTACAAAAACCAGCGCAAGATGCAGCAAGGAGCTCAAAATTCATTACGGATGCTTTAAATGAGCCCAACATATGTTAAAACTATGTCACCACCCTTAACGACAGAGCCTCGTCATTAAACGGAATTCAACATTCAACAATTGATAAGATGTGGGGTGAAATAAAAAGTGGAGGCTGATGGATCCGAAACAGCTCCCAAGCGGACGAGAGTTAGAGACTCTTGGATATCCTTTTGGGATAAAATCGAACTGCGCAAATCGTTGAAAATGCAAATAAATGCCGAAGCAGATGTTCAACGAAAAGCTGAATTGCGAAGCGAGTATCGCATTGCACATAAGATGGTCTGTTGCTGTGTGAGACGTGACAAGAGAGAGAGCTTAGATGGATTCGCAGATAGTGCATAAAACGCTACAAGAAGAGGAGATATCTGGGAATTGTACCAAATAGCCAAAGATGTTATTGGGAAAAAAAGCAACACCAACCATTCCGTAATGGATGTGGATGGCACACTTTTGGTATCAATTGCGGATCAGCTACGCAGATGGAAGGACTATTTTTGATCCCTGCTAAATGAGGATTCATTTGAGCAGAGTGCTGAAGTGCCCCAACTAAACGAGATGCGCACGTCCTATACAGGTATTGACATCGAACCCCCGTCAGAATCAGAAATCCAAACATCAATTGATCTCCTCAAAAACAACAAGGCAGCTGGACTTGACGGAATACCAGCTGAATTCCTGAAAGCCGATCTCGTAACAGCGGCTAGTATTTTACATCCGTTGATACAAATCATTTGGGAAAACGAAAGCTTTCCCAAGGACTGGTCATCAAGCTGGCTTCCGCAGTGGTCGATCGTGTGTCGACCATATCAACACCCTGCGTATAGTCGTTTATTTTTGATAAGATATAAAATAATGAATACAATTTATAATTGTCTATCCAGTTCGTTTGAGTGCCGCACATCACTGCCACCTAGTACCTGTTAAATCATGCGTTTTAACAGTGATTTGTGTTTCTTAATGTCAAAGATAAAGCCAACGCCAATGCTCCAAAAACAATTTATTTGGAAACCATCACAGCGGGAAAAACAGCCACAATTATGCGAAAACGTTATGCAAAATTTTATCAAGAGCTCAACATTTCGAGACAGTCCCCAGGCGGCAGATATTGTATTCCACTATTCATATTCGTACTAACGTAAAGGAGGGTCCACACTATGGCTAACATTGTCGATCAACATGCTAGTGTGTACGTCAAAAACTTTCGTAGCAACAATTAGAGTGGATTGGAATTTTCTGATCGATGCGTCAGGATTCAATCGAGAAGTTCAGGGCTCGAATCCTGGGGTTCCCAACTTTTTTTTTTATTTTTTTGTGAACAATAAAGTTAAAACGACATTACTAACATTAAATACTTATTCACAACTTATGTCGCATTTTTCATCTGATAAAAATTGATTAATAACGCACAAAACCAATCAATTATGTTCATGAAATTGAAACCCTAAAAATTTTTTTAATAAAATGGAATTTGTTGAACAACTTTATCGATTGCTATCCATTTGAATCGGGTTGCGTTCGGGTCAACAAATGTTGATTGGCATTGTCGATCAACATGTCTACACTTACTCAACACTGTTGATCAACGATGTTGATCTACATAATTCAACATAAAGTGGACGCGGCTTTAGATATAAATATATCACCACTTTCAGATGGCATTTGGTTTAATTAATTTAAAACAAAGCCTTTTGTTGGTTGACCCGTTACGTCCGGCACCCCCAGAATTTTGCTATATAGTATTCGATGCATTAACAAAAACACATTTAACACACAACCACTTAAATAATTGTTTCTTGTATGCAGCTTTATACATGATATGCAATTTATTGTTTGCTTTAAAATGTAATTGCATTTATTTATTTTTAGAAATGCTATAGTCTCAAAAATTGGTATTTGCGTAAAGTTATACAATGGACTTTTGTTTTTAAAAAGAAATTCTTGCACGACGATAATCTTGAAAAAAAAAATTATTTATGTTTTTCGTTTGTTAACAGTAAAAGGCGTTAGAAAAGGAAAGGTGAAAAACTCACTTTGTGGATGTTTTTGCCTTTTTAAAGAAAAGCGGCCATACCTTATGTTCTTGAAGCTATATAGTTCTGTAAAATGATTTTCTTTACTTTCAATTAAAAAAAAACACTTAGGGGCTAGTTAAAGCTACATAGCATTGAAACTCATCATTGAAAATTTTAATGGTTGATTTTGAGACGTTTATATTAAAATCAGTGTTATTATTTTGGCCCAGCCTTTCACATATGACTTTTATTATATTGTAATGACTATCATATTTGAACTATAACGACTCACAAAAGCAAAAAAACGGGCACAATAAAGCTTAAGGCCGCAGTGAACACATACCCTTAACTAATTATAACGACTCTCAAATGAAGCTTTAGAGCTTTAGCTTTGATTCTAAATGTCAAACTAAAGCTTTAGGTAGAGAAATTATGAGAAATTTCCCCTACGGAAAGCTCTAGAAGTAGATACCAGTGGTCCGTTCTTTTTCTAACTATAGTTAACTATTGTTGATATGTCAAAAAAAGTTGTTGATGTGTCATTGTTAGACTTTGTTAAGATTGTTACAACTTCATTTAGGAACGATTCGTTGTTAGATATTGTTAATGTGTCAAATGAACGAATGAAAAAAAATTTATTTGCATTATTAAAGCATAAAATCGTATAATTTTTTAATATAAATTCTCCTTTATCGCTTACAATCGGCACAAATGCTATTTCAATTTAGTTTTGTCACTGAACTTTATCAAAACCAACAAAAATTTTGTTTGTTTTGTAAACAAATCGGTTCACTTGTGCACTTTGACAGATTAACACTTTCAACTCATGTCCTGGACATGAGTTGGAAATAGTTACAAATCGTAACTATTTGACACTCCAAAATGCATTTAGGAACGATGTTATGACGTCATATTGTTACGAATCGTAACTAATTTAGAATAAAGGAACGATAAAAGTCAACAATTGTTAACAATAGTTAACTATTGTTAGAAAAAGAACGGACCACAGAACATTCTACCAACTTCCAGAGTTTGTCAAACAAGTATAAAAGGCACATGTTTGACCGGCATGGCAGCGCCACAGTTGTTTTTAATCGTGAATGAATGAAGTAGGTTGTAATAAAAGTGAAAAGGTAAGTTGGAGTAATTCACCATAGTAGTGGTGAATAATAAAGTGTTTTATTTGTGGTAAGAAAAAGAAAAGTAAAGTCTTTTATTTTTTGAAATAAATAAGTGGACGATTTAAATAAAGTAAATAAGTTTTATTAACGAAACTGAGAAAACATTACAATATCAAGGATTGAACAACCATACCAATGATCATTAAAATATTCAAAGTCTTTTTATGTGGAAGTTTGGGCCTATTTGAATTTTGTGTATGTTAAATAAAGCTCCCCTGAAAAAGGCATTAACCCCTGCCGAAGCGTCGGTAAAAGTAAATGTGTACTTAATTGTTTCATTTCCACATCCATTTTGACCAAAAAAGTCGAAGGAAAAAAAAGATCTGATCTTATCCAATTTTTCAATTATACTTAACTCAAATTGGTCAATAACTCATCTTTAAGCCTAGTTCGCTGCTGATGCGAAAAATCCCGTACAACAATTACACAACGACATCATAAACTAAAAATTTAGTTCTATACTTTTCGCTCTAAAGTACACTGTTCGATGAGCGAAATTGATAATTTAAGCAGATTGTTTGGAGAAGTCTACACTTTATAATTCAAGTAAAAAGTTCAAGTGAGCTCAACTTCATAATTGCGTTTCGCCCAGGTACGATAGTTGGGCTCATCAGTTAGATGACTATCGTACCCTTTTTTTAAGGCCGTGTGCCAATTGCGTTAAAATTCTGGTTAAATTTGATCCCAGTTAAATGTTATCCCTTTTTATAGGGGTGAGTAAAATTTAAGGTTTTTGCTGTGTCAATTGGATTAAATGGGATTTTTTTTTTTACATTCACTTCTCATTAGTTTTGTTGTTGCATTTTTCTCAGTAATGATAGTTCGCAAACATATCAGTTTGCAAAATGAATGAATCATCTGAAAAAGTATTTTCAATAAATTTTATTGATTCTTTTACATTATCAAGGACTTATCTCAAGTTATTCAAACTTCTTCTTGAGTGCATACTTAAATTTATTATAAGGTCTTTGTCTATATTTCTTAATCCTTTCATTTAATTTTAGTTTTTTTTCCATTTTTCATCTTTCCCGATAGGATTGATGACTTCTTGATAGCAAAATAAAATATTTATCTACATTCATCTCCCTCAGCAGTTTTTTTATAAGGGTTTACAACAACACAAACAAATTCGGAACGCTTAAGATACGCAGCCGAACGCGCCCATAGACATGTCAAAAATTAACCACCGACTAAAATTTTAACGAGCTCCTGAGCAGGTTAAATTTTGAAGTCTATATTCACCTCGGTAATGTCAAAATTTAGCCATGGGATCAAATTTAACCAGGATTTTAACGCAATTGGCACACGGCCTTACTTTTAACTTGAATTATTAAAAAAATGTGCACAGAATTTTTTGTAATAACCTTGATCACTTTAAGGAGGGGGGGCGAAAGAAATCAAAAAATTTAAAAAATAAGCGCCAGCCTAATGTACAAAGAACTACGATAAATAAATAAATAAATTCGGTGGCGCAACAGCTCATGGAGAACCAGAGCCTAGTGACTTAAAACTTACAACCATTCCTGTGTGCGTGTTTGTTGGCAGGAATGGAGAGGACCTACAGTTTTTTGCCGAGTTCGCACGGTTAAATGAGATGCACTTTTTCATGACAAGTATACTCTTGGAGGATTTGTCAGTTCCTCGCAAGAGGCAGTACCTCGAATAAAACATTTCTGTTTTTAGGTGGCACGGCTGGGAATCGAACCCACACCTTCGGCATGACAGTCCTACTCACCAACCATCAACCCACGAGGTACTACAGAACTACGATAAACAACTTTGAATGATAAGAAAAAGAGAACATAGAACTCTCGATAATAAGTTTCAATAGATCTGCAATTAGGACTGTTTATTTTCATTTATAATCGTTTTTCGTTCATTGTGATTATAATTTTCTAGATTTCAGTATTGAATATCGTAAAAAAAAATAAAGTTTTGTAGCAACATTTTGTGTGGTTTGGATTTTCTGATCGATGTGTCAGGATCGAACTTAATTAACTAATTAATTAATAACGCATAAAACCAATAAATTATGTTCATGAAATTATAACCCTACAAATGTTTTTAATAAAATAGAATTAGTATGATACTAGTTAGTAAAACGAAGAAAAGGTTTAAAAATTCCGAAGAGCTAGTAATTTGCTAAATATTTATATGATTGTTGGCTAGTATCATGCGAAGCCCTTAACAAAAGGCTGTTTAAAATTTTGCGCCATTTTATCGAAAGGTGTATGCTCTACAATTTTGATAATAGATGTTAACATCAATGGAGCTATAGAAACCGAGATAACCGCGAAAACGCGATTTTTGTGACGTTTGACCTTGAATAGCTTACGTTACAGACACGAAATTTCATGAGACTTTTCAGACAACGTTTAGAACTCCAAAATGAAGATCTATAAGAGTTTCCAGCTTATTATCTCTCATTCCCAGGTTGACCCTTATTTTATGCTTATTTGACTGGGCTAGTTAGGCATCTTAAGTTAAGGTAAGAATATACATTCACGGTAGGATTAGATTTAAATTTTGATACATATAATTACATTTATTTTTCTTGAACATTTTTCATCACTGAAAATAAATAACTGCTCCGTTTTTAATGGCTGCCTTAGTTCGCCTTATCCTGGTAAAGGATTAGAAAATACTTTTTCATATGGACCGTTTTCAATCATTTTTTTCATTTATTTCGATGCTGTGCATTTCCTGTTCTTCCCGTTTAAATATTAAATTTAATTATTAAACCCTGCTTTTCTTACTACATTAAAAATCAACGGTATCCTCCAATTCAATTCAAGGGATTTTATTATAGAATATGCATAGATTTTAATATAAATCTAGATGGCCCCCATATGAACTTTTGTACAGAGAAAAAGTGAAGCTTTGCGACCATTTTGATGGAGGCAGAAAATGTCAACAATAGAATTAAATGCTTTCTCTGAATAACTTATTATATCTTGGAATTTTAAAGAGGTAATAAAATGACGATTTCGATATCAAATGAAAGGTATTTTTGCCATCTCTTAAACGGTAAAAAAATTATATAGCTTCGTTAAATATATTTTGAGATATTTAAATTTAACTTCTTGCGAGAAATTTGTTCTTAGTCTTGCTTTTGTGCACTAATATCTTTTAAAATTCTGTGATGACGTGTACATTTTTTGGTATCAAAAGAAAGCTTAAATTTTTGGCTTTAACTGCAGATATAATTTATTGTCATTTCTCAAATAAATATGGCAAAAATACCATTTTTTCTCCAACAAAATGGTGGTCGAGCTTCACTTTTGAAGGCGAAGTTGGTTATCTAGGTATATATTCAAATCTATGAGAAAATGTTTGTTTGGCCCATAAGCATGCTTAAAACCGATAATGCTAATAAATTCACCCATGCGTTTCTAACAGAATTGTCAATTTTATTGGGATAGCTCGGAAACTAGGCCGAATTTGCCAGTTAAAGTCTTCAAATTTTTGTTCAAAATTACATTTTGTTTTTAATTTTAAAGGAGAAACGGCATAATTGTATGAGTTGCGTCCCATCGTTGTAACACTTTATGTATGACCTATATCAATGGAAAGGTCTCAATGAGTACTTTTTCGTTTTGGATAGGCATAAGTCTCTATCTCGTGCAGGGAAAGTTTTATAGCCCAATAACTGTTGCACTCCACTATTAATCTTTCCCTCCACAAGTTGTGTCCCAAGAGTTGTTCCACCTTCTGACCTATGCATATCAATGGAAAGGTCTCAATGAGTGCTATTTTTTGTTGTTAAGGCATAAGTCTATATCTGGTGTAGGAGGGGAAGTGTTATAGCCCAATAACTGTTGTAGATGTTAAAGCGCACTTCAATAGGAATTGGACTATAATATTTTCCCTGCACGAGATACAGGGTTATGCCCATCAGTGTTGCCGCTAGGTAATTTTAAAAGGTCGCAAAAAAAGGGTTACGAGGAAAATTCGGACTAGGAACATTTTTTGATAAATATCTAAATCAAAGTGAAAAAATGTTTTAGTAGTTTTCATTATTAAACAATAATGCATAACTAACCAGAAAGTCAAATCTTACATTCATTCGAATTTTATCCAGTCACACATACAAATCTGTACAAAAATGAACTTGCTTCTTCATGCCGTGGTTCACTCTAGCTAGAGGCTGGAGCCTTAAACCGTTAACTGATTTTCTTCAAATTCTTAACATAATTTTTTTTAAGAACATGTTAGAAATTTTTTTTTTAATATGCATATGAAATTTTCAAAACATTTTTATAAAATCATTTTGGTATTCTTAAATTTATTTATTAATATGCAGATAAAAACTAAATTAAAAAAAAATTATCGGCCCGATTTTGAAATATCGAGTCGAAAAAAAATGTTTTTGAAATTTTTATTTAAAATTCACAGACGATATTTTTTGTCAAAATGTTCTAAAAAGTGTTGAAAAACCATTAAGTACCCGCCAAGTTAAAAAAAAAAATCGAATGAGTCATTTTCGAAATACATAATGCCTTGTTTTGAAGAAAAAAAATTATTTTTTTTAAACAATAAAATACATTTTACGAAAGATTTGTTCTCAGTAGGTACTATTAAAACATTTTAGGAGTTTTTACACACAAAAAGTAGGGGAGAGTACGATAACTCAGGCGCCAAGAAATTATAACGGTTTTTTATAGAACAGTTTAATACAAGAATTTTGTACTATAGGAGGGGGGGTCTATCTCACCCCGTTTGGGCGGGAGGGGTAATTTCATAAAAACAGTACCAAAAATGTAAAAAAAAATATTAAAAAATAACGGTAATACTTACAACAAATTATTATACCTTTATTTAAAGCCAATACTCTGTTCTAGTAGCCAGTTTTTGAATCAAGTTAAATCTGTGCATGGTTTTTTGAAAAAATGAATTTTAAGCTCAAAATTTGCGAGAAAAAAGCATAAAAAAAAGGTTTAAAGTGTAATTTCTCAAAATTGTAAAATTATATATCATATTTTTTTTAGAAACTCGTTGCTCTAATTAATTTTTAATCAAAAACTGAAAACTAGATGATTCTATGTCTTCTAGTTTTTGAGAAAATTGAAAATTACTAAAACTACTACCGTACAAAACTCGAATGTTTGCTCTTTTTTTATGATCTAATAAGTGGGTATGCATACTTTGAACAATACAACTGCTTTGTATAATGTTTCCTTAATCCAGATTCTTTAAATGCAAAAGAAACTTGCATACACCCAACCTCGCACCTACCCCAAATCCTATAATGTGCCCAAGCACATGCAGGGGGGCAGCATGCCCCCCCATACATACCTCACTGTTTATACGCTAGCCGTAATACGTAAGCAAGCAAAAAACAAACATCCCATACAAAAGCAGTTATAGTAATTATCGATTTTTGATTAAGAATTAATTAGATCTACGAATTTCAGAAAAAAAAATGATATACAGGGTGTCCCGGACCTGAGTGGAAGTATTTCAGGGGGCGGTTCTTTGGGTTATTCTAAGAAAAAAATTTTATGGGGGGAAAGTTGTATCTCCCCTCCCTGAGGCAGGGAGGCGCAGTTTCTGAAACATTGACTTCAAATGCAAAAAAAAACATTAAAAATCAACGGAAACACATTTAATAATGTGCCATCATTTTTTTGAAAGCTAATACTCCATTCTTGTATTTCGTTTTTAAATCAAGTTGTTTAAGCGAATAGTTTTTGAAAAATTAATTTTCAAAGTTAAAATTTAGAAAAAAAAATTCAATTTTTTTTTCTTAAGTCGATATTTTTCAAAATTTTACGTAATTAAAGGCATTTTTTGTGTTCAATATTCAATGCCCTCATTATTTTTTAGTCCATTAACGAAAACCAAATGTAAAAATCTTTCTTAGTTTTTGAGAAATTAAGAAAAAACAAAAGGTACTTTTCCCGAATAAGCCCGAAAAAATGAATTTATTCATGAATTATCCATAATTTAACCCTTTTTCGGGCTTTTTTGGTAAAAGTACCTTTTGTTTTTTCTTAATTTCTCAAAAACTAAGAGAGATTTTTACATTTGGTTTTCGGCAATGGACTAAAAAGTAATGAAGACATTGAATGTTGAACACAAAAAATGCTCTTAATTACGTAAAATTTTGAAAAATATCGACTTAAGAAAAAAAAATTGCAATTTTTTTTCTAAATTTTGACTTTGAAATTTCATTTCTCAAAACCTATTCGCTCAAACAACTTTATTTAGAAACCAAATACAAGAAAGGAGTATTAGCTTTCAAAAAAATTATAGCACATTATTAAATGTGTTTCCGTTGATTTTTAATGTTTTTTTTTTGTATTTGAAGTCAATGTTTCAGAAACTGCCCCTCCCTGCCTCAGGGAGGGGAGATACAACTTTCCCCCCATACAATTTTTTTCTTAGAATAACCCAAAGAACCACCCCCTGAAATACTTCCACTCAGGTCCGGGACACCCTGTATAATTTTACAGTTTTGAGAAATTACACTTTAAACCTTTTTTTTATGCTTTCTTCTCGCAAATTTTGGGTTAAAATTCATTTTTTCAAAAACCATGCATAGATTTCACTTGATTCAAAAACTGGATAATAGAACAGAGTATTGGCTTTAAATAAAGGTAAAATACTTTGTTATAAGTATTACCGTTATTTTTTAATATTTTTTTACATTTTTGGTACTGTTTTTATGAAATTGCCCCTCCCGCCCAAACGGGGTGATATAGACCCCCCCTCCCCTAGTAAAAAATGCTTGTATTAAACTGTTCTACAAAAAACCGTTATAATTTCTTGGCGCCTGAGTTATCGTACTCGTGCCAAAAAGTATTTTATAGAATTTTTTTTAAGAAAAGTTGAGAAAAATTAGATCTTCTAAAACTACCAAAAACAATATACCTACGGTACCGTTATTTTTGGTGCTGAAAACAACGAAAAATGTGTGGGGGAATGACCAAAGTCCACTGTGTATCAAGTTTGAAGAAAATCGACCCAACCGTTAAGGCTGTAGTCGAACAGTAATAGACAGACAGATATAATTGTGATACCCACTTTCTTCGTCTTCCCTATAATCGTAATGACAAGTTTGATCAAAATCTGGAGTTCGAATGCCAAATTTACTGGACAGTTAAATCTGCAGCTGGAATAGCTGTCAAAATGTTGAATACACACAAATTCAACTATACGCAACACGACGCAGCTGGACAAGTTGGCCAAATTTTAATTTTTGCTTGCAGCTTTTTTGATGTTTTGAACCGAGTATTTACATGGGGGTTGAAATGAGTTTTAATCTCTATTCAACCTCTCACAAAGCCGTAAAGTAATTTAAGCTCCTTTTTCATCATTGTTCATTTTTATTTTTATTTTCAATACTGAAATATCAGAAAGCTGCACAGCTACATTATGGGCGTGAAAAAATCGCGTGCGATCGTTTTTGACAGCTATTCCAGCTGCAGCTCCAGTTACAGCACTCTATTCTGTTCAGGCAGTAAAACGTTTATTACAGAATTGAAAAATTGAATTGGTTCTCCAGCTTCTCAATATTTTTGTTTCCAACTTGATTTTTGACTGCAGAATTGCACCACATATGATGATTAACGAAAATGTGACTTAAGCAAACTGCATCATCGAACACAATGGTTATGCAGTAAAACTTGAATTTGCCATTTCTAACAGCAGACTTTTGCAGTTTGCGTTTGAGAACATTCTGCAAAACGAATTTTTGACGCTGATGACGTTCTCAAAAAAGGCCTTTTAATAGCAAAATTAGGTTAGGTTGCCAGCTATAGACGAGGGTGGAAATTTCGCTCGAACTCGAACGTCAATACGTCATGTGTCTGAATAGGAACATACCTCTGTACTATTATGTTTTCCGAACATAATTGTAGAGTTACGGAGATCCAGAGTGAACTCAAAAACGCTGTAAAGACACCATGCTATAGCTACAAATCGCAAAAATTCATTTCACAAAGTTCAAAGCACACTTTGTTCGAGAACTGTGGAAGAGTTTATAATCTTCTTCAAATTTCGAACTCATCAACTCACATTGCTTTGTGTGACCAGGCGTGTAGAGCGGTATGAAGTGTACTCAAATTTTCTGTAGACCTCATCAAGATTTTGGAAACTCAAGAAAATTGCCCTCCCCTGAACGAAATCTTGGATCCGCGCCTGTGTCCATGCAATTTTGTAGAGATTGGGTCAAAAAAGTAGCAAGATTTTAAAAAAGATTAAAAAAATCCAGTTTAAAAAAAAGTCGTCTCATGGTCGCATGAGGCAAAAAATGGGATCAAAATGTGACTAAATTTGCACAGCGGCACCGTGGCCCATATAAAA
This sequence comes from Dasysyrphus tricinctus, assembly GCA_963921185.1. Lineage (NCBI taxonomy): Eukaryota > Metazoa > Arthropoda > Insecta > Diptera > Syrphidae > Dasysyrphus > Dasysyrphus tricinctus. The sequence goes on along the minus strand of OY992531.1, from coordinate 146,906,590 downwards.
AATAATAGCACTCATTGATACCTTTCCAATGATAGGTATAGGTTTAGAAAGTGTTACAACATATGGGACCAAACACTCATTCTCCTTTGTTTGTAAACTTCGCAGAACTTTTTTCGGAGCATTGACACGCTCAAGACATACTCAAAGAAGTAGAGTCCTAAGGCTTTAATATGACATGTAAAAAAATCATATTAATTGAAAACTTTACCATTGCTTATCATTTTTCGCAGTTTTTGCCCGAAAGCCTATTTTTAGGTACTACATGACAAATTTAACATTTCTTGCCCCTAGTACCAGTATCTTAATCCTTTAAAAGGTATATTCAATAGCCTACAACACTCTAATAGTCTTATCGCTTTATTGATAAATAAATTCATTCAAGAGTCAGAGCTGAGAAAAGTAGGTTCTTAATGCAATTTATTACTGAAGTGATTTTCTTGATGAAATATATTTAGGGGTGTGTCCAAGTTGGCGGGACGGGGGTTGCGAGCGTCAGCCACCATCATGGAAAACGCGTTTTATCAAATATCTTGTGAATCGTTTATAAAGTACCTGGCCCTTGGCCTATAAGAAGAAAATCGAAAGGAACAACAATCAAATATATACATGCGAAATAAAGAATAGAGAAATAAATAAAATAAAACACAAAAAAATCTACACGCAAGATACAAATTGCAGTAAGACAGTTTCAAGTAATATATTTAAATTTGAAAATGTTCAAGTATGTATACCTATACCTACCTATGTACATAAATACATAATATTTCGACAGCGATCGCCCAGGGGCCTAATGTTTTTGAAAACGGCTCTGGATGATTTACCTACCTGTAATTACTTATCAGGCAAACTCTCTCTCTGCCCTAGCTCCGAAATAGTTTGTGCGTGTTCAAATATTTCTCGCCTTCACTTTCAAACGAGCAGTAAGTACAAGATTCAAAAATATCTGCCATTTGTTCTTTGCAGTTGGTGTGCTGTCGGCTATCAGAGCAGATAAGAAAACTGCTTGTTCCTTTTTCATTAACTAAAAAATTCTTGAAAGTTGTTTTAAAAATGCAAAATTTTAGTGAACTCTGCCAGTTGTCAGTCAAAGATAACAAATTGTAACTAAACTTAAAATGTGTATCTGCCAGTTGAATGTTAATAAATGAGATGCATTTATCATTAAAAAAAAAAATAGATGTCTGAAAGCTACCATTGACATAACACCAGGTGACGTGATCTTGGAAGAGCAACCCATACTCATGTGTCCACAATGGGAGAGCGACCAGTTGAAGTGTTCCAACTGCCTAAAATGTTCTTTCGTCATGTGTCAGTAAGTATCTAGTCTATCTTCAGCATGTATCAGACACATTTTGTTTGTTTTAAAAATATCCACAATTTAAGGGCCTGCCTGGTGTTTCCAATGTGCGTAGAATGCCCCGCACATGATCAATTCGACTGTGAGTTCTTTCAGCGAGCTAAGAATATTTCGAAAAATTTTCTGATCTCCAACTACGCGATTTATGCTCCATTAAAATGCTTGTTGAAAATAGAAAATCCGAAAACCAGCAACAGTGGAGTAAACGACTTGCTAAAGGTTAATGCCCACTTAGAGGAATACTTGAAATCAGAAACGTGGGAAGAGCATAGGCAAAAAGTAGTCCAGCCAATTCTAGGATCTGGAATAGCTGAGTATTTTCGGAATATCAAGGTCAATGAAGAAATCCTGCAGAAACTTTGTAGTTTAATTGATTTGAATTCGTACGAAATCACAAATAGAGATGGTGATCAGGTGAGAGGAATCTATCTTCAAGCTCCAACAATTCCACATAGCTGCATTCCGAACACCTTGATGGCTGTTGATGATGATTTTAATTTGAAGGTCTATGCGACAGTGCCTATCCGTCAGGGGGATATGATTTATATTTCGTACACAAATCCTTTAATGGTGAGTTATTTTTATTTACAAAGGTAATTTAATTAAATTTAAAAAGAAATACATTATCCTAAGCGTCTACTAGTATAAAAAGCAGAGTGCCATTTAATTTGCAATTAAAATAAATTCATGACTGGATTGTACGAACTTGTTCACGCGGTTTAAATGAACTTGGCTAGAAATTGAAAATGTATGGTAATGGACCAATAATGTTACGATATTTTGATATTTTTTGGCAATTTTGCTATCGTTAAATTAAAAAAAATCCAAATCGTGGGGTGGCCGCCAAGGCCGACGAAAAAACAACGGTAATACTTAACATGTCAGGCTAATTTTTTGTTTACAATATTGAAATAATTATATTTAGTAGTCTTAACCACCGTATGCTGAAATGTCTGTTAGTTTTAGAGAAAATGAAAAATAGCAAAATCTAGTTCAAACTTATATTAACATCCGGGACTTTAATAATAGTAAAATATCTTGTTATTTCTGATTTTCTCAAAAATAGATAAAAGAAAATTCAGCATACTGTTCTTAGTGGGGTCGGTGGAACAGGAAGTGGGTAAAATCAGAGATCAGAAATAAAACTCAACCTTGTGAAAGGTTCTTCAATAACTCTCATTTGTTGTCATTTTCAGTAAAAGTCACTCAGTAATCTTTATTCTTAAAAAGAATTTTTTTCGGTCAAGTTCTGAGACAAACCTTTATTTTGATTTTTTATGGCCCTACATGGAGAATTAGGCTATTTAGTCATCAGTGAATTCCTACTCGTGGATTATGAGTGATTTTGTGCAATAAATCGTGAATACCGTTTTTGATTTATTTTTAGGGAAACATGTTAGAGATAGACCTTTTCCATGTATTTTTTCGCAAAAAACAACCATTGAGTGATATCTTTAAAAATAAAAATAAATCTCAACCGATAACCTAAATTAAACCAAAAACGAAATCTTTTGAAAGGAATGTAGTAACTCTAAGTCCCTTTTCACACGAAGAAACAAGTTGCTGGAGATTTCTTTGACGTTTTCTTTTAATCTCCTTAAAAATCTCTTGTACCTTTCATACGAGGAAACAAATCTCCAGGTAATTTTTTAAATTTCCCTTAAGTCTATTGCTTGAACCCACCTTAACATAGATGTGAAAGGAAATATCAAAAAAATTTCTTCAAATCCTCGACCGGGGAGATTTTGTTCACCCCTGTTTCCCCCTGCCCTTCTCACCTAGGAACTGAAAGTTGCTGGCAACTCAGTTTCCTCGTGTGAAAGGGCACTAAGAGAGAAACCAATTGAAAATAAAGGTTGACATTTATTTCGCATCTCTGGGTAAAATTCAATTTTTTGCTAATTTCTCCAAAATTATAATATTTTTAATGTAAATGTAAGAAATTGTAGCTAATGTTACTTTACTACACAAACAAAATAAACAGGAGCGGACGCAGGGGGGTTTTGGGGATCAAAACTCCGCAAATGTCTGGAATAAAAAAACAACACAACAACCACATGAAAGACCCAAGTTCTTCTATTATTAAGGTATGTTCCATACTTCACTATTAGCTTCAAATTTTCGCAAACCTTAAGGAAAATTTCCATAAACTCCTTTTTTATTCATAAACTATAGCCTATTGAATAGACCTTTTAAAAAGGAACAATTACGTGCAAGGGTTTTTATTATTGAATATGTTTGTTTGGCCCATAAGATATCCTTGATTTTTTTTTAGGTTGGTTTTTGTTAACTTTTCCTGCTTAAATTTTTTCGTAAAATTTTTTGAACTATCCATTCCAATAGAAAATTTAATTTTGAACAAAAAGTATTATACTTAAAATTGTCAAATTCGGCTTAGTTTTCGAGTTATACCAAAAATACTGAAAAGTGGCCAGTGTGACCATTCTCTCAGAAACGCATGGGTGAATTTAGTAGCATTTTCGGTTTTAAGCATGCTTATGGACCAAACAAACATATTCAATAATAAAAACCCTTGCACGTAATTGTTCCTTTATACCCCTCATTTTCCGGTCTATTCAATAGGCTATACAACACATTTCAGCATAAGGTTATATTTTAAAACTAGTTTTTGATTCAAAATTAATAAAAACATTGCATAAACTAAAGATTATGTATTGGGTGACGAGAGGACGAGAAGAGGGATAGAAAGGATGGAAGTAGCAAATAGAGTAGAGTCGGATCATCATCCATTGGTGATCACCAGGGAAAGGATTTTGTTGACCTTAAAACATTAAAAAAGGTAAAATAAAATGCTTTAAAAGGCATTTATTAAATAAATAGAATATTAACCTTAGTTAAGGTCCAATTATAGAAGAATTACATACATAACAGTTTTCTACGACTGTCTCTTAAAAGCGCCTTGCATGAGCTAGGGACCTATCTATTTGAGCAGAAACGAGTGGAACCCATTTAAAACCCACCAGACGTCACCAGTTTTAAGTGCCATATTTACATTTAAAACCAAAAGCATTTCCCAAATTTTCGTTGAAATTTTTTAAACTTGATATTCCTTGCTGAAAATAATAGCTTTGTTACAAGGATTTTTTTGGAAAACATTGACACTATCAAATTTCGCTGAAATTCTATTAGAGAGAAGCAAATTGCCGAAAAAGTGTGGAACGGTTTGGTGGCAACTTTTGGCAAGATTTCAGTTTTGTATCTGACAACTGACATACAACCTGGTATTGATCGCCCAAAGTAATTTTTTGTTTAAACAGAAATTTTTTTGAAGTTTGGAAGATAAATTGGACAAATATTGGTGAAAGAAAGTGGAGGAAGCTTCCCGAAGGAAAAATACAGGGAGAAAAAAGAGAATATCAAGCGATGATTGTGCGAAAGAAAAGGGAGGAGCCGGATGAGATGATAAGAGAAATTGCAGAAGCAAATACCGAAACAAAAGTATGGGAAATAATAAATTGAGATAGAAAGAAGAGAGAGAGACAATGGGGGAAGGGATTGAAGAAGATGAACGAAAAAGATATTTTATGAGCCTAATTGGGGTTGAAGAAAGAGTGAGCAGAGGCAACAATGCGATGCGAGTAGAAGGAAAAGCAATTGGAATAGATGGTATGCCAAATGAGGCTGGGATATATGGAGGAGAACAAGTGATAGAGGCCGCATGAGGATCTACAGGAAAGTGTGAAGAGGAAACGGATGGGCGGAGGGGTGGAAAGAGGGGGTGATCGCACCGATAATAAAGAAAAAGGCAGGAACAAAGGTGAGCCCGATGAAATGAAGAAGGGGTAAAAGTGAGAAGAAGAATTTGCTCGCTGGCATATGCAGATGATGTTGTGGTGACGGCGATGAAGAAGAGATGGAAATCATGATAAGAAGACTGGAGAAGTATTTCAAGAGGAAAAGACTGGAAGTAAACGTGGGAAAGACGAAATCGATGAGGTTAAAGAAAGGAGGAGGGAGAAACACAACGGGAGCCCGGAGATGGAGGGAAAAGAAGATAGAAAATACCTGGGGTATGTGTTCAAAAAGAATGGAGGGAAGGTGCCACATACAGTGAGCGTCAAAAAAAAGTGTACAGCTGTGAACTGCGTTTTTGTTACTCTGTTGAAGAAAATAGATTCGATCTTTTAGGAAAATACTTATCTTATTTTTTAAAGCGGTTAATCTTCAATGAATTGGCATATAAAACTTAACAAAAAATATTATAATGAAAATTCAATAAAAAAATAACAAAAAATACTTCATTTTTATGGCGTCAAAAGAAAGTGTACACTATTCAATTAAAGCGAAAAACTTAAAACCAATACTTCATCTGCTTCCCTTTCGCCCTTAGGACAGCTTCTATACGTCTGGGGATTGACTCTACTAGCTTCCCTGTCAATTCAGCTGGGATTTTTTGCAACTCTTCAAACAAAATTGAATTGTATGCCTTTTTGCTAAATAATTTCCTCTTTTGGATCTGTTTGTACAAATAATCTCACAAATGCTCAATGAGGTCAAAGCCTGGAGATCGCGGAAGGTCTGCTAGTTGCTTAGAAGTACCATGGAGTAACCATTCCTTGACCAATTTCGATGTATGCTTAAGGTCGTTGTCTTGTTGGAAGACTCATAAATCAGTTAACCCCAGTTTTGCAACACTAAACGGCAAATTGTCTCTTAAAATATTAAGGCAATCTTCAGTCCTCACCGTACTGTCAATAAATACAAGGTTTCCAGCACCAGATGACGCCATACATCCCCAGACCATTACCAAACCGTCTCAGAAATCCCCAGACCATCACCGAACCATCTCAGAAACATTGCCGTATAGCCATACCTTTCCGAAATAAAATCGAAATTGAAAGCTTCTTTATGCCAACAAATATAAAAATTACGGTTCATCATTCTGGGAAATGATCTTGTTAGTGGACAAGAGCAAAATTGCTATATTTTTGGGTCAAGACAGCCATCAAAAATATGGCAACTGAAAAACACTGAATTAACGGGTTTCTTGCTAAAAGCATGGAGGTGGTTTGGTAATGGTCTGGGGATGTATGGCGTCATCTGGTGTTGGAAACCTTGTATTTATTGACAGTACGATAAGGACTGAAGATTGCCTTAATATTTTAAGAGACAATTTGCCGTTTAGTGTTACAAAACTGGGGTTAACTGATTTATGAGTCTTCCAACAAGACAACGACCTTAAGCATACATCGAAATTGGTCAAGGAATGGTTACTCCATGGTACTTCTAAGCAACTAGCAGACCTTCCGCGATCCCCAGGCTTTGACCTCATTGAGCATTTGTGAGATTAATTGTACAAACAGATCCAAAAGAGGAAATTATTTAGCAAAAAGGCATAAAATTCAATTTTGTTTGAAGAGTGGCAAAAAATCCCAGCTGAATTGACAGGGAAGCTAGTAGAGTCAATCCCCAGACGTATAGAAGCAGTCCTAAGGGCGAAAGGGAAGCAGATGAAGTATTGGTTTTAAGTTTTTCGCTTTAATTGAATAGTGTACACTTTATTTTGACGCCATAAAAATGAAGTATTTTTTGTTATTTTTTATTGAATTTTTATTATAATATTTTTTGTTAAGTTTTATATGCCAATTCATTGAAAAGATCGAATCTATTTTCTTCAACAGAGTTACAAAAACGCAGTTCACAGCTGTACACTTTTTTTTGACGCTCACTGTGTAAGGGACAGAATAAAGAAGGTAGCAGCCGCCATGAAGGAAGCACGGGGTGTTGGAAGGAGAAAATTCGAGATGGATTGGGAGAGGGGGGTGTGGCTTTTCGACACCCTGGTGTGGACGATGATGGGATATGGGGAGAAAGTATGGGGATGGGAGGAGAGACAAGAAATGGAAAGGATGCAAAAGTGGTACCTCAAATGGATGCTAGGGGTAGAATGGCAAACTTCAGGATACATGGTAAGAGCGGAAACAAAGAGAAATAATATAATGATAAGAGCAAGGAAAAGAACATGGATTTATGAAGAGAAATAAACAGGTAGAAAAGGAAGCGAAATAGCAAGGTAATGTTAAGGGGAGATGAAAGAGAAACAGAGAGATGGACATGGGAGAGGACCACGATGGGAACAAGGGAGAGAAGAAATGAAAGGAAGAGGGGGAAGAGATGACATTGTGAATGGATACGAGGGAGTGGAATGAGAAGGCAGGAGAAGAAAAGAAGGGAACGAATGAAAGAATCCAGATACAGCAGGTGGTATAAAGAACTAATGACAGAGGGGATCCCGCAATATTTGAAAGCGGGATGGAAGACAGAAAGAAAAAAGAGAACAGCCAGAGTCAGGCTAGGGAATGAGAAGAGAAAAAGATGGTACTGGAAACGAGAAGAAGAGAGAATGAGCAGAGTAGATATGTGAGGGTGAACAAGAAACATGGGAACATGTAAAAGAAGGATACAGGTCAGGCGGAGATGAAGAAAAATCAATAGGGGAACAAATTATTTGTTCAAAAAATATTTACAATAAAAACTGTATTGGGAATGGAATGGACTTTTGCTTAAAAAAAAGCTATAGCTTGAAATTGTTCGCGTTACCGTTGTTTATTCTATTTATTTATGTTCTACCTGAAAAGGGGGAAATAGAAACCCTCCAATGCGAATTTTTCTTGTCTGGTCTCAACCTACACACTCTAAGTGTTTTGTCACGCCTAATGCAAGTCTTTATGTTTATAAGGATACAAAAAATAAATTTGGTGGTGCAACATCTTGTGGGGAACCAGGACCCATGTTCTGTAACTATCGCATCGATAAAATTCGTCGAGAAACGATGGAAACTGAAACAAATTGTATGAGTTTTGTTTCATTTTCCAACGTTTCTCGACGAATTTTATCGATGGCCTAGTGACTTATAACTCTTAATCATTAATGTGTGCGTGCTGTACCACGATGTACTGCTGTGTTTATAGGGATATTGAGGTTAATAACGTAGAGAAAGTACCAAGATTCATAGATATTACCTTGTAAAACTATTTAAAATTATCGTACACATATATACATTAGGGTGATCGTTATATGTTTTTTTTTTTGTTTTGATATTTGTAGGGTCCTAAATCAGCTCCAAATGAAGACAAAAAAATCATCCTATAGTCGCTGTAGGGGTTAAGCCTGTATGCATGGCACTACATTTTGTATTCATTTTATTTCTCATTAAATCAATCAAAGGGTCAGCATAGCTAAAAAGGGATATAAAGTGTTTTAAAGAAAGGGATAGCATTTCTCTAAATTAGTTTTCACAATTACCATGTGTCCCAAAAGTGAATATACCTCATAAGCTAGTGTTCTGTAGGGCCCAGCGCATACTTGGTTAAGTGACTGAGTTTACTCTGAAATTATTTTTGATTTTAAATTCTGAAATTTCAAGAAAAAGCTTCCAGTATCTGACGAATATTATTTGAAAATCACATTTTTTTTAAATTGTTTGCGATATTTTTACATGGATATAGTGCGTACCTTCCCACTCAAGCCTATGAAAGCTTGAATAGGAAATTCTATATTTGCTTTTATTTCATTTTTAGATAATTGAAAATGAGAGATGAATGTTGTGTCCCGCGGACCTTAATTAAATTCTCTATTTTTTGCATACTAGGTGATTCGCGTAGCATGCTAGTTGGTGGTAGACAAGACAAAAACCCACAGGACGGGGGTAGCTCCCCCCCCCTAGGACAGGAGGGGCAGTTTAACTAAAAAAAAAATACATAAATAGAAAAGAAATTAATTAAAAAAAACAACGGCAACACTTACGCTGTTGTTTTGTAGCTTTTTGGAAAGCCAGAAGTCCATTCTATTGGTTTACTTTCAAAAAAGTTCTTTCAATAGGTTCAGCAAAAACTGTTCTCAAACTTAAAGTTTGGAAAAAAATTTAATTTGTCTTCAAAATGTTGACCTTGAAACACTTTTTGCCAAAACTGTTCATCAAAAAAAAAAAAACTTTAACCATATGCTTTCCAAAAAGCTACAAAACAATAATCCAAGCGGGGGCAAATATTACCCTCCTCCAGTGAGATTTTATTCTTAACTACTTCCAACCTACATACTCTGAATTTTTTGGCAGATCTTACGTGAATAACCTAGTAGCCAAAAACATTATAGAACATTTAATTAAGCGACTATAGAGGATGAAAATAAAAATGTGAACAAATAAGGGAATTTTGTTTCACCATTCAGACCCGATTTAGGCCCATTCAAGATGACCTTTTTTTAACGACCACCTTAATGCACATAGATTATTTCATGCAACTAAACCTACTTACATTATTTTTCTTCAAACACCACCAAATCTAAATTCGTTCTGCTTCCGCCTCTGAATATAATCATACTCTTTTCCATACATAGATTTAGGGCGGTATTCACCCAGCGTTCATAAACGGCTCTTAAGTTTATGAGACTCTTAACTCAAATAATATTTGTGCTATTCACCAACCACCCATAACTCTTTTTCGAAGTCCCAAAATGAGAACAACTCTCTATTTACCAGACACCCCCAAACTGGGAAATCAAACTGTTTTCAAAAATGACCCTTCAAGTAAATGCGCTGACCGCACTTTGTCGTTACTCCTCAGATCCTTGAAAAAATGAGTGTTGCATGCACATAAATTAATTCTTTGTGACTACAGTGATTTCAATTTCTTTCCACTTATTTTCTTAGTTTTGTCTCGGGGTGAAGATCATTGCACGTTTAAGTTTGTTTTATATAGGGAAATGTTCTTACTTTACTTTTTAGTTTCGCTAATTAATCCGTTCGTACATTTTCTACTAAGTTTGCGGATCCCAAATGGACTCGTTCGCTTGAAGGGGAGATAGACGTCAAATGTTGGTTTATATAAACTGTTTTAAATGAAGAAAAACTACATCTGGGGCCCAATTCCACAAGAGTGAGTTCTTTCTGTGTACACAGAAATTCGTGAACACATCGATTTTTGCGGTTCGGCAAGAGTGAGTTTTAAGTTTTTGACAGATAACGCATGCACAATCAGTCAAATTTCTTTACATTCGTTTTGAGTGTGAATAGAATGTGTACACAAAAAATCATTCACCCTTGCGAAATCGGGCCCCAGAACAGAATAAATAGGCGTGTTCAGGAAAATGAGATTTCAGACGGCTCAGTGTCAAAAACTGAGCAAGCGAATCCAATATTTTCTTTCCTCAGTTATTTGACAGCAACATTTCTGAGGAACCTGTTCACGAGACTGAGATGGTAAGGTTAGGTTAGGTTAAGGTGGCTGCCAGGAAAACTACTGACACACTTAGGCCAGAATAGGCCCATTGTGATACCACATAAAGACTGCGAGATGACCCTCGCTAATTAAACCAATTGGAGCTTTTAATAAAGCGATAGAGACTGTGAATGTCGATTTTATTTAAATCACTGGGATCGTCAAAGAAAAAATTTCCTAAGTATATTTTACGTCTTTGAGAAAGAGCAGGGCATGAACAAAGAAGGTGTGGGATAGTTTCTTCCTCCTCCTCGTCCATGCAGCTTCTGCAGAAGTCATTTGAAAGAACGCCTAGTCTATTGGCGTGTTTGCCTATGAGGCAGTGTCCAGTTATGACACCAATTGTGGAGCTAATATGCAATCTACTAAGAGATAACAAACATTTCGATCGCTTCGGATCCAATGTTGGCCAGATCCGTTTTGTCGCCAGACAAGTAGTGATACCTGTCCATCTGCTGTTTGTCATCAACATGGAATCTTGCTTAAGCATAAGTTTACAAGTAGCGATTGGTATTCCAATATTCACCCTGTCAGGTAATATTGGTGTAATAGTTCCCTTCCTGGCGAGTTCATCGGCTTTACAGTTTCCTGGAATATCTCTGTGTCCCGGCACCCAGAAAAGGTGAATGTTGAACTGTTCTGCCATCTCCATTAGAGACGATCGACAATTTCGGGCAGTTACGGAGTTTGTAGAAACAGAGCCTAGTTATTTAAGGGCCGCTTGGCTATCTGAGAAGATACGGATATTTAAAGTAGATATTACGTTTTCTTTGAGCCAAGATAAAACTTCTTTTATCGCCAGGATTTCCGCTTGGAACACGCTACAATGATCAGGGAGACGGAAAGAGAGACTAATGTTTAGTCGTTCTGAGTACACGCCACCACCCACCCCCTCTTCAGTTTTTGAGCCATCCGTGTAGAAATGAATTGCTTCATCTCTCAAGAATTCCTCATCATCCCAAGTGGATCTTGTTGGAATTGTGACTTGGAAATTTTTGCCAAAAATCGGCTGAGGGATGGTGTAGTCGGAGTGTTTAGGGATTGATTCGAATTTGTTCAGAATGATAGTATGGCCAATGGAGTTATTGGACCATTGAGAGATGGCTCTGAGACGAATAGATTTGCTCGCTGCCACTTGTTTAGTGTATATATCGAGGGGTGTAATGTTAAGCAGTATATCTAAGGCAGCGGAAGGTGTCGAACGGAGAGCTCCGCTGATACACATGCAAGCCGATCTCTACACCTTGCTTAACTTATCACGATAAGTTATTTTATCTAAAGCAGTCCACCATACTGCCACCCCATAAGTGAGTATCGGTCTGATGACCGCTGTGTATAGCCAGTGGGTGATATATGGGGACAAGCCCCATTTGGTTCCAATTCCAATAGCTTTTTTATAGGAGAAAAGTGCCACTGTGGCCTTTCTGACTCTTTCTTGTATATTTGGTTTCCAACTCAACTTTTTGTCTAAAATCAGACCTAGATATTTAGCTTCATCTGAGAAGTTAAGTGGGATACCATTTATTGATGGAGGGTCTATATTCGGAATTTTATATTTCCTTGTAAAGAGGACAAGTTCAGTTTTGTGGGGATTTACACCTAGTCCACATTTGTCTGTCCATTTAAGTAGTTTGTTGAGAGCGAATTGCATTAATTCTATAATGATTTGAAGATGCTTTCCTGATATTGGCAACGTCATCAGCATATGCAATTACTTTGAAACCATCCGCTTCTAAATTAACTAATAGTTCGTAAATTACGATGTTCCATAAGAGTGGGGATAGGACTCCACCTTGCGGTGTGCCTCTGCTGACAGATCTTCTAACAGAGAAGTCAGTTAATGTTGAGTTGATTATTCTACTTCTCAACATGAGGCTGATTAACTCCCTAAGTGAGCTATCAACGTTCAAGTTCTCAAGCGCGGTTAAGATTGCAGCATTGCTGACGTTGTTGAAAGCACCTTCAATATCTAAGAAAGTAACCAGGGTATACTCTCTATGATGAAGGGAATATTCAATAGTACGTACCAAATTATGCAGGGCCGTTTCTACCGATTTCCCCTTGCGGTAAGCGTGTTGTGCCGGAGAAAAAAGATTAGGTTCTATGGCACTACGCAGATGGATATCAATCAGTCGTTCTAAAGTTTTGAGAAGGAATGATGATAGGCTGATAGGTCTGTAATCCTTCGGATTTACATGAGAGCTTTTACCCGCTTTGGGTATGAATACAACTTTAACTTCTCTCCATAAAGATGGTACGTATGCTAAGTTCATACATGCTTTCAGAATTATCTCAAGGATGGGGATGATGATGTCTGAAGCCATTTGCAGTTCACCTGGTATTATACCGTCAGGTCCAGCTGATTTATATGGATCGAAGCTGTCGATTGCCCATTTGAGTTTCTCTCTAGTAATCAGACCAAGTTTATTTATTGTTATATTGTTAGACTCTATTGAGTCAGAACTGCGTATATTTTGGGAGCTACCTGGGAAGTGAGTATCTAATAGCAAGTCGAGTGATTCCTCACAAGAGTTAGTCCAAGAGCCGTTGATGGTTTTCAGGGCACTTGGCATTATGGGGTTTGACGAGAGGATTTTTCTTAATCTTGAAGCCTCTGAGGAATCTTCTATTTTGTTACAGAAGGTTCTCCAGGAGGTTCTTTTATTTTTCCTCAATTGTTTTGTATATATCTTAAGGGATTCTTTATATAAGTCCCAGTCGGAAATTTCTTTGGAATATTTAGCTTGGTTGAAAAGTTTCCTACATTCTTTTCTGAGCGGTTCCAGCACTGGGTTCCACCAGTGAGGCTTCTTCTTTCCTCTTATTTGAATAAGAGGACAGGATATGTCCATTGATTTGTTGAGAGCTAAGGTAAGATCATTGACTCTATTGTCAAGATCTTTTCTGCTTACGGGGATACTTAGAAGGTCAGGTTTAATTAATCTGCTAAGAGTATCTCTATATTTTACCCAGTTAGTTTTCCGATGATTCCGGAAAGCTATCTTTTTTGTAGTTTCATCGTTTAGATTGAATTGTATATACCTGTGATCAGAAAAGGAGTGCTCTTCTGATACTTTCCAATTCGTGATCTTTTGATGAATCGAGTCGGAGACAAGAGTAATGTCTAATACTTCCTGCCGGTTTCTGGTTATGAATGTTGGTTCATTACCGATGTTGCTTACAATGAGGTTAGTACTTAGAATAAAATCAAAAAGTGTCTCACCTCGATCGTTTATGTCGGAGCTACCCCAAACTGTATGGTGGGCGTTAGCATCACATCCAATAATGAGGCAGACTTTTTACCGTTAAGAATCAGCGATTAGCCTCTTTAGCGTGTCGCGCCAGGGAGAGGGCCAAGGTGGTCGTGGCTGAGGTATGCAGACACAATCCAGTAGATACCTCTATCTGTCTGGAGTCTGACTGCGGTTACGTCTCTCACGGTTTTGTCCAAATCCTCTTCGGATTCTGACTCAGAAGGTGACCGTAGGAGATCATCCTCACTGAGCAGATCAGTCTCCATGTCAGAGAAGCTGTCAACATTGGAAGCCTCAGGAGGCGGGTTAGGAGAGCATATCCTCGCGTTGGAAGTACCCGGTGTATCTACTTCCATTGCTGGTTGGTCGATACAGCGAGTATTTTCCTCCACTGAAGATATGATCTGTGGCGGAAGAGGTCGAGGTGTTTCCTCATCTTTTTTGTAAACTTTCAGGATAGCGGTAGTCTATCCAAACCTAATGACACCTTGAGTCGACACTAGAGGAGCCAGAGATTCCTTATTGAGTACTATGATAGCAGATCTATAAGGACCAACTGGATCCTCTAGCTTCGCGACCTTCCAGTCGTGAGTAGGGAGAGATGGATTACCGTACCTGATCATTTTCAGAATAGTATCCTTGCAGGTTAGATTTGCTGGGATTCTGATGCGAGCTCTAGGTCTGCAAGGAATGTCTTCCTTAGCCACGACTTCGAGCTTAGCACCAGGCCATAGCCCCTCTAATCTGTTAACAGCAAGTTTATATAGATCGTATGATCTCTGTCATCAAAGGCGACGAGTTTGGCCCGACCCTGGTGCCACCCTGCATCCTCAAACACAAGAGGCTCACCCGGATTCTCCATTACAAGAGTCCAGTATGACTCCTGTAATTTATTTGAGACCGTCGTCCATTGATCAGAAGAGATCATACCATCCACATTACTTCTGTCGATAACAGCTGCAATAGTCTTATCCTTTAGAACGTCACTAAAGGATAAGTCTTTTTTGGTGTAGGAGGTGTTATGCACCTTTGGTTTTTTGGGGTCCGGAGTGGCTCCCTCTACAGACCGTTGTCGCTTTGACGTGAAGCCTTTGCTGGTCATTGGTTTAGCAAGGGTGCTTTTGGCCCAAGCGAGTTTAGCGGATTGCTTCGAGTTTAGATCGGTCAATTGGATGTTTCCAATGACTTTCACTATTCTCTCTGCGGCCCGTATCTCGCCGCGTGAGGCATTTTTGTTTCTCTCGCTGGTGGAAGATGAGCTGGATGTCACAGGACTGAGATGGTGAGGGTTCTGAGATCTCACTTTTCTGAACACACCTATTTATACTGTTCTAGGGCCCAATTCCGCAAGGGTGAATGATTTTTTGTGTACACATTCTATTCACACTCAAAACAAGTGAAAACTGTCAAAACTGTTAGATTTAAGCAAAAAGTTTTTCTGAGAATAATTTTCAGCTTATTATTTTCCCAGACAAACAAATCAACGGGTACTTCGACATTTCTCACTCACTTGCTCTACCACAAAAGTAGGTACAGGAAATATTGTTTAACAACTGTTCTGAAAAATATCATGGAACACATAAAGACAGAATGAAGAACAGTTTGGGGCAAGGTTTTTTACTCATGGAACACACATTCCGGAACAGAGTCATTATATACACCTTTTAATATCCTATTTTTTCAAATTTTCACAGCAAAACGGACAAAAACAAGCAATTATCTTCACCGCGTGAATTACAAAAAGAACTTTAGAAAATTGAAACCATAAATAAAATTCCTGAAGACAAAAGGAATTACAATTTATATGTGCGTGCGAGACTCATTTTTGTAAGGATCCACGAAGTACCGACAAAGTGAGTCAGTGAATTTTCTTGAATGGTTACTTCGAAGGTTTGCTCATAACTTTATAAGTGGTCAGGACCACTCATAACTTTTATGAGCGCTCATAAATACTCACTACTATTGCTTGGTGAATAGGTTTATGAAGCTCTTAAGTTATGAGCGTTCGGTGAATACCGCCCCTAGAGAACATTATGGTTAAACAAGTTTAATCAAAGGATTTATCAAAATTGCCTTAATCGATGAGCAACATTTTGTGTAGATACGATTTGTGCTTGATAATATCTCATCATTATAAAACCAAGTTCTTGGGGTGCCCGGAATTAGGAGCCATCAACAACAAAATGACAAAAAATAGTTTTTACACAGTAAAATTATCCAAAATTTAATCTCTTAACGAACTCTGTAAATTTATTTATATTGAGTTTATAGCTGGTCAAATTTGATCAATTGATTTTGTAAGGAGTATAAATGTATTTCCTCTAGTCGCAATAATTGTATTTGAAACACTCTTTGCTATGCATTTGCAGGTACTCATAAGCAAAACGCCAAAGCAATCACAAACAAAACAATATCGCCCAAAAAACTTAATCGAATCGGAAAAAAACACTAATTAATGCATTTCTTATAGATGAAACACCAGGGGGTCAATTCTCGATCTGTGAAACTGTGAAATGAAAATAAAGTTATCATTTCAATTTTCATGGAGTCTTATCATTTTATCATTTCACAAACACGCGCAAGGCGATTCCCGAAATCGTTATGAAAAACAGCTGTCAAAGTAAGTACTAAAAAGTACCTACTAACATGAAAAATGCTACCACTTGCTCATAGAAAAAGATGATTGTGACGTCATAGACAGACCAAGATGGCGACTTGGGTGTATCAAATGAGCACAATTTGTTTCTGTTTATCATTTTTCTTTTCACAGGTTTTCACAGAATGAAATGATTGTGATAAACGATTTATCATTTGAAAACATTTTGGCATTTGTTTTCATTTTTTCACACTTCGAGAATCACATTTGGCGTGAAGGGGTTATCATATTTATCACTTCACAGTTTCATATATCGAGAATTGACCCCCAGCACACACAATCACAACACCGAAGATCCAAAGTATAAAAATAAAACTACTCCTTTTTCAATAGGAATGTGTGGCAGGAAACGACTCAATACTTCTTTAGTTTTGCTATTGAATTTTCATAATGAATTCACTCAACTCATTCTTCACACGTTGGGCAAACAGAAAGAAATCATCAGATTTAACTTTGAATTTGGGACGGAATTTGAGTTAAGAAGGCAAAATCAGAGAATGCCTAGCTGTTGCGCATTCTAACGCAAAAACTCTCGTTAGTATTTTATAATGGAGAATGGAGTGATGTTACGCATTCTCAAAAGGCTTGGCTTGGCGTAGAAGGGAAATTTGTGGGTTTGGTTAGATGATGTGCGGATTTAAGCGTTGTTTTCGTGAGTGATTATATTGAAAGACAATAATTATTTCCCGTGATATGTAATAATAATGAGAAAATAATTAATTAATATAAGAGATTAAGGGCCAGTTTCAAATGTTCCGGTTAAAGTCTCGGATAGTCTATCCGGAACTTATCTGCAAGATAAACTTCAACTTTTGGTTTCAAATATCTCGGTTAGGGATATCCGACAGATAAAGTCTCGGATAGCCTATCCGCCGGTTCAAGTGGCTGTTATAGCCCTTATCCAAAAGATACAAAAATATTAATTTCAAGCGTATGGAAAAAATATAGTTTCAGAACATTTTTTGTTGACTTTTTGAAAGAAACAAACGGACGAATGAGCATTTATGAACCACACATCTTTATTAAAACATAACATTATTTATTACACCTATTAATGTACATACATACATTTATGTATATATTCAGCGAGCGGTGTGCGGTTGTTGGTTGAGGTGGCATAATTTTTCAGTATAATCACACCTTGTGTGGTCTCTTATTGTATTTTTCAACACTTGCTTGTAGGCCAAAATCCTTATTCCGATGTTGTTTTCCAGGTTTGGACACTCCGAATGCATTAATTCTGAGAATCCTTTGCGGCTTATACTGAATTTAAATACCAAAAATCAGTGACATTTCAAATTAAAATGAAAAATACTTTTTTTTTTTTTGACAACAAAAATTGAATTTTCAGTATGTTTTTGATGTTTGTTGTTGTTCTCAAACTGTAAGTGCCTGGTAAATTTAATCACCGGTTAGTTTATCCGAGACTTTGACGATGAAACAGAAAATAAATTACTAGCAACTTTTATCTGCTGGATAGTGTTATGTGTGGGATAGCTTTCCGAAATTTTAACCGGAACATGTGAAACTGGCCCTAAGAATGTAAATCATTGACATATACTATATAATAGGTCAATGATGTATGTAAATGTATATAATGTATCTACAATTTGAATTTTAATAATAATAATAATAATTTTAACTATATGCCTGTAAGACCTAAGGTCTTTTATATGCAACCTGAATCGCACGGCACTAGTTAGAAAGAGTAGGAGGATAGGAAAGATTTGGCACAGTGGATTGGGATCAAGGTGTTTATTATCTCATTAAATCTCACGGGTGGCGTCCAGTTAAGCTGGGAGAGTATAGAAAAGAATGCTGCCTAGAATGAGGCTCGAACCCGCACCTCTAAGCTAGCAGTCAAGCACTACATCCACTGCACCATTGCCACCCGCTTTTCGAATTAGTTATAATTCTTTGCTATGAGCGTTTTGTGAACTGACTTACGGAAGCACTCATTCCACTCAATATTTGGACGCTTCGTCACTGATGTACATATGTATATTAACATTAAAAAAAAGTGATAGCTTTCGAGACATAAGCAAGTAACTGAAAAGTACCCCTTCTCACCCCCACCCCTAACATTTTTGGCTCTGACCCAAAGGAGATGAACCATTTTTGGGCCCAGGGCGTTCACTAATGAGACTAGTACCCAATGAAAGCTGACTTTTAGCCCAATCTATATGCCAAATATTTTCGAATTCGGCTCCGGAGAGTTTTAGATAATTGAGCTTGAAGTTGACCTTTCCAAATTAAAAAAATTTGTCTTTTTTGCAAACAATTACTTATAAATCCTAAAGTATGGCACGAAAGATTAATATTTTGATATCAAATGAAAGATCATAAAAATATCTTTCAAATTATGTTAAATACTTTTTTCTACACCTGATATATTTTGAATAAACGAGCCAAAAACTTTTTTAAAAATATTTTTTGAGTTGCCGTCCATTTAACACTTTTCTTTTGAAAAGTAAAATTCAAATAAAAAAAATATGTTAAAAAACAAAAGTAATGTTTCATTTTAAATATGCATCTTTTTTGTACCAAATTATATCGTCCCCCTTATGCCAGAAACATGAATGTGCAAAAATGAAAATGTTGGGAAATCATATTTGAATGTTTATTGCTCTCGTAAAATTAGAAAGTTTCGTTTATGAAAAAAATATTTATTTGTAAATTACTTCCTCATATATCTTATTAAGCTGACATATTTCTTTATGTTGACACCACTTACCTTCCCCGACATTTGGCACATTCATCTTTCTGCCATCTATACGTCCAAATGTAATACTAAATTTTGTTAAGGGATCTCGGTAAGGCGATCACAGCGAACCTATCGACCAAATGTCAACCTACAAAATCGTGTTTCATGAGAATACTATAATATACCCCTATTACACGCCGCGAAACACTGTGTCGATGCATAGTGTCGATAAAGTTTTTTGGTCGTGTAAAAAGGAGATATACCGACACAGTATTTCGAGTAGTATTGCACCGGTATAGTATGCCGATGCTGACGACATGGTATGTAAAAAGGAACGGAACGGAATGGTTTACCGATGCGGTTTGTTGTTTTTTTTAGGTTGTCTGTTGTTGGATTACTTTGAAATAAGTTTTTTTTATTTATTTAAGTGATATTAAAGGATAATGCATTATAGCAGAAACTGATAGATATATCTGGGCTCATTCAGAAATGAGTGTTTTGACAGCCCCACATCGACACAATGGGTGTGTAAATGCCCATACAGAATCGAGTTGCTTTGTCGGTAAGGTGTTTCGATGCTGGCGTGTAATAGGGGTAATAATAATATAATAATAATAATAATCTCATTCATCTTTAAATAAGAATGACTTTCCTATAAAGAGATCTTAAGAAAAGCATACTAAATTCTATATATGTACATGTATCAAAAGGCATGTTTATTGAACAAAAAATGATAAAAATTGTAATTAATGATAACCATTAATTACTAATCACTTAGTTCTCGTTATCAGAATCAGAATCTTCTGAAAAGTTGGGTTCCGGTAAGGCATCACGAATCTCAATGTTGGCCTTAACATTTTTATAAAAGATATGATATTTTTTTCGAATTACGAACGTCTCACACTTTTAATTTAAATCTCTCATTATCGACACAGCGATAGGCAATGCCTCCCAATAGACACGTTTGCCTACAATAGTCGAAGAGCGGTGACCTGTTTTTTTTTTGGAAACTTCCATTACGCAGAAGTCTTCATCTGAATAGTTTTTTTTTTGGAAAAAATTTAGACGTTTTATCTTTTATAAACCTTTCCTTAGCCAGCAAATATTTCGCAGGGGAAGTTTAAACAACCCTGGGGTTCAGTAGCGTAGCTAGGGGGGGCGAAGGGGGCAGTCGCCCCGGGCGCCAGGAGTTAGGGGCGGCAAATCGGAAAATCCTCTTCGTTGTTCATGGGATGTTGTAAACCAATTAGCTACAGAAGTTTTTTTAGTGAAAATTTTATTAAATTTTTATCAGAAAACATACAATTTTTATAGTATTCAAATTTGTAGGGGCGGTTAAATCATTTTCGTTGTTCATGAGAAGTTGGAAATAAACACAAGTTTAATTTTTGTTTAATAAATAATTCAATCAATTTTTATTTTTATTTTATCATCATCGTTGTTTATTACAGAAGTTGGAAATAAACAAAAAAGTATTACTTTTTTTAAGTTAAAAATTCTATTACATTTGAATAGGTATATGAACGTAAAATTTTTCATTGTGTTCAAATCAATTGGGACGGCAGAATCATGACCATTGCTCATTATAGAAGTAGGTAATAAACACAAAAGTTAATTTTTTAAATTAACAATTCTTTCAAATTTAGAAACAAAATGATGGCTTTCGTAATGACCATTCTCTTTTGTAGCCTTACATATAGGTACGTCGTACGTGTCTGTTGATTCCCTCAATTTAGAGATCAGAGGGGTTGACCTTTCTCAGAAAATTTTTCGCGTTAGATTTGAAAAAAAAAACAATGCTGTACCTAGATTGAATATTTTCGCAGATGATTTGTTTTTGTTTTTTTTTTTATAAATTTTATTTAAACAAAACTGATAAATGAATAAAAATAAATAAAATATTACATTAGTTTTTTTTTAAACATAAAACCAGCAAACAAAAAAGCTCTAAATAATACATAATGGCTGAATTCAACACAAAGAATTTAAAAAAAAATGTGAGTTTTTTTTGTGAAGAATAATTTTTTTTTTCGTAAAATGAAGTGCAGTATGTAGATTTTGGAGCAGATTTATTTTGAGAAAAAATGCATTAGATCAACAATCTACTACAATTTCAGTGAAGTAATAACTCTGTTATCAGACACTCAGTTGTGACTTAGCCGTGGCTTTGACCCTCTCATGGTTCATGATCATTAGATCTGAGAAATATGAACAGTATGCAAGATTTTCTGTTCAATCGTACTGAAATTATGGAAACAAAATTTTAACTTTGCTTTAAATATTTTAATGTTAAAGCACAAAACTTTATGAAATTAATGAAAAATAATACTAAGATCAATTTATTTTTCCTGTTTATCAACATTTAACTTCTATTTTGTATTTTTGGTATCATTTTTGTATTTGCCCATCGCCGATAAATTGCAATTTGGCTGTCAAATAAACAGTTTTAGCTGAGAAAGAACATTGAGAAATGAATCCAAAAAAATTTCGTCTCAGTAATCACTGAAGAAAATCTCAGTGCTCAGGTGAGATTTTTGTCCCACTTTAAAAATCTCTGAGCTCTCAGAGATTTTATTTGGTGAGACACGCCTAATGAACAATTATGAGCTTCACTATTTTTGGACGAAAGGAAACACTAAAAAATTTCAAGTCTCATGTGCCTTTATTATATACAGTCGGTTTAAAGTTAAATCTCAGTAGGTCAGAAACAAAACAAATTCATTAAGCAGATATTGCGGCAAAGTGGCGTGTATCAATATTTCGCAGAATGTAATTCCTTGCATTTATAAAAAAATATTTTCAAATTTTGCACCTTTAAGACCGATGATATGAAGGTATACATATATCACAAAATTTCTTTATAAAGTATTGTTAGACTGAAGGGGCGGCAAATTATTGTTTTGCCCCGGGCGGCAAATATACTAGCTACGCCACTGCTGGGGTTAGATAATTGAAATCAAAAAATCTTCATACAGCCTATTGAATAGACCTTTTAAAAAGGAACAATTACGTGCAAAAGTTTTTATTATTGAATATGCTCGTTTGGCCCATAAGCATGCTTAAAACTGAAAATGCTACTAAATTCACCCATGCGTTTCTGAGAGAATGGTCACATTGGCCACTTTTCAATATTTCTGGTATAACTTGGAAACTAAGCCGAATTTGACAATTTTACACAATTAAATTTTCTATCGAAATGGATAGTTTAAAAAATTCATAAAAAAATTAAGCATGAAAAGTTAACATAAAAAAAAAAAACAAAAATCAAAAATTTTTATTTTTTTTTTTGCTAAATAGCGCATAACTTTTTTTGGAGCAAAGATACCCTCAAGACATGCAAAACAAAGTAAAGTAGAGTTCTAAGGCCTTAAAATGACATATTTAAAAAGCCATATTATTTGAAAACCGACAGAGATATAGCCATTCAAACTTTACCATTTCTTATCATGTTCGCTTAGTAGCTCGTGGCTTGATGGTTAGTGCGTAGGACTGTCATGCCGAAGGTATGGGTTCGATTCCCAGCCGTGCCACCTAAAACAGAAATGTTTTATTCGAGGTATTGCCTCTTACGAGAAACTGACAAATCCTCCAAGAGTATACTTGTCATGAAAAAGTGCTTCTCATTGAGCCGTTCGGACTCGGCAAAAAACTGTAGGTCCCCTCCATTCCTGCCAACAAACACGCACACAGGAATGGTTGTGAGTTGTAAGTCACTAGGCCCTGGTTCTCCATGAGCTGTTGCGCCACCCAGTTTTATTTATCATTTTAGCTGTTTTTGCCCGAAAGCCTGCTTTTTGGTACCACCTGAGAAATTTAACATTTCTTGCGCCTAGAACCAAATCTTATATTAATCGGACCAGCCGTTCAGTCTCAAGTTCAGAAAACACTTAAAAATAGCCGAAAAACAAAATTACGAACTTAATATTCTCTATAGTCGTAATGTCATATTTGATCAAAATCTTGATTTCGAAAAATGTTTACGAATGCGAAACTTGCCATATTGTACTAAAAAAGGGGCTTCGGGCCAAAATTATGAATAATGATAATTTTATTGTTTTTCAATTCTCCACTGAATGAAATCACATTCCTTTTCGGTGTGACCAGTTTCAAAATATTTGTGATCAATTATTTTGATCGTGGGATGATTTTGGCAGAGAGCAGTACATAGGCGCCCGCAGGATTTTGTCCAGGGGGGGGGCAAACACCAAACCAATTTTGAGATATCGAATTTTCGAAAAAAATGGGTATTCAAAAAAATTTTTTTTAATTTTAATATGCTATATAAATAGAGCTTTTTGGAAGTTTTTATAAATTATTTCTTTTGAATGTTTCAGTCAATAATGAACTATTAATAGTGTTATCTAGCGTAAAATTATTTTATATTTAATAGTAGATCGTACTTATTTAACCACACACATTTTTTTGGAAGTTTTTGTATAAAAAGCAAGGTTCATAGGACATTAAAATATCATTCGTTCACTCGTGATCGTGAAAAAATCAAAAGGGAATGTTATTTTCGATTCGATTAAAACAAAATTAATTTTCACGATCGAACCAAAAATGCTAGGATGTGTGGGATCTATAAAATATGGTTCGTTCCGTATTTATAATGCGAGAACAATTGAAATCGTACGGGAGTACAAATACCTGGGAGTTTTTATAACGTCGAATTTGAACATGAATAAGCACCTAGATTGGAAATTAGCGGAGGCAAAACGAGCTATCTCGTCGGTATGAGAACGGTGTATAAAGAGCAAATACATTCAGCACAGCGCAAAGCAAAAGATATTCCGCTCCACATCAAAAGCAGTTCTTCTCTATGGTGCTCAATTTTGGGGATATCGTTCTTTTGAAGCCGTTTCAAAATGTCTACGATATTTTATTTAAAGGATTTTTCGACTGCCAAGGAGTACACCTAACTATATGCTCTATCTGGAGACAGGGGCACCGCCAATGATTATTGATACTCTTCAAATGCATTTAAACTATATCATTAAAATTATGGATATGGAGGAAAAAATGATACCAAAAATAGTTTTAACTGCGGCAGTTCAAACAAGAGGAGCTATGATAGTTGAGTGGAAGAATCTTGCCGCAGCATGTGGCATTGATTTGGTCATAGTACCAAATGGGCAGCCGTCTCTATTTAAAAGTAAGTTCAATGCGATATTGGAAAAGTTTGGAAGTGTTCTCTATGAAAGATTCGCAGCTGAAGCCAGTTCGTCAGAGTTTAGGAGCTACAATAGTCGTTTGAATTTCAATCTGCAAAACAAAACGTATCTACTGAATACAACCCCAGTGGATAAAATAAACATTATTTTTAAGACTTGAGGTGAATTGCTTGATCTATATTATATGACATCGTCCAGATCTGCCCTTACAATGTAGTCTCTGCAATATGAAAGAACACGAGGATACATTATCACTTTATTGCAGTATGCGCGGTTTTAAGAGAATTCCGGATGAGGTACTTCAATAAACTCAGCCTTTGTGAATTGGAGTTTCTGAACATACTCGATGGGGAAGAAGGATGGGATGCGCTTTATAACTTTACTGTCACTGCACTACGATATAGAAGATGTATTATAGAAGAAGAATTTTAATTTTCAAATTAATACAGTTTTATATTTCTAAAAAATGTTCTACTTTTTGCCATTTAAATGTATTTATATTCGAACATGTCAGTCTGGTAGACGGCCATAGGCCATACCAATAAGACTTAAGATTCAATACTCAAATAATTTATAAGTATTTATATTTAATGAAATAAAGAGTCAATAAAACTAACTACATAAGTATTGAAGATCCATTCACGAACCTTTGAAATAAGAAATAAAAATGTAATTTTACAAAAGGAAAAATGACAGTTTCGAAATCTGTTGACCTTGATAGATTTCAATGAAATCGAATTGAATGATTTCAATGAAATTGCCACAGGTCATGGTGATGATGGTGCCATTTTTTGAAACACCGTTTTGAAAATATTCGTTTCTGTTATAATTCTGTCTCAGCTATCCTGTCATTTTCTGAAATCACTCAAGGAACAACGAAGTTGACGTTTTTTTTAAAGCAGCCTGTTTTGAAAATATTTTTTCTTTTTTAATTCTGTATAAACTATCACCTGTGTCAGTTTCATTGAAATCTTTCAAGGAACAACGAAGTTGCAAAATGTTGAAATGTTTTTGAAACACCCTGTTTCAAAAATTTCCAAATGTCAACGAATTTCCCTAATGGCCTTTTCGATTGGCAATCCAAAAGACCGATTCGATACGTGTGAACGATTCTGAAATCAAATCCGGAACAATTTTCTCTCCTTTTCAGAACAAGAACCGCCATTCTATACCCATTCGAAAAGGCCATAAAATCACCTTTTTGTAAAAAGTGTGAAAATTTCTGATTTTTTAGAAGTTTTTTTAAGGCATCATGGACATCGTAGCCATTTTTCAACAGACTTTGAAAATTAATGGCTTGACAGATGGGGACCATGTATTTTTTTAATAAATAGCTTCACAGCTGCAGTGAATGGATACTTGAAGAAGAAAGATTTATTTTAAGGACCTTTTCAGATCCTTATTTAAATCCGTTCAGCCAATGACAAAATCCAAAACAACTTTGGACGTACTGTTTACAAATTGTTCAGCGTTGAATTATTTTTTATAAATATATAAAATGAACTCCGGATAATAGACTGTATTATAATTTTTTTTATTTTAGTTTTTCAGATCAAAATTTGATAATTATTGATTCATTTGCTTTCAAACTCAATTGATTTATTATTTTGCATTTTTTATAAAACAGGTATCCAAAGTGCATACCTATAATTTTTTCTGTGAATTTTTCCAATATTTTATTAGTTATCTACTATTCGAGACGATTCCAACAAATCAGTTATCAATTAAATACGTCCAGCCGTTCTTTATTTATAAATGGTGTTACTAACCCGACTTTGTTTTATATATTAAACAAATAAGAAATAAATAAGATTTGAAAATTCAAAACAAAAATTTCGAATTCCGAATCAAACTTTTTCTTTAAAATAAGAAAATCTTCACTTTGTATTTGTAAACAAAATTTAAATATTTACTTCAACTTCATTATTCAGCCTCATCATGAACGTCATTGTTATCGGACAATTGATTCGAATCCCAAAAAAAAAAAAAAAACTATCACAGAATCCATCGTAGTGCAAAACTTCACACAAATTACCATCATGAAAAATTCGGTGATAGTTTTTTTCGGGATTGTTAAACAAATCCGATTACCATGGAATTCGTGATAGGGCTGATGATCAATTAAAAATATTAATATCAGTCAAACAACTGACCCAAAGCAGATAAGCTTTAAATTAGAATTTTATTCTTACACAATAAAAAATACATATTAACGTTTATTTCCTATGGACTGCGGTGTATGTAAATATTGTACTTACTTACGTATTAAACATACTTACGTTTTTGTGTCATAAATTATTCTTTAGAGAAAAGGAATTGCATACGCCTTGGCTCTCTACCAAAACGATCAATTACTTCATTGAAGAAGTTTTTTTTGTTCTTTTACAAGATTTGTATGTATATACATCGTATATACAATACATAGGTATACATTGTTAAAATTTAAACAAAAAAATGCAAGTTTACGTGGTAATGCCAGGGGGGGGCAAACCATGAACTCAATAAAGAAGCTGTAAAGAAAATGTCCATATTTTCCAACAATATCGAAACAAGGGATATTTTCAGATACATTTGGCATGATCCAGAGCCAGGGGGGGGGCAAATCATGGAGAGAAGGCAAAGTATGTGTTAGAATTCAAAGAAAAAAATGAAAAATTTCTTAGTGGTGTGGTATTATCCAGAGCCCGGGCGCCTATGGAGCAGTACACATTGCGACAAACGTTTTTTGTTTTTTGGTCACACACTTTGGAGACACTTCGCCATACACATAACACCGATCAATGCACCGACACCAAAATTTCTTAGAATTTTGATTTTTCGCACACAGGCGTGGTGTCTATGGGCCACTTTAGTAACAATGAGCATGAATTTGAGCTTTTAACATCTGAAGTAACTTTTCTAGCAAATAAAATTATGCCAAATCCATGATTGTGGAACATTCATGGTTGCTGTGCTGTTGATTCCTTTCAGTTGGGAGCCAGAAACATAAATTCACGTTTCACGTTGATGAGGCTGAAATCTACATTCATGTAATTGACATTTTTAAATACTGTGGTTTCCTTGTATGCATAGCATTCTAAGTTTTGGTATAACATAGACTATCCAAAGGTTAATCAACCCACATCATTAACGCAAAATTGGCAAATTTGCACATTCATGGTTCTGGCATGAGGGGGACGATGATATTTAAAATATATTAATGTTAATAAATTGAAAAAAAAACTAGTCTTCGTTCAAAGTGTCAATCAAGATACCATCCAAAAACAGGGCTGGTGGTATGCTTATTGTTTCCTGGAGTCGTGTCGATTTGATTCGCCATCGTCATAAAAAGTTATTGTTGCCAATAAGACTTTGATGTGCAGAAGAAGAAATTCGCATCCGGTCTTCACAGACTTCGATGGTATACATAGGTTCTGTTTACCTTTAAATGTTCCCCACAGTAAGAGCGAGCCTGGTTAATTTGATAATTAACCTATTGATATCCTGCGTAGATCTTGAAAGGTGAGTATAGGGAAGTTACTCAGATTCGGAATATTTCCATCGATGCGGCCAAATGAGGCTCTGGTTCTGTTAAGATTGTTTTCTTTCACAAAATCACCTAAATAATTAGGAGTGTTTAATCGACTTAAAGCCAATTCAGAATGCTTGCATTGGCAGCGTCTTCTATTAGTGGATGCAACTTATTAAGAAGTGCAGCTGCAATTTTGAAGTCATCCATCAAATGACTAGCAGCTAAATTAAAAAATCTTGCCGAAAGAGCTTAAAATCCCCCTTTAACCGTCCATTCACGACTTCAACGACCCATCTTGCCATAGTAACACATCTGGATCTATTAGCTTGCGCCGTTGTCAATTGAAAGTTGCCTTCATCCACAGATTCAGGCATGTAAGCCTTATATCCTTGAGATTTATGGATGGACGAACGTTTTCACTAACGTTGGTGTTTCCAAACAATCCGTTGGGAATTAGTTTGTTCCTTCTTAAAACATCTTGGACAGTTATATGCTGAAAACCCAAATTAAATAGCACAAAATAATTCATCAAACTTGTCCTTGAAGTTGTTAAGTATCGTCCTACAGTTGTTCGAGTTAAGTTTAAGGGGCAGGAAAGCCTACGATCACTATCACCGGACCTTAATTTTGCCAAATTTGTAAAAAGCTCAAAATTAACGCCGGGACAAAGCTGTGGAGTTCCAGGGTTCATACCAAGCCAATAATGACATAAATGATTGATGTTACCTACATCATTAAAACTAATTGTCGTCATAGCAGTATTAGTTAAAAGGGACATCATGTTATCCATCTGTGCTCCAGTAAAGTCAGAAACATTGCTCTCCATATCAACTAAGGAAACCCAGTCAAGCATTGAATATTGGGAATTGCATAATCTGCTATTTTCCGGCACATACAATTTATGGTCTAATAACAACCTTTCTCTTACCGGTTCTGGAAATCTTAATCTTTCAGATCCCTGACAACCCAAAAATATACACCGTCTTTCAGTTGCAACAACACCCTTGTATAAGTTAATAAACACGTATTATGTTTTATTAAAAAAATATTTTTTCTTCAGGCAGATTGCCTGAACCTTTATTTTCAATTTGCAAATAACAACTCAAATTGATATCTTAACTGCACATGTATTTATAATTGAATATGGAAAGAATAGAACAAAAGGCATGAGTATGATTGAATATTAATTTACTTAGAATTTGGGTGATGATGACTGCAACTGGCCACTGCACCATGAAGTAATGTGTTCTCTGGAATTTGGGTGATGGGATTGCACTATTGCATCATTAAGTCTTCCCCTCTTAAATGCGATTGTCCTCGATCGCTTGAAGTGCATTAGGTCATAGAACTCTGCTGTCGGTATTATGTAAGTTGATAATGATGTAACTTTTGTTATTCAAAAGTAGGGTAGGTCATAAAATTTTGCTGTAGGTATTACGTGAGCTGGTGGTGATGAGATCGTTGACTTTGTTTCTTCTGAAATGACATGCAATGGTATTTCGTCTCGATTTGTTTCCATAGTTTTTATGGTAATGTTTGACTGATTGGATTTGGTAAGTAATGGCTTGCATATGGTTGATAGTGTGAATAGTATGCCAAGAAATATGATCAGCCCATATATGGTGAATTTGTGAGTTTTTTCTTCTATTTGAATTTGTTGTATTTCTTTTGTATTGTTGATGTGAAGTTCGTTGACCATTTCGAGTGATATGAGTTTGTGGTACTCTTTTTCTGCGGGAGAGGGTTGAAGTATTGCTGGAAGGATTTTATGGGTAGTTATTTCTCTTGAAGTAAACTGTTGATTATCGATAGTAAGGTTGGTATCGTGATATTTGATGAGAAACGTGCCAGTAAGATTTTGACTCATGTTTTCGGCCTTGATTGTTCCGTTGAAATTGTTAAGTAAGATGATGCCAGATGTTACTTCGTCAATGTAGGGAAGATGCTGACTGTTCATTAGGTTACACTCTGCTTTTAAACTTTTTAATAATTTAGCAATACATGTGGAGTTAGTTAGATTTACAATATTCTTAGTATTACAAATTGTTACATAGTTAATAGTTTTACAATTATTATTTATTGCGTAAATTTCATTTTTATTTCGTATGATATTTTCATATTTTATGTCAAGGGCCACTTTTCCCTTTTTAATAGGTTTTAACAACAATTTATCATAATTTGTTTCTTTTGTGATTGGTATACTTATAATATAAAGAAGTGAAGTCATGTTTGTTGCAATTTTAATTTCAGCAAAATTTAATGCTTCTTCAATAGTTTCGTAAGGAATCTTTTCTTTATCTAATGTATTTATAGCTAGGTTTATTTCTTCTTTTGACAATATTAATGAATTAATGATTCCCATTTTTGCCCAATTAATGGCAAGATTTATATTTTGCAATTCTTCTTTAATTATTTTTATCTTATATTGAAGTTTGGTTACAATTTTACTATTAACAGTATTGTCGTTCTTTAAGAATTTTAAAATTTCATTATTAATTTTTGTTAGATTGTTTACTCTTTCGTTATGTAATTTATTAATAACAACTTGGTTATTATTGTTTTTTAACAAGTTTGACATTTTCTTTTTTATAATTAAAAATCGTCATGGTCAGGATTTCCTGCAATCCATTTCCATGCGGACCCAATAAAATTTAGTGATCTCTTTACTTTCCTGGTTTTGGGTTTAGTATGTAAAATTAAATTTTTTATTTGTTCAACCTCATGCGAAATTAATGGGAATAATGTATGATTGCGGGTAATATTAAGATTTAAAGTCGGCGTAATATCTTCAATAAAATTTTGATATTGTTCAGTATCAACGTCGTGTATTATTTTAAGGTTTCCTTCTTGTATTTTTGCCTGTCCAACATGTAGAGATACAAATTGTGAATTTGAGAAATCCAGAATTTGAATTTCTCCTTTGACGGTGATGAATTAGCCTGTAATTAGAATTTCTTATTTTAGTTTCTTATTAGACTTTTATGAATCGTTCTGCCTGATTCTGTTATAACTACTGTATTCTTGTTTTCTTTTACTATTTCTTTCGTGTATCTAAATGTCAATTTTGATCCTAATCTCTTATTATGTTTGACAAAAATCGTTTCACCGGGAGAGTAATGCTTTATTGGTTTTCTTTTTTTGTTATGGTATTCTAAATCTTTTTGCTGTTTTGATTTAAGGGTTTCAATATTAGAAGCACGAACTTTCTCAAATTCTTCGGGATTTAATCTGGGTATTCGCCCATGAAATAACTCAACAGGTTTTTTACCTGTGGTGGAATGAATTGAGAAATTGTATTCATTGACTGATCGTTCCAAGAGTTCCTCAAATGAACGAGGAGGTCCATCTGCTTTAAGGCATCTCATAATTTCGGATAATGTGGAGTGGAATCGTTCCACTTGTCCATTAACTTCACTTTTATATGGAGGAGTCGTGAAGACTTTAATTTGGAGGTCATCCTCTAACATGGAAGTAATTGATGCGGAATTCAGAGACTTTTCATTGTCAATAACGACATTTTCTGGAACGCAGAAGTAGAATAAAATGTCTAGAAGAGGTCTCTTTATATGTTCTATTGAACGAGATTCTATTATTTTTGCTTGCGCAAATTTAGTGAATTTATCTAATGCTGTTAGCACGAGGAATTTTTCTGTCGAAAATATGTCTATATGTAAAGTATGACCTGGGTAATTTGGGATAGGAGTAGGCTCGATTACTTGCTTGTTTGGATGTCGGTCATATTTATTTATTTGCTTTGCATACTGTGCAACGTTTTACCAAATTTTTGATCTTATTGTTCATCTGAGGGAAGTAATATTTTTGCAGAATTTGAAGTTTGTTTTCTTCAGCGTTTCGATGAGCTCTTTTGTGTTCTGTAAGCATTAATTCTTCTTGATCGGTTTCATTTTCTATGTCTTGCACAAGAGTTTGGGTAGATCTAATTTTATAATT
The DNA here is from genome assembly GCA_963921185.1 of Dasysyrphus tricinctus. Classification (NCBI taxonomy): domain Eukaryota; kingdom Metazoa; phylum Arthropoda; class Insecta; order Diptera; family Syrphidae; genus Dasysyrphus; species Dasysyrphus tricinctus. Next base: position 146,874,747 of record OY992531.1, on the reverse strand, counting down.
TTTAAAGTGAGAAGGATAAATTTGTTGTATTTTTCCCATGACTTGTTCTGGTGTTGAAAGTCCGTTAATCAGATTGGGGTTCAGATATCTCTTAAAGATATCAATTATATCTTTTTCATTATATTTGCGCTTAATAATGGTGTGCCTGGTAAAATTCGAAAAAAGAGGTTTTATTTGATAACTGTCTTCATTACCTAGTTTTAAAATTATTTGATTACGGAAGACATTTATAGGGGATTCAACTGTAGGGATAAGATTATGAGAAGAACTTTCGGAACTATGCTGAGTCATAGTTAAAGAGTTTAAATGAGTTATTGACTGAATTCTTGAGAGTGCATCAGCTATTACGTTAGTGTTACCTGGTTTATATTTTAACTCATAATTGTATTCTTCTAAGATGGCTTTCCATCTTTTCATTTTACTATTAGTATTCTTATTACTCAATGCGTATGTTAGTGGTTGATGGTCGGTAAATATTTTTACCTTTCTTGATCCGTATAGGAAATTTCTAAGGCTTGTTAAAGCCCAAATGATTGCTAACATTTCTTTCTCATTGGTAGCGTAGTTTTCTTCGGTTTTATTTAGTGTCCGAGAAAGAAATGTAATTAGTTTCTTATCTTGGGATAAGACTGCGCCGATGGCATAGTCAGTTGTTAGTTCAAATTCCTTTTTAAAGTTCGGGTGATTAAGAATGACTTCCTTAGAAGTAAGAGCGTTTTTCAAATTTTTGAAGGCTTTCATCGCATTTGCGTCAAGCTGAATAATTTTTTTCTTAGATGCGTTTTTGGACACGCATCCATCTTCCCCTCTTAAAAGAGAAGTTAGCGGCTAACTTGGCATAATCTTGGATGAATCGTCTGTAATATCCACACAACATGCCGAGGAATGAACGAAGTTCTTTGAGGTTACGGGGCGGTGAAAGATTCACAATTGCCTCAACTTTAGCAGGATTTGTTCTTATGCCGTTGATACCTACTAAAAATCCTAGAAATTCTATTTCTTTTTTTAGAAATTCTGACTTGTCCAACTGGATCTTCATATTTGCTTTATTAAGTGTCGTAAAGACTAATTCTATGTTCTTTAGATGCTCGTCTTCGGACTCGCCAAAGATGATGATGTCATCTATATAAACATAGCAACGCTTGCCTATATGTTCCCTTAGGATATCATCCAATGTCCTTTGGAAGATTGAGGGAGCGTTCTTGAGACCAAACGGGAGTCTCAGGAACTCGTATTTTCCATTATTAATAGAAAATGCAGTTTTTTCTATATCTTCAGCCTTCAATGGTATTTGATGGAATCCACTTTTTAAGTCTATAATAGTAAAAAATTTATTTTTTCCTAATTGTGCCAGGACTTCAGTTATCTCTGGTATTGGATATTTGTCTGAAATAGTTATTGAATTCAGTTTCCTGTAATCAATGACCATTCTAAATTTTTTCTGACCGGAAGCGTCCATTTTCTTAGAGACTATCCATACGGGGGAGTTGTATGGAGATCTTGACGGTCGTATTATCCCTTGGTCAAGTAATTCTTTTACTTGAGATTCGACAACTTCTTTTAGTGCCATAGGATATGGGTATGTTTTTGAGTAAACCGGTGTGTCAGTGGTTGTTCTGATTTCACCTTTTACTTTACTCGTATAGGTTAGTTTTTCGTCCGGGTCTGCAAAAAGACTAGGACATTTCCTAATAATATCGTGAAGTTTTTTAATTTGTACTTCGGATAGGTGTGAAGTACGTATATTTATATTAAGGGTATTCATGCAACAGCGTAAAGTCGTTGTAAACGTGGTAAAGTTTTAAAATTCGTAAATCTGTCAAATTTTCCATATAAATTGTGACAGAATTACGAAGTTTTAAACTTTACAACGTTTACGACGAGTTTACGCTGTTGCATGAATACCCATATTGTTTATTATCTCAGATTTGTATTGTTTTAGGGGAATTTTTGTGTTTTCAAAGATTGTCATAAAACTTTTGTCTGTGTGAATGATTGCCTTGAGTTCTCTTAGGGAATCATTTCCTATAATGCCGTCGAATGACGTTAAATTTGGAAGAATAAAAAATTTCAGTTTAGTAGTATTATTTCTATCGAATGGATTAAAAAATGAATGGTGAGTAATTTCAATGTTACCACCAATGGAGTTGGCAAAAAATGATTTTTCATTAGGTATTGGATTTTTTATGCGCTTTGATTGAACGTAATTTTTATTAGAGCCTGTGTCTATTAAAAATTTTAATACTTCTCCACTCTTCACTTTTAGTTCAGCGTAGGGAAGTGAAGAGTGATTTAATCTAAAAAATAGATATCATCTGTGCCGAGATTCAGCTAATTCGAAGCCGCAGGGAGTGAGTGAGATGAGTCACTTTTCGTAGAAAAGCGATTCAGTTAGCAAAAGGGAGTGAGTGAGCGAGTGAAATGAAATGTCAGATTACTCGCCAGATATATCCGCAGTGACTTGGTGTATGTGTTGGTAAATTTCTAGTTTTGGATAAGTATATGTGCTTTTCTCAAGAATTCCTATTCATGGATAGGAAACGAAATAAAAAACAACAACGTAGATAAAAACAACTACCCTTTTATTGATTCTTTAATTTTATTTTGGTTTCATGTGCACATATATATATTAAATAAATTTATATTCTATTCACTTTCAACACTTTTAAACTTTTTATTTCTCAAGGGTGAAACTCACATTAAACTTTAATTATGACAAAAAAAAAATAATTGAAACGAAATATACTCCAAACTCCATTATTAAAGATTCCAATGTTTACATTGTTGTATTTGTTGTTTCATTTTGTTTTGCGTAACGAGTGTGACAAGGAGGTAGAATTTAATTCTTTTATATTTATTCTTTGTCTCATGTTCGAAACTAAATTCGAACTTACTCATTTCACTTAAATAGCTGAATCACTTTTGCGAGTGAAGTGAGATGAGTCGGCGAGTAAGGCGAGTCATCTCATCTCACTCGCTGAAATAGCTGAATCTCGGCACTGGGTTTTCAGTTTGGTCGATGGGGGAGGTTTCTTCTTCTGGATATTGGTCCGGCTCTTGGTGTTCCAAGTCATCTGTGTTTTTAATTTCCTCTGGTTGTTCATCTACTTCCGTGTTGTAGGTGTTATAAATTCTTTGGAATTTATCAGCTGGTCTCGTATTGTACTGGTGGGAATTTGTAGGGTTTCCACGTTTTACAGCAAAATGACGGACTGGTGGTCGGTTTGCGTAATTTACTTGTCTTGACTGGATGCTTCTGTCAATATCCATTGGCTCTGGCGGAGGCTGAGGCCTTGGGACGTATTGTCCTGGTGTCCTATTTTGGAATCTGTGTTGGTTGTAGTTGGGTTTGAAGGGCCGTGGATCGTGAAACAATTCCGGATAGAATTGTTTGCGGGGGACCGAAATATGACGTTTCGGTGGTATTGGTGGTGGTTGCATAGAGCCTTGTGCTCTACGCATCATATGCTGACTACTGTTCGCATATTGCGTTCGGTAATCAATATTTTGGAGTTTAAGACAAAGGTGGTGGGAGATCTACAGGTTCCTTAATGCTGAGGAGGCGTGGGAGATCGCCTCTTAATCCACGAACGAATGTGTCTAATGCCTTACCACGATAACATTGTATCATGTTGGTAAGTGATTCATGGTTCATATCCATGCTTGAGAGCTTATTAAGAATAAGTGAAAGGTGCTGGTAAACGATTTGGTAAAATTCGGGAATGGAATTATTACCTTGTACGAGAGTGGTCATTTGGTACTCTAATGTACCAATGTCTCGTTTGTCCGCATAATGGAGGGTTAAACATTTTGAGATCTTTTGCCAGTTTAGTGGCGTATTATAGGACTCAAGAGCTATATCAGCTAAGCCTACTATCTTATTACGGATGACGCTCAAAATTCCGTAATACTTAGGTGTACCTTTAAGGTGTTCGTATATTGTTAATATTCTATCGACACTTTTCTTCCAGGAGCTAAATTCTCCTGCCTGTCCCGAAAATTCACGGAGGCTTTTCACAACGTCTGGGATTTTATCTAAATCTGATAAATTTCTATCATTTCCTATGTTAATAGGTTGGTCTATGTCATTTGCAAAATCGAGGTTCGGGTTAAGTAGAGATTGCAAAATATTTCTACCTTCTCGAGTAAGAGTTTCATTAATTATTCTATTGACGTGTTCGGTAATAGCATTCATGTTAAATGCTTCATTGGGTGCATTTTGGGGTGGTTGTCCTGCGTTAGCAGGTGGTGCACCAGCCGGTACGGCATTTTCCGGACGAGGGAGTCTGACCAAATTATTAGGATTCATTTTTTTAAATATTTTAATTTAAATTTGCAAGAAAGTAAGGAGATAGATATTTAATATTTTAATATTTTTGAATTTATGTTTTTTCAGATGTTATATTAATTTTAATAAAATATAATTGTATTTTTTTCTAAACCAATAATTATTTTCCTCTTTTTTTTATTTAAATCACTTTTATATTTTTCTTATTTCACTTTTTAATATATTTTAAATCAATTATTTTTTTTCAATTTCCTGTTTATAATATTTTTAAAATTCTTTATTTTTTTCTTTTCTTTTAAATTTTATATTTATAATCTTACTTAAAATTTTTAATTTATTCTCTTTTTTAATTCTTTATTTTTTTTTTCTTTTCTTTTAAATTTTATACTTATAATTTTTCTTAAAATTTGTATTTATTCTCTTTTTTTTATAAAATTCACTTCTAGTTTCAATATCATGTAAATCAATAAATTTTCTTTTCTATATTTCTTCTTTTAAATTTATTTGTTTGCTTTCTTTTATTTAATAATATTCACTTCTATATTTTTTTTTATAAATCAATATTAATATGATAATTTACAAGATTAATAACATCTTGGGAGCTGCTATTCTTTTTCCAAATTGTTGTCTGGGATCTCGTGAGGGTAACTCCGGTGAAAAGGATGGCGGTTTCCGTTTTATCCTTACTTATTTTTTAAAGGTGACTCCGGGGCCTCTCCACTTTCACTTTAGATGGTTTTATTTTAAAGTCTTTAACTTTTTTTTTTTTTTTCACTTAGTAAATTTTATTTGAACTTTCACTTTCTTTTTTTACTTTTAATTTTTCACTTTTATTTTATAATTTTTATTTTTACTTTTATTTTACTTATTTAAAAACATCAAGAGTTTTTAACACTTTCACGGTCCCTGCTCGGGCGCCAGTTAATAAACACGTATTATGTTTTATTAAAAAATATTTTTTCTTCAGGCAGATTGCCTGAACCTTTATTTTCAATTTGCAAATAACAACTCTTGTCCAATTATATTTTGACGCCGATTTCTTCGCTCAGCCCGATTTGCACGTAGCCAACAAGGAAGGCAGACTCTCTGCAAATTGGGATGCTAACAACATAATTTATTTTGCACCTGATAGTCTTTATATGTATGTAAAGCAACTAATATTTACCTGATTAACATAGTAGGGTCGCTTAGCAAGAAAATCTGTTTTTGTCGGACAAAAGCACCAAATTTTTTTTAGGTACTATAGCCCGATAAATCTAGGAATTCAATCAAAGTTAAATGAAGTACAAAATGTTTTGATGCAGTTTTGTTCCAATGATAGATAAGAATATAAAACCACAGTTTTACACCAAAATTTGTAATGGCGTCTAGGGTAAAATGGGGTAAAACTGAAAAAGGGCCAATTTTAAACGGGAGTTTCTAGAATTTTGTTTTGTTTTTTTGTCGATAGATGTTAAAAATATAATAAAGTCATGCATGTATTTTAAAATTCTAAAAAAATTTTTGAAGGAGTTATGATTGTTTAAAAGTTGAAAGCAAGAAAATAGTTATTTATAAAATAATTCACCAAAAATCAGAAGTTCAACCGATTTTGATTAAATTTCTATTTTTAGAAAGATAATAAGAAAAAATTAACCATATTTAAGGATATTTTGATGCTCCTTTTTTACAATTTTTCTTGATTTTTACTTGCGATATAGGTACTATAGGGCAAGTTTTGGATTCGTGCAAAAAAAAATTTCGAGATAACAATCAAACATGACATCACGATGATAGAGAACACGAAAAAAGTGGGTGGCACAATTCTGTCTGTCTGTCTGTCTGTCTGTCTGTCTGTCTGTCTGTCTGTCTGTCTGTCCGTACCTCAACCTACAGCCTAAACCACTGAAGCGATTTTCTTCAAATTTTGGACTTAAGGTTTTTTTGTAACTCTCCAGAGGGGAAATTGAAATTTTTTTTTTAGCTCAAAAAATAACGGTACTTGCCATACAACCGTTAAGGAAAAGCTTATTTATCTCAAGAACGGCTCCAACGATTTTGATAAAAAAAATCAGTGTATTATTGTAGGTATGATTTTCCTTTTAGTAAGAAAAAAAATTACCAAAAACATTTATTAACGGTACCTGCCATATAACGGTTTTTTTGATTTTTGATTTTCTCATTAACCGCTCATCCGATTTCAATGATATTTTTTGCACAAAAGCTTTGTTAGAATATAAATAATACTGCATACCAAAATTTTTGAAAAAATAAATTTTGGATTTTTAAAAAAAGATTCAAAATTTTTTTTTGAAAATTCAATATTTCAAAAACGGGTTGATGAATTGTTTTGAAATTTCAGTTTTAAATGTATATTAATATATACTCAAAATTGACATACCAAATTTTTTTTTGAAAAATGTTAAAAAAATTTATATATAAAAAATTAATTTTTAAGAAAACGGCTCCAACGATTTTAAATTTTTTTTTTGCATATATTCATATTTTTTCAAGTAATCAAATGGCATACTTTTTTTTGAGCTCTAAGTTATTTATCATGCTTTTTATACAATTAAAAGAACGATTTAAATGTTTTTATACTTTTTCTATAATTACTTGAATATTTTTTAAAGTTCTTAAGCCCCACTCAACTTGAACATAAGAGCAAGTACGTGCGATCCAGTCGTGCATTTTATTTTTTAAAAACATGCTTTTTTAGTGTCAATTTTTGACACATTTTTGCTTATATCTTTCTCTGGAATGCAGTAGCGTATACAATGAATTTTTTAAAGAATCAACTTCTATGCGGGGATGGGCTTTAGTCCATATAGCCCCCACCCCTCCCTTTGAGTTTTTTAAATCACCTGTGGGGAAGGGATTGGGTCCATATAGCCCCGGGGCCTTTTGTCCATATAGCCCGGGGGGGGCTTTAGTCCATATACCGCCCCCCCTGTATACGCTACTGCATTCCAGAGTAATGAATTGTCTTCAAACTAACTGTTAAATGCAAATACCTAAGTTTTGGAAAGACAAAATTTTCACGAAAAATCAACCGTTATAATCTTTTATTATTATTATTTTTGGTTATTACCCTTAAAAGACAGTAAAATAGGTGATATTTTTTTCGATTTTCGACTCGATTTGTGAAGCTTGTAAAGCATGTACAGTTATGTATTATATACTTGAATAACAAAAAGATATTAAACTTTTTAACTAAAAAAAAACAAAAGTTATATATTCATAAACTCCAGACATATGATGTGTTTTTTAAACTAACTGTAAAATGTAAATATCTCTGTTTAACGATATTTTGAAAAATCAAAATTTTGCTCAAAAATTTAAATCAACATTATGTATGTGGTGTGAAAATTTGAAGTTTTTAGACCGCCCCCTTAGAAAGATATAGGCAAAAATGTGTCAAAAATTGACACAAAAAAAGCATGTTTTTTAAAAAAATCAAAAAAAAATTGTAGAAAAGGAGCATCAAAATATCCTTAAATATGATTAATTTTTGTTCTTATTATCTTTCTAAAAATAGAAATTTAATCAAAATCGGTTGAACTTCTGATTTTTGGTGAATTATTTTATAAATAACTATTTTCTTGCTTTCAACTTTTAAACAATCATAACTCCTTCAAAATTTTTTTTAGAATTTTAAAATACATGCATGACTCTTATATTTTTAACATCTATCGACAAAAAAACAAAATAAATTTCTAGAAACTCCCGTTTAGAATTGGCCCTTTTTCAGTTTTACCCCATTTTACCCTAGACGCCATTACAAATTTTGGTGTAAAACTGTGGTTTTATATTCTTATCTATCATTGGAACAAAACTGCATCAAAACATTTTGTACTTCATTTAACTTTGATATATAGTCAAATTTTGTCTAGGATGATCGGGCTACTACTTAGGTCCATAGCTTGAGATTTAGGGTAGGACCCATCTCGGCAGTCAGCCATCTTGGATTTTATAGCCGCCATTTTGAAATTTAGGTATAGGTATTATTAATATCTCGGCTTCTAAATCACTTAGGATCCCAAACTTGGTGTCTAGGTATACATTTTTGGGGTCAGGAAATACAACCACATACTTTTCAAATGTTAAAGTTTGCAAATATACGAAGGGGGCATGGGGGTCATGACCCCCTTGATCCAAGACAATCATAGATTATATTTAGGGTCAGATAATATACTATATAAACCAGTTTAAAATGTATCTGACTAAACTTATTCAAGGAGGGAAATGGGGGGTCATGACACCCCCCCCCCCTCAGACCCCAAGAAAAAGTATAAATAAAAACAAACTTCATTTAAACACACAGAAGTGCAAAAACTGACGCGACGTAGCCGTACGTCCGCCCAAATTATTTCATAACCGTAATGTAACCTGTTATGAGACCATGGTAATATTATTCGCGAACACTGTATGTTTTGTCGTATCGAGTTTTTCTGAAAGGAAAATTAATAAGTTAAATGCAAATACAAAATGCAGATTTTCATCATCTTGGACTCCATTCAACATGAAAACAGAAATAGAAAAAATCTTAAAATATCATATAGATGATCATAAATAAAATTTAAAATTTAATTTCTTTGTCAACTGTTTTAGGCAATGTATATGTTTTGGTTAGTTTTCTAAATGCGACCATTTACGCAAGATTTTTCTAAGTCCCCTATTACACGATGATTCTTTGCCTTTGACTCTTTTCGAACGTAATGAAGAATGGCTGTAGTAGGTGTATGGTTCGTACTGTTGACACGATCATTAAGTTGGGCTTCTATTTGCTTTTTGGCCATTAACTTAACACCAACAAATAAAACTCAGATTTTCACAAATCACAAACAAAAATTAAATCGAATCTATTTAAGCGGATCTAACCTACCTCAATGCAAACTAAGAACACGAAGGGGAAGAAAACAAAAATAATGAAAAATAACCTTGATAACACACAATAAAAAAACAAAAATCAAATATGTATGTAGCTATAATTTTATAAATACTTTTAAATAGTAGTAACATACAATTTTATATACTCACCTGGTTTCGTTGGCGATGTTTTTCCTTTGGTGAAATTCGATTCTCAAGCACAATTTTGCAGTGTCTTTTGTTTTTTCGGTAGACACTCACTTTTTTCTTTTACGCAGTTAATATTTTTCTTATCAGTTCTTTTCACAGAAAGTATGTTTATTTTTTTTTTTATAATTTTAATGTTACAAACAAAGATGTTTCAACTATGGAAGTTTAAATTTTTACTCTTTTTCTATTATTTTTGTATTTTCCCTAGCCTTCCTACTACATAAATGTTTACTTTAGCATATAATAATCTATAAAAAAAAAAGAACTACCGGTTGCGCCAAAATGTTATACGAATTATCTACGAGTATTTTATCCGAGGGAAACGCACAGTTCAAGGTGTAATTTTCGACTCAACGATCGTTCATGTTTCCGATCGATACTTAGCTGCGGCCACCCAAATAGCCCACGCCGCATTTTAAGGTTGTTTCCCTCTTGGCCCAATTGCAAAGGTAAAACATTATTGATGAGTAGGATACTGCACAGCAATAATGTTTCGACACAGTGCAATGGCCCAAATGGGTTCAACTCCGATTATGCACAGTGGACTTAATGTGGGTTGCAACACGGACGTGGTGGTAGTCCTCATTGGCAAGTTCCATCACCTGATGATCTTGGGTACAAATTTGAAGATTTCTATTGCCTTTGGTACGGGAAGATCATTTAATTATAAAGACATCAATGCTATTAACTAGAAACTGGGCGTAGAAAAATCCTTGGCCTCCCCGTATTTCACAGTTTTACGGGTTGCGATACAACATCTTCATTTTTCGGACGAGGCAAGAAATCTGCGTGGGAGGCATGGAATTGTTATCATGAGGTGACACGTACCTTAATATGCATAGCATTAAATCCTTACACAGAGCTTGATGGTGAACATTTAAAAGGCTAGAACGCTTCACGGTAATATTATATGATAAATACAGTAATTCGAACAGTGTGAATGATGTCAGCAAGGAGCTGTTTTGCCAGAAGACTAAGACAATGGAGAAACTTCCACCTACAAAAGATGCACTACTTCAACACTCAAAGCCTGTTGTATACATCAGGCAGGAGTATGGTGTACCAGTGAGCACATTCAACAGTGTGCTCCTAGTCCGGAAGACGGGGGCTGGACTCAGAAAGAAGAAAGTGGATCATGGGTTCCTGTATGGAACACATTACCTATAGCTTCAAAGGCATGTACTGAATTGGTGAAATGTAATTGCAAGAGTCAAAAAGGATACACTGGTAGATATGCTTGCAAAGCTGGTCGTTGAAATTGTACTGACCTTTGTAATTGTCAATGCTTGAAGATGACATAAGCAATTCTTATAGATAAATGCAATTCAACATCTTTCATATGTGATTTCTATTGTATTTAAATTTTATATATTAATATGTATGAACATTGAACATGTAATAAATAAATACATAAATTGTGTGGCGCAACAGCTCGTGACTAACAACTCACAACCATCCATGTGTGCGTGTAGTTGGCGGGAATAGAGGGGACCTACTGTTTTTTGCCGAGCCCAAACGGCTAAATGAGAAGCACTTTTTCATGATAAGTATACTCTTGGAGGATTTGTCAGTTCCTCGCAAGAGGCAGTACTTCGGATTAAACATTTCTGTTTTTAGGTGGCACAGCTGGTAATCGAACCCACACCTTCGGCATGACAGTCCAACGCACTAACCATCATGCCACGAGGTACTACATGTACATGTACATGTACATATATCTTATTTCATTTTAAACCTTATATCTTAGAATTTTATATTTTTGTCACTCGATTTAATAATAATTGAATAGTTTGTTATTAATATATACTTATACAACCTAACTTAAATGTATTTGCATTTAACTTATTAATTTTCCTTTCAGAAAAACTCGATACGACAAAACATACAGTGTTCGCGAATAATATTACCTTGGTCTCATAAAAGGTAAACATTACGGTTATGAAATAATTTGGGCTAGCCGTACGTCGCGTCAGTTTTTGCACTTCTGTGTGTTTAAATGAAGTTTGTTTTTATTTATACTTTTTCTTGTGGTCTGAGGGGGGTGTCATGACCCCCCATTTCCCTCCTTGAATAAGTTTAGTCAAATACATTTTAAACTTGTTTATATAGGTATATTATCCGACTCTAAATATTATATATGATTGTCTTGGAGCAAGGGGGTCATGACCCCCATGCCCCCTTCGTATATTTGCAAACTTTAACACTTGAAAAGTATGTGGTTGTATTCCCTGACCCCAAAAATGTATACCTAGACACCAAGTTTGGGATCCTAAGTGATTTAGAAGCCGAGATATTAATAATATACCTAAATTTCAAAATGGCGCCTATAAAATCCAAGATGGCTGACCACCGAGATGGGTCCTACCCTAAATCTCAAGCTATGGACCTAAGTAGTACCTAAAAAAATTTAGTGCTTTTGTCCGGCAAAAACACATCATCTCGAAATTTGACGCTAAACGACCCCACTAACAGGTAACAATTCGTTCAGTATAGATCTTTGAGGACAGTTTTGAGGTACGTTACGAGATCTGCGAGATCTCAACGAAGATCCACAGCAAATGCAAATTCTTAAATGTCCAAACTCGCGATTCGGATTAGGGTCAATTGTCGAAGCGATCAATTCGATAATTCGATAGCAATTTAAACATATCAAATCTGACTCTGATATCTTTAATTTAAATTAGGTATAGTAAAAAAGGAATACAAAAATGGAACATGGCAAATTACTTGTTCTGGAGATATCCAGTTACTTGAAATTGACCGCATAGAGATAGAATGATTTTGAATATTACGAACTTGATAGACTAAGAGCCCACAGCAGATTTTGGGTGTGAACGATAGCAAAAAAAGAAGTATAGGCGTCGAAAGCGCCATTAAAGACTATTAAAAAAATCAAAGTCTTGCAGTCCACAACTGGAGCCTTTGCTAGAAACAGTGCATCGAAAAAAAAATATGAATGCAACTTCGAGGATAATTGTGTTAGCCTAAATTGGTTTTCACTCCTCCCTTGAGAAGCTCCTCGCATCAAATATCATGGAATCTGAGATCATTTCAGTGTATAGTTCGCTCTACCGGACCGTTTAAAAAATTCAAAATTCTTGGTAAAAAACGGTTTTTTTAAACAGTCTGGCAGGGCGAATTAAATACTCAAATGATCTCAAATTCCGTGATATGGGATCCACGGAGCTTATCTAGGGAGGGGTGAAAACCAATTTCGGCTAACACGATTTTCCTCGAAGTTGCATTCATATTTTTTTTTCGATGCACTGTTTCTCGCAAAGGCCCCAGTTGTGGACTGCAAGACTTTGATTTTATTAATAGTCTTTAATGGAGCTTTCGACGCCTATACTTCTTTTTTTGCTATCGTTCACACCCAAAATCTGCTGTGGGCTCTCGGTCTATGAGTTATGTTATTCAAACAAACTCTACAATTCACACAATAGCTTAAATTACTCATTTTCACAATTTATTTATAAAACGATTCCACTTATAAAATAAAATAACTTTTGTCTTATACTTTGAATACATTTACTTAACCACTTGAGCTATAGAACTATTATATCAAAACTTTTTAATCACTTTGCCAATAGAGTACAACTTGTTAATTGATATTTTTTGTATCACTTTCTTAATATATTTATGGAAGGTAGTACATATACATAAGTATCAATGAACTATGCCTAACGGTCGCAGACTTGAAACATAAGCTGCAGTATGTTTAAGCTTGATGCATAGAAACATGTTTTTTGTTATAAAATGGTCATTTGGAAGAAAGTGTGTTAAATGGACGGCATTTACACAATGTATGATAACTGAATTATATATCAAATTAAAGCTTATCAATCAGGAATTACAGTGGTGTAAAAAGAATATAGGTCATCACTGATTTTTTCGAGATATTGACTTTCGAAAGTAACTCAAAAAATATTTTTTAAAAAAGTTTTTGGCTCGTTTATTCAAAATATATCAGGTGTAGAAAAAAGTGTTTAACATAATTTGAAAGATATATTTATGATCTTTCATTCGATATCAAAATATTAATCCTACGTGCCATACTTTAGGATTTATAAGTAATTGTTTGCAAAAAAGCCAGATTTTTTTTTATGTGGAAAGGTCAATTTCAAGCTCAATTATCTAAAAATCTCCGGAGCCGAATTCGAAAATATTTGGCAGATAGATTGGGCTAAACGTTAGCTTTCATTTGGTATCAGTCCCATTAGTTTACGCCCTGGGCCTACACTGAGGGAAAAATGAATGCACTCCGTACAGAACCATAAATGTAAATTGTATGTACCGATGTTTGCAAAGGATTGCCATCGAAGGTCTATTCACTAAGTAAAGTTAATATGTACTAGTTATAATTCAAGTTATGTATCGAATAAAACTAACAATCTAGAGTACCGATTTATGTATTGGATACAGACGTAATATACTCATTACAAAACTATGGACCAGCTAAAGTCAAATATGTTTCGATTTAATAAAATTTAAATTTAAAAATTAAGCTTATGTGCTGAGTAAAAGCAATGTGTACTAAGTCTATCTCGATATCTATTCAATACAGACGTTTAATACCCAACACATATCAAGTGCCAGCCATCTAAATAAAAAATTATTAACTACATTAAGTTATGTGCTATGTAAATACGACGTGTACTGAGTCTATGTCTACATTTATAGAATGCAGACGGTATATAATCAGCGCATATCAAGCGCCAGCCATCCAACAATAAAAAACATTTGATACATAAAGTTATATACTGAGTATATGCAACGTGCACTGAGTCTATAGTGACATTTATTTAATGCAAACAGTTTATACTCAAGCGCCAGCCATCCACAAATAAAAAACATCTATTACATGAAGTTATGTACTGAGTAAATATGACGTATACTGAGTCTATGTCGAGATTTATTCAATGCAGATGATATTTACTCAGTTCATATCAAGCACCAGCCATAAAAGTATAGAAAACATTTATTACATAAAGTTTTGTACTGAGTATATGCAACCTGCACAGAGTCTATGGTGACATTTGTTCAATACAGACGGTATATACTCAACACCATATCAAGCGCAACCCATGCAACTGAAACTGTTATACGTTACATTAAGTTATGTGTTGAGTAAATACGACTTGTGCCATTTTGACATTTTTTCAATACAGACGGTATATACTCAATACCTACACATGTATCTATTGACTAGCTACAGTGCTGAGTCCACGCAACTTGTACTGACTCTATGTGTATATTGAGCACATCAGCCATCCAAGAAATGAGTTTCAACTTATTCAGTTTTGGCACCAGTTTTTTGTGCCCCCAAGTGGCCTGGTGGATGCGTGCTATCTTCGTGTGTGAAAGGTTCCCAGTTCAAATCCGAGTAAGTATCACAAAGTATTTTTAAAATAAAATAAATATCTAGAAAATAAACTTTCAGCATAAGGTGAAACGTTACAGAGGATTCTCTTAAATGTATGGACTCATAAATCAATTTGTAGTGACACATGGACTCATTAAATATGTGGAGTAGGTACATAGACATATGGACTCATTACATAAATATGAATTGAGTACATAGACTCGATACAAATATATGTAGTGAGGACATACACACGTAGAGTACATAAACATATGAACTCATTACATAAATATGTACTCATTACATACAAATTTGATCTGTCCTCACTACAAAGAATCTGTACTTATCACAGATAACCGGTTTGTTTTTAGAAAATGCATACATAAAATACTTATATTTATTTATTGAGTGCATAGACACTGTACTAATGGCAGAAAACTAAATTTTTTTTCAAAAATTGCCTAAATAGATTTATTTACATTTATTTAATAAGTGCATATGAGCTATACTCAGTACATCATCATGCGACAACCTACATATAATTATTTACTGAGTGCATGGAAAGTTTATATTTACGCAATGATACCAAGAAATAGTGCATAGAATCTATTCTCACTACATAATCGTAAGCTGGCGTGGTACATATTCGTGTAATGAGTCTACAGAACTATTTAGTAGCTGCTTCACTGCTAATAGGTTTATGTTGTCAGTATAGATTTCATTAGGTAATGAGTACAGAAAAGTATGTGTGCAGAAAAATATAGGATGAGTAAATAAAATGATGTGCTGAGTGCATACATTTTTCCCTCAGTGTAAGCTCCATAGGAAAATGGGTCATCTCCTTTAAGGTACTTTTCAGGAAATGTTTATATCGTCAAAACAAACCTCTCCATTTCTTCGTATAATTTCCTTGGGTCTTAATAATAAAGTTTGCTCTCTACTTTTTTAACTTGTTCTTAAAGGGCACCAGTCAACGTCAGCATCACCTGAAGATGACAAAATTCATCGAATGTTCCTGCTCTCGCTGTAGAGACCCAACTGAACTTGGAACCTATTTAAGCAGCATTAAGTGTAAAGTATGTCCTGAGGGCTATGTTAGCTTCTTCAATTCCAAGTGGACTTGTGAAAAGTGTTCAGCAACTATGATTGAACAGGATGTTCAAAAACTACTTGCCGAAGTTGCTGAACAAATACTATACGCCGATGGGGACATTCGGCAATACGAGGCTCTTTTGGAAAAATACTCATGTGACTTTCATCCAAATCATTTTCTCATAATCGATTTAAAACAAAACACTGCGTCAATTTTGAGAGCAATACTTATGAATCCGATGTGCCAGCCCGGAAGAAGTGTACTTAGGAGGAAAATTGAGTTGTGTGAGGAAATGCTGCCCGTGGTAAGAGCTGTACAGCCTGGTATATCGAGACTATACGCCATTGCCTTGTACGAGTTTGTTATTACTTTTGTTGAATTAACGGAATACGAATATAATGAAGGTGAAATACCAATGGAAGAGTATAAGGTAAAGTTGTTCGTTTATAAAGTTTTTAAATTCCTAAACATTTTCTAATTTCAGAAGAGACTGATAAAGGCAAGAGAAATGTCAAAAGAATCAGTCAGAATGTTGGCATTCGAACCACCTAATTCACCAGAAGGACATTTGGTGCAAAGGATTGAGATGGAACTAAGACAAATTGAAGAATATCTTACAAAAGTTGAATGTAATAATTAAAATGGCTTCGAGACAGCTTCATATGAACAAGTTTTGTTAAACAACAAAATAAGGACAACAAAAATTTGAGACATAGAAATGGTTTTATTAATCTTATTTTTAGCCAATGGTTGATATTGAGGATTTCAGTACAGGTTAATGCCAATGTTTTTAACATTATCTTTTTCCCGTCGGATCTTTTCATAGCTTGGTACTGGGAAATATTTTTCATAATCATCGATAAGCGGAGTATAAACTGTTAATTAAAAACCATAAATTAACACAATACCAAACAAAAGTAATATACAACAGTAGGTACAATCAAACTAGGTAGGTTCTTAAATCACAAAAATTTGTAGCAGGTTATTTAAACTTTGCATAGTATTACTCCTCAAGGTCGAAAGCATAGCAGACAAAGTTGACATTTCCCTCTCCCATAGCTTCTCTCCCATTTTTCACCCTCTATTTTTCAACTAGATTTGCTTCAATACCTACTGGTAAAAGAGAAAAAGTGCGCACACACCTTACAAGATCGAGTGCGAAAATAATTGCAGTTTTCTATTTATTCAAGGTTGTGTACCTGAGTAGTTTTTAAATTTTGATAAGTGTTAAGACAAAGAGTCATCTTACAATAGAGGTCTATAAGATAACGATTTATAGTTTGTTCATTATTTCATCAGGTTGAAAACTTCCTTTTCATTTCGTCCGTTGCTTCAAAAGGTAGACAATGTTTATGAGGAGATAAAAGCGTCCACAGTTTTTTTTAAATCATACTCTGTCAATTATCTCCTACTTTCTTTTCCCCGTGGTGAACATCGGGTGCCTAGTACCTCAATCGGAGATGGGGTTTCTGTCCATGTGGACGAGAGAGGGGGTAGGAGTGCTTCCACTAAAGCACTTCTCCTTCATTAAGGTGGCAGCGGAAAAATTGCCCAGATGGAATCATCGGTGGCGTCTACAGTTCCAGTCAGGTGGAACTATCTACTTAGTGAACACCTTATATAGGGGCTTCTACGAAATTCTCGGAACTCAGGCCTATACGGAAAGGAGTGGTAAATCCGGCTCCCCACCCTTATGCTATGTTCCCACCAAAACGAAATCCAAGATTTCAGCTAAAAAATGTCGAGATTTCAAATTGGTGGAGCAGAATTTCATTGAGATTACGTTGAAATCCAGAATTTTTATTGAGATTTCGTTGACATTTCTGTGAAACCTTGTTCCAGTAGAGTCACACTAAGGTTCTGGTGTTCCTGGTTAGTGGTCGTGCCGGCGGGCAACAATAAGCCTCGAATACGAACGGATTTACTGTTGACCACCCCAGGTTGGGTCACGTATGAATGACTGACAAAAAAATTTCGACTGGTTAAAATGTCGATTTTTACCGGCTTTTCTGCAAGTTAAAATAACGACTTTATTGTTACCGACTAATTTAAATGTCGACATTTTTAAATCTCGACTTGACAAAAAGTTGACTGCCCTGATAGAAGTTGAAAAAAATATCGAATTTTATCAACTTATTGGTATTTTTCCTATAAAAAGAAGTCAATACAAATCGACATTTTAACAAGTCGACACTCTCACTTGTCGATATTTCTTCTATCGGTCATTTGAACGTAACCCACAGAACAACGCTTTGCCTTAAATGTTTGCACGCAATAACCATAAACTTCAGAATCATTAATTCTCGTCTGACTTTTTAACAGGAACCTAACACTTATTTGATGCTGTGGAAATTTGTAGACTATGTTTACAACACAATTTCTTATGTATATTTGATTCTTATAAAGATGAACTTACATAGATATTTATTTATTTGAAATTATAATGGGGCGTATTCATAGAGAATAACTAAAGTCGTGATTTCTTGATCTATAGTTTAAGACATGTTGGTTAAATAAACACAGCTCTTATTCAGTCAATTTCCCAGCTGTGTTTAGTAAAAACCCAGGGGTGACATTCTGTATGGCAAAAACGAACAAACGTTTTCGTTTGTGCGAACAATTTGATTCATGTAACTTTTAAAAACGAAAGAATTCGTTCGTGCGTGCGAAAGAACTTAAACGACAGCTATGTACTTCACGTTTCTAAGATTAAAAATAATTTAGTTATATTTTTGGAAAGCATTAACGAATTTAAAATCTTCTGATGCACTAATGTAACAATAATAAGACATAAAAGTATCACTTTTGCAAAACAAAACAAAAATCGTTTACGAACAAACCACCTTCACTCACAGTTTCAAATATTCACCAAGATTGAATCTCAAACAGCATTAAATAACCCATCCTCAAATAATATGAAATATATAAATAAAGATTATACACCAAGAAGAAATGATTCGTCAATAGTTTTATAACAATTAAGCCAGGAGAAGTGTTATTTGACTAAATTATGACTTCCCTACAAATCACAATAAACTTTTTTTTATTTTTATTTATTCTATTCGTATTTATATTTTTCCAGACCTAGAGAGATGTGTGCCTCGTTTTTCACCACATTTTACCATTTATGAAAAGCCACCATATAAAAAAAAAGGAACTACTTTGTTTTGAATCAAGACGACTATAGCTAAAAATGATACTTATATGTTCCTTAATTAATTGTAAGGGCTTTCGTTCAAGTTATATATATTTTTGTATCCTAAATCATATATTTATTTATACTTTTCCACCACTTTTTTGTGTTCGACTAGTCACCATCTGCATCTATGTCATCTCTAACCAAATTCGAAGCACCTAAAAGTAGGCAATGAAAAACAGAGGCTCTCAAACTTGAGCGAACCAAATAAATTAAACGACATGCGATATGGAATGCCAACTTTCGCTTTCGCACGATTTCTTTCGTTTTTGAAAAACGAACCTTCGCTTTCGTTTCGTTTATTACAGAATCTGGCCCCAGGTCTTTGTTTTCATATACTGTTTCTGTTTAATATACAGGAATTTTGATACTAATAGAGCACGTATTCAGTTTTTAAAGTAGCGTGCGCAAAACAGAAAAAAGATTATTTGAATATTTTCTACGTAACTTTTCAATTTTTTAAAATGTAAGGGAAATTCAATGCAAGGAAATCCTCCAGTATCAATGATGTCCGAACGTTGTGGGGAGCCAACGTTGACTATCCTCGCTGTAGGCAAGGTAATGCTATGGATATCTAGACCAAAACAAAGAAATACTGTGAGGAAGTTCAACGTGCCGTCCGATTATTTTTGCTCCAAGTGAGCTCTCATTTCCGATACATTCCAAACCAATGAGTCATGGCAGGCTCCTGGATGCGAGGCATCGACGAAACGAATTCGCATTTCCTCATCGCAAACCTAAAACACGAATGAATAAATGATGAATAAACTTGAACGCATACAACGGTTTAAACTTCTCACAAGCAAAACATTAACAGCCTTATTCATTAGAATGCGCTAAACAGATGAATAGTTATGCACTGCATAAGGATTTATGTAGCCACTATGTAACGTTACATAGATCCTTATTCATAAAAAAATTCCCCATCCATTTTAGTTATGCAACGCTTGTGTCAAATAAAGTACCACAAAGAGGAAATCTATTACGTTTTACTTCAACTTCACATAAACAAGCATCAGCTGTTTGTGAAAAATCAATAAAAGAAAAATGCTTCCAGTTCGGTCTTTTCAATTTCTGTGTCTATAATATTATAATTTTGTAGTTTTCTTGTGTCATTACTCATTTTTAGCAAAAATAAATAAAAGTTTCGATAAAAACTCATACCAATTCCATTCCATTTACTCTCAGTGAATTTTTATAAAAAAAAAAAAAACAAAACAACCCCCAGTTTTCCTGCTGCGCTGCCGCCACCGGTTGGATTGTTTTTAGTTTCTATTTATTTTTGTTTTTCTATTCTATTTTCATTGTGTTATCTATTGTTTATAGTAGATACGCATTTACATATGTGCATAAATAAAAGAAAATTAGTTTTTTTGAGAAAATAATCTGTTTTGTTGTTTTATTTCATTATTTCTTTGCTTACATTTTTTATTGGGAAGAATAGGTATAAATATGTATATGTGCGCATATCAAAATATTTCACTTTTGTGTGTGTTAGTGACATTTTGATACTAAAATATCCTTATGTTGCCACTATTCAACCTCCAAACTCGTTTAGCTTATAATGAGTCTATGTAACGTTGCATATGTTTTATGAATAAGGTTTTTGCGTTCAGATGCATTATAACGAGTACATAGCACTATGCAAAAGCTATGATGCGTTTATGAATAAGGCTGTAAGGCTATAAAATCGTTTTCTGTTGAAATAGAGATGTTTTGCGGTGCGATTATTTTACAGTGGGTTCCGTCAATGCACCCGATTACCCTTGGTAGTTTATATTTGTTGTAAAAATATAACTTCGTTTTCCTCCTTTCTTCTGCTGTTTGGATTTTTATCCAATTTGGGCAAATTGTTTCTTCCATGATGTTTAAAAAGGACGATAAAACTTCAGAAAAAGAAGACTGAGCAAGGCCCGCTTCATGATCTTTGCCCACACCCCTCTGATAGCCTCCCTCGGCAAAAAAGCGCAAGCATGCACTTAGTTTGACAATATTGGGAACACCTAATGATTTTTTTGGTTGCGTTATGTTAGCAGAAAGCGTATCGAGTAGGTACATGAATAAATACTTATTCACTTTCTTGTTTTTTTTTAAATCTGAAAAAGAAAAACAATATGAAAAAGGTGCAAAATTTGACTTCGTTGTTCACTTTTACTTACAATTCTTGAGGTAGCTCCAAAGGATTTGGTCTATCCCTTAAATTGCTACTCATACATCTTACTTCATTTTTTTTTCCTTCTATTTTCTTCTTCTATTGGTAAAAGTATTCTCATTCCAAGCATTTTTAATTTTTCATCGAAATTTTTTGGATCAATTCACAAATAGTTATTTAATTTCATGTGGAGTGTTCTTTCAAAACAGTGTTAATAGGCGTGTTTTATTATCATCGGGATCTGGATCTGGATTAAGTTTTACACGTAATACAAAAACAAAATAATGGGAAATTTTCTAAAATTGTTTTTGTAACACGTGTTAAAAGAAGATCCAGATTCAGATCCCGATGATAAAAAACACGCCTAATAGATGTTAGAATTTAATCCATATTGAAATGTAGAATGACAAGATTATAATAGCGTTTTCGTTTGGTAATCTGGAAGAAAACATCGGAGTTATATAATCTGGGATGTAAAACGAGAAAGTTGCAAGGTTTTAATGATTCTGACGCTCTTGAAAATACTGCTGAACGGTTTTTATATAAAACACGCTGCTCTTTTTTCGTTGTGTAGTGTGAGAACTCTTATAAGACACCGTGTTCGTGAAATTTGAGAGTAAGAATGCTTTTATCGCTGGTACAAAAATTCCTTGGTTTGAAAGATTCCTATGTTATAACATAACATTTTTGTTTTAATAACAAGGTTTTTTTCACTTTTCGCGAGTATTTAGTGTTATTGAAACCTCATAACACTACAAAACAATTCGAAGATAGTTTTCGAAAAAAATATAATTTTTATTCTGTTGGCACTATTTTTTCTCGGGGGGAATTAGTTCCGAAGAAGATTCACGATCGCAGAAAATTATTCGAGGGAATAAAATATTTCCAGGGAAATAAAACTCCCAGGGAGATTCACGATAGGGCCCATTGTTAGCGCCGGATTTAGCTTTTTTGGGCCCTAGGCCTGAAGAGTAAATGGTGCCCCCTTTGCATATATTCTCTTATATTGTATGGCTTTTTTTCCTCCTTTCTTCTGCTGTTTGGATTTTTATCCAATTTGGGCAAATTGTTTCTTCCATGATGTTTAAAAAGGACGATAAAACTTCAGAAAAAGAAGACTGAGCAAGGCCCGCTTCATGATCTTTGCCCACACCCCTCTGATAGCCTCCCTCGGCAAAAAAGCGCAAGCATGCACTTAGTTTGACAATATTGGGAAAACCTAATGATTTTTTTGGTTGCGTTATGTTAGCAGAAAGCGTATCGAGTAGGTACATGAATAAATACTTATTCACTTTCTTGTTTTTTTTAAATCTGAAAAAGAAAAACAATATGAAAAAGGTGCAAAATTTGACTTCGTTGTTCACTTTTACTTACAATTCTTGAGGTAGCTCCAAAGGATTTGGTCTATCCCTTAAATTGCTACTCATACATCTTACTTCATTTTTTTTCCTTCTATTTTCTTCTTCTATTGGTAAAAGTATTCTCATTCCAAGCATTTTTAATTTTTCATCGAAATTTTTTGGATCAATTCACAAATAGTTATTTAATTTCATGTGGAGTGTTCTTTCAAAACAGTGTTAATAGGCGTGTTTTATTATCATCGGGATCTGGATCTGGATTAAGTTTTACACGTAATACAAAAACAAAATAATGGGAAATTTTCTAAAATTGTTTTTGTAACACGTGTTAAAAGAAGATCCAGATTCAGATCCCGATGATAAAAAACACGCCTAATAGATGTTAGAATTTAATCCATATTGAAATGTAGAATGACAAGATTATAATAGCGTTTTCGTTTGGTAATCTGGAAGAAAACATCGGAGTTATATAATCTGGGATGTAAAACGAGAAAGTTGCAAGGTTTTAATGATTCTGACGCTCTTGAAAATACTGCTGAACGGTTTTTATATAAAACACGCTGCTCTTTTTTCGTTGTGTAGTGTGAGAACTCTTATAAGACACCGTGTTCGTGAAATTTGAGAGTAAGAATGCTTTTATCGCTGGTACAAAAATTCCTTGGTTTGAAAGATTCCTATGTTATAACATAACATTTTTGTTTTAATAACAAGGTTTTTTTCACTTTTCGCGAGTATTTAGTGTTATTGAAACCTCATAACACTACAAAACAATTCGAAGATAGTTTTCGAAAAAAATATAATTTTTATTCTGTTGGCACTATTTTTTCTCGGGGGGAATTAGTTCCGAAGAAGATTCACGATCGCAGAAAATTATTCGAGGGAATAAAATATTTCCAGGGAAATAAAACTCCCAGGGAGATTCACGATAGGGCCCATTGTTAGCGCCGGATTTAGCTTTTTTGGGCCCTAGGCCTGAAGAGTAAATGGTGCCCCCTTTGCATATATTCTCTTATATTGTATGGCTTACTACATACAAAATTAAATACTTAAGAAAACAAATTACAACGAATTCCATAAAACAAAAATTAATTTTATTAATAATGGTAGTTACAAGAATATATACATATCTATACGACTATTTTTTACAGATTTTTTTACTTAATATTTGAAATATTGTTTTCTTGTTCTTTTAGCAGCGAAGTCTTTTATAAGTTCATCGAAATCTTTTCATGAAGCAAATCACTCTCAATACAGAGCAGAGATAGTTTATTGACTAAATGATCTTTCCGCAGAACAATTTGTCACTATCAGACTTAAAAATAAACGTAATGCCGTGTCTACGTTCGGAAACGCTGATGTAATTTTATCTTCCCACATAATCTTATATAAATTAGCTTGATTGAAAAATTTAAAATGATTGCCATTTGTATGCATCACATAACGATGGAATTGTATTAACTCGTCAGCAAGTTCTGAATTAAAATCTTCCGGATAATTTGACACCAAACGCTGGGCACAGGCTATAACGTTGACTTTTTCATTGCTTGTGCAAGGAAAATCAAATCGTTCAGAAATGTCCTTATATATTTTACTTCTGGAATCCATTTGTATTCTTCACTTATCGATAATAATATAAAAAGCGTTTATTCGAAACTTATCCTTCGGGCTTAAATCTAAATCGGCAGCATTACCATCGTTAGCCATTTTTCTGCGAATTCGTTTTCGTGTAATCATGTAGCTGCCATCAGGTAGAAGTTCTTTACACCCCGACTCCACAGGAGATAATTTCTATCAGGATGCCCATCTTGACAGTAGATATCCAATGGAGTCACTCCGTTTCATCTCTTGTTGGGATGTCAGAGATATCTATCTGCGATTATATCTTGACAGAGATCGCTGACATGAATTTTGACAGATGAAGATTTTTTTTTGCTTGTTGTCTCATTTGCTCTCATTATTCTGAATATCTGTCCATATCCATTTACAGTTTTTTCTTCGACAAATAGAAATTTATTTTTTTATATTTTTGGAAACTAATAGGTATTCATTCAGTTTCGCTTTCGTGATTTGTTGGACAAATTTCGGAAAATTGCGTGTTCTTATAAATTAACAATCTCCTGAAGCAGTCAAATAAATCTATATTTAGTAGGTAATTACAGTGCTAACAAAAACAACTTTTTGCAAGAGATAAAACTCTGTCTTATGTTTTAATCGTCTTATTAATAAATGCTCTAATTATTACCTCATTAAAAGTAATAATAACAAAAACGATTTATATTTTCAATATTCTACTTTTTACTAAAAGAAAAATATGGGTATTCGCTTTGCAAACAAAACGAACACAGTCAAATAGCTTGTTTCTTTTTATTTGTGCGCAAAAAAACAGCCATCAAACTCTCGTGCTGTCGTGATATGGAATGAAATATCATAACATGATTTGCCCAGCAAAGATAGAAGACAATGCAAGATATAAATATCTGATATTTAGTTGGAGAGAAATTATCTCCTGTGGAGTCGGGGTGTTAGAGCGCATTTCAATAGTGTCGAAATTATTACGTATTTTCTCCAGTTGATCGGACAATACAAATTCGCGCACGTCAGTAGTGTTACGTCTTCGCTTTGCAAAACTTTACTAACTTTTTGAAAACTTTGTAAAATATCGTTCCAAATCACAAGCCTTAAGGCAAATTCTAGTTTATTCATTTTGTTAAGTAGATCACCAGCTTCCCTCCTTTTAGTGTATTATCTTCAGAAATGTCGTTTAAAGTATCTAATAATTTATTATATGATTTAATGATGGCAAAAGTAGCTGCAGCATGAGATTCCCATCGTGTATCTGAGAGTGATTTTATCACATTATCATTTTGAAGAGCAGATTTTGACGTTTGCCATCTACTAGTTGATGCAGTAAGGTAGTGCCTCGTGGCTTGATGGTTAGTGCGTAGGACTGTCATGCAGAAAAAAAATTGTAAAGCGATTGTACGACAGAAAAAAAAATCAACTGCGATAAGACAGCAATCCACAGCACAGCGACCAACAAGATTTAAAGAGTGTGATGCACAAGGTACATAGACTGCTTATGGATTTATCAGAAGAATTTGCTGTTGCATCCCTTTATACTGACCGGAAATATTTGGAGCATTGTCGTATGTTTGCCCTCTGCATTTTAAAATTGATATGTTATGTTCACTCAGATACTTTAATGGTTGATTAGCAATACCGGATCCAGTATGAGAATGCATCTCCAAAAACGTTAAGAAGTGTTCAATAGGCTGGCCATCTTATATGAAAATACTTGAGCGTTGCCGTTTGCCGATTTTGAAGATTTGTGAAGATCTATTATCCATTTTTCTCGTATGAGCAATAAAGATTCAGTTGCTTCATTGTGTTTACTTACTTTTGTGGCCCCTTTTGTCGTGATGCCCCAGGCCTGGGCCTGATGGTTGGCCTAAGGGTAAATCCTGGGCTGCAAATTGTAAAATAATAAGAATGGACTGTATGGTATAAGGTATAAGATAAAAACACAAAAATGATTTTATATTCGACTGCACGTCATGTTTATTCTGGAGCTTACTTCCGATTCATAGTTAAAGACAAAAATTGCCAAAAGAAAACTATTTGTTTTCCCCCACAAATACTTGTAGGAAATGGATACGCCTCCTTCCATGTATTTTATATTGAACACATATGTACAACCAATTTTTGAAAGATTTATACATGCATATAACATTTTATTTTTCACTTTTCAGTCACCGACTAGCTCTCGTGCTGTAAGCATTGTTCCAACCGGCGGCTTTCTATTGTGTGCAAGTTCATACATTTTTTTCCACTTTCCGTTACCTACTCAAAGAATATTACTTCTTTCTCTTTCACTCGTTTTGTAGTACCCAGTTCCTACTTATCTCGCGAGTGATAGTGTTTCTTACACATCCTGGCCCCAGGGCCGAAAATGAAAACGGGAAATAGGTTCAGCGCGCTCACTGAAGTCGCACTTTCCGAACCCCAGGCGAAAAGAAACAAAACAACGTTCAATCCCCTTGATCCATTCCCTGAACTCCCTAAAACTATCAATTATAAAAACCCTAGATTTATTGTCATCGCCCCTCAAAGTGAAAATAAACCACTTTCAACAGTGAGCATTTTTGCATTAACCCAGCGGCTCCATTAGCAATATTTGAGGCAATAAATTGCCTCACTCATTGCTATTGCCTTTAATAATGCAAATGGAGACGCTTTGTCAATGGCAATGGCAATATTGCCTAGAAGATGAGAGGCAATTATTGATTTCCATCGCACGAGGCAATAAATTTGACGTTTCACCTTTTTCAAAATGGTTTCCCTGTCTTTTTGAAGTATTTTCAATCTCTGTCAATCCCGTTAGTTTGAAAAAATACAATACCGCGTCAACACATTGGCAGCAAAAAATTTATTTGAAAAAAGAAAACAAAAAACTAAAATTTAATAATACAAATTAAAATGAGTGATCTTAAACTTTCAAAAGATGAAACTATAAAAATAATTGAAATTTATAAGAAAAAAGAATGTTTGTGGAACCTGAATAGTTCAGTCTATAAAAGACATGATCTCAAGCAAAAAGCTTGGGAAGAAATCGCCGAAGAGTTCAAAACAACGGTAGAACTCGTAAAAAAAAAATTAAATTTTTAAGAACGAGCATTTCGGCCGAAAAAAAAAAGTTGACGCATCCAAAAAATCAGGATCAGGAGGAGATGTACACGTGCCTACACTGTACTACTACAATGATATGTCTTTTATAAAAGCAACCATGGTCATGAGAGACTCTACCGAAAACATAGGAAACATTTCAAGCGAGGTTAGTAGTTTTCATATAATTCTTAACTCCTTAATATTGATACAAATAATTTTATTATAGAGCAGTTTTGATTGCGTTACAAAGTCCGGAGTCAATCTCATGGAAGCAAAAAATTCCAGCTTCGAAAGTTTAAAAAAGTCCAATGCCAATCCGTCAAACACAAACATTTGTGCCAAAAAATCTAAAAGAGGAAAATATGAAAAGGCCTTAGAAGAAATCCTCGCTTCAAATAAAGAGCCAACTGTGCCTAATGATATGTACTCATCATTCGGAAGTAGCATTGAGATGCAGTTACGGCAGCTGCCAATGGTGGTGGGAACAAGGCTAATGTCTAAGATTCAAACGTTGGTATCCGAAGCTACAACTGAGCATTTCTTATCATATACATTTGAATCATCTGCCCCACCACTATCGTCAACACCAGTTGTTTTAGAATATCAAAATAATTCAGAAGGATTAATTGAAGAATACCTATCGGCATCACCTTCACCATCATCGCAAGACGTTATCGCGGTGGATGATTACGATTAAATAATTTTCATTTCACATTTTTAATGTACCTAATGAATTTCCTTTTGCCAAAGAAAAGTTTTTTTTAATAAAGATTATAATTAATAAACAAAAATGTATGTAAAGAATATTATTTTTTGGAGGAATGAAAATGGCCCTTATAACAAGTATCGTTTGCATTTGATAAACGATTTTTGTCGAAAGTCAATCAATGACTAAATTCATTTTGGTATTGGAAATTTTCATTTTGGTGTTGGATTTTTTTAATTTATAAATCTCCTTGGTAATCCGTATAATTCAAGGTTGAGAATCCTATTCATAACAAAAAAATACCTATACTCCTTATTAGTTCAAATAAAAAAAGAATAACAGAAATTATAAAAAAATTCATACAAGTGCTATATTAAAACTCTGTCGTTTCACAACATCTTTTCTATTCCGATTATTGAAACTTTACTGAGTCTAAATTAAAGTCCTCTAATGTCGTTTTTTATTGTTGAAAAGATTTGATCTTTTTGCGAAAAGATTTGCACTCAAAACGGTTTCAATTACTCAGATAGAGTCAGTTGTTTTGAAATGACGGGAGTTTTATATGTTATACTAAATAAGAACAAAATTATATTTCCCGCCTCTTAGCAGGTATGCAATTTTCAAAAAAAAAAAAAATAATACTTACAATACTTATTTTTAACTTCCAAAAAACATAAGTTTTTCCCCACTATTGTTATAAAGTACAAAAATATACAAACCAAATTTCCGCGCAATTTATATCAACCTGCCGATCCCAGTGATGTAATTCAGATATCAATACTTTTCAATAACCGGAACTGATTTCCTAAACAAAAGATCATGAAGGATATTAAATAAAAATATCCTTAATTCACCATACAATTTTGGTTGAAGACTTTACTTTTCTATAAGGAAATTAAACAGGTTATAAATATAATTTTTAAATTTTCGCCCATTGCGAAGGTATATTTCCCTCATTTGTACAATAAGAACATAACTTATCTCTAATTTTATTAGAAAATTTATAGCAACTATAGTGTTGTTGCTGTATGTTGTTGAAATTAACTGGCAATTCTTCTGCAGCAACATCATCTGCATTTATTGGACCCGCAATTTTCCGTGATAAAAAATTATATAAGACACAAGAAGCTTTGATGATTTTATCACAATGATCTGGATTTACTTCGATTGATTTGTGAAAAATGCGAAAGCGGTTGGCTAAACGTCCAAATGCCATTTCAACACACATTCTAGCACGGCAAATTCTATAATTAAAAACTTTTTGATTCACAGTCAAAGACAAGTTTCTGTTGTAAGGTTTCATTAAAAAACTTGTTAAGCCAAACGCATCATCACCGATAAAAAAATATGGTATGTTGCCTATTCTTTCGGTTAAAGGTGATGGATCAGGAATGTTAAGAGTTTTTTCTTCCAGGGATTTGTACAAATAACTCTGGCGGAAAATTGTGCTATCTGAAGACTTTCCATTTGCTCCCACATTTATATATATGAATCTGCTATGTGCGTCCACTAACGCAAACAAGATGATACTAAAAAATCCTTTAAAATTATAAAATGTTGATCCAGAGTGAGCCGGTGCTGTGATCCTTATATGTTTTCCGTCTAATGCCCCTAGGGTATGAGGAAACCACCATATATCTTCAAAATCCTTAGATATTTCTTTCCATTGTGGTATTGATGAAGGAATCTGAAAATATAAAATTAAATAAATATAAACATTAAAATTGTTCTTTTAATTGTAAAATAGCTTAGACCTAAAAAAGTATGCTTTATGATTACTTGAGGAAATATGAATATACTTCCCCAAAAAATCGAGTCTAAAGACTTCATTTTTAATTATCTGATAGATAATAACCAAGATATAACCATTTTAGGCGCACCATATCGAGAGATGCTTGGGGATTTGAAAAAAATTAAAAATCAACAAAAAAAAAGTCTCCAAAAAAAGGCCGATAAGGTTCGCTTCAAAAGTTCATATCTTGAGTTCTGTTAATCGGATCATTAAAACGAAAGTTTGTGGACTAAGGAAAAATGACCGAGCATCATTTCTCATTTTCAAATGAGTTGAACTGGGTGTACCCATGACACAAAATATGGCAAAATCGCTATTTTCAATCTCTCGTCCCCACTACGGGCACCAAAAAAATCCTGCCAGACTTTTGTATTCGATATCAAAATGCATGCACCTACATCCCCTCATATTCATATTTTGGTTATGCGTTCACCCACAAAATTTGCTTCCGGCTCTTAGACTATTGTTTTTGTGTACTCATTTGTGTGAATTTTAAGATGAGCTTCTTGTTTGAAAGTTTTGTACATACATAACAAATTGAGCAATCAAATGGTCTTGCGTTCGCGCTATGGGTTTTTATGCGCTCATTAATATCCGATTGGAACACAAATGCTGAAAAATATAAAAATTCAAATTAATTTCTCGAAAAGGGATATTATATTAGCTACTCACTTTTTCGCAATGGGGGCACGGATAGAAACTATTCTGTTCGTTGCTTTTCATCTTCTTCGTTCCAAATAGCGAATGTAGATCGAGTTTTTCAAAATCCTGAATAACTTGATCTTGAAGGACATCTTGAAGATTTTAAACGGTTTCTAGGGCTGGGTGTATACTGTAGAGTTTTCATCATAGGATTTTTTTTAATTTATCACAAATTCTCATTCTCATGCGCTCGCATAATTAAAAGCACTTGAAAAACCTCGCAAACAAACGCTGCATTGGAAGGGCATTATTTTTTATGATTTATCACTGCTTATGTGGCTTGTAAGATGACCTTTTTGTGTAAAAGTCTTGCACCAGGTGTGGTGCAAGGTGTTTTTCACCGGTATGTGTTTGCATATGCGTCTCAAGGTGTGAGGTAAACTGAAATACCTACTGAAAAAGAAATCATATCGTTTAGATAATACAAAAGCAAGGTAGTTGAATGGTAGGTACTATTCTGTCTGTGTTTTTTGATAGCTTTAAGCCTCAGGTAGTAAAATCTAAAGCACTTAAAACATACACAGCTGTACAGTGTCCCTTGTTAATCAAACTCATAAGTGCTCTTTAAAATTTTATTCAAAACTTACCTCTGTTGCATTGGGAACACTGAGGTTTCACAATTTCAATTTTTGGGTCGTCTACCTCCTTGGAAATTGTAACATCAGTTTCCATTTCCAATTGATATGATTTTTCTGGTAAATATTATCTTCCTTGAGATTCTCTTGTGGAATATTCAAGATTTCACTGGTTTCATCAGTTTTAACATTTTAATCTTGCTATCCGCATTTTCAACAATTGTAGTCAATGGTTTTACACGATTTAAATTCCCTTTATTTTTTCGGTGACTACTTTTTATGTTTTTCATT
Organism: Dasysyrphus tricinctus; assembly: GCA_963921185.1. Taxonomy (NCBI): domain Eukaryota; kingdom Metazoa; phylum Arthropoda; class Insecta; order Diptera; family Syrphidae; genus Dasysyrphus; species Dasysyrphus tricinctus. The sequence goes on along the minus strand of OY992531.1, from coordinate 146,843,509 downwards.
CAAATGAGATCTTATCTAAGCTTCCAATGAACTTTGAAAGCCTTGCCGCAAGTTGAACAGTCAAAAGATATTTCATCGTTGTGACTTCGCATGTGTTTTTTAAGGTACGAAGCAAACAAAAATACTGAAATTAAACTATTTTAGATATTTGTTACACTGTAAAAATATTATTTGCAATTAACCTTTTTTACATTCGGGACACTCAAACCGATTAGTTCAATCTGGGCCTAGATTTTCGGCTTGATCGGAATTATTAGGAAGATTGACAGGAGCGCGCTTGTTGAATCAGTTGCACTATGGCATTGATGCATATGTTCTACCAAATTTTCTGAATGAATTGAAATAAAACATATTAAACAAGATATCAGATAATTCTTTTTGTCACCAGCAACCTCTTCTGTTTTAAGACTGCTATCGCTCTGATCTACACTGGTACTTATTGGTTCTGCGATACGTGGAGTAGCAAGCGCACGATGACGTCGCTTGGTCTTAGTTTTTCTCTTATTCACCTTGTTGTGTGAATTCCGATGCACTCTATAAGTGTATTCCTTGACAGGGGGGAGGGCATTTATAACATTCATACGGTTTTATTTTAGCATGAGTAATAATATTGTGAGACTTTAGGTTCACTTTGTATTTAAAAGATTTATCACATATTGTGCAGATAAATTTTCTTTCATCACTGTGACTTTGCATATGTTTCTTAAGGTACGACCACGTATGTACACAAAAACTGAAAATTAAAATATCTAATAAAAAAATTGAATTCATTTAGTAAAGATTCTTACTCACCTTTTTTGTATTTGTATTTGTATTTAAACGCATAACCAAAATATGAATATGAGGGGATGTAGGTGCATGCATTTTGATATCGAATACAAAAGTCTGGCAGGATTTTTTTGGTGCTCGTAGTGGGGACGAGAGATTGAAAATAGCGATTTTGCCATATTTTGTGTCATGGGTACACCCAGTTCAGCTCATTTATTGAAAATGAGAAATGATGCTCGGTCATTTTTCCTTAGTCCACAAACTTTCGTTTTAATGATCCGATTAACAGAACTCAAGATAAGAACTTTTGAAGCGAACCTTATGGGCCTTTTTTTGGAGACTTTTTTTTTGTTGATTTTTAATTTTTTTCAAATCCCCGAGCATCTCTCGATATGGTGCGCCTAAAATGGTTATACCTTGGTTATTATCTATCAGATCATTAAAAATGAAGTCTTTAGACTTAGGGAAAATGACAGAGCATTATTTCGTATTAAAAAAAAATGAATTTAAGTGTATGTACCCATGACACAACATATGGAAAAACCGCGATTTCAATTGGGACTAAAAATTGCTAAAAATTTATATTTAATTTGCAGAATTTAATAAAAATCGTGAATTAATTTGTTTGTTTTTCGTATCTTTGACCCGTGAAAAAAGAAAAATTTGGGAGTTACTGTCTGAACAGAATGGGAGACGGAGCTGGAATCAATGTCAGAAACGCTGCAGCCAGAGAGTTGAACAATTTTTGAATTACAGCGTTTTTGACATTTATTCCAGCTCCGTCTCCCATTTTTTGTTAAAGCAATGCATAAACTCATGTGCGGTTACAAAATTTGAGCAGAGAGAAAGCACATTCGAAGCATTTGATACTATATCCGATTGTTTATTTTCACACCATTTGGATAGCAATTGCGTAAAATAGATTTCTTGTGACGCCGTTGCATTGGATAGTGTGTGCCTCCTGGCTAGGGGTTTCGTAAAAACCTCCTTTGAATGTTTTGTTTATGCTTCACAAAACAAATTTTTCTAGCAAGGGTTGATCTCAGTAAATCGTGGGTGGAAATATTCTCATTTACTAATTAAAAAAATCAGCTAATGCCGTTTGTGAGTATACTTCAATAAGTAACTATTAAGCTATTTTTCTTTTTTATTTTAAACGCTATTACAAGTTTTTTTATGGAACAATATTCACCAAACACTATACTGACTATACACATCAGATCCACATAAAATTCCTCTGCTCCCGCAGCTGGTAATGGAGACGACTGTGGTGTCACCCTACTGCCTTAACTCTAGAGTCTAGAGTTTGTAAATTTATTTTGAAAGCTCCTTTGTAAAAAATAAATAAATAAATAATATGTTTTGAAAGTATACCTTCATATATGTTGGTTGTAAGGAATCATAAATCGCGTTTAAAACTTCTGGGACGAACTTTGAAATAGTTTTCCTTGATACACGCGTCAAAAACTCCAGGCTTCGATATGAATCACCCGATGCAATAAATCTCAGGGTAATAGCTAAACGATTTCTCTTTGAAATTGCATACCTCATTTTTGTATCTTGTTTTGTTATTTCATTTTCAACCTTAAATAAAAAAATAAGTTATAAAATTAGAAACCTTACTTCATTAACTTACCGCCAAAAGCAAATCCTCAAATTTTCCTATGGACATTCGGCAAAAATTTCCGTATTCGTTTTCGTCCCACAGCAAATCTTTCAATAAATTTGCCTCTAGGTCGAACTCTTGCCGCCTTAACAAGAATGGGTTGACCCAAAATCTTCGCTTTTTTTCCTGATTTTCTAATATTTCAATATTTTCCAAGATTTTAATAAATTTAATCATACGGATAGCACGAATAGCACGAGGATGATGTTTGTTGTTAGACGCCATACTTTCAAATGAACTTTGAAAATGGTGTTTGACAAATCAAATTGCCTGGCAATGAAATGCCCACCCAAAATATAAATTGCCATTGCCATTGCGATTGCCATTGCCTCAAATATTGCCAATGGAGCCGCAGCGTAAGAAAAGCTATCGATGCAATTAGCACTGAATATGAGCAGATCTCACAACTCAGAGACGGTAAAATATTAATCCTAACAAAAAATCAAACTGTCACAGACAGATTCATTTCGACAAAAAATCTATCTAACCTTTGCCCTGTCACAATCACTATGCATAACCAACTCAACTCGTCTAAAGGCATAGTTTACGCTCCCTGTCTTATTAACGTTCCCGAGGCAGAAATTATATCGGAAATGAAAATGCAAAAAGTAACGGATGTCTACAAATTTACAAAACAAGTAGATGGAAGCCAACGTCCAACAGGCTTGATGCTTTTCACTTTCGACACATTTCAAACTCCTAGTACCGTTGAAATCGGCTGGTATAATGCCAGGGTAACTGAATATATTCCTAATCCCACGCGGTGCCGGAATTGCCAGTTACTCGGACACACCACCAAACGATGCAACGGCACCCCCATGTGCCAGATATGCAATCTTCCACCACATGCTAACTCTGAGTGTTCAAGAACTTTGTGCGCAAACTGCCTCGCCTCCCATCCCTCTACATCCAAAGACTGCCCAAAGTTCATTCAAATGAAAGAAATTTTAAAAATCAAAACCCAGAAAAAGTGCAGTTTAGCCGATGCTAAACGCATCTACAATGACCGATTTCCCTCCCAAGTTAATTCAAATCATGACACATTTGCCAGCAAAGCAAACAAAACCCAACACCTACCTCTTCACCACCAACTGAACTGATATCAACCACACACGTGACAAACAACAAAAAAATACCTGACCTACAAATAGTAACGGACAATCATACAAACAAAAAGACACATTTCATCCAAAGCAATAATACTGAACAAAATTTACCTTCATCTTCCGAACTTCCACCACTATCGTTACCCCCGAAACCTCTTCAAATATCCACTCAAGCAATTGCAGCTGGACTAAAAAAAAATAAACAAATAAATACAACTACACTTACTCCTATCGAATACAGTAACAATACCTCATCAAATTCTATACCAACAAACAATAAAACGAATAAGACAGACAAAAACTCAAATTTAAATACCTCTCAATCGAGCTCAACTCACTCAAGCTCCTCGCCTTTATTCAAAACAACTCAATCTCTTATCGATAAAAACCAATACTTCGTTCCCACTCCAATGGATGACGATGACAGCCAATAATACCCACAAAATTAACCTCAAAGTCAACGGCTCTGCTGCCGAGGAATTGAATCTTCCGAGCTCCTCAAGGAGCTCGGTCGGTTCAACATCTGGGCAGCGGAGTCGACACTTAAACCCCCCAAATTTAACAAACGTAAATATCACACAAAATCATCATTCATCTCACTTCTCAACAAATCAAAATTCCTCCACCCTTCCATTGGCCGCAGCCAATAAAAGTATGTGGAATAATTGTTATTCGAATATGGTTCTCGTAACCTTGCAATAGAATATGCAAGGATTTGCAAATAATTACGACGAGCTTAATATTCTAATTACTGAACACAGTCCAGGTATTGTATCCATTCAGGAGACTTATTGTGCCTACAATATTACTCCAATAGTTCCAAAATCTTTCATGGGTTACTTCCTAAATCTTCCTAGCAACATAACATCTAAGCAAGGCATCGGCATAATAATAAGAAAAAATATTCCTCATAGACAGATCTCTCTTAATTCAAACCTTTTAGTGCTAGCACTAGAAGTCCAATTAAAATCAAAAATTACATACATAAATCTCTATCTCCCACCAGAACAAGTTATCACGAGACACGATCTAGAAAATATTTTAACGCAAGTTGATGGTCTAATAGTAATTGGCGGAGATATTAATGCTTGGAGTGTCCTTTGGGGTTCACCCAGCACAAATAAAAAAGGAGCTCTGTTAGAGAATTTCTTGACAAACTCCAACCTCCTTTTATTGAACGACGGCTCGCCTACTCATTTCTCGACCCATAAAACCCTCACCCATATAGACATCACCTGCTGCTCCCCTGTACTATACCCTAAAATGCGATGGAGAACGTTAGTTGATCTGCATAACAGTGATCATTTCCGAATATTAACTTCGCTCATATTAGGCAATAAAGAAAAACCTTCTCCTCCTCTATTGAAATATAAGACGGATCAAGCAAATTGGGACGAATACAAAAAATCAACCATTGATATCTCAAGTAATTTTAGTTTAGATGCTAACATCAACAGATCAGCTGCTATTTTTCAAAAATCCCTCCGAAAAGCAGCTAATAATACAATACCACAATCTTACCCCAAACAGCACAAACATTTTGTCCCTTGGTGGAATCCCGAACTAAACAATCTAAGAGGGGAAAAAGTGATAGCCTGAAAAAAATTTAAACCTTAGAAAACCTTATCTCATTTAAGAAAGCCAATGCAATCTTTAGAAGATCATTAAAAGCAAACAAAATCAAAAGTTTAAACGAGCTCACTTCATCCATTAATCCCAACTCTTCCATAACAAATATCTGGAATTAAATCAGACGATTCAGTGGCTCAAAATTTTCTCAGTCAATCAAATGTATTGTAACCGATTCCATGTCGCTTAATACCCCGTCACAAATAAGCAAACAATTTGCAACCACATGGTCCGAATACTCCAATGACACAAATTTCCACAACAACTTTAGACTACAAAAAGTTGAAAATCTTCGCAACACAACAATACTTCCTACAAATTCTGCGAGTATTCGCCTTGAGCAACCAATATCTTTATCGGAACTAGAGTCGTGTCTTAGCAAACTGAAAGGAAAGACACCAGGAAGAGATAGGTAGAGATAGATAGAGATAGATAGAAGATTTGTTCAAAAATCTACCGACGCAGACAAAAAATATTCTTATAGAACTCTATAACCACGTTTTTGATGAGAGTGTTATTCCTCAATACTGGAAAGTTGCCACGGTCATTCCAATTCCCAAACCCAACAAAGAGATTAATAAAGTCGATGGGTATAGACCTATCTCACTGTTACCATGCATTTCAAAGATTCTTGAAAAGATGATAGCAAAGCGTCTCCTCTGGTATACAGAATCCAAAAAACTCATTGCTTTAAACCAAGTAGCATTCAAACCAAAAAGGGGATGTCAAGATGCTTTGCTTCATATTGACAGCTATATTTCAAATGCTATCTCTGCCAAAAACCATGTTTCAATACTCTCACTCGACTTCCAGAAAGCCTTTGATAGAATAGGAGTTCATCTTGTTCTAAAAAAGTTGAGAGAATGGCAAATAGGTCCCAAAATGTTTGGGTATATAAAAGCTTTCCTTTCTAATAGAAAATTTTGTGTGAGGGTGAACAATACCTACTCTCCAAACTTTCCTCTACACAATGGCATCCCACAGGGATCACCACTTTCAGTAATGCTCTTTTTTATTGCATTTGATGAAATCAGCAATATAATTTCTAAATATAAGATTCTTGATCATTGTTGTTATGCTGATGACGTTTACATACTTTGTAAAAACAATGATTTGGATACAACTAAAACGATTTTTATGCAATTATTAAAAGATATTGCAGATTGGTCCACTTTTTCCGGTGCCACCATTGCATTACAGAAGTGTAAAACATTTCATATATGCAGGAAAAAATCTTGTCCTAACTTAAAATTAAGCATTAACGAAGTAGAACTACAATCTGTTAATAAATTAAGTATATTGGGATTAACCTTTAACAATAAATTTAAATGGACTGATCATTGTACACAACTAAAAAAAACACTTGCTGCAAGGCTTAATATTATCAAATATCTATCCTCAAAAAAATGTAAAGTTCATATAAATACACTTTGTTACCTTACAAAAATGTTAATATTAAATAAAATAGACTATGGGCTCAACATTTACGGAAGCTGTCCTAAATCAACACTCAACATAATAAAACCTACATACCATCAAGCTGCAAGACGATCAATCAACGCATTTCAAACTACACCAATCAAAAACATATTAGCTGAATCCGGGTTGCCTTCACTTAACGAGAGATATGAGGAAACGATTTTAAAATCAGCTACAAAGCTCTTATTCCCCTCCAGATCCGTTATAAACAGAGATGCTAATTCAGCCCTTCAATCCACACGCCAAAAAAGAATCCCATCAGCAATTTCGTGTATATGGAACCACATAACAACCTTTAACTTGCCCACTAAAACCACCTATATTCGAACATCATCATACCCTCCCTGGATGTGCAGACCAGAATCTTTTGAGTTGTCACTGAGCAATTACTCTAAAGACTATACACCAAAAATCGTATACCGAAAAGTATTCGACACCATAGAAAATGAGCTCATAAGCAGAAATTTATATTCTCTGACGGTTCTAAGACAGAATACCACACAGGCTTTGCAGTAACAACAAAACATGGTGAACTACTCAGGATAGGTCTCCTACCTGAAGAGGGGGAAAACGGGAGACTTGACCATACGGAGACATGAGCCACTCGCAATATTTCCCTCAGACTACCCTTAAATTCTAGACGTGTTTGTATATCCGAAGCAGAACATGACCTTCTATTTTCTCATAAAAAGGTTTCTGGATCAACATTTGATTTTGGTTCCTGGACGAGTAAATGCATTTTTCGCTAAGAAAAGTTAAACAAAATTTTTTTCTTTTCATTGCATAACTTTTGTTTGACTCGTAGTTTATTAAATAATCTAGTATGATCTTATTCCTTGAATAATTGTTTTTGTAAATACCCGTGCAAAATAATGCAACAGTTTACGTAACAGAATTTTTAATCTCTTTTGTCTCAAAAAGTGTGAACGGGAGACTTGAACCACTTATTGTAGGGAGACTTGATCATACGAAAAAGAGGAGCAAAACCAAAAAAAAGTCAAAAAACTGCCGCAGAAGGGGAAATTAAAGGATAACCATGCTCAAATTATGTTTAAGAAATATTACAATCTTCTTACTGTATTTCCTAAGGAGGGGTTTATTTAAGTTGTGTATTTATTTTCGTTTGTTACGATTTTTAAGGTTGTTTTTAGTTTTGTATCAATATTTTCGTGTATAAACTTTTAAAACATTTTTCTTAGCAAATTATACGTTAAATATAGTAACAATTGAGTTTTATGAAAACCATAGACGGTGATCTCATTTTTTGTATTGTTAACTCGTTCAATTTGGGTATGTTCAAGTCTCCCCTAGGGGGTGTTCAAGTCTCCCGTAGGGGGCGGGAGACTTGAGCCAAAAATCTTTCTTCAAACAATTTGCCCTGGGTTAAAACCGATTGCATTTGAAGCCAATTTAACTAGTTTCAAAATAGATAAATGTAGCTTTAAAGAGATGTATCTTTCATGCGGCTGAGATAAATAGACAAGATTTTATCAACAATTTTACAAAAAGTGGCTGAAGTCTCCCGCCTTCCCCCTACTCATCAATTTTTACCGCAGAAGCTCTAGCTGTCTACGAAGCTTTAAAATATGCAAGCAAAACCAAAGGACGCTGGGTCGTATGTACAGACAGCCTCTCGGTCATCCATGCTATTATGAACTTAAATAACAGCTCGCCATCAATTACCATTCTCAGGGACATTGTTATCAAGACAGTGAACAAAGTTAAAATTATGTGGGTTCCTGCCCACATCGGCATTATGGGAAACGAATACGCTGACGAAGCTGCTAATTCAGCCTACAAATCCCCCTCCTTCTTATTTGATACATTCGATGAGTCGGATCTTTTAAGAATTATCAGAACAAAAATCGAGACACTCCAGAGGCAAAGATGGTCGACATATACCCACCATTACTCAAAAGTCAATATTAACAAAACCCAACCCATGTTCCCAACTATTACACCCAAGGAAACCATTACAAATTTCGTTCGTCTTCGCTTGGGCCACACATCTCTTACTCACCAACATCTTCTAAAAAAAGAAAACCCTCCGATCTGCTCTACTTGCACAGTAACAATGGACATCCAACACCTACTAGCCCACATAAACCGACTTTTAACTAACAATAATCAAAACATTTACGAACTACTTAAAGATATTAATGTACAAAACCTAGAAAATATCCAAAAATTAATTTTGAAACTTAACTTTAAATTATAAATCTTTATAAGCGAGCCGAACGCCTTTGCAGCTTGTGCTCTCTAATTTTTGTACTAACCTAGCAATTTAAGATTACTATGTTAGTTTTTATAAATAAATAAAAAATAAATAAAAAATTTTTCACTTTCGGTAATTCTAAATTTCTGAATACAATACAAGGGTTGCCTTAGTTGCATATTTTTAAGAATTAATAATTCTTTCGATCTCCAGCTCCAGGCAGCGACCAATGACCAATAGTCAGTTACCCTTGGTAATGCCCAACTTCATCTTCGGTGTGTGGAGGAAGATTCAAGACGTTTAAAATATAGCTCTTTTCTTTGATGATAACTTTCTTTGGTATATATTAATTTTATCAGGCGCATCAGGATATATCTCTCGATGAAACTCGCTGTCGAGTGCAAATTCAAAATCTAATAATACGTGCATCCCTGGATAAGTTTTTCTTATGCAGATATTATTGCATTTTTTGCATATTGATTTCGGGTCAAGAAAGTAATCAGCAATGAAATCTTATATTTACAATTTTGATACAGCGGTATGGTCGACTTCGGTGGATGTCCTCAACAATGGCTCTGATCCGCAATTTTCACAAGTTTTTACTTGGGAGCCACTTCGCACGTCTTGCAAGATTTGGCTGGTGAGGTAAGTAAGAGTTATTATGAAGGGTGGTCTTTTTAGATAATTGAGTTTTTCACAATGGTCATCTTTCAAAATTCGAAAAAAAAAATATTTTTCGATAAGTTATAGTAATTTTAAAGGGTGGTAATTTAAGATAATTAAGTTTTTCACAATGGTCACCTTTCAAAATTCGAAAAAAATACTTTTTGATAAGTTAGAGTAATTTTGAAGGGTGGTCATTTTAGATAATTGAGTTTTTCACAATGGTCATCTTTCATAATTCGAAAATTTCAAAAAATGAAAAGGGAATATACCTACAGAAAAAAAAATTGCAAAAATCAAAAAAAAAATGTTTCCAAGGGTGGTCAAAAAGTTAAGGGGAGGTCATTGATGTTCAACAAATTACCTATCGAAAACATTAATCAAATTTGAAAAAATCGATTTTTGAGGCGCAGCGTTCTTTTGGCCCATTTTTTTTTCAAAATCGATTTTCTCGAAAACTGTGGGTGGTCAAAAAAAGTTAAAGGAAGGTCAAAAGTGGTAATTTCAATGGTCATCTTTTACGAAAAAAAAAATTGAGACTTTCGCGGGCCAAGTGAACACAGCTTCTAAGTTGTCTTAATTGAACTGTACAAAATCTGCCTTACATCGGAATTGTATTCGTCATTGCTCTTTACAATTTGCAGATGTTTTTCATTCGAACACCATTTAAGTAAAGACTTTTCATAAATTGAAATTAAGTTTTCTTTTTTTTCAAACTCTGTTTATTTAAGCAATATGTATAAAATAAAAAAAGTAAAATAAAGCACAGTTCAGTTATTTGAATATACACATGTAAATTTTTCCGATTTAATTGGATTATATGGGTATGAACATGACGTGGTGAACATTTTTGTTAATGTTATCTGTCCTATCCTCAGGACTCAGTACTGATTGCAATGAATTGCTCTGATGGTACCGAACTGTTTTCTCTAAAAAAAATAAAATTAGCTTACTAACGAAAATAACTGGAAGAATAATACTTACAGAATTCTCTTAACAGTTTCAATATGCAGGTAAACAATACTCCAAAAAGCCTTTATTAGCTGCACTCTTTTTCGTTGACCCATTTCAAGCTCAAGGCATTGGCATTTATATATTTTTGAAGAGATATGGAATAGTGTTGTAGAAACATGGTAATTTGGAAGAATGATGAACTATTGAATTCGAGGGTCCACCACTGTCCAAACTGATGTCATAGCTAATTTGGCGAGCATCTGTATAGATCCCAAGAAGAATGCTCAACGTGAACGCAGAATCAAGTGTGAACAATACCATGTCTTTGTATGGTGTGTCTAGATTTTCATCGCTTCCGTCTTCGCCGATTGCACCATCGTTCTGTGCCTGTTGCTGGATAGTTGTGAAGGCTGCGATAAGGAACTTCAGAGCAATTGCCAAGTCATGTTTGTACTTTGGTCGATTCGAAAGACACTATCGAAGATTTTTCTCAAAATATTAAAATTAAATCACCGAGAGCGGTTGTCCAAATGGAGCGTTTTCCACTCGAGAACTAGGAGGATTCAATAATCTATTTTACGAAATTTCTAGTTCTAACTTCAACTTGACAAAGATCACGAGGTAAAAGTGAACAACGACGATGACTTAAAGAAAAAACTGCTTTAGTTGACTGTACGATAACGAATGATTTAATCAGTTCAATTTAATCTTAACAAAAGCTTTTTATATACTTAAAATTTACGTTAAACATTGGTATATATTCAGAAAAATATGGCCAACCTTGGTAATATCGGCGGGAAATTTAAATAAAGAATAATTTTATAGCAAATTTAACAATTGATAGCATACATCCTTTAGTTTTTAAATTCAATATTTATATACATTCAGTTGATACAGTTTAATTTAAGTTGAAATTCAAATGATAATAAGAGTTTTGAAGATATAAATGAGCACGACCCAACATTCCGGCCTCTTTGAAAGATCCCTTTCAAACCGGTAGCAGTGCCAGTTTTCGGATAGGTCGTCGAATTGTGCCCTTTGTCGTTTTAACATCAGCAACTCGAGCAACGCCATCTTCGCCTTGGATTACTTTGACCACTCTTCCTAGTAGCCATTTCTGGGGTGGCGCATTGTCTTCATGGATCATGACCATTGCACCGGTGTGAAGATTTGGTTGTTTTTCCGACCACTTGGTCCGAGTTTGGAGTTCATGAAGATACTCGGAAGTCCATCTTTGCCAGAAGTGTGACTTAACAGCTTGAATACGACGCCACCTCTGCAGGTAGCTGATGTCATCGACCATAATAGCAGGCTCAGGAATTGCCTTCAATGACGAGCCGATCAATAGGTGGCCCGGTGTAAGCGCCTCTAAGTCACTAGGGTCCGATGATAGTGGCGTCATGGGCCACGAATTCATTATGGCTTCGACTTCGACCAGTGCGGTAGAGAGCTCCTCGAACGTGAGTTTTGCTGTTTTCAGGCTTCGATATAAGTGCCTGTTTAGTAAACTTTTCATTGTATTCTTTCTAATGTTAATCTCATTAATTTCTTCTAAGTTCTAAATTTTTTATAAATTATTTTATATGTTTAAAATTCTCTTTGAAATAACAAAACAAACATAACTATTTTTCTAAACAATTGTTAAATGAATTACATACAACTTCACTCAACTTAACATTAATCTTAACTTAACTTAACTAACCTTAATCTATAAATTGCATTGCAACATCTTATGAAGCTCTCTTTTTGTATTCTGAACTTGCCAAAATCTGCTGACCGTGTCAGCCATTAAATCCTTTGTAACTTAATAAAAGAATTCTTAAAAATACAAAGGACTAAATATTGTTTTAAAATATTAAGAAATTAAAAATCATTAGTTTCACATTAAACATTGGTGACCCCGACGTGATTTCATCAAGATACACGTCAATTAATAAAAAAGAAATCTTCAATATAACCCTACCGCAACCACATGGGTAACGAAAACGTAGATGACGATGGGCAGAAAGGTTCAGTTAGCGATAAGAAGCAGAAGCAATTGGAACAACTGCGAACACGTCGATCTGTTCTCATCGATCAAATAAAACGATGCAGTGATTTTGTGTTGAGAGTTGAGCAAAAACCCGATCTAACCTCAGTTCCAGAAATCAAACTTCGACACGAGGCACTCATGGAATCATTCGCCAACTTTCAGAAGGTACAATTAAAAATTGAAGAAGGAGATCCCATCGAAATTAAAACTACAACTCGATCGGATAATGAGGAAAAATACTACTCCACATCGTCATCACTTCAGGTTATGCTAAATAAATTGGAAAGTCCGTCGTTGGACTCATCATCATCATTTAATATGACTCAAAACAGGTTTGACCCAGTTAAACTTCCAAAAATTGAACTTCCTATTTTTACAGGCGACATTACTACGTGGATGTCGTGGTTTGAGACCTTCAGTTCTCTCGTACACAACAACCCACACCTCAACAATCTTTCCAAATTCCATCATCTAGTCAGCAAGCTAGGAGAAGCAGCGAGATCTCCAATTGATGGACTAAAAATTGTGGAAGAAAATTATGAAGAGGCTCTGCAGAGGCTTAAGGAACGCTTTGAAAACAAGCGCGTCATTGCTCAGGAGCATCTCCACCGCATCTTTAATTTGCCACGAGTAATGAAACCATCAGCTGAGGAGTTGCGAAATTTAATGGATAAGAACAATAATCATCTGACTTGTCTGAGGAACTTGAAGCGTCCCGTCGACCAATGGGATGATCTTATAGTATACTTATTGACATCAAAATTGGACAACTTTACTGCAAATCGTTGGAATGAAGAGTCACCTGTGGATCGCTTACCAACTCTAGTAGAATTCAATGCTTTCATCAAAAAAAGGTGCCAAATAATAGAAGGTAATATCTTAAATCATTCATTATCTAACACCAGTTCAATTAAGAATAATACTCACAATAAGGGTAATCTAAATAATCAACGTTCTGTACAAAAATCTTTTATTACAACAACAGAATCGAAAATCAAATGTTCATTCTGTCACAAATCTGGTCATTTTATATATAAATGCTTTAAATTCTTAAACTTATCTGTGCCTGATCGTTATCAGCAAACAAAGAAACTACACTTGTGCGAAAATTGTCTAAAAACAGACCAGCATGCATCATCCCATTGTTGTGCCAGTGGTTGTCATATATGTGATCAATTGCATCACACTTTATTGCACTGTGACAATGCTCCGTCATCAAACCCAGTTATCGTCGATGAATCGACTTACCAGTTGGACACAAACGCAGCTGTTTTTGATCCCTCCTCCTCCGGTGCCGATTCTAAACATATTCTCACGTCATCATCTCTTTCTGATGGCCTAAGCTCAAACCAAAATACACTGCTCGCTACTGCTTTAATTAACGTCTATGATGGCATAAATAGACTAGTTCCATGTCGCATTTTATTAGATTCAGGCTCTCAATTAAATTTGATTACCGAAAACTTTGCTCGCCTTCTCGGACTAAAAATGGTTAAGACTAGTCAATTAATTAGTGGAATAGCGCAGAGCCTCTCTTCTTCACAGTTTAAAAGTTCCCTAACTTTAACTTCGCGATCATCGGAATTTAAAACGACCGTTGAAGTCATTGTTCTTAGAAGATTAACTAATAATATTCCTGAACATAATATTGACATATCCAACTGGAACATACCGAAAAATATCATCTTATCAGACCCATCGTTCCACGTCTCACAAAAAATAGATTTAGTATTAGGCGCTGAAATATTTTTTGATTTGATGTCCATTGGTCAAATTAGATTGGGAGCTAATCTACCAATTCTTCAAAAAACTGTACTCGGATGGGTAGTTTCAGGACCATATCAGCATGGTCAGGAGAAAATGCTATACAGACAGGGTTCCTATTTATTAACCCAAGCTCAAAAAGATATAACATTACATGAAGAACTTAAGAAATTTTGGGAAATCGAGAATGGATGTGACATGATTAATACAAAACACAAATTTAAAGGGTCGGAATTAGATTGTGAGGAGCACTTTAAAGCTAATGTATGTAGATTTGGTGATGGTAGATACCAGGTTCGATTGCCTTTTAAATCAAATTCCTTGAAGTTAGGTGAATCTTACTCTCAAGCCTTGAATCGTTTTAAATCTTTGGAAAGACGCTTTCGCAAAAATAATAGCCTTCGTCAAGAGTATACCACTGTTATTAATGAATTCCTTACGTTAAACCATATGGAAATTGCACCAAACATAGATCTCTCTAAACCTCATTTCTTTCTCCCCCACCATTGTGTGGTAAAACCATCTAGCTCAACCACAAAAATGAGAGTTGTTTTTGATGGCTCTGCAAAAACTACAACAGGAGTATCTCTCAATGATACTCTTCTCACTGGTCCAGTTATACAAGATGATCTCTTCTCCATTGCAGTTAGATTTCGATTTTTTGCTTTCGTCTTTACTGCTGATATATCAAAGATGTATCGCCAGATTGTATTGCATCCAGCTGACCGTTGCTTTCACCTTATTCTCTGGAGAGAAAATGAAACTGATAAGGTGAAAACATTTCAACTTAATACGGTAACATACGGAACCGCCCCCGCTTCTTACCTAGCCACAAAAACATTACAACAACTATCCGTAGATGAAGGTCGAAATTTCCCTAATGCTGCTAGGGCTGTTAAAATGGATTTTTATGTTGACGATTTGTTAACAGGTGCGGCAACACTCGAAGAAGCTTTAAAGTTAAAATCAGAGTTGATAGAATTGTTGGCAAGAGGAGGATTTGTTTTGCGAAAATGGTGTTCTAATGACAATAGAATTTTGGAAGCTGTAAATGAGGTCGATAGGGAGTCTTTTTTCAGAATTTCTGACTCCAACGCAATAAAAACATTGGGAACTTATTGGGATCCAACATCTGATAAGCTGCTTTAAGACTGCCCTGAGAATAACAACAATAACTCCATTACTAAAAGAATAGTGCTATCTGAAATTGCGAAGCTTTTTGATCCATTGGGACTAATCAACCCTATTATAGTTTTAGCAAAGGTTTTTATGCAACAACTCTGGCAACATGGCCTTGATTGGGATGAAAGTTTGCCAATGGAGTATCACAGTCGCTGGTTACGGTTTAGAGAAGAATTAGAACATGTTGGGAAATTTCAATTTAATCGTAGAGCTTTTTATGGTAATGAAAACATTCAACTTCATGCTTTCGCTGATAGCTCTGAATACGCATACGGTGCATGTTTATATGTTCGATCCATTAATGAAAACGGAGAAACTTCAGTTAACCTCTTATGTTCAAAATCTAGAGTTGCTCCTGTAAAGAAGGTTTCAATCCCTCGTTTAGAATTATGTGCTGCTGTATTGATGGTTCATCTAGCAGAAAAAATTTTGAGTATCTTTGAAGGCAAGTTTTCAAAGGTTTTTTACTGGACAGACTCCACTATTGTGTTGAGTTGGATCTCAGAAGCATCTTCAAATTTCGAAACATTTGTTGCAAATCGAGTTGCAACTATTCAAAATCTGACAACAGTGGATCAATGGCACCATGTGCGATCTAAACTTAACCCTGCAGATATCATATCCAGAGGAGCGTACCCTCTTGAACTACTGAAGTCAGATCTATGGTTCTATGGTCCAAATTATCTTAGATTAGATGCAGATAAATGGCCAGTGCTAACAGAAAATTATCAAAATTCGATTGATGAATCCATTCTTGAACGGAAAACACAAAAAATTATTCTTTTTGGATATAAATTCGAACCATTTTGGGAAACAGTCAAATTTCATAACAACTACCTCAAAACACTTAGAATTGTGGCATATTTGTTTAGATATAAAAATAACTGTTTAGCAGTCAAACGAGAGTATCTACAGCCAATGTATGGAGAAATTACTCCAAAGGAGTTACAAAAATCATTGAAGTGCATACTCCGAACAGTTCAACAAGAACAATTCTCATCAGAGCTCCAGCTTATACGAAACAAAAAACCTCTTCCTGGAAGATCACATTTAGCATCCCTTCGTCCATTCATTGATGATGATAATCTTTTACGTGTAGGTGGTAGAATAAGTAACGCTAGTCTGGATTATGATGCAAAGTTCCCGATATTAATACCCAAGGATCATGTGTTTACTAAAGCCATGGTAACATACTATCATAATAAATGCTTACATGCCGGCCCTCAAACGCTCCTCAGCATAATACGCGAGAAATTCTGGCCTATACACGGGAAGATAATTTGCAAAAAGGTGTGTCGTCGTTGTATAAGATGTTTTCGTGCTCAACCTGTTCCAGAAATACATATTATGGGAGATTTGCCTAGATCTAGAGTTCAACAATGCCGTCCTTTCTTGACTGTTGGAGTAGATTTATGTGGGCCGTTCAACATACACTTCCGACGCCGGGGAACGTGCCCTATAAAGGGATATGTTGCTGTATTTGTCTGTTTTAGTACGCGTGCAGTTCATCTGGAAGTTGTCGATGATTTGTCAACTGTTGCATTCCTTGCTGCTCTAAAAAGATTTATCGGGCGCCGCGGTTATCCTTCCACAATATATAGTGATAACGCCACTAATTTCATTGGAGCTCGTAATGAGCTTTCATCTGTTTATAAAATGCTCCAAACCTCGGACACTCAAAATGAAAAAATTCGTGCCTGTGCTGCGGACAATATTACATGGAAAACAATTCCTCCAAGATCCCCACATTTCGGCGGATTGTGGGAAGCTGCCGTTAAATCAGCGAAGTTTCACATGAAACGTATATTACAGGATGCATCTCTCACATTTCAAGAACTAAACACGATCATAATTCAAATCGAATCCGTACTTAATTCGCGACCTATAACTCCATTATCTGAAAACCCTTCTGATTTATATGCACTAACCCCAGGTCATTTCATTATAGGTTGTCCACTTACCTGCTTGCCAGAGCCAGACATCCTTGATGTAAAATCCATCAACTCGTTGAGTCGTTATCAGCTCCTTCAATGGTACTTTCAAATGTTTTGGAAACGTTGGTCGACAGAATATCTCCAAAACTTGCAACAGAGAACAAAGTGGAAAGAGTCACGGAACAATCTTAAAATGGGTGATATCGTGCTCATAGTTGACGAAAACTCACCACCCCTCAAATGGAAGCTTGGGAAAATAATAGAGACGCAGCCGGGAAGGGATGACATCGTTCGCACAGCAACAGTAAAAACGTCAACTGGCTTAATTCAACGTGCATCAATGAAACTTAGAAGACTTCCTATTGAAATTGAGGAAACTGCATCCCCTCAAGGCGGGGAGGATGTTTAGTAAACTTTTCATTGTATTCTTTCTAATGTTAATCTCATTAATTTCTTCTAAGTTCTAAATTTTTTATAAATTATTTTATATGTTTAAAATTCTCTTTGAAATAACAAAACAAACATAACTATTTTTCTAAACAATTGTTAAATGAATTACATACAACTTCACTCAACTTAACATTAATCTTAACTTAACTTAACTAACCTTAATCTATAAATTGCATTGCAACATCTTATGAAGCTCTCTTTTTGTATTCTGAACTTGCCAAAATCTGCTGACCGTGTCAGCCATTAAATCCTTTGTAACTTAATAAAAGAATTCTTAAAAATACAAAGGACTAAATATTGTTTTAAAATATTAAGAAATTAAAAATCATTAGTTTCACATTAAACAGTGCCCTTTAGCGACCTTGACTGCTGCCTCCCAAATACCGCCAAAATGAGGAGCCCTGGGAGGAATAAAGTTAAAAGAAACACTTTGATTAGTACAAAATTTAGTCAAATCGTTTTGAGTATTTTTCATAAACAAGAAATCTCGAAGTTCGTTCAATTTAGACCTTGCCCTTACAAAATTGGTTGCATTGTCACAGAAGATTTTTTGGGGCAGTCCCCTACGACCAATGAATCTTTTCAAAGCAGCTATGAATGCTTCAGATGACAAGTCAGATACGGCCTCTAAATGGACAGCCTTTGAAGCAAAGCAAACGAATACTGCTACATATGATTTGTATGGCGTTTTGCCACGGATTTTTAGATAAGTGTAAATAGGACCGCAAAAATCCACTCCACAATTTTGAAATGGACGAGATTGTGTAACCCTTTCTTCAGGTAAGTTTCCCATGATCTGCTTGAGAAGCACGGGACGATACCTCGTGCAATGAACACACTTTTTTACTGTTCTTCGAGCTAACTCTCGAGCGCTTAGGACCCAGAATTGTCTTCGAACTAGTCCTACTAGTGTCTTTGCTCCAGCGTGGTAGTTACTGAAATGCAGATGTCTAAATATGTTCTCGACGAATATACAATTTTTGGGTAAAAGTATGGGAAATTTTTGTGATTCAGGAATGGAAGCATTATTTAACCTGCCTCCAACTTTCAAAATTTGAACTCCGTTAACCTCTACCAGGAAAGGATTTAGCCATTGTATGGATCCCTTCAGAGGCTCCTTCTTTTGTATTGCTTTCATCTCGTTTGTTAAGAACTCCAGCTGGATAATCCTAATGATGCGTGTGAGTGCAACTTCTAGCTCCTGGACGGACAATGGTAAAAGTAAATCCTCTTCTGTACTCTCAGTAGTTTTCCATTTTGTTCTTAATGCCCTCAAACTGATTGCAAAGACTCGAATGGTCTCGGTATAAGAGCTGAACTCATTTATCTGTTTAAGAAGATGATTCGGCTCTTTTGTCATAGAAAATAAAACTGTTTTACGCATTTCTTTTGCCATTTCTTCTGTTGGTGACTCTTTACAAAGGACTGGTGGCCATTCTTCAAGTGATTTGTATAAGAATTGTGGTCCAGCAAACCAGATTGAATCATTAAGCTCGTTAACAGTGCAACCTCTGGATTGGATACCACATCTGCTGGATTGGCCTCGGTGGGGACGTGTCTCCATACGGCTTCCTCTGTAAGTTCCTGGATCTCTGCAACCCTGTTTCCAACAAATACATTTAGCTGAGATGAATGTGTTCCTATCCAGTGAAGAGCAACTTTTGAATCTGACCAAAAATAAACTTTCGAGATTGAACCTTCAAACAATTCTTTAATTCTTGCCCACAATTTGGCCAAGAGATGAGCACCACACAGCTCTAACTTGGGGAGTTGTTTCTTCCTTAGTGGTGCAACCCTAGATACGGCTCCGAAGGCATCAGTTGTCCTTGTGTAGATACAGCAACCATATGCATTTAAAGATGCGTCAGAAAATCCGTGTATCTGCACTTCCTTTTTATATTCTGCTAAGACATACATATCTGGGGACTGAGACATCCTTCAACGAATTCAGATCCGCTAAGAGTTGCTTCCATTCTGTTTCGATACTTTGTGGGATAGATGCATCCCAGTCAAGCTTCTCTAACCACAGTCTTTGGAGTATAATTTTTGCTTTAATTATGATTGGACTTAGGAGACCAATTGGATCGAATAAAGATGATGAAAGTGACAGAATCGTTCTTTTTGTAAATTTTGAAAAGGTCCTTGAAGGACTATAAGAAAATTTAAACGTGTCGTGCTGAGGATCCCAAGTTATGCCCAAAGTACTAGTCAAGCCTGCTTCAGATAGTTTCAATTCTTTGTCCGATGACTGATGTACCAAATCGGCGTTGCTATGCCATTTGGCAAGTTGGAATCCAAATGAATTTAAAATGAAAACGATTTGATCTTGAATTTGCTGGAGGGTTTCCAGATCATCTGCTCCAGCTAACATATCGTCTATGTACATGTTTTTTCTTAAAATACTTGACCCAAGCACATGAGATTTGGCGTATTTTTGAGCTACGTACAGAAGACATCTTACTGCTAAAAAAGGTGCAGACGAGGTTCCATAAGTAACAGTGTTCAATCTGAAGGTTTTGATTGGCATTTTACTACTTTCTCTCCAAAGTATAAGTTGAAAATTTCTATGTAATGGGTGGATAAGAATCTGCCTGTACATTTTAACAATATCAGCGGTTAATGCATATCTATATAGACGAAAACCCAGTAGAAGTGCAAAAACATCATCCTGAATAGTCGGACCGACCATTAGGGTTTCGTTTAGCGAAATCTGAGATGATGTGCGACAGGATGCGTCAAATACTACCCTAAGTTTGGTGGAAACGCTATTCGGTTTGATAACACATTGGTGAGGAAGATAGTAATGGGGCTCATCATGATTGATAGGGGTGGTTACTTCGGACATGTGTCCCAATTGCTCATACTCTCTCAAAAACTGAGAATATTGCTCTTTTAACCTTGGATCCTTATTCAATCTCCGCTCTAATGACACAAATCTCCTGAGCGCAATATCATAAGAAGATCCCAAGCAGTTTGGATCCATCTTGAAAGGTAATTTGACCATGAGTCGCCCAGAATCCAACTCCTCAACAGTTTCATTGAAAATTGCTTCACATTGTATTTGTTCTTCGGTCCATTTGGATTTTCGACCGACGACCTCTTCCAACTCCCAGAATCTTTCTACATACT
Organism: Dasysyrphus tricinctus; assembly: GCA_963921185.1. Classification (NCBI taxonomy): domain Eukaryota; kingdom Metazoa; phylum Arthropoda; class Insecta; order Diptera; family Syrphidae; genus Dasysyrphus; species Dasysyrphus tricinctus. Next base: position 146,822,538 of record OY992531.1, on the reverse strand, counting down.
GATGTAAAGAATCTTCTTCCACACTCATGAGGCAACTTTTGATGGGAATATCCGATGAAACTTTATATTTACCAGAAACGATCCATCCTAGGAAGGTCTTTTGAAGTGTTGGTAGTCCTTGGCCAAGTTTTATCTGACCTACCAATAATAAATCGAAAAAGGCTTCAGCGCCAAGAAGCATATCTATCTGCGAAGGTTTATTAAAGTTTTCATCCGCCAACTCAATATTTTTTGGAACGTTACAGTCAACTATTTGTAATCTCCTATCAGGCTGATATCCAGTTATGGATGGAGAGATTAAGAATTCAAGAGATACCTCAAAATTATTATATCGAGAGCGGATTGTGGTTTGAGTTTTTTGGTCTATTTTGGTTTTTGAAGCTCCGATTCCAACTATATCCACAGGATTTTTATCTTTTCGAAGGTTAAGAGACCTAGCAAACTTTTCGTTGATAAAATTCACTTGCGATCCTGAATCAAGAAGAATTCGACCTAATTGAAAGCTTCCAGTTGAGTCCTTCACGAGAATTAATGCTGTAGCTAAGATTACCTGCTCAGAATCACATTTATTTTCATCAAAGGCATCGTTGGAATAAGCTGATGAAGGTCCTGCTTCCAAATTAGCTTTTGGAGGATCTTCCTGTGATTCTCCTTGATTACTTGAGTTGTTTGCCTGTGTTGTTCGGTGTAACAAGTTGTGATGTGCCATTTTGCAAGTCTTGCATCTATAGGTCGAGGGGCATTTCGACATATTATGGCCCTTAGCCAAACAGTTGATGCATAGTCCTAACTTCTTTGCATTTGAAAAACGGTCTCTCACTGAAAGCTTTATAAAACTAGGGCAATTGTAAATTGAGTGATCGCTGTCCTTGCAAAATGCACACGACTTTTTAATAACGCTTAACGATGTTTTTGGACGATGGTTATGAGAGTTCTGACGAGTCTTTTCCTGTTGCTTTTGAATACTTTCTGTGCGAGATTGCTTGCTTTCCCTGGCTTCTAGATACTGACAACGTTTGCTGAGCATTTTAGCACAATCGTCCCATTTAGGAAGCTTGCTAAAATCCAATTGTTCGTCCCATTTGGACTGTGTTTCCGAATCGACTTTTGACATCACAATGTAAATAATGATCGCGTCACATATATCTTTTTCCGAGCCTATTGAGGTAAGTGAATTATAGAGAGCAGAAATATTATCCACCAGATGCCTTAAGGGTAAAGCTGAAGGTTTGGATAACTTAGGAATTTCAAAAATGGAGGAAATATTTTCCAAAAATATTAAACAATTGTTATCATAACGATCTTTTAAACTTTGGATTGCCTTGGGGTAGTTTTCTTCCGATACTGGAAACCTTTTCACCGTGTCCAAGGCGTGCTCAGTCACACATGACAAAAGATGATTGAATTTTTCTATTGTAGTTAGGTTGGGATCATTATGAACCAAATTATTGAATTGGTGAATGAAATTTTTGTATTGGGAGTAATGCTTTCCATTAAAAGTGGGTGGTCGCAGAGGTTGTAAGCGAGAGCTTGGTAGGGAGGACGCTACTACAAACGATTGTTCTGCTGTACTTGGTCTTCTTCTATCCCCCATCATCGAAATAATTTTAGTTTTGGTTGTAATGAATAGCTCTTCTAGGTCTGCACGACCATTATCCGTTGGTTGTAACCTTTCAATTTGCGTTTGGTATGCAATGCCCTGTTTGAAATATGATTCAAGTATCCCTAACCTACATTCGAGCTCAGTGGGTGATAGGGTATTAGCTCTTTCTATGAGATTTTTAATCCTGGTTATATTTCCCTTGGTTGAAGCTCGTTGTTGCTTAAACTCCTCTAGGGCCGCGACTTGATATTCAGGCATGGTTGATGAATTCAAATTTAGAATGAAGCAATCTTCGACAAAATATTGCAACCTTAATCTCCAGATACGCAATGCACGATTTGCAGCGAAATATGTGAGGATAAGTAACGATGATGTTAATCGAATTTTAACCGCAGCAATCGGAAAAATAAACCGATGTTATTTGTTCCAATTATGCTCCCGAACGCTCAATGAAAGTGATTTATTGAAATTGTATCCAATTTCCAACCAACTTAAAAGACAGCAACAGCAACAGCAGCAGAACTTTAAACAACATATCCTAGTTCCTATCAACAACAACAAATCAGCTTTATATTCGATTGAAATAATTGCAATGTAATCGATTAGCATGCATCCAAAATGATGTAGATAAAAACGAAACGGTTGAGTAGCGAAAGCTTATCGACATAAATATGAGAATTTAAATACTCTAGCGAAAGCTACCCGAAATGTATTGTGTTCTTAGCTTGGCTTACCAGAACTAACGAACGACGATCATATGCGAGTGATATTGAAACAATGCTGATGATAATAATTATGTTCGACCAGCTGATAACGAAACTCCAATGATGACGTGGATTGCACTTGTGGAATCTGTTCCAAAATGTTACTCTTGATTAATATGATCGATTTAAGCTAAAGAGAAATTCAACTTCTGGTCTAATAGCTTACATTAATGATGATGTAATAACTTAAATGCAGTCTGTCTCGAGCTTTGACTATACTAGCATTAAGGCAATATTGGTACGAAAGAGCAACTATATTTTTGTCGAAATAATGTTCCACTTTTTTGTGGACTATAAGTTAAGTTGTTGCTGTTGATGTTGCTGTTGATGTTGCTGACGCTTGTTGTGTCTGGATATTCCAATGAATTTTTAATTGATGTCCTATATATGTCCTTGTTATTTAATTTGATTTAATTTGATCACTCACAATGATAAACCGATACCGAACCGATGCCGATAGCTTTTTATGAATTATTAATGTTTTTCAGAGTCTTTTAATATCACTTTTAATTTAGATTTTGTCACGTTGGATTTATAAATAAATTGTTTTATTGAATTATGGGTAATGCCCTACGTTGGGCGCCAAAAATGTTCAAATGGAGCGTTTTCCACTCGAGAACTAGGAGGATTCAATAATCTATTTTACGAAATTTCTAGTTCTAACTTCAACTTGACAAAGATCACGAGGTAAAAGTGAACAACGACGATGACTTAAAGAAAAGACTGCTTTAGTTGACTGTACGATAACGAATGATTTAATCAGTTCAATTTAATCTTAACAAAAGCTTTTTATATACTTAAAAGTTACGTTAAACATTGGTATATATTCAGAAAAATATGGCCAACCTTGGTAATATCGGCGGGAAATTTAAATAAAGAATAATTGTATAGCAAATTTAACAATTGATAGCATACATCCTTTAGTTTTTAAATTCAATATTTATATACATTCAGTTGATACAGTTTAATTTAAGTTGAAATTCAAATGATAATAAGAGTTTGGAAGATATAAATGAGCACGACCCAACAGCGGTGATAAGACGAAGAGCATTGGTGTGGTATGGAGAAGAGAAAGTTGGAATAAATAAGTGATTTAAGTCGATCCTTAGAAATCTAATCTTGATTGCTTTTTGGTAATGATGCGGCAAATGACACGAACTATGGCGGAAAAAATATCAGGGTTACACAATGAGAACACGTTTGTCTGAGGGAAGAGAAGTCAAGTCTATATAGAAAGGGGTTGCATTTTGGTATAGGTGCCTCCTGGTGGATCATATGTGACCAGAATCTGAAATTAATTCTTATATAGTCTATCAGAATCCAAATAAATCGTGTAAATTTGCTCATTATGATCCAACTCGAGTAGAAACAAACTGAAATTTAAATTTAAAATAGGAAATACTACACCGAAAATCAAAGTAAAAGAAAACTGTCAAGACTCAAAAGTCATGGTATAATAGCAAGTGCCTGACGGGATACATTTTCAAATAAGAATTCGAAAAAGAGTCATGACCTTGGAGTCGTCGTGTAATAGCAGACTAGCAACAAAGTTAAGGCCTGGTCACACAGAACGCGATCCAGCGATACGATCAATACTTCTTACTTACTTTTACTTTACTTTAGATGGCGCTTACAGTCCAGGGTGGACTACGGCCTCTACCAACAAGCCTCTCCAGCCAGCTCGGTCCCTAGCTAGCTGCCTCCAGTTACGCACTCCAAGTTGGTTGAGGTCGTTCTCCACTTGTGTGCGCCACCTAAGGTGGGGTCTTCCTTTGCTGCGTAGACCATCAGGGCTAGATTCGAAGACTCGTCGGGCTGGTGCGTCGGTGTCCATACGCTCCACGTGTCCCAGCCATCTCAGCCGCTGTATTTTCAGCTTTTTGACTAGGTCAACATCGCTGAAAAGCCCATAAAGCTCGTTGTTAAATTTTCTCCTCCATACTCCATCGACAGCCCTAAACTGCCGTTCGTCTCTGTTGGAGATGGCAGAACAGTTTAATATTCACCTGTGTTGGGTGCCGGGGCATAGGGACATCCCAGGTAATTGTAAGGCCGACGTACTCGCTAAAAATGGTACAACTTTACCTCTTCTACCTAGTAAGGCAGAAATAGGTATACCCATCGCTACATGTAAACTTTTGCTGAAGCAAGATGCCTTAGAGAGAACAAATCTTAGGTGGAATGATATCACCACTTGTTTGGCAACAAAACAAATCTGGCCAGTAATGGATTTAAAACGATCTAAGCGTTTGATATCTCTAAGCAGATTGCACATCAGCTCCATGATTGGTGTTATAACCGGACACTGCCTCATAGGCAAGCACGCAACGCGTCTTGGCGTATTCGCTAACGATTTTTGCAGAAGCTGTATGGATGAGGAAGAGATAGAATCGATCCCTCACCTTCTATGCACGTGCCCTGCTCTATCTCATAGACGAAGACTTCACCTTGGTGAGTTCTACTTCAATGATCCTAGTGATCTGAGAAACTTAGACATTGGCAGTCTATTACGCTTCATAAGAAGCTCCAAATGGTTCACCGAGTAAGGAAAAGGGTTTCCTAGATTCATGTGGTATCACAATGGACCAACTCATGGTCTAAGTGTGTCAGTCTCCACGACTGGCAGCCACTTCAACCTAACCTAACCTACTCCATCGATAGATACTGGACCGAAGATCACCCGAAGAATTTTCCTTTCAAAGCACCCAGGCAGATTCTCATCCGTTTTTGACAGGGTCCATGCTTCTGCCCCATATAGCAGAACCGGGATGATGAGGGTCTTATATAAGGTCTCCTCGGTTCTTTGAGAGAGGGCTTTATTACTCAAATGCCTTCTTAGCCCGAAGAAACAGCGGTTGGCAAGAGTAATTCTTCGTTTGATCTCTGCACTGATGTCATTTTGCGATGTAATAGTGGAGCCCAGGTAGACAAAGTCCTTGACGACTTCGAAGTTGTACCTATCCATCGTAACGTTTTGGCCGAGTCGACGATGTTCAGATTCTTTTCTCGATGAGAGCATATACTTCGTCTTGTCCTCATTAACAGCCAAACCCATTTTCGCCGCTTCCGATTCAATACTTGCAAATGCGCCGGTCACAGCTCGTTTCGTTCTCCCAATGATGTCAATATCATCTGCATCTAAATTGTACCTCTGTTATTGACTTGCGAGTTGCGTACAATTGCTTCAAGTACGATGTTAAACAGATTGCATGATAACGCATCACCTTGCCTCAAATCTTTCTTGACATCAAATGGTTCGGTGGTGTTCATGCTGACTTTGACGGAGCAGCGAGATTTCTCCATCGTTATCCTGCACAAGCGGACGAGTTTGGCAGGGATGCCGAGATGCGACATGGCTCTGTATAACTCGTCTCTGTCTACGCTATCATACGCGACTTTGAAATCGATAAAGAGATAGTGTGTATCGATTTGGAACTCCTGGGTTTTTTCCAGAATCTGTCGAAGTGTGAACATTTGATCGACGATCGATTTGCCGGGCCTAAAACCACACTAATAAGGGCCGATCAGATCGTTGACAAACTGTTTTAAGCTATCACACAGCACAGATGACAGGATTTTGTATGCGACGTTGAGGAGACTTATACCTCTGTAGTTGGCGCAAGTCAGAGCATCTCCTTTCTTGTGGATGGGGCACACTATACCGAAGTTCCATTCATGGGGCATACTTTCATCCGACCAAGTTTTGGAGATTAGTTGATGTATACTCCCTACCAAATCATCTTTACCTCCTTTGAATAGCTCGGCTGGAAGGCCATCTGCACCAGAAGCCTTGTACGCTTTAAGCTTGGTTATCGCTAACCGCACTTCATTTAGGTCCGGTGGACGGAAATTTTGACCATCATCGTCCAGGTTGAATGGATTATTCTGTCTAACAGCGGAATTTTGGTCATCTTCGCCGTTAAGCAGTCTAGAAAAGTGTTGTTTCCAGATCCTCAGCACCGACTGTGTGTCTACTACCATATTCCCACTCTCGTCTCGGCAGGCTTCTGTTCTGGCCTTGTAGCCCTGGGTAGTTTGCCTCACTCTTCGGTAGAACTTTCGAACATCCCCCCTACCGCAACAGTCCTCAATAGACTCAACCGCCCGCTTCGCATGCTCTCTCTTTTTCCTCCTGAGAAGTCGGCGCTCCTCCCTTCGTTTTTGCCCGTAAGCTCCCGGGCTGTTCTCTCAGCAGCTCTGGTTCTAGTTTGGCATTGATTGGTAGGCCTCGTTCTTGGCTGCATGCGCCAACCGGCATTCTTCATCGAACCACGGGTTTCGTTGTGGTCGCCTAGTGAAACCCAGCACATCAGTGGCGGCACTTCTGATGGCTTGTTGGCTGTGCTTCCACTGGTCCTCTGCAGTTGGTGCTGGTGGCGGAGTTGCTGAAAGGTTCAGAGAGACTTGATCAGCAAAGGTCCTGGCAATCTCTTGCGATTTTAGCTTCGCGACATCATATCTTCTCACAGCATCCGCTTGGTGTTGTGGCGTCATACGTACTTGAGCTACAACCAAGTAATGGTCCGAGTCAATGCTGGCCCCTCGGAACGTTCGGACATCCAGGATACTGGAAGCATGTCTGGCGTCTATCGCAACATGGTCAATCTGGTTGACGGTTCGTTGATCCGGAGACCACCAGGTCCCTTTGTGTATATTGAGGTGTGGGAATCGAGTGCTGGCTATGATGATGTTACGCCCTGCCGCAAAGTCAATCAGCCTGAGTCCGTTACCGGAAGTGTTGTCGTGCAGGCTATGTCCTCCGACTATCGAACCAGACATGCCCTCCTTTCCGATTTTGACGTTGAAGTCGCCAAGAGTGATCTTGACGTCGTACTTGGGGCACCTATGAATTTGCTTTGATGCGGACTGTGACCAGGCGCTCGCTTACATTTCTGAAGCCCAAGACTTCTTGCCTAAGTCTTCCCCTTACCACAAAACCACAACCAAAGAGTCGCTGACCCTGCTCCTTGCAGCACTCGCCGAAGTATATCGCACTTCCTGGATGGCTGTTATATCAGCCTTTAACCTATCCAGGTTCTGATTGTTCGGCTGCTAGTGGTCTGTTTAAGGTTCAGACATTCCACGTGCAGATCTGAAATTCATTGTCCTTGTTTCGTTTGTTGGGGTCGTCAACATTAAAATCATCCATATCCGAGGCTTGTTGTTGTTCCGGAACTATTATTGTTTTCCGTGGTAGAGAAGTTACCCCGACGTACAACCCCCAACCTGGAGGACCAGACCCTTAGGTTACGTTAAGAGGGGCGTGCACAGCACAGAGGCTGTTGCGTACACGGGGGCCTATTGGTCCATTGTGATCCCCTTATAAAGGAAGGCAGAGATGCACCCAAACTAATGGTTCACATAGACTGGTTCGTTTGCGAACCAGCCTGTGCTTTCTATGAATTTTCTCATGTTTGCCATTGAGACCTGCGCTAGATGCTCCAGTTCCTCAAAAAACCTGTTTCCAAAATAACGGAGTCGATTTGTTTGGAGGTTTGGACAATCACAGAGCAGGTGTTTAATGGTTTCTATTTCCTCTACGTCCTGACAGCTCCTGCAGAAATCGGGTGCAAATACACCTAGTCTGTGCCAATGGCGCAATGGCCCGTTAGTACACCTATCAAGATTCTAATATTCTTTTTACTCAGTGATAAAATATACCGAGATTCCTTTTCATTAATTTTAGGCCATAAACTTCTAGAGATACAGATAACACAGTCATTCCTAGTCCTCCAGGATTTATTGATTTGCTCTTTTGTTATTAGGTCTATTTTCGTTCTAATCACGCCGATCGGGATGTTTAGTACCATATCTAATTGGCTACTACTGTTTCTATTTGATACTGACCCTTTCCTTGCCAGTTCATCTGCTATATCGTTCCCTTCTATATCGCTATGTCCAGGAACCCAGCAGAGTTTGACTCGGTTAGTGTCACAAATATCATTCAGTTTGCCTCGGCATTTTGCTACAGTTTTGGATCTAATAGTCTCACTGGCTAAAGCTTTGATAGCAGCTTGGCTGTCAACGAAAAATGTGATCTCCGACGAGTTCAGTTTCTTCGTTTGTACCATTTCTGCCGCTTTTTCAATAGCGTAAATCTCAGCCTGAAAGACACTACACTCATCTGGGAGTTTATACGAATATCTAATATTCAGAGCTTCACAAAACACCCCAGCTCCCGTTCCTTCTTCCATTTTAGACCCATCGGTGTAGAATGAGATACCCTGTTCCCTGGTTAGTGAGTTAGGTTCCCAGCCATGCCTTTGGGGTATTAAAATAGAGAAGTGTTTATTAAAATCTATAAAAGGTGGTATGTAGTCAGTCGTCACATCAAGTGCGGCCACTGTGTCATACCTCTGGAGGATAGACCCATGACCATAGGTGCTTTGCTTCCAAGAGCCCAGTTCTTTGAGTCGAAGTGCGCTCTTGGCTGCTGTGCATCTTATGTACTCGTCAAGTGCCGGAAGATTTAAAATAATTTCCAACCCTGCTTGTGGCGTAGACCTCTGAGCCCCCGTTGTTCCTATACAGGCTAGTCTCTGTACCTTGTTCAGGTTTTTGAGACAGCTTACTTTTTGAACAGCCTTCCACCAAACGATAGAACCATAGGTTAGTATGGGACGAACAATCGCCGTGTACATCTACTGGATGACGTGCGGTCGCATACCCCACCGTGTACCGAAGGTTTTCTTGCATGTATAGAAAGCGCATAGTGCTCTTTTCATTCTTTCCTCTGTGTTCTGTTTCCATGTTAGCTTGGAATCAAGGATTACTCCAAGATATTTAGCTTCTTTGGAAAATTTCAAAGGAATGTCATTTAGCCTGGGAGGAGTAAAGTCCTCTAATTTCCTTTTATTCGTGAACAAAACTAGCTCAGTTTTTGAAGGGTTAACCCCAAGACCGTTTTGTACTGCCCACGAAGATAGTTCTTTGAGTGCGGATTCCATAATATCTTTGATGGTGGTAAGGTACTTACCCGATATCAAAATTACTATGTCGAATGCATAGGCCACGATTTTAATGCCCTGATTCCTAAATCTTGTAAGAATTTTGTTAACAACCAGGACCCAAAGAAGAGGCGAAATCACCCCTCCCTGTGGAGTGCCTCTTGTTACTGTTTTCTCAACAATCGTATCTCCAAGTTGCAAGCTTATGATTCTACCATTGAGCATGGTATAAGTCCAGTCCATAATGGCAGACTCAACCCCAACCTCTTCCAGAGCAGATTTAATGGACTCCGTTTTTACGTTGTTAAACGCTCCTTCAATGTCCAAAAATGCTGCAAGGGTGTGTTCTTTGTGTTCGAGACTTTTCTCAATTTGTGTAACGACTTCGTGCAATGCAGTCTCCACTGACTTACCTTTGAGGTAAGCGTGTTGGTAGCTGCACAAAATGTTTGAATTGAGAAGGTCCCTGACATGCAGATCAATAATTCTCTCCAGTGTCTTGAGGAGAAACGAAGAGAGACTTATAGGTCTATAATCCTTTGCAGTCGAGTGTGTCGGCTTTACAGCTTTTGGAATAAAGACAACTTTAACCTTTCTCCAGCTAGTAGGGACGTATCTAAGTTTGACGCAACTTTTGAAGATTACCCTAAGCCATGGGGTGATTATCTGTAGAGCGTGTTGAAGAAATGCCGGAATAATCTCGTCTGGTCCAGCTGATTTATAGGGTTTGAACGAGTTTATAGCCCACATAATCTTCTGCTCTGTGATAACCTGTTCCAATGCTGGTGTTGATTGTAAAATTTCTAAGGAGTTTGGTTGTGAATAACCTGAGATCTCAGGACTCTTACACCCAGGGAAATGTGTTTCCATAAAGAGTTCAAGTGTTTCTTGGCTCGAATTCGACCATGATCCATCGGGATGCTTAATGTATCCTGGATTCGTGGGGTTAAAGGTAAGAACCTTTCGAAGTCTCGCCGCCTCACTTGTGTTCTCAATGGATTCACAGTGCCTAGATAGCCCATGAATCTTTCTTGGCCCTTCTTAACTCTTTGGTGTATAAGTTAAGTTCGGCTCTGTATGAAATCCAGTCTTTCTCTAATTTGCTCAGCTTAGCTACATTGAAAAGTTTTCTGACCCCTGTTCTTCTTTTCTTAAGTTCACTGTTCCACCATGGTGGGTTAGTGGGTCTAATGTTACGAGATATAGGGCAGTTTTTTTCAAAGGCCGTTCTCATTTTACTAGTTAGGTTTTGAACAACAGTGTCAATGGTTGAGGTTATCGAAAGCGTTTCTTCCTCAGGTGGGTCGATACGTTCAATTAACCATTTTGTTTACTCTGTCCAATTTGTTCTAGTTGGGTTTCTAAAAGGTTTAATATCATTTTGATTTCTGTCTAAAGTAAAGAGTATCCTAAAGTGATCCGAAAAGGATTCCTCAGGTGAGACTCTCCAGTTTACTACAGAAATCTTATCATTATAACTCATAAGAGTGAGATCAAGAATTTCTTCCCTGTTTTTGTTTCGAAATGTTGGGTGATTACCCTTATTACATAACATGAGGTTAGAACAGAGAATGTATTCAAAAATTGACTCACCCCTTTTGTTGATGTCCTTACCGCCCCATTGAGTGTGGTGTGCGTTGGCATCACAGCCCATCACCAAAGGTGTCCCACGTGTTATGGTGTAACCCACAAGGTCGCGGACCGTTTTTGATGGTGGGTCTTCTTCTTCGTACGGCATGTACGTTGATGCCAAGACGAAGTTGCCTTCCTTGGTCTCAACGCTGATTGCCACGTTGTCTCTGTTGCTGTACCTAGATAAAAAGAAAGCGTTAATTAACTTTTTCACTAGAATACAACTTCTTATTTCACCTTCAGACGTGGAGTGGAAAAGGTTATAGTTTTTTGACCTCAATCCTAGTACCTGATTCTTACAAATCCAAGGTTCTTGGATTAAGGCCACATCCACGGCCTCTTGAGACATGAAGAGCATCAGATTGTGCGTTGCTGCTATGGCGTGGTGCAAATTAATTTGCACCACTAGCAGCTTTTGACTCCCCTTTGCCATCATGCCTACTTACCCTTACGGTTCCCAGACCATATCTCAGCACGTCCCCTTTCTCTTTGAGGAGAAGGTCAGATATCTTGTCAATTACGAACAAGAGGTCCTTCCCTTCCCCGCTAAAGCTCTTCCTGGAATGCAGGAGCTTCCATTCGAGTATGGAGAACTCCTTATTCTGTTTCGCCAGCAGTTTAATTATGGATGAGTCCTCGTGCGTGGCAGGAGGAGGAATCCATATATTAACCTGCTGGCGAAGCGGAATAGATGTGACGGGAAGAACCCCGAGAGAAGCTCCCTCCCACAGTTCGCCAATATTGGCGATTGTGTGAGTGAGGAACTCCCGGGATTTCTGGTCCCCACAGCATACCACTTTAACGCCTGTTGGATTTGGGAATGAAGCGGCATTCAATGATAAATTTGATCTATTGAAGTGCAAGAGAGTGTGATGTCGACCACCGCAGGTGAAACATGTGTGTTTGCTGGTGCATTGCGCTGATGTTGAATGTCCGAGGCAATTGAGGCACAATTTCTGTTGAGTGGCGAAATCTTTACGTTCAAATGGCGACCATTGTAAGAACTGTTGACACCTTTGTAGAACGTGAGGGCCCTTGCACCTTTCGACCGGACAGACAATTGATTTTTTTGAGACATGAAAAGTTCGTATTTCTTTTCGACCGTGAGATTTATTCGATGAGTTATTTGATTTTTGATGCGCCGATGATAGCCTTGACTCGATATTGTTCGATGAGTGTGCGGCAGCATCAGCAATTAGAAATGTCGATTTAAGAAAGTCCAGTAATTGTTGAAGTTTTGCAACTTTCTTTGGTTCTTTACGGTGCTTTTCAAAATCGAGACGTGTTGCTGGCGATAGTTTTTCGAGTAGATGAAATGCAAAAAACTCGGAATTTTCATCGGTATGAAATTTGAGGTTCCTTAATTGGAATATGCATGCACGTACAGAATCATGCAACGATTTCAATTCAGCAGCTGATTCGCGATGAGTGTATGTCGGTAAATTCATAAATTTTTTCATGAAACCATTGAACAAAACTTGATCACTGCTGTAACGATCTTTCAAATCTTCCAGGGCTTCATCATAGGTTTCGTCAGTGACATCCAAATGTGCGATAGATGAGGTCACGTTTGCGGTTAGAAATGATTTCAGATACACGAATTTTTGATGTTTCGAAAGTTTTGAATTGTTGTGAATCGTTTGAAACGCTGCATAAAAAGTTGGCCATTCGGTAGGCTCACCATCAAATTTTTCGATTTTAAATTCAGGTGGCCTGAATGAGCTATCGGTGTGGACCTCACGTATAATTGTATTGAATGAATCATTTGTACTTGGTGCCGATGACGTGGAAGCTGGTGGAATCGTTTTTGCGTGACGCTCTGGATGGAGTTTGTCAAATGCGAGTTCAATATAATCCGTGACGTCCGCATGTTCGGATTGAAAAGATCCAAAAATATCCTTTTTGAAATAAACATCGTCGCGAGACAATTTTAAACGTACCAATGTTCTATGATTTGCATTGAAGGTCTGAAGATTTTGTGCAATTCGATTGAGACGTGTCATAAATTGCCCTTTGGACCTTCGACTTGGACCATCTTTGTCGAAATTTGGGCGTTCTTTCCGCAGTTGTTCGAGCAAATCAAATTGTTCGGCCACCAATTGTTCTTGTTCGGTGGGGATGACTGAGTTTTCTTTGTCGTCATCGGACATGTTAATCTAAATTTGCCAAACGAAAATGCTTAAAATCACTTACCTCTGTAATTGGAGATTCTTCTGGTCCTGCAATATCTGCTTTCACAAGATGTTCCCTTTGAGCGGTGTGCTCGTGTAGTGATGAATGCAGGAACGTTGTAGAGACACAATTGATGATACCTTGGAGCAATTAAATTATTCGATAAAATAATTTCTTAGTCGATTTGTAAGTATGGATGTTTCGTCAGTAGGTATCATGCGGCATGGCACGATATTTGAGGTTAGTTCTTGTAGGATGTGACACAATCGATTGGTGTCGGCTGGTTTTACGAATTCGCAAGAACTTGGTATAATTGTGAAATTTACGGAAAACTATTTTAAATTGAAATTAAAAAGTAAACCGGTTCGAAGGACCATGAATAATGATATCTTGATTATTCTTTTAAATGAAATACTGGTTCGAGAGTTAATAATGAGAAAAAAGACGTGTGCTCTGTTAGGTTATCAAAATTATATATTCTTTATTAAATTATGGGGTTGACAGATGATTGAAAATGAGTGTCTCTTTCGTGTACAAATGTTTTTCTCTCTGTCTTTTGATTAAAGGCTTGTTCAAACACTTTGTGTGTGAATAACACTTTATTGTCATATTCAAATCCAACAACGCCTTTCCGCCATCCAGCTCCATCAAAGGTGTAGTCGTCAGAACTATCACTCTCCGATGTCGCCATCAGGGCTTTGAGTATTTCATTCTCCACAAGTAACCAATTTTTTGCCGTAATTTTCCCATCTGGGTCGTCTCGACTTATTATGGCCACCTGCAGTTCGATCAGGGTGGTGTCAAAACTATTGGTTTTAAGCTTTTTAGAGCCTTCAGTTTTGGTTTCCTCCTCCGATCTTGCTCTCTTGGTTGAACCTGGCTTCGTCCCAGAAGAGCTGCCTTCCTGTGCTTTCTCATTCCCATTCAGGTTTGATATAGCGTTGGTCTACTGTTTCTTACTGGGGGACGCCAGATTCGGATTTGAGCCGGTACGAGCAGTAGAGTTGTTGCCAGCCTGTTCACGGTTTATCTTTTTAGGGATAGACCTAGATGTAGCAGCATTTACTCTTTCGCTGTCCGGCTTTTTAGCGTTCAACTGCTGGGTGGATACAGTGGGTTTAGTGGCAGACGCTTCCAACTGCCGTTCATAGTTTCTCACCAACTTCCTATGCATTTTTAGTAGGGCCCTGTCTCTCGGACTGAGAGAAGATGGGTCTTTTTTCTCCGTAGCACTCACGAATCGCTTAGAGGATCTGTAGTTACTGCGTTGCCTCGAAGCATTGAGGGGTGCAGTAGGCTTCAGCGTATTCTCTTCGTGACTCGAGTCTTCCAGTAAGTCGTCATCGGTGTGACTTCCTATAGAGGGAAGTCTGTCCAAGGTCTCCCTACCGTCAATAGCCAAGCTATGTATCTAGTGCAGGAAGAAGAGTCGCTGAAAGGTTGAGAGCGTTGGTATGTCTTTTTAACACTGGTTTATTAATTTCTTTGCTTACAATTGTCACTGGCGACTTAGCCTCATCCGAAGCCAAGCCCTCGCCGGCAGCCGTGACTTCTGCCGACACTTGAGTGTATATCCCCACTCGGATTTAATTATTTGTAAACTTTTTTTCCATTATTTGTCATTATTTGGATGTACATCCCTGTTTTTTATTGGTTCTACTTAGTTGTTTGTCCCTGCAGCTGGATTGCTGGAGGGACAAACTTAAGCCCCCTCGCCACCGTTAAGGCGAAAACCATGAGGGGGACCAGACCCTTAGTATAACTCCAAGGGTGGGGAGCCCGATAAACCGCTCCTTATAGGCCTGAGCTACGAATATGTCGTAGTAGCCCATATAAGGTGTTCACTAAGTAGTTCAACCTAACTGGAACTGTAGACGCCACCGTTGATTCCATCTGGAGAATTCTTCCGCTGCCACCTGGATAAAGGAGAAGTGCGTTAGTGGGAACACTCCTCCCCCCTCTCTCGTTAGCTACATCTTCAGTTAAAGGTACTAGGCACCCGATGTTCACCGCGGGGAGGTGAGAGTAGGAGTTGATGACAGAGGTTCGCTTTGAAAAAAAGCTTGTGGACGCTTGTGTCCTCTTGAATGCACGTCTACCCTTTGAACATCACGATCGATACTTTACTGGGTAAAAAAAAAAAAAAAAAATACTTCACTGGGTAAAAAAGATCGCGGCGATCAAATTTTGTTTGTAATTTCTCTTTCTCACAAAGATGCCGGATCGCGTTCTGTTTGAACAGGCCTTAAGGGTTACCAACTACCAACGGATAGCTCATTCCGAAAGTTATAAAAAGTAAACTTTTTACTAAAAAATAAATACCGTCATTCCCAAGAGAATTCGAAATTGATCTAGATAATGTGACAGACTAAGGGTAGGTTGACATAACTTATAACTTATTTTGGAAAACCCAAAATTCGTTTTACCCAGCGGAGTGTACGGCATGCTGGCAGTAAAGCTCGGCTATAACTCGGTCGATGGGGGGGGTTTTTCCGCTGTCCTTTGTCCACAAAAAAATAATTTATCATGCCGTGGAAGGAACTGAGGATGAATGAGGAATAGGGAAAATTTATATCCTAATATAGGATGTTGAATTCACAAAAAAAAATATCGGCGGTTGTTATTGCCGAAAGCGTACCTAGTAAGGGAAATATGCAAAAAAGGTTGCATGTCTATAGGAAGAGGAATCGGGAAGACGAAACACGAAACACAAGAATGGGTCGGTGTTGTTGACCCTGGCTGTACCCACCCAACCACTGACGATTATGTCAGGGCTCCATGGCCGTCAATGGCCTTTAATTTTGTTGACGGCCCCTATATAGTATTAAGAAAACGTCATCCTCCTACCTTCGCCTACTTTTACCAAATGTCATCACCATATGAAGTAAATTTTTTGACAGACGTCAAATTGAAAAGTTGGTTTTTTGCGAGGTCTCAGTATTTTTATTTAAAATAATAGTAATTTTAACTAAACTAATACGAGTAGTTGAGCGTTAAATAAAAAAAAAAAAAAAAAAACAATTAACGTTTGCGATTGGTTATTTTATCTAAACTAACATCGATTTAATCACAAAATTTGTAATCCTGCTAACATCATCAGCACTTTCTTTGTTCCGGGGATTACCGCTTTATGCAATCGAAAAGGAAATTATCTGAAACCTCACCCGAGCAGTTATCAGCTTATAAAAAAGTATCTGCAATTAAATCAACTGAAAAAATGGCTGTTGGTAATATGTTGATTGAGGATCTGAAACTTCTTCTGGACGAGTGCATAACCAACAAGACAGAGCACATTGCAACTAAGAATGAGGTTCTAGCGGTTTCTTCTGAGATTCAATTACTACGGACACACAATTCATACCTTTTAAATAAGGTCTCCGCGATGGAAAATTACTGTCAGCTTCTTGAACGTCAAGTAGAGGCTATGTCACGAAAAAAAAATGAAAATTCGGTGGTGTTGCATTTTCCGGCAGAAGGAAAGACAGATAAAGTCGAGTTTGCTAAACAGACTTGTAAAGGTCTTCTCCAACTTCAAGAGAATGCTTTACTTCCAATAAATAATGCACATGACTTCACTAACAACAACAAGACCACTGTGGTGATAAACTTTCAACCCGGAGACACTGCCAACAAATTGATTGGCGCTGCACAAAAATTAAAAGGCACTGGAATTGTTATACACCGAGAACAATCAATAATAGCGAGGGAAAAAAGAAAATCACTTTATCAAATAAAAACCGAGTTACTAGCACTTGCACCGAACGCCAAGATATCGATAAAAGGAATTAAACTACAAGTGGAAAAATACTTATTTGTCTACGATTTTCCACGAGGATTAATTATTAGCTCAGACGAAGAGCTGACATTTATCAAATCAACATTCGGCGAGGGAGCAATGCGTTTCTTTGAAGGCACCAGAAAACAACATCAACAAGATCAAAGGTTTGGAACAATACGTCAAAACAACAACTCAAATCAAGATGGAATGCAGGCCGGAAGTAGTAATCTGACACGTAATGTCAGTAATAGTTAGGAAAGTGTTGCCGTCTGTCATTTTTTAGTAAGTCATAAAATTTTATGTTTTAATATTTCTGGTCTAAAAAACAAATTAATATTTCCTGATTTCTTTAATTTTATTTTGCAATTTGATATTATAATTTTGATTGAAACTTTTCTTGAAAAAGACAAAGAAGTCGACATTTTAAAATATTTCAAAGGTTTTAATGTTAAATGTATTCCAGCCACAAGAAATAATAATTTTGGAAGAGCTAGTGGTGGCATTTTATGTGCAGTTAAAAATTGTATAAGTAGCTATGTAACCTTTAAATTAGTTGGAAATAAGACTTTAATTGAAATAATGTACAGGCACAATCGCTTTTATATAATTCCAACGTATTTAAATTGCACCAATTGGAATCATGATTTTGAAGAATTGTATGAGTTTTTAAATGAATTTAATCTTGAAAACATTTTGATTTTGGGCGATCTGAACGCTCGTATAAGTAATTTTCAAAACCCAGCTTCACTGGTAGAACATTTTGTATATAGCTTTAGTGAGATAAGGAGCTCATTGGATAGTACATTGAACAGTTGTGGTAGACGTCTTATTAATTTATTTGAAGATTTTGGACTTTTTGTCTTGAATGGAGTAACTAAGAGTGATTTGAGGGGTGAATTCACTTTCGTTTCCACCTTAGGTTGCTCGTTAATAGATTACTGCGTTGCTAATGGTGAATGGCTGAATGTCATTAAAGACTTTACAGTGCAATCTGCAAATTATTCGGCACACATGCCAACCATAACAACGTGTCAATTTCAGAATCTACAACCAGTGGCACAAAATGATACTGTTGACAAATTAAAATGGAGGGTAAAGGCTATAGATTTGTACAAATCAAGATTAGATTCGGCGGCAAACCTTTCTGACCTTGAAAATCTTTCTTGTGAGCAAATGGCAGAAAAATTACTGCAAATCGTTAAACAATCTGCAGTTTCCAATAACGCTAGGAGTATTAACTTCAAAAGTAGATGGTATGATTGGGAGTGTCAACAACTAAGAAAAAAATCTTTTCATTTCTTGAATCTTTTTAGAAAAACAAATTCCAATTTCTTCAAAACTCTTTATCTAACTACAAATAAGGAATTTAAGCACGTTTGTAAAACCAAGCAAAAAGAGTACTTAGACAACGTTGGTAAAAGTTTGATAGAATGTAAGGACTCTAGTTCATTCTGGTCCAAAGTAAGAATGTTGGGAGGCTGCAAAGCCTGCTCGTCACCATCTATGAATGTTGATTCTCTGGCAGCATATTTTAAACAGCTTCTTAGTCCTGCGTCTACACTCTCTTCCTTTCATTATGCCCAGCCTGAAATCTACATAGCCCAACTAGACGATCCAATTTCAATGTCAGAGCTGCAAGAAACTCTGAAAAGAATGAAAAATAATAAGGCCTTAGGAGTCGATGGAGTTCCAATTGAATTTTTCAAATACTCCACGCCAGCATATTTAAACGTTCTTTTATTTTTTTTAAACAAAGTATTGAATGAGGAGATAATCCCTCAATCGTTTTTGAAGTCCTTAATCTGTGCAATCTATAAAAAAGGTGACTGCAACCTCGCAGAAAATTATAGAGGAATTTCCATACAGCCTGTTTTAAGAAAAATTTTTACGAATATACTATACCATAGATTGATGCAGTGGGTAGATACGAATAAACTCCTTAGTATTTTTCAAGCTGGCTTTCGGTCAGGTTTTTCGACTGTTGATCAGATATTTGCCCTCACGAACATTGCTAAGCGGTACACTGACAACAAAAAAAAGCTTTTTGCATTTTTTGTTGATTTTAAGGCTGCGTTTGACACCATTAACAGAAATGCTTTGATCTATAAACTATCAGCGCTTGGTTTATCATCTAAATTTCTTAGGTTATATAAACAGCTTGTTACCAAAACGTGTTCTTCTGTGTGGAACGGCACAATCAAGTCCGAGTTTTTCAACACGGAAACGGGGGTGCCCCAAGGGTGTGTTCTGAGCCCAATTTTGTTTGCTATCTTTATCGACGATATTTCTAGAATATTGCCAGGTGGCGCTAAGATAGGAGATCTGAATGTTAGCGTTCTGCTGTACGCCGATGATCTCGTTTTACTAACAGATAACTCCTCAACACTTCAACTGCAAATTAATCGACTTAAAGAGTATTGCAACTTATGGGATCTAAAAATAAATGTTTCTAAGTCCAAAATAATGGTTTTCGAGTCCAGTAATAGGAGAAGACTGCCTTCAGAAAATTGGTTTTTAGGGCCAGAGCCCATCGAAATAGTTAAATATTATAAATATCTTGGTGTTTTAATATCAAATACTCTAGATTTACGTCCTCACATTAGAGAAAAATGCTCAGTCGCTAAAACAGCAATTAACCTCATGTGGAGCAACTTTTTCTCTAACCAACAAGTTGACACCTCCTCTAAATTCAGGGTACTAGATGCTACAATAAACACCTGCCTTTGCTATGCGAATCAAGTTTTTGGTTATCAATTTATTGAAGAATTCGAAGTTGTTCAACGTTTATTTTTCAAACGAATTTTTAGACTGCCAATGACAACACCTACTTATGCTTTGCATGTTGAATCAGGAGTCCCACAAATATATTTAAAAAACCTAAAGGCCAACGCAGATTATATTATTAGAGTAATGCAAAGGTCTACGGACAATTTGCAACGACTTATAATGAAATATGCGCTTCAATATAGACTCACACCATTTAAGGAATGGAAAGATATTGCAACCATCCACGGGTTAGATTTGGATCTGTCCCTTGAGTCAATTAGTAACTGGCGAAATGAATTCTACAATTGTATCGCAAAAGTGGATGAATCTTTCTATCTTCAATGCATCCATAGTGCCCAGATGTCATCAAGTCGATTATTATATAGGGAATTAAACCACAACTTGGGAGCTGGCAACTATTTTAGTTATGTGTTTTCACCTTATCAAATCGGTCTTATATTCAAGGCGAGAGTTGAAATATTAAATCTGAACTATATACCATACAGAGATGATATTTCAACTATTTGTAGTCTCTGTAATAGAAACGAAAATGAAGATATTTACCACTTTTTAGCTGTATGTCCTATTCTGCAAGAATTGCGTAGACTGTACTTCTCAAAGAGTTCTTTATCTCGTAATGAAGCAAAAGATATTTTGAATGGTAAATGTGGTTGGAAAATCCTTTTTAGCTACTGCGATCATGCCTTGAAATATAGGAATAGTTTTGTAATATAAACAAATAGTCACATTCATTATTTTGCTTTATATAAATTAAAATAATTTTCAATGTATTAGCAAACAGTAAGTTAAATTAAACAAACCAAAAAATTTTGTTTTTTTTTTTTTTTTTTTTAATAAAATCGTATGCTTTAGTTTCAACTGAGTAATTTTGTATCTGCAATTAAACCATATACTTTTTTCATTTTATTTTTATTTTTTAATGTAAGAATATACGTCAATTATTTCGACAGACGGCATTTAATGCCATTGTTCTATTTTCTTTTATAATCTTCTTGTTATATTATCTTATATTTTTCAAATAAAGAATGTTTAATAATAATAATAATAATAATGAAGTAAATAATTTAACGCTGCATAATGAAAACAAAATGAATCATATTCACCGATGTGTCTCTGTACCAATCAATAAATGGAGTTCTTATTCCAGAAAAGAAATCGTATTATCTTTTCTCTATATCCATCTATTGGCTGAAATTACGAGTAGAGATTCGCAAATACAATCCAATAACGTAGGCAGAAATTCAAAAATCCAACTAAAGAAAAAGTGTTTCTGTTCTTCGGAAATAATTATAACCAACATATTTATTCAAAAAAAACTAAAGAATCGCTTAGAATTAACAATTTATATCGAAGGAAAAGTAAATGACCATGAGCGCGTAGGTTACTATATGACAATGAATTCAGTTTCCATGAAAAAGGTGTTTTCTAATATCTACTAGCTTATAATGAATACTTATTTTTACAAATATTATTCTTAAAGTAAAAAAAAAAGATCATCAAAAAGAACAACCGAACAATTTAGGTAACGATCAAGTTTCCGGCTGTTACTGGTGTAGTAATAATTTATCGTAAATATTTTATCGAGGTTCGATAGTTCGATTAAGTATCTTAATTAAAAAAATTTAATAAAAAGAAGAAAGGAAATTCAAAATTCACAAAACGCTCTTATATCTTATTTCATATATACGTACATATGTATATCTAACAAAGCTAAAGTCGGTATGCTTTGATATGGAATGTTATATGATTTGTATATTTTTTTTCTGTATCTTATGAACTAGAATCGTGACCTACTTTTTAAATTTAAAATGGTTTTTTTAAAATAAAAGTTAATAGAAAATGGTTTCTTAATACAATCAAATTAAATATTTCGTTTTTTTTTTTTTTTTTTGTTCTATAGCCAAAGAAAATCAATGTAAAACAAGCAAAATGTACTCACGGTTTAACTTTTCATTTAACCTTTTCTTCTTGCTGGATTGGATTGATGTTCGTGCACGAAAATCCTCCGGATCTGCTGCGTAGGTATTATTAAGTTCTGAAAGTTATTTGATTTTCCGCGGCTCCTAGAATTATAATCATTTAGCAAAATTAAAGGATCCACTCAGGGAATTACACTTTATAGGTATTTAATCTAGGATTTTTGTTTTCTCTTTATAAAAAAAAACGACTTAATACTACTAAGCCTAACGCAAGCGTTTCGGTTATAAAAGTTAATTAAACTTTCATCGACAAAAAAAAACAAAATCGAACTCTTAGATCCGCGTAGTAAAGATTAAAACAAAACTCGAAAAGTTGAAAAAAAAGAAAGAAGAACCGGAACAGGAATCTGATGAACGAGGTGGCTTCCAGACGACGAACAGGAACATATAACGTGGGACAGATTGGATGATTTCTGAACCCCAAATCCACGAAATCGCCACGCAAAACTGAACTTTTTCTTTTCTTTTTTTTTTAAATTTATTTGGTCAAGCCAACAAAGGGCAACACACAAGAACGTATACGTTTATGAAAACGGTCTGCTTCTGGGATCGGTTACGTGATCCGACACCCGTAGTAGCTACGGCAACCTAACGCAAAAGGAGGTACACGTACTGGGCGCAAATTCAGTAACCAATTATATATATTTGTCTGCGATTTGGCGCGAGTGTAACCGGTGAACAAACTATTTTTACAATTTTGTTGCCGCCACAGATTGGTTATGTGGACTTTCTGGTGGTTTCCTGGTGCTGTAGTGGCGAGAGGCGTGAGATCTGATGGGCGGCGTGTTTAACTGGGATTATTCCCACGTCGCCAAAGAAGTTTAAAGAAATAATTCACTGCTCAATTGTGGTCGCTCGACGATGGCCTTTCGGTGCGTCTATGGGCAATTGCACCACGTGGTTCCATGCAAAGCACGTCGCAACACTAATTGGCTCTGGTTACAGATTTTTTCTTAAAGAATCTTTTACAGCAAAATCACTGACGCGTAATAAACGTTTGACCCAAAATCTTAATCGATTTCCATCCACTGGCAAAATAGCTTTTTTCTCGGTGGTATTTCTTGGCTTAGGGACTTTTTTCACTGAGGAATCTATTTTAACATTTATCTTTAGTATTTTATGTTGGATTTCGGACTTTATTAACGAAATACATACCCGTTCAAAGTTATTCTCTTTTTTTTTTTCCTTGGAGTGGATAGGAGTTACAAGGCGACTACCGCCAGAAAATGCCAGACAAGAAATGAACGACTCAAGTGGTCGACGAAAGAGACAACATGTCGTGAAACAGCACTTCCTCTTTTGTCGAGTTCGAATTCGGAATTCGAATATTAAAAGTAGAGTGCGTTCAGTGAATACTACAAAAGTTAATCAGAGAACACAAGCAGCGCAACTAATCGCGGCGTATAATTATTTGTCATCGGGCGATCCGCTACAAAATCGTGAATTGAGGCAATACCTGTATTGTCACAAGACATGAAAAACGGTTCGCTGATTGAAATTTAACATCTATAGCGAAATTCGGATGTGATCTGTAAATGGGTTGTAATAATAGTATTCGACCCACGGCCTGAGATACATTTCAAAATAAAATCAACCATAAAATTCTACAACTATTTTCCACCACTGATCGCTTTCAATCATCAGTGTGTAGTCCACCTCAACAATATACCTCTATTACTTTTTCGAGTTCTCATGTCACTACCTTACCGACCCTGCAATCTGTCAAAACAGAAAAACAAGAAAAAAAAAAAACTTTGTTTACGAATTTAAATTCTTAATCTAAGCAGGCTGGGAAGAAATAATTTGTCTTACAATTTTGTTACAAGACGGAAAGCAATTATTTTCGTATTCTGCAACAGCAAATGGTAAGGCCAATTCACCTCGATGTTCAACTCTCATGTTTCGTTAGCCAGAAAACCACTATGGGACGCATAAGTAGCTGAAACAGCGTCGAGGAGATATCTTTCATCCGCCTCTCAATAATTCCAAGCTTTCGTGGGTTTTCTTTGGCCAATTAAAGGTGCTGTGAGGATAAAATCATCTTTAACAACATTTTGACGTAAGAGTCAAAATACTGCACCTATTTCATAAATAGAAATAAAATTGAGCAAACTACTTGCAATTGTGGTTCATAATTTTGGAATTGAGGTATCCGATACCCGAATTGGATGATATGCATGAGTCTCTAGATACGGTTGAAAATTATTAAGTAAGTACGTATGTTTTCAACCCAAAATATACATCAATGTACCCCTATACTAGATCTCAAATGCCTTGGTCAAGGAAATGAAGTATGAAACGGCGGCGTCCAGAGATGAAAGGACACGTACATTCCTGCTGATGGCTCAGGCTCAAGGACGTATTACACCAAATTATCAAGTTGCACTCCAGGTGCATTCCTTCCACGAGGCACATGACAAAACCGATGGTCCACCGGTCCAACTCATGGAAACTAATAGGACCAGTGGATCATTTCTGATCTACCAAGGTATCTCAAGTTTTTATAAGCCTAGTTTGGAATCGTCCCCACAAACATGAATACATGATGGGTGTCTTTTATCCTTGACGCTTGGTCTTTGTATCAATGATGAAAACTGGAAATCAATGAAGCACGATGGGATGAAGCTCGTCAGGACATGGGTGTGTCAGTCCTCATTGAATGAATCAGATCTGACTCCGATACGTGTGGACATTTCATTTTATGTAAAGCTAGGTAATTTTGTTTTCTCAATTTAATTAAGTGTTTAATTTGAAGTACCTTATCAAACTTTAGTAATAAATCTGAAACAAAATAAATTCCATAAGATTTTCAAATTCGTAACGAGTGAGTTAAGCTTCATCACGTAGATAGCTTTTGGTATGATCATGCTAGTTTTTCTTTTATTTTTTTGAGCGAGTGAATGGGTGAGGTTGAGGAACAGGTTGAATTTCGGTACCGATTTGTTTTTTTTTTTTTCTCGTCCACCTGGGGACTGGTTTTATAAGAAATAGAAATGCCTACATATATTGAATACTATTAGGTGGTGTGAATTTTTCGTTTGAGTTTCTTGTTTTCGAATTCATCGACGCAAATCCTTGGCATGATAGATTCCTATTCTCTTTCCTTGCATATTCTCTATTTCGTATAGATTGTTATTTCGGCTTACCACTCTACATTTAACGAACTTCTTTGATAGTTTTGCATTAAAATTCTTGGAGGCGTTACTCAGAACAAAGTTCCTGCGATAAATTTCCTCTCCGGGTTTAAATATACGTATAGCTGACCGTGCATTATACACCTTTTCATTGCGTTTGTACGCTTCATTCAAATTCTCTTTTATTTTTCCTCGCATCAGTTGCAGGGCGTTCGGAGAGGGTAATACTTCTATTTCACCATCGCTTAGGGATTTTAATTGTTTCAGAATTTGGTATGCACTTCCATGGGTGATCATATGATGACCAAACAAGGCAAAGAATGGGGACATGCCTATAGACTGATGTACAGAAGTACACAGGGCTTGTTGGATTTGTGGTAAGTGCAGGTCCCAATCCTTTTGGTCTTCTTTTAGATATGTTCGTATGGCTGATAATATTGAACGGTTTACCCTCTCCGAAGCGTTTGCCTGTGGAGAATAGAGGGCATTCTTGATGTGTTTCGTGCCATACTTGGAGAGAAAGTTTTTGAATTCTTGTGACACGAATTGTTTGCCATTATCGCTGTGCACGAACTCAGGCACTCCGAATTTCAAAAAAATTTCTTTTTCAAGAAAGTCAATTACTAGTTTTGAGGTGGCTTTATGCATAGGTTTCAAGAATACGGATTTTGTCATGTAATCAAGTGCAATAAAGAGGAACAAATTTCCCTTTTTGCTTCGCACGTAGGGGCCCATAAAATCTATATAGATTTTTTGGAACGGGAGTTCTATATTTTGTTGAAATCCCATACGGGGTCTCATTATGAAGTTTGGGGATTTGTTTTCTTTACACTTGCTGCATTTACTGACAAAATCTCGCACTTGCTGAGCCATTTTAGGCCAAAAATAAGTTTCTTTTATTCGTTCAAGGGTTTTTTGTATGCCACCATGGGCACAATTGGGAGGTTCGTGGTTTTGGGTGATTATTTGGTGGGTTAAGCCAGAAGGTATCCAAAGTTTCCAGAGGCTATCTGTATTTACATTGCTGTTTGGGATGACCTTTTTATATACAATGCAGTTTTGAATTTTCAAATCTGGTAAATTTTTGCTATTTTTATTGATGGTTTCAATCAGGTCGAGATATTCTTTTGATTTAAATTCAGATGATTCGGTTATTGGTGATAAAGTTAGCTGATCCATATGCATTCTGGATAACGCATCCGGCACTAAATTCTGTGATCCCTTAACGTGCTTAATATGAAAAGTGTATGCTTGTAGTTTCAGCGACCAACGAGCTAGGCGGCCACTGAGATCCGTTAAGTTCATCAGCCATTTGAGGCTGGCGTGGTCGGTAATTACCGTGAAGGTACTACCTTCCACATAGGGTCTAAATTTATGAATTGCTCGAAGTGCAGCGAGGCATTCTTGTTCTCCAACGCTGTATTTTTGTTGGCAGGCATTCAATTTTTCAGAAAAATAGGCGATCGGTTTTTCATTTTGGTCGTCGTCATGCTGAAACAAAACAGCACCAATACCTTTTGACGAGGCGTCGCACTGGATCGTGAAGGGTTTTGAAAAGTCAGGTGTATTTAAAAGTGGAGCAGATGTTAAGGCTTCTTTTAAGGCATCAAAAGATTCTTTCGCTTCTAGAGAAATCGGGAATTTACATCCCTTTTTAAGGCAATCAGATAAGGGTGCCGCTAGAGCTGAAAAGTTCCGGATAAAGCGACGATACCACCCGCAGACACCGAGAAATCTCCTCACCTGTTTCTGGGTCGTTGGTAACGGAAATTCTTTAATAGCTGATACCTTATCGGGATCAGCTTTTACATGACCTTGTCCTATGATATAGCCAAGGTATCTTAATTCCTTAAAACAAAAGAAGGACTTTTCCACATTGATGGTCAAGTTGGCTGATTTCAAGTGTTCCGCCACCAACGACAGAATTTTCAGGTGGGAATCGAAATCAGGGGAGATAATCAGAAGATCGTCAAGATAGACAAACACGAATTCCCTAAGCGCCGAAGGGATCACTTTATCCATTAACCGACACAACCTTTGGGGTGCATTACACAACCCAAATGGCATGACGGTGAATTGATGCAATGGTCGACCTGGCACAGTGAATGCGGTTTTCTCTCTTGACTTCTCCTCCAGAGGGATCTGCCAGAACGCATCTTTGAGATCCACACTACTCATGTAATGTGTATCTCCAAGTTGGCTGAGCAGACTCTCCAGAAGAGGTTGCGGGTACGCATCTCCCTTTGTAAGAGAGTTCACCATGCGATAGTCCAAGCATACTCGATCCTTACCAGGTTTTCTGATAAGAACTATGGGTGAACTCCAAGCACTGTGACTCTCTTCAATTACTCCCAAAGAAAGCATGCGATCCAGCTCCCTATTGATTATCTCTAGATTCACCGGTGACATAGGGTAATGTCGTTGCTTCACCGGTTTAGCGTCTCCTGTATCGATCACATGCTCTTCAAGGGAGGTTTTACCCAACCCAAGCTTTGCAAATGAAGGAAATAGGGAGATCACTGACTCTAGTTTGTTTTGTTGCTCAGAAGTGAGCTCATGCATAGGTGGTTTAGGTTTACTTAACTTCTCCTCAACAGAATCTTTGCTGCCAGGAGGACAGAATAATTCACTTATAAAGGCTGAAACACCCTGAAGCTCGGAGGGTTTTTGGTCGATTTTTCCAGAATCACATTTTTCATGGTCGGCTGAAAAACCGAAAACTTCGCTAATGATGTGGGGAGCAATTTGGAATTTGGACCAAAAGTCCACTCCAAGATAGAGGGGTTGAAATAACTCGGGGACTAAATAAAGATCAAGCTGTTTTATCACATTATCATATTCTATCGGTACGGAGACGCGTCCAACAATTCTCTGACCTTTGCCATCGGCGGTTTTTACTTCTGATTTTAAGGTTGTAATAGGAATGTTAAGAGATTTTACGAACTCCATACAACCTTTACCTAGACAGGATATTGAGGCTCCACTGTCTAGTAAACCAGCCATTCCTCGACCTTTAATTGAGATTTTGGCATATGGCCTTACGTCTTGAGGAGTTCCTCCGAGAGTAGTTTCTTCTACAAAGGTTCGGAAGGCGGATCTTTTCGCACTCCTTTTTCGAGATTTTAACAATTTGGATGGAATGTCAGGATGGGATACTTCTTCGAGTTTAAAGATACGGTTTCTAATCTTTTCGTAGTTCATAAGTCTTTCTTCGAATGACTTTTTATATAAAGGAATAAAATTTTTGTCCGGTTTAATTTCAAGGATCGGTGGAGTGTCTTCTGTGACATCCTTGGGCTCACGAATTATTACTGTTTTGGGTTTTAATGGTGAATAGTTTTTATCTAACATAACTGAAGGATCAGTATTAAAACACTTAAATAATTTTAGATCATTTTCAAGTTCGGTTTCAATCTCGGTAGACTTTGAGACTGGGGGGGTATCTCGACAAGTATCTAAAGAAGAGGAGGTATTTGTCGAGGCATCTTTTTTGTTTAAACTGGGTTTGTTTGGGTCGAACGTGACTCCCCAGGCGGCATCACGCTCGTTTTGAAGTTTCCCTTTGTAGCATTACAGTTCGGACAATCACGAACTGTGTAATTTTCTGAACCGCAACGGTAGCAGTAGATGAGCTTACTCATCTTCGAAGGGCAATTGGTCGAGAGATGACCTATTTCCTTGCAGATATAGCACTTCATATTGCTTAATGGGTTTTTGTCTTGGTTGGTTGGGCGATTGTAAGAAAAGGCATCGATGTTTTCAACATCCGGTTCGAAAAAAGTTTCGTCGGTTAAAGTTCCACCGGGCCAATGTACTTCATGTACATTTCTTACATAGTTTGCACGATTTTGTGAGGCATAACGGGCTTGTAGCATTTTCTCCGTTCGTCGGCATTCGTCTCTAAAACGTTCTAAGGAGTATATACTCATCGGATAAACGAAAGCCATAAGACGAGCGTTAATATTGTTCCGTAAAATAGGAACAAGGTCCGCGTCTTTCATTGGATCGCGTAATTGCCTTTTAAGATTGATTATAGCCGTAAAGAATTCATCAAAAGATTCTTGTGGCGATTGTTTACGATCCATGATCGCTTTCAAAATTTCAAGATCGCTTTCGTATCTCTGAAATTGTTTTAGCAAAGCATTTTTAAGAGTCAGCCAATCGACACTCGGCGGTGCTCACGTAAGTATTCAAAATACCAGTCGGAAGCTGTACCAACTAAAAGATGGTGAAAATTGCGAAGCACTTCTTCCCAAGGGCAACGGTATTTTTCTTGTAATATTTCAACTCGAGAAACGAACTCTCGTATGGGCATACCTTTAGTCGTATCATCAAAACGAACACTCCACAACGTCTCAAAGCGACGTGAATACGGTCTATCATAGGGAAATCCGAAATCTTGTCGACGATCAGTTGGATGATATCTCATGTCATATCCGTAGTTACCGTAATCCATGGGATCACGAATGAAAAGAGGAAAATCTCGCTGTTGGTCAAATCTATTTGGGTCAGATCGATTATAAATCGGTTGAGAGCGGTATTTATGACTCGGATTTGTTTCAGCGAAATGGACTCGAGGGTCGTCACGAAGATACGGATCATCTCTATCGAACGCAAGTGGGTTGCGATAATTAGGAAGAGGAGGAAACGATTCTTGTCGTTCCGTAAAATCTTGATAGTTTTTATTACTTGGTCTATTATAATCGTTTGCAAGTTCACGAAAGCGTGAGCTTGTAGATAGATTGCCAGAGCATGCCGACAAATTAGCATTAGGCACTGGTCGGTTTGCTTGTGAAGATAATGGTTCCTTTTCGACTCCGATGATGGTGTCACTTGGTGGTAATAAATTTTTCATGGTTTGCTCAACATTCTGTTTAATAAGTAAAGGTAAATCTTTGAAAAGAGACATTTGGATGGTTTTCAAGCTCGAATCTACCACACTCTTTATGTGGTTGTGTAGACGACTTGAAGGGGCATATATAGTTTGAGATTGTGAATTCACTATTGGTTCATTTAAGCGTTGGTTAATGTATCCAATGTTATTTACATCGTCATTGTCTGTAAATGATATTCCAACAGGATCGTGATTTTGAAGTACCATCTGATGGGGATTTGGTTGATTATCTAGGATGTTTCCGTTCGGGGCATTTGCATTTACTGCAAGGGGCGACATACGAGGACTAGACAAAGTAGAGGTTGTTGTAGTGACTGTGGTAAAGGTTTGAGGGCTTGTAGTGACTGTGTAGTGTAATCCGTTTGGTGCAATAGGAGAAGTTACCAAATTTGGTGCGATGGGTTGATTTCGGATGTGGTAAATGCTACCATCGTGGATTAAGTCGAAATTGGGTGAGTGAAGGACGTTCCCTCCCAATTTATTAGCATTTTGTAGAGGCGAATGACTAACGGGATGAGAACTCGCCTGGCTTACCATATGAGGAGGTGAATGCCTGATAGGGATGGAACCTACTTTAGACATAGATAAGGACAGGTTTTCACACGGTCCGTCCTTACGCGTTTTCATTGTATTTCTATTAGCATCGAAGGCTGAATGCCTACTAGTTTTTGGAAAAGCTCCAGTATTGGATTTCTTATTAGTACTCATGATATATTTTTGTGTCTTTTTACTTTGCATGAAATGATTTTGGAAAAATACCAAAAAAAAAGAATTAGGTGTGTAAATAATTAAAAAAAAAGAACTTTTGTCGGATATGGTTTGTAAAGTTTGTTTTCATTCATATAATATATGGTGATTTCGATAAGGTAAAGTAAAGTGATATAAGGATGACGTTGAAAGATAACAATTAAGGAGAAAATTTTTGAAGACGAACAACTAGGTA
Source organism: Dasysyrphus tricinctus (assembly GCA_963921185.1). Lineage (NCBI taxonomy): Eukaryota > Metazoa > Arthropoda > Insecta > Diptera > Syrphidae > Dasysyrphus > Dasysyrphus tricinctus. Next base: position 146,791,905 of record OY992531.1, on the reverse strand, counting down.
GCTTTAAGTGTATACGAAATTATTTCTGCCAAAAGATTTAACGACTGTCTATTAATCTGTAACCTCTAGTGCAACAGCTTCAATACCCTACAGTAGAACGGACTCCTAGGAGATTACATCAGATTATCGGTACTGTTAAACTTAGCAAAAACAAATTTCGATTGGTAAACTGTTTTTTTTTGTAAATTCTATTATGTAGCTTTGCAAACGACTGCGAGTCCGTTTGCAATTGCAACTTTTTAAGGCGATAGATATTGGAAGGTAGCTACGGAAAAAGTTATCAAACTCTTGTATATTTCGTATGATTTTAAGTGTTACTTTCTTCGCTCTACAGCTATGGGTCGAACTACTAAAATTATTAAGAATATAATTATGAAATATAAAGAGGATAGTTGCGGATATGGGGCTGTTGGTATATCCAACGTCTGGCCCCACGTTGGGCGCCAAATTTTTTTGTGACAGACTAAGGGTAGGTTGACATAACTTATAACTTATTTTGGAAAACCCAAAATTCGTTTTACCCAGCGGAGTGTACGGCATGCTGGCAGTAAAGCTCGGCTATAACTCGGTCGATGGGGGGGGTTTTTCCGCTGTCCTTTGTCCACAAAAAAATAATTTATCATGCCGTGGAAGGAACTGAGGATGAATGAGGAATAGGGAAAATTTATATCCTAATATAGGATGTTGAATTCACAAAAAAAAATATCGGCGGTTGTTATTGCCGAAAGCGTACCTAGTAAGGGAAATATGCTAAAAAGGTTGCATGTCTATAGGAAGAGGAATCGGGAAGACGAAACACGAAACACAAGAATGGGTCGGTGTTGTTGACCCTGGCTGTACCCACCCAACCACTGACGATTATGTCAGGGCTCCATGGCCGTCAATGGCCTTTAATTTTGTTGACGGCCCCTATATAGTATTAAGAAAACGTCATCCTCCTACCTTCGCCTACTTTTACCAAATGTCATCACCATATGAAGTAAATAATTTAACGCTGCATAATGAAAACAAAATGAATCATATTCACCGATGTGTCTCTGTACCAATCAATAAATGGAGTTCTTATTCCAGAAAAGAAATCGTATTATCTTTTCTCTATATCCATCTATTGGCTGAAATTACGAGTAGAGATTCGCAAATACAATCCAATAACGTAGGCAGAAATTCAAAAATCCAACTAAAGAAAAAGTGTTTCTGTTCTTCGGAAATAATTATAACCAACATATTTATTCAAAAAAAACTTAAGAATCGCTTAGAATTAACAATTTATATCGAAGGAAAAGTAAATGACCATGAGCGCGTAGGTTACTATATGACAATGAATTCAGTTTCCATGAAAAAGGTGTTTTCTAATATCTACTAGCTTATAATGAATACTTATTTTTACAAATATTATTCTTAAAGTAAAAAAAAAAGATCATCAAAAAGAACAACCGAACAATTTAGGTAACGATCAAGTTTCCGGCTGTTACTGGTGTAGTAATAATTTATCGTAAATATTTTATCGAGGTTCGATAGTTCGATTAAGTATCTTAATTAAAAAAATTTAATAAAAAGAAGAAAGGAAATTCAAAATTCACAAAACGCTCTTATATCTTATTTCATATATACGTACATATGTATATCTAACAAAGCTAAAGTCGGTATGCTTTGATATGGAATGTTATATGATTTGTATATTTTTTTTCTGTATCTTATGAACTAGAATCGTGACCTACTTTTTAAATTTAAAATGGTTTTTTTAAAATAAAAGTTAATAGAAAATGGTTTCTTAATACAATCAAATTAAATATTTCGTTTTTTTTTTTTTTTTTTGTTCTATAGCCAAAGAAAATCAATGTAAAACAAGCAAAATGTACTCACGGTTTAACTTTTCATTTAACCTTTTCTTCTTGCTGGATTGGATTGATGTTCGTGCACGAAAATCCTCCGGATCTGCTGCGTAGGTATTATTAAGTTCTGAAAGTTATTTGATTTTCCGCGGCTCCTAGAATTATAATCATTTAGCAAAATTAAAGGATCCACTCAGGGAATTACACTTTATAGGTATTTAATCTAGGATTTTTGTTTTCTCTTTATAAAAAAAAACGACTTAATACTACTAAGCCTAACGCAAGCGTTTCGGTTATAAAAGTTAATTAAACTTTCATCGACAAAAAAAAACAAAATCGAACTCTTAGATCCGCGTAGTAAAGATTAAAAAAAAAACTCGAAAAGTTGAAAAAAAAGAAAGAAGAACCGGAACAGGAATCTGATGAACGAGGTGGCTTCCAGACGACGAACAGGAACATATAACGTGGGACAGATTGGATGATTTCTGAACCCCAAATCCACGAAATCGCCACGCAAAACTGAACTTTTTCTTTTCTTTTTTTTTTAAATTTATTTGGTCAAGCCAACAAAGGGCAACACACAAGAACGTATACGTTTATGAAAACGGTCTGCTTCTGGGATCGGTTACGTGATCCGACACCCGTAGTAGCTACGGCAACCTAACGCAAAAGGAGGTACACGTACTGGGCGCAAATTCAGTAACCAATTATATATATTTGTCTGCGATTTGGCGCGAGTTTAACCGGTGAACAAACTATTTTTACAATTTTGTTGCCGCCACAGATTGGTTATGTGGACTTTCTGGTGGTTTCCTGGTGCTGTAGTGGCGAGAGGCGTGAGATCTGATGGGCGGCGTGTTTAACTGGGATTATTCCCACGTCGCCAAAGAAGTTTAAAGAAATAATTCACTGCTCAATTGTGGTCGCTCGACGATGGCCTTTCGGTGCGTCTATGGGCAATTGCACCACGTGGTTCCATGCAAAGCACGTCGCAACACTAATTGGCTCTGGTTACAGATTTTTTCTTAAAGAATCTTTTACAGCAAAATCACTGACGCGTAATAAACGTTTGACCCAAAATCTTAATCGATTTCCATCCACTGGCAAAATAGCTTTTTTCTCGGTGGTATTTCTTGGCTTAGGGACTTTTTTCACTGAGGAATCTATTTTAACATTTATCTTTAGTATTTTATGTTGGATTTCGGACTTTATTAACGAAATACATACCCGTTCAAAGTTATTCTCTTTTTTTTTTTCCTTGGAGTGGATAGGAGTTACAAGGCGACTACCGCCAGAAAATGCCAGACAAGAAATGAACGACTCAAGTGGTCGACGAAAGAGACAACATGTCGTGAAACAGCACTTCCTCTTTTGTCGAGTTCGAATTCGGAATTCGAATATTAAAAGTAGAGTGCGTTAAGTGAATACTACAAAAGTTAATCAGAGAACACAAGCAGCGCAACTAATCGCGGCGTATAATTATTTGTCATCGGGCGATCCGCTGCAAAACAAACCTATATAATAATTGCTCTTACTCTGTTCAGATTATAAAAAAAGTAACGGCATAGGTAGAACATCGCGCTCTTTCTTGTTTCCCATATAGAAATGTGCCTGGTAAGAACAAAAATAAGATAAATGTATGTAGATAAGAGAAAATCAATAGTAACAGAAACAATAACAGACAAAACCTCATGCTTACATAAAATCTTTTTATTACGAATAATTTTGTGAGTGACTATATATAAATCAAAAAACCATAATTTGTTATTGAATGGAGTTATCTGGTTTTTGACGAATGCTTCAATCTGTTTGATTTAAAATACCTTAAATTCTGTGTACCTAATTCCATAATTTCGAAAAGGGCACATCTTTTAAATATTAATTGTGTATAAAAGTTAATAAAATAACGTTTAACATCAAATATTTCTATGATGTTTGCTTACCAGGGCTCGTGGAATATCGTTCGGGAATCATAAAATACTTACGGATCTTTATCATTTTTTATCGATCTTCTGACGGAACCATTCAAAATATAGTTCGCGAACGATAAAATGTTCGATCTATAAAAATGTATAGTTCTCTCACGAACAAACTCAATAATTTTGTCTGTATCTCTCGTTTGCCAGAGATCGGAAAAATAAAATTCAAGTAGTATAATAGTTCTCTCACGGTAAGGATCTGAAAAGATCCTTAAAAGGAATCTTTCATCTAGTATCCATTCACTTTGTGCAGTGATTTATTTTTTAACTAATTTTTGCTGAAATGGGGGAAAATAAATACGCTTAAGTTAGTTAAATATTTGTCATAGATGAAGAAGCTGGTAAATCTTCTAAATAAAGATCGTACGACAAAAAAAAACGAAAACGTAAAATCAAAGTCAGTTTGATCGTCAAATGATTTTTGATGAAGATTGCAATCGTCATATGCAATCGTCCTGTCTTGCAAAAAATCGAAAATGAACGTTATTCAATTTACACGCAAACGCATTTTATACTTTCCCCTCCCCCTTAATTTTCAAAGGGTTTTTGGTAATATTTTACCTGTTGTACCTGAAAAAAAGTCATCATTACATAAAAAAGAAAAAACTATAATTTTTGTTAGGGTGCTGTATCATTTTGAATTTGATTTCATTAGATTCAACGTTAAAAACTAATCTTAAAGCATGTATTATATGATTAGGTTTTACCCAAATAAATATTTTAGTTTGATAGAACTCCAAATTGATTGGTTGGCAACTCTGGCAAGTGCTATAAAGAAGTTTCAGTAAGAGCTCCGTACAAATTAATTCTTTTTTAAATAAAAACAAGTCTAATTAGTAACTTTTTGTTTGAAAGCGACCAAACTAACATCTTAAAAACAAGTGAGACACAAAGTTTATTCAATTTGACACTTCAATTGCAATATAAACCAGTTTAAAAATTACACTTACTTAAGAACAAAAAACCGTAGCCATTTTTAATTCTACTTAACCATTTTATATATATAAATCATTAATTTATGAATAATAACAAGCGCAAAGTAGGAGAAACATCACCCGAACTAAATACGTTCACTCCAAAGAAAGAAAAAAATATATCTCAATTAGTGGGTTCCATGTCAATCCTGGAATTACGACAAATGTTCGACACAAAACTTAAGGACATTGCTACGAAGGATGACATTGCTAGCCTGCGCGGGGAAATAAGTGAGGTTAGAGCTGAAAATGGAAAGCTAAAGGAGACCGTTCTTGCTCTGAACACTAAGTGCACTTCCTTACAAAACGAAATTAACCAAATAAAAGCTTTTGCAAACGCCGCAAATCTAATATTTCGTTTACAAAAAGGGCCGAACAATCCACTTACACAAACAGAAAACATATGCAAAACTTTATCCGATTCACAGGACATTATCACTACTCAAGATATGTATAAGAGAATTGAATTCAACAAATGGGGTAGTAACAACTGTGGCTGAATTCAGAAACAAAAACAGTGCATATAAAGTTCTCAGAAATGCAAAAAAACTTAAAGGAACCGGCATATCGGTAATAGCCATTCCACACTATCCCACTGAGTATTAACACATGTCAAAAAAGTGTGAAGAAATCATGTATAATAGTGTGGAAACAAAATATGAAATTTCATCACACACAGCTTGACAGCGCATCCGACACGATTTGACATGTGTTAATACTTGAAAATATTTAGGATCGGTTCTAAAACCATCACACTTTCTATCCCACTTGGGCGTTTGAGGTTATGGTGAAACTAATTTTTGATGCAAGTGTGGAAGGGAAATATGAAAGTCAGTTACATCACACAAATTTGGCAGTCGTATGAAATTTCTTCCCACTTTATTCTGACATGTGTTAATACTTTGTGGGATAGTGTAGAGGCACTTTAAGTCGTGATTATCCTCCAGCTATCCGCCAGAAACGCAGCAAACTTCTTCAACTGCGCAGACACATGCAAATTAACAAACCTCAAATGAAAGTATCACTACGCGACGATAAACTTCGAATTAACAACATCACTGTCGAATGGTTTGATAACTTAGGATTTGTCACTGATGAAAAAGATGGATTTAAAATATTAATCGAAGAAAACAACTTAGAAACAAACTTCTTTGAACAAATTTGTTTACAAATCCACCAAAATTCACGTCGAGATGACAGACAAGACGTCAACCACAGAAAAACGTCAACCGAACCTGGCACTTCTTCGGGCGGAAACACAATGGGAACCAGGAGTTGGGACTTAGGGGTAAACTCTTTAGCACATTCAAACTCAAAAGAAAGTATAATGAATTAGGTAGATGCCGTCTGCCAGAATTTTAATAGAGTTAGCATTAGAATATTAAGTTATAATATAGCCGGTTTGAATAATAAGATATGTAACTCACAGTTTGTAAGTTTTATCAATGAATATGAAATTTTTGTTTTAATTGAAACTCATGTTACTGAAGAATATTATAAGAAATTTGAATTACTTTTTCCACATCACAAACTTAAATGGGCACCAGCTGTTAAAATAAATATGAAAGGAAGAGCTAGCGGAGGAATACTGATGGGCTACAAACCTAATATTAAAGGTGTTGAATTCCTTTTTAAGAATAACGAAGACCTGATTTATCTGGAAATTAAATCCAACTGCCACATTTTGTCTGTGATTCCCGTCTATTTAAATTGCACCAGCTGGGATAGGCATTTCAATAAGCTTGAGGACACCTTGTACACTACAGATTTTCAAAATCCAATGCTTTTAGGCGACTTAAACGCAAGGATAGGTCCACACGAAAATGAATCAAAACTTATGGATTTGGACCAGCGTCGCTCAAGAGACGTTGTGGTGAACAGAGAAGGAAGAAAAATCATTGATCTCTGCAATTCCTTCGGGTTAACTATTTGCAATGGAAGCATGCAGGGAGATGCTGATGGAGATTATACGTTCATTGGTCATCAAGGTAACTCCGTGATTGACTATGCAATGGTGGCTAGAGACTGGTGTAACCTTATGAACAATTTTAAAGTTTTATCGGAGATTTATTCCGATCATCTCCCTATCGAACTCTCATTCCAGTTATCAACGAATGGAGAGAACGAAGATGTCTTGACCGCAATGCCTACAAAGTACAAATGGAAACAATGGATTGCAAATAGCTATGCTACAGCGTTAGAGAACAACATCTCCCAACAACTAGTACCATCTGTCTCACATGTCAGTCTTTCAAAGCTCGATGATATCATAGCAATCTCGATTCCTTCTACTTGTTTGACAAATAGTAAAAGGACTACTAATCACCGAGAGAAATGATTTGACAGGGAGTGCTCAGAGCCAAGAAAGAAATCTTTTGCTTGGTTAAATCTTGTTAGAAAGCATCCAGAAAATCTAATCTTCAAGCGGGAATACCTTGCTTCGAACAAATTTCTAAAAGCGTTGCTCAGATCAAAGCGTCAAGCCTACTTCGAAACCATGGTACAGGATCTTTCAGGTTGCAGAAACGCGGCACAGTTTTGGAGAAAAGTGCGTTGCATAAACAACGACAACAGAAACCACAAATCCTCTCTCCCGATTCATATAAAGGATTTAAGGGAACATTTTGAAAACCTCACAAAAGACAAGTTTACTACAACATTCCAGTTTGCTATTCCTTTTGAAGTAAACGAAGCCCTGGATGCTCCATTTGGTACTGGCGAGGTAAAATCAGTTTTGAATGAACTCAAAAATAACAAAGCTCCGGGCTCAAATGGAATACCACCAGAGTTTTACAAATTTAGTACACCATCGTTCATTGAAAATTTGTGTTTAGCGCTAAACCATGCTTACGACCACGGCTGCGTACCGAACTATTTTAAGGAATCTATCGTCACTCCTATATTCAAAAAAGGCGACCGCACTATCTCTGCGAACTACCGGGGTATATCTTTGCTGAACACATCAATGAAAATTCTAACGTAGCTGCTCTATAATAGACTTTACAACTGGGTGCAAGTTAACAATCTCTTGAGTGAGTCTCAAGCTGGTTTCCGCAAAAATTATTCAACTATAGATCAAATCTACACACTCACGAGTATCGCGGACATCTTTATAAGAGCCAAGAAGAAATTGTACGCCTTCTTTATAGACTTTAAAGCAGCTTTCGACACTGTAGACAGGAAAGCTCTTATGCTTAAGCTTTACAACAAGGGCATTTCAACGAAATTTGGACGCATTTTGGAATCAGCAAATCTAAAGTCATGATCTTTCGGAACGGTGGTGGCCCAAATTGTAGCAACGAGAGATGGTCATTCTATAATCAAGCGATTGAAATAGTCAGCAATTACAAATATCTCGGAGTCAACATTTCTAGAAATCTTAATCTAAGACACCATATGTTGGAAAAACTCGCCAAATCGAAAAACGCTCTAAATGCAACGTGGAAATCGGTCATCCATAGTAAGGACGTTAACTTCAAATCTAAGTTTAAAATTTTCGAGACAACGGCCAAGACTATCATGTGCTACGCCGCACAAGTGTGGGGTCACAAGGAATTCGATGAGGCAGAACAACTTCTGAGATATTTTCTGAAGAGAACGTTAAGGCTTCCAAGTAGTACTGCAAACAACATTCTCATGCTCGAGACGGGTCTCCCTCCTGTATTTATTTCCACGCTTAAAATGCAGGTTGACTATATATTGAAGACGGTTAATATGGAGGAAAACAGACTGCCAAGAAAACTGACAATGGTTGTCTTAAGAAAGAAAATATCTCTGTTCGAGTCTTGGAGAAACCTAGCATCCCATTGTGATCGTCAACTTATACTCGCTGAAAATAGAGCAGACTTGTGGAAAGCTGAGCTTTATGATCTTATCAGTGCAGTAGACGTTATGAAAAGGGATGAGTTCGTCACAAGAGCGAGACAGTCAACAACTAGGCTCATTTACTCACGGCTGAACTACAACCTCTCTGAAAATACATATTTTAAAGAAGAGTACTCAACCACCCTCATGTCACTCGTTTTAAAAACTAGAGGAGAGTTGCTGCCACTGAACTTTATGCCACATAGAGAAGATTGCCCGGACATTTGTAGTTTATGCAACCAAGGTGAAATAGAGAATACAGGCCACTTTCTTGGCAGGTGCCCTATTTTAGCAGAAACTCGGAGGAGCGTTTTCGGTAAAGGTATCCTAAGTGATGATGATATGGCTGGTGTTCTTAACGGATCCGATTGGAAAGATTTGTTTCATTTTGTTAAGATTGCGCTATATTATAGAAAACAAATTATTGAAGAACTGTTTTAAAAAAGAATTCACTGTCACTTTAAAGTTTTAATTGTCAACTGGCAGACGGCTTAGGCCATGCTCAGAAATGAATGTATTTTACTATTGAATTTTGTAACTATTAATGAAGAATAAATCATTTATTAATCTATTAATCTATTAATTAATTAATCTAACTCCAAATTCTCCCCGTCTGCACCTCTTCAAATGCATCTACACCAAAATCCAATGCGGGGATTTTGGGGGACTTTTGATATGTTATAGAGGTTGCAATTCTGCACTGTAGGTGTCTGGTTCTGGGGAAATATTTTGCTATAGTTGCCCAAGGAACATACTACACAATTTAAAAATTAGTTTTACAATGTAAAACAAACGATTATTTTCATAATTTTTAAAATTGAGTTAGTAACATGATTGTAACCGTTAAATAGTATATTATATTCGTGTTTAGCTAAAAATTCATATTTCCAACTGCAAATGGCAAAAAATCACGAACGCAAATTTCAATTCAGGTTTTAAGCAAGTTGCTTATGTGCCTATACTAGGCCTAAAAGTCGCAAGTCAATTTTTCTAAGGCATCACCAAAATTACTATAACTTATACGCATAGGAAAACAACATCATTTTTTCTAATAAAAAATCGTTCTTTAAAATATTCAATTTTAATCAATTTGAAGGCGAGAAAAGCAAAATCATTAAAATGCATTTATTAGTCCAGTAAACAGGGGTAAAAATAGGGGGGTTACCCTACAAAAGGTCGGGTAGTTCTAAATTTTTAATATGTTATATGGTATGGTTGGTACATGAAAATTCCAAAATTCCACAACCACGCCCCCTCCGCCCCCTTCAAAATCCTGGAAAAACTACAAACAATCGGCATTTTTCTCAGAGTTTTGCTTATAACTTCTTTCCTTCAAATATGATCTGAAAAGTATTTTTGAACAACCACTACAATCGGCGTTATGGAGCTCCCAAAAAGGCTTAAATTTCGTATTTTGTAAGATTTTCAGTTTATTTCCTCTTTATAGCACAATAATTCCTTAACCGTCAAGTTTAGGACAAAATTTCGCATAATCAATCTTGTAGATAATTTAATTGGCTACCAATTTCATGTGACTACAGTCGACGCGCCCTCTAAAAGTACTTAAGAGTGCTAGGACGCCATATGGCCCTAGGCTCAATGATAGGAAAATCCCTGTGCACACCTCCGCGTGGTAGAGGGCGGGTAACGCTAACGTGCAAGGGGACCGAATGGATGCCGGGATAAGCAGACAACCCAGCTTTGCTGGTCAGAGCACAAACTTGTCCTTGGGATGGTTAAAAGCCCCCTTAAGACGGATGAACTGCAGGCAGCGGTCAACGGCATGATAGTCTGGTGGCGGAGGAGCTTTTTTTGGTAAAAGGCCAACGGCAGCAGCAGGTAGCGTCTGTAACCCATATTGGGCGGCTACAAAAGTCGTCTGTTTTCCCATAGTGGGCGGCCTCAAGCAGTTATGTGTTTGACCATACAAAAGGCGAGTGTGCCTCTCAAATCTGAGCTTATGTATGTTATTAATCATATCTCGGAAAACACCATGGTGGAAGGATATATGCAAATACATGAACTATGACAACAAATGGAAATGAGTCCCCAACAGGTAATCTTTTTATGGAAAATCCTTCTGCAGCTTCGGTTGCAGTAAACCGCACATCGGATTTGGGGGTGCGTCATCCTTCATGTACGAGCGTCAATCAAGACGCCATAATAATAAATGAATCGTTGACAAAAAGAAGAAATCTTTCAAGAAGCGCAAATGTTACTTTTGGCTACCGCATACGTACGAAAATCGGAGCATGGAACGTTCGATCCTTGTACAGCGATGGTAGATACGAGCAAGTTGAGCGTGAAATGCTTCGCCTAAAGATCAGTATCCTGGGCATAAGCGAAACTAAAGGCGTTTTTCTTTTTTAGCTCCGAGCATAGCACTGAGCTGTCAAAAAAAGATCTGTGTTTCTTTTTTAGCTCCGAGTACTCAGAGCGCTCAACTTGTGTTTCTTTTTTAAATCAGAGCTAGCTCGGAGTACGCTCCATGAGCTCAGGATAAAAAGACCGAGCGAATAGAGCAAATAGCTGAGCGCAGCCAACTTCACTCTTTTTTTCACTCATTTCAAGTGGACGCGTTCGACACATCAATTTCAGTTCATAATTTTGAATTTTTCGAGTTTTTGATTGGCCAGCTGTCCGATGAAAATTAAGTTATTACTTAATTTTGGTGAGTTGAACGCATCAAAATCGTATGACATTTCAGAGCTCAGGTGTGTTTCAAAATTATATCGGAGAGCTCTGATCATACTCTGCTCAGAGCTAACTCCGGTAGCTCGAGCTCTATTCCATGCTCTGCTCAGAGCTAAAAAAGAAAAACGCCTTAAGTGGAGGGGTAGAGCTGAATACAGATCAGACACTGGACAGACGAGAATGCTGTATTCCGGGGAAGATGAAAGAGAGGGCGGCCAAAGACTGCATGGTGTCGGAATTATGTTAAACGAAGAAGCGAGGCGTAGTTTGATCTCCTGGGCGCCCATTTCTGCGAGATTAATGACTGCAAGGTTTCGTTCAAAAATTCGTAACGTCACAATTATTCAGTGCTACGCCCCCACAAATGAAGCGACAGAGGAAGACAAAACCGCGTTCTACACTCATCTTAACTCGGTTTACAGTAGTGTTCCGAGAGCCGACATCATAGTCGTTATGGGAGACCTTAATGCCCAAGTCGGTTCAGACAATTACGGACTGGAACGCGTGATGGGAAAAAATGGCTTGGGGTCACGGAATGAAAATGGTGACTTGCTTGTCGACTTTTGTAACGCGAATCGTCTTGTTATAGGTGGGACTGTATTTAAGCATAAGACGTGCAACAAAATTACCTGGGTGCATCCGGATGGTCAAACCGAAAACCAAATTGATCATATCATGATTCAGCAGCGATGGAGGAAGTCTATGTGTGATGTCCGGAGTATAAGAAGTGCCGATGTGGGAAGCGACCACCATTTGGTTCTGATGAGTCTCAATCTACGAACCGCTGCCGTACAAAAACCAGCGCAGGATGCAGCAAGGAGCTCAAAATTCATTACTAATGCTTTAAATGACCCCAACATATGTCGAAACTATGTCACCACCCTTAACGACAGAGCCTCGTCACTAAACGGAATCCAGCATTCAACAATTGATGAGATGTGGGGTGAAATTAAAAGTGTTTTTATGGAGGCTGGATCCGAAACTGTATACTCAAGCGAACGAGACGTAGAGACTCTTGGATATCCCAAGACACCTGGGATAAGATCGAACTTCGCAAATCGTTGAAAATTCAAATAAATGCCGAAGCAGAAATTCAACGAAAGGCTGACTTGCGAAGAGAGTACCGCATTGCACATAAGATGGTCTATCGTTGTGTGAGACGTGACAAGAGGGTGAGGTTGGATGGACTCGCAGATAATGCGGAAATCGCTGCCAGAAGAGGAGATATCCGGGAATTGTACCAAATAGCCAAAGACGTGATCGGGAAAAAAAGCAACACGAATCATCCTGTAATGGATGTGGATGGCACACTTTTGGTATCAATTTAGGATCAGCTTCGTAGATGGAAGGACCATTTCTGTGCCCTGCTAAATGAGGATTCAGTTGAGCAGAGTGCTGAAGTGCCCCAACTAAACGAGATGCGCAGGTCCTATAGGGGTATTGACATTGAACCCCCGTCAGAATCGGAAATCCTTACATCAATAAATCTCCTCAAAAATAACAAGGCAGCTGGACTGGACGAAATACCAGCTGAAATCCTGAAAGCCGATCCCGTAACAGCGGCTAGTATTTTACATCCGTTGATACAAGGCATTTGGGAAAACGAAAACTATCCCAGGGATTGGAAGGATGGTGTGATTGTTAAGTTGCCAAAGAAAGGTGACTTAAAGAATTGCAACAATTGGCGTGGTATCACCGTTTTGTCCGTTTTCCCAAAACTAATGGCAACCATCATTCTCGAGCGAATAAAGGATAGAATCGAGTCTACACTCAAGAGGCATCAAGCTGGCTTCCGCAGTGGTCGATCGTGTGTCGACCATATCAACACCCTGCGTATCGTCCTCGAGCAGTCGATGGAATTTCAATCACCGCCTTACCTCATGTTCGTGGATTTTGAGAAAGCCTTTGATCGAGTTAACCGAGAATGTATATGGAGATCGTTGCTTGGTAGAGGAATTCCACCAAAAATTGTTGCCATTATAAAAGAGTCCTACAACAACGCAAGGTGTTTTATTTTGCACAATGGGCAGCTATCCGACTCCTTCGTAGTGCAACAGGGTGTGAGACAAGGCGATGTTCTATCGCCAATTCTCTTCCTGCTGGCGATGGACGACGTATTGACGGCCAGTGTTGGTACAGCTGAGCGACAGGGCATTCAATGGAGACCGTTCGAAAGGCTCAGTCATTTAGACTATGCCGATGACATATGTCTACTGGCAAATAACATCATTGGGCTGAACGGGATGTGCCAAACACTGCAAGTGAAGGGAGAGTCGAGTGGTCTAAGAATAAACAGCAAAAAGACAAAAATAATGCTCACAGCCGCTACACACAGCAACGTATTATTATTCTACAGGAGATGCCAGTTGATGTAGTGGAACAGTTCAACTACCTTGGCAGTATTGTCTCTGCAAACGGTGGTACGGATCTGGACGTTAAAAGTAGAATAAATAAAGCTCGTGCTGCCTTCGGTACTCTGTCCCAATCTGGAAATCAAGTTCAATCTCCTTACGCACTAAAGGCTTGGTCAAACAGAGCGCGGTTCGACGGTCTTTGTAAAGATTTACAAACAAAATTTGACCGTCGCGTTCTTTCTTTCCCAGTAAAGTATTGACCGTCCCGTCGGCCCGCGCTCTGTTTGACCAGGCCTTAAGTGGAGATTCTTCGAATCCAATGTGAAATCCGTGCTGTTATATGCTTGTGAAACCTGGAAAGTCACGTCTATCATTTCGAAGAAATTGCAGGCTTTTGTGAATCGCTGTCTTCGCCACATCCTAAAGATTCGTTGGCCACAAATAATATCAAATGAGGAATTGTGGCGCAGGACAAGTCAAGAGCGGCTGGACGTCGAGATAAGAAAGCGTAAATGGCGTTGGATTGGTCACACACTGAGGAAACCAAACGATGAAATTGCAAAGCAGTCCTTTGAATGGAATCTTCAGGGTGCACGGCGGGTTGGAAGACCAAGAACAACATGGAAATCAACTGTCTTAGCGGTAGCAGAATCCCAGAGAAAGACGTGGACACAGCTAAAGTACCTTGCAGCAGACCGTGAAGGATGGAGACGTTTTGTTGACGCCCTATGCCCCAGCCGGGGTTACAGGACACGATGATGACAGTCGTCGCGCTCTAAGTAGAACTTCCCCTAAGTCGAATTTCCCTCAACCAGATTTTTTTCACTATGTTTGTTGTATATTCCTCTCAAATTTCCAAACTTATTTATTTCTCTCTACATCGATTTTTTACAGAACTCTCTCTAACTCGAAGATTTTGACTTTGAGTCGACTGTATTTTCATTTTGTGACCAATACAATTGGTTAACACTGATTACACAATCCCACTACTGAATTTCGATTAAAAAAACTCTGAAGTAACCATACCTTCCAGATCCACCTGGAAGGATGTATGAATTCTTAGAAGATCAATCAATTCACTTGTTGTGTCTCCTCCCATACCTACCATAGGAAATCGTCGTGCGTTGAACTCAGCACACTTCAATTATTGTGTTGTTCACTTTGATTGTCAATTCGGTATCATCTTAGACGGTGTCCACATTGGGTATGAAAAAGTGGATTTTTAATGACTTTTCAGTATTCATATCTCGCTCCCACTCCTTCATTGAAGTGAGATGTGAATACTGAAAAGTCATTAAAAATCCACTTTTTCATACCCAATGTGGACACCGTCTTACGGATATTATTTTGGGTCAGTCAAAGTGCAATCATACAATAGTTGAATTGTGCTGACTCTTTAAACGTGCCGACGATTATCCACTGCGAATGTTTGGGCTTGCCACCACCGAAATGACACGACAAGATTTGTCTTCCGAAAACAGTAAAAGAAGTCGGTTGTTTCGTGTACATTTCTATTTAAACAGTTTTAACACACTTCTACACCGACGGATCGAAGGCCGACAATGGGGTTGGTGGAGTTGTGTACTCTGAAAGGCTAAATTTAAGTCTCTCACTCCGTCTTCTTAATCACTGTAGCGTATTCCAGGCGGAACTTCTAGCGATAAAGGAAGTACTATTTTGGCTCAAAGAAAACGTGATATCAACCACGGATAACCGCATCTTCTCTGATAGCCAAGCTGCCATTAAATCCCTGGACTCTAGAAAAGCCCTTAACTGTCGATCATCTCTGTTGGAGATGGCGCAACAGTTTAATATTCACCTCTGTTGGGTGCCGGGTCATAGTGACATTCCAGGTAATTGTAAAGCTGATGAGCTCACTAGAAGTGGAAAATTACCACCTATTTTACCTGAAAAGCTTAATATTGATATAGCCATCGCTACGTGTAAACTTTTGCTGAAGCAAGATGCCTTGTAGAGAACAAACATTAGGTTGGACAACATCACTTCTTGTTTGGCGACAAAACAAATATGGCCAAGCCTTGACTAAGCAGACTGCACATCAGCTCTATTATGGGTGTCATAACGGGGCACTGTTTAATAGATGTTCCTTGAGCGATTTTAATCAAATTGAAACAGGTGATAGCTGAGATAGATTTTAAAAAGTTTAAAAAAACAAAATTATTTAAAAACAGGCTGTTTAAAAAAAAATTCAACATTTTGAAACTTCATTTTTCCTTGAGTGATTTCAATAAAATTAACGCAGGTGATGGCTGAAGGTGGGTACAGAATTAAAGGAGACAAAACTATTTTCGATTAAGGAAGAAAGAAATTGCAAAATATTGGCATTTTTTCTAAACACCCTGTTGAAAATAAGTTCTTCCTTTCTAATTTTATCTCAGCTCCTACCAGTAACCAGTGTCAATTTCATTGAAATCGCTCAAGGAACAGTAAGCTGCAAAATATTGACATTCGAAAACGTCAAATCAAAGTCAGTTTGATCGTCAAATGATCGTCATTTTTGATGAAGATTGCAATCGTCTTGTCTTGCAAAAAATCGGTTTTATGAACGTTATTTAATTTACGCGCAAACGCATTTTATACTTTCCCCTCCCCATTTAAAAAAACACATTTTTACCATGGATATTTTTAGGGACTTTCTTGGTTCTTAGTTCGTATGACAAATGGTATATTTATTCCAAGTTTCATTAACATACCTTTATTTTCAAGGGGTTTTTGGTAATATTTTACCTGTTGTACCTGAAGAAAAGTCATCATTACATAAAAAACAAAAAACTATTACTTTTTTTTGGGTGGTTGTATCATTTTGAATTTGGTTTCATTAGATTCAACGTTAAAAACTACTCTTAAAGCATGTATTATATGATAAGGTTTTACCCAAATAAATATTTTAGTTTTTATTAAAACTCCAAATTCCCCACGTCTGCACCTCTTCAAATGCATCTACACAAAAAGCCAATGCGGGGATTTTGGGGGACTTTGGATATGTTATAGAGGTTGCAATTCTGCACTGTACTGCCGTGTTAAGAAGAAAAAACGTAACTGACATTTTGGCTGTTTTGAGTTAGGGCCAGTTTTGACATCTTTGATGTCTGCTATTTTATTCTTTAAAAATAAAAGCCCTTATTTGCTTTTGTAATGGCTTAAAACGCTTAAGAAAAATGACGTTGGTTCAAAGAACCATGCTTTTTAAGTAAAAATTGACGTTTTAGCACTCAATTTAAGAAAAAAAAATTACCACCATACAAGCATTAGTCCATCTGATAAATAATCAAGACAAAAAAAAATTATTCACTTACAAATACAACAGAAAAGCGTTTTTACGTTTTTTCTTCTTAACACGGCAGTGTAGGTGTCTGGTTCTGGGGAAATATTTTGCTATAGTTGCTCAACATACACACAATTTAAAACTTAGGCCATCTGCACACGACGCGTCTCGTCATAGACGCATACTGCGCTTGTGTGCAGATTGTGTGCAGCGCACATTGATTTCAATGAATAACTGCACACGAGGCGTACGCAACACATATTCGTCACAGCACACAAAAGCAGATCGCTTGTCGTACAGCAGTGTCAGTATCTTCGATGACGCCGGTCGTAAATGTTTCAATATGAGCATGGACAATTTGTTTACAATGGGCACGTTCCGCTGGCTATTCTCAGTTATCCGGATAGCTTTGTGTTGTTGTAATCCCTTGTTAAAAAACAGCTGATAACAGCTGACGCAACAACAACTCAAGTTATCTCAAAATTTTTGGGATAGCTAGATAGCATAGCGAATAAACATTGGAACGCGAGGAATGTCAGATTCATCGAAAAATGTATGTTATTGGTGGAGTGTGTGTGTTTATATAATAATACATGGCAAGAATACTCCAAAAGAGACTTGAAAGAAAAAGCATGGGCACCAATTGCACAACAAATGCAATGGTCAGATGAATTTAATAAATAAAAAGATTGATATCTTTAATACAAATGACATAAAATGACGATACGCTTCGTGTGAAGAAGATTGGGCGTAGAGAAGTCGTCGCTGCATAACGAATCTTGTACACGTCTATGACGCGACGTGTCGTGTGCAGAAGGCCTTACTTTTACAATGTAAAACATACGATTATTTTGACAATTTTTAGGTGTCTGGTGAATGTAAGTCCCCACTGTACTGCCGTCAAAAAGAAAAAAAAAATTGAGTAAGTACCATGATTGTAACCGTTAAATAGTATATTATATTCGTGTTTAGCTAAAAATTAATATTTTCAACTGCAAATGGCTAAAAATCACGAACGTAAAATTCAATTTAAGCAAGTTGCTTATCTGCCTATACTAGGCCTTAAAGTCGCAAGTTCATTTTTCTAAGGCATCACCAAAATTACTATAACTTATACGCATAGGAAAACATCATTTTTTCTAATAAGAAATCGTTCTTTAAAATATTCAATTTTATTCAATTTGAAGGCGAGAAAAGCAAAATCATTAAAATGCATTTATCTCTAAACTACTAACATGGAGATACGCCCCTTTTCCTTAGGACGGCAGTGTAGGTGTCTGGCGGCTTGACAAATATTGTGAAATAGTACCCGACGTACATAAAACGTTAGCTTTGATACAAAACCTAAATTAAAATATTTTGTCAACAACTTTAATGGTGTCTGGCTGATATTAGAATATCTAATGATTAAGCTGGAAGTTTTATTGCCTAGGGCATGGTTTCTATAAGAAAGTTTTTTTTTTATAATACAAATTCTATATACATATGTACTACTGAAATAAATAAGCCGATAGTAATGTGTACGCAGACTTTCGCCAGTAAGTGTATGTTGTAAAAGTTGTCGGAAGAACATACATATACCAGGCACGAGGCGTGACTTTTTCGAAAGCGGAAGCACCCAACTTAAAACTTAAAAAATAAAAGTCCTTTAATTTAGAATTTATATCATACCTCTTGAATTGCGCCTGATAATATTATAAGGAGTATAAATGTATTTCCTCTAGCCGAAATAAGTTTATTTGAAACACTCTTTGCTATGCATCTGCAGCTACTCATAAGCAAAACGCCAAAGCAAATCACAAACCAAAACAATATCGCCCAAAAAACTTAATCGAATCGAAAAAAACACTAATCAATGCATTTCTTATGGATGAAACACTAAATATACGATTTGCATTCACACACACACCATTACAACACCGAAGATCCAAAGTATAAAAATAAAACTACCCCTTTTTCAATAGGAATGTGTGGCAGGAAACGACTCAATACTTCTTTAGTTTTGCTATTGAATTTTCATAATGAACTCACTCAACTCATTTTTCACACTTTGGGCAATCAGAAAGAAATCATCAGATTTTACTTTGAATTTGGGACGGAATTTGAGTTAAGAAGGCAAAATCAGAGAATGCCTAACTGTTGCGCATTCTAAAGCAAAAACTCTCGTATAGTAGATATTTTATAATGGAGAATGGAGTGATGTTACGCATTCTCAAAAGGCTTGGCTTGGCGTAAAAGGGAAATTTGTGGGTTTGGTTAGATGATGTGCGGATTTAAGCGTTGTTTTGGTGCGTGATTTTATTAAAAGATAATAATCATTTCTCGTGATATGTAATAATAATGGGAAAATAATTATTTAATATAAGAGATTCAAAATGTAAATCATTGACATATGTACTATATAATAGGTCAATGATGTAAATGTATCTAAATTTGAATTTTCGAATTAGTTATAATTCTTTGCTATGAGCGTTTTGTGAACTGGCTTACGGAAGCACTCATTCCACTCAATATATGGACGCTTCGTCACTGGCATATACATATGTATAAAATTCACGATTTTTGACACTTTTAAAGGTGTTTCGCTGACATTGGGTCTCACTGAAGCTGCCTGGCAAGTGTAAAAATAAAGTTTATCAAAACTTTCCTTAAAACATATACAAAAATGAGCTTTTATGAAATAACGTAATTTTATATTAATTTTATGCACCTTTAACACTCAATAACTCCGAAACGCGTCCGGGTTCAAGGTTCATATTATCCATTCGTTCATACCTACCCTAGTGTGCATTCACAGACAAAATGTCTGCTTTAGTAAAGAGACGTATGTCTGGCGGCCCTGGGATCTTGGTCTATTACGGTAATTGAGAAAAGATTATGTTTACAGGACATACAAAAAATAATAATTCTGAATGCGATGAATGAAATGTATAAATGTTTTGTTTTATTGTTATTTGTTTTTTTTTTTTTGCTTTATTGCACAGCCTTGCCAGCTTTTTATAAAGAAAATCCTCTTCAATTTTCTTGTATTATTGATCTTGTTTTTATAATATTGGTTTAAAATATTTTTCTTCTTATAAGGGATATGATGAAAAAGGTGTAGGTTCTAAATAATAATAAACATAAACATTTTGCTTTTAAACATAAAGAAAAGTGTGCAACAATGTGTGATGTTTTTTTAATATTTTATTATTTTTTTGTAATTTATATAACGACTTATAACACTTCTGACACAAATTTTTTTTCGAAAAAATCATATTTCACAAGAATTGTTTGTGTTATTTCTATTTTTTAATATAATTCTTTAGTGCACCCGCCCACAGGTATATTCTATAAGGTTACACTAACAAATTTATAAAGAGAAATTATTTTTTGTAGTCAAAAATACATTTTTTTATTTTTACATAAAATCTATGATATATTAACTTTGTTTTGTTTTTTGTATTTAATTATTTTTTGTTATAAAAATATATACATTTAGTATTTTTAATTTTTTTATTTTATTTTAAATTTATTTTATTCTACTAAAACATAAAAGAAGTGTGTCTAATGGATGATGGTGAAAACATGTGTTTTATTTGATTGTTTTTTTTTTAGAGAGCAATGCATTTTTTTTGAGTTCTATTATTATTGGCATTTGTTTTAGTAAAATTGTATTAAATGTTAAAATTGTATCAATGTAAAAACACATACATAAGCGACGAGATTTAAGATAGATTTTGTTATTCTACTTTAAACATGTTTGTATAATTTCTCAATGCTGAGACAAAAAAAAGTTTCTGTTTATTTAAATAAATTTGTCACTTACTTGTTTTAAACAACTTCAACTACGTACATACAACGAAAATAAAATTGAAGCGAAGTAGAATTCTTTCACAACATATTGTGGGATACAAAACTTCTTCTCTCCCAGCTTACATTTCCCAGTGCACATTTTTCCAAATTCAAAGTTGTGAGCATACCAAATATAATATCTGATATACACACAATACAAATGTTGTTTAAGAAAATAAGACCATATTTAAAAGACAAGTCTGGAGTTATTCTTTAATGTATCCCTTTGTTTCCATAGAATTTTATAAATAAAGTCCAATCGTTTTCAAATGAACTCATATCATAAATTTTGGGTTTTTTATCAAAATTCCGCGGTTTACATTTTTATTCAATATGGGAAACTGCATTTAAAAGTCTTACAATTGGTGGTGCTTCAGGCTCTTTAAAAAGTTAACATTGGAGATTTATATTTAGACTTAAGTTTTTTTAACTTTCAAGACACGTTATTATTTGAAACTTATAATAAATTAAAATTACACTTTTCAAATTTTAGTGATTTTTTGATCTGAAGTAATCATGTCATATTTTTATTTTATCCTCACTTATATCCAAATGTTGCTATACAGTAGTTTTGGTTTGTTCAAGCTCAGCATAGGTAAGATACAAATTATTATTTTAAATAGAAACTTCGATAGTTTTGAGAAAGTAATCAATCTAAAAAAAAATAACTGGGAAGTTCTTTACTTATCTATTTCTCATCGCTTTGTTAATACAATATTGTAGAATGAGTTGACAAAAAATAAACATTCACCTCAACATAGATACATAGAAAGAATTGAAAAAAATTAAAATATTTCATAATTCAAAGAATAGAAAACAATAAATCTACAAAATTGGCCAAAAAGAACGATTTTTTTTTTATTTTTGTATATATCTTATTTTCTTTTAATGTAACTGATATATCCATATTATATTTATGAAGGAGAGATAGAGTAGAAGACACAGATATGTGAAATTTATCTAGCGGTACAATAAAACTATGGGTTTCATTTTACCACATTTTTGTTTTTTTTTGTTATATATTTCTCTTTTTTTCTTTCTTTTAAGTACTATTTCTAAAATTACACAGATTTCAATCATTATTTTTACTTAAAAGAAAATAGAACAAAGAACTAAAAAATTAAATATTTTGATTTGTTTGGACATTGAGATACAGATCACTTATCACTTCAATTATAAGGAGAGCATATCTTAATACTAACTCCCCAATTTTCATTGTTAATGTTTTGTTTACACACATTTCAATATCAAAAATCAATTCTGATAAAATATATGTGCTATAATTAACAAATAAGGAAGAATAATCTATGTAAATTACAATTTTGTCCGAGCGCACACTCTTCTTAAAAAATAATATTTTGTTTTACTTTAATTGAATTAAATGTTTTTGTGTAATGTGTGAAAAATAAAATTTGTTATATTGTTTATATTGTTTGTATCAACACTCTTTTTGTAATATTATTATTTCTTTTTTAAATGTACTTATTTGCGCTTGCTACTACTAACATTATGACACCTACTGCCTTTTTGTACTCTTCGTGCTTTCTTTGTTTCATTACTTGCCAGCAAACTGAGAGATGTTACGTCTGCAGCGTTCACTGCTTGCTGATGGTTGCTTATGCCATCCTCAGAACCAACGCCGCTGCTATCATATAAAAGAGTTGATCCCAGAGCAGCGGTCATGTTTCCTGAAGATGTTCCAGCTTTTTCAGTTGATCCGTAAAACAAACTGGCTGGATATCCTGTTGTTCCAATGTTACTGCAAGCAGCTCCTCCAGCTCCTGTTGCGAACCATCCACTAGTGCTATCTGTGGTATTAATGCCATTACGTAACATATCTAAATTGAGATCATTTATGTTGTTGGATATTGTGGATGATGTGGACGCTAACACTGTGCTCCGTTTGCCATTGGCATTGTCAGTATTTCCCATAGAAAGAGCACTATTTATAGATGCTCCGTTGTTCCCATTGCATTGTAACTGATTTCCATTTGAAGAACTAGCACTGCTAGTGTTATTGATACTGCTGCTGCTGCTACTACTACTACTATTACTATTGTGGTGGCGTTTTAAATTTTTTGATGCTGTGTTTACGGCTATCAACTTGGCGGTGGTCGACTCATCAGGAAACGCAAATTCGGTACTCAATGATATAATATTGCTACTTGTGTCACTATCGTCTGTATCATCCAAATTGATATTTATATCTTCGGGTTTTACACCTTGATTTACCAATGCTTGGTAATCTTCAAGTGGGACAATTGGTGTCATTTTCTGCCCACACGATGTACACATAGGCGTAGCAGGACTCTTTGAGCGCCAGTACTGAAGTTCAGTTTTGCATTTGTTGAGTTCCTAAGTAGATAAAAAGTGTTAGTCAATGTAAAAATAAACCAGAAGTTTATATTTGTTGATTTTATGGCCAGTTTCACAGTGCTAGTATGATATTAGCTTTTGGTCTTAACTTAGGGCTCTATTACCGTCCGCGAAGCAAACCAAAACGCTAACGAATTAACCAATTCCGAATTACAATAAGCGAACATTCGCCATATGACTCCCCCAATCTTCAAAATGAAGCGGATATTAATTGTTAGTGACTGGCCGGCGAACGAAAATAAAACACGAAAACATTATTTTGTGATGAAAAATAAGCTATTTAAATATTTTTAATCAAAATAATTAACAAAAAATCCAGTAGTGACGAAATTGAATATTGATTTGCGAAAATTATTCAGGTAAACACAGGCTTGAACCACGTGTTGCAGAAAAACATATGCAACAATCAAACAACATAACTAAATTACTATCAACTAAACAACACAACATCTCTCCCAGGGGCTGATTCTGGTCCTGTGAAAAAGTGAAGAGAAAAAATTTCCATACTTTCACAACTAATTAAGATTCTCATTCTTGTGAAAATGTGAAGCCAAATATCAAAAACTTTCATATGAATATTTGTTTTGACGCCGTCATTTCGAAGTGAATGTCTAAAACGAAAGTGTGAATAAGAGCAAACAATGCAAAATACAACTATAACTCATTCAAAAATGCTCAAAATCATTTTTTGTGTGTTTATTTTGTTAATAAATATGAGTTTTATATATAGTTATAAAGTTTTAAGAGAAGACAGTATAGTCCGAGTTTGAAAAATTTGAAACGTATTCGGTTTCACAGTGTTCCTTTCAACCTTGAACTGAGTTATAGACCAAGAGCCGACAGCAAATTTTGGGAGTGGAGGTATAACCAAAATCAGAGTATGAGAGATTATAGGTACATGTATCGTGATATGGAATATGAAAGTCTGGCAGGTTTTTTTCTCAGCCTTTGGTGGGGGTGGGGGTTTAAAACCCGCTTGGTTTCCTATTTATATGGTAGTGTCATTAACACTTCAATTTACTTTTAAAAATAG
This sequence comes from Dasysyrphus tricinctus, assembly GCA_963921185.1. Lineage (NCBI taxonomy): Eukaryota > Metazoa > Arthropoda > Insecta > Diptera > Syrphidae > Dasysyrphus > Dasysyrphus tricinctus. Next base: position 146,767,679 of record OY992531.1, on the reverse strand, counting down.
GAAATCATGCTCTGTCATTTTCTCTAAGTCCCAACACTTTTATCTTTGTGATCCGATAAATAGGACCCATGATTTAACCTTTTTAAGCAAACCTTATTAGCGTTTTTGTGGAGACTTTATTTGTTGATTTTTTGATCTGCTGAAAACCTCCAAAAAAAGGATGATAAGGTTCACGTAAAATGGTTATATCTTGAGCTCTATTAATCGAACCGTCAAAATTGTGGTGTTTATGCTTAGAAAAAATGACAGAATCATATCCGATTTTTCAAAAATGAATTAAAGAGGTTATAACCCTGAAAATAAATCAGGGGATCTAGCACTTTTAAGCCCCTCACCCCTCCCAAAAGCTGAAAACAAAACCTGCCAGACTTTGGTATTTGATATAATGATACATGTACCTATAATCTCTCATACTCCGATTTTGGTTATACCTCCACTCCCAAAATTTGCTGTGGGCTCTTAGACTATTAATTCTGTAGTTAAAGTTAAACGACAGTATTCAGCATTTTAAAGTTCAGTTCAACGTGTATACCAGCGAAATACACGCATTTTCAGCATTTAATTGATACCTTCCATTTCAAATTGGTGCTCATTTTCGATCCTAAATCCGAGTATTCTTTCATTCGTGGCGTGCGTGTAGGTATCTGCAGCTTTGTGCGAGTTAGAAGATGAAATCGCGAATTCGTTTGGAGCAAATTCAATATTTTTCATCTTTTATTTCTTTTTGCGTTTCTATCATGTACAACTTACATCGGTTAAAACAAAGGAAAACAAACAAAAAAAAACGACAAATTGTGGGAAAATTCCAAGAAGTGGAAATATTAAATATCGAGATCACATAATGGAAATAATATCATTCATGTCCCAACGTTTAATACTGCATCCCTTAATTAAGCGAACGGTCGTGAGTTTTGGCATTTCATTCACAGGAGTAATTTGTTTGTCGTCGATATATATTTATGCGAATTTTCATAAAATATAAACCAGTAAAATGGTTTCTAAAATGTGCGATTGAATTCAAGCGAATTTTTCATTAGCTACTTTATGGAATGCGTCCGCAGAAAATATTTTGTTGGTCGTGTAGAATTAATTTAAGGCCGCATTTTTTTTTAAATTGTAGAAAGGATCGTTCATTCACTTTGTCGAAAAAATAAAACAACAATTATAGTTGATATTTGCGCTTGAAATTGTTTTTTTGGTCAACATTCACATTAAAAATTCACATTTGTGGTGGCACGAAAGTGTGTTTTCGCCCACGCATGGAAGCGCTTATAAGCTACCGAAATTAGAACACACACTTTGGCAGCACTACTAACAAGCGATGAGACCGACTGTAGCACATCTTTGTGTCTCGCAATCCCTAACCAATTAGTTGGCTCAGTTAAACTCAGGATCTTTTTGCATTGTGAAACCTTCTAATTTAAACTGAATTAACAGTTCAGCTGAGCTCAAGTTTAAACTACCACTTTGAAATTGGCCATTAAATTGCAAAAGCAATTTTTGTTTCTTTTTTACTGATGAACTGGAAGGGAAACTCGAGCCTAGGATGAATTCTTCAGCACAAATACTACCTGGAGGTGATAATACATGGATCAAAAGACTTTCTTTCTACTGATGAAACCATTTAGAGCTACACAAAATCAACCCACGAAATGAAATCCTCCCAGGTTGAGGGTGTTTCCTTAACGTGAAACTAACAAATAACTGCATTATTTGCCTTCTTAAGGCTTATTTACTATGTATGTATGCCAACCGTAATACACATAAACTACTGAAAACATCAACGTCAGGCATATTGCGTAGCCAGATTATTTTTATTTGGCAAACATATGAGACAAATACCAACAAAAATCAAAAACCAAATAATTCTGAACTTGTTTGACATTTGACATTGTATTTTGATTTATTGACTCACTATCACATGAAAGAAAAGCTTACGCCTCATACGCCTTATTAACATATTTTGTATTGTGCAATTATTAAAGTTCTTTTTGTTACTTCTATAATATTGTTCTTCCAACTAAATTATGTATGGGCCATAATTCTGTTTCAAAAATTATTTCACTTAGCTAAGTATTAGAAAGAAAAAGAAAATGAATAAAACAATACAAAACTTCTACAAGTTATCTGTTTCAATTTAAGCTTGAGCAACGTCGGTTTCATCAGTTTCTTTTTGAAATTATTAACGGCATTTTGTTTTTCACTTAATCTGATTTTGATATGCGTTTTATTGACCTCCTTAATGAGAACATTAAGATACGTTCCACAGCCATAGAGTACCTGGAGTTCAAATGCGAAGTTAACTTGTTGTTGTTGGAATTTGCATATGAAAATTTGGATTAATGTGAAGCATTTCTTAATGTTCTTATTGATGGGGTCAAAAAAACGCCTAATACGAGTATTTAAACAAAAAATATCACACGACACGACACCAACTTTGTTTACCTACATATGTATGTTTCTCTTTGTTATCTTTATTTATTTGTAAACGATAAAAATCATAGTTTTGATGATTTTTTTGCTACCCAGATGAAAGAATTTAAAAAATTATTTTGCATACCTGTAACAATGTAGAAAACTTTCTTGACATTTCTTCGTTCTTTTTATCATTTTCATCCAAGCGGTTTGCATATTCCAATGCTTGTTTTTGCTGCTCTGCCAAAAGTTTTTGTTGCTCGGCAATTTGTTTTCCTTGTTCCGATGATTTCCTTTTGCAATTTCGTAATTCACTACGTAACATCGACAACTGATTATTGTACATTTTCATCCCTTGTTTTATTTTACGAATTCCCTTTCGTAAAACCATATTACTCTGCGGAGGCGAGGGCGAATTCGATGAGCTATCCGATAGTTCTGATGATACTTTCAACGAACTGCTACTTGCTATAGAGAAAATAAAACAAGAGCAATACTAATAAAATCATCCAAAACGCTCATCAGATAGCCGGTCGCCTTACGTCTTTTTGTGCTTGGCAAATTAAAGAAATCCTTATTAAAATAGGCAATGTCGGGAAGATTTGGTTCAATGTGATCCTTGAAATACTCCATGGCCATTGTTGAAAGGTCAAATAATTCGTCAGTTACACGATAAGGCTTTTCCAACCTCGACGTGTTTCGAATATAACTCAAGACATTGTAAACTTCATCTAAGATCTGTGAATTTTTAATGTTTAAATAAGCAAATAGTATGTTCCATAAGGAGATGGATTAACTTACTCCGCCCGGGAAAAAGCAACAATGCTTGCGTTCGATATGTTTACCGAAGGTCATTTGTAAAAGAGATAGCCTCATGTAGCATGTCTCGATAATATCACACTCGCATGCTAGCGGATGATTTCTGCGAGCAGATTCACGACGTGGCATCTTGGCTTTTATGTTTTGGAAACGATTCACCATTTGATTGATCAATTTTGAAAATGTGGAATTCAATACTGCCATACATATATCATTCATTTTGTGAGAAACCTGTTGAAAAATAATTTAAAATGTGTTTATTAAAACTAAAAATTTATTTATGTTCAGGGATATAAGAAACGGGAGCGGGTTTCTATATTTTCAAGAAATTCGGTTTCATAAACCAACAAAATTTTGTGTGAATAAAATACATACATAATTGCAATAAGTATTCAAAAATCAAAATATCAAAATCTAGTTTTGTGTTCATAACAAAAGTAAATATACCTGAAATCTAATTTATTGATAAGCGTTTCTTAAAGCTTAACATTTCATCAACGCATTGATCATTGACAACAGGTGTCTCCAATATCTTGAAAACATTATACATATCTACAACATAGATTTACACACGAACATGGTTACATGAAAATGTCCACTGTAGATCGAGCCTTAACAGGTAAACTGATTTTCTTCATATATTGGAAATATTTATGAACATGTTTTTAAGGAGCCTAGCAATAATCAAATTTAAAGATGACTTAAAAATTTAAGTAAAATAAACCATAATGGTATGGACTATAATTAATGACCCATACATGTATGTATATGATACATATTTATCATGTTTGTTAGACAATCACGCTCAAATGGCTGAACAGTTCGGATTGAAATTTTGAGTAAAGGCCTATTATGTATTATGCATTGGAATACGCTATAGGATATTTTTTTTAACGATACCAAACTTAAAAATAAAGAAAAGTAATTAATCAATTTAATTTGAAAACACATATCAATCAAATTTGAAATTTTCTTTCAATTAATGTACTTATCTGGTACTCAATCGAGGATTTGATGGTATAGGCCCCTTTCTGGCAAAGGGACATATTCAAGCGGTGTAACAGAGTTGTTTGAGTGCTACAGATGACCACAAGAGTGAGTTTAAATCATTTGCTTGAGTGGGCAGAGGACAAAAAAAAGTGAGTTCTCTGAACTTTGCGAAGCGGGCTACTTGGTACTGCTAGAGCTACAAAAATGTACATGTACGGTGATTTTGAAAAATTTTAAATTAGATTGCTGTCAATTGTTTTCTAATTATAAGTGCAGAAGGTGCGGCACGCTTCGCGGGTTCAAAGAACTTTAACTCCCTTTTTCGGTTATCTATCCCGCTTACACAACTCTGTTACTCTTACAAGGTGGTTGCGGGAGCCCAGCGAAGCGGGCGGGTAACAGCTAGTATGTTATATGTTACATATTTATAATGCAGAAGCCCAATTAAGTTCAAAATTTGAAAACAAAAATCGTTTTACAAGTTTAAGCTCTAACTTGATGTACTTGATAAAACGGTATTTTGAATAAATTCTTTTAATACGAATTAATTAAAACACCTATTTCGTGTATTTATAACATTTACTTACATTTAGTACAAGTAAAAAAAAACATGGAGTCCTTGTAGAAACAAATTTTCCCATGCTGAAACTTGGTGAGGTAGCTAACTCCTATTTAGTATTTTTTTACAAAATATTATTTTTAGCAATTTTTGAAGTGGTCTATAATCACAAAAAAACTCTGAGCCAACGTAATGCTATACCAAATGCCACAAAAACAAGAATGAAGAATCAAAAGAAAACTGAGGTTAAAGTTGGAGGAGTTAATGTTCGAATTAACACTCCGCAGCATACGAGATAGGTTCGTTGGAGCGATAACAAGTTCGGTGGTTGGCCAGATAGAAAAGACGTGGATTACGTGTAGAGGGCAATGCAGTCAACGGAACCAGAAAGTATTCGATGAATGATAATTCTCTTTGTTCTTCCAACGAATTCAAGTTGATAAGCTTGAGGCGGTCTACAAGGTGTGCCAGGATCAAAGGATTTTTACATGATAGGCCTCGAAGAACAAAGCGAAGGAAACCTCGATTTTGGAAATGTTAGTAAGTTGGAACTGGAATTGTATAATTTATGTCTCCTTACAAAATTCTCAAGGAATTATCAAGAAATGCAAAATAAAGCTTGTTTCAGAAAACGACAATAGGAAATTTTGCAAGGAATTTAGTAAATATAGCCGAATTTTGTTTCACACGTTTTTGTGTTTCTCGTGCACAAGCTGACATTTGATATTATGACCTTTGCACTCGCAACATACCAGCAACAATTTAAAAAAAAAGTCGCAACTACCTAAAAAAAAAACATCGCCCTCAATTGACTAGAACAATAGGTACATAACCAGAAAAAGGACTCCTCTGGATAAAGAATGTCACCGCATTTAATTCGAACTTGAACCAATCATGCATTAGGGCAGGTAAAAAAAAAAATACTTTTCTCGAAAATCAACTCAGATTTTTCGGAATTATAAGGTTCTTTAAAAGATCGACACAAAAAATTCGAAATCGAAGAAGAAGCCTCGGAACCGCGAAATATGCAGTTATTCAAAATAATCTGCAATCGGAGGCTTAAAAACCCGAAATTCGCTATTAGCGCCCTCTAAATCACCTTCGTGCTGATATTTTGGTTTCACTCAAGAAGACACTCATTCTGAATCCAATGGAACAGTGCTTGTTACTTCTACTCAATTCTGAAGTTTTGTCTCTGTATTAGTGAATCATTAAATAGAACTTTTTCTGGCACACAAAAAGTGAAATTAAAAACAATAGTGTATCCACCCCTTACTTACAAATAATAATTTTTCTTTTTGTTTTTCTTAATTTGTTTATTAAATTTCATTAAATTCAGTGTTTTTGAGTGCACAATTAATTAAAATGGGATGAACAAAAAATATGAAGTTGCACTGCAGTTTGTTTTGACGTTTGAGTTTGAATGTATTAGTGCTTCTGGAGTGGATTCTGACTTCAAATCAAGAAGCAAAATTCTCTTCTCAGAATCGTCAGAAGAGGATTTTTGTGCCAATGGAATGGTTTCAGAAGACTTCCGGACGCTTCGGAAGGCTTCTGAATGTCCAATGGAAAACGACATAACCTTTTTAATTCCGTCCGGTCCGATTTCATTTTCGAGAAAAGCCTTTTTTGAGTCACCCTAACCATCATATTTTGCTGCTTGAATCCAACAGAAAACAATATATAAATACAATACTGCCTAAAAAGTAAAGGCCGACATGCAAAGTTTAATGCAAAGGCGTCTACATGTACCATTGACAAGAGAACTTTGTGTGTGCGCTTCTAGCAGACAATATAATTCCTAAAATAAAGGCTACACTCGACTGAACATGCATCATTGCACAGGAATTACACATTACGCTGGCACTTACCGCTACTACATAATGTCCCTCAATATCATTGCTACGAGAACCATTCAGTGCTGCTTAAAGCAATAATTAATATTTTGGATTCAAATACAGCGATGCATACAAATGCTCAATATCTGGTTCTATTTCTTCTGAAAGTGAGGAACAAACTTCTCATGAGGTGAAGAGAACATCCAAGCAGGGTTTATACAATCGTAAGGACAATACACTGACGATAGTAAAGTGCAAAATGCTCATACACAATTCATACACTGAGGATAGTAAAATGCAAAATGCTCATACGCAATTCATACACATCGCTTTCAAGTAGATGCATTTCATTTATTCGGTCTATAATACATAACTAATCCAGACAATAATTAAAGAATTAAGTGTAACCTAATTAAAATTAAATACAAAATAAGAACAAAAAATTACTTACCACTCTCAATTGGCCGACCTTTTTATAGGTAACGTAAGAGAAAATTTTATCCAAAATCTCCATTGGCATGTCTAATAAAAAAACGCTTTGCGATGTAGTAGATGCATTTGATGTTCTGCCAGCAGCTGCCATTAGATTTGAAGCCGACGATTGTGATTGAATTTGGGGTTGTTGTTGGAAGTTTGAATGTGCAAATCCACCAGTTGGAGCTCTTGACATTGATGCGATTCCGTTTCCAGTTGATGTAGATATCATTACATTACTACTTGAAGCGGCCTGTCGGGTTATAACAGAAAATCTCTGCATGGATTCCACCTCACCGTTGTTGCTACTGGCACCACTATTGTTACCCGATAAGCTTGTACTCATTTGGCGCGTTGAAACCATTTTGTTTTTTACTTCTTGTTGCTCTTTAGATGTAATAATCTACTTTATTTATAAATAAATCAATACAAATAACTTAAAATTGTTATTTATTTTATTTGTTTTATCTTTGAACCAGATAATTTGTTTGGGACGTGTTGACGTGATTCTTGGATATTCTGAAATAAAGTATAAATTAATTTTAAGTATTTAATTGAAAATTTTTAAAAACAAATTAATAAATAGAATATTATTAGTGTTTGCATTGCTACTGGCAAGCAATTGGGGTGCTTTGAGTGAGTCAATTACTGTAACTCCGTCTCAAGGGCTATGGCTTTACGATAAACGCTAAGTAATTCACATAGGAGCGTTTAGCAGCAAAAGATATCGGGACAGACCTGGAAACTCAAGCTATGCTGCGAATAGTGGACTGCGAATTGCGAATGGTCGTGAATTTTAACACTTTATTCACATGAGTGGTTTGTTTGGTCGCTTACAGATGACAATTGCCATGAAATATATACCAGTAAAGTAGGAGCTACAAAAATGTGAGGTTAAATTCGAGCGAATTTTTCATTCGCTGCTTTGTGGAATGCGTCCTGATGCTGTTAAAAATGATAAATTTTGCAATTTAAACAATTTTGAGGCCTTGACATCGTTCTTGCCTAGCCGAGGAGGTATGTTTTAGCAAATTTCTGTTAACTGGCTTCTAGCAACTGCGAGTTAGCTAACCCCCCGAAAAAGGTGGTATAGCGCTGCGCCGCACAGTGGGGCCAAACCTACGATTTAGGGAAAAAACCTCTAAGCTGTATCATTTCGTATGTATTTGGTTGCACCCGCTAAATTGAATGGTATCATCCGTTTTATGAACAGAGTTAAGGAAAGTCTTAAACTTTTTATAATAGTGGGATATTTTGTATTAAGTACGGTCAGGTGGAAACTAAAAAGTAAATAACGATTCCAAGAGAAGAAAAACCGGATTGGAGTGATTAAAAGTTATTTTTGAAGAAGAATAATAGAATGTTCAAATTTCATTTCGACTTCTGTGAAAAAACAATCACGTCTTTATTGAACCGGTTATATTCAATCAGAAATTATCTTATTTTTTAAATAGAATTTTTATTCACTGATCCCAAAACTGGTAGAATCTGGTTATGAAATTTTAATAGGATCTTCATTACCACCATGACTACCAGAAAAGAGATTAAAGAGACCCTACGAAAGGTGGAGCTTTTTTTGTATGGCGACTCAAGTCCGGAAGTACACCCGATGTCCAAATTTTGGCTAGATTTTCCGGTATAATCGAAGAAATGGTGTAAATTATTTTTACATTTAAGGAAAAATTTTTAAAAATAATTCGTAAGATGGGGAAAACATCAGTTTTAAAGGCTCAAATTTCAATGGTCCGTTTTAATCCCTTGTTTCGGCCAAAAGCAAATTTTTTACTATAAAATCATTATAACAGCTGGATTCCGCATGAAAAATAATGAAAGAGAAATATATTTCAACCACTGTGTGCCGGTTCAAGTAAGAAGCGTATCAAATTTGTTTTATGCACGAAGAATTTGAACTTGGGAATTTTGTTTGAATACAACTTTTAGTATGGTTTATAAAGAAGCCTTTTGTGGGAGTAAAAAGAGAAATATTTACACTACCGTTCATGTGAACAGGTAAAAAAATCGAGTGCGATTAACCGTTATAACTTCGAATTGAGTGGACTAAATGAATTTTTGTAAATGGCATTAGAGAAAGCACCAAATTTAGAAGAGAATAAGAAAACACACAGTCTTAATCCCCCCGTCATTACTGGTTTAATTATCATTTCTTTAATTTCATTTCATTTAAATAGGTACACCGCCTATATCATCACTTTTGCCTTGAACTAGTTGAAAGGCAGAACTTTAAAAGCTATTTTTGGGTTTTATATTATTGTTTCTTTGGTTTAACCAAAAAATGAGAAGAATTGGAGAGTGGAGTGGAGAATACGCGTGTGTTCTAAGTTTTCATGATCAAGCACTAACGGGTCATAAAATTTCAAAAAAAAATTAAGAATCTCTTCTTTGATCTATCATTATCTGAGAAGTAAGAAAAAAGATGGTGGTAGTATAAAGGAGAAAAAAACCTCATACTTTCGTTAAAACAAAGAAATCATTTTTTCAATTCTTTTTAGTGTTTTTTGAAGAGCTGTATCTTTGTGATGAGTGGTCGTATTGAGTTGAAACAAAAAGCAGCTTTGTGTTTCTTGTTTCGAGACTTGTTTGCAAAAAATATTTCTGGCAGTACCGTTATTGGCTTATTGCAAGAAATTACACAGCCAAAAATTAATTTTTTTTAAATTTTTTTTGAAAGTCGTCATTTTCATGGATAGTTTCTTTTTTTGAGTCATCAAATCTAGTGGTCGGATAACTTGTTTATTCAGCTTTAATTCAATTTTGTATTGTTGTTGTACAATTTAGTTTTTCATGGTTTGTTTGACTTTTAATTTCATTCATAAACATTGCGTTGTCATCAAAATGAAAATAAAATCAATTCCCTTCGACTTTTTTCGCAGTTTTGCATTGGTTACATAATTTTTTGACTTGAAATGTAGTACATTTTTCCCAAACAATTTTTGAAAAATTGACCTAAAATGAAAAAAAATATTTAAAATCAATGGAAGAACATAAAAAAATGCTATTGTTTTTTTTTAAGCCATTATTCTTTTCTATTATTTGTTTTTTTTTTAATCAAGTTGTTTTTTTAACTTGAATTATAAATATTCAGTCACTCCACTTAAACAGAACAATTTCTTTTCAAATTTTCTTCATATTCTATTATCAAGTTGTTTAAGTTAATAGTTTGTGAGAAATTAAATTTAAAAATCAATGGCGCAAAACTTTTAACAGCCGTTAGTTAAAAGCTTACATAATATCTACTATTTAACAATCTTCTAAATATTTAATAATTAAATAGCTCTTCCAAATGTTTAAACCCTTTTTTCGTTTTACTAACTAACTAACTTTGTTTGGATAGTGCCTGGTTTAAGAATCTCGGCTTTGATTGTGCTTCAGCTGTAATAGGATTTGATTTCATCAAGGCTTTAATCAGCCGCTCTTTGATGGTTTTATTGTTTGTGAGGAATTTTTGCGGAAATTGTTGAGATGTTTGTAAGAACAAAGTTCTGGAGGAAGCCGGCCGTAAACAATAGGGGTCATTCCGTAATTTTCAAAATGATAATCGTCAAAACGATTATCGTTAACGAGATCGTCAATGATTTGCTTCACGTATCTCAACCACACTCGACTCGTCTGTCATTTTTACAGAATGCAATTTGGGAGCGTTTTGTATATTAAACTGTGGATGAAAAGTCATTTTTTTGTGCATAGGAAATTCGCGTAAGATTTGCCAAAAAATTCAGAGCATGTAGGTGGGAAGTAGACAAGAAACCAATCTTACTGAAGGGGGTAATGTCTCCATCCGCTTCGATGGGAGTGGCAATTTAATAAGTAATTGCATAAAATAGAGAAAAAAAAATAATTAAAAAACAATGGCAACTTGCAGTGATGTTTTATAGCTTTTTTGAAAGCCAAAAGCCAATTCTTTCGGTTTGCTTTCAAATTAAGTTTTTGGTAAGATTTTACGCGAACTTCAAAATAAAGAGAAATTTAATTTACAGCGGAGGATGAAAATAAAAATCTGAAAAAATTAGGGATTTTTTTTTTCATTTATATGTATATACTATGTCAACTATAAAAACCTCAAAAACCTAACGACCACTCTAATGTATATACACCAGTTCCTTTACTTCTTCTTTCTTCTATGATGTTAAATTACAGTGGCTACTCAGTCATTCAATTACAGTCGCCTACAAACAATCATGAAAAAAGTATCAAGTGATCATGAAAATTAATGCAAACCATACCTATAAAGCTATCGTCTCAATGGTATCGTTTTGACGAGAGCGTTTTGACGATTACCGACTTACATGAAGCAAATTAATATTTTATTTTCAAAACGATATCGCCCAAACAATAGTCATTTGCAGTTTTACGAAATGCAGAGCTATCGTAATAACGTTATCATCGGGTGATTATCGTTTTACGGAATGAGTGCCCGGGACAAAATGTCGGGTGTTCGTAGGAATAGAAAATGTTGTTATCTTTGTACATCAATTGAAGGGACTCCACTCAAATTTCGGATCAGGCCAAATACTTGGGTGTGATCCTTGATAAGAAACTGAACTGGAGTCTCAACACTAAAGAAAGAGCAAAGAAAGCTATGGTTGCGTCCTATTCCTGCAACAGGATCTTTGGAAAATTCTGGGGACCCGACCCAAAAATTATCAGGTGGATGTACACGGCAATAGTTAAACTGATACTTACCTACTTACCTACGGTAATTTAGTTTGGTGGAACGCGACTGAGAAAAGCAACAAACCTGAAAACCTTGACAAAAGTTCAAAGATTAGCATGCGTAGGTACTACAAGGGCGTTGAAAACCACTCCTACAGCGGGACTGGAAGCGATACTCAACTTGAGACCCCTAGATCTATTCGTGCAGGAATCTGCAGCATACAGTGCCCTGCGGCTAGGCCAGACTAAATGCTTGAAGCACAGCACAACGGGCCATACTCAGATTCTGCAGAGATAAGTGGGAAATAATGTTTGCACAGACTACACACAACCCCATTTAAGCTTCAACAGACCCTTCACTACCTCTTTTCCTAATAGAGAGGAGTGGGAAAACAACCAACCTTTCAGTAATGAATCGACGATAACTGTCTTCACTGATGGTTCGAAGATGGACACTGGAGTTTGTGCAGGAATTTTCTCGGAAACTCTGGGACTAGCTAGCTCCTTCAGACTTCCGGACTTTTGCAGCGTCTTCCAAGCCGAGGTCTTGGCAGTGACAAAAGCAGCTACGCAAATATCAATGATGGCGATACCACGAGCTGATATCACCCTCTTTATTGATAGCAAAGCAACAATAAAAGCAATTTCTGCCACCGAGATACATTCGAAGCTTGTGACTTGCTGTCGCGAAGAGCTTAGGGTTCTTGGCATGCAGCATAACATTAGACTCTGCTGGGTTCCCGGTCACAGTGATGTACAGGGAAACGAGAGAGCTGATGAGCTGGCGAGAACGGGTTCGTCGCTTGATTCAAGGCAAGCCGAACAACATATCAAAGTACCAACCTGTAGCATCAAACAGCATATCGGTATCGGTAACAAAATATCAGACAAAACCAATGAAAGATTGAATCTGCTTGAAACATGCGGCACAACTAGAAAGTTATGGCCAAATTTCAATAAGCAGAGAACAGACAAAATTATGCAAATGAACAAGAAACATTTCCGTTTCCTTCTCAGCATAATCGACGGACACAACCTACTGAGATACCACAAAATGAAAATGAGGCTCAGTTCCTACGACCTTTGCAGAGGGGGCAGCGACGAAGAAGCACATGAGGATACCTTACACTTCCTTTGCCACTGCAAAACACTCTGTCATTTAAGAAAGAAACACCCAGGCAATCATTTCTATGACGACCTAGAGGAACTAGTGGAATACAATTTCCTAGGGTATCACAACGGATCTACATAGTGAAGTGTGAAGGTTACAAGATCAACTTTCAGCTCTTTTACCTAACCTTGTGCATCAAACTGTTTTAATCCATTAGAATATTTGCATTTAATTTATAGAATCTAATTCAATAACCTTTGGTGATTTTAACTTAAGTAAAATGAGAGAGATAGAGATAGTACGTTGCTAAAGTTGTTTAAAATTAGAAAAATTCTCCTTTTAACTTAGTATCATGTTAAAATTGCTTTAGTTTCGTACTAAATCGTTTAAAATTTTCGCCAATATTTTTGAAAAAAAAAACTGATTTTTTTAAGTATATTTTTGATTTTATTTCGCGTAATCAAGCACCGCGGCTCTTTTTAAATTTTCAATACTCTACTTAATGTTCCAAATGTCGGTTTTTAGTACTTTTTTTTTTAATTACGGTGAATAATTTCTACAAAATTTAAAAACCTTGTAGAAAGCTAATTCAGAATTTCAAAACTATCTTTGATTTTTTTTATGACTTCATAAATTGCTGAGATATTGGTTATAAAAGCCAAAAGTATTTTTGTTTTCATCATGTCAGATAAACCATGCAGAAAACAACAAATAATTGAATTAAAGCTGAATAAACAAGCTATCTGACCATTACATTTGATTGACTCAAGAAAAAAAAACTATGCCACCTTGGCAACACTTCTTTAAAGTAAAGTTAGGACATGCACTATAAGTGTACTAAAGCGCAATCCGGCAGGTCGAAATGAAAAGTTTGCCCTCATATCGTGCACTAACGCCCCTACTAAAAGTGAATTAGTTTAGTTTATTTTCATCAATCAGATACAAATTATCTTAAAGACTACGAAAATTGACAAAAATGGGTTTATTATAATATGAAGGATTTACATAGAATAAATGAACATTAATGGATGATAAAAAGAATAATAAATTTATTTTTCAAAGAATATCTACTACGGTTGAAATTAAAAGCAAGTACTTTAGAAACACGATTAGTTTCCCTAAAACAGCGAGTAATGGGCTAATTAAGTGCATAGTACACCCTGTGTTCATTTTCACGAAAAAGGAAGCGTTATCTTAGCTGGCGAGATAGCGCATACAAATTAATTAGAGGCAATTAATATGATGAGACAAAATATCGCTAACAAACATAACTGATAAAACTTTATGACCAATTTCAGGAGACTGAATACCAATTAGCTGACATCTGGTATTATAAGCGGGCATTGCGATGTGCCAGCCACGTTTCCAGATGACAAACCTCGTGAACTTTTTTGTATACTTTCTATTCTTTTGGAGTGAGTGTTATAGTATGGGTTCCATATACGAAGTGGTAATGATCCTTACACAATATTAGGAAACCAAGCTTCCGCACCACGACCAAATGTTGTGAAAAAAAACCTGTCAGACTTTGGTATTCAATATCACGATTTATATACCTACATACATGCTCGTACTCAGGTTTTGGTTTTACTCCCAAAATTTGCTGTCGGCTCTTTTTTAGTATCTAAGTAGAAATCTTATGCATACGGAAATCCATCCGAAATTAGTATTTTTGAAGAATTGTGATTTCCCCATGATTGTCCCATCAACCACATCCATAAGGCCTTTTATTTGCAAACCCTTTTCTTAATTGTAGAGCAATCTGATTCAAATTGTATCCGCACGCAATTCAGTAGTGAAAAACAATACGAACAAAAATCGGTTCATCTATTCCTTTATTCATTTTTTTTCGTAGAAGAAACCCCTTCAAATTATATTTATAAGCTTCGCACCTGCCACTAGTAAGTAAGTGCTTTGCATTAAAATCTAAAGAAAAAAACAAGTTTCTTGCTTCTTATTATTATTATATGTTGAATATCTCTTTGTATGTATAAAAGCTTTCTTTTCAGATCTTAAACTGAGTTTAAAAGGTCAGTCTTATGTTAGGCTGGACGTTTACATTACAAATTTAATACATATTTGATAATTTATGTAAGTAGGGTGCAAAGCTAAGGAAAATATGTATTTAAATATAAATTAATTAAAAAGTCTGAAAATTTCAATGTCACATTTTACAAAGTTAGCGTTGCTTTGTGTGCTTCAAATAAAAATAGTACCTATATGGTGAGCTAATGAAAGTTCTAAAAAGGTTTTTTCACATGAGTTTTAAAGAAGTTTTGGATTCGTGAAAAAAAAAATGCACGACTGGATCGCACATACTTGCTCTTATAAGTTGCTTGGAACTAAAAAACTTTTAAAATAAAACTTGCATACTTTGGAGAATGTATAAAAAAGCGTTTCAATCGTTCATTTAATAATTGCATAAATAACCCTTTAAATCCCTTAGAGCTCCAAGATAAGTATGCCATTTAATTACTTAAAAAATATAAATTATGGAAAAAAAAATGAGCGGTTTTCTTAAAAACTATTTTTATACACATATATACAAATTTGGTAACATTTAAAAAATTAAAATTAATATGCCAATTTTGAGTATTTGTTAATATTTTCAAAAACAGAAATTTAATATTTTTTTAAAAATACAAAATTTGACAAATTTGACATTTTAAAGAAGCTTTTTCATAAAAAAAATTTTATGGAAAAGTCGTCAATCAGAAAATCGGAATAGAAAAAAAAACTTTTTATGGCAGGTACCGTTAGTAACATTTTTTCTTTTTACAAAAATGTACCCCATACCTACAATAATACACAGTACCTTTATTTTTGGACTTTAAAAACAAAATTATTTTCCCTTTAGGAAACCACCAAAAACCATTAAGATCCAAATTTGAAGAAGATCGCAGATAGTTTAGGCTAGGCTGTAGATCGAGATACCCCCTGCGGGTAGGGGAAAGAATATACCCGTGGTAGGCATGCCTGTCGTAAGAGGCGACTAAAATCCACCCTCCGTATACTGAGATTGATGTATACACAATAATGCAATGAATAAAACAAAAAGATATAGTACCCCAGGTGGTAGTCCAGGTTCACTGGAAAATCCACCCTCTTCGGAGGTCGGCTCTAAGGATTCTGGGGAGAGCCAATTTATGCATTTAATAAATCCCTTCATAAAAAGTGCAAGGGTAGCTCGATCCCACCATCTAAATCGAGTATTTCCGGGGAGAAGAATCCACCCGTCACGCTTGCGCGCGCCAAAAACGACTCGGCTAAATCAGAAAATCTTGAAAAAGACAACAATGAACTTCGTCAAAGACTTGATGAAATAATGAAACTTTACCAAGAGCTTAAGAAAGAAGTCGATCTTCTTCGCAAAGAAAATGAAATATTGAAAGGCACACATCCTCCAATAGACCCCAAAGCTAGTTTGCCACAAGAAAATAGTTTCAGATATGAAACGGATGAAGAAGAGCTAGCACGTGAAACGGAAAAGACCTCAAAGAAGAGACTTAGTAAAAAACGTAAAGCTGGCTCTTCACCTGAGGCAGCTTCGTCTTTTGAGATAGTAGTTCCACCAAAAAATGCTACTTTACAAGAAAAACCTGTTAAAGAACGGCCGCCGCCACCGATAAATGTTGTCGGTATTGCGGAGTATAATCAGTTGCAAACTATTTTAAAGACATTACGACCATCGGACTTTAAAGTTTTTTCGCTTAACAACAATAAATGGAAAGTTTGTGTGAAAGACCGTCTTTCTGTCGCGAAAATTAAACGAAGAAAAAGTAGAATGATATACTTACGAGAATAAGTCAGAAAGGCCTTTACGTGTTGTTGCGAGAGGTCTACACGCCTCATGTTCAAAAGACGATATCGTTAGTGATCTAAAAGATCGCAGCTTCAATATCTTATATGCAATGAACATCGTCAAAAGAGAGAAACAGAAAAAAGAGGGTGAAACGACAGTGGTACAACGTGGCCTTCCACTATTTATACTGTCGTTCGATAAGACTGAAAAACTAGATGAAATTTATAAAATTAAAACAATTTTAAACATCGTAGTCAAGATCGAACCTCTAAGAAAGAGCACAAGGTTAGTCCCTCAGTGTAAACGCTGCCAAGAATTCAATCACACCCAAACCTATTGCAAAAAAGAGCCAAGGTGTGTAAAATGTGCCGGAAAACATCTAACCGCTGACTGCAACGGAATAAGTGAAAGTCCACCAACGTGTATTAATTGTAATGGAAATCACCCGGCAAACTATAGGGGCTGCGAAGTAGCTAAAGAATTACAAAAGCGAAGATCAAAATCTGCCCAAACGCTAAGAAAACCACCAAGGCTAATTAAAAACGGAACTCCCAAGACTTTTAAATCAGGGAAAGCTTTAAATCAGGAAAAGAAAACAGTGTCAATACCTTCGGACAAAATATCAAAGCAAGGTTACACAGAAACATATGCCCAAATAGCGGCCAAAAATATTAATAACGATACTGAAACAGATCCGGTTTCGAAAGTCTTTTCAATAATTCTTTCGAAACTTGAAGAACAATGTGATACAAAAAAACTTATCTTTGATAGGTTTAAGTAAGCTCGAAAATTGTTTTCGACCCAAACCTCTTTCAAAAAATATATGATGGAAAAGCTTAAAATTCTTACGTGGAATGCCAACGTATTATGGCAAAAACTTGGAGAATTAGAGATGTTTATGCAGGAAAATGATATCGACATACATATGTTTGATATCAGAAACGCATGCAAAAAATGAATCAAATCTTAAAATCCACGGGTTTCATGACTACCACGCTGTTCATCCGTCAAACAAAGCAAGATGTGGATCATCGTTATATATAAAAGAGTGCATTGAACACTCGATAGGCTTGAAAATAGAGGTGGAATCAATGCAATTGAGTAGTGTTCAGGTTAGAACTAAAAATATTTTTCTCAATGTCTCTTCAATATATTGCCCTCCGCGTTGCAAAATTGATAAGAGTGAATTTACGACACTGATAAAGTCACTAAGCGCAAACTTCATTGTTGGTGGTGACTTTAATGCAAAACACACCTTCTGGGCCTCGAGAAGCATATCTCAAAAGGGTCGAATGCTATATGAGGCAGGAATGGAAAATAATTGCGATTTTCATTCGACTGGAAAGCCAACTTACTGGCCAACTGATCCGTCAAAAATACCTGACCTAATCGACTTATTTATGGTAAAAGGAATACCCTCTAACTATGTTGAAATTACAGAGAGCTTTGATCTCTTCTCGGATCATTCTGCCGTCATACTCAATACGAGCGAAAGTCTTATAAAAATTGAAAAACCAACCAGGTTAACAAACGGTAAAACCAACTGGGATGGATTTAAGAAAGATATCGAGGACAGCGTTGAATTAAGGATATCATTACAAACGTCTCTCGAACTTGAAAACGCAGTAGATACCTTTGTTATATGATACAAAAAGCAGCATGGAATAACACACCTTATCGAAGGGAAATGCCGCGCTGCAAAGATATAAAATATCCGCAAGAAATAAGAGATTTAGTGAAAGAGAAAAGAAAAGCACGCAAGAAATGGCAGCGAACCCGTGCTCCGCAACACAAAGCTAATTTAAATCGATTGTGTAATTTGCTTAAAACGAGAATATCATATTTTAAAAACGGTGAAGTTGAAAATTACCTCGAAAATCTGACAGCAGGAAAAGATTCTAACTACTCACTTTGGAAAGCTATAAAAGTAACAAAAAGACCAAAGCTTCCAGCGCCTCCTATTAAGGAAGGCCAAAATAAATGGGCTAAAAGTGACAAAGAAAAGGCTATGGTATTCGCCGATTACCTGGAGGAAACATTTAAGCCTTTCGATGGACAAGCACTCAACGAAAATTTTAATATGAATTTTACATCAAATGACAGCTACATAATAACAAATGCTACACTTGCCGAGTTAAAAAGAGAAATAAAGAAGCTTAAATCCAATAAAGCTCCAGGTTATGACTTAATCACGGCAGAAATTCTAAAAATGCTTCCTCGTAAAGGTTTGATCAACCTTCTTTATATAATAAATGCCGCCCTTAGGTTAGAATATGTTCCGAGCCAATGGAAAGTTGCGGAAGTAATAATGGTTTTGAAACCTGGCAAACCATCTCATGAAAAGAAGTCTTACAGACCGATTTCGCTTCTTCCTATAATATCAAAAGTTTTTGAAAGAATACTACTCCTTCGCCTGCAGCCGATAATAGAAGAAAAACAATTAATACCTGAACATCAGTTCGGATTTAGAAGAAAGCATTCGACCATTGATCAGGTGCATAGGATAACTGACGTAATTGAGAGAGCTCTTGAAGAAAAGAAAATCTGTTCGACGGTCTTTTTGGATGTGTCGCAAGCGTTTGACAAGGTGTGGCACGAAGGCCTCAAATTCAAATTAAGACAAGTTCTGCCTGAAGGACTTTATAAAATTCTAAACGAATATCTAGAAAACAGACTTTTTCGTGTAAGACACGGAAATGAATATTCTAATTTCAAAGAAATAGTGGCTGGGGTACCACAAGGTAGTGTTTTAGGTCCAGTTCTGTACCTTCTATTTACACGTGATATACCTCAAACAGAAGACACTATCGTAGCAACGTTTGCTGATGATACTGCAATACTAGCAGTAGGTAAAACGATTAATGAAGCTACGATTAAATTACAAAATGCTCTTAATAATGTTAATGAGTGAACAAAAACATGGCGAATAGCGCTCAATGAACAAAAGTCAGTCCACGTGGACTTTACGTATAAAAAAATAAATAGATTGCCCGTCTTTCTTAATACCGGTCATGTACCATTTGCGAATGAGGCAAAATATCTGGGAATGACTCTAGACGCGAAATTAAAATGGAAGCCGCACGTAAAAAAGAAATGCGAAGAATTAAAAAGTAAATTAAGAGATATGAACTGGCTACTCGGTAAATATTCCAAGCTTAGTATTGATAATAAGTTGATTTTATACAGGCAGGTACTTAAACCTGTCTGGACTTATGGTATACAACTCTGGGGTTGTACCTGCGATACAAATTTAAGTAACTTACAAACGTTTGAAAATAAATTGCTTAGGTCATTTGTAAATGCACCATGGTATATAAGAAACGAAGATCTTCACAGGGATCTCGGGATTCCTACGGTTCGAGACGAAATTAAGAGTTTCGCGCGAAAACATAGAAATCGGCTATTAGATCACGCAAATCCAACGATTATTGACATTCTTGACGAGTCGAATTCAGTACGCCGTCTGCAAAGAACAAAACCTTCCGACTTGGTGCGGTGAACACAAAACCGCTTTAAAATCGCGGAATAAGCAGAAATTTTCACCGGAAAGTTACCTGCAACACGTTACTTAACTTCGATAAAAATAAATTGCTAGATAAGTTTCAACTTAGTTGCAATCGGGAAGTGGAGGTGGTTTTAGTGTAGTAAGAATCTCACACTTCTATGAGCACGCGTTTTCCGGTCCTCATAGAGCCTGATGCAGGTTTTGCACCTACCCACGGAAAAAAAATAAAATGTTTGATTTTTATCTCGAAATTTTATTTCTGCACGAATCCAAAACTTGTACTATAGAACCTACATTCAGTGGCGTGCACGTAAATAATAAATGTGTTTCTGCAGTAAACCTCTCCTTTTTTTGTCCTGACTAAGGGGTGTACCAACTAAACGATGAAATAAAATAAATTGACTTAGTGTTCTGTTATTTTTCAGCGGTTTTTGGCAAAACAGAGTTGGCAATCTCCTGATTATGTTAAAAAAGATTGCGTTAGGCTAGCATCTTTGGACGCATACTAAAGAAGAAGCCCTTTACTGACTGAGCCAACATAGGAAAAAACGGTTGGAATTCGAAAAAAATATATGCATTTTTCCAATGTTGCTCAGTCAGGAAGCTTCTTCTTAAGTTTGCGTTCAAAGATGCGAGCCTCACGCAATCTTTTTTTACATAATCAGGAGATTGTCCACACTCTGTTTTGCCAAAAACCGCAGCTCTAATTTCTATCGAATTTTTTTTTTGCGTGGCCGGACAAAAAGTCAATATTCTCGTTGAGAAGTTTACTTTGCTTTTGGCTCGCGTGGCGCCTTTTCTAAAGCTAAACTGTTCTTAAAATATTGAACAGCATTAAATACTTTTAAGAGCATTTTTATATTTCAGATACTTCGCCGTCTGCATGACTCTTGACAATGAGGCGCCGAGCTTTTACATTGCAGGATTAATTTTTCTTACTATGCAGAACTCCCGAAACAGCCCATTTTCAATACTTTGAATGCGTAGATATAAAAACTCTTACCTACAGCTTTTGAAGCCACTTGAATTTTGAAAACAAGCATCATTTATAACCCGTTTCTAATTATGTGCACGATCGACTTTTTTGCACTTGGACAATTTATGGGTTTAATGAAAAATAACAGAATTCTACGTCAATTTATTTTGTTTCATCGTTTAGTTGGTACAACACTTACAAGGGGAGGCTACGATGCATGTGTCACCGATTCTAGGTATTCATTTTTGGTGCATGTTTAGGTCATGACCAGCAGTATAGCATGTGCACTATTCAGCCGTTTCTGAGAAATTCGCTAATCAACATTTGTCTTTACCCTTATGTGCATTATACGCTAACGAAAATTGAACCTGCTCGTGGTGCAGAGACAAGAGCTTCGCATCGTAGGTTAGGAATCGAACCAGCGCAGCGCACACACGGCAAACTGATTTAATTTTTTATAAACTGTACGAAAGAGTATTCGTATTTCTATGTATGTAGGAATGAATAAATGAATAGGCCTTTCCTAATACAAATAAAAAGTAAGTAGGTGTTTAACAATATGTAAGTAAAATCAAAATTAATGAACAAAATAGGCGTGTTTTATTATCATAGGGATGGGGATCTGGATTAAATTTTACACGTAATACAAAAACAAGATAACGGGAAATTTTCAAGATTGTTTTTGTAACACCTGTTAAAAGTTAATCTAGATCCAGATCCGATTATAATAAAACACGCCTAATATTTGTTTAGTAATAAATACTTGGCAGTTCAGTTAAAATAAAAAATGGTGTACACATACTGTCGTCATCCTTCTCTTCATTTCGAAGTTCTTGGTTCCTTTCGAAATATGGTGGCATTGTTAATATGTTCAAAACCTATTAAAAGAACAGTAAAATAAGTAAGAAAAGGGCATGAAATCGCATTTTTCGGCGGACAAATTTTTGTTTATTACATCTGTTTGGGTACACCTTCTCATTATAAAACGATTTTTTGGTATTTAAGGGCTTTAAGACGAACATAATGTCCAACTATTATTGTTTTTTCGTACAATTATTTTTTCGTACAAATATTCGTAAAAATTCTGAAATAACTTAAAAATTGTGAACTTTGGATTGATCACCCAAGGCGTGGCCAATAAGAGGGCTCATTAATAAATTAATTATTCTGGATAATTAATCTGGTAGTATTTTCCAAAAAAATCAAATATGTTTTATCTCAAGAAAAGCCATACAACCCCCGACAAAAGACGCATACGCGAACTTTGACCTAATATATCTTAGAGATAAAACGGCCTACCGAGGTCATTGACATTTTATTTTGTAGATAATTTTATCCTCTACAAATTTTGTAATTATACATTTTATTGTTTAGTGAAAGGCAAACATGCTATTAAATAAAAACAAAACCAATCTGTTTTTCAAAATGGTGGCCCTTTTCCTAATGCCAAAAATTTAAAAATCTCGTTTTTATAATGAGGAAGCGAACCTTAGCAGATCCTATTAAAAAATTAAGACCATCGCTTTTATATCCTAACTTGATTGTACCATAAGGGCTTTTTTTAGGTTTCTTTTGAGTTTGTCGATGTTGACTTATAGAGGGATTATTCGAAGATGTGCAAATATGTGCAGCTAAAACTTGTTCCCTTACAAATACGGTAGACAGCACTTGGGGCAGTTGTGAAAGAACAAATTTAAAGCGGAACTCCGTGGAACTTTTTTTTATAGCATTCATTAAATCTTACTAAAAACAAAACTATGATTATCTCTGGCTCTATAAACGCCTTTGGATATATCTTAACGAAGTAATAGAATAATGTATTTATATTATATGTCTAATTAAAGTACTAAGCATATGGTAACATATCCATATCAAAAAAAATAAGTTCGGATCGACCTCACTTGCTCACAACGAGCTCACTCTAAGTCTATAATAATACTAGCCATCCGCCCAGCTTCACTCGGGCACAAATCTAAGTTTGGTTTATATTGAATACAATAATTGTTTGTTTACTGAGCGCTGATCTTAAGATTGGCTGAAAATCCAAATGCGGGGCCACTTGGCTCTTTAGCTCTGTCGTGTATGGCCAGCTGTAAGAAACTATACAACTGAACTTTCAGAGCCTTTTGGTGTTTGAAAGGTTATTATTTTAATAATTTTGAATGAACAACAACAACTTGTGTGTGTTATCACAAGTATATAGGCTGGAGTTATAGCTATTTATAGTTATTATTTTAGGATGGCTTTCGGGGTAAAATCTTATCAACATTGTTGCAAATTGAAGGGTGAAAGAAAACTAGGGTGCCAGCACGTAATTTGACACAATCGAGTTGAGTCGATACAATCGAGGATAGGTAGGTAGTTCAGTAGTTGAATCAGTCGATTGTTTTCTGTTCGTTTGAACAAAGTTAGCGCTCAGATTCACGACTTAATGCTAAGGCGCCTAAAGGAAGCAAGGTTTAAAAGAAAAGATTAGAAATCAGTGAGATACTCTTCATTTTGCAAAGCTATAAGAAATTGTACAGAGATCTAAAATCGTTGAAATTTTAATTTTAATTAAATGATAAAAAAGGTAAATATGTATAGTGAATACTTTATTTACAAAAAAAAAAAATTATAAAACGACATGCGATGATGCATTAAAACCTGAAAAAACCCATTGATATAATGCGATGTGAGATTATTCATTTCACATGCAAGTTTTGTTTCATATTTAAGATATGGGAAGTGATATTTTTTAGGTATATACATTATCGTAAAATACTTTTAAACTGACATAAATACTTCTTGACAAAGTTATAAAACCGACATGATAGATGGGAGCAACGGCAGAAAGCACTACGGGCGCTTATATTTTCTACTTCCGATAATTTTGTGTATATGAGCCGTTTTTTTTTTTAACTGGAATAAGTCCACTTTTGGACAAAAATGAGTTAATGGCGAATTCAATAAAATAATTGTATCCTCTTTTTGTATTAATAATCTTATACTTAATAGATAGAGCACGATTTCTACCTTAAACAAATAAAAAAATTTAAAAATTTTTTGAAAATATTTTTTTTTGAAAGTGGAATAAGTCCTTCTTTTGTTATAAGAATATTTTTGGAAAATGTATACTTACGATTATTATTGATAAGAACGATTTCCAGTGGGCACTATCCTACCATAGGAATCAATTTTGACTCTAAGAACAACATCATAGACAAGATAACGGTATTTCCTGTAGAAATTGGAATGACAAGTCATTTTACTAATTTTGATTAGTTTTCTATAACATTCTGTCTGTCTCTTTGAATGTCAAGCTACAGCTTAGATTACTGAAGCGATGTTATTCAAATTTTGAATTTAAGTTTTTTTGGTAGTTTCCTAAAAATACCGAAAAACGTATATGTACATAAGTATCTCAAAAAGGATTCTAATGATTTTGATAAGAAAGTCTGTGAGTTGCCATGGTGTACTTTGTGGTAAAAGCTAATTTTACCAAGAACTCTCTTAAACGGTAGGTATAACCGTCAAAATACTTTTTTACTTTTACTGCTCATTAGCTCCTTACTGATTTAAATTATTTTTTCCATGCGGATAAAAAATATTACATATAAAAATAAAAAAAAATTGGAGTTTTAAAAAGCATTAAAATTTTTGTTTGAAAATTAAATTGAAAAAAAAAAAACGAGTTAACGAATTTGTTTGGAACCAAGGTTTTACGTAATTAGTTAATAGTACTTCGGTTTTCCATTTTTTTAAATGATATATTACATTGAGGAAAACCAAACGATCTTCTTGGAGGACATTCTGTGGCAATATAGAAGAAGCCTCAGAAGCATCAAGATTAAGAAAAATCCTCTCCACAAATCCAGTTATGCCTAGCTGCCTTCAAAATGCTGATGGCTCCTGGACCAACTCTTGCGAAGAATCGCTCAATTTGCTACTGGATACTCATTTTCCAGGCAGCTCACAGACTGTTAATAGCACTGCCCTTTACAGGACAAGCGAAAAACTAACATTTCCACAAGGTCTAATTACAAGGGAAAAATTACAATGGGCACTCAATAGCTTCAAACCATACAAGTCGGCGGGGCCAGATGGCATCATTCCGGCTGAACTACAGATGAATTCAGAAGTAATTCTGCCGATTCTGGAAGTCATCTTCAATGGTTGCTTAAATCTGGTCCATATTCCGCTTCTATGGAGAGAAGTCAAAGTTGTGTTTATACCCAAAGCCGGTAAATGTTCCCACGTAAACCCTAAAGATTTACGACCTATTAGCCTATCATCTTTCCTTCTAAAAACTTTTGAACGACTGATTGATATCGAACTAAGGTCAAGCATTGATACGAGACTACTGTCTACAGCTCAACATGCCTATTGCAAAGGGAAGTCAGTGGAGACAGCTCTCCACACACTAGTTCGTACCATCGAATATTCCCTCCATTATAAAGAATATACAATGGTTGCCTTCCTAGATATAGAAGGTGCTTTTAATAACGTTGATACATCTGCAATCACATCTGCACTGGCTTCTCTGAATGTGGATGGGTCGCTTGGTGAACTGATTAATCAGATGCTTACAAGCAGGGTTATCAATTCAAAACTGGGCGGCTTTTCGGCAAGAAGATCTGTCAGTAGAGGTACACCGCAAGGCGGGGTGCTTTCTCCCCTTCTTTGGAATTTGGTAGTTAATGAACTGCTGAATACCTTAGAGGCAGAGAGCTACAGAGTGATTGCCTATGCGGATGACGTTGCTATAGCAGTATCAGGAAAACATCCTAACATTTTAAGAGATCTTTTACAAAACGCTCTAAACAAGCTAACACGATGGGCAGATCGATGCGGACTTGGAGTTAACCCCCATAAAACAGATCTTGTCCTCTTCTCCAGGAAATACAAAATTCCGCAAACAGACCCCCCTATTATTAATGGTGTTCCACTAAAATTCTCAGACGAAGCTAAATACTTGGGTCTCATCTTAGATAAGAAGTTAAGTTGGAAACCTAACATACAAGAAAGAGTGAAAAAAGCCACAGTGGCACTTTTCTCCTGCAAAAAAGCCGTAGGTAGTAAATGGGGCCTCCAACCTCGAATCACTCACTGGCTATACATTTCGGTAATTAGACCGATTCTAACTTACGGCGTGGCAGTATGGTGGACTGCCTTGGATAAAGCGACACATCGCGACAAACTAAGCAAAGTCCAAAGAACAGCATGTCTATGTACTACTGGAGCACTTCGGTCGACTCCTTCCGCTGCATTAGACACTCCTCTCCATCTGACACCTCTCGATATTTTCAGCAAACAAACGGCTGCGAGCACAGCCATTCGCCTCAAAGCCTCTTCACAGTGGATCAATAATGAGATTGGTCACTCCGCTATTCTGAATTCATTCGGAACACTTCCTAGTAACACTGACTACACAATCCCACTATTGAATTTCGATAAAAATTTTGAAGTGACCATACCTTCCAGATCCACCTGGGAGGATGTGGAATTCTTAGAAGATCAATCAATTCACTTCTACACTGACGGATCGAAGACCAAAGATGGGGTTGGTGGGGGAGTGTACTCTGAAAGACTAAATTTAAGTCTCTCATTCCGTCTCCCTAATCACTGTAGCGTATTCCAGGCGGAACTTCTAGCGATAAAAGAAGTACTGTCTTGGCTCAAAGAAAACGTGATATCATGCTCGGATATCCGCATCTTCTCTGATAGTCAAGCCGCCATTAAATCCCTGGACTCTGTCCGTACAAACTCTAGAACAGCCCTCAACTGTCGATCATCTCTGTTGGAGATGGCGCAACAGTTTAATATTCACCTTTGTTGGGTGCCGGGTCATAGGGACATTCCAGGTAATTGTAAAGCTGATGAACTCGCTAGAAGTGGAACATTACTACCCATTTTACCTGAAAAGGTAAACATTGGTATACCCATCGCTACGTGTAAATTTTTACTGAAGCAAGATGCGTTGAAGAGAACAAACACAAGGTGGGAAAACATCACTACTTGTTTGGCGACAAAACAAGTATGGCCAAAACTTGACCTGAAACGCTCCAAGTGTTTAATATCTCTAAATAGAATGCATATTAGCTCTATTGTAGGTGTCATAACAGGACACTGTTTAATAGGCAGGCACGCAGCGCGGCTTGGCGTACCTTCAAACGATTTCTGCAGAAGCTGCATGGACGAGGAGGAAGAGGAAACGATTCCTCACCTTCTCTGCACATGCCCTGCTCTTTCCCACAGACGTAGGCTCCATTTAGGAGTTTACTTCTTTAACGATCCTAGTGATCTGGCAAACACAGACATTTATAGTCTCACACGCTTCGTCAGGAGCTCAAAGTGGTTTTAGCGAGTAAGGAGGGAGTTTTTAAGATTCATGTGGTATCACAACGGATTAATTTTGGTCTAAGTGTGTCAGTACTTAGTATTGACAGCCACTTCTACCTAACCTAACCTACCTAAATAATTTCCTCATAAATTGTATTATTCACGTAAATAAGTTTTTTAATTATTCTATATAGTACTTTGAAGTTTGGACTCAAAAAATCAATTCAGTTAAACAATGTCTATTAAAAATATGGACTTAAATTTTTTTTATTTTTTTTTTTTTATAATTTGTTATTATTGAAAATGGAATAATACCATTCAGGGGTTAGGCCCCGTTAAATTTCTGGGAGAATTTTAATAAATATTTTTGCATTTTAAAATTCAACATTTTTACAACCTTAATGCGTCACCTGAATTTATTAACATTTGCCTATATTTTTAAACACATTGAAACGCAAAACCTTAAATATCTCGAAACATGAAAAAATGGACGTATATCACTTTTAAAAACAACGGTTCACATACATTTTAATTCCGTATTTAACCAAACCTTTTCAGCAATTTGTTTTGCTTTTTGCGAACGACTATTTAACACCGAACACGAAACATTAACAAAGATTGGAATAACTTTTTGTCTTTTACACGACCGCAAGAAATTCATACCTATCTTCGCACAGCACTGCTATTTTTCTCTTCAATCGAGAGTATTTGCTCAAGTTTGATTGGTTGTCATAATTAAATAAGATTATTTTCTTGAGCGACGTGAAATCTAATGTTACAAAATAATTGAATCGAACACCTTCAATGATTTCACAAATTTTTTACATTTAACACTATTCACAAATTGTGCAACGAAAAATATAAACAAAAAACGAGTTAAAAGGAGTACCTTGAATGCATTTCGGATTGCTTGTTTATTAGCATCCAACAATGTCAAATCCTATGTTTAACGTTGTAGTATAAAAGTGAAGTTTTAAATTGTATACTATGTTGCTTGGGAAGTACCTTTGTTACCATAAGTTAAATTACACGATTATTTTAACACTTTTGTGTTCGGTTGACATTAGGTCCCTATTAGGTGTCTGGCTACTGGGGAAATATATTGATATACCTAGTTGCCCAAGAAATATATTATACAATATAAAATCTTACTTTGATATTATAATATAATATTTGCCCGGAGTACATAAAACGTAAACTAAAATAGTTTTTTTGGAACTTTAAAGGTGTCTAGCTGACATACATAAGAGATCTCACTGTAGGTTTCTGGCAGCTTAGGAAATGTCCTCGAGTTCGTAAATGTAAACATACCGCATCACTTCCAAAAACAGTTGTTTAAAATGCTACTATTGATATACTTGGTAAAATTTGCTCTCACTGTAGAGAGCACGCTTCATTCAAAGTGGAAAAACTGGAGATATGGTAGTATTTGCCAGCATAAATGCAACATGAATTTTGTCGTGTTGCCGAACATTTGCATTTAAGAACTGGACCTATATTGTTACAGTTGCCCGAAGAACGTTTATATACAAATAAGCCCTGATGCTATAACGTAAATTTTACGATTTTGGCAACTTTGAAGGTGACTGGCTGACATTGGGCCCCACTGTAGGTATCAGGAAAGTACTGTTAAAATATGTTTATCATAACTTTCCTTAAAACAAATAAAAAATCAGCTTTGATAAAATAAAGTAATTTTGCATCATTGTATCAAACACCATATAATACCAAGATACCGCATCTCAACCATACACCAAAAATCAGCTTTAGTCCATTGAAAAGTTACCTTTGGGGTTGCATTTGTCAGAGGATGCAATTTTCTTTTTTAGATATCAAGGGAGGGTCAGTTTAAAGTTAAATTCAAGTTTGTGGGATTGCAGCCCTTGTCCCGCGGCCACAATCTTGGAACAAGGGATTCAAATGGTTTATATGGTTTATCTGACGAGCTATAGGTCTCACAGAAAAAATAGTTAACAATTTTTGTTGCAAAATGGCGAAAAAACCTTTCTTTTGCACTTTCAAACGGTAATATCTCGAAATCCAGAGCTGAAAGCGAAAAACGGATAACGGATTTGAGTTAAAAACTAAAAACTACCTTTAGATCAACCCTTACTTAGTAATGTCGAAAACTTTATAAGCCTGTGTAGTTAAAAAGTTTATCATATGTACAAAAAACAAATGAAAAGATGATTAAAATCTATATCATTAATATTTACGAGTACCTATGTATAGTTATGAATACTGAAGAGTATTCGTTCTGCAGCGCTGTAAAACCTTAACTAATGAATATATTTTAAAAAGTTTATAGTGAAAATTATTCCTTAAAACCCTATCTATAACAACGGTCTGATTTTCTTGCAAAAACAAACAAACAAAGTTATATCGACCAATAGAAATTGTTTTCTAAAACTTTCATGGATTTTCGCTTATAACCTTTTTATTTTTGGTTCTACGACAAAAAGTCACTTGACAAAAATTGTAGATAATCTTATTTGCAACTAAAATTGTTAACTATTTTTTTTGTGAGACCTACATCCCTATTACGGTTGTCAATTATCAATTTGATAGTTGATAAACCATGAAAATTGTTTTTTTAAACTCAATTTATTAATAAACTGATCAACAATTCTTTTATATTTTTTATATTTTCTTGTTAATAGCAACTGTCTGCATCATTCTCAATGATCAAAACTTTTTTTAAACATTGAATTTTAAATTTATCAACTATCAAATTGATAACTGACAATCGTAGTAGGGGTGCTATAGTTCGCCAGATAAACCATAAAAACCATTTGAACCCCTTTTTCCAAGATGGCGGCCGCGCGACAAGGGCTGCAATCTCAAAAACTTGGATTTAACTTTAAACTGACCCCCCCTTGATATCTAAAAAAGAAAATTGCATCCTCTGACAAATGCACGCTTAGCCCAAAAAAATATAACATTTCAATGGACTACTTTAGATGCGGTCGGTCGGGGGAAGGGAAACATTCTCACGTATTGTATCACATTCTGTTTGTACATGGTGTCACATAACACATACAGACATGCAAGCCTTTATTCGCCGCAGACCCACGACGCAGCGACATAGACGGGGTTCTTACTCAACATCTATGGGGTCACCACAGTACTAGCGCTTTGACAGCGAAATTTTTCACTAGATGCAATATCTTTGTTATATATGGTCTTTGATTGTATGCACCTTTAGCACTTAATACCTCCGAAACTCAACCAGTTTTAGGTTCTTATTATCCATTCGTTTATACCTACACTACTGTGCATTTACACACAAAATCGCAGATTTCGGTTTTCCATACGATTTTTAGGGGAGAAAACACCTGTTTGTGTTTGGAATTTTATAACTTAATAATTACAAATATTTAAACTAACGGCATATGTTTTTCTTGTAGAAAATTGAACGTTCTTCAAAAAAGGTCTTGACATGTTTTATCATAAATCCAGCCGTTTTAAAGTTACAGTCAGTCAAACTCATTCCATAAAATTCCCATACATTTATTTAACGTAAAATTAGCATTTTTTTAGTAATTGAAGATATTATGGTAACTAATACACAACAAAAACATAAATGTTAAAAAAGGAGCCAAGTTCTTATGTGTACAAGAAAAGTGTGCGTAAAAAGTCAGCCAAAAAAAGTAATGAGATCTAAAATATATGCCAAGTTTTAAGTTCATGAAGTTTAATATCAAATATCTTAAGTAGAGTAATATCGAAACAATTCCAAATCATGACAGAAATTTGGTAATTAATGATTACTGATTAAAATTTGGTGGGTTCACTGGTCAAGTTTTCATACATTTTAAATTTGTGATTAAGTAAGTATTTAACAGAAAACTTTCCAAGTAAATCCACCAAATTTTAATCAGTAATCATTAATTACCAAATTTGTGTCATGATTTGGAATTGTTTCGATATTCTTCTACTTAAGATATTTGATATTAAACTTCATGAACTTAAAACTTGGCATATACACTAGTCAACAAAATTAAAGGAACAAATTTTTTTTCAATTTTTGTTAGCGTTTTTTGAAGAGCTGTATCTTTGTGACGAACAGTCGTATTGAGTTGAAATAAAAAGCATTTTACAGCTTTATGTTTTTTGTTTCGAGATTTGTTTGCAAACAAATTTTTTTGAAGTACCGTTATTGCGTTATTGCAAAAAATGAGACGAGATAACAAAATTATTTTTTTTTTAAGGTCCTCATTTTTATTAGTCATATACTTTTTTGAATTGAAATGAAATAAAATGTACACTTTTCCAAAAAAAAAAAATTAAAAAAAAATCAAGTTTTTTTGTTTGAAAATTTTTTGAAATAATTTTTTTTTTTTTGTTTAATGTACTTTTTATTTCATTTCAATTCAAAAAAGTATCTAACTAATGCAAAACTGTGAAAAAAATCCACTGGAATTACAGTTTTCTTGTCATTTTGATGACGACTACGCATTGTTTAGGAACAACACAATTTGTTCCTTTACCTGGTTTGTAAGACTTTGAAGTTTTGGTGAGGAAAAACGGTTCGATGAATCAATTTGAAAATTTACAAGAATATTGATGATTTAAAAGTCTATAAATTTGCATACCAACGCAAGCCATGCAATCAATATTTGCAAAGAAAAAAAAGATTTACGAAAAGACCACAAAACGTCGGTTTTTAGTACTTTTTTTTAAACTAACGGTGAACGGTAAAAAAAAATCATTTCTACAAAACCTTAAAAAAATCTTGTAAAACGCTTTCTCAAATTTCCAAAACTGTCTTTGAATTTTGTATAACATCATTATTTGCTGAGATATTGGTAATCAAGGCTAAAAGTATCTTATTTCATTCAAAGTCAGATAAACCATGTCAAAAAAATCGTACAACAACAAAAAAACTGAATTGAAGCAGAATAAACAAGGTATCTGACCATGACATTTAATTGACTCAAAAAAATTTATCCATAAAAATGAGGACCTTCAAAAAAAATAAAAAAAATAATTTTGTTATCTCGTCTCATTTTTTGCAATAACGCAATAACGGTACTTCAAAAAAATTTGTTTGCAAACAAATCTCGAAACAAAAAACATAAAGCTGTAAAATGCTTTTTATTTCAACTCAATACGACTGTTCGTCACAAAGATACAGCTCTTCAAAAAACGCTAACAAAAATTGAAAAAAAATGTGTTCCTTTAATTTTGTTGACCAGTGTATTTTAGATCTCATTACTTTTTTTGGCTGACTTTTTACGCACACTTTTCTTGTACACATAAGAACTTGGCTCCTTTTTTAACATTTATGTTTTTGTTGTGATTTCACTCCTTTTTGCAAAGATTTATTTTGCCAGGTGAAAGTCAAGCCCTACCGCTCTACAAAGTTTCATAATTCTACGACAACCGAAAGTGCTCCATACAAATAATAGCAATTCTGATAAAGTGGGTGGATGGCACCCCCCCCCTGAATGGACAACTCCAAATTTTCGATTTTTTTCCTTTCTAAGTACTTCAAGTCCTACCGACCTACCAATTTTCATCGTTCTACAACAATCGGAAGTGCTCCATATAATTTATAAGAATTTTTAAGAATGTGGGTGGATGCCACGCTCCCTGAATGCAAAATTCTAATTTTTCAATTTTTTCTTTCTAAGTACTTTAAGCCCTACCGACCTACCAATTTTCATCGTTCTACAACAATCGGAAGTGCTTCGTATAGTTTATAAGAATTTTTAAGAATGTGGGTGGATGCCACGCCCCCTGAACTGAAACTTCCAATTTTTCGATTTTTTCTTCTAACTACTTTAAGGCATACCGACCGACCAATTGTCATCGTTCTACAACAATCGGAAGTGCTTCATATAATTTATAAGAATTTTTGAGAATGTGGGTGGGTGCCACGCCTCCTGAACAGAAACTTCCAATTTTTCGATTTTTGTTGTTCTTCTAATTACTTCAAGGCCTACCGACCTACCAATTTTCATCGTTCTACAACAATCGGAAGTGCTCCATATAATTTATAAGAATTTTTAAGAATGTGGGTGGATACCACGCCCCCTGAATGCAAAATTCCAATTTTTTTCTTTTTAAGTACCTTAAGCCCTACCAACCTACCAATTTGCATCGTTCTACAACAATCGGAAGTGCTCCATATAATTTATAAGAATTTTTAAGAATGTGGGTGGATGCCACGCCCCCTGTATGGAAAATTCCAATTTTTCAATTTTTTTCTTTCTAAGTACCTCAAACCCTACCAACTTACCAATTTTCATTGTTCTACAGCAATCGGAAAGGCTCCATATAATTTATGGAATATTTAAGAAAGTGGGTGGATGCCACGCCCCCTGAATAGAAAATTGCAGATTTTTCTTTGTATGTACCACAAGGCCTACCGTTGAGCGAAATTTCAAGTTTCTACGATGTCGGGAAGTGCTCCATAATTTTTGTCAGTGAGTCAGTCAGTGAGTCAGTCAGTTACGGTTTTTGCGATTTTTGAAGTCCTATATCTTGGGAACTACTAATGCTAGAGTTGAAATTTGGTGAGCCACCTGTGTTTGATCAGTTCAGCAAATACTCCGAATTTGAAGTTTCTGACTTTATTGGTACTGAAGTTAGAAGGGGGTTTAAAATCGCCTGAGTTTGTTCCTGTAAAAAGGGTGTAGTGCCGCGAACTTGGCTGGGCACTACCGTGCCCTTTGATCACTCTTATCGAAAAATGACTTAAGACCTTTTTTGTAGAGGACCAATTTTCCATTCCAATGGTGCCTAACAATATTACTTCACTTCAACTAATACAGTTATTTTACAATAATTAGTCGCTTTTAAATTAATTTTGAGTGGGAAATTACATAGAAATTCCCTTATTAAACTCGGCAGAAAATTTTTTGAAACAGGAACTAAAATATACTTTTCCAAAGGTTTTTGGGGTGCTGAACTCGAATCAGAAAACAAAAATATTCTATTATGTCACGTTTATGAGATATTGCCGTATGGAAAATTGAAAAAAAGTTTTTTTTGCAGCGAAAAACTTCTATTTTTCAATTTTAATTTTTAATTTTTTTAGTTCCTGTTTCAAAAAAATTTCTGCCGAGTTTAATAAGGGAATTTCTATGTAATTTCCCACTCAAAATTAATTTAAAAGCGACTAATTATTGTGAAATAACTGTATTAGTTGAAGTGAAGTAATATTGTTAGGCACCATTGGAAAGGAAAATTGGTCCTCTACAAAAAAGGTCTTAAGTCATTTTTCGATAAGAGTGATATTAGTTACCATAATATCTTCAATTACTAAAAAATGCTAATTTTACGTTAAATAAATGTATGGCAATTTTATGGAATGAGTTTGACTGACTGTAACTTTAAAACGGCTGGATTTATGATAAAACATGTTAAGACCTTTTTTGAAGAACGTTCAATTTTCTACAAGAAAAACATATGCCGTTAGTTTAAATATTTGTTATTATTAAGTTATAAAATTCCAAACACGAACAGGTGTTTTCTCCCATACAAATCGAATGGAAAACCGAAATCTGCGATGAGGCATGTCTAAACATGAATTTTAAGAGCTTAAATTTTCACAGACGTCTTTTTTTGCTTAAATAAAACTTTTGGGCCTGTTTGCAAGACAACTTTTTTTTTTGAAACAGTCTAATGTACATAGGTATTATTTACTTAAAAAACACTCATTGTATGCTTAATTTATGTTCTCGTTTAGTATAGGTAAAATATTACAGAAAGTCCTTAAAAACAAAATATTCTTCCATTATGAAACTGAGAACAAAATTGTACACATATGTAGGTACAACTAAACGTTAGCTTGCAGTGTGATTGCCAGAACATGAAGCTGATGTTACAAAGAACAGAACAGCTACAGCACTCTAAAAGCATATGGTAGAAAACGATCACATGGCAGACTTTGACAATGTATTTAACAATATTAGGAAAACTGCATCACCACCCCAACATACCTTGTATCCAACAAAAATTACAGTGTTAATTTAATGTGTTTTTTGCATAAAATCAAACTCTTCATTCAAAAAGTTTCCCGAAACTCAACGTCAAGCGGGAACAGGGTGATAGGGTAGGTTATACATACCTGTACTGGGAAAAATAAGAATAAAAATCCATATCACTTGGTTAAGAAATAATAGCAATATTTAGAAAAATCGATACCCTAGGCCAAATTTTTTGGTACTGTAGTCACATTTTTCCAAATTTCAAAGTTTTATTTTAACGTAATCCTCAACAGCCATGCTATTCATCGCAATTACAAATCCATAAATAAATATTATACGTTTCGTAAGAAAAATAAAGTTCGACTGAGTCATCTTTCATAAAAAATTTTGAGCTAACTTCGGCACTTCGTATTTAAAAAAAAAAGAGGTGTTCAATATTAGAAAGAAATATTGTTGAATAATGTTTGTAACCTTTTTCTATAAAAAAAAACTGTTTGTTAATTTTTTTTACAAAATTGAACTACATAGTATGTAGAGTAAAATTATCCCAATGCCCATATCAATGTCAGTTCTAAAGATATTCGAGACTAAACAAATGTTCAACAATTTTTGGTAGGTAAAGTTTCTTGTATTTTTCGCTTAAAAAAACAATTTGTTGATTTTTTTGCAAAACTTATCCCTTCTCAATTTATTATAGTCTAGTATATGCAATGAAATTACCCCGAAGCCAATATCATTGTTAGTTCTCAAGGTATTTGAGGCAAAAAACAAGTTTTCAACAATTATTGATAAAATTGCTTGCAGTTTTTTTCACTTTAAAAAAACTGTTAATTCAATATTTTATTAAAAAAAAAAAACTATAGGTTGATATGTTTTTATATTTTTACCAATTCCTTATTACGTCAATATGCATAGAATAAAATTAACCCGAAGTCGATAGCATGATTCGTTCTCAAGATATTCAGGACTGAAGAAATCCAAAAACTATTTTTTAAAACTGCTATAGTAAAAAAACCACTCATTTAATTTTTTTAAAAGTCCTTTCAGCACGTAATGAAACTTCTATCTATAAAATAAAATTCATCCGAAGTCGATATCTTTATACGTTCTTGAGATATGGTGGACGAAAAAAAGCGATGGAACGTACGAACGTACGTACAAACACAGACATCTTTCTAAAAATGATGGATTCCAATTCTAGGGAGCTCGAAACGTGAAGATATGTCAAAATTTTCGATTCGACAAATCGGACCAATTACTTTAACTTCCAATGGGAAGTTAAAAAAATTACTATTCCACCCTCGGCAAGTAATTACAAAAAGGACCCCAGTTCACTTCATTTAATTTTTACGTGCATTTTGCTTTTTAACACGCTTTTATTAGTTTCGGCTTTATGTATATAAAGTAACGGACGTGATTTTGACCCACTTCAAACGGTCAGATTTGATTCAAACTTTGCACACAATACAATAATTCGATCAAAATATCCGATTATTCTGATCAGGTTCGCCAGGATTTATAAATGACCCTTTGCATGAGAATAAAAGAGGTTATGAGTGCAGCTCCTGACTTACTCTTTTTTGTTTTTACACGTTTTTTTTGTATGTATGTAACGGAATCTTTGGACGTGATTTTGACCCACTTCAAACGGTCGGATTTGATTCAAACTTTGAGCACTTGTCAAAGCCCGATGACAGTACAATATTGCGATCAAAGTATCCAATTATCCTGGGGGGTCATTCCGTATTTCAATTATCGCCAGACGACATCGTTTAGACGATAGTCTTGCTCTACGTAACATTGAAAATGACTATCGTCTTGGTGATCTCGTTTTGGCGATGAATTATTTGCAATACGTAAGTCAATAATCGTCAAAACGCTATCGTCAAAACGATAGAGCTTAGACGATAGCTAAATAGGTATCGTTTTGTAATTATTTGAATGTTTTAAGAGCGATAAATGGTTTTTTCGTTGATCTTTAACCATTGTTTTTTGAATAATACGAATAGAAAATAAAATAATTATTGAATAATTATGGCATTAGTATCAGTTCATACAGTTTCGACTATTCAGAAAAAATCTTACCAACAAATCCTACCCAATAATCAAAAGTTAAAAAGTATGTATCTTCCCAGTGGTCAAAATTCGACCATTTATACCAAAATAATCGGTCATCAATACAGGCACCTATGCCAACAGGGCTCTCATCGCATAAGATGATGATCGTCTTCACGCATAGTTAATCGCGATAGCCATTATGCTAAGGGGTTCCTACTCTTTATGGTTTTGAGAAAAAAGCAATAAGTTAGGAAACGAAAATGCATATCTTGGCTTAAAACTGATACAAAAACTTTATTCAGTATTAAATAATTTTGATGGACATCATACATCTTTTGACAATTTTGCACTTTTCAACTATCCAAAGAAGTGAAATCGTAGAGGTTGAGAGGAGAGGCAATGGCAACTGTTAGAAACCAGCACCGTGATTAAAAGCATTGCTTTGCTGCAAAATCAAACCTCAAGCTGTATATTCGATCGGATATTTTTGGTATCTTCATATGGTTAGTGCGTTGGAATGTCATGCCGAAGGTCTCGCTTTGATTCCCAGCCACTGCCACCTATAAACAGAGGAACTGACAAATCATCCAAGAGTATACTTGTCATGAATAAGTGCTTCTCATCTAGCCGTTCTGACCCGGCGAAAATTTGTGGGTCGCCTCTATCCCAGCCAACAACACGCACACAGGAATAGTTGAGAGTTGTAAGTCACTAGGGCCTGGTTTCCACGAGCTGTTGCGCCACCAGATTTATTTTTTATAATTTTTATCATATTTGTATTCAACACTGGGCCGCTTGTAGGCTAAAATCGTACTTTTAAGTGGACACTCAGATTGACCAGCTACTTTAAGAACTTATTGCTATATTGTTGCGTATACCGAAAAGAATCAATTTATCCACGAATACAACTTTTAACGGATGATATTGCAATTTTTTTTTTAAATAACGTGACATTTCAAATAAAACGACAAGGATTTTTGGTTTTGACAGCAAAATCTAATTTTCAAATTCATTTCGTTCATTCAAATAAAAAACGATAAACGAGACGATAGTGATTGAGTTACGTGAAGCAAATTATAGACGATATCGTTAAAGATAATCGTGTTGACGATTATCGTTTTTAAAATTACGGAATGACCCCGCTGATTAGGCTTGCCAGAAATCATAAATTTCTTTCGGGATCCTTTGCATGAGAGAAAGAGAAGTTACACATGCGTTCAGCTCCAGACTTAGGCGCCAGTTATAGCTATCATTGAAACACATCATTGAAAATTTTAATGATTGATTTTGAGACGTTTGGGAGGCAAAATCATTTATTATTTTGATGGACGATCAAAGCTCAAGACTTAATTAATATTTCTAGCCAAAAAAAATTTCAAATAGGCCCAACTTTCCACAAAAATTGACTTTTAATTTTTCAATGATCATTGGTAAGGTAGAAAAGTCTTTTTATGTGGAAAGTTGGGCCTATTTGAACAATTTTTTTGGCTAGAAATATTAATCAAGTCTTTAGCTTTATTTTTTCATCAAAATAATACATGATTTTACTTCCTAAACGTCTCAAAATCAATCATTAAAATTTTCAATGATGAGTTTCAATGATAGCTATAACTGGCGCCTTACTCTTTGAGTGATATGAATAAAACGGAGCACGTACTCAGAGCAGGTACTCCATGAGAATCAGAGGAGGTGCTCAATAAAAAAGTACCTGCTCCCATTTCGTATGAATAAAATTATAAACAAACTCGAGAGCACCTCCTCATTCAAACCGAGTAGCTTCTCATATACCTCAAACCAAATTATATTGTTTTTGACATTTAGAATTATTTTCGATGATTTACATATTATAATAAAAAAATAGTTTAAAATATGAACATTTTTCTGTTTGGACCCGCGTTTTTTGTGAAAAGGTTTGTTCGTTGAAGTTTAAACACGGTTGAACCAGGTTTTCTTGACAACCCCAAAAATAGTCAAAAAAAAAAACATGGGTTTTTCGGTTCTCAAAAAACACCAAAGGGTCTTCAATTGTGTTTTCGAAATATAAGTCCAGTCAAATTGTATTTTTCCATGCAAATTGTGGGGTAGTTTTGATTTGTTCGCTCCTTTGCGTTTTCGGGCGTGTGGAATCCGAATCTGAGGTTTGCCAACAAAATTTCGTGCTGCAACATGGAAAAAAATGCAAAAATGCATTTTCTGGGAGTTTTTCACTAATGGATCGAAAACTACCAACTATTTGAAAACTACATCAAATTACCATTGAAAGTACATACACACAATTTTCAATAAATCCCTATTTAAGGCTTTTTTCTGCAACAACCCATTTGCACTCAAGCGCTAGTCGAAAATTGACGTATTTTTACTGTTTACGAAAATCCAAAATTTGTATTTTTGTCTGTAACATGAACCAATATATACTTTTCTGATGGTCTTAATGCACTGAGTTTGAATCTGGCCTTGAAATAACTCTATCACGTCACGTTTTTGAGATATTCGAATCTTAAAATTAAAAGAAAAATGCATTTTGTATACAAATTTTGGGTTATTTTTTTTTTGTTCTCGAGGTAATTGTTTTCGAAAAAATGTTTATGGCCATTCTGAAGTATGAACATTTTACCTCAAAATTCTTTTTGAACCTTTCAAATACCTCCATTCGTTTTCGAAAAATCGTTGGTTTTCGTCTTACTACCTAATTCAAAAAATCCCACAATTTGCCTTTTTGAGCACAAATTGACGGGACTAATAAGAAAGGAACAACATTTGTTTTAAACCCCCCACCACCCCTCTATCCTTAATTATTAAAAAAGAAATGGTTCCTTAAGAAATAACATTTTCTGTGCTGAATTTACAAAGAATGCAATAGTATTTTTTGTATCCTTCTCTTTTTGTCTTATAAAATTTAACCTTGCGATTAAATATTTGTATAAACTTCCCCATTCATGAAGCAACAAACGCTATTAACGCTATTAAACGCTATTTACTTCAACGTTGAGCAACCAACTAATCTAACTTACAAATGAGGAGCAGGTGCTCGTCTCGATAGAGCACGTGCTTCGGTTTATTCATTCCTTACAATGGAGCAGGTGCTTACCCTGAGAAGGTTCTCATCAAACATGGAGATGCTCAATCGTTGAGCAACTTCTCAAGTATTTTATTCATACCAAATGAAGCACCTGCTTCGAAAAGTTGAGTTTTGAGCAGGTGCTTTGTTTTATTCATATCACCCTTTGTTTCGGGCACTTGGCTTAGCAAAACGGAGTAGACTTTCTAAATCGATATGCAACTGTGAAAAATAAAATATAGTTTAAAAAACTAAAAACACGCCTTTAGAGTTAATCAAACTAAAAAATAAAAAATAATTCTTAGCATGAGAATAAAATTACTGACGAGAAAATTAATGTCACTGTTCTAACTCTGCATTTCGGAATGAAACAAGTGAAAAATTAGGTATAACGATTGATACCAAACTCTAAATTTCGATATCGCCATTTTGAACTTATTAGGAAAATGGGGAAAGAAAGGATAAAGGAAAGGGGAGACCTACTAAGTGGGTAGTTTTCGATAACTGAAAAAACAATTCAGACAGCCCGGACTGGGAATCGAACCCAGATCTGCTGTTTACGCGCCAAGAGCTCTACCAGTTAAGCTATCCGAGACGCGTATCGGAATTATATTTCAGTCACCTATATAATTACCTGCTCGATATGCAGAGTTAGTTTAAAAATGTCATACAAGATACCCCACGCTGCGGGGTGACATTATTATCTGGTTACTGATAATAAAAGTTGAGATTGAAAACAAAGAAATTGTGTTCCTTACAGTATACAGGTCACTCAGTACTTCAATTAGAGACTTTTGTAACTGCATTAGTGATTGGATAGATGATCTACCAGATATAAATATAGTTTTACTTGGTGATTTCAACATAGACTGGCTTGAAAATAGTATTTATAAAAGTGAACTTGAGTGTTTATTTGCTGGAAAGCTTTGCAAACAATTGATTGATGCGCCAACAAGGATAACTCGTACTACCAAGTCGTTATTAGATTATGTTCAAAATAACATACAAATTAATGATCATGAAACGATTCTATTTAAAATAAAACACGAAAACAAGTGCTATAAATCCAAAAAGATAAAATTCGTTAAATATAATACTTTTCAATTTAAACAAGCAGTAAGGAGAAGTGCTATAAATGGAATATGTATCTCTACTCAAGTTAACAACGATATTTTGTGATATATTTCAAAATGAAATGTTAAATATAATTAAAACATTTGTAGTTGAAAAGACTGTAAAGGGTGATGTACAAAAGTGGTTTAATGATGATCTGCGTAGG
Source organism: Dasysyrphus tricinctus (assembly GCA_963921185.1). NCBI lineage: Eukaryota > Metazoa > Arthropoda > Insecta > Diptera > Syrphidae > Dasysyrphus > Dasysyrphus tricinctus. Next base: position 146,725,866 of record OY992531.1, on the reverse strand, counting down.
CAGAAGTCGCAAAAAGTTCAGTCATTAAAAATTTTTGATGACAGGGCAAGATACGGACTGGGAGATTTATAAAAATATAAGAAATGAGTACAAACGAAAATCAAACAGAGAAACAGAGAGCGAGTATATCAAAAATAAGTTAAATGGAGCAAATGATCTAAAATCGATGTGGAATGGCAATAAAATCAAAGGAAACAATTTAATCGCAAATAAATTTATGTAATGAATATTTTGTTAAAAGTGTTAAGGAAATAAATGACAATATTCCAGAGGTACCATGGGTGAACAGTATGGAGAGATGTGAAAACAGTTTTAAGTTTAAAACATTGAATTCTATTGAAGATCTTTTAAAAATTATAGACATGCTGCCAAGCAAAAGTGATTTTTATTTTATGAACAAAAAAATGTTAAAAGACGGTTTTAATTGGGTTGGCCCTGCACTTTTAATCATAATAAACCATTCATTATCAAGTGGAGTTTTCCCAAAGAATTGGAAAACATCAGTTATAGTTCCTGTGCCAAAAATTGAAAATTCCAATAAAAGCGAACACTTCAGACTGGTAAATATACTTCCTTTGCATGAAAAAATTTTGGACAAAGTAGTACAAATATAACTTGAATGTTTCATTAACGAAAACAACATACTGATGGAAGAGCAATCGGGGCTTAGGCAGAAACTTTCGTGTGAATCCGCTCTAAACTTTGTGATAGCCGTCTGGAAAGAGAAGATACATGCCAATAAAAAATAGCAGCTGTGTTCCTTGACTTGAGGACCGTAGACAGGAATATTTTATTAAAGAAGTTATATATCTATGGGGTAAGAGGAGTTGAATATGAATGGTTCAAATCGTATCTGATTGGACGCGGGCAAGTTGTCAAATTTAACAATAATTTATCGGACTCAATTGAAACAGAATTAGGTGTGCCTCAAGGATCTATCCTTGGTCCACTTTTGTTTTTGCTTTACATAAATGATATTAAAAAAGTAATTAAATATAGCCAAATCAATTTTTACTTGCGATATAGGTACTATAGGGCAAGTTTTGGATTCGTGCAAAAAAAAAATTTCGAGATAACAATCAAACATGACATTACGATGATAGAGAACACGAAAAAAGTGGGTGGCACAATTCTGTCTGTCTGTCTGTCTGTCTGTCTGTCTGTCTGTCTGTCTGTCTGTCTGTCTGTCTGTCTGTCTGTATGTACCTGAACCTACAGCCTAAACCACTGAAGCGATTTTCTTCAAATTTTGAACTTAAGGTTTTTTTGTAACTCTCCAGAGGGGAAATTGAAATTTTTTTTTTAGCTCAAAAAATAACGGTACTTGCCATACAACCGTTAAGGAAAAACTTATTTATCTCAAGAACGGCTCCAACGATTTTGATAAAAAAAAATCTGTGTATTACTGTGGACATGGTGTAAATTTCAATAAGAAAAAAAATCACCAAAAACATTTATTAACGGTACCTGCCATATAACGGTTTTTTTTATTTTTAATTTCCTCATTAACCGCTCATCCGATTTCAATGAAATTTTTTGCACAAAAGCTTTGTTAGAAAATAAATAATACTGCATACCAAAATTTTTGAAAAAATAAATTTTGGATTTTTAAAAAAAGATTCAAATTTTTTTTTTGAAAATTCAATATTTCAAAAACGGGTTGATGAATTATTTTGAAATTTCAGTTTTAAATGTATATTAATATATACTCAAAATTGGCATACCAAATTTTTTTTTGAAAAATGTAACAAAAATTTTATATATAAAAAATTAATTTTTAAGAAAACGGCTCCAACGATTTTTAATTTTTTTTTTGCATTTATTCATATTTTTTCAAGTAATCAAATGGCATACTTTTTTTTGGGCTCTAAGTTTTTTATCAGGCTGTTTATACAATTAAAAGAACGATTTAAATGCTTTTTATACTTTTTCTATAATTACTTGAATATTTTTTAAAGTTCTTAAGCCCCACACAACTTGAACATAAGAGCAAGTACGTGCGATCCAGTCGTGCATTTTATTTTGCTGATGATGGGCTTTTATACATTGATGAATATGAACTATGTGATTGTATAAGAAAACTAACCGATCAAATAAAAAATGTAAAAAATTATTTAAACATGAATAAACTTAAGTTAAATGTAGAAAAAACGAAAATAAGTTTTTACCTGTGTAAAATGTTTTCCACATTCCACATAAGACATCTGACCATCAGCTACTCCGGTTGTGGTGGGTCTGGGAGTAATGAGGTCTTGAAGTTGTAAAAAAAATATTGTTTTCAAGTCACTTCATACCTCTCCAAAATTTGTGGGATATGTTCAGATAATACTGAATCAAAAAACAATTTTCAGCTGCATGGGAGGCGGGGGATTATACGTCAGTCAGGTGCATGAACTGGTAAAAAAAGTCATTTTATTCCTTATGAAATTAACGGAGCTGAATATTTATGTTTCCTAAATAATGAAAACAACCGTCAGCTGTTAGGCTAACGGGGGAAAGACCGTCAGTCGGCGTCTTAAACATTCTTCGCCTATAGCAGTTCTGTGCATTTCACAATCACTGTAATATATAAATTAACGACCTTTACCTCCACAAACATTCAACTGATACCAGTTTTTATAAAAAGTTCGTTCTGGAAACCGAAAACATTGATGGATACATAGATATGAAATCAATTGTGAATTCACCACAACAAATCAATGTATGTACCTAACATTTTTATTTCGGTTGTCAATAAACCATTATTTGTATATATTTTAAGAGATAAGACCCCAACGTTCGAATTAAAAAAAACGCATAGTTTACTAGTTAACGAAAAAAAAGTCGTAATGATTTTCCTCTAGAGATATAGGAATAATTTTCTTTTGTGGATAAAGTTGTAAGCAACAATTGAGGTTTTTGTTCCGTTTATTTTACTTTACAATAAATTTTTAGTTTGTTTTAAAAATAAAGTCCAGTCAACGAAGTAAAATAAATGCAATAAATCATGCTCTCTGGGTTATTATTTCATGTCATAGGAGTGACCCCCAGGTATAACACACAAAAAGTGCCCTTCCTAGGGCCGCGAGCTTAAGGTAGGAGTTGAGTTGGGGTTAAAGGTAGTTTTTCGTAAATATATTTAAAACTTAGCGTATTAGCGGAAAAGTGTACACTACGAAATGAAAGATAATTAAATTTCCTAAAAAAAAGTTTTATTCATACTTTCGGTAAGAGCAGGGTTATGAAAGGTACGAGGCGTAGAAATGTCAAACATTCGAAAAACAATGTTACTGTCTTACACAATTGAAGGCTTGTAATTCTTAAAGGTTTAAGTGCCAATTTTATTATTAAGAGGTATAGGTACAATAAAAACAATTTAAAAAAAACAATTCAATTAAATAGTCCCGTAACCTTGTAGTTTCATAGAATTAAGACCTTGCGTCAGTTCCGGTAGTTCTGATTTTTTGCTGAGTTGTTTAACATGTTGGTCTTGTGATAAGTCCAATATTTTGGCCTCGAGCGCCAAACGCAACATTGGTAAAAACCACGAATTTTTCACGGTTTTTAAACTTATTGGCCATTTTAACCATTACGCCTTAATTTCCGAATAAAACATTGCTCTAGGGTTTCAACCTTACTAAATTTGCTTCAATTTTAGTCCAAAACTGATTTCGTAGAAACAGCAGTTTCCAAGGGACGGCTTTTCAAAATATAGCAATAAAAATTTAAACCAACAAGTAGCATAATAAACAGTATAATAACTAAAACATGATCTTTGAAATATGCTGCATCAAAGCAATAGAGCTGTTTTCTTCTTTTGGCCCAATCTACAAGCTAATATTGATGAGTTACCCGTGTCTATTTAGTAATAGTCCAAGAGCCAGCGCCAAAAAATGCTCTGAATTTATTAAAGCTGATATTTGGCCAGTTGGTTAGAGAGGTTGTGTACACCCACATACTGCGGTCAGTCAAGCGAACTGTAGAACAGGCGTCTTAAATATGTTATCAAACTTGTATCACTACGATGGTGGTGCAATGAATTTATTAAGGCTGAAAATTGGTATACAGGTTATATATTACATATAAATAACAGTATCGCCGGTCAGTCAGTCCATCGTTAGAACAGGGCTGGTCAGTCAGCGCTAATGTGTCAAAAACTGGCATGAGTACTTTGACTCAGGAGACAAAAAACAATAACGGAGTTTTGTAGAACATCTAGAAAAAAGCATTTTTTACTATAGGAGAGGGGGTCTATCTCCCCCCATTTGGACGGGAGGGGCAATTTTCTAAAAAAAAACAATTAAAATGGAAAAAAATATTTAAAAATAACGGTAGTAACTACAATTAAGTGCTATACGTTTTTAAAAGTTAGAAGTCTCTTATATTATCTTGTTTTTAAATCAAGAAATTTCTATGAATAGTTTTTGAAAAAACTAATTTCAAACTCAAAACTTTGAAAAAAAACGGGGAAAAAACGTTATATTGTATTTGTTTCAAACTGTGGGATTATATACTAAACTTTTTTGTTCATTATTTTTTCTTATTAGTATTTAATCCAGTACTGAAAACTAGACGGTTTTAAGTCTACTATTTTTTGAGAAAATTGAAAATTACCAAACCAACTTTTTTTTAATTTTTATCTGTGGACTTTTTTTTTCTTTGAGATTAATGTAGGTAAAATGATCAAGTTGCTGAAGAAGTTGTTTATGTTTAGATTTGCTTGCTCAATTATTTTTTGTCACAGTAAATTACATAATAAGACAAAAAAAAGAGTCATATCCACTTTTATCAAAAATTGAGATTTTGATGCAGATTTGTTAAGCTGGGAATAGTTGAATAGTTTTTAAAGAAAATTTGACAGCCCTCTGAACCCTTTTAATATTGATGTCAAATATCGTAATTGTTTCCAAAACTCTTCACATCCACAGTGAAATTTGCATCAAAACTTTCCATATCCATTGTGTGCAGTAGGTTTGGTTTCAAAACCCTTCTTATCCTGGGCTATTGATTATGTTATATAAGAAGGAACTAAAATGTTTACGGGTTTTTATTGTAAACAATTTTAAATGGATAATTAAAGATTGGAAAGTATTGGAGTGCTTTTATATTAAAGGGTGCAATTGTGAGAGGGGAGAATGGTGGGGAGACTGGCCATATCCAATCATTTGCAGCAAAACTCTTCATATCCAAATTTAACTGTTAAATATCTTTTAAACGGAACTTCCAATATTTGTTTGTTCTCAATCATAACATATAGAATTAAAAATCTTTTATTATACAAAATAAAATCTTTTATAACATCTAGCATTTAGCCTTAATTAGTTTTTTTCCATTTGGACAAATTGAAAATTTTGGATATGACGAGTTTTGGTTCTCAACTACTCATGTATATTATTCTACTGCTTTTTCTAAGGATCAGGACGGATATATGAGAAAAATTACTGAGTGCTCTAGAAATATAAATTGGCTTATAGAGAAAGAGAGAGATTGGTACCCGTGATCCTCTCTTCCAACAAAGGCTTTGTTCTTCAAAATATGGTTGAAAGCATCAGTAAGGTTTTGACATTGCTAGTGAAAGTATTTTCTTGAATGATGAATAAAATGTATGTATTCTGTTTTAAAAAGCAACAGCCGTTAATATTATTTACCGAAAAGGCGCATGCTGTAGCGGCAATGTCAGCAACTTTCTTAAGTACCTTAATCATTTGTACCTACAGTAATCTCAAAGAAAAAAAAGTCCACACATAAAAATTAAAAAAAAGTTGGTTTGGTAATTTTCAATTTTCTCAAAAAATAGTAGACTTAAAACCGTCTAGTTTTCAGTACTGGATTAAATACTAATAAGAGCAAAAAATAATTAACAAAAACGTTAAGTATATAATCCCACAGTTTGAAACAAATACAATATAACGTTTTGTCCCCGTTTTTTTTTCAAAGTTTTGAGTTTGAAACTAGTTTTTTTAAAAACTGTTCATAGAAATTTCTTGATTTAAAAACAAGATAATAGAAGAGACTTCTAACTTTAAAAAAACGTATAGCACTTAATTTTAGTTATTACTTATCACCGTTATTTTTAAATATTTTTTTTCGTTTTAATTGCTTTTTTTTTTTAGAAAATTGCCCCTCCCGCCCAAATGGGGGGAGATGGACCCCCTCTCCCATAGTAAAAAATGCTTGTTTCTAGATGTTCTACAAAACTCCCTTATTGTTTTTTGTCTCCTGAGTTAAAGTACTCATGCCAGTTTTTGACACATTAGCGCTGACTGACCAGCCCTGTTCTAACGATGGACTGACTGACCGGCGATACTGTTATTTATATGTAATATATAACCTGTATACCAATTTTCAGCCTTAATAAATTCATTGCACCACCATCGTAGTGATACAAGTTTGATAACATATTTAAGACGCCTGTTCTACAGTTCGATTGACTGACCGCAGTATGTGGGTGTACACAACCTCTCTAACCAACTGGCCAAATATCAGCTTTAATAAATTCAGAGCATTTTTTGGCGCTGGCTCTCCGTCTATAACTCGTTCAGCTTTTTTTTCTTGGGTTTCTGTTGATGTGCTTTTGATTTTAGAGCTTGAAAAAAAGTTTTAAATGATGAGTGTTATCGTGGACTGTTTTTCATCTTTTGCATTTCTTTTAATGTGTGGAAAATACGTTAAAATGCAGTTACAAAATTTTAAGCTGTTTTCTTTGAAGGAGAACATTATTTGCATAGATTTTCGTATCGCGAAGTGAAGTAAAGTATTTGTATGTAAATTGTATTTTTAAAAGGTGTATTTTTTAAGTTTTGTGCAATTTGTATTTCTAACTCGTGTATTTGTGAAGAGGTGTGTTTTTTTAGAGTTTTGTGCAATTTGTATTTTTAAGTCGTGTATTTTGTGCTTTAGGTAAGTATTTTGAAATGACAAAAATTAAAAGAAATGAAATAAAACAATTAAATGAAAATTTCTATCTAAAAAAAAGAGCGGTAACCCTACATACTATTCTTTCATATTTGGGTTCATGTAAAATAAACCAACAATAATTAAAAATTAAATATTTTTTTTATTATTGTTTTTATTGTATATGGGTGATTCTCTGTTAAAAGCTCCTTTTAAGCATCCAAAATGTCCCCTCCCTTAATTTAAGAAAAAAGTGATGCACGTTCAATGCTTGTTATAAATTAAACTATAACTGATATTTAAAAAGTCCGGCCACTTGATTTTAATCGTTTTTAAGGATTTTGTCTTGCTACGGAAATGACGCCTTTGTTATGGAAATGATGGTCTGGTACCGAAATTACATTTTCTGCTTATATAAAGCAAATAACAATTTTTTTTTCTTAAAATTAATAAGTTGACAGGAACCTACTTAAAATCAATTAAACATAAAATTGAAATACTCGTATCTGTATATGGTTAGGTTAGGTATTTGCATCCTATGGGATACAAATCCATATTTATGAAATGCATGAATTTCAATCGTGTGAAAGTAAATTTGAAATAAGACAAAGGAATTTGTGGGGATGTGTCCACTTGAAGCTAACAGTTTCATACAAGGGCGTAGGCAGGATGTCGAATCAGATGGGGGGAGGGGAGAAGCAGACTTATTCAAAAATTAATAGGTATAAGTATATAAATCTAGCTTTGAGATACATGCTTGTAGATTTTATATAAAGGATGCATTGAAAAGAAGGCAAAAACGGTATGAAATACTAGCCTCCCATAAATGTTTAAAAAGCATATTTAAGCAACAAAATAAGCGTAATCGGAGGGTAAAATTTAAGATCATACTGCTTTGTTTCAAGTGCACAAACTGAAACAATCAGTCGAAAAAAGAGTACTAGGGATATTGATTCAAAACCCGTTCTAATGTCCGGTCACAAGAAGACGCCATTAATGATGGAAACTAAGAAAAACGGATAACCGATGACCAGTGGACGCAAGTGGAGGTGAATCTACCCCATCAATTCTACTGCCCGACGGGGTGTTGTGCCAAAATCCGGGCATTTTTCTATGCTTAAAAGATTCCAAACGCACACTTGCAACGATCAACGCTGAAATCACTTGAAGTCAAGATATGACATGGAAGCGTTAGGAAGCGGAAGGGGTTATATTAAGTTGCATTCTTATATTATACCAACTTAACCGTTTTTAGTCATAAATAGGTAAGCTAACAGTGCAAATGATGAAGGATTGTTTCCCTATTTTAAAAATTGGGCCTATGGAAGATAACTAGGTACCTATATCATAATTGCATATAGTGGCGAAAAGAATATTAATTTTTTCTCCCTAACTCCCCATTGTAGGACAGAACAATGATATCAAAATGGTGAAGTATAAAAGATCTGATCATAGACCACATATAACTACAAGATCTAGCTGTGCACGATTTTGTTTTGGATGTAAGGCCCATTATTGCCCTCAAAGTGTTTTTATTATGTACTGTAATGTAAAAAATGGAGAATTTGTAACTAATCCATGATTTTTAAAAGCAAAATTACTCTGAAGTCATTTCCGTAACAACTCGTCATTACCGTAATTAAGAGACAGGGCACGGAAATGACGCTACGGAAATGACGAAAATCGATGTTTTTTAACTTTTTAGACTTGAAAAAAAGTCTGTATATTTTTCGAATTTAGTATGAATCATTCCGCAACAAAATACCACAAAATTGTAATAAAATAATTTTGTTTTACTCTCAAGTAACAAAATTACACCCACTTACGGAAATGACGTAATTGATGGAACACGCGACGAATTCAACCACTCACTTGAAAATAACAATCGAAATTGATTTCTAATCCAATGTTTTGAATATATTTCAAAGAAAACTTGGTTGAATTTCTTCATTTAGGTTGAATTCTATAAACTGCTGGCTCTTAATTTCAATTTAAAAGCATTTACTTTTTTTTTTACGGAAATGATCCAAATACCTGGAGACACATGTTTGTAAGTTTCTAAGTTAATTGTTATAAATTAATTAATTTTATTTTAAGGACAATTATATTAAACAACAATATTTGTATGCTGGAATCTAATCAGAATTCATTTTATTTATTTAAAAGTTATAAAAAAATCACTTTTTCTGTGCTGAAACGAGGAGGAGACACGTTACGGAAATGACGTTTAGGCCTGAAATGTTTTTTTTTCTAATTAATTACTTCCAATTATTAAAATTTTAGAAGTGGGCCAGTTAGAAACGTTCCTTACGCTATTATTAACTGTAAAATATTTTTAATTTTCTCATTTTTTTAACCATTTTTGGCCGGGGCCACGAAAAGGAGCTTTTAGTGGAGAATCACCCATATCTCTTAATTGTAAAATTAGCACTTAGACCTTTAAGAATTACAAGCCTTCAATTATGTAAGACAGTAACATTGTTTTTCAAATGTTTGACTTTTCTACGCCTCGTACCTTTCATAACCCTGCTCTTACCGAAAGTATGAATAAAACTTTTTTTTTGGAAATTTAATTATCTTTCATTTCGTAGTGTACACTTTTTTGCTAATACGCTAAGTTTTAAATATATTTACGAAAAACTACCTTTAACCCCAACTCAACTCCTACCTTAAGCTCGCGGAGCTGGGAAGGGCACTTTTAGTGTGTTATACCTGGGGTCACTCCCATGACATAAAATAATAACCCAGAGAGCATGATTTATTGCATATATTTTTCCTTCGTTGACTGGACTATATTTTTAAAACAAACTAATAATTTATTGTTAAGTAAAATAAACGGAACTAAAACCGCAATTGTTGCTTGCAACTTTTTCCACAAAGAAAATTACCTATTCCTATTTTATTAACTAGTAAATTATGCGTTTTTTTTCATTCGAACGTTCGGGTTTTATCTCTTAAAATATGTAGAAATAATGTTTTATTGACAACCGAAATAAAAATGTACCTAATTAATTTGTTGTGGTGAAATCACAATTGATTTCATATACATATTTTAAATTCATTTATAACTCGGTAAAGTCCTAGGAAAGGAAGGAGGGTTATGATTCCTATGCCCCCCTGTATCTATCAATGGTTTCGGTTTCCGGAACGAACTTCTTATAACCTAGTATCAGTTGAATGTTTGTGGAGGTAAAGGTCGTTACTTTATATATTACAGTGATTGTGAAATGCACAGAACTGCTATAGGCGAAGAATGTTTAAGACGCCGACTGACGGTCTTTCCCCCGTTAGCCAAGCAGCTGACGGTTGTTTTCATTACTTAGGAAACATAAATATTCAGCTCCGTAAATTTCATAAGGAATAAATTTACCAGTTCATGCACCTGACTGACATATAATCCCCCGCCTCTCATGCAGGTGACGATTGTTTTTTGATTCAGTATTATCTGAACAACTATCCCACAAATTTTGGAGCGGTATGAAATTACTAAAAAACTAATTTTTTTTTACAACTTCATAGTAGGGTCGCTTAGCAAGAAAATCTGTTTTTGTCGGACAAAAGCACCAAATTTTTTTTAAGGTACTACTTAGGTCTATAGCTTGAGATTTAGGGTAGGACCCATCTCGGCGGTCAGCCATCTTGGATTTTATAGCCGCCATTTTGAAATTCAGGTATATTATTAATATCTCGGCTCCTATATCACTTAGGATCCCAAACTTGGTGTCTAGGTATACATTTTTGGGGTCAGAGAATACAACCACAAACTTTTCAAATGTTAAAGTTTGCAAATATACGAAGGGGGCATGGGGGTCATGACCCCCTTGCTCCAAGACAATCATATATTATATTTAGGGTCGGATAATATATATACACAAGTTGAAAATGTATCTGACTAAACTTATTCAAGGAGGGAAATGGGGGGTCATGACACCCTCAGAGCCCAGGAAAAGGTGTTAATAAAAAACAAACTTCATTTAAACACACAGAAGTGCAAAAACTGACACCTACGGTTAGACCAAATTATTTCATAGAGACCATGATAATATTATTCGCGAAGACTGTTTTGTCGTATCGAGTTTTTCTGAAAGGAAAGTGAATAAGTTAAATGCAAATACAAAATGCAGATTTTCATCCTCTTGGACTCCATTCAACATGAAAACAGAAATAGAAAAAATCTTGAAATATCATATAGATGATCATAAAGCAAATTTAAAATTTAATTTCTTTGTCAGCTGTTATAAGCAATATTTATGTTTTGGTTAGTTGTCTAAATGCGACCATTTACGCAAGATTTTTCTAAGTCCCCTATTACACGATGATTCTTTGCCTCTGACTCTTTTCGAACATAATGAAGAATGGCTGTAGTAGGTGTATGGTTCGTACTGTTGACACGGACGTGGTGGTAATCCTCATTGGCAAGTTCCATCACCTGATGAACTTGTGCACAAATTTGAAGATTTCTGTTGCCTTTGGTACGGACAGATCATTTAATTATATAAACAAAATCCTTGGCCTCCCCGTATTTCACAGTTTTACGGGTTGCGATACAACATCTTCATTTTTCGGACGAGGCAAGAAATCTACGTGGGAGGCATGGAATTGTTATCAATATCATGAGGTGACACATACCTTAACATGCATAGCATTACATCCCTACACAGAGCTTGATGGTGAACATTTAAATGGCTAGAACGCTTCACGGTAATATTATATGATTAATACAGTAATTCGGACAGTGTAAATGATGTCAGCAAGGAGCTGTTTTGTCAGAAGACTAGGACAATGGAGAAACTTCCACCAACAAAAGATGCACTACTTCAACACTCAAAGTGGGCTGTATATATCAGGCAGGAGTATGATGTACCAATGAACACATTCAACAGTGAGCTCCTAGTCTGGAAGGCTGGGACTGGACTCAGAAAGAAGAAGGTGGATCATGGGTTCCTATATGAAACACATTACCTATAGCTTCAAAGGCATGTAGGTACTGAATTGGTGAAATGTAATTGTAAGAGTCAAAAAGGATACACTGGTAGATATGCTTGCAAAGCTGCTCGTTGGAATTGTACTGATCTTTGTAAATGTCAATGCTTGAAGACGACATAAGCAATCCATATAGGTAGATAAATGCAATTCAACATCTTTCATATGTGATTTCTCTTGTATTTAAATTTTATATATTAATATGTATGTACATGTAATAAATAAATAAATAAATTGGGTGGCGCAACAGCTCGTGGAGAACCAGGACCTAGTGACTTGCAACTCACAACCATTCCTGTGTGCGTGTAGTTGGCAGGAATAGAGGGGACCTACAGGTTTTTGCCGAGTCCGAACGGCTAAATGAGAAGCACTTTTTCATGACAAGTATACTCTTGGAGGATTTGTCAGTTCCTCGCAAGAGGCAGAACCTCGGATAAAACATTTCTGTTTTTAGGTGGCACGGCTGGGAATCGAACCCACACCTTCGGCATGACAGTCCTACGCACTAACCATCATGACACGAGGTACTACAAGTACATGTAAGTATGTACATGTACATATATCTTATTTCATTTTCAACCTTATATCTTAGAATTTAATATTTTTGTCACTCGATTTAATAATTGGATAGTTTGTTATTAATATATACTTATACAACCTAACTTAAATGTATTTGCATTTAACTTATTCATTTTTCTATATATGAAGGATTTATAATACAAATTCTATATACTACTGAAATAAATCAGCCAAGTAGAAGACTTAGCATTAAGGATTGGACTTGTTGAATTATTGATTCAAAATAGCTTTTTATGGCCTTTAGTCCTACAAATTGGCGTTTCGTTCGGCTTACTCACTTGAACTCATCAGTGACATAGTGAGGGCTTTGTCATACGCAATTTGTTTTAAGTTCAGTTCAACTTACATGAATTTTTCAACGAAAATCCACTGTAAACTATATCCAACAAGATTAGAATTCCTAATCATTTAGCTGGAAGTTTTTTTGCCCGGGGCCAGGCATAGTTTCTATATATGAAGGATTTATAATACAAATTCTATATACTACTGAAATAAATCAGCCAAGTAGAAGACTTAGCATTAAGGATTGGACTTGTTGAATTATTGATTCAAAATAGCTTTTTATGGCCTTTAGTCCTACAAATTGGCGTTTCGTTCGGCTTACTCACTTGAACTCATCAGTGACATAGTGAGGGCTTTGTCATACGCAATTTGTTTTAAGTTCAGTTCAACTTACATGAATTTTTCAACGAAAATCCACTGTAAACTATATCCAACAAGATTAGAATTCCTAATCATTTAGCTGGAAGTTTTTTTGCCCGGGGCCAGGCATAGTTTCTATATATGAAGGATTTATAATACAAATTCTATATACTACTGAAATAAATCAGCCAAGTAGAAGACTTAGCATTAAGGATTGGACTTGTTGAATTATTGATTCAAAATAGCTTTTTATGGCCTTTAGTCCTACAAATTGGCGTTTCGTTCGGCTTACTCACTTGAACTCATCAGTGACATAGTGAGGGCTTACAAAGCGTATGACAAAGCCCTCACTATGTCACTGATGAGTTCAAGTGAGTAAGCCGAACGAAACGCCAATTTGTAGGACTAAAGGCCATAAAAAGCTATTTTGAATCAATAATTCAAGAAGTCCAATCCTTAATGCTAAGTCTTCTACTTGGCTGATTTATTTCAGTAGTATATAGAATTTGTATTATAAATCCTTCATATATAGAAACTATGCCTGGCCCCGGGCAAAAAAACTTCCAGCTAAATGATTAGGAATTCTAATCTTGTTGGATATAGTTTACAGTGGATTTTCGTTGAAAAATTCATGTAAGTTGAACTGAACTTAAAACAAATTGCGTATGACAAAGCCCTCACTATGTCACTGATGAGTTCAAGTGAGTAAGCCGAACGAAACGCCAATTTGTAGGACTAAAGGCCATAAAAAGCTATTTTGAATCAATAATTCAACAAGTCCAATCCTTAATGCTAAGTCTTCTACTTGGCTGATTTATTTCAGTAGTATATAGAATTTGTATTATAAATCCTTCATATATAGAAACTATGCCTGGCCCCGGGCAAAAAAACTTCCAGCTAAATGATTAGGAATTCTAATCTTGTTGGATATAGTTTACAGTGGATTTTCGTTGAAAAATTCATGTAAGTTGAACTGAACTTAAAACAAATTGCGTATGACAAAGCCCTCACTATGTCACTGATGAGTTCAAGTGAGTAAGCCGAACGAAACGCCAATTTGTAGGACTAAAGGCCATAAAAAGCTATTTTGAATCAATTATTCATTTTTCTTTCAGAAAAACTTGATACGACAAAACATACAGTCTTCGCGAATAATATTACCATGGTCTCATAAAAAGTAACATTACGGTTATGAAATAATTTGGGCTAGCCGTACGTCGAGTCAGTTTTTGCACTTCTGTCTTCTGTGTGTTTAAATGAAGTTTGTTTTTTATTTATACTTTTTCCTGGGCTCTGAGGGGGGGGGGGGGTGTCATGACCCCCCATTTCCCTCCTTGGATAAGTTTAGTCAGATACATGTTAAACTTGTGTTTATATATTATCCGACCCTAAATATAATATATGATTGTCTCGGAGCAAGGGCGTCAGGACCCCCATGCTCCCTTCGTATATTTGCAAACTTTAACATTTGAAAAGTATGTGGTTGTATTCCCTGACCCCAAAAATGTATACCTAGACACCAAGTTTGGGATCCTAAGTGATTTAGAAGCCGAGATATTAATAATATACCTGAATTTCAAAATGGCGGCTATAAAATCCAAGATGGCTGACCGCCGAGATGGGTCCTACCCTAAATCTCAAGCTATGGACCTAAGTAGTACTTACAAAAAATTTGGTGCTTTTGTCCGGCAAAAACACATATCTCGAAATTTGACGCTAAGCGACCCCACTATCAAGACCCCATCACTCCTAGAACCACCGCGGGCGCGGCGACTGACTTGCATTTTTTTGATTAATCGATTGTAATCTTCTACAAACAGTAGGAATCATTCGGGGTGAAATGACTACTTAAAATTTAACGCTGCCTCCCGTACTATTAACTCTTAGTTGCATTCAAACAACAAAAATTGCCGTTTCAGGAGCCTTGTCGTTTTACTTGTGTTTTAGTAAATTGAGAATGCCCACAATGTCATTCGTCAGACAAAAGTGTCGTAAAATTCTTACAATTTAAATAAGGCCGTCGCGTTCCCTTTACCTTCACGCTTTCTATTTGATAAGACAACGCAATTCTTGACTATTGTATTCCTTTGGTAAACAGCACAAAGAACGCAGCGTGCAGATTTTTTGTCCGCACCAAAAGCCTAAAAACCATTTGTGCATGCAGTTTAATGTGTCACATCTGCCAGGCGTCCGGGAAAGGCTCAATTTTTTTATTTAATCTATCCTATTTAACCTGTACTAATTTTTATAAATTCCTTATTAATTAAAATCAGAAAAACCTTATTATTTTTTTCTTATAACTACCATATAAATACATAATCACCAGCGAAAGGATTATGTTGAACTTAAAAAGGCAAAAAAAGGCATTTATTATATTAAGAAAATATAATGCTAGGTTTCCACTTGTCTTTGAATTGACACAATTTGACAGATCACGATTTGGTCTTTGAACGACACAATTGCCAGTTCATTTCCACTTGTGTCTTTAATTGACACAAAATCGTTTGTCTTTTCAAAGACAAAAGGCGTTTTTCTTTTTTAGCTCTGAGCAGAGCATGGAGTAGAGCTCGAGCTATCGGAGTTAGCTCTGAGCAGAGTTTGATCAGAGCTCTCCGATATAATTTTGAAACACACCTGAGCTCTGAAATGTCATACGATTGTGATGCGCTCAACTCACAAAAATTAAGTAATAACTTATTTTCATCGGACAGCTGGCCAATCAAAAACTCGAAAAATTCAAAATTATGAACTGAAATTGATGTGTCGAACGCGTCCACTTGAAATGAGTGAAAAAAAGAGTGAAGTTGGCTGCGCTCAGCTATTTGCTCTTTTTATCCTGAGCTCGGAGCGTACTCCGAGCCGAGCTAGCTCTGATTTAAAAAAGAAACACAAGTTGAGCGCTCTGAGTACTCGGAGCTAGAAAAGAAGCACAGATCTTTTTTTGACAGCTGCTATGCTCGGAGCTAAAGAAGAAAAACGCCTAAAGAAATTTTGATTTTTGGTTGGAAGATAGCTATATTTATTGTGTTGAAGTCACTCATTTCACAGTTTTATTTTTTAATTCACTTTTGGTAACATAATCGGCCAAATTTTTACAATCAACTCCAAATTGCTTTGGATCAGCTGTCAAATTACTGTCTTTCATTGACAAAGAATTAAAATACGTTGCCAAAAAATTTTCTTTGTCATTTAAAGTGACATTTGGTTTGTCAATTGAGCTATTTCCACTTGTCATTCAAATTTGTTGTCTTTCATTGAAAAACAGTGTTTGTCATTTCAAAAGGCGTTTTTCTTTTTTAGCTCTGAGCAGAGCATGGAGTAGAGTTTGAGCTATCGGAGTTAGCTCTGAGCAGAGTATGATCAGAGCTCTCCGATATAATTTTGAAATACACCTGAGCTCTGAAATGTAAACGATTGTGATGCGTTCAACTCACCAAAATTAAGTAATAACTTAATTTTCATCGGACAGCTGGCCAATCAAAAACTCGAAAAATTCAAAATTATGAACTGAAATTGATGTGTCCAACGCGTCCACTTGAAATGAGTGAAAAAAAGAGTGAAGTTGGCTGCGCTCAGCTATTAGCTCCATTCGCTCGGTCATTTTATCCTGAGCTCATGGAGCGTACTCCGAGCTAGCTCTGATTTAAAAAAGAAACACAAGTTGAGCGCTCTGAGTACTCGGAGCTAAAAAAGAAACACAGATCTTTTTTTGACAGATCAGTGCTATGCTCATAGCTAAAAAAGAAAAACGCCTAAAGACAACACATTTTGGAGTGTTTCCACGTGCTATTTTGTGAAATGACGTAAAAATGTGTCTTTCATCAGTTGTTAAATGACAAGTGGAAACCTAGAATAAACATAAGTTAACGTTCATATAGAAGCATTAAACTACCAACAGCTAAACTTAATAGACCAAGAGCTAGCGACCGATTTACTCACCTCATTTTAGCAAAGGCTAAAACTTTGGTCATAGAAAGATTCAGGCCCAACAGTTATAAAAATGCCCGTCTTACACTCCGGTACCCTCCATGAGGCCTTAAGATTAAGGCTTGAAGTTGTAAAAAAAAAGTGCCCATTCACCTCATTTTAGCAAGGCTCATCTTTTAATATATCGTTCATTGATTCAATATATACGCGAAAATAACAATGTAAGACGTTTTAGCCCTCCATGACATGCTGTAAGACGCTCGTGTATATGTAAAAAAAAATGACCCCATTCACCTCATTTTAGCAAGGCTGGTATTTACACATAATTAAGATGACATAAAAACAAACATACATTTCAAGTGTAAGACGTTTTTTCGGTCAATAACCCTCCGTAAGACGCTGAAAACTAAATTTCGTTTAAGTCAAGATAGCCCAGTAAAAATAGATTTTTTCAAGGAAAAAAATTTGTAACAGGCCGATTTTTGGTACACACGTTGGGATTGGGGTTACTTATAACCTGTCAAAAGTCCTCAAACATCCAATGCCCGCTAGTCCCGTTAGGAGGGTCAAAGGTCACGAAAATGGGTTTTTGATAAATATATCGAAAACGGTAAGTTTTAGAAGAAAAAATTGTTCTACAAACATGTAGCTGAGGTAATTTCCAACAAAAAACATATATACCAAATTGTTCTTAGCATTAACCGTTACAAAGTTACAGTACTTCAAAGATTCACAGTATTCCAAAAGAATGCTTTTTGTTACACACCACCAGAATGGTCGAGCGCTTTGTGCGTTTTTATTTATTGCGGTATCCCCAGGAGGCCTTTTCCACAACGTTTGATTAATGAAGGTGTGTATTAAAATTCATTTTTATTAAAAAAAAATTGAACTAAATTTATTTAATCGTCATTTAATATTTGGTGATTCGTGGTTCCTTGTGGCATTGAATGTATTTGTTCCATTTCATCATTCAATTCTTCTTCTTGTACATCAATTTTGATAGAGCTTGTACATGACATTGACCACAATCAAGAAAGCAATGTAGTCATGCTTTTCGACAACCACAACTTTTACGGCAGTTAAAAAATATTGTACAAAGGAGTTCATCTGGAGCTGGTTGAAGCAAAGTTGTTATTGAGTCTAAAATATTATTTGTTAATGTCCAACCCCAGTCTTCTGGCTTCATACCTTTGTGCCCAAGCCAAGTTTGAACTTGAAGGTATACCGTATATATAAATGCTATTTAGAAGCACCAAAAGTTGCATTGTCAATCTGATAAATGTTGAATACCTTAGAGTATCGATGGAATCCACTTCTGCTGGTGCTTTGTAAAATGCAAGGAGTAGGTATATTTAAGACGTTTTCGGAAATAATATTATGATAACAATTATTGGGTTTGGCAAATATTTCTCCACATTTCATTAGATATTCACTTTTTTCAAATAGTTTGAAAAATTTTAGTTTGGCTTTAATGTTTAAAGCCGAAGTTGAATCTTGTAAATTAATGCAAACATAGATTTTTTACTTGACATTTTGGGTAGGTATATGAATAAGCTTTGCGACGAATATACCTTTGTTTCAACTAAACCATTGCCAGGTTTTTTGAAATATATTTTCTTGTCAGGAAGAGCTCTTGCTATCAGTATTGCCAGCAAGTCAACATCTTCGCCAACAACAATAGCAGTGCGCGTTTTGGATTGCTCCTTAGCTGTTTCGATAATCAAAACGTCGGCATCGTCCAGCCTCGTAGAAATATTCGTTGCCTCAAATTTCTTCGAAATCATAGCAATTAAACTACTTTTGTTGTTTGCATTCACAAGAAATTGTTGTTGAGAAGGTGGAACCATCATTGATGCATCAAATAAAATATCCACTGATAATGGAGCTGATCTACACCAACGACGCTGCTCAGTGATCCTTGTAACCATCGAAAACAACCATTACTTTTTTTCCAGAACGTTTTTAAACATAACAAACATTCAAATAACTAATGTAGCTATTGCAAACCGGCTCCAAGCAAGACGATGCAGCATAAATCCTCCATCTATAAATAAATAAATAAAAATAAATTGGGTGGCGCAACAGCTCATGGAGAACCAGGGCCTAGTGACTTACAACTCACAACCATTCCTGTGTGCGTGTTTGTTAGCAGGAATGGAGGGGACCTACAGTTTTTTGCCGAGTCCGAACGGCTAAATGAGAAGCACTTTTTCATGACAAGTATACTCTTGGAGGATTTGTCAGTTCCTCGCAAGAGGCAGTACCTCGAATAAAACATTTCTGTTTTTAGGTGGCACGGCTGGGAATCGAACCCACACCTTCGGCATGACAGTCCTACGCACTAACCATCAAGCCACGAGGTACTACAATCCTCCATCTATGATGTATGTATATCACATTGTTATAATCAATGTCATCTTCAACTTGCTGTAAACAATCATACAATGCAGATTTTTTATATTATTTTAATGAAAAACTAATTTTAAAATACACATTCACTAATCAAACGTTGTGGAAAAGGCCTCCTGGGGATACCGCAATAAATAAAAACGCACAAAGCGCTCGACCATTCTGGTGGTGTGTAACAAAAAGCATTCTTTTGGAATACTGTGAATCTTTGAAGTACTGTAATTTTGTAACGTTTAATGCTAAGAACAATTTGGCATATGTGTTTTTTGTTGGAAATTACCTCAGCTACATGTTTGTAGAACAATTTTTTCTTCTAAAACTTACCGTTTTCGATATATTTATCAAAAACCCATTTTCGTGACCTTTGACCCTCCTAACGGGACTAGCGGGCATTGGATGTTTGAGGACTTTTGACAGGTTATAAGTAACGCCAATCCCAACGTGTGTACCAAAAATCGGCCTGTTACAAATTTTTTTCCTTGAAAAAATCTATTTTTACTGGGCTATCTTGACTTAAACGAAATTTAGTTTTCAGTGTCTTACGGAGGGTTATTGACCGAAAAAACGTCTTACACTTGAAATGTGTGTTTGTTTTTATGTCATCTTAATTATGTGTAAATACCAGCCTTGCTAAAATGAGGTGAATGGGGTCATTATTTTTACATATACACGAGCGTCTTACAGCATGTCATGGAGGGCTAAAACGTCTTACATTGTTATTTTCGCGTATATATTGAATCAATGAACGATATACCAAAAGATGAGCCTTGCTAAAATGAGGTGAATGGGCACTTTTTTTTTACAACTTCAAGCCTTAATCTTAAGGCCTCATGGAGGGTACCGGAGTGTAAGACGGGCATTTTTATATAACTGTTGGGCCTGAATCTTTCTATGACCAAAGTTTTAGCCTTGCTAAAATGAGGTGAGTAAATCGGTCGCTAGCTCTCCGTCTATAAGGCTTTCTACGATTTTCTGTTGAAAGTCGTTTTGAAGGACCTAATGGGCGTGTCTCCTTGAGCAGAAACGAGTGGAGCCCATTTAAAACCCCAAACATCGATTCACTTCAACATTTTTGAGATGCTTGAAATTGACGTCGCCATTCATTACAGTATTTAGTGCTCAACAGTTTTAAGTCCCGTATTTGCATTTGAAACAGCAATAAATTTTCAAAACCCTATTTGTAATCGGCCCTTCGCTTTTACCAAATTTGTGTTGATAATAATTCTTGAAATTAAGAACACCTGCCCAATTGGAATTGGTATTGCTTGATGAAAATAGTAGCCTTTCCAGATTTTCGACAAAAATTGTCAGTCTTGCGAAGATGAATTTTTCAATTTTTTTTTGTGCCACTAACCTGACCTGGCATTTGACTGACCAAAGAATTTATTGTACAGAATTTATCAGAAAGCTGAAATGTTAACTCTCTAGGGAGCACACTCTTCTGCCCAAAACAAAAACAAATTCTTGAAGTGTGGAACAGAAATTGAACAAATAAGTAACATTGGCCGTTTTGGTCAAAGGTAATGATGGTGAATAAAAAAAATACGTACACAGTCACTCAAAACTATCTTTTTTTGTATTTTAAGATTTGTTCATCTTGAAAATCGATGAAATTTGAAGAAAAAAAGGCATTGGAAAAAAGGCACTAATGGGCAAAAACGGCAAAATAAA
The DNA here is from genome assembly GCA_963921185.1 of Dasysyrphus tricinctus. Lineage (NCBI taxonomy): Eukaryota > Metazoa > Arthropoda > Insecta > Diptera > Syrphidae > Dasysyrphus > Dasysyrphus tricinctus. Next base: position 146,704,782 of record OY992531.1, on the reverse strand, counting down.
CTGCATATATATTTTAGGAATTAGGAGGACATGAAACGCATTTGTATAAAGTCGATACTTTCATATGATAACGCACAAAAAGGGCAAAGTTAGCAAAATCCTATTCCTGAAAATCACTACCTAAAACAATCATTTTTAGCTTATCAAAAATATAGCATGGTTGTCTTCAAGCAGTAAAACGCTATCCGGGACCACAGTACACATATTAAAGGTAATATCATTAGAGTTTTGATTTTTGTTTCTTTTGCGCATATATCAAAATTTGTGTCAAATGTCAGTATTTGTTGTTGTTTTTACGTGTATTTAAGTCATCATACTCCCAGTCATTTTTATTTCTGACAATTTCAATTTTAATTTGTTGTTGTTTTTACGTGTGTTTTCTTCCTCACACTCACAGCCATTTTTTATTTTCGACTGACAACCTGCGCAGTATAATACCTTAGATTTGTGTATTGTGATCCGGGACTACCAGGCATGTGAATATGTTACGAATTTTTTGGAATAGGTTAAAGGGAACTGAAAACACAAATATGCAAACAGAAATAACAAAACTGGCCAATCAAATGTCGAATTCCTTACAACCAAATAATCGATTTTTTTCTAAACAAAATCGATTTTATTCTGTCAAAACAAAGCTTGCATTTTCAGCAAGATTTCAAATCGATTTCACACACACTAACAAGATTTGACATTTCTCTGGAGTTGAAAGTATTTTGCGGCGGGTTTAACAAATGTTCTAAAGTCTTCGTCGGTCATTTAAATAGATTAAAAGCAAATAAATCATTTAAACTAATTTTAATTCATCAAAAAATAGTGAATGGTCAATTAGAAGTTATAAAAACATCAACTAACTTCGATTCAAAGTGCCCAAAGTCAATTAAAGATATAAATCGCGCGCTCGCCGATGTGTTTCTCGAATGATGTGTTTCTTGGATGAATTTGGGTTGTTTTTTTTACTTTAATGGCCACATAACTATTTTCTGTTTATTTTTTCAACTTTTCTTGGAAATGTATATGTTTTTAATCTAACAAAATGACGCGAAAAACTGAATGCACTTTGGAATATTTGTTACAAATTTGTATGCGCATAGTTTGTTTACTTTTTTGCTTCAAAGCTACTGTCAAATGACACATACACAATCCCACACGAAAAATTTGATTTATTGTGTGTTCCTTACAACCAACAAAAAAAATCGATTTGAAATTGTTGTAAGGAATTCGACAAAAGTATTATTAAAATATTGACTTTCGATTAAGCTGGTCGGGGGGCGACTTTCCTTTACGACATCCCGATTTCGAAGTTGATTTTTTTTAGGGGTAGGTAGGTATCTCAATAGAAAATTTTTCAAATCTTAAGGTGAGGAAACCCTTCTAAATGCAATTAAAAAATGTTTAAAATTTTGAAAATCGGATATTTTTTTTCCCGAATTGCACTTTTTACACCCGGAATTCGGTAACGCGGATATTCTCATTCGATAGATTATCATTAGAAAACACTTAATATCTCAATTTTAAGGCAAGGGAACATATTATTTTTAATTAATTTTAGAACTTTTTGTTTCATTTCAATGGACACGTTCCGATGTTTATTCTCAGTTATCCGGATAGCTTTGTGTTGTTGTAATCCCATGTCAAAAAACAGCTGATGACCGCTGACGCAACAACAACTCAAGTTATCTCGAAATTTTTGGGATAACTAGATAACATAGCGAATAAACATCGGAACGCGAGGAATTTCAAATCAAAGAAATGCCATATGGTCTGTTTAGTATTTTTTTCCCTTGTATTTTTGTTTTTGGAAATTTTGCGTGAAGTTTAAAACTTGCTTAGGTATATAAATACAGTGCTAGCACCCAGCATTACTGCGTATAAACAGTGAGGTATGTATGGTGGGCATGCTGCCCCCCTGCAACCCCCTGCTTGGGCTCATTATAGGATTTGGGGTGGGGCAAGGTTTGGTGTATCCAAAGTTTCTTTTGCATTTAAAGAACATGAATTAATAGAATATATCGCGCGAAATTTTAAGCTATTTATTTAACCTCATTTTGAAATACATTTTAATGAAGTAAAATAATAGTTTAAAATTTCGCTTATAAAAATACAGTACTAACGCTTAGTATTCTGCGTATAAACAGTGAGGCATGTATGGGGCAAGGTTTGGTGTATGCAGTTTCTTTTGCATTTAGAGAACATGGATTAAAATTTTGGGCGTGAATGGAGTGTGTACACAGAAAATCATTCACAAAAAAATCCCAGAAATCGCAAAAAAATATATCCCAAAACCAAAGTGTACATCTGGCAGTACTTAGCATGCCATCTTGGTCTTCTTTATTTATTTTCCAAGCATTTTGTATGGAAAAAGTGGAACTTTAAAAATTAATTAAAAATACTTTATAAATGTTTCCTCACCCTGTTTTTTAGTGAATATCTATCGAATAAGACTATCTGCGTGTCAAAATTCAGGATGTCGTAAAGGAAAGTTGAGCCCTGGTCAACCTAATTGTTGTTACAGTCAAACTTTCAGTATTCATATGATGCTGCATAAACATAGAAAATTGCATGCGAATTATTAGTCACAGAAAAATAATCATACATATTTTTGTTTTATTTCCTACATTTTAATTTTAAAGCCTAGTTTATACTTCAAAGCGAAGTGAAATCAAATTTGAAATGAAACAATTGTCCAGTTTATATTTCTGAGGGCTCAGAGAATTTCCCCAGTTTTGCTGTCAAATACTAAGAGCGCTCTGATATATAAACTGAACAATTAATAAGTAATGAGCCAAAAGGTTTTCAAAAAAATAGTTTTCGTCATATCTGGTTCCAAAAAGCCCATTTAGTTGCATTTGTTTCGAGACAAATTTGTTCCTTCTTGTCACCAAAATAATTGCATTTAGTTTTTGACAGTTTTTCACGCCTAGGAAAAAAGTATTTTTTTTATATGAAAACTACACTTCATATGGATGTTATAACTAGGCTTAAGATGTAATAAAAACCCGTCTTCCAACGTCTGTTGGAGTGCTGAAGCTGTACCTGTAACACACTATCAAAGAACGAAAATATTATACAGCGCTACAACAATGTGAAGCTGTAAATGTAGCCAGAAGTGTATGTTGTAACAATAGTAAAACAAACTTCAACTTTAGCTGCTAGCTACAGCTACATTCATTTTGTTCAAGGGATAATACTGGAGGTGTAAGAGGAATTCGGTGATAAAAAAGGAAGTTTTTTATTTACACTTGAGACAGAAAGTTTAGTGCACTTGTAATTTCTAAAATGAGAAAGCATTGGCTAAGAAACATGCCAGATACACTTTATCCCGAGAATGTTGTTTTTTTCTTCTAAAAATATGGACATTCTGCCCTACTGTGCGTCGCGTCAGGTTTGTGTAATTATTCAGTTGTTGGAAATCGAGATATATAATAGTTTGTGCTCTTTAAATGGCCATACAGATGCAACAACAAAAAGTTCTTATCTTTGGAATAAAAAAAATACAATTTATTATAATTGTTCATTGTTGAAAAATGACTAACAAATTAAACTATTATTTCAGCCAATACAAAAAACGAATTGTTAGAAAGCTCATTCAACAGAGCCGGGGAGGTCATTTTTTTCTTTCAAGAAACACCCCTCATTTTAAAATAAATAACTTATCAAAAAAAAAAAAATACAAATATGTACATGGATATATAATAAATTTACAAAAAAAAAACCTTACATTTTCTTGATTTTGTTCTTCTATTTTTGTATATTTCTGGTTTCTTCCTGCAATTAAATTTTAAGTAGACTATGGCTGAAGATTGATGAAAACTCTCGCGATGTGGTTTCGACAAAAAAAAATGGAAATTTTTAAAATTTTGATTAACACATTTTCAAATCCACTTTATTGTTGCTGATTCCCCATCATTAAAAAACTGTCTTGTATATATTACTTGAATTTATTCGCCTTTTTTCTATAGAAATGTACAAATGGCTACGCGATGTATTAGGAGGAAGAAAAAAAGAAATTTCTACTAGTGATTTCCGATTTTATATATTACAAGTTTTTTTGCTTAACGATGAGAACGCAACCAATTTTGTGCATTCGGTCAACATCTATCACAAAAGCAACTATGATGCTTTACCAAAAAATAGTTCCTAGTTTATATTTTTTGCAACATTTTCGCTTCTTTTTAATTATTACGGGAAGAAAAATCCAGTTGAACTAAAAAAATGGCGGTTTCAACGATGAACTAAAACAGAAAATCTGTGATTTTGTAATTGTGGATGGGAAATCTCCTCACGACTCGACACTTCGACAGAACAAACGACAAAAAGTATGAAATTTTCTGGTTGCTGCTGCTGCTGCTTATTGTGGGAAGGAGCAGGAAAAAATATCCGGAAAAGAGAGAGACACATAAACTAAGAAAAATTTCCCTTCAGAACTGTCACATTGCTGAATCACCAACGATCTAAATACTGGTGAACTACAGAGAGCGAAAACAAACAGAGCCATGATGAAATTATCCCCTATTAAGGTAAGACCGCACTCGCCGCAATTGCGCTTCAGCGGAACTGCACCGCAACTGAACTGAAATATTTCTTGAATGAAATTGTTTGAGCTATATCGCACTAAGTGGCAACTGAACTGAATTGATAATAATTGTGTTTTTTTGCATGTCCAAATAAAATTGTGTTACCCTGAGGCCACACGAGCCAGTACTGGCTAGCCAGTCGCAATACACTCACATTTTTTTACTAACACATACAAACCTGAGCAACTGGCTCGTCAACTGGCTTGCCTTTTTCGTAGCCAGTTGGGAAGCCAGTAGAGCAGCCAGTAACAGGGTTCGGCAGTACTATTTCGTAGCATATTTGGAAAAAAGGACTAAAACTTAAGTTAACTCCCATTTTCTTTCACAAAATATTAATAAAATAGAAACTAAAAGTCCATGCACAATCCTTAAGAACTCAAAAGTTTATAAATTTGCTAGCGATCCAAAACATATTTAAGATGAATAAAGCCGGAACCACATTGTTTTTGTGATAGAAATAAATTAAGGCTCTTCAAAACCAATGCGAAACATTCTTTATGACAACGAAACTTTGGATTTTCTTGTTTTTTGCCAATAATGTAGCATGGCGTGATGGCGTCAGTGCGTGTGTTCTTGCATTTTTATCCCCACATAAAAAGAAGTAGCATGTTAAATACAACAACAATCCGGTATTTCCATATTGTGGTCTTATTTTACATGCTTATTTTTTTGTAATCAAAGATAAAAATGTACTAAAAGACAAGCTAACAACAATATGGAACTATACCAAATTGTTGTTGCATTTAAAATGCTACTTTTTTAAGCGAGCGAAGATAAAAATCATTATACAACCGCTAATGAAAGTTTGCAACATGGCAGGATTGATAAGTGAGCACAGCACACAAATGCCACTCCACACCACACAGACGATAAATTGAAGCGGTTCCATCTTCAGTCTTGAAAAAGTGGAAAATCGTAGTAGTTAAATTGCTTTCCTTAAAATCGGAGTAGATTTACTCCATTTGGAAAAAGATCCGAACGCTGGCCAGTAGAGAAGTCAGTTTGGCATACCGCCTACGTCACGACATATACACGAATAGGAATTTGACAGCTAGTGTATGTAGCCAACTGGCTAGCCAGTACTGGCTCGTGTGGCCTCAGGGTTAAAAAAACGACAGCAAAAGCGAAACAATTTACATGTTAAATAAAACAACAACTAGGTCGATATAAGGCGTGTTTTATTATCATCGGGATCTGGATCTGGATTAAGTCTTACACGTAATACAAAAACAAAATAATGGGAAATTTTCTAAAATTGTTTTTGTAACACGTGTTAAAAGAAGATCCAGATCCAGATCCCGATGATAAAAAACACGCCTAATGATAGTCTGGCAATAGCTGTGTTTTTTTGCATGTCCAAATAAAATTGTGTGAAAAAAACGACAACAAAGCAAAACACCCAAGGGGCACGTTAAGTTTTTGATAAGTTGTGGTGACTTCTGAGTAACATAGTGACGGTCGCATTTGTTAAAAAAGAACTAGTCACAGGAACACCACTGTAACCAAAAAAGCGCAGGGGTGGTCCTATTGTGCAACTAAATTCAAGTTACTTTGTAGTTACACGTAACACTTGTGTAATCAATGTAAATCGTTCAAAATAAGTTTCTTTATACTGGATTGCAACAAGTTTGAAAGGTTTCAGTCAAGTTCTTATTGACTTAATAGCAACAGATTAATTTGTCTTAGGGGAGTTTATGAACACTAAACTGAAACCTACGGAAGAGTTATTGAAAAGTTTTTCGTAACTATATTTTAAGTTTTTTGACATACATAACTAGTTCCAAATAAATTCAGTTTCAGAAATGTATTTCTTATCTAAATATGTAACTAAAAATGCAGTTAGACATTTGTGATGTGACAACTGTTTTTTTTTCCTCTTTTATCAATTAATTGAAATAGGTTATATTAAATAATTAATTTTCAAGGTTGTAAGCATTTAATTTTCACTACGCTCGCAGTTGAATCAACTAATATTCATTGATACCCCCTTCAAAACTTGCGCGCTCGTAAAATTGACTGAATTTAAAGTTTTTTTGTTAAAAAATTAGTGCCCTTCTATTTTTTAAAAGATTTTTTTTTTTGGAAATTATTATCAAATATTAAAATATTATTACATTTTATAAATTCTGAAAGTGGAAAATCATGGTTTAAATATATTAAATTAAAAAAACAATTATAAACATCTAATTTCTTGTTTTTTTTTAAGATAAAAACATTTATTTCAGAAAAAAAAATATGGCTGATAGAAAGTTTCCTTTCTATAACCCCATAGCAACTGATCTTTTAATTCAGTTCAGGGTCGGATTTAGTGGAATGGTTCACATGAGTGAAATTCAGGATACTGATGTCAATGACGACAGCAGATAATATCATTATTAATTAATTCTTGACACAAAATAATCATTTTTGTTCCAGGACTAATGATTGTGGAATAGTATAAATTTAAGCCTAATTAGCCATGTTTTTAAGCGCATTTCTATCTTCGCTTGAAAAAAGCGAGGATAAAAATGCACTCAAAGGAAAGGCTTTTATCTGCTGGGGTACCCAAAGGAAGCAAGATAAAAAATTATTGAGATGCGTCCGTCATTTTGCCGAGATATATGAAAGGGTACAGAAATTTTAAATCGTTAAATTAGTTAAAAACCTTACTAAACTAAATAAAAGGGCGAAATTAATGTAAATATAGTGAATAGGTTTGTTACATGCAATACTTTATTTGAAAAATATATATAAAAGAACATGCAATGCTGCATTAAATCCTGTAAACACGACTATAATACGGTGTAAAAAAATTTCATTTCACAGGTAAGTTTTTTCTCATATTTTTCATAAAGTTATGCGAGGTGATGGTTTTTAGGTCAATAAATTATCGTAGAATACTTTTAAACTATTGAACACTTCTTGGTGAAGATACAAAACCGACAAGATAGAAACGGGCAACAGCAGAAAGATATATAAAAATATTTTATTTAAAACGTTGAAAAATAACTTCGCATTATGGTTGCTAAATGGATTTGAACGCCTTGCCATCGCCAACAAAAACTAATTCGTCCCTGTGCGAAAATTTTTCATCAATCTCTATTTGTTTTTTTTTTTTTTTTTTTTCTTACTGCCTCACTCACCCTCGTTCTTTTTCTTTGCCTACAATGATCCTTATGAAACTGTGAAGAAACTAACATAAAGTTTAGTTCTAAAGAAGTTTCAGAAACTTCTTTGAAACATTTACGAACAAAACATTAATAGAGCGTTCTTTTTCTTAACAAATCTTAGCTATTTTTAATTTGTCATACAAAAAACCTGTTGTTCACTTATGATATTTTTTCTTTGTTATTAAGAGTTGTGTATCTGCATTATTTGCATCGTTGCAAATGATTCGCTATGATTTCGAGTTGGTTTAGGAAAAAGTTAAGTACTCAAATATTCATACAATTAGTACTTAAATATTCATATAATTAACAAATCAAATTCCCCTTATCAATATTTTTGTAAGAAATTGAATCATTAAGCCTACTAATACCTCTCTTTTTCATTTAAGGAGGGGCAAAATTTCCATTATAATAATAATAACATTTGTCCAAGTCGGACTATTTATGGATAAAAATATAAATTTTAATAAAAAAATATCAAAAATGAAAATCGACAATAGAAAATACTAAATTGAAAATAACTACAAACATAAATAAAAATTCCAAATAAATTCCAAATCCAATAAAACAATAAAAAAAAATTTGGAATAAATGAACGATGAACGTTAACAAAAGTTCGATTTAATGAAGAAAAAGAACGCACCTCCTTTGAAACAACATGCTTTCCCTCAGTGACTGTTCAATAACAACGAAAGTGACAGACACAGTTGTCATACTAGAGTTGCATACAAGTCCTTCAATAACTCCAGAAATCGAAAACAGTTTTGTGACCGTCTGCATGTATTTCTTGTTATATTAAGGTTTGTGTCTGCCATTTTGTTTTCAAGCCAAACAAAAAGATATTTTTTTAACATGAACCTACATTAGGGTGTCGTCAATTTTCCAAAATAGTGTATTAAAGGTTAAATAAAATTTAGTGACCAAAAAAAATTTGACCAAACAAATTATTTCTCATCATCATTGAATTAAAAGTCATAATATTATTAATTAAATAATTAAAAGTCATAATATTTTATATAAAATTATTGCTTATAAGTTTTTGAGTGGGGGCTTTTAAAGGATTAAAGAACAAATAGAAACAAAAAAAAAAATGAATAGCTGCAGTAATTACAAAAATAAAATGTGAAAACAGCAATACCTATACAAATATAAATTTTTAAGGGTTATTGACAAATGGGACACAATTTTTTGGTAAAATATTTTTTAGGACATTCATATTTTACTAAGGGGATGTCTATCATTAAAAAAATATGTTGGGAAATAGACACCCTAATATATGGTAGTTATTTTTGAAGAATCTGACAGCAAGTTACAATGTGGTTGCATTTAGGATTTTATTTAATATTTCTGTCACTTTTTCACTTTGTTACAAAAGTGTTGTATATTAGTTTTTCTGAATCATAATGATTAGACACTTTAGAGTTACTTTGAAGTAGCAAAAGATCAAAGTCGCAAAACAGTTTCGATTTTGTTTTTGAGAACGGCTAATTAAAATTAGGTAACATTGAAACACAATGGATAACTACTCAGTTACTATTAAGCCACTCCTATTTATTTTTAGTCCCACTAAATAAGAACAGTGACCTGAATATAACAAATTTGGAACTCAAATAATTTTAAATACAATGAGAGCATTCAACAACTCTACAAAAACTTCCGAGTTCTTCTTATAAAACCAGATTTTTGAATTTCTTGTTGCAAAATTCAAATCTGTGCCCCTTGGGCAATTAACATGTTAAATACAACAACAACTATGTCTATATAGAGTTAGCTAAGTCCAGATAATTAACTGGATTTAACTTTTGTCCCGATAAAAACGGTATTGCCAGACTACCATTGTCGTTATGTTATCGATAATTTGTATAGAAATGTCAAATGTTTGTTGGTACAATAGTTCAAACAAAATGGCAGACCAAGGCAGCTAATACCGTTTTTATCGGGACAAAAGTTAATTCCAGATAATTATCTGCACTTAGCTATACTCTATATGGACATAGTTGTTGTTATATTTAACATGTAAATTGTTTTGCTTTGCTGTCGTTTTTTTCACACAATTTTATTTGGACATGCAAAAAAACACAGCTATTATACAGGACTTGTTTGATTTGATCCCTATTCCAACGATAAACATGAACATACAAAATCAATCGATTTTTATATGACTATATGGCACAAAACTTCCAAATATATATGACAATGCCTTTGTTTCGATATTACACAATAGGTGCGTTTTATTGGTATTTATAGCTAGCGCAGCAATGCAAGCACCAATAAAGCGCTATACTCACTTTTATATTCACTTTGTATTTTTTCTGAAGGTTGGCAGACATGCCGCTTAATGTCAAAACTATGCGCCATTAAAATTTCGAACCAATAGGCGTGTTTTATTATCATCGGGATCTGGATCTGGATTAAGTTTTACACGTAATACAAAAACAAAATAATGGGAAATTTTCTAAAATTGTTTTTGTAACACGTGTTAAAAGAAGATCCAGATCCAGATCCCGATGATAAAAAAACACACCTAATCTTTACATAAAAGCAAAGGCTGCCAACCTTCAAATAATGAATATTTGTTTATAACTTAGTTCAGCGCCGCCTTAGTTTCAACTTTACGAAACTTTATCTCAACTTTTATATTCACTTTTATACTGCCTTATTTATCGACACTTTGGGGTTGTTGTTGTTAACCGAGGGAAATTTTACTGTGCTAGCTATAGTTTTTTCCAATAAAACACGCCTTATGTCATATATATGGCTAAGAATCGTCGTCATATATATGTTGTCTTATAAATATGTCCATCACATTTATATGACCTTTTGGGGCCACATTTGTATGGCAAACTTGCCATATTTATATGCTAGTGTAATATCGCCTTAACCCGCTTGCGATTACTCGCTCGTGTGGCCTCAGGGTTAGTCTAGATAATATCGATACCTTCCCGTAAGAATGTATTAAGCGACATTTAAAAAAATTTAAAGGCATCGAAAATAACCTCTTGTTCAGTTATTTATTTGTGTATTAAATGGAATAAAAAGATTTGGCACAGGATTTTCAACTCAAAATCCATTTAAAAATCTGTTTATTACAACAAAATACACAAATAAATAATTCAGCAAGAGGTTTTTTAAAATTTTAATTTAATATTTTGTAAATTGCGCTTAATACATTCTTCCGGGAAGGTATCGATATAATAATAAACTGGAGTTAACTTTGGTCCCGATAAAAACGGTAATGCCAAACTACGATTGTCGTTGTGTTATCGATAATTTGTATAGAGATTTTAAATGTTTGTTGGTAAATAATGCAAAACAAAATGGCAGACCAATGCAAAAGGTAAACAAACGTTGAAATGGCCCGATGTCGTTTTTTCGCCAAACTCCATATGGACATGCAAAAAAATCAGCTAGTATGAACAACTATGCCGTGGCCTGAAGTTCCGTTCAGTTCCGTTGCCGCAAAAAATATTTTTGAAGTTCAATTGCGTTGCAGGGGTCAAATTCCGCAAGCGTGAATGATTTCCCGTGTACACAAGGCAAGTGTGAATAAATTTTACTGATAGTGCACAGAGTGCACTTTGGTCCGCTGACGTGAACAGACGTGTGTGATAGATTATCTTGTTTCCAAATTACCTATACGCGGTTTATCCGCAGTAATATAAACAAAATAAACAAAAAACTTTATTTTCCTCTGTGAGATATAGACTCAAAAAGTTGAGGAAAGTAAAAAAACAATATGGGTATTCATACAAACAGCGTAAATGCGTTGTAAACGTTGTAATTTTTAAAACTTCGTAATTCTGTCACAATTTGTATGGAAAATTTGACAGATTTACGAAGTTTAAAACTTTACCACGTTTACGACAACTTTACGCTGTTCCATGAATACCCTTAATAAATACAAAATGTGCCTTTATTGAAAAGTGATAATTCTTACCATATTGATTTAACAAGCGAAAATATTTCCTCAGCTTCAATTATTAAAAGCTTACTCAAAACCAGTTTTGAGAAAGTATATTTGCCTCAAGGTCAAACAACATCAAAAACCGAGATGGCTAGTTTGCCATTGCCAAACTACAACGATTGGACTACTATTATCAGTAAATTGGATCGATCGGCAAGCCACTTCAATAACGATCATAAAAGGAAAAGAAGAAATGAGGAGCCAGTCAATGTCTCTCATGATAATCAATCCAATTTTGACAACAATCCGTTTGGATCTCTTGTAGACCTTGAGCAAATAGAAACCTGCAAAAACACAACCGAAGATGGTACCAGCGAACATCCAAATAATTCCAAAACACAAGCAAACAATACACAAAATTCTTCAGTTAATAAAATTATCTATTTTCACCCCCTATATTCATATTTAGTGCAAACTGCACATTAATTGCTGACTTAATTAAGCTTGCTGCTTCAGAATGCAAAATAAAAGACATTCAATATATATTTGAAAACATTGGTTATCAAAAAACCACAGTATATGTAAATCATTCAAGTGTGCATAGGATGATAATCGACCGACTTCGTGAAAAAGGTTTAGGTGCGTATTCTTTATCTCCAAAGGAGACAAAGAAAGATTCTATTCTACTCAAAGGCCTGCACGGTACACCAACAGAAATTATTCTGAAAGCTCTTACTGGCTGAACAGAATAGAATGCTGCAACTGGAGCTGCAGCTGCAACTGTAATAGCTTCCAAAAAGTGTCATACGTGATTTTTTACGCGCCCACAATACAGCTGTACAGCTTTCTGACATTTTAGTATCGAAAATTCAAATGAAAACAAAAATAAAAATGAATAAGAATGAAAAAGAAGCTAGAATAGCTTTACGTCTTTATGAGTGATTGAAAAGAGTTTAAAAATCACTTTAACCCACATGTAAACACTTCGTTTTGCTCGCAATGTTGAAACGTCAAAAAAGCTGCAAGCAAAAGTTGAAAGTTGGCCAACTTGTCCAGCTGCGTCTGCAGCTGCGTGGTGTTCTGTTTGCATCACTAAATTTGTGTGTATTCAAAATTTTGACGGCTATTCTAGTTGCAGCTCCGGTTGCAGCTCCTTCTCCATTGTGTTCAGCCAGTTAGAGAGTCTGTTCCAAACGTTAAAATTTGCAAAGTATCTCCCTTTTCCACCGCGAGAACAAAAGAACTTAGCATTTAACTAAATATTTTTGTCGTTCAACTTGATGTGGGTGAATCAATCAATGGGTTAGTATGCATTCGAAGTATACTACACCAAAGAGTTTATTAGGAAAAAAAAAATAGTAGACTTGTGATCAGTTGCTACCGTTGTCAAAGATTTGGTCATACCGGTGATTGCTGCGCATATAGTAATCGTTGGGTTGTTTGCGAAGATAATCTCGCTTCTGAAACTTGCATTAAAATATGCAAACCAAAAAAAGAATTAAATCAAGGAGCTTCCAAACGCGGCAAGCTCTCAGAGCTGTCCAGCATATTTAAAATATAGGGAAAGAAGACAAGCCTTATCTCAAAAAGAATTTTTCGTTGAACTAAATAGCAGAAGAGTTCCACAAGATACATTTAGGCAAATAGCCAACCCGAATATTTCTTTACTGATATGGCTAAGAATCCGCAAAACAAACCCACCTCTATTGACCAAAGAAACATCCACGCAGGAAATTTCAATAACTTCTTAAATGAATCCAAAAATCTTTTTAACATTCCGTTCAAAGATCTTTTACTTAAAATCTGGCTCTTTTGGCCAAAATATCAACAACTTAAAATGTTTGCACCTAGAGTTTGTCGCCTCTATAGTTGTATAATGGCCTCAAATAACCTTTATATTAGGTGTTTTTTTTTGCAAGCCCGAGGGAATCGGACGAAAAAAACGACATCGGGGCTTAGCGACGCCATTACAGAAAAAAAATGGAGTTTCCATGCAAACTATCATTAACATGTATTAAATTCGTGTCTGTAACACAGTTTTTATCTGGGCTTAAGTTAAGCCCCGAAAATTCTCTGGGCTTAGCTAAGCCCGAAGGGGCTTAGTTTGTTAGAACAAAGAAATATCAACCAGCGCTCTGGCAATGCCCTGCCAGTGACAGAACAATTTACATTTATTTTATACTTGGCAATACTGTTTTTGCTTTTTGAATTCAAACGACTGAATATGTCATTATCCTTTTTCTTACATTCATTCACTCTTCTTTTGTTAAAATAAACTTTTTACTTAAATATAGATTTGTTTTGCGTTTTCAATTCATCAGGTTATGGGCCCAGTCCCAACACGAAGTATAAATTGTTAAGAATAATTAAAAAAAAAAAAAAATTAAAGAAGCAATGTCGAACAGCATGAATTCCATCAGGCCACTCGTCAGTGACAACTATGATACGTGGGTCATGCAAATCGAGGCCGTGATGGTAAAAGCTGGAACCTGGAAGCAAGTTAATGGCGCAGCACCGAAACCCGAACTTGTTGAAAACAACGATAAGTCCAAAAAAGATCTTCAAAGGTGGTTGGATGATGACGCGAAAGCAAAGTCAGACTTGATTATTGCCATCGATCCGAGTCTATTGCGTCTCGTTAAAGGATTGGACACGGCAAAGAGTGTCTGGGAGCGATTAAAATCTGAATTTGCTTCCACGGGGCCAACGAAGAAGGCAACATTGCTGAAACGTGTGGCTACATATAAAATCCAGGAAGGCGACGATCTGCGAAAGAATTTGATGGAATTCTTCGATGCAGTGTCACAACTAAAGTGTATGGACGTTGATATACACGAAGAGTTGTTGTCGATTCTTTTATTAAATGGATTGCCACCGAGTTTCGAGCTGTTCAAGTGTGCAATGGAGTCTCACGACAACCTTCCGAAGCCCAGTATTCTGAGAGAGAAAATTCTCGAAAAGTACGATGCAACAAAGCAACGTAAGGAAGACGACAGATCCGAAGCAATGTATGTCCGGCGAGGTGCTAGTAAGAGCAAATCGAAATTCGAACAAGGAGCGCAGCAACAAAAGCATAGCAATGCGAGTGATCGTGACACATCTTTTAAGTTCAGATGCTATAAATGTCATGAACTTGGTCACAAGGCGTCCATGTGTACGAAGAACATCAGACCGAAGTACCCTTCACGATGTGAATCGTCAGCGAAAGCAGAAAGTACATTTTATATGATGGAAGACCAAGCTTTGGGGATGCAGAGGAGTGAATTTGAAAGACGATGGTGTCTGGACAGCGGTTGCACGTCTCACATGTGCAACGATGAGAGTCTGTTTACATCCACATCCTCTGCGATGCAGGGAAAGCTGCTGCTTGCAAACGATTCCAGTACGAATGTCGATGCGAGAGGAGCTATAAGGATTGTCACTACAGACGGGATGTCTGAGAGGTCAGTAAAACTAGAAAACACACTATTGGTAAAGAACCTTCGAACTAACCTATTATCTGTTGCGAGGATAACCGACCATGACAACACCATAACGTTCGATAAAGAGAAGGCAATCGTCCGAGGAGATGACGGTGAAGTTAAGGTAGTTGCGAGCCGAGTTGGACAACTGTACTATGTCCAAGAAAGTACAACACAAGCGTGTATGGTGGATGTGGGTGAATCCAAGCTTGACTTATGGCATCGCAGGCTCGGTCACCTGAACGAACGAGACCTTCTGGATATGCATCGAAGAAGTGTGGTGACTGGACTTTCTCTGAACGAGAGTGAAAAGCTTGGTACTTGCAGCGTATGTCTCAGCGGAAAGATGACCAGGTTGCCGTTTCCCAAGAAATCAAATAGAAGTACAAACGTTTTGGATCTTGTGCACACTGATGTGTGGGGACCTTCCAGAGTTGACTCTTTAGCAAAGTCGAGATATTTCGCCACTTTCATTGACGATTGCAGCCGTTGGTGTGAAGTAAGGTTTTTGAAGCAGAAAAATGACGTTTTTCGTGCTTTTAAGGATTACAAAGCACAAGTTGAGACACAAACTGGTCGAAAAATAAAATGCTTGATGTCAGACAACGGAGGAGAGTTCTGCAACCATGAATTTGATGAGTTCCTACGATTGAACGGAATAAGAAGACGACTTACAATCCCACATACGCCACAGCAAAATGGTGTGGCGGAACGGAAAAATCGAACGCTTGCTGATATGGCAAGGTGCCTCCTAATCCAATCTGGTGTTGAAAACAAGTTTTGGGCAGAAGCAATTGCAGCATCTAATTACTTGCGGAACCGATGCCCTACAGTAAGTTTGAATGGACGCACACCGTTTGAGTTCTGGAACAAAAGATTGCCAGACCTAAGGCATCTAAAGGTTTTCGGTGCAAGGACTTTTGTTCTTGATAAAGCTCCTGGTAAGGACAAATTCGAAGCGCGTTCAATGGAGGGTATCCTGGTTGGGTACTCTGAAGTATCCAAGGGTTATCGTATATGGATCCCCGAAAAGCAGAAGGTAGTCATTACGAGAGACGTCAAGGTTATAGAACATGATTTAGTTGCTGTGAAAAGTCAAGAAAAACATGTAACTATTCCAAGTGACGAAACTACAATTGAACTGGAGCCAGCTTCAATGGATTTGGATACACATGATGACTTTGAGCCTCCAATGGCGAAGAAAAATGTGCGTGAAGCTTATGAAACGCGGTCTGTTTCGAAGTTGGCCAAGCAGAGACAAGTCAAACAACCAACAGAAGACGATGCTGATGCCGAAGATGAAACTGGCGATGAAGATTACGATGATGCCTTAGAAGGAGATGAAGTCGAGATGGCGAACATTGGAGAGTTGTCACTTGAGGATGCGATGTCTGGAGCAGAAGCAAAAGAATGGCTGGAAGCAATTAAAGAAGAGATTCGAGCGCTTATCAAGAATAATACGTGGGACCTAGTCGAGCGTCCAGTGAGCAGAAGTGTTGTGACTAGCAAAGTTGTTCTACGAAATAAAATGAACGCAGATGGTTCTTTGGAACGAAAGAAGGCTCGTGTCGTTGCTCGAGGTTTCACGCAGCGCAAAGGAATCGATTTTGAGGACACCTTCGCTCCTGTAGCCCGCCTCGAATCAATCAGACTTCTGATGGCTCTTGCAGTCCGTGAGAATTTGAAAGTTTATCAAATGGATGTCGTGGCAGCATATCTAAACGGCGAGTTGGAAGAAGAAATCTTCATGGAAACTCCAAAGTATCTTCAGCAGTCGTTGCAAATGCTTGCAAGAGAGAACCGAAACAATGATGGTGTGACGAAAAAGGCCAAACAAATGCTGCAAAAACTCGAGAATGGCGATTGTGTGTGTCGATTGAGGAAAGCGTTGTATGGTCTGCGGCAGGCTGGACGACAATGGCACAAAAAGTTAGACGAAACACTGCGTAGACTTGGCTTGAAACCAGCTGCTAATGACACATGTTTTTACTTCAACACAGATGAAGAATTCACCATCGTTGCAGTGTACGTCGACGATATCCTGTACGCCTCAAAAAGTCAAAAGACATTAAAGTACATACGTGATGGACTTGCTGCAGCATTTGAAGTGAAGGATCTCGGACTGGCGCGATTTTGTTTGGGCGTCGAAATCATTCAAAGTGAAGGCGAGATTAAACTGAAGCAGCAAGCATACATCAGAGAAATACTGAAAAAGTTCAACATGGACGAGTCGAAACCAATAAGTACACCGAGCGACACAAAGTCAAAATTACCTGCTGGGAAATGTGAAACTGAACAGCGTCAAAGCGAAAAACCCTATCGTCAACTCATCGGATCGCTTATGTACTTGGCAATTGCAACCAGGCCAGACATAGCGTTCACAGTCAATCGTTTAGCACAATATAACGAAACCTATCAAGATGTGCACTGGTCAGCTGCGAAGCGTGTTCTACGCTATTTACGAGGAACGGAATCCTACGGGCTCACTTACACCAAGGATACTTTGGGTCTTCGAGGATACTCGGATGCTGATCATGCGAACGACGAGACCGATAGAATATCATACACCGGATACGTTTTTGTATTGAGCGGAGCTGCAATTACCTGGCGTTCCCAGAAACAAAGGTCAGTAGCTATTTCAAGTACTGAAGCAGAGTATGTAGCATTGTCCGAGTCATCGAGAGAAGCAACATATCTTCAGAACCTTATGACCGAGATGAATTTGCCTCAACTCACCAAGATAAGTATTGGAACAGACAACCAAGGCGCAAAACACATAGCTGAGAATGCAGTCTGTCATTCACGAACAAAGCATATTGCGACCAGATACCATTTTATCCGGCAGCTCCTACATGATGGAAAAGTAACAGTCATCTACACCCCAACTGAAACGATGCCAGCGGACGTGTTCACCAAGCCACTTCCTGGACCAGCCCACTACAGATGTATGAAAGACATCGGTATATCAACTTGTTAAAAAGCGCTGATTGAGGAAGGCGTGTTAGAACAAAGAAATATCAACCAGCGCTCTGGCAATGCCCTGCCAGTGACAGAACAATTTACATTTATTTTATACTTGGCAATACTGTTTTTGCTTTTTGAATTCAAACGACTGAATATGTCATTATCCTTTTTCTTACATTCATTCACTCTTCTTTTGTTAAAATAAACTTTTTACTTAAATATAGATTTGTTTTGCGTTTTCAATTCATCATAGTTGTTGTTGTTTTTAACATGTAAATTGCTTAGCCCCGACGTCGTTTTTTTCGTCCAATCCTATTCGGGCAAGGAAAAAAAAAACACCTATTATTTGTATGAATTTTAACTCTATAATTTCTCATGAACGACGACTTGCACTTTTGAACATTTTTAAAAGTGACAAGCCAGACATTTATTTTCTCTCCGAAACCAGACTTTGTAGGAGACATAGACCGGATTTGGAAGGTTATAATCATTGAATAAATATAAATAGAAGTGACACCGCATTACTCAAAGCGATACTAGAAGGTGTTGGCCAATAGAAACAAATAAATAGAAATTGTGAAACTTTTGCGTACGCAAACCAATTCTCAAAGGGGTATTTATTTATTTAATATTTCCTTTATTACTGGTTTCCATGACGATTATGGGTCAATTTATTATTTTGTATTTAAATTTTGTTTACAATTTGTGTTATAAGGTATGGTGGTATTGGTTGCTTTTGTTTTTTTTTGTTGCCATGACTATGATTTTTCAAGCTAAGCAGAAGATTTTATTTTTCTTATTGAAATATAGAACAAAATTATTTGAGGATAGTCTTATTATTATTTCATAATGTGTTTAGATACAAACAAAAATATATGTGGGAAGTTTAGAGACTTGTTGATTTTGATTATTTATGCAGGGCGGAGGGTTCATTTTCATTTAGTTTCTCGTATAATTTCTGTGAAAAATAGTTTTTGCTCTCAGATTTTAATTTAGGGATGTAGCTTTGTACATATGTACCGTACATACATATTTACTGGCTCAATAGAGTAAGTCATATTTTAAACAAGACGAACACTTTGTTTTTGAAAACGTTTGGTCACCTTCCGGAAGCCAAAGTGCGTGGCTTCAACCATAAGAAGTGCAGCAGGTCTATTGCTAGGACATTACATATAACATCTTCCTCAGAAGCTCTGATTGATGTCTTTAATATCATAATCTCTCTCCTCTGTAGGAGCATCCACGCATATGAAGTTTTAGTTGGTGAATTCAGACCAGAAGCGATTTGTTATGAAGGAACAAATCAAAACTAACCTACAACTTGCATGCTAAAAATACAATTTGACTGGCCTAAATCGCAATGTAACGAAAACGATGGATTTTGAACGATAATAGTGAGCTAATCATGAGGCCTCAGTGGCGCGGTGTGTTGTTTATTGGCTTCTGAATCACTTGGTTCATGGTTCACTGCCACATTACGGCAAAGGGCTGTTCAATAAATATGAGCAAAACGAAATACTCGTGAAATAGCTATAACTCAATGCTAAACAGCTCAGTGGTAACACACACAGGTTGTTGTTGTTCATTCAAAATTATTGGAAATTTAGCCAAATTTTTTAAAAATAGTGATGGGGCGTTTCGACAAAAGGATGCGTATGTGCTTTATTGTTTTCTGAATGACTTTTAATTAAAATAATAATTATCCTGATATAAATTAGTGAACTAGTAACAATTCCGACATTTTATTGAAATTAGTTCCTAATTTTAAGTTCGAAACGATTTTACTTGCTCAATAGTTGTTGTATTAATTTGGAGTTCTCCTATATTTATATGGCCATAACATCTAAGAATCACATTATTTCAATTATTATTTAGTCAATCAAAAAAATTATGTCAGTCTCAAACAAAGTAAAAGTTTTCTAAAAATTATAAGTTGTTGCTAATCATAACCTTATAACTCTATAAGATAATCTGCATCAGGTTTGTCTAGTAATAGCGTAAACAACATCTTTGAATATGCCCCAATAAGTTCTTAATTTAGATAAACAACACGCCTGCACCGTCACTGATGTCATAAACAAAATTGTAATATAGGTAGTACAAGAATTTAGTCTGTTATATCTCTTTTTTTTCAATTCCTCGATTTTCGATTCATTCGATATCAAAACGCACGTACCAGACGCATCCACAGCCAAACTAGCTGTTAATATAAGCGCTCAAAGTAAATGACGGTAATGTTTTTATTTTTAGTTCTTATACTTACATCTTAACATCTACTTAATTATTTATTCAAAAGCCTTAATAGACCTTAAACTTGAATATGTATATTTAAAATAGCTTTTTATGGCCTTTAGTCCAAAAAGTGGCGTTTCGTCCGGCTTACCCACTTGGACTCATCAGTGACATAGTGCGGGCCTTTGTCATACGCAATTTGTATTAAGTTCAGTTTAACTTTTTGGCAAAAAACCATTGTAAACTATATCTAACAAGATTAGAGTTCCTAACCATTAAGCTGGAAGTTTTTTTGGCCGGGGCCGGGAATAGCTCCTATAAGGTTTTTTACTTACAAATTCTATATAGTACTACTGAAATAAATCAGCCAAGCAGGACTAAGCATTAAGGATTGGACTTGTTGAATTATTTTTTTCAGTAGTATATAGAAGTTGCATTATGTATACAAAAACCTTCTTATCTTTAAAATATTCATCATAAAATCGAACGATTTTCTAAAAATTAATACAAAGTTTTTGGCGTTTGGAAATTCTGTGTACCAACCTATATTATTCTCCCATGCTTATCTCAAAAAAGTGGTACTAGAATATAGCTTATTTTATCTCCTGTATATTGAGAACTTTATCCAAATGATCAGATCAATTGAACTCAAGTTGAATACCTCAGCAATGCTATGCAGATTTCGTATCAAGAAAATCAGTAAATTTATTATTTATATACTAAGCTTTGAAAAAAATTTTAAATTGAAAAGGCAACGAAAATCATTCAAAACTACAAATTCTAAAGAAAATTTAAATTTCATATTAGAACACAACTAACATCCGAAGCAGACACTACAATCGTCCTGACACCCATCGTTTCCATAGCAATTCATAATAAACAAAAATAACAAACAATGCTATTATTGAAAAATTCCCTTTCGAATACACCAACTTTTTATAATTAAGGAAATTAATTTTATGTTATACACCAACCTCATCATAATATTTAAAGCGAAAGCAGAGCTACTAGAAAATGATGCGGACATTTTGCCCGGTGTCACCTTCTATTTATATTTATTCAATGGTTATAATATTTTAAGAAACTATTCAGGAAGAGGAACTGCAATCGTTCTTAAACAAAACTTTTAATTTCAAGCTGTTCCCTTCCACAGCGACATCTTTTCAGTATGCTTAGCAACTGTGACTTTTCATAATTCAAGAGGCTCTGACTTTCGACTATTGTTGGGAAGCATATACGCACCTGGCAGTTGTGGTTATAATCTACAAAGGGACCTCGACAGGCTCTACTTTTCTTTAACAACAACTTCTTTTGATGCTTTAATTGTCGGTGGGGACTTCAATGCACGCCATCGCCATTGGGGGGATAGAGTTATAAGTAAAAACGGGAACTTACTTAGTTCACTACTGGTTTTTTAATGGTGCATTTTAAAACCTTCACCTTATTCCATCTGATGGACCGACCTTTCCTCGGTCCTCTTCATTTATTGATTTCTTCTTTCTTTCCTCAAAGCTAAAAAATGAAGTTACCTCTGACACTTCGTCACCCCAGTATTGGAGTGACACATTTGCGTTTTTGTCATTTTTGAGTTAGGAATGCTTTATAAGAGACAAAAAGGAGATCTTTCTTTTGGTGCAATTAAATCTATCCTATCTCTATTACTGTCAAAGATATCAGTGTTACAAATGAGCTATATGCACTTTTGGAAATAAATGGTCAGTATTGGTCTGCCATATAAGCCTTTGTATGAGAAGGTCATATTTTTGTATGAATTTTTCTGAAATTTTTTAAGTATTTTAAATGACCTATACATACAATTGAACTAAGATTATGTTTTATTTGCAAACACAAATTCAGTGCTTGAATGATCTATACATACAATTCTTACTCAAAAGTGCTTCATATGCATAATAATTTTTCAGTGTTTAAATGATACATACAAGCCAAACTCCAAATAAAATTTTCAACCATTGAAAATAATTTCAGTGCATAAGCGATACATACTATACAGTCGCTTTAAGAAATGCCATATAGGCAGTTACTGTTGTTCAGTATCTAAATGATACATACATACAATTCATTTCTCAAATGCCTTAAACGCTTTGTAGTTGGTAGTATTTAAATGACACATACATACAGTCGTTTGTTCTTCGTTTCTTCTCACAATTTAGTGTATAATAATAATTATTAGTGCCACGTTTACACAATCCTGGTCTGAAACCGTTAACTTTTTGGCTGCATTTCAATGTGTATTTGCAATACATGCAAAGAATAGAACATAGTTATTGGCGCATGGCTGGTAATACAGATTAAACAATAACATAAATCATAACACATTCCATCCCAGACGAGCGAAGAAAGAACGTCGATTATGAGTAATGCGGGCAGCGATAGGTAAAAAGTTTTATTATTTTGTTGATTTGTCTTGTCTTTTTATCCTTACTGAACGTTGCGATTTTTATTGAAGGTCATCCTCTCCTGCGGAAGAAGTTTCTGAGGAGGTTTTATGTGCATTGAAAGATATATTTCCTTGCAACGGGAAAAATGTCTCAAATGGTAATTCGAGAATTGTCGAGTGTGAACCAAGCGCATTATAACTTTTACTTAATTATCATAGATACAGATTCATTTCTTGATCCCTTAATCGGAAACCAAAGTCATATGGACCCAGAGGAGGAACAAAAATTTGAAAAACTCGTACTTGACATAGAAAAAAACATTGCATCCGTTGCAAGGATTTTAGATATGGAAGTTATAACACCAATAAAGCATTGTCCAGTCCAGTTGGAGGGTGTATGTAATATGAAGAGGTTGTATTATTTAACAATCGTTGTTAACTAGTACATCTGATTTTCGTGTATCTATTTCAGTTATAGTATGGATACGGAGAGCGTTTTAGAAGATTTTGACTCAGATGATTCTATGAAAGACCCCAATTATTTTTTTGATGAAAAGTCGAATTCCTACAGTGAATCTCAGCAATCCGACAATGATGCTCCAGCTGCAAAAAAATTAAGAAAAATAGAGCTTTAAAATCTCCATTTTTTGATCCAGAACGAAGTGTGTCTCATTCCCAACAGGATTTGTTACCGTCCACATTATCATACCAGGAAACAGCAGTTACTCCTCTCTATGTTCAAGCAACAAACGATAAAAATACGCCACCATCACGTAAACGCAAAATACATAAAGCAAATTGGAAGTGCAACGTACGGAACCAAAATCGTCAATAGGGTAAGGTGTATACTGATTACAAAGGGGTAGTACGACCTCCGAAAACTTTAAAGACCGTTGATTGTAAGTCATGTGTATTTTTATGCGACACAAAATTTGACTATGAAGAAAGGCAAGAGATACATAATGCATTTTGGAGCCTGGATGATAAGTCGAAAAATTTTTTGTATGCCCAGTTTACAAGGAAGGACCCTGTTAAACGAAAATCAAAGAAAACTCCTTTAAAAAAACGTGAGTAGGCGAGAGGGGGGCACCCTAGGACACTTTTTACAAAAAACAACCTGGAACACTCATACATCACAATATAAAATTTATTCTTGAATGACGTTGTTCTTTGGTATTTTTCCTTCGATATAGATGCCCTTTCATACCTTAGTTTGTATTTTATACATATAAATTTTTCTATTTAAAAAACTGTTATTACTGTCCAAATCTGCCCCCCTAGGGGGGTAGTTTTGGACAGCCCTGGGGCAGTTTTGGACATGCCTTGAAAAATGCATTCAATAAATTTTTATTCCTTATTAAATAATAATACATTATTTCAAAACATAACATTAGTTAAAATAAGTTGTAGGAGATTGTCTTTCTCTAATACCTTTGCGTACTGGAAAGGAAAATGATTTGCTTGAAGATAAACCAAGCCATAATTAATTTTCGAAGATTTGATGAAATAAACGTCTATATCTTCTTCCGAGGTGCTAAATACTTGGGCGACAGTATGTTTTTAACTGTATCCAATGTTCAGTTTTTGAAACGCTATTTATTATATTTAATTTTAGTCTGGTTTGTACATGTCCAAATGTGCCCCTCTCCTACTGTCCAAAAGTGCCCCAAGTAGACAAACAAACTAATTTTTTATTTCTTTTTTAAACAATGTTAAATAATTAAAATATTGTTTAATAAATCATCACAAAATAACTAAATATGATAGTAAAGAACTTTTTTCGCGTTGATTCCAGCTAGTTTTTTTCTAAAATGTTTACGTCTTAGATCGAAAAAAAATACAACAGGTACCGGAAAACAAACATTTATTTTTAATTATTTTTTAAAAGCTGATATCGTCCCAAATGTCATCAGATATCTATTTGAGGAAGAATTGCCACTGTAAAATTGTAATTGAGTATTAAAAAGTATTTGTTTTGATACTTTTTTGGCCGTTGTCCTGAGCTGCCCCTGTCCTAAACTACCCCCCTCTCCCCTATAGCTATCGATATTTCTTTTCATATGGCGATGAGCTGGTTCGTGTTTGCAAAAAATTTTTTTTGAGCACTCTTGATATCAGTGCTAAACGGATTCAATGGTTTTATAATAACAAACACGATGAAGTAACAGGTATTCCTCGGAGTCCCAAGAAAGGAAAAAATATAAAGAAAAAAATACCAGAGCATAAAATTGAGGAAATTAAGCAGCACATAGAGAGCTTTCCTTGTGTCGAATCTCACTATTGCAGAGCAACCACAAAAAAAGGATATCTGGGTTCTTATTTAAATATTACGAAAATGTATAACTTATACAAAGAAATATTCATTTTAATTTATTTTATTAATTTAACGGATTTACCGCGATAATTTAATTCAAAAAATTGAATTGAAATTGATAGCCCGACGTTTCGACAAGGTTCCACTTGTCGTGGTCACGGGTTAACTGAAGTTGCGAAGGAATACCTGTTAAGAAGCATGTTTACTTTAAAATTTTCAACGAATGTTTTAATTTAGGCTTTCATATGCCTAAAAAGGATCAGTGTGATTTATGCTCGGAACTAAAAAATAAAGGTGATTTGACAGAAATAGAAACGGAAAAACTCAGGGTGCATGAGGAGAATAAACTTTTGGCCAAAAATGAAAGAGATTCAGATAGGAAAAGCAAAGTTGTTTCTACTGCGATAGTAACGTAAGACCTGAAAAATGTGTTTGCCTTACCCAAAGCTGAAGTTTCCAGCTTTTATTATAAAAGAAAGTTTGCAGTCTACAATTTAACCGGTCACTGCAATCTGAACAAGGTCACATACTGCTGCATTTGGACCGAAGCGCAGAGTGGTCGGTCTGGAAACGACCTCGCAAGCGCACTTTACAAAATATTACAAACCGTCGTAGACGATCTTCCAGACGTAACCAAAATTATTTTGTGGTCTGATAGTTGCGTTGCACAAAACAAAAACCGTGTTAACAGCACTATGCTCTTAAATTTTTTGCACAGGAACCCTCAAATTTTAAATATAACGCAAAAGTACTCGGAGCCGGGCCACTCCCAGCTCCAAGAAGTTGATAGTGTCCACTGTCCACAGTGCCATTGAAAGGCATTTGTGAGGTGTGTCACTTTACAGCCCACTTTCATTGGTTCAACAACTCCTAAAAATTAAGTACGAGAAAGTGCATTTGCAAATCATGCAAATGCAAGATCATCACTTTTTCAACTTTGCTGCAGCATCAAAGAACTTGGTCATGCCACCGTTCTGCAAATTAAAAACTTTAAAATATAGCTCAAAAGACCTTTGTGTAATAGAACACAAAAACAGTTTATCAAATGAGGTTCCTTTTGAGAAAATTATTTTATTTAAAAAACCTAAGAATGGCCCAGCTCCTTCCATTTTTGTTTTAAAGCCTCTTTCATCCCAATGGTTGTTAACAGAAGAAAAAAAGGAAGATTTAAAGTCAATGCTTAAGTACATGAATGCGGTTGACGTGGCATATTATAATGCCATTTTTGGAAAGAATCAAGCCTTTAAAGATGCTATTGTAAGTACACCTGAGACTGAAAAAATCAAAGAAGTTACTCCAAGGAGAACAACACGTAAAATTAAAAAAAAATTGTGATCAAAAAGACAATACCAAAAGTATTAATTAATTTTTATTTATTTATTTAATGAACAAGAAATGTTACCTATTGAAGTGTTATTTAGTTGACATACATAGCTTTTATGTTTTTGAATTATTATTTATTTATGTATATATTTTTAAAACTGATGAATTAAAAGTTGATAGAATACTCATAATCTTGTTTTATTATTTTTCATCTGAAGGCACTAAATTAATTTATTATAATATTCCAAAAAGCTGAAATATTGGATTTTTAGATCTCAGTTATGAACGAACCTTATTATTTTACAGAATTGTTTTTCTTTGAAACGGTAACTAACCTTATTTTTTACATTAAAAAATAAGTTTAACAAAAAAAGCAATAAGCAAAATAAAATAACAGTAGTTTAAAAAAATGCTTTTATTTTAACTTTTGTATGAAAATATGCCACATACGCATCGAAAAATCACAATCTCGTTCCGTATTTAAATGCCATATAGGTTGGCCAAAAAGTGCCTCATACCATACAAAAACACATTATTTGAAAAAAAAATTATGCCTCATATGCAATTTCCTTTTTTTTAACTTGAGATTACAAAAAAAACTAATGGACCAATTCAAACAAGAATAAAGCGTAAAGTAGAACTCAATAGGAACTAAATTTATAAATTTGTTCAATGGTTATTTTAGGAAAGGTGTTAGTTTTATTCGCATTCAAACTTAAAACGTGGTTTTCTCGAAACTAGGTTTTTGTCGTTTAGATCACTCCAATACTGGGGTGACGACTTGCTCAACGTTTGTAACGCCATCATATCATTTTGGTATTTCTAAAGTACTTCAATCGAAGAACCAGAAGCAATTCTTTTTGCAGATGACACCTTGATAACAGCTAGTGATGTCAGACTACAAAAAGCATTGTTGAAAATTGAACGAAAACTTCTTGTTTGTTGATTACTTTCATAGATTGGGCTTGAATATTAATTGCCAAAAGTGTAGTTTTATATGTTTTTGGAATGCAAGTGGGAAGGGCCATCGCCTGGCTTTAAAGGACAGCAAAACACTTTCACTTAAAATAAATAACAATATTATTATTATTAAAAGAAATACCTGGGGATTCACTTTCATAAATAGGTTCCTTTTTAATAAGCATGCACGAAAGGTGCTATCTAAAGCAAAAGTTGTTACTGCTACACTAAAACCAGTACTGCACTCTAGAGCAATGTTCAAAAATACAAAAGTACTCATATATAAATCTTTAATTCGTCCAATATTGACTTTCGGATTCTGTTCATGGTTTACTATTTCTCCAACAATAGCAAAAGAGATCGAACAATTTGAAAAGGAAATAATCCTGAGATTTTGCTGCGGGAAATTTAGATGGGCACACAAAAAATACTTCTCGAATAAAATAATTTATGAAAACTTGTTATGTAACGCCACTTCTTACGTATATAATCAATCTCACGAAAAATAAACTCCAGCGTACCGAACATCATCCGAATGCTTTGATTAAATCCTTGTTTGATTCAAACCTAACAGATTGCTTTGAAAGCGACTACTATATATCTCCTTTTCTAAATGACAGTTCTCTGTCACTTATTTCTGTTTCACCTGATGTAAATACAGGGTCAACGATTCCTTTTTACGAGAGGGCCTCACGCCTTAACTTGAAAGGATCATCATCATCGTGTCCTGTAACCCCGGCTGGGGCATAGGGCGTCAACAAAACGTCTCCATCCTTCACAGTCTGCTGCAAGGTACTTTAGCTGTGGCCACGTCTTTCTCTGGGATTCTGTCCTGCGCCACAATTCCTCATTTGATATCATTTGTGGCCAGCAAATCTTTAGGATGTGGCAAAGACAGCGATTCACAAAAGCCTGCAATTTCTTCGAAATGATAGACGTGACTTTCCAGGTTTCACAAGCATATAACAGCACGGATTTGACATTGGATTCGAAGAATCTCAACTTAGTGCGTAAGGAGATTTGACTTGATTTCCAGATTGGGGACAGAGTACCGAAGGCAGCACGAGCCTTATTTATTCTACTTTTAATGTCCAGATCCGTACCATCGTTTGCAGAAACAATACTGCCAAGGTAGTTAAACTGTTCCACTACTTCAACTGGCATCTCCTGTAGAAAATACACTGCTGTGAGGAGCGGCCTGTGAGCATTTTTTTGTCTTTTTGCTGTTTATTCTGAGACCACTCGACTCTCCCTTCACTTGCAGTGTTTGGCACATCCCGTTCAGCCCACTGATGTTATTTGCCAGTAAACATATGTCATCGGCTTAGTCTAAGTGACTGAGTCTTTCGAACGGTCTCCATTGAATGCCATTTCGCTTAGCTGTACCAACACTGGCCGTCAATACGTCGTTCATCGCCAGCAGGAAGAGAATTGGCGATAGAACATCCCCTTGTCTCACACCCTGTTGCACTACGAAGGAGTCAGACAGCTGCCCATTGTGCGAAACAAAACACCTTGCGTTGTTGTAGAACTCTTTAATAATGGCAACCATTTTTGGTGGAATTCCTCTACCAAGCAACGATATCCATACACATTCTCGGTTAACTTGTTCAAAGGCCTTCTCAAAATCCACGAACATGAGGTAAAGCGGTGATTGAAATTCCATCGACTGCTCGAGGACGATACGCAGGGTGTTAATATGGTCGACACACGATCGACCACTGCGGAAGCCCGCTTGATGCCTCTTGAATGTAGACTCGATTATATCCTTTATTCGTTCGAGAATGATGGTTGCTATTAGTTTTGGGAAAACGGACAAAACATTGATACCACGCCAATTGTTGCAATTCTTTAGGTCACCTTTCTTTGGCAACTTAACAATCACACCATCCTTGCAGTCCCTGGGATAGCTCTGGTTTTCCCAAATGCTTTGTATCAACGGATGTAAAATACTAGCCGCTGTTACGGGATCGGCTTTCAGGAATTCAGCTGGTATTCCGTCCAGTCCAGCTGCTTTGTTGTTTTTGAGGAGATTTATTGATGTCTGGATTTCCGACGGGGTTCGATGTCAATACCCCTATAGGACTTGCGCATCTCGTTTAGTTGGGGCACTTCAGCACTCTGCTCAACTGAATCCTCATTTAGCTGGGCACAAAAACGGTCCTTCCATCTACGAAGCTTATCCTCAATTGATACCAAAAGTGTGCCATCCACATTTTCCCGGTAACATCTTTGGCTATTTAGTACAATTCCCGGATATCTCCTCTTCTGGCAGCGATTTCCGCATTATCTGTGAGTCCATCTAACCTCACCCTCTTGTCACGTCTCACACAGCAATAGACCATCTTATGTGCCATGCGGTACTCTCTTCGCGAGTCAGCCTTTCGTTGAACATCTGCTTCGGCATTTACTTGGATTTTCAACGATTTGCGAAGTTCGATCTTATCCCAGGTGTCTTGGGATATCCAAGAGTCTCTTCATCTCATTCGCTTGGGTACAGTTTTGGATCCGGCCTCCATAAAAACACTTTTAATTTCACCCCACATCTCATCAATTGTTCACCATTTTCATTTCGTGACCCCAAGCCATTTCTTCCCATCACGCGTTCCAGTCCGTAATTGTCTGAACCGACTTGGGCATTAAAGTCTCCCATAACGACTATGATGTCGGCTCTGGGAACACTACTGTAAACCGAGTTAAGATGAGTGTAGAACGCGGTTTTGTCTTCCTCGGTCGCTTCATTTGTGGGGGTGTAGCACTGAATAATTGTGACGTTACGAATTTTTAACATACATAAGCATACGATTAATAACATACATAAGCTCAGATTTGACAGGCACACCCGCCTTTTGTATGATCAAACACATAACTGCTCGAGGCCACCCACTATGGGAAAACAGACGCCTTTTGTAGCCGCCCAATATGGGTTACAGACGCTACCTGCTGCTGCCGTTGGCTTTTTATCAAAAAAAAAAAGCTCCTCCGCCACCAGACTATCATGCCGTTGACCGCCACCTGCCCTGCAGTTCATCCGTCTTAGGGGGCTTTTAACCATCCCAAGGACGAGTTTGTGCCCTGACCAGCATTGCTGGATTGTCTGCTTATCTCGGCATCCATTCGGTCCCCTTGCACGTTAGCGTTACCCGCCCTCTACCACGTGGAGGTGTGCATAGGGATTTTCCAACCAATGAGCCTAGGGCCATATGGCGTCCTAGCACTCTCAAGTACTTTAGAAGGCTAAACTTGAGAGGATAGATTGTTACTGATGGGATGAACGCGCACCCTTAAACCTGAGATATGAAATGCTATGCGAATGCAGCTTCAAAATTATTTTCTACTATATTTTGCTCTTTCTAATAATCATCATGGTGTCCCACTCTAGCATTGTTCTTTGAGATTCAAATTTGCTTTTAACGATTTTGTATCTTGTTATGTATCTTTTTGTCGAAGCGAAGCTAAGTGGTTGCACTAAATTTTTAGTAATCTGTTCAATTATAATATTTTTGAAATTAAACTCATTAAAATTCATTTTTCCATTCTTTAAACAAACTTGTATTTATTTTGAGTAATAAAGTAATTGATTCAACTTAAAAATAGTGCTTTAAAGTTACTGGGAGTAACATTTCTAACAGCCAAATTAAAAAACGCGGAATAGCGAAGGGTTAGCATTATTCCTTGGATTAAGTGCGAAATGTTACTAATAAAACAAAATTTCTGCTATGTGACGTTTACTATGCTAAACCACCGAAGCAGATGGTTTAGCGAAGGAATAAGCAGCCAGACTATTTTTTGTATTGGTGTTGGTATCAGAAGATTTACCTTTTCAATAACATTTTTTGTCTATGCACAATGATTTCGCTATGTTCTGAAGAATATAAAGCAAAAGGTTATTTATAAATGGTTTAGTTTATTTTTATGAGCTTACTTTGTCTTTGGTGCTCCAACTCTCGCTTCTTTTTCTTTTTTAATTAAATTTACCATAACACCTACTTATAATTTAGATAGACATAAACAAGAAAATTCTTAGGTGTGTTTGGTTACTTGAAATTTTAAGATGTCAAAACCCATAGGGAAAAAGCCCAAGCTTCCGAAACTTGGTACAAATTTCAAGATACTTAACAGGCCTCGCACGGTAAACGTCACTTTACTATTCTACGAATATAGATTTCTTTTATATTAATAAAAAACGCTTATTCTACCTTTATTCCACGATTTTACTAAACCACGGAATAAGAGTTAAGCCACGGGTTAAAATTTCTCATTAAAAAAAATTTATATTCGTGGAATAGTAAAGTGACGTTTACCGTGCGAGGCCTGTTAAGTATCTTGAAATTTGTACCAAGTTTCGGAAGCTTGGGTTTTTTCCGTATGGGTTTTGACATATTAAAATTTCAAGTTACCAAACACACCTAAGAATTTTCTTGTTTATGTCTATCTAAATTATTAGTAGGTTTTATGGTAAATTTAATTAAAAAAGAAATAGAAGCGAGAGTTGGAGCACCAAAGACAAAGTAAACTCATAAAAATAAACTAAACCATTTATAGATAACCTTTTGCTTTATATTCTTGAGAACATAGCGAAATTATTGTGCATAGAAAAAAAATGTTATTGAAAAGGTAAATCTTCTGATACCAACACCAATAAAAAAAAATAGTCTGGCTGCTTATTCCTTCGCTAAACCATCTGCTTCGGTGGTTTAGCATAGTAAACGTCACATAGCAGAAATTTTGTTTTATTAGTAACATTTTGCACTAAATCCATGGAATAAGGCTAACCCTTCGCTATTCCGCGTTTTTTAATTTGGCTGTTAGTAAACAAAAAAAATATTATACGGCGGCGTAGCGATGGGAAAAGATAAAATGGCGGGGGATTGCAGCAGCTGCAAAAGGAAAAACGAAGCTGAGGACATGGTATCGTGTGACAAATGTTCTTTGTGGTATCACTACGGATGTGCCGGCGTCAACGATTCAGTAAAGGATCGCGATTGGATATGTGCAAAGTGCCAAGGGGGTAGTTGTTCCTTGCAAGGGACACCGACCCATCAGAGAAGTATCTCTACAGCAGAACAATCACACAATACCACGGTGGTTCCGACGCATAGCGTTATCTCCAGTAAAAGCAGACATCTGCTGTAGCTCGAACTACAGCGGCTCGAAGAAGAAAACGAACTGAACGCGAATATGTTGGAGGAGAAGGAGAAAAAGAAGAAGAAACTTGAGTTGCTTAGGATAAATGCACAGAGTCATTGTATATAAATTCTATAGTATTCTCATGAAGAAAAAAAGCTCGTGGCCATCTATGCGTCCAAATGTTATACTAATTTTTGCTAAGGGATCTCGGTAAGGCAATCACAGCGAACCTATCGACCAAATGTCTACCTACAAAATCGTGTTTCATGAGAATACTATAGATTGGATATACAATGACAGAGTGACGATGGCAGCGGCTACGGTGGAACGAAGGCACGTTCGAAAGTTGTTTTAAATGATGCATTGGTGGCTCGTGATCGGACAGAGAGTTGGGTTGCTCGAACGAAGGGCGAGATGCAACCAGAGGAAACGAGGGAGGCGTTAACCCAAAATCAAATAGCATCAAGGAAATGTGTATCGAGGGATCTGCTGGTTTTCACCGGAAAGTCCTAGGAATGGCCGGTGTTCATCGGTTGTTACTGCAATAGCACTAGGATGTGCAACTTTTCAAGTGACGAAAACCTTCTACGGCTACAGAAGGCCTTGACAGGCAAGGCGTATGAAGCAGTAAGCAGCCAATTGTTGTTGCCTTCATCAGTATTGAACGTAATAAGCACGTTGGAAATGCTGTTGGCCCCGAACACATAATAGAAGATTTGATTATGAAGACCGAAAATATGCCCAATCCAAAGAGCGAGCGATTGGAAACATTCATTTTGTATGCGTTGCTACTATGGAAGCCTCCGATTTGACCGATCATATCAACAACCCGGTACTCTTGAGGAAATTGGTTGACAAATTTCCTTCAACGTTGAAGTTGGAATGGGCGATGGGTGTTTCGAGCGGGACGGTGGTGAAGAGTCTGATTGGCTTTGGAGATTGGATGCATATAAGGGCAGAAGCAGCAGCGGCAGTGACGAAGTACACGGACGAAGGTAACAAGTCCTACAGGCTAACGGGACATCTTAATGCGGATGCACAGGAAGACGACATGAAAGAGAATTCAAGTCCGAAAGAAATTAATTACAGAATGTCGTGCTATGTGTGCAATCGAAGTCATCGACTGGTTGACTGTGACAGCTTTAATAAGTTGTCTGCTAAAGAACGAACTCAACTCGTAGAAAAGAAAGAACTTTGTTTGTCCTGTATGAAGCATTCAAAACGATTCAAGTGTCGCAATGCCAAAAAATGTGACATTGGTCAATGTAGGATCAAACCACAGTACACACAGTAATATATTGCGCATGTTGTCAAAAATCGGTTGTCAGATACTGAACAAAAAAAACAAATTAATTCTCAGAGACCTTGTCAAATTGACAATGGGTACATTCAATGCATCGATTTCAGTACTGAATCTTCAGATTTCTGAATTCTGGCCAATCAGAGGCTTGGAAAATTGAGAAAACTGAAAATCTAAATGTAAAATTTGAAAATTGTTGAACTTGCCACAGTACACAAACAATAAACTGACAGGGGTCTCTGAGATTTTGACACATGCGCGAACTTGAACGAAAATGAAAACTCGGAAGATTCACCCCGATTACAGAATCCGATGAATGAACTGCGGAGGGAATCAGACTCAATTTTGACATTTTTTCTATGAGCTAAATGTCAAAATTGAGTCAGATTCCCTCCGCAGCTCATTCGTCGGATTCTGTAATTGGCATGATTACCTTTAATATGTGTACTGTGGGATCAAACATCATCGTTTATTGCACGACGAAGGCGAAGGCAGTGTTGCATCATGTAATTCTCATCGGAACGAATACGAAACTGGCCCGCTTTTCCGAATCTTACCGGTCGTTTTGCATGGCAATGACAAGAATGTGCATACTTATGCCTTTTTGGATAGTGGTTCGTCGCTAACACTGCTGGAAGAGTCGCTTTCGAGGAAACTTAACTTTGTGGGTACTCATAAGCCTTTGTGCCTTCGTTGGACGTCCAATTCTTCCCGTCGAGAAGACGATTCGAAAGTTGTATCTCGGACCATCTATCATCTCATGGTGCCGAGAAAAAGAAATTTCCTAGCCTTCGGCTCAATAACGTTCGAACTGTATAGTCACTTGCTCTTCCATCACAGTCATTGACACCTGATTTCCTAAAAAAGTTCAAACACCTACGAGATTTGCCTTTATTACCGTATGAAAAGGCTGAATGCGGAATTTTGATCGGACTCGACAATGAAAAGGCGGCTATATTCCCTTAAAAACATGCGAAGGAAAATGGAATGCGCCCTTAGCAATCAAAACCAGGCTGGGATGGTGCGTCAGCGGTGGGAACGAGCAGGATCTTGGGTGCCAGTCCAATCTCCAGATTTGTGAATGCGATGAAGAACTACACGAATTGGTAAAGCAACATTTCATCCTGGAAGACAGCGAAGTCTCGTCAGTGCAAACGTTAACAAGTGAAGACAAAAGAGCCAAAGAAATACTCGAAACAACAACGAAGCGAATCAACGGATCCTATGAGTGTGGCCTCCTATGGCGGCAGGATGAATTCACCTTGGCGAACAGTTTCAATATGGCACTAAGACGATTGTGCTGCTTAGAAAAGAAAATGCAATCCAATCCAGAAGTTGTTTCGAACAGCAATCTGCAAGTTTTGAATCTTGTGCAAAAAGGCTACGCGAGTAAATGCATCGAAGATCAACTACAGGTGATTACATTGAAGACGTGGTTCCTGCCTACATTCATTGTAACCAACCCGAATAAGCCAGGTAAAATTCGATTGGTTTGGGACGCAGCTGCCTCCGTACAAGGTGTTTCGCTGAACAAGATGCTGCTGAAGGGACCTGACCAGCTAAAACAACTTCCGGTAGTGTTGTTTGGATTTCGTTCAAACAAGATGGCGATAACTATGGACATTGAAGAGATGTTCCACCAAGTTCGAGTGCGAAAGGAAGATCAGTGTCCCCAACGTTTCCTTTGGGGCAATGGTGAAGTTGATCGAAATCCAGATGTTTATCAGATGGAGGTTCTTACCTTTCATTTGGGGCTTCGTGTTCACCTAGCATCGCACTCTACGTGAAGGATACCAATGCTTCCGAGTTTGTTGATTTGTATCCGCGAGCAGTTCAGAGTATTTTGGAATATCATTACATGGATGATATGCTTGACAGTGTGGTGACTGTTGATGAGGCTATTCAACTGGCTGGCGAAGTAAGCGAAATTCATTCCAAGGCTGGATTCAAAATAAGAGGCTGGGTGTCAAATTCTGAAGAGGTGCTTTCCGCGCTTGGGCAAATGATGATGGACGAGAAACAACGAGTTGACTTTGACAATGAAAACAATATATCAAAGGTTTTGGGTCTGTGGTGGTGACCATCTGATGACGTATTTACCTTTTCGTTGCGATTCATCAAGACGCAAGAAGAGATTTTAGACGGAAGCAAATTGCCAACAAAGCGTGAGTTATTAAAAATCTTTATGTCAATTTTTGATCCCTTAGGTTTTCTGGCCTTTTACTTGGTTCACATCAAAGTACTCCTCCAAGAAGTATGGCGTCAGAAAATCGATTGGGACCACTGTATTGATGGATCGTTGGTCAACAAGTGGGAGTCATGGCGACGACTGCTCCCGAATGTACGTCTGTGAAGTTAGCAGGGCAACTTTCACCCACGCAATTGGGACCTTGACAAGAATTTGCAGTTTTTTTGCATTTTTTTTGCATTTCTATTCCCGATTTTGCAGTTCGCCAAATAACGGTGTAATTTAGTGACCTGCTAACTTCACAGTGAAGTTAGCAGGTCACATGGCGTATCTCAGGAACCAAGTGTGCTAGGAACTTGTAGTAAGGCTCCAAATTTGCAGTTTTTTTGCATTTCAAGAATAGGCTAGGTCAGAATTTTGAAGTCCTTTTTTTGAAAAAAATTTCATACTGACCTGCTAACTTCACAGTGAAGTTAGCAGGTCACATGGTGTATCTCAGGAACCAAGCATGCTAGGAACTTGCAATAAGGCTCCGAATTTGCAGTTATTTTGCATTTCAACGATAGGCTATGTTCAAAATTTGAAGTCCTCAATTTAAAAATTTCCCAAGTATGACTTCAATATGAAGCAAGTAGGCCACATCGTGTATCTCACGAACCAAGCATGCTAGGAACTTGCAGTAAGGCTCCAAATTTGCAGTTTGTTTGCATTTCAAGAATAGGCTAGGTCAGAATTTTGAAGTCCTTTTTTTGAAAAAAAAATTCATACTGACCTGCTAACTTCACAGTGAAGTTAGCAGGTCACATGGTGTATCTCAGGAACCAAGCGTGCTAAAAACTTGTAGTAAGGCTCCAAATGTGGCCGACGAAGCTACCAAATGGACTAAGGAACCATGTTTTGAGAAGAAGAGCAGATGGTTTAATGCTTCTGAGTTTTTGATGCAGCCAGAAGAGGTTTGGCCAGTAGAGGCTCCCAAGAAGGAGAAAGTACATGTGAACAAGAACTTCGGACAAAGTACGTTCTGGTGATGAGGCAAGACAACATTTAGGTGGATAGAGGCATCCGGTCACTGATGGTGGTAGACTTTGAACGATACTCTACTTGGGAACGTCTTCGCAGAGTAGTTGTGTACGTCATCAGATACTGCCAAAATCTTTTGAAGGTCAATATTCGTCGCTTAGCCAAATCAACATCAACCGAGGAGAATCATCTGGGGTCATCGAGTCTTTCTATTCAGTCTGATGAACTTTCAAAGGCAGAAATCGTTTTGTGGAAGATGTCTCAATGGTCGGAGTTTTCGGAGGAGATAAAGATGCTCAAATCAGGAAACAAAATTCCGAAATCGAATCAATTGTACAAGCTGAACCCTTACACTGATGAAGAAGGAATCCTGAGACTCGATGGACGAATTGACTATGCAGATTTTGTCAAAGTAGATACTCTAGACGACCAGTAATTCTATCAAGAAAGAGTAGGGTGAGTTTGTCGATTACTTTCATAGACAATTCAAACACCACTGTGATGCTCCGGTATATAACGAAGTAAAACAACAATATTACATTCCGGCTTTGAGAACCCTGGTAAGAACAATTCGCTTAAAATGTGCCCATTGCTGTATCAAAGAAGCAAAACCCAGGACTCCCTTGATGGCGCAGCTACCACCAGCCCAGTTGGGAGCTTTTCGAAGACCGTTTACGTTCACAGGAATCGATTATTTTGGCCCTATGTTGGTAGCACAAGGACGAAGTCAGGTTAAGCGATGGGGCGTATTGTTCACTTGCCTCACTACCAGGGCAATTCATGTTGAAGTGGCATTTTCACTGAATACAGACTCCTGCATCCTCAGTATCCAGCGTTTCATTGCAAGGCGAGGTTTACCATCCGAAATTTACTCAGACAATGGGACGAACTTTGTCGGCGCCGAAAAGGAATTAAGGGATCAGTTCCAACTGGTCAACAAAGAGAAACTAGCACAGAAATTCATCTCTTCTCAAACGAAGTGGTTTTTCAATCCACCAGCAGTACCACATATGGGTGGCAGTTGGGAGCGGCTATTCGGAACAGTCAAGAAAATTCTGAAAGATTTGTTGATCAACTGGCGTCTGAACGATGAAATACTTCACTCATTACTGGTCGAGATAGAAGCTGTAGTAAACTCCCGTCCACTCACCTACGTAACTCTGGGTCACCAAGATGAAGAGGCCTTAACTCTGTGTGCACAGAAAAAACTCACATTTGAATTGGGCCCTAGTTCAGCTGAAGTGCAGTTTTACCCTTTGAGTATATAGCTGCGTTTTATTGGGATCCGGATCTGGATATGGATTAACTTTTACACGTAATACAAAAATATTTTGGAATCTTGCTTTCTATCTGGATCTACTTCAAGATCCAATAATTAGGTTTAATTCTGAACACCTGGGGCCTATAACACAAAGCTACAAGTACTCGTAATTTGAGATGCTTTTTTGTCGAGGCTGAGGTAGACTCGTCGGTGTCCAGGGTTTATCCCAAAGAAAGCACAAAACTTGGGTTAAGAGTTTCAAACTCCTATTTAAATATTTTTATTTATTCAAATATTAAGTTCGCAAGGTTTAATACAAAAAATGTATAGCTTAACTAACTAACACGGTATTTCATATACTACAATGATAATGCTTATGATTTATTCTAACACGGTATTTCATATAATCTTACTAATAATAAGTACAAGTTAGGATTAAATCCCCGCCTCCAACGGCAAGTCGAAGGAAAGTCAAATCTGCTCCCGGCTCACAGATAGCGTCTACTATACACTCGAAAGGAGTGCAGAGCAGAAAAGGCGGTTAGGATTAGATCCCCGCTTTCAGCTGCAGGCTGAAAGAAAGTCAAGTCTGGTCCCGGCTAGCAGACAGCGTCTACTATGCACTCAGATGGAGTACAGAGCAGAAAAGGCGGTTGGGATTCGGTCCCCGCTTCCAGCGGCAGGCTGAAAGAAAGACAAGTCTGGTCCCGGCTGACAGACGGCGTCTATTATGCACTCAGACGGAGTACAGAACAGAAAAGGCAGGTTGGAATTCGGTCCCCGCTTCCAGCGGCAAGCTGAAAGAAAGTCAAGTCCGGTCCCGGCTGACAGACAACGTCTACTACCCTTCAAGCAAATTTACTGACCCAACTTTTTCGGTGCTGCTTGGATCCTTAAAAAATGAGCTCTCACGGGGATTTTATTTTCTTCCACCACTTTTTTTTTTTTTTAGTTTACTTTTGCAAGTCGTGCGGTGAAGAAAATTTCTTGTTTTAATTCGTTTTGTTGTGAAAACTTAAACACATTTTCGGTCAAAAATACAAACTAATGCAATTGGAATTTGTTTAATCTTTGCTAGTGCAAATAAGTTTGTTTTTGTTAATATTTGTATAAATTCCAAATAAATGTGCTTTGAAAGGAAAAAAATTCGTCTTGTTGTTTGTTTGTCCTTTGTCTGTGGTTGTTGGTTGTTGCTTGTAGGAAATTTAGAACTCGATAAGGGAATTTTCTCTTCATACCTACTGGTTTCGGTACTTGCTAACTATGGTGAATTTTGTATCTCACAACGCATGCGCAAGTGGGTCCGCGGTGATTCTAATTTCCATACTAATCTGAGCCGTAAAACGCAGTTTTGGGGATCCACATTTGGAATCGAAAACGTAGTCGTTCATACGTTGTTCACTACGTTTGCGGATCCAAAACGGACTCCTTTGCTTGAAGGGTATGCACTCAGACGGAGTGCAGAGCAGAAAAGGCGGTTGGGATTCGGTCCCCGCTTCCAGCGGCAAGCTGAAAGAAAGTCAAGTCTGGTCCCGGCTGGCAGACAACGTCTACTATGCACTCAGAGGGAGCGCAGAGTAGAAAAGGCGGTTGGGATTCGGTCACCGCTTCCAGCGGCAAGCTGAAAGGAAGTCAAGTCTGTTCCCGGCTGGCAGACAACGTCTACTATGCACTCAGATGGAGTACAGAGCAGAAAAGTCGCGTAGGATTCGATCCCCGCTTCCAGTGGCAAGCTGAAAGAAAGTCTAATCTGCGCCCGGCCAACAGATAACGTCTACCGTATACTCAGAAGGAGTATAGAGTAGAAAAGTCAATGGGAAACGTTCCCCGCCTAAGGCAAAGGCCAAAGGAAATACAATCGCGGTAAATAATATCAATAATAAAAACGGAGGAGAAGCCTCAAAAAAACGGTACGAGATAAACTCAAAAACTCAGTGAAACTTCTGATGGTACACTTCGTACCCAACAGCGTGTCTCGGTTGAGTTAATTAATTTAATCTGTTCCAGAATAAATTAATTAAACTCACGGTCGGTTTTCTTCCTTATGTACACTAAATTGGTACACATACAACAAAGGCAAAAGACAATTTTGTGCGGAAATTACACTTCCCCATATTAAGTTTCCTGACAAAAGACAGTGTGAACTGGTAAAGGCGAATGGCAAAATACCACAATAAAAATATATATTTATTTGATGACGACTTTTGGGTATTCCATCGTTTACTTTCAGTGAGTAGCTGACAAGTTGCATAATTTCGGGGGTTGGTATGTGAACTTTCTGTGTTGCATATTTCGAAGATTTAATTGTAATTGTGAGTTTCGGTAATTAAAGCGGTGCGGTAAGTGCAGAATGAAGTTAACCTTTGAAGCTAATTTTGAACTTCTGCCGGATAGTTCAGGTTGGTGATGCAGATGTGCATTGAGGAGGTGAAATTTGTAACGCTTCGTTACATTCCCCCCTTACTTCGGAAGACGAGAACCTTCTCGTCTTAAGGTATACATGTATGTCTATATTTTTTTTTCTACTCATTATTGTTATTATTTTTTTTTTCTTATATTTATATTTCATTTATACATTTTTTTTTTTTCATATATATTTTTTTTTTGTACTTTTTCTATATTTTTTTGTATTTTTTTGTTTTTTTTTTTAATTTTTTTCCTTATGGCCAGTTGCACCGACCTCTTTTAAATATTTATTGCTTCGTTTAATCTTAAAATGACATTTATCGGTTGCACCAACCACTTCTAAATCTAACAGGCCAATAAACGAACCAATAAACTAAAGTTCCATTTTCCTCCAGATAAATTTTAAAAGCGAGTTTAAACGAACATATCTAACTACCTACAAGCAAAATAATTCAATTTTATTTGACGGAATATTGTTAATTCCAAATTAAAATAACGAAAACAACAGGTGAAGGCATTTTGTTTCCTATTTATAATTCACTACTTAAATAAATAATTTATTCCAGAAAAATTATAGTCATCATGTGCTCATCTGATAACGAACTAAACCAAAAAATGGCGAGACGTCGAAGAGTTGTTCAGGTTCACAGAGAAATCCATTTTCTGAATTCGATGACGTCGCTTTAAAATATTTGTTCATAATTTCCAAGAGTGTCGAAAAAATATTAGTGTTAGTTGGTATCTATTTCAATAGTTTCATAATTTCTCTAAAAAAATTGCTATCTCACTTGCACTGGTTAAATTTTAAATTTGGTTCGTTCAGTTTAATAAACATATGATAAAATCAAGGGGTGGTTCATGAACTGCATTTTAGCTAAAAAATGCGCGAAAGAGATTGGTGCAACCCAAATAAATTTATCAGTCCGATAAATTTTAACTCCATTTTAGCAAAAACCGCTTTTAGTGAATTTTGGTGCAACTGGGCATTAGAATAGTAAATTATTAATTTTGTTTATAAAAAAATAAAGTGTAGTTGGCGGTTAATAAAGGTCTATTTTTCTTCGATGTTTGCGGAATTTTAAATCAGCCTGAGTGCCTGATTTATTCATTCTGACTGCAATGTTACCCCAAAGCCTGATGTAAATGTAAAATGTCCTTTGATGAGTGCCCTTCCTTAATGTTATACCCTCGAAGGGGTCACGGGGCACGGTTGGGGTGGAGGCTTGGAACTTTCTGGGTGGCTGGTTAACGGTAGCAGGAGCCTTGATTGGTCTTCTAAGCTGGAATGGTGTGGCGTCGGAGCGGTTTATGTCGGATAATTTCGGTACGAATCTGAGGCTGGAGGGCTCAGTCGGTATATGTGCTTGATTTAGTACGGTCTGACATAAATGGCCCTTAGCCTGAACTTTGAGGGTCGAGGGGCTCTTGCCTTGAGGTGGTGCTGAGACTTTTATTGGTAACGATGAAGGATTAGTGCAGGGGTCCAAAGGATTCGTTACAGGCGGTATCTTTCGGCGGCTGCCTCTGGGTGGTCTTCCTGACCGTTGCTTCTTAGCAGTGGTTGTAGTTACCGGCTTTGTAACGGTAGCACAAGTGCGTTCAGGAGACGAAGGTCGGTCGGTATTCAGCGTGCATGTCGGGGGCTTATGTTTTGGAATGCGGTGGGGTGGTGAGACATCAAAGACATTTCTTTTCTGGTTGGAATCTGGTACGAGGCGATGGTCCATAAGAAAATGACTGTTCTCGTCGGTGGTCGGCAAACAAAAATTCGGTAATTCGGTTCGGTTCGGTCGGTCGGTTTCGGAATGGTGTGATGCAACAGCACAATGGAGGTCACTTACCTCCCTCTGGTCACTCTGGTTAGGTTTCGCTCTTTTGACTACTCTGCCTCCCACTGATATTTGGATTCCGGCTTGACAAAGCAGATCCATCCCAAGGATCACATCACTGTCAAGAGCAGGCATGTAGGTTATTTCTCCCGTAAGAGGAACATCTCCGAGGCTGAGTGTGACCATGTAATGCTCTGATGTTTCAACGGGTTCACCATTAGCTAAATGTATAGATCGATGGTTCGTTCGTATTGGAAAATTCAACTCTATAAACTTTTGCCTTAAATTTTGACCCACAAATGATTTTGTTGATCCGGTATCAAGAAGAGCCTGGTAAACCTCATTGTCCAATTTAATCGGAACGAAATATCGTAGATCGTTTGAAGGCGGTGAATGGACTAGGGCTACTGTGTTTCGGCGACATGGGCAATCCTTGGATAACCTTCCGTCTTCTCCACAGGAGGAACAGAAGAGCCTAAAAGGTGTGTGACAGGTTTCCTTACGATGACCTCTTTGCTTGCAATTCCAGCAATGGGTCTTGCTGTCATATGGGACGTTGGCGGGTGGGGTGCGGTTTATCGGAAAATTTGATGGGCCAGTTACTGGCAAAGGACGAACGTCCCGTTCGTCATTCTTAATAGCTTCATATTCTTCGGCCATAGAAGCTAATTCTTCGATCGTCGTAAAGTCCTGACGCCGTATATAGTATCTATATTCCGGTCGTAGACTATCGAAGATCCGGTCAATGTTGTCGGTAATGGTAATTCGGGGATGCTGACGGATAAGATACTGTGTAGCTAAAATGTAATCCTTAGCTTTCTCACGTGGTCCTTGTCGTCTACAAAAGATCTCATCTTCCAGTTTATTGATATATCGCGGTGGTAGAAACTGTTGGACGAACGCTTGATGAAAATTATCCCAGGTGGTAAAGCTAGTACTCTTTATACGTAACCATTCCAAAGCGGTTCCTCGAAATAGTTCTGGCAAGGCTCGTAAAATATCGCTCTGTGGTATATTGTAGCAGCGTGTCAGCTCAACTACTCTTTCAAAGAACTCCAACGGGTTTCCAGAACCGTCGAACCTCAAACCCCACTTACGGACGGTATTCATAACCTCTGCTTCATAGCTTAGGGTTAGTCGGGTGGGTTGTGGTGGTCTCAGTTCTATTCTACCAGGGTTATGTTCTGCACGAGGCCTTGAAGTATCTTGACTGGTCAACGGTTTCTGGGGGACAGGCAACGTAGTTTGTACGTAGAGGGGGAATTTAACCTCTGTCCCAAAATTTATCGGTGCAGGCATTTGAATCTCGGTACGGTGTAGAGGAACGGGTGCGGAAGGTAAATCATTATGAAGCTGGTTCTCAGTTGCGGGGTCGTCATTATTTCGCTCTTCGACTACGCTTTCCCAATGTTCGCACAGGTTTTGAGTTGAACCGTGATCTCGAACTTTCTTTAGGTGTCGGCTTAAGCGTTGTCGTAAGACTTTCATATTCCCCGTTGCGTCTAAGTTCCGAGCGTTTAGCATGTCGACCAGTTCGAACTTTTTAAGGAAATAGATGAAACCCAGGTTCTTATAGGGGTTCAAGTGTTGGTCGTCTTGATCTTCGGAGTCGGACATGATGTGGCGGTCGGTGTGAAATTTGGACGGAAGAATTGATTTTCTGGTGATTGCTGGCTGGATATACCTTAAAAGGTAGTTACGGCAAAGTTTGGTTACTGATGGCTGGTGTACGGTATACGGCGGTCGGTGGTACCTTTCAAAGCTTCCTGGTCGGTCGGCGGTTCGAGTTCGGTTGAAACTTCTAAAGGTCCCTGCTCGGGCGCCAATTTGTGATGCTTTTTTGTCGAGGCTGAGGTAGACTCGTCGGTGTCCAGGGTTTATCCCAAAGAAAGCACAAAACTTGGGTTAAGAGTTTCAAACTCCTATTTAAATATTTTTATTTATTCAAATATTAAGTTCACAAGGTTTAATACAAAAAATGTATAGCTTAACTAACTAACACGGTATTTCATATACTACAATGATAATGCTTATGATTTATTCTAACACGGTATTTCATATAATCTTACTAATAATAAGTACAAGGTAGGATTAAATCCCCGCCTCCAACGGCAAGTCGAAGGAAAGTCAAATCTGCTCCCGGCTCACAGATAGCGTCTACTATACACTCGAAAGGAGTGCAGAGCAGAAAAGGCGGTTAGGATTAGATCCCCGCTTTCAGCTGCAGGCTGAAAGAAAGTCAAGTCTGGTCCCGGCTAGCAGACAGCGTCTACTATGCACTCCGATGGAGTACAGAGCAGAAAAGGCGG
The DNA here is from genome assembly GCA_963921185.1 of Dasysyrphus tricinctus. Classification (NCBI taxonomy): domain Eukaryota; kingdom Metazoa; phylum Arthropoda; class Insecta; order Diptera; family Syrphidae; genus Dasysyrphus; species Dasysyrphus tricinctus. The sequence continues at coordinate 146,660,063 of OY992531.1, read as the reverse complement.
TTGGGATTCGGTCCCCGCTTCCAGCGGCAGGCTGAAAGAAAGACAAGTCTGGTCCCGGCTGATAGACGGCGTCTACTATGCACTCAGACGGAGTACAGAGCAGAAAAGGCAGGTTGAGATTCGGTCCCCGCTTCCAGCGGCAAGCTGAAAGAAATTCAAGTCCGGTCCCGGCTGACAGACAACGTCTACTATGCACTCAGACGGAGTGCAGAGCAGAAAAGGCGGTTAGGATTAGATCCCCGCTTTCAGCTGCAGGCTGAAAGAAAGTCAAGTCTGGTCCCGGCTGGCAGACAACGTCTACTATGCACTCAGAGGGAGCGCAGAGTAGAAAAGGCGGTTGGGATTCGGTCCCCGCTTCCAGCGGCAAGCTGAAAGGAAGTCAAGTCTGTTCCCGGCTGGCAGACAACGTCTACTATGCACTCAGATGGAGTACAGAGCAGAAAAGTCGTGTAGGATTCGATCCCCGCTTCCAGCGGCAAGCTGAAAGAAAGTCTAATCTGCGCCCGGCCAACAGATAACATCTACCGTATACTCAGAAGCAGGGTTGCCACTTCTCTGAAAATTTTTCGCAGTAGACTTGCAAAAAAAGTGCAGTAGATTCAATATTTTCGCAGTAAATATCTTTTTCTTTTTATTTTTGCAAAAAACTAAATAGGTCATTCGAGCAAAACTGATAAATAAATCAAATATCACATTTGTTTTTCTTCAAAGCATAAAAAGAACAAACAAAATAGCTATGAATTAATCATATCATATTATTATTAAGGCTTGAAGAGTAATTTTGTTCGTAAAATAAAGTGCAGTAGATTTTATTTTAAGGCAGTAGATTGATTTTAAGAAAAAAATGCAGTAGATCTACTGCAATTGCAGTAAAGTGGCAACCCTGCCCAGAAGGAGTATAGAGTAGAAAAGTCAATGGGAAACGTTCCCCGCCTAAGGCAAAGGCCAAAGGAAATACAATCGCGGTAAATTATATCAATAATAAAAACGGAGGAGAAGCCTCTAAAAAACGGTACAAGATAAACTCAAAAACTCAGTGAAACTTCTGATGGTACACTTCGTACCCAACAGCGTGTCTCGGTTGAGTTAATTAATTTAATCCGTTCCAGAATAAATTAATTAAACTCACGGTCGGTTTTCTTCCTTATGTACACTAAATTGGTACACATACAACAAAGGCAGAAGACAATTTTGTTCGGAAATTACACTTCCCCATATTAAGTTTCCTGACAAAAGACAGTGTGAACTGGTAAAGGCGAATGGCAAAATACCACAATAAAAATATATTTTTATTTGATGACGACTTTTGGGTATTCCATCGTTTACTTTCAGTGAGTAGCTGACAAGTTGCATAATTTCGGGGGTTGGTATGTGAACTTTCTGTGTTGCATATTTCGAAGATTTAATTGTAATTGTGAGTTTCGGTAATTAAAGCGGTGCGGTAAGTGCAGAATGAAATTAACCTTTGAAGTTAATTTTGAACTTCTGCCGGATAGTTCAGGTTGGTGATGCAGATGTGCATTGAGGAGGTGAAATTTGTAACGCTTCGTTACAACAAGTCAATCCTTACAAATGTAATGAATTTCTGTAACACAAAGCTACAAGTCGACTGGCTCTTTTACAAATGTAATGAACATTCATTACAAGTAGGAAATTGTGCAATTTCCCTCTTTCTGTAACACAAAGCTACAAGTGTAAAGAAAAACTAAATCTTACTTGTAGAATAATCGATGAAATCTTACAGGTGATTCAAGACTTGTAGGATGCAGAAAATGTATTTTAAAATACTAAAAAACAATTTCAATTAATCACCATTTCAATAATTTTTGTTCATCATGATTATTGCTTTTTTTTACCGAAAAAAAGTTCCAATCGTCAATATATCAATGCAGATGTTTGTTTCTACGTTTGTGATCCCAATTTATTGTATAATTATGCACAATTGAAAAATTTAATTATTGAATATGCCTACTTTAAGTTAAATCTTAATATCTTGTGTAGGTTTATATGTATAATGTAATATAAGGTTAGGTACTGTGACCTTAAGTCCATAATGGGCTTCGCTCAGGTACAACTTTAAGTTCAAAAGTGGACTTTTGAATGTTATTCAAAATAAATAATGATTTGTTTTTACTCTTCTTTTTCGTACCTACAATTTGTAATCTTAGCAAAGCCCGTATGACACTACATTTTTTCTTCATTATACATATTTCTAATTAAATCAATCAAAGTGTCAGCAGAGCAAAAAAGAGATAAAAAGTGTTTTTTTCGAGTTCGAGTAGTTTGGTCTCAGCTTGGTTCACTGTCTGCGGAGTTAAGTCGAACTATGGTTACTCGTACCATGTTCGAGCATCTCCAGAGCCCTTAAGAAAGGGATATCATTTCTCTTAATTAGTTTTCACAATTACAATGTGTTCAAAAAGTGAATATACATCATAAACTAGTGGTTTCTATGGTTCAGTGTATACTTTCTTTTGTCACTGAGTGTACCCTGAAATTATTTCTCATTTTTAATTCTGAAATATCAAGAAAAAGCTGCCAGAACCTGATTTCAAAATCAAATTTTTTGTGACATTATTACATTTATGGATATAGTGCTATCCACTCGCACCTATCAATGTTTGAATAAGAAAAAGAATAAGAAAAATGTAGTGTCATTCGGGCTTTAATGAAATAAAATTTAAACTAAAGTGTTTAGCAAATTTACTTTTCGTTCTTTTCATCGGTTAAGACATCGAACAGTAAAAAAAAAATAAAATATTTTTCTTTTCTGTAATTTTAACCAAAACGACGGACATTTTTTCTTAAAGAAGTTAGTAAACAAATAAAATGCACGACTGGATCGTTATTTCAATTGTAAAAGCAGCCTGATAATAACTTAGAGCTTTAAAACAAGCATGCCAATTGATTACTTGAAAAAATGTGAATATATGCAAAAAAAAATTCTAAATCGATGGAGCCGTTTTCTTAAAAATATTTTTTTTATACTGGGTGTCCCGTAATGAGTGGATAATACTGCAACTGGTGATAGCAGGAAAATAAATCATTTTTTTATTAAAAATTAATTAAAAAAATTATTAAAAAAAATCCAGCAACTAGTGTTAAATGCTACTGCCTTTATTTAAGAACGGTTATTTTTAAATGCAATAAAAATTTAAAAAAAACAATATTAGTCATTCATTCGTCGTCGTAGTGTCTACTTAATTTAGTAACTTAATTTCATCTGATAAAATGTTAAAAAACTACTATAGTAGATCAAATGCCAATTTTATTGGTTATGGTTTTAGACACAAACATGTGTTATACCATTTTGGAAAGTACATTAAACAGGCCAATTTTTATCAAATTTGCCACCTATGTTCTCATAAATTTTTTTCCCTTTATGATTTTTTAAACTTTGGTGAAAAAAAATATTGAATTATTTTTGAATAAAAAAATAATTTTAAAAAATTATACCACAAAAAATGCATCAGCTGGTGTTAAAATTTACTACCCATCATTTAGAACGGTTATTCTAGAATATTATAAAAATACAAAAATAATAAGAATCTTTTATGGGTGGCAGTTGTAATTAGGTATTTTAGGAGACCCCGAATTTTTAACATTTTTCGAAAATAAATTATACCATGGAGACCACAAGAAGAATATTTTTTTACATTTTTTTTCTGAGCAGTCATAAGGCCTGCTATCACCAGTTGCAGTATTATCCACTCATTACGGGACACCCTGTATATAAAATGTTTGTAACATTAAAAAAAAATTGGTATTCCAATTTTGAGTATATATTAATATACATATAAAACTGAAAATTCAAATAATTCATCATCCCGTTTTTGAAATATTGAATTTTCAAAAAAAAAAAAATGAGTTTTTTTTTCAAAATCCAAAACTTCTTTGTTCCAAAATTTTGGTATGCATTATTATTTATATTCTAAGAAAGCTTTTGTGTCAGAAATTTTATTGAAATCGGAGGTTAATGAGAAAACCAAAAACCAAAAAAACCGTTATATGGCAAATACCATTAATAAATGTTTTTGGTAATTTTTTTTCTTACCACCATATCTACAATAATACACTGATTTGTTCTTATCAAAATCATTAAAGCCTTTTTTGAGATAAATTAGCTTTTCCTTAACGGTTGTATGGCAAGTACCGTTACTTTTAGAGCTAAAAAAAAATTCAATTTCCCGTCTGGAGAGTTACAAAAAAACCTTAAGTTCAAAATTTGAAGAAAATCGCATAATTGGCTTAGGCTGTAGATCCAGATACAAACAGACAGAATTGTGCCACCCACTTTTTTCGTGCACTACTTCTCTTCTTTATTTTGTTGGCATCAGCTTTTTAAGATCACCTAAAACCTAAAATCAACTAAGCGAGGTGCAATTAACCGGGGAATACTTTATAGCATGTCTACACGCATAGATGCAGGGCCAAATCTTAATGAATTATGATATAGGACTTATGGCCAATTTCATAAACAAACACTAAAATTACTTTTATCTAAGGCGCCAGTCATAGCGATCAGAAAAATCCATCCGAAAAAAAAATATTGAAGTTTTTATAACTTTTCAATTCAATTTGATAGCCAAATGATATATCAATCGATGCGTAACTCAGCGTAGAATTTTTTTTGCGAAAAAAAATTGCCAAAACAATAGTTTTTTATTTTTTAAATGGATTTATTTGTTTTTCGGGTGAAATTTCATTTTTCGTATCAGCTGATTGCTTTTTGACAGAAAAAGGAACAAATCATTCCACTGATTTGTGTTCCAATTTTTTTCTGTTCCACTGAAAGATCTCCATCCGAAAAAGTTTTTCTGATATTTCAATCAGAAAAAATCTTGGCGGGTGTTTGTTTGTTTTGCGAAGAATCTAGTTTTTCTGACACATTTTTTCTGATTGCTATAAACAACCATCAGAAAAAGGAATCAATTTCATACTGTTTCAAGTTTTTCGGATGGGTTTTTTCTGATCGCTATAACTGGCGCCTAAATCCCTTCTAAATTTTATCAGACATTTAAAATTTGTCAGTTTCACCAATACAGAAAAGGGATATTTTAGGGATATTTTGGATATTTTAATTTTACTGAGTTTGCTCACATCCCTGGATTCAAAAAAAGAGGTTGTTTCCCTCGCACATGCAAGGTCTATGAGAAAAAGTGAAAAAGCATTATGGATGAGGGACAATTATTCTGACAGCAAAATATCAGCTGTTGTTGACTGGAGTGGCTCAACAAAAAGGACTTTTATAATTTAATGAGACAAAAACGAGCTTTTAGTTTACAAGGGCATTTAAAATCTTCTTAAATATAAAAGCATTTGGTGGAACCAAAAAACATCATTTTAAGGCTAAATGGCTTTTAAAATAATTAAAAGCCTTTCGTGAAATTGGCCATTAACCTTTTTAGTGCGGAATTAAACACGAATTTTTAATATATAATGTCTTAATCTCAAATATCCGAGTATATAAAATATCCGAGCTAATAAAATCGACGATTTTTTTTATTAAAATGAATTTTAAGGTGCAAAATTTATTGAAATGCCCCCGCTGTCCCTCCTGTTGCATTAAGCCTTAGTACATCACTCACAAATTTGTAGAAGAGGAAGAGGATTGGGGCAGTTACTTTGTACAATACAATTTTTAAAATGGTATAAGTTTTCATCCACTTTTGCATTTTGAAAAATGAAAATTAAATTGATAGAAGACTCAATCTGCCATTTAGTATTAAATTTTGTGTGCCTCATCAAAAAATTGAATACAAAAATGTAGCCTTAGGTATATTTACCCTTTATTTAAAGTCCTTTAACTTTGAAGATCGGACAGTTAAAACCAAAGTTAAGTTACATTTTGTCAAGTTTTAAAGCTCTAAGTTATTTTCAAGCTGCTTGTACACTTAAAAGAACGATCCAGTCGTGCATTTTAATTGTTTACTAACTTCTTTAAGAAAAACGTCCGTTTTAGTTAAAATTAGAGAAAATAAAAATATTGTATTTTTTTCATTTTCCGATGTGTTAACCAATGAAAAGAACGAAAAGTAAAAATGTAAATCACTTTAATTTAAATTTTATTTAATTAAAGCCCGAATGACACTACATTTTGCTTATTCTATTTCTTATTCAAATGTTGATAGGTGTGAGTGGATACGCACTATATATCCATAAATGTAAAAATGTCACAAAAAATGTGATTTTGAAATTATATATGTCAGGCTTTGGCAGCTTTTTCTTGAAATTTCAGAATTAAAAATGAAAAATAATTTCAAGGTACACTCAGTGACAAAAAAGAGTATACACTGGACCCTAGAAACCACTAGTTTAAGATGTATATTCACTTTTCGGACACATTGTAATTGTGAAAATTTAGAGAAATGATATCCCTCTCTTAAGGGCTCTGGAGACGCTCGAGCATGGTGCGAGTAAACATAGTTCGACTTAACTCCGCAGACAATCACAATGAAACCAAGCTGAGATCAAACTACTCGAACTTTATTATTCTTATGATTTATACGTCATTCCAATAGTTCACTGAAAGACTTATTTATTTTTTTATTCGGGATATTTGACATTTTTCTTTTTCTTTTCAAAATTTTTAAATTGAAATTCAAAATTAAACTGAAATATTGGAGTAAACAAACGAAACCGGTCCGCAAATAGCCGAATCTGATACGACAAACAAATAGCCCCAACCTTGAACATCGATAAAAATCAAACTCTTTTTGATTTTGGTGAGACCAAATATTTGGTACTCTAACCAGCCCGCAAAGAAGTAAAATCGACTCGAACATAGAACACAGTATTCGAACTATATTCACTGTACACTCCCACCATGTTCGAGCGTTTTCAGAGCCCTTAAAAAACACTTTATCCCTTTTTTGCTCTGCTGACAATTGATTTAATGAGAAATATGCATAATGAAGAAAAAATGTGGTGTCATACGGGCTTTGCTAAGATTACAAATTAAATGTAGGTACGAAAAAGAAGATTAAAAACAAATCATTATTTATTTTGAATAACATTCAAAAGTCCACTTTTGAATTTAAAGTTGTACCTGAGCGAAACACATATGGACTTAAGGTCACACACAGTAACTTTATATTAAATTATATATACATAGGTACCTACACAAGATATTAAGATTTTATTCAAAGTAGGCATATTCAATAATTACATTTTTCAATTGTTCACAAATATACAATATGTGTGTTGAAGGAGACTATTAAAGCAACTTACACTTCCTAAAATTGGGATCACAAACGTAGAAACAAAAATCTGCATTGATATATTGACGATTGGAACTTTTTTTTGGTTAAAAAAAGCAATAATCATGATGAACAAAAATTATTGAAATGCTGATTAATTGAAAAGATTGTTTTTTTAGCATTTTAAAATACATCTTCTGCATCCTACAAGTCTTGAATCACCTGTAAGATTTCATCGATTATTCTACAAGTAAGATTTAGTTTTTCTTTACACTTGTAGCTTTGTGTTACAGAAAGAGGGAAATTGCACAATTTCCCACTTGTAATGAATGTTCATTACACTTGCAAAAGAGCCAGCCGACTTGTAGCTTTGTGTTACACAAATTCATTACATTTGTAAAGATTGACTTGTATTACAAGTACTTGTAGCTTTGTGTTATAGGCCCCTGGTCACACAAAGCAATGTGAGTTGATGAGTTCGAAGTTTGAAGAAAACAAATAAACTATTTCATAAATGCTGAACTTTGTCAAATGATTATTTGCGGTTTGTAGCTATAGCATGGTGTTTTTACAGCGGTTTTGAATTCCCTCTGGATCTGCGTAACTGTACAGTTATGATCGGAAAACATAATGGTACAGTGGTATGTTCCTATTCAGACACATTACGTTCGAGTTCGAGCGAAGTTTCCAGCCTCATCTTTAGCTTGCAACCTAACCTAGCCTTGCTTGTAAAAGGCCGTTTTCGAGAACGTCATCAGCGTCAAAAATGCGTTTTGCAAAAGGCAAATTCAAGTTTTACTGCATATGCATTGTGTTCGCTAAAGTCACAATGTTCGAAAACATCATGTGTGGTGCAGTACTGCAGTCAAAAATCGAGTTGGAAACAAAAATATTGAGAGGCCAGGAACGTGTTCATAAACGTCAAATGCGTTTGCAAGAAAATTGAAGGACGTTGATAAAAAGATTTTGTGCAAACAAAACCATTGCATTAATTTGACAATATCTGTATTTTAGTTGAACTAAAATTACAGATCGAAACCGAGATGAACCGTATCGTTTGCTCAGATGCCTTCGTCCATCAATACAAAACCAAACTTTCCAACTTTGAAATAAAACACAATGATTATAGGGGAAAATACAAAGAAAATACCACTCTTTATTAAAACTTTCCGTCCGACCTTCTCGATTGTGACTAACTTTCGTTATACATTTCATTAACAATAAACTTAGCATTCGTTAAGTTTTAATATAAATGTTTCATATAAGCTCGAAGCATCGACTACAGAGTTGTCAGACTCATGTAGTTCGATACAATAGCAATATTTGCGTCGAAAAATGGCAATCATTTGACAATCGAATTGACGAAACAACTATTCTTTCCTTAGGTATTCCATCCAACTTCTCTTCGGCAGTGACTGCTGTAATCGTTTCCTGGTTTCTCTCCAATCTAAAACAGATGTACAGCTGCGTACAGCGCCGAACTCGAAACACATGTGCATTCTCTTAAGGTGCGTATCCATTTCAGAGCAAAAAGGCGGTAAGCAGCTCTGAAGAAGTTCTCGAGAGTAAAACTCGAAAGTGGACACAGACACAGTCATGAAATAAGCTCACCAGAGGGGAAGACAGATATCCGGGAGTCGCTCTGGAGAGCTTTCTAATAAAAGTACTCAATCAATGGAAACGTATATGTACATTTTAATATTTATCACAAAAAGAACTCTATCACCCATTTAGTATTAAATTTGTTGGTATTTCTCAATAACTTTTATACATAAATGTAGTTTATTATTTTAATTTTAATGAGCTATCTTTATCTTGTAGATCCGGGCATTTGAAGCAAAATTAGAAAATTTGGAAGGTAATTACTCATAAATCGACGTATTTTAAAGATCTATTTTTTAAAAATTAAAATCAACTTCTAGAATGAAATTTATTGAGTGCCCCTGTCGCCTCTCCCGTTACATATAAGTATAAAAAACCACTTACTAATTTGTAGAGTAGGGTTGGAGGTTGGGCAATACCTTTTTAAAACACTTTTTTCCAAATTGTGAAATTTTTTGTTCAAAGCATATTGAAAAGTGAAATTAAAATCGATTTGGGATTCAACCTGCTCCCTAGTATGAAATTAATTGACTTTTCTCACAAAATATTATATAGTAATGTAGCCTGACATTGATCTTTTAATTAAAGACCTTAACTTTTAATATTGAGATCAAAAGCCGAAGTTATAAACTTTCCACTCAGTCGATTTGCAGGCACTAGTTGTGCATACCGGAACTTTTCTTAACTTAACCTGGTCAGCCAGCGGCCAACGAACAACAACTCATTGTTGCAACGCTGCGCTGCCAAGCAAAATTTTTATAAACGTATACCGAAATAACCTTTCTTTTTGATAAAATTGTATTAAAGTCATATTCTAGGCTTCCTTCGTTCTTGCCCAGGGGGGGGCAATTGCACCCATTGCCCCCCCTTGAATCCGCGAAACTAAAACTTCGTAATTCTGTCACAATTTGTATGGAACATTTGACAGATTTACGAAGTTTAAAACTTTACAACGATTACGACGAGTTTACGCTGTTGCATGAATACCCTTATTATCTGTTTGCTTACGTTTATTTTCATTCGCTTTTAACAACAATAATTTACTGAGAAGATTTGTATTTCATTTGTTTTAGTTTCTTCTTAACTAAAATCCTTAACGTGTACACATTTTCATTAGTTCTTTCTATCCCATTTCATTTGTTTTTCATTTTAAAAACAATTGACTGAGTAGATATTTCGTGGGTTTTAATTTTTTCTTAACCTTAATCCCTAAGGTCTAGGTACCTACTAGGTAATCACATCTACGAATACTACTGAAATTTAATTTGTATATTTCTGTTAATTTCTTCAAATAGATTCTAGCTTTTCTATTCATTTCTTAATAAAATTTCGTTGCAAAATGGTAAGGTGTACTTATCAAAACTGTGATGAGCTGCAAAGAACTTTTGGGGAATCGTCTTTTTTTCAAATACCGAATGATCACAGAAAGGCAGTTTGGTTAAAACATGCAAATATAACAAACATGAAGGATTTACTACCCAAAGTACCCTTTATGTGTGAAAAACATTTTTTTACTAAGAACATCCTGATACAATCCGTTCGTAAAAGTTTAACCAAATTCGCACTTCCAATATCTTCGGTATGTAGTTGTTCCGAAACTGCTACTGACATTTCATGTGTTCATCTAATGGATGCATGGAGGTACCGGAAGCAGCCAACTTCGACCGTTACATCTACGCCTTTGACTTGTGAGCCCCAGCCCACACCTACGCCTTGCAGCCCAGCTGTTTCTTTATTAAATCTGGCTTCGAGTTCAACCACCACTTATATTAAAGATTCCTCACTGAATATAACAGGTTTACCTTCTTCTTCCCATATTTCGCCATCACAATTTCCGTCACCAGGGTACCGTTCTTATAAATCAGTGCGGAAAATAAATCGTACCCGTGTCATACCCAGATATATTTTTCGTACGCCCAAAAAGCTGAAACAAAACTGGGAGTATATTTTAAGAAATGATGTCGAAAAACAGATGGCAAAGTTGACACCTGAGCTACAAACATTTATCTTAGCTCAACTTTTCCACAAAAATAATACTCCTTGGGGAAATAGCGAAAAAGATTTGTTTTTAAAATTTTTTTTTAAGTCACCAGCCTGTTACTCATTCATGTTGAGTACTGGATTCAAACTGCCAGCAGTTAGTACCATTTACCGTTGGCATTCCGAAATTCGCTTTCCAACTGGATTTAGTAAGCCGATGTCGGATATGCTAACTGAAAAAGCCAAAAGCATGACAGCCATGGACAAAAAGTGTGTGCTACTTTTTGACGAAATGTCAATAAAAAAAGAACTATAGTATAGTATTAAGGATGACATTGTTTACGGTCTTACAGACTTTGGGGAGTATGGAAGGATGAATACTCCAGCCACTAAGGCAATGGCATTCACTCTTCGTGGATTGAATAAAAATTGGAAGCAGACCATTGTATATTACATTGGAAGTCCAAATGCAGAGGTTTTATCCAAGATGTTGGTTAGTATAATTACGGGAGTAATAAGGTGTGGGTTGACTGTTGTTGCAACAAGCTGCGACCAAGGAGTCAACAATTGCTCAGCGTACAGAAAGCTTGTTAAACCACCCATGTCTGTTGAGAGTACACCGTACGTGGAAATAGAAAATCACCGGATTTTCTTGCTCTACGATTATCCGCACCTCTTTAAAAGTGTGCGAAGCATATTGTTAAAATATAAAATTACAATCAGGAATGATGTTGCTGATTGGCACATTATCGAAAAAATTTATAGAGAAGACTCGAAGGGGATATTTCAAGTTTTTTTTAAACTTACCGAGGCCCATATTAAACCAAACGGTTTTGACAAACTTTCAGTTAAGTTAGCCACACAAATATTTAGCGCCAATGTGTATTCTGGCATCTTATATGCATTGAGCGTTAACTTCTTTGAAACTGAAGAAGAAAAGAAATATGTTCAAACAACAGCTACATTTATAAAAAAAATGAATGATCTATTTGATCATCTTAATACCGGTAAACTTTACTCCAGGAATCCAAATAAACAAGTTTTATCGGAGTCCACCGACACTCTTGAATATTTGAAAATTGCAATTGGTTGGATAGCAACATGGAGATCAACCGGTTCTCATAAAATCCCATATTGCTTCAAGGGATTGCAGCAAACTCTTTTGGGAATCATAGAGATGTGGAAATATCTCAGAAACGGGGAACAAAGCTTTGTTCTACTCCAACATTTGAATACAGACGTTGTGGAAAATCTGTTTTCTATGTTACGTTGCAATAGGGGCTCCTATGAGAGAAACCCTTCAGCTTTGAGATCTGTTTGAAATCTCAAACAAATCGCCTTCCAGCATCTTACTGCAGCTGAACATTTTGGCTATGAAGATGCTGGAGCAGAGCCATTGTTGAAAGGAGCTGACATCGAAAAAGATTTCGAAAATGAGTTGAAAGAAGACTTTGTCTTTGAACACCCAATCGAGGATCACCTATTGCCAATCCAATCTAGCAAAGTTGATAACGACTTGGCGAGCAGGAATTTAGAACTTGACGTAGATTTAGAGCAATATAATGCAAATAATGTTTGCTCTGGGAAATTGCAGGTAGGAGCTTCCGTATATTATGCTGGATTTGCGGCATGGAAGCTCAAGAAGAGACTCAACTGCGAATCTTGCTCTCAATACATGATCGAACAAAGAGATCATACAAGAGAGCAAACATTATTGATACAACTACGGGCTTATGAGAGTATCACCACGCCATCAGAATTTGGAAAACTAACTGTTCCTTCGATACCGTTCGATGAGACTTTTAGAAGAGTACAAACAATCTACAATCCACAAATATCTGACCGGCGACAAACAGGGGCATCTTTGAACATTTGGGGGCCCTGTTGCCATTAAGGATTTGGGGGCCCCTTGAAAAAGTTTTACTGAAAATTTTTCCAGATAATAAGCTTTATCATACATTTTAATAAAATTTAACTATTATTATAAAAATATTTCTTATTTTAGTCTTGAACACAAACTATTTTCCAGTTTAAGGCTAATTTTGAACATTTTATAATTCGAATTTAATTAAATGAATGTAAACTGGACTTTTCACGTGACACTCAATACTTCTTTCTTCAATGATAGAAACGTGGTTTTATATTTTTTTCATCATAGTGTGGCTTTCAAAGCAGAAATATGTATTGACTCTTTTGGTGTCGATTGTCAAACGATGTCTGAAAATCAGCAATGGAAAAATTACGTTCCCATTTTTGCAAATAAAATTGATTCTGATTTCTGCCGTGGTGCTCTTTAGAACAATATACAGAAATGTCACGAGGTTTTGTGTTTAAAGCTAATTTTCCTTTCATTTCTTTTATTTTGGCTTTTTTTCAGTTGGAGGCTAATTTAAAAAAGTGATTAGACAAATTTACAAACGACGAGCAAAAAATGTATCATTCGCATTGTTTCATGGCTCGCTTGTTTGAAATTCAATTTTCTTAGAAGAACCTACGCATATTAACCCCACAGTCGTAGCAGTGGCGTAACTACGGGGGGCAAAGGGAGCATTGCAAACAAAATTAAACAAATACTGAAAACTGCATGAAAGCTTAAGCCATTATCATTAGGTTTGTTCGTTGAGCCCTGAAGTCACCCCGGGGTCACCCTAAAGCGTTTTTTGAAAAATTGAACTCACCCTAACAAGCAAATTCTGTGTTTTTTAAGACCTGGAGTCGCCATGAACTCGTCCTGAAGTAGAACAAGGTTTTTTATTGGGGCGAGTTGAGGTAACGAATAAACTGTCAAAATGACATGAGTTGTGAATCATTTGTTTTGTTGTGGATTCACGCCGCACTGTGGGATGAGAAGCGATTCTAGCGCGCCAAAAGTATTCTTGGGGTAATTATATGGAATAAAGACCTAATTTTGATAAGCTTTTATATTTTTGAGGTCGTTACAGCCATTTTTAATATTTTACCAGAGTGGTGTCAAAAATTAGGGACAAAAAAGTGGCAAAAAGAAAGTTCTATCAGTGTTCGAAAAAAGGGTGTCCCTTAATGCAGGATTATTTGAGAAATGATTCTTAGGCGGTTCTAAAAAAATTGTATGAGGTGGGGGTCTTTTTTCCCCCGTTTTGGTGGGAGGGGCAATTTTCTAAAAAAAATTACTTGAAATAGACAAAAACTATAGCTATAGCTGTTTTTAAAGTCGAAAATCGATTCTCTGTTTGACTATATACATAATATGTAGTTGGTTTTGTAAATACTTTTCAAACTTAAAATTAAAAAGAAAAACTAAAAATTTGTATTTGTTTAAACTTTTTATTCCGAGTCACTACTACTACTTGTTTCGGAATCATGTTCAGATTCATTTTCGTCATTTTGGAGGAATAATAAATTGCGAACTTCCTTATTATATTCCCTTTTGTTTTTTGTTGTTGCCTTTCGCATTGACGAGACATATGGATCCGAAGAGACCAGCAACATGTGGAGTAGATCTGTGTTGGTGTTAATTCTCGAGTTTTTTCTCGTGTGATCTCTTCTTATTAGTCGGTATTCCTTATTGCAAGCTTCTGCAGCTTCTTCCGATAGTAGACCTTAAACAAAAAAAGAATCATAATTTTAAAACTCATACTACCTACTTTTGCAATATATGGAAGTAATTTACAAAAAAAAAGCTTACCCAAAGGCAAAATTGTATTTCGAATGACGTGAGCTCCATGGAATAAAACTTGATGTACACTCGAAGGAAGGTAATACCATGGATACAGAGATACAAATCTTTTGGCTGTTTTGCGAGCATAGGTATCAAAAGCTTCAACATTTATTTTTTCCCCGCTGGATATGACCTTCAAAATATTCCCAAATCTTTTTATGATATCAACATTTATCCCGGTTATGTTTGCACTTTGATCGTAATTTTTGAAAAACCTGCGAGCAGTGTTGCCATCATTCGTTGTTCCTGCACCTAAAGAACATTCAAATCAACATAGGACTTTTTCTTAATTTAATAAATATTTTTTTAAAATATATAATATTAATTTGATGTATAAATCTGTGGTGTTTGATACAAACATGATAACTCCAAAAATGAGTTTGCTTTTTGACGTCAACTATACATCGAGCTGGATCCTGAACACGAGGGCCGGTTCTCTTCACATTTGGAACACACTTTTTTAGAATTTGTTCATAAATATTTTAAATTTGAAAAGAATCGATTCCGCAATTATGTTCTCAGTTGATGTAAAATCGACATGAAGAGGCAAATTACCTACTTTTAATTTCTTTCAAGAGCAATATCTTAAAAATTTTAAAGAAAAGTTTTACCTTGTAATACAACATCAACAAGTAACCCTGTTTCAATTCGGAATCTATTTTGGATCATCAACTTCCGGCCAGCCATTTTTTCCTTGTCGGCTTTGTCAGTTACCTTAGGAATTTCATAAAAAACAAATTAATAAGACCACTATTTATATTTTGTGAAGTTAATTATTCATCGAATAACTATACATACGCGCCATTTTTGTATGTCTAGACGATATGAAACATGAATCAAGGTTTCAAAAAATCGAATATAAGTATGCAGCACTGATATACCAGATTTTGCAGATTCAATATCAGAAGAAATATCTGCTTTTGACAAATCATTCATTTGTGAAGGTTTTGATTGACAAAAATGACAGTTTTGAACTGGTGTTTCAGTCAATGCGGCCCGAACCTATTGTTTTGGATAGATACATTTAAGGTTTTGTTTCAATAGGCGTTAGCTCATAAATGTGAACATTTAGGAATGCTTCACATTTAGCCATAGAGTTCCTGAGGATCAAATGTGCTGTAAGCTTATTGTTTCAAGAATTTGCATATGAAAATTTGGCCTAATTTGAAGCATTTCCTAATGTTCACATTACACAACAAACCCCTCTTTATAAAAATAAGGTGAGGTTCATAGACAGTACCTTGCCATCTATCATCGATAGAATCAAAGTATGTTTGATAGTAATTTGTTTCCCTGCACTTGTAAAAATTTGAGTTTTTTCCTAATTTTCAATTTGGTTTTCAATATCATTTACAGTACTCTTTGTCTTTTCTTTTGTTTCCTTGGCAAATTCAAATTGTACAGGTCGGCAAAATCGCGTAGAAGAAAAGTATTCGTTTTTCCAGATGATATTTTGCTGGCCATCATTGTTATAAAATAATTGCAAGGGTACTAAAGAGACTACAAATAAACTTGTAACGAAAAGCGTCATATTAAAACAAAAAAATATTCATTTAAACTTTCTAATGATATAAAACAGGCGAACTTTTCATTTTAATTTTAAACTAAAAATACCAACCTTGTTTAAGTTTCCAATTCTACATTGGTTTCGTATTTTTGTCGATATCTTGATTGGTCACTGGTACCATCACAGCCCCATTTGTACACAATTTCAAACTCATTTTGGTCAAGTTGATCAAAATTGGAACCGGGAATCTGACAAATTCTTTCTGCCGTATGATTCAACAAATCCTGTAATGGAATAAAGCCACCCGCTTCTGATATCCTGCAATTTTCGGGATAGCAGCGTTTTTTAGCTTCAAATATTTTTTCGTACGGAGGATAAATTCCAGCATTTCGTTTTTTCGCATCAATGCGAATATTGATATATTGGTTTTTTGTCAATTTATTATCCATTAAAAAACATAAAGCCTCATCATTTGATTGTCAAATCATAGTTTTATATTCTTGACATTTGCGCTTAAATCTTTTGGCCCGGGTTGGAGTTGATGTTATGTCATTTAA
Source organism: Dasysyrphus tricinctus (assembly GCA_963921185.1). Taxonomy (NCBI): domain Eukaryota; kingdom Metazoa; phylum Arthropoda; class Insecta; order Diptera; family Syrphidae; genus Dasysyrphus; species Dasysyrphus tricinctus. The sequence continues at coordinate 146,643,521 of OY992531.1, read as the reverse complement.
CAATTGCGCAGCGCTACGCTTTCCCGATTTGTAAAGCTTAGACTCAGTGGCTTTCACTATTTCAGGAGTGGTACACCCTGCAGCTGTTAGAAAAAACAGTAAAATTATTTTACGAAACTAGTATTACTCATCTTCTAATAAGGATATAAAAAATACCTATGCTTGCAGATTTCCGTTGCTTAGATCTCTTAGAACAATCTTCAAATTTTTTTGGAGGGCAACCAGAAAAACGAGGAAGGACAGTACCTTGAGTTACTTGAAAACTTGTTTCCAACCAATCTGAGTTTTTTTTATAAAAATACTTATAGGAAAACTTCGCAGTTTTCCATTTGTGGGATAAAGTTTTGCAGAAGTTTTGCAAAGCATTTTTAACTTTTTTAATATAATCAAAACTCCATGCAGCCTCTGGTGGCTCCAAATATTCTTGGATCACAGCATACAAATATTGCCGATCTTCGTTATTTATAGGAGTCAGCAACTTTTGATTACGATATTTTTCCCTTAATTTTTCAAATAATATTGACTTTTTCAAAATTGAAGCCATTTCTATGGATATCCTCCTAAATATGCCACACATAATATGACAGCTCTTTATTATTTTATCAATTTCAACCTTTAAAATGGCAACACTTACCTGTTTATTATTTGTAACCTATGTAAATGGAACTTTTCTTTCACACTTTAATAGGATTTATAGTTTTTTTTTAAATATCGATAATCCGGTGGATAAAATTTTATTATTTAATTAATAGGTATGTATTATTTTTAAGCAAATTTGAGTGTTTATCAAATTTTTCTACACAAGATATGAAAAAAAAAGTAATGAAGAACAAGAGGTCCGCAGTTAAGAAGCTGAATTCATCAATATTTGTAGTTGGTAGTAATAGTAGTATTTATATAAATGAATGTTTCACTGGTTATACCAGAGCTTTGTACATGCAAGCCAAAAAAATTAAAACCGAGCGCAATTATAAATATTTATGGTTTCAAAATTGTCAAATTTTAATGAGAAAAGTAGATAAAGGTAGAGTTATTGCAATACGTTCTTTTGCCGATTTAGAATCGCTTGTTGATTAAATTGTTTCTTTTTTTTTTTTTTTTTAATCTATTTCTTTTCTTATGTTTTCTGATCGTTTTTATCTCGATCAATTTAGCAATACCCCTCCCTCTACTATTCGAAGCATTGATGACTGTATTTTTGGTTCGTCTAGCAACGCTTTGCAATCTTTTTTTGTTGTGCATCAAAACATTAGGAGTTTGAGACAAAACTTTGATTTGCTTGTGTGTAATTTGGAATCATTTGTTTACTTGCCAGATCTTATATTTGTAAGTGAGATATGGATTTTTGCCAGTGAAAGTGATGATTATTCTATAACTGGCTATAATTTTTGTTGTTCTACAAATGAATCTTATTCGGCTGGTGGTGTTGGTGTATTTATTCGTGACAATATAGAATTTGAGGCTACCTGCCTTAGTTGGTCAAGCGCTGATGTATTGAAATTAAACATTAAATTATATGATAACATCTTTAACTTTGTTTGTATATATAGACTTCAATCTGTAAGTAGTCTTTTGTTCTTGGAAGAGTTAGGAAATTATTTATTTGCTGAAAAGGCTGAGAATTTAGTTATTTTAGGTGATATCAATATTGATATCTTGGTTTCAAACTCTATTTCTGATTCCTATTTTGCCTTATTGGCTCAATACGGTCTTACTTCTTTCATAAACGATATAACTCGTCCTAATTCTGGCACTTGTTTAGATCATGTTTTAATTCGACTTAAAAATAATTCCCTAAATCAGTGTTATGGTCTCAATTTTGATCTTAATATAACAGATCACTGTATGACTGGAACTTTGCTGGGCGATGTATCTACCAAGAGATATAGTACAAGCTCCCTTAATACTTCTTACAAGAAAATAAGATTAGATCTCCTTAACAATGCCCTCCGGTTTGAGTCCTGGGAGTCTGTTTTCTGTGAAGAAAATGCGTCTTTAGCCTACGACTTGCTTATAATGCGCCTGCAAGACCATATAGAATGTTCTTGTCGTGTAGTTATTCAAAGAAAATCAAATGTCAGACTTAAACCCTGGGTAAACAATTACCTTTTGAAAAAAATAAAACTTAGAAATAAGTTGCGATCAAAATGTTTTAAGCGTCCATTAAATTCTACATTAAAAAATCGATTTATAAAATTGAGTAAAGAAGTTAATAAGGAAATTAAAACACGTCGTTATCGATATTATTTTAATAATGTTCAAAAATCGATAGGCAACCCTAGAAAAGAATGGAAGGTGATTAATAGCATCATTAATTCTTCAAACTCAACAGTTTCGATTCCAATCGTTTTAAATGATGGGGGTGTTGATTTGATAGATCCTAAAATGATTGCAAACATATTTAACAACTTTTTTTGTTCCATTGGAGGCATGTCTTTTCCTTGTGCTAATAATACTTTTTGTGATCAATGCGATTTATTTGCCTTAAATGAAAGCACTTCTTACTGTAGGAGCTTTGTTTTTGACCAAATAACTGGCCTAGAAATCTTAAAGATTATAAACACACTAGACAACTCTAATTCATGTGGTGAAGATGGCATATCTAATATAACTATTAAAAAGATAGCTCTAAATGTTGTTGATGTTTTATCTTATGTTTTCAATTTAAGTGTAACCACTGGCATCTTTCCAGACAGATTAAAGGTTGCCCATGTAATTCCTTTATATAAAAAGGGTAGCAGAAAGGAAAAAAATAACTATAGACCTATTTCTTTATTATCTTCAATCTCTAAGGTTTTCGAAAAAGCAATGAAGAGTCGTATGCTGCATTACTTTAAAACAATAAGTTTTTTCAGTCCTGATCAATTTGGTTTTAGGGATGGCATGTCAACTGAAGATGCAGTCATGGCTTTTTGCTCATTAATCAACAAAGGTCTAGATGACAAAAAATCATGCGCTGGTCTCTTTGTAGATATAACGAAGGCTTTTGACATGGTGAACCACAATGTTCTTTTGGACAAATTGTTTAATGCGGGATTTCGTGGCTTCATCTTAAGTTGGTTTACATCATATCTAAAAAATAGATTGCAACAGGTAAAAATTGGTGAAAATTTGAGTGCGAGAAACTTTCTTAACCTAGGTGTTCCCCAAGGATCAGTCCTTGGACCTATTTTATTTCTTGTTTATATAAACTCTCTTTTTTATCAAAGTTTTTCCGGTAAAGTGCAAGCTTTTGCTGATGATTTGGGTATTGCATATGTTTCAGATAACCCTTTGAATTTAATTGCAGATATTAACAATGATGTAAATATTTTACGTAAATGGTTTGCCTGTCATAAGCTAACTGTCAGTAATAAAACCAAACTTATGTACTTTAGTTTGAGTTCCCATGTATATCCTGATCTGGATGTTATTTTTCATGTTCCTAATTGTGAACGACATTGTGACCTTCTTACTTGTATATGCGATCCTGCAAGCTCAAAAGTTTGGTTTAATTCTGACTATACTTGCAATGCGTCTTGCTTTAAGATTGATGTAGTTAATCAATTTAGATACCTCGGTATCCTTTTTGATCAAAACATGACCTGGTCTTATCACATTTTGAAACTGAAACAGTATCTTCAGTCGTCTCTTCGTGCCATGTACCATCTAGAAAAATTTTTAGATGGTAAAACTTTGCGAATGGTTTATTTTGGAATTTTTCACTCTAAATTAGAGTATGGGTTAAGTTGTTGGGGTAGTGCGTACCATTCAAAAATACAGCCTCTTTCTGTCTTGCAAAAGTACGTTATAAGAAAAATTTGTAGGAGCAACCGCTATGCTCACACATTTGAACTGTTCAAAAAATTACAAATTCTGCCAATAAAACACCTTTTCTATTTTAAAGTATTAAAACTTTTCTTTTTGAGAAGTGGTTATTTACAAAGCCCAATCTATGATTTTCAGAATCTACGTAGTGTCTCTAGTTCTGTCGTTTGTATTCCTTCTTATCGAACTACTCACTTTAGGAATTCTTTTTCTGTTGTCGCATTTAGGTTATTCAACAAGCTTCCTGCCGATATACGATCCATTAGATCGTTGCCCATTTTCTTAAGAAAAGTAAAAGTTTGGCTTTTTGAATTTAGTCACGAACAAATTAAAGTTTTGCTGCCATTAATTATTTAACTGTTTATCTAACGTCTGCAACTACTTATTTAAAAATACAGCATCATTATTGATATTTTTCTTTCTGTATAATAGTTTTTGATTTTGTTAATAGTTCACTATATCTTCTTGTCTTGATTTTTTGAAATTGATTAATCGATTTGTATATAATTTCTTTGAAGTACAAACAAATATTTATATACCTATAAAAGAATATTAGAGTCTAAGTCATTAAAAATGTATAAGCTCGCCCACTTAATACTTAATTATTTTTTTCACTGAAGTTTTTAATTCTCATTGATGTGACATTGAACTCTGTTTTTTTTTTCAAAACAAAAAATGTCACTAATTTATTTAATTTTGTAGTCATTATTTCTAGCTATAAATATAAATAATTATTGTAAATTTTTTTAAATAATTGAATAAAGATTATACAATACAAAAATACAAAACAACCCAAAAAACGCAGAAAACACTCGCGACAAATTATTATAACGGAATACATTACCGACCTTGAGTCACCAGAGAGAGCAGTTTGACTTTCGTGGCTAACGTTATCTCTCATTAAAAGTTAAATAAAATTGTTAGTTGGTGGTAGTTGGTAGCGATTTTTATAGGAGTGTAAGTATACATATTGGACTAGCTAATGGAAGTATAGGTAAGAGATTCCATGACGTTCCGGATTTTTGGCAGACTATACAAACAAAAAAAAATGATAAAAAAATTGTTTAAATAAAATGATTTAAATAACAAACAACCAGTGAATTAATTTTATTGGAATTGATTGTTTATAATAATGACACTATTGGTAAACAAGAAAAAAAAAATCTAGCAGATATCCATCCTTAAATAGGATCAATATCGACATTTCAAAAAAGCAGTAATTTGACTTCATAATTAAAATTATTCATAACCTTCTACGAAACGAGGAATAAAAAAAAAGTGCAAAAAAAAAGGTATTGACAACATTCCCTGAAAAAATGACGCATTTTGGAGACCATTTTTTATACCACTTTTGGCGCGCTAGAATCAACTCTCATCCCACTGTGGCCGTGCTGCTGTTTATTGTTTATTTCTGAAATGCAAAATAAAAGAATAGACACATCTTACTCAAATAATAACAAAAAGAAATAGAAAATGGAGTCTTTGATTTGTTTTTATTCAATTTGCAGCAAAAATTTAAGTTTTAATTATCAGATTTCCAAAATTCTTGTTTTTTTGCTAGTGTCAACATTACAATTGAAAGTGTTTTTTGAGACTGGGACACTGGGTAAACTTCAACGAACGAACTTATTGTAAGGGACAATCTTTTAATAGATGTCAATCAGATCATCTATCCATGTGATTTGCTGGGTAGTTTAGATTTTTGTCCTCATTATGTTTTGAGGTTTGCAACTAAAATTTCGTGACTCAACATGGAAATAAATACAAAAAAATTATGCAAAAATACGCACTGGGGCTTGATAAATTCTAACCTGGTAAATGAAACTCGACCACGTTCTTGAAATTCAATATAAGGAATGACTTTATTACATAACGATATGATGGCTTACAGCTTACAGATGTGAGAATACTATGTATTTAGTTAGGGTTCTAACATAATGAAAGGTAGGGTGATTCATTAGTTGCAATTCAAATACATGACAGTCTTCCCCACAAAATATTACATTGCTTGGTATCGTGCAGCTTGAGTCCGCACTCTCTTCGATCTTCTTGGCTCTAAAGCTGGTTGCTGTCTCCCACTAGGATTAGTTGTTTCTGTTGTCAAGGCTTCGAAGGCCAGGTCAACCTTCGTCTCTGGTGATGAAATGCTTGGAACATCAGTTGTGATTTTTGTAGTCGTGGTCTCATCTTCCTTGACTTTACCGCCTGGCGTGGCATCGCATCCTACGGTTCTTTTCTCGAAGGTTTGTTGACACTCTGTTGGAAGAGATATAGGTACATAATTTGAAAAATTACCTTCAACCAGTGTAGATCTCATTTGATCGATATGCCGCCGATATGATGTACCATCGACATCTACTATATAATGAAGGTGCCCATCTCGTTGAGTAACCAGATCACCAATTTTAAAATGTCGTTTAACGTTTACACTCAGATGTTCGTTCGTTTTCTATTATCGAAGGTCGCAACAAGTCCAGCCTGGTTCGGTAGGTAAATTTTAACATCATCTCCGCTGGACTTTCACCTGTACTTGAGCTAGTAGTTTTCCTATACTGGACTAGGAGACGATGTAGTTTTGTATGGAAGTCTCCTGAGTCATTTTTGCTTGCACGTAAACCACTCTTCAGTACCTGAACAAAACGTTCAGCTTGTCCGTTTGTAGAAGGGTGAGCTGGAGATGTACGTTTAGGTATGTAAAATATTGTTGAATTTAAAAAAATCTTGGAACTCCTTTGATGTAAAGTTACTGCCGTTGTCGGAAACTAAGACTCTTGGAATACCAAATCGAGCAAATACTTCCCTTAATGCACATATGGTGTGAAAACTCGTGATTCTGTTCATCGGAATGACTTCTAACCATTTTGTTTTAGCATCGACGATGATTAAAAAATAGCGTTTCATAAATGGCCCAGCAAAATCAATATGCAAACGCTGCCATGGCTGAGTTGGCACCTCCCAGGGGTGCGTGATTACCTTCGTTGGTTCTTTTAGAATCCGCTTAGAAATTGCGCGTAATGTAAAAGCCGCTGTGCCGTAAGTAAGGGTAAATTTTTGGATGGGTGAAGAATGGAAGCTAGAGGCTTGTTATCGGTTATAAGGATAAAGTCCCTGCCATAACAATAATTGAAAAATTTGTGTAGACCCCAAAAGATTGCCGTGGCCTCCTTATCCAGCTGACTGTAGTTGGCCTCCGTTTTACTTAAGCTTCTGGATGCATAAGCGATCGGCCTTTCACCAAGATCTGTTAAATGGGACAATATCGCTGATAATCCAAAAGGCGAAGCATCTGTAGCCAACAATAGAGGAAGTTTTTCATCAAATGGCACTAAAACATTATCACTCATCATTTCGTTCTTTAGTCCATCGAATGCATGCTGGCACTCTGCCGTCCAATTAAATGTTTGCTCCTTCTTAAGTAATTTGTAAAGTGGGTGTGGTTTTGTCGATAAATCCGGTATAAATCTATGGTAGTAATTTACCATGCCTAGAAATTGACGCAGCTCCGTTAACTGTCTCGGTGGTTGAACACTTATAATAGCTTCGATTTTTTCTTTAGTCTTATGCAAGCCATCTTTGTCGATTGTATGGCCCAAGTATACCACACTCGTTTGAAATAATTTGCACTTTGAAGCATTTAAATGAATATTGAATTTTCGTAGCACGTTTAACAATATAACACATCTTGCAAAAAGCTCTTCAAGCGTTTTTGCCGCAACAATGATGTCATCAAAAAACCAAGCAACTCCCTTAAGACCTCTGAATATATTATCCATAATTCGTGTCCATATGTTGGGTGCTGTTTTGACTCCAAACATGAGCTTCTTAACCTTGAAGAGACCCAACGTGGTTGTGATGGTTTGCATTAGGGCACTTTCCTCTGACATGCTAAGATGCAGATAAGCTTTGAATATGTCAAACGTGCAAAAGAACTCACCACCCTTTAGTTTGTTATATAATTCTTGTATCTTTGCAATCGGATAATTATCATTTATAATGCATTTGTTCAGTGTTACCTTATAATCCGCACATAAGCGAATTGATTTGTCTGCCTTAATGACCGGTACTATAGGGGTTCCCCAATCGGAATGCTCAACCTTTTCCAAGATGCCCTGCTTTTCCAGTCGTTGAATTTCCTCTTCAATCAGCGGACGAATAGCGTAGTGTGCTTCCCTAGCTTTAACAAAAATGGGAGATGTTCCTTCGCGTAATTTCAAAACACCTTTGAAGTTCGGGATAGTTCCAACTTCTTGCTGGAATAAGTCGCTAAATTCATCAAAAATCGTCTTCTTCATACGTTCCACGTCTTCCTTTCCTGCAAAGGTATTTACTGAATTTATTCCGAGTAAGTTTAGAGCATTTACCCACTCTCGTCCCATTAACGAGTCAAATTTGCCTTGAACTAGGTGTAATTGCGAAGTAATTTTTTTCTCATCGCATTCAATTTGAACCTCGGACTTACCAAGAGCTGGAAAAATATCATTATTGTATGTTTTGGGCATGACTTTAGTAGGTTTTATTATGGCATTCGGCCAATGGCTTTTAAAGATGTTGAAATTCATTACTGATATTGCTGCACCGGTGTCTAATTCCATGTCAAAAGGAACATCATTAATTTTGAGGTTAACGAAGTACTTACCACCATGGTTAGCAACACAGCCTCTGTGTACGTTCAAAGCCAGTACACCTTCTCCCTCCTCATTTGTCAAGTTCAGTACATTTATTTCGTGTCGGCGAAAACTCTCTTCTATATAATCAGCATCTTAATCATCGGTTATCACCTCTAAGGTATTAGCATCTCTCGCAGATGATCGCCTCTTAATGCAGACGGACGTAGTGTGCCCTGCTTTTCGACACTTTTTGCAAAACAAGTTCGTAGCCCGACACTTGTTTGCCATGTGGTCTGGTTTCCCACATCGGAAGCATGTGATTCCTCTTTCAGTCTGTGAATTGTTCCGACTAAAAGCCGAAGAGGCAGCTTTATCTCCATGTGCTGAACCCCCCGTTTTTCCCCGTACTTGTACCTGGTGAATATTATTCATTGTGCGGCTTTCGGTTTTAGAAGATTCTATTCCAATTGCAATTGAGAGAGCCTTATCTAATGTCAGATCTTTTTCTTGAAGCAGTCTCTCTTTAATATCGGAACCTCTAAGTCCTCGGATGAACTGAGAACGCAAATGTTTAGCAAGTGTAGATTTTTTACAAGACTCACACGAGAAATTACAGTAGAAACTCAATTTTTTTAACTCCGCTAAAAAACTAGCTACTGATTCGCCTTCATGTTGTAACCTTCAGTAAGGATTTGTGTTGTTCGGTGATTTCGTTAGGTTTGGGGCTCAGGTGATTCTTGAGAATCTCAATGAGAACATCATAGGATTTATTATCGGGTTCGTCTGGGGCTGTCAAATTTGATAAAAGCTGATAGTATTTGGCACCTATGCAATTAATCAATACTTGCCGCTTTTTTGTGAGATCGGTGATGTTCCGCAGAGCAAGGTAGTTTTCAAGTCGTTTTATGTAATTCGGGAATGGTTCTTCACTTTCGTTGTAGGGATCGAAATGCAGGTTAGATGCATTTGCAGTTGCTGGTTGAACTTGTAAGTTCTGTAGTGCATTTGTTAATGCCTCAATTAATTGTTGAGCAGCGGGGTCCATTGCTAAAGATTTTTCTTAATCTCAAAAAAATCCTCGTCGCCACTGATAAATTCTAACCTGGTAAATGAAACTCGACCACGTTATTGAAATTCAATATAAGGAATGACTTTTAGATTGGTTTAGTACGTTTTTAAGAAATAGAGTCCAAAACGTAATATTTGATGACATAAGAAGTAATTCGAAAACTATAAACTTGGGGGTTCCACAGGGATCCGTGTTAGGCCCTATTCTTTTCTTGATTTATATTAATTCCCTGTTTAAGTTACCTTTCAAAGGCAATCTGACAGCTTTTGCTGATGATGTCGGGTTTAGTTTTAGTGCAAACAATTGCCTTGATCTTACTTTGGGATTTAAGCTTCTTAAGAACTTGGTTTGCCGTGCATAGACTAGTAATTAGCCCGAAAACGAAAATAATGTGTTTTTCTTTGTCTGGAAATTCAAATTTTGGTGCTGATTTCTTTTTTCATGCTACTGATTGTCAGAAGTATAAATTTGCTAACTGCTCCTGTGACGTATATTCTCACTCTACCACCTTCTCTAGAGACGCCTCCTGCAGTGAAGGGTGTTTTCATGTTGAAATTGTAAATGAATTCAAATATTTGGGTCTAATCATTGATTCTAAAGGTAGAACTATAATAGTCGGAAGGGCACTGAAGCTAATGTCAAAAACCAACGAAAAGTAGCTTTCCGTACAGAAAAAAGGGGAACACACCCATAATGTAATTATCATCTATCTCTTTTTGGCACTCCTATTTCACCAAATGTCAGTTTTACTTAAGTGAGGTGCGCTCCGGAGCGCACCTCACTTCCGTAACCAAAGTTCAACGAAACTTGACGAAACGCTCCACTCCGCAATTATAGTCACCGTCATATGCTTTACGTGTATTCGCTTGTTTTCTTCCGACCACTTAAGTGCCCCTCCGAGCATTATAGTTCTAGCTTAAAATGTGTTTCTTTAACCACACTGAAAATCTCAGGAATTATTATCGTGGTACCTTAAGATATTTTTATACTCTTAGAAACGTTTGCTCATTTCAACTTCTTTTACAGGTGTATTATGGAATCTTTCACTCAAAGCTTCAATATGGTATTTCTTGTTGGGGTGGAACATACTACAACAAAATTCAACCTCTTTTAGTACTTCAAAAATGCGTCCTGAAAAAAATATGTCGTAAGCCACGTCTTTACCCTAGTCTTCCACTTTTTCAGGAATTGAAAATTCTTCCAGTTCGCCACTTATATTGCTTCAAAGTTCTTAATGAATTCTTTAAAAGATCAGGCAATCTCAACTTTAGAGTTGTTGAAAATTATAATATTCGGAACAACCTTTTTAATTTTGTCAATGTTCCCATTTTTCGTACTACAAGTTTTCGTAGATTTTATAATGTAGCTTCATGTAAACTGTTTAATAAACTTCCACACTCCTACAGAATCATGATATCTCTTCAACTATTCAAAAAAAATATTAAAAGTTGGCTCCTTAATATGGACTTTGAGAATCTAGAAGCTTTACTAAATTAAACTTACCTACTAATTAAACTGCCTTATGTTTTGATGAAATAATTATGTATTAATATAAATATTAACCACAATATGTAAAAACTTTTTTCTGTGCTCATATTATTATTTTCTTATTGCTCATATTATTCATTAGCTCGATCTTTCTTTTAATTATGTTACTTTACTTATTTGATCGCTTAATTCGGAATGTTACTTGCTTTGTTTAAAATTTATTTATTTATTTAACTTCATTAAAATCTCTTTATTTTAATCACCAGGGTCACCCCACCCTCATTTAAAAAATAGTTTATCTTTGTATTTAATACTATGTTGTGATATTACTACTATTTTGTTTGTAAAAATATTTTTGTCACTTAATAAAAATTCAAATTCAATTTATTACATAACGATATGATGGCTTACAGCTTACAGATGTGAGAATACTATGTATTTAGTTAGGGTTCTAACATAATGAAAGGTAGGGTGATTCATTAGTTGCAATTCAAATACATGACAGGGCTCAACCCCTATTTGAATATTGGCGTATTTTTGCTGCCCCCACAAAACCCTATTAGGTAGTTTAAGGCGAAGGGTAATAACTAAATAATAATTTATTTAAGACGAAAGAAGTTATTTGAAAGATTGAAGTAGAGTTTTGAAGGGAAATTTTTATACTTCAGAATGACCATAGAAATTTATTAAAAAAGAAACTACCTAGAGAAATAATATAACCCAAAATCTTCAAAAAAATACTTCCTTTTCAAAATTTTAGATTTGAATATCTCAAAAACGTGAAATGCTAGAGCAAGTCTGAGGCCAGATTCGAATTCAGAACATCAAATAACATCATTAAAGTATATTTTGAATCATTTTCAAATTAAAATTTTGTCATACAGTGTTATTAAATATAGTGTTTCCGAATGAATTTTTGGAACACTTAAAATACGTCAATTCAGACTTGAGTCCAAACAGGTTGTCGTGGAAACAAATCTTAAACGGAATTTTTTTATAAACTGTGTATGCTTTCAATTGTTTTTAGATGTTTTTTAAGAATAATTAATAGTTTTCGGGCCATAAGTGAAAAACTCGGATTTAGCACCACCGAAAACATATAGGAACAAAATTGAAACCACCCCACAATTTGATCAATAAAAACAGTAGCAAATACGTAAAAGAAAAGACTGTGAACAAATATATTTGGAGAATTTTATTAGATGTCAAAGTAAACAAAAATTATAATAAAGGCACATCGTTTAACACTCCTATTCCTCCAAATCCAAGATTCAATACAACTTGTTTTGTGTGGACATTTTCGTTTCGAAAGACGTAGTTTTTATTCAATTGTAATAATTTTATCTAAAATTTGAAATTTTCTTGGATTTCATTTTATTTTTATTTTTTTTGGTATAAATAGCTTAAAATATTTTTGTATGGGAAAAATATTAAAATTTTTAAGAGTACGTATTAAGAATCTTTCATGATAAAAATGAGAAAATATTGCTCTTTCATTTATTTTCTAGAGCCAGATAAATCCAATCTCAATTTCGCATACTTTCAAAAATGACCATTGGTTGGTATACTGGTGTGGTACAGGGGGCCCCCTAAATGACGGGGCCCTGGGCCCTGGCCCACCGGGCCCATGCCTAAAGACGCCACTGGCGACAAAGGGAGATGCTTGTAGAAACATGGTTGTGTGAAATCATGACGTTGATAGACAGTAGTTTGATCATTAATTGCAGTGTTGAACACAAAAAAGCAATTATTAGATTTCTTTTGATCGGACTGATTAAGTTTGGGATTAAAAAGACCAATAAGGATTTTAAACTTAAGCCAACAACTAGTCAACCTTCTAAGAAAACCTGTAATAAATAAGACTGATTTTTTCTTAAAATATATTTTAATTTTTCCAACTGCAGCTAGACTGCAATTGCAACTTCCATCCACTTACTTTTATTTATATAATTTTCGAAGAACGAGGAATAGGCCTATCGGGGAAACCTCAAAAAAAAAAGGCATCTAGTATTTTACCCCACTGGGTGATGTGGAAAAAAATACTTTTTTGTGTCTGGGTATGTATATAAATTAAGTTATTGGCTATCGGCAAAAAAAAAAATATATCTATTTCAACTATTTTTTTCTTAACAAAGTACCTACCGCGAAATATTTAATTTTTATAAACACAAAATTATATAAAATAAACTAGATTTAAAAATAAGTTGAAAAAAACTCAATTTATATTTGTTTAAAAACTTGATTAAAAAGTTTTTCAGACAAAATGTTGTTTTTACTTCAAGGAACATTTTCCAAAATTTTCATTTTCTACTTATAGGTACTATCTTCAGTGACGTTAAGAGGAAGTAACGTGATACAATCTGATCTCGCTGTATTCTATAAAGCCTTTTGTTGGAGGGGAAAACGCTTCATATATCTCACCAATCAACATTCATATTTCATTTTTCATTTAAGAATTGTATTTAAATAGTAATTTTCAAGATGCATTTTTAACTATTATATTTCAGCCTTTAAACTTTAATTTAAAATATAACGTACCTAGTCTCTCTTTCTAAATTACTTACATCAAAATTGTCTGTATGAATACGATTAACGAAATAAAATTAACACATTGTATTACAACCCTTAGGGGAAAATCATGGCCTTTTTGCTTTGAAAGTTCTCGTCGTTGTTTTTGCTCGCTTTTGTGGTTATTATCAGAGCTGTAAAGTAATTAAGTATATTGGTACTTAAGTACAATTTAAGTACAAATACCTTGTACTTAAAAATTTTAAGTACCAGTACAATTCCTTGGTACTTGTACTTAAAAATTTCAAGTACCAGTACCGGTACTTGTACTGGTACTTTAATTCCACAAAAGTACTTGAAATTTTTGTATTGATTACATTTGTACTTTTGAGATGTACTTAAATACTTTTCAATTCCTTTTTAATTCCAAAAGTACTTTAATTCCTTTTAATTACTTTTAATTCTTTTTCGAAAAAAAAATACTAGAACTAATATATGTCTTAATAGTACAGGTAAAATAGGATAAATTAAACAAAAAACTTAGTACCATCATGAAACTTGGTGAAAACATTTCATGTACTATGAGAATGAAAAATCAAAAGAGTCTATAAAATATTTCACATGGAAGGGTGTTTTTTTAGGGGGAGAGGGGGGAAGTTGTGGTGTATCAAACAGAAAAATTAACTTTGATGTAACATATTCATATGACACATGTTTTTAAGGTAATTTTAAATGTTGAATCAAATGAAACCAAAATCAAGTCGATACGGCCTCCGTGAAAAAAGTTATTGTCATATGTAAGGATGACTATATATTCAGTATAAAAGTCAAATATTACCGAAAACCAGTTGAAAATAATGGTCCGTCGATGAAATTTGTCAATAATGGTTCATTTGTCATGAAAATCAATAATAAGAAGAGTCTTTAAAAATATCTGTGGTTAAACGGTGTTTTTTTGAGGGTTGGGGTTATGCTGCGATTAGTACCATAAAACCTGTGACTAAAATGGTACCCTCATCTCGGATCAGGCCAAATACTTGGGTATGATCCTTGATAAGAAACTGAACTGGAGTCTCAACACTAAAGAAAGAGCAAAGAAAGCTATCGTTTCGTTCTATTCCTGCAACAAGATCTTTGGAAAATCCTGGGGACTCAATCCAAAAATTATCAGAGAAAGCAACAAACCTGAAAACCTTGACGAAAGTTCAAAGATTAGCATGCGTAGGTATTACGGGGGCGTTGAAAACCACTCCCACAGCGGGACTGGAAGCGATACTCAACTTGAGATACCTAGATCTATTCGTGCAAGAATCTGCAGCATACAGTGCCCTGCGGCTAAGTCAGAATAAATGATGGAAGCAAAGCTCATCGGGTCATACTAATATTCTGCAGAGATATGTGGGAAATAATGTTTGCACAGACTACACAACATCCCATTTAAACTTCAACAGACCCTTCCCTACCTCTTTTCCTAATAGAGAGGAGTGGGAAAACAACCAACCTTTCAGTAATGAATCTACGATAACTATCTTCACTGATGGTTCGAAGATAGGCACTGGAGTTGGTGCAGGAATTTTCTCGGAAAATCTGGGACTAGCTAGCTCCTTTAGACTTCCGGAATTTTGCAGTGTCTTCTAAGCCGAGGTTTTGGCAGTGATAAAAGAAGCTACGCAAATATCAATGATGGCGATACCACGAGCTGATATCACCCTCTTTATTGATAGCCAAGCAGCAATAAAAGCAATTTCTGCAACTGATATTCGAAGCTTGTGGCTTGCTGTCGCGAAGAGCTTAGGGTTCTTGGCATGCAGCATAACATAAGACTCTGCTAAGTTCCCGGTCAGTGATGTAGGTACAGGGAAACGAGAGAGCTGATGAGCTGGCGAGAACAAGCCTTTTATACTGAATATATAGTCATCCTTACATAAATATGACAATAACTTTTTTCACGGAGGCCGTATCGACTTGATTTTGATTTCATTTGATTCAACATTTAAAACTACCTTAAAAACATGTGTCATATGAATATGTTACATCAAAGTTAATTTTTCTGTTTGATACACCACAACTTCCCCCCTCTCCCCCTAGAAAAACACCCTTCCATGTGAAATATTTTATAGACTCTTTTGATTTTTCATTCTCATAGACGGTGTCCACATTGGGTATGAAAAAGTGGATTTTTAATGACTTTTCAGTAATCACATCTCACTTCAATGAAGGAGTGGGAGCGAGATATGAATACTGAAAAGTCATTAAAAATCCATTTTTTCATACCCAATGTGGACACAGTCATAGTACATGAAACGTTTTCACCAAGTTTCATGATGGTACTAATTTGTTTGTTTAATTTATCCTATTTTACCTGTACTATTAAGACATATGTTAGTTCTAGTATTTTTTTTTCGAAAAAGAATTAAAAGGAATTAAAGTACTTTTGGAATTAAAAAGGAATTGAAAAGTATTTAAGTACATCTCAAAAGTACAAATGTAATCAATACAAAAATTTCAAGTACTTTTGTGGAATTAAAGTACCAGTACAAGTACCGGTACTGGTACTTGAAATTTTTAAGTACAAGTACCAAGGAATTGTACTGGTACTTAAAAAATTTCAAGTACAAGGTAATTGTACTGGTACTTGTACTTATGCTTTAAGTACACAGGTCTGGTTATTATGGTTAACCTTCAAAAGTCCTCTTGGCTTACTCAGGGAGAAATGAATGACTGGATTGCACGTACTTGCTCTTATGTAAAATACGCTGCATATATAAGAAAATATTTCCTATATAAATACATGGAAATTATGAGAGAAAAATGTTTAAAAGAATGAAACACGATATTTAAATCAGCTAAAACAACTCTTTTAATACTTTGAACTGTGAAAAAGGAATAGCATCTAAATTCTTAAACAAATATGTTAATACAAAAAAAAATTGAATCGTTGGAGCGGTTTTTTTTTTAAATAATTGTTTATATATAAAATTCTTAAACATTTTTAAGAACTAATTTTGGAATGCAAATCTATAAAATATTGGTATATAAAAAATTTATCTAAATCCGTTCAGCCGAAATGAGGAAATTGAAAATAAAAAAACAAGTTCTATGACAGATACTAGCCCTATTTTTTTAGTGCAATTTTATCTTCGCTTAGAAAAAAATAGCATGTTAAACACAACAACAATACGGAATTATACCAGTTTGTTGTTGTAATTAACATGCTACTTTTTTCTAAGCGAAGATAAAAATGCACTAAAAAACAGGGCTACTATCAATAGTTGCTAAGTGCAAAATTGTATAATTTTTTGTAATAGATCGTATTTATTTTAGTAATGGAAAAAGTTTAATCAAAATCGTAGGAATCGTTCTTGAGTAAAAAAAATATTTATATATATTATTTCTAACTTGTATGGAAGGTAACATTATTTTTTCATATATATAAATTTTTTTCTAAAAATATTTTAGAAAATATTAAATAACTCTTTAGTATCGAAAAATGGTTTTCCACCCAAAGGAAGCCTTTACTAATAGTAATTTATTGGATTTTTTAAGAAAAGTTGTCGAGCTGTTTTTGAGAAAAAAAAAAATTATTGATAAACAAAGGCAATGCTTACAAAGAAGTACTATTCCGTTTTTGAAAGCCATAAATCTGTTTTTCAATCATAAGTTTAAATAAAATTATTTATGTCAATTGTTCTTAAGAAGTTCGCATTCAAACTCAAAATTTTGATAAAAAAAGTTTAGACCAAAGATTAAAAAAAGTTTTTTAAAAATTGTGAAATGATGTTGAATTGGCTTTTTATGGTTAATGCTAATATCTGGGGCTGTGATTTAAATGCAAATGTATAGTTTTCCTCACAATATTTAGAAGCCTAAAACCAAATTATTTTTACGAATCATACAATTTCCTTTAAAATGGCATTTAATTTTTCGTGCTTATTTTTCAATATACTGTCGAGTCATAAATAATGAAGTGTGAGCAACAAACCTTATTAATAACGAAAACTGTTTTAATAACCATACATAAGGTGAAATTTGTTGTTTGAAATACGGTCACTTTACGTCAGTTTCAAGGCCAAGTAGGCAAAGTTTTGTTTTTGAAAACTTTAAACAAAGGAGAATGGGCAAAAATGTATGGGATCTGGTCTACCTACTCAACAGAGATGTGTCATACATCAATAAAAGGTCATTGCAAATACTTCATTTTTTTATATGGCCGTTAAGTTGTAAACCATGGGGTTCAAAAGATATTCGGCTTTAAAGCACCAAAAACAATAATAATGCATTTCTTAATTGGTACTTGGATGACCTGCTCAACATTTATGCGTTATATATCGTTGGAAAGGTTATTGCATGTACAACGTTTTTGTATATTGCCTTTAAGCCGTAGACCTCGGGGTTCAAGAGCTACATGGACATGAAAACCCCAAATATAACAATAATGCAGTTCTTGATTAGCACTGGGTCTACCAACTCAACAGAAATGTGTCATACGTCATTGGAAAGCATTACCTTTTCAAAAATGTATGGCACATCGCTGTTGAGTAAGAAGACCACGCTCCAATGCAGAAATGCATTATTGCTCTTTTCTGCATTTTTCCAACTTCAATGTTGCGAGTTGAGGGTGTCACGGAGACATATCTTTAGGAGTTGGAAAAGGGCTGTGGCATGCTTGCTCTAGCTCGGCTAAGCTCGTCGGGTTGGGGTGGCTCTTGCCCTTTTCCAAAAACTCCTGTCACTCAGCAAACAAATTTAAAACATGCCGGTGTTAAAGGAAGAGGATAGGAATAGTGGAGAGGGTATATAATTGGAAACTGGAAAAAGAAAATGAAGGAAATGCACAAACTTAGCTACCTATGCCACTGCATTAGTGTAAGGGTGAGGCTTTGGCGAATCTTCCAATGGATCAAAAAGAAAAAAAAATTTAATTTTAAATTAAAATTAACCCCACCTAAAAGCTAAACCCCTAAAATCTAAAGATTATATCTATAAAGATATAAACAAAGCTTAAAAACTAACTAAACTAGAAAAAGTATTTTTTTTTCTTTTTTTTTTGTCCACCGGAAAATCAACCTCTGCCCCACTGTCGCACCAACACAGTGGTTCATCGAGTCGTCAAAGGCCTTGCCTGATGTTGTTGGCAAAAGTTTGGCCTGCCCACCCTTGTATCAACGATACAACCATCGCTATCTCCTTGGCCAGTATTCTGGAGATAGCCCCTATCGTCAACCTCCAGTCACATTTCATACTATTGTCTAGGTCAAGTCATGTCAACGTAGGTAAGTTTTGTCGAAATAAATTAGGCATATGGAGTCCATCTCAAAAGTCAGTAAGGTAAGTATCTTTCTATTTGGTCAGCAGGGTAAGTATGAAGTTAGTGTTAAGTAGGTATTGTCAGTTCAGTTTGTGTAAGGTAAGTATAGCGTTAGTGTATAGTAAATATAGTGTAGATAAGGTCAGTACTGTAAGTATGTAGTACATAGAGCACGTATAGGCAATATAGTAAGTACATTGTAGGTAAAAAGTAAGTATAGAGTCAGTGTACAGTAAATATAGTATAGGTATAGTCAGCATAATAAGTATGTAGTATGTTGTAGTTAGTCATGTCAGTCGTATCTTATTTCCCCTCCTCATCGCTGGCTCAGCCGAGCCTCCACACACCTCTTTTAGGTATTTAGCACATCATTTTATTTCAACTTATGCCCTACCAGAAATCTTGATTGAAAATACTTATCAGTTTCATTGATTCAAAATTAATTTTATTATAAAATCATCTAAAATTTACTTTTATTCAATTCTACGTTAATTTTAAATGAAGGAAATAGAAAAGAAATTAACGAAATATTTTATTAATCAAACTTAAATTCACTGTTTATAAAAAAAAATATTATAAGGCTTTATTTTAATGCCCCAGAGTGTGATATCAATTTACCTCCTCTTTATGAAAAAAGAAGAAAAACAATTAAGAAAAAAAACCGAAAATTCAAATAAAAAGGTGGATATAATCCGAAGCACCGGAGTGTAGGCACTTCCTTCCCTTATTCACTTACGTGTATTTTATTAGATATATATATATTTAAATTCAAAAGGTGATCAATAGAGTGTTAAAAAGAGACTTACTGCTTTTCAATGACTCCCTCGATGTCCTGCCGGCAGCACTTTTCAGGATCAGTTTCAGCACGGCTTTATTTTTACAGCCAAGATTAAGTAACTTTATGATTTAGACAAATATATCTATTTTAAGGTCCAGAGGCCCAAAGCACTCTTCACTTCACACTTTTTACTTTTGAATTTCACTTCTTTTCTCTTTCTTCCCTTCTTCTCTTTTTCTTTTATCTTTTACCAAAATCTTCCACTTAATTTCACTTTCTTTCACTAATTTTTTTTTTTTTTTTTTTTTTTTTTTCCTTTTACAAAAAAACTAATTCAATTAAAAGAAATATTGAAAAAAAAAAAAAGTTATCAAAAAAAATTAAACTTAATTTTATAGTCCAGAAGGGACTATAACAAAACGCACTCTCCACAGCACCCTATCTCTTCTCTCTATCCTCGGTCTATAGGATTGTCAATTTTTGTTGGCGTCTTTGACCAACTCCTCACCCAGCCCTCAAGTCACAATCAGATTCACCTTCACTCCTCGTCGCCCGTTAACCCGATCTCTTTGATGGTGGTTGAAGATAAAACCCGAAAAGGGGAGCAGAGGCTCGAGCCTATTATCGGTCAAGGTAGACACAGGCTCCTTTTGTAAGGTTAATATGTATATATATGTATACGAATATATACTAAAAGTTGCCTTTCAGACGTCCCTATTGCCTAATAGTCCGAACCTGATGGGAATAGGGTGAGATATCCATAAATATTTGTATTTCAACTCATTTAAATTTATGACGTCATACCTCTGCTTAAATATGTAAAAAGAACGGGGTCCCAAAGATTCCTTTAGAGGTGTCTATTTGTCCTCCACCTGCTAGGTGTCACCTTGCATTGACCTTTATTCCTATGTTGAAATTTTTTTTTTATTAATTTCATGGACTATTTTTATTTTGTATATGGGATTAATTGATTTACCTTGTATTTGGTATTTAAACTGCTTTGCACAATAATTTCAAACAATTTCTTTTACATGCAAAGAAATCAACAAAAGAAGTTCGTTTTGAAACGAAAATATACTTCTTTTTTTTTTTGTGTATGGATTGTTTTTTTTTTTCGATTGGCACTTTTCGGCAACTCTGATGCTGCTACAGCTGATAATGGCTTTCAACGTAATGACATTTCGATTTTTTTCATACTAGGTCGTTGCCCTATAGCCTATATTTGAGATCTAGGTTGTATCCATATTGGTGTGCAGACTGGAACTACGAAATTTTACTTCCCCAGTCAGCAATACCTATCTTGCTAAAATCTCTCTTGAATGTCTGTACAATCATGTATTTGTATTGATTAATTATTGATTTTTATTTAAAACGTTCACTTATTTATTTCACAAAATAAAACTCTTTACTTTTCTTACTACAAACAAACGATTTATTATTCACCACTGAAATTAATTAACAAACTTTACTTTTCACTTTTATTACAACCAACTTTATTCATTCACGATTAAAAACAAACTGTGTCGCTGCCGTTCAAACATGTGCCTTTTATACTTGTTTTCCAATCTCTCGAAATAAGGAGAACGTTCTGGTCTCTGCTTCTAGAGCTTTCCGTAGGGGAAATTTCCCAATAATTTCCCTTCCAAAAGCTTTTATTTGACAGCTGGTAAATCTGCTATAATCCGGCAGATGGCGCTTCCTTCGTTTGAGAGTTGCTATAATTATAGCTAATAAGGGTATGTTTGCACTGCGACCGTAAGCTTTATTGTGTCCGTTTGTTTGCATTTCGGAGTCGTTATAGTTTAAATATGGAAAGTTATTACACTGCCCCCCTCTTAGGATTGATCGTCCCGAGCAAATCCATTACTTCCATCACCATTATAATGATGTAAACGGTCGCTGTGAACTACTTTTAGTTTGCCTCTTAATCCTCTCTGAATGCGGTAGACGACATCGTTTATTCGTGTTACGACAGTATAAGGGCCTTCCCACTTTTGTTGAAGCTTCGGTGAGAGTCCCTTCCGACGGTGGGGATTATAAAACCACACAAGGTCTCCCACTTGGAATCCTGTCGTTGTGGCTTTTGCGTCGTATCTTGTTTTCATCCGATCACTCGATAGCTTTATATTTGCCCTCGTCCTTTTGTGAATGTCAACTAGCTTTTCTTTGAGGTTTTCCACGTAGTCGTCAATTCCTTGTGGCTCACTTGTATTACATCCAAATTTGATCTCGCTTGGTAGTCGTATTGTGGTCCCAAGCAGGATTTCTGATGGTGTATGTCCTGTTGAGCTATGTACCGCACTTCGATAGGCCATCAAGAATAATGGAATATGCCGATCCCAGTCTCGTTGGTTGTCGCTTACAACTTTGGAAAGGTGTTCTTTAAGGGTCCGGTTGAATCGTTCAACCATCCCATCAGATTGTGGGTGAAGCGGTGTTGTCCTCGTCTTTTTAATGCCAAGGAGTGTACAAACTTCCTGAAAAATTTTGGACTCGAAGTTCCTCCCTTGATCTGAATGGAGTTCCATAGGTACACCAAACCTGCTTACCCAGTTGAAAACAATCTGATCCGCGACTGTTTTGGTTTCCTGGTTTGGGATGGCAAATGCCTCAGGCCACTTGCTGAAGTAGTCCATTACTACCAGGATGTATCGGTTTCCGTTTTCGGTTTCTGGAAAAGGGCCTGCAACGTCTATTGCAATCCTCTCAAAGGGCGTGCCCACATTATATTGCTGCATTCTACTCTGGACTTTTCTGCCTGGTCCCTTGCTTGCAGCACAAGTATCACATTTTCGGCACCATTTTTCGACGTCTTCTCTTACGTGTAGCCAGTAGAATCGCTGCCTTACCTTTTCCAGTGTCTTATTGACACCCAAATGTCCTCCGGAAGCTCCATCATGCATCTCTTGCAGAACGTCATTAACTTTGGAACGAGGTACGACTAGCTGCATCACATACGATTTGCCGTCTGTGGATTCCCATTTACGTCTTAGTACTCCTTCTTGTACATGAAGCGAGTCCCATTGTGCCCAATACGCTTTAATAGTTGGACTTCTATCGGAGATGTCACCCCATTCTGGTTTCTCTTGGTGTTCCTTCCACGCAAGAATGGGTTCAATATCCGAGTCTTCTTGTTGGGCAGTCCTCAGTTCTTCATTACTCCAACCGTAAATGGGATCGGCTCTTAATCGCTGGATGGAAGCAACCTCCTTCTCTTCCTGACGTGTGCAGTGCTTGCAGTCCGATTTGCATGGTCTCCGAGATAAGGCATCTGCATTTGAGTGCAACCTTCCTCTTCGATGTTGGATCTGGTAGTCGTATGTCTGCAATCTCTCAATCCATCTTGCCACTTGACCTTCTGGATTTTTGAAGTTCAACAGCCAATTAAGTGCGCCATGATCTGTTCGAAGAAGGAACTTCTGTCCATAGATGTACTTATGGAAGTGTTTTGTTGCCGATACTAAAGCTAGAAGTTCTCTTCTGGTCACGCAGTAATTTCTTTCTGGCTTTGAGAGCACCTTGCTGTAATAGGCAATGACCTTCTCTTCTCCTTCGTGGACTTGTGATAGTACGGCACCAATTCCTACGTTACTTGCGTCAGCGTCGATGATGAAAGGTTTCCCTGGTGTCGGATAAGCCAAAACTGGTGTATTGCATAGGCGCTGCTTAAGTTCCTGGAAGCTTTTCTCGCACTCGCTTGACCATTTGAACGGTTTGCTTTTCTCTGTTAGCTGGTGCAAACTTTTCGCGATCCCAGCAAAATCCTTCACAAATCGTCGATAGTACGTGGCTAGACCAAGAAAGCTCCGGAGTTGATGTTTATCCTGTGGTGTCGGCCAATTCTTTACGGTGTCAACTTTTTCAGGATCAGTCTTTACTCCTTGGGAAGAGATGATATGTCCCAAATATTTTACCTCAGACTTGAAAAACTCGCACTTGTCTGGATTCAATTTCAAGTTTGCTTCTCGAAGCCTCTGGAACACGGCCTTAAGGTTTCCACAATGCTCATCAAATGTCTTACCATAAACAATGACATCGTCCAAATAGACTAGGCAAGATTTCCAAGTAAGTCCTTGTAAAACACACTCCATCAAACGCTCAAATGTTGCCGGAGCGTTGCATAGTCCGAAAGGCATCACTTTAAATTGCCACAGACCATTTCCTGTGGAGAAAGCCGTCTTTTCTCGATCTTCTGGATGGATTTCTACCTGCCAGTAGCCACTCTTCAAGTCCAATGTTGAAAACCATTCAGCTCCTTCCATCGCATCCAAGGTATCGCTGATTCTTGGCAGAGGGTAGCTGTCTTTCTTTGTCACATCGTTCAGCCTCCGATAGTCTACACAAAATCGAGTACTTCCGTCCTTCTTTTTGACAAGAACTACTGGGGATGCCCAAGGACTTTTAGAGTTTTCTATTAGCCCATCTTTCTTCATGCTCGATATCATCTCTTCAACTTCTGCTTGTTTGGCTAATGGGAGACGTCTTGCTGGTTGTCGAATAGGTCTCGCGTCTCCTGTGTCGATTCGATGCTGCACCAGTTGTGTTCGACCATACTGCCCATTGGGTGAAGAGAGTATATCAGCGTACTCGTGAAGGAGGCTTCCAGCAACACTAAGCTGATGTTCACTTAATTTTGAAGACTTGAGAATGTTTGACTTCATAGAGTTCACTTTCCTGGGGTCCACATATTCTTGTGTATCAACTTCTGTGATTTTAGTTATTGCAGATACGGATTCACATTTTCCAACAACTTCTCCTTTTTTAAGCTTGACTTCATACGGTTTGATGTTGAGTATCCGTATGGGCACCATGTTGTTCTTTGGTGCCACAAGGGTCTTCCCTAGGATGATGTTTTGAGAAGACTGCTCAGACTCTGGCTCCACCATAAGGTATCGATGGCTACCCAAATCTCCCTTTATTTTTGTCCAAACGAACACTTCTGAAGAAGGTGGCAGGCAAATATCTTCCTTTATGACAGTTCTCAGAGTTGATGAATTTTTATTGCCATAAACCATAGGAATTTCCACATTTCGGTATTTGAGAACTTGCTTTCCGATATCGAGAATTACTCCATGCTCTTTCATAAAGTCGATTCCAACGATGCACTCGTCACATATATCTGCTACCAGAAACAGATGTGAAAACTCCAGTTCTGCCAAACGGATCGTTAGACGAACCTCCCCGTACACTCTGGCTGCCTCTCCTGTTGCTGTTTTCAGACGGTAGGCGTTGGTGTTATGCAGCCACGTCATCTTCACCAAGTCCTTTCGAACAATGGAGGCAGTAGCACCGGTGTCGATCGTAGCCACTTGCTTCTTGCCGTTTAGTGTTGCCTCCACAGTCAGACTTTTGTTGTTTCGTTTCGTCTGTGAGACCTGGATGGTGGTTCTGGGGCCATCGATACCAGAAACCAGCTTCTGCCCCTCGAAGTTGGTTTTTACTCGTTTCCCGGTTGAGAAACGGGGCGAGTAGGAGTATTGACATTGTTGTTGTTAAAGTTTCTGCTTCCACAATGTTGACATGCAGCTGTCTTCTAGGTGGCAATCTGCACTGGCGTTGAAGATGTCCGGTCTTGTTACAATTCCAGCATCGAGCAGGTCCATCTCGCTGGTTCCTTTGGAATGCAGTTCTCTGGCAAGAACACTCCTCAATTTCTAGTTCTCTTACCCGATGAACTCCTTGAGAAGCCTGTTCTGCTGCTTCCATAGTCAGGGCGAACGCCAATGCTTCAGGGAGTGTGCGTTTTCCAGCCGTTCGAATTGCTCGCTGAAGGTTGATGTCAGATACAGCACGAACAAAGGCTTCTGTTGCGAATTGGTTGATGATTTCATCTCCTGCAGCTGGATATGCTAGATGTGCCAATCGTTCGATGTCTGCTTGAAGCTGTTGCAGAGTTTCTCCCCTCTTTTGGATTCTAGTATTGAGTTGAACACGGAAGACTTCTTGCATATGGCCATCTCCAAAGCGTTTGTCAATGGCCTGAACAAGAGCACTGAAGTTGCCACTCTTATCTGCTGGTATGGTTTGCAGCAGTTCAGCAGCAGTTCCTCTGAGGGCAAGCGTCAGAGCTATGTATTTGTCCTCCTCATCCCAGCCATTTGTTGCTGCGGCTGCTTCAAACTGCTTCTTGTAGATTGACCAAGAAGTTTGTCCATCGAAGGTTGGGGGATGCATCTCCTTTCTCCTAGGACAGTCACCAGAACTTTCTCGAACCTTCATTTTTCTTACTTTGTCCAATTCCTTAGTAATGGATTCGATTTTATCTTCCACTTTTTCGAATTTTGATTCTACTGTCGACAATTGCTTATCGACATTAGACAATTGTTGATCGACAGTTAACAATTGTTTATCGATAGAAGAAAATTGTTTATCGACACGCTCGTCAAGGGCAATAATTCTATTGTCAAAGGCATCTAACTTACATTCGAGCATATTTGTCTGTTTTTCCAGCAGACACTTTTGTTCTTGGCTTTGTTGCTCAAATCGTTCGAGAAGATTCTTTTGTTCATTCCGTTGTTCTTGGCTTTGTTGTTCTAGAAGATTCTTCTGCTCTTGGCTTTGTTGTTCTAGAAGATTCTTCTGCTCTTGGCTTTGTTTTTCTAGAAGATTCTTCTGCTCTTGACTTTGTTGTTCGAAACGTTCGAGAAGATTCTTTTCCTGACTATCAAATTTGGCAAGTAGCTGAGACAGCATGTTGGTCATGCCCGATGTACTTACTTGCTCTTGCTGTTCTTCCATTTCAATGTCGAATATAAACGTGTCCGGGTTTTTTCCACATCTTCTTAAATCTTCTTGCAGATGAATTATAAGATCATTCTTTGTTCCAGCAGTAGGAAGATCTCGTTTATTCAGTTCTGCCTTTAGTTCCACTAAATTTAAATCATTCAAAGATTTACCCATTGTCTTGTCTTTTTTTTTCACTTTCCACACAATAAATTTACTGAGTGCACAAATAAAATAAATTTTATCCCACTTCTGACACCAATGTAATATTTTCTCAGGTTCGTTAAAAAAACTTATTTACTTTATTTAAAACGTCCACTTATTTATTTCACAAAATAAAACTCTTTACTTTTCTTACTACAAACAAACGATTTATTATTCACCACTGAAATTAATTAACAAACTTTACTTTTCACTTTTATTACAACCAACTTTATTCATTCACGATTAAAAACAAACTGTGTCGCTGCCGTTCAAACATGTGCCTTTTATACTTGTTTTCCAATCTCTCGAAATAAGGAGAACGTTCTGGTCTCTGCTTCTAGAGCTTTCCGTAGGCGAAATTTCCCAATAATT
This sequence comes from Dasysyrphus tricinctus, assembly GCA_963921185.1. Lineage (NCBI taxonomy): Eukaryota > Metazoa > Arthropoda > Insecta > Diptera > Syrphidae > Dasysyrphus > Dasysyrphus tricinctus. The sequence continues at coordinate 146,616,657 of OY992531.1, read as the reverse complement.
TCCCTTCCAAAAGCTTTTATTTGACAGCTGGTAAATCTGCTATAATCCGGCAGATGGCGCTTCCTTCGTTTGAGAGTTGCTATAATTATAGCTAATAAGGGTATGTTTGCACTGCGACCGTAAGCTTTATTGTGGCCGTTTGTTTGCATTTCGGAGTCGTTATAGTTTAAATATGGAAAGTTATTACAATATATTTCATTTTTTTTTTTTTTTAATTTTGATTCTCGTGTTAACGAAGTGAAATAAAAAGTGTTAAAAAATGATAAAAATGAAACTTGGTGTTGTGTTTTTTTGTTTTGTTTATTTTTATTAGGATCTCGATGGTATATAATCTGCATTTTGCAGTACAGTGAGTCAAATGATTTGACTCGTGGAATGAGATGATGTTTTTATGGGTTGGTATAATTATGTTGAATCGGTCACGTAACAGGCTCGAAACATTTTTCGAGTGGTCGTGAGAAAAATGTTTTCGTAAAAAAAACAAAAACAAAGTTGACCGATTATTGTATGTATGTATGATAAAAGGCATTTCTACCCTTTTTGCCGTTCTCAACGTGTGGTACGTCCCACTCCCTGAGTTAACTTTCGGTTTCATGTCCGGGCATTTTTTCTGTAGTTAATTCTTTTATTCGGTGTGAGACATTTTAGGTAATTTTCGTTTCTTTTTACGTCTATAATTGTGTTGGATTTATAGAGTCCTCGAAAATAATTTTCATCTCTATTCTATGAATTAGTGTTAATATTGAATTAATCGGAATGTAATGTGAATCACACATACTAACGCATAAGTAGTTATCTCTACTATGCAAATCTATACCTCTCAAAATCTCAAAACATCAAGATTCTTATCACAGTCAGGTACAAAAAATTTGACCCAAAAAAGAAATATAAATTAAAATAGGTATCACCGAAGAAAAGGTTAATAAATAAATAAATAAATAATTTATAACAATCACCTACACTCATATCACAGAATAATAAAGTAAATAAATTAAAATCTCTATAAATAATTATATAAGGCTCTATAAATACATAAATACTCTATAAATAAATAAATAAATAAATAATATAAATAACTAATTAAACTATATAAATAAATAAATAAGTAAACACCACATCACATATATATCACAGATTGTTAAAAGAACAACAGCAGCTGAGTGCGTCATTAGGAGTGTATGTCTTTTGCGTGATAAACTCCTACTACTTCGCCTCTCAAGTTCCCTAATTCATAAAGGGAATTACCTACCGTCCTTAACACTATTGATTTCAAATATTTTGCACCTAGTTTCGCATTATATCTATCAGTCTTACTACTCTGTTTAAAATTTTTCCTATAAACTATTTGTCCTATCTTATATGCTACGTCTTTACTTCTTGTATTGTAAACTTTTGTCGATCTTTGGTGAGCTAAGTTGAGGTTATCAAATATTTCCTTCCTTAGAATTGCTTGTCTAAAACTACCTCCACATCACTCTCTTTGACCAAATCGAGTTTTCGAAGAAGCTCATATGTCTCACCGTTTTGGACCATTTGAGATCCGAAAATGGCATAATATGGCTCGAACTTTATAGCATCATGTAATACACTCCGCAAAGAAAAAGCTGTATTACTAACATGGAGGTCCCAATTACGTTGGTCACTACCGATGTAGGACCGAATTTTCGCTAGCACAGACCGATTAACTCTCTCAGAAGCGTTGGCCTGAGGCGAGTAAAAGGCTGTACGTACGTGTTTTACACCGTACTTTTTTAGAAAGCTGGAAAACAATTCTGAAACGAATTGTTTTCCATTGTCAGAATGGATGTACTCAGGTACACCAAACATGTAGAACACGTCTACTTCTAGATATTTCACTACCTCAGCTGCTGTTGCTCGTTTCAAAGGTTTGAGGAAAACGTACTTACTAAAATGGTCCAATGCTATAAAAATGTGAGTATTTCCTGTCTTCGTTCGTGGGTATGGTCCTAAAAAGTCTATGTAAAGTCGTTGAAAAGGTCTTTCCGTTATTGTCTGTTGTCCCATGGGTGGCCTTGAAATAGTATTAATGGGTTTACTGCATTTGCAGATATCACAGTTGGAAATATAATCTCTGACTTCTGTGGTCATATTTGGCCAGAAATACCTTTGCCGAAGTTTGGCCAAAGTTTTGTGTATTCCACCATGACCGGCAGTGAAGGAATCATGCGCTGATACCAAAAGGCCCCTACACAACTCCTTCGGTACCCAGAGCTTCCAGGCTCTGTCCTCTTGAATAGGGTCTCCTGTTCGTCTGTCGGTCCGTTTGTATACAAAGCCGTCCGAAATACAAATGTCAGGTAATTTGTTTGTCTTCTTCAATTCAACATATTCTTCTGACGCAAAACATGGGGAATTGAAGTCAACTTCTGGCGTTTCGGTTACAATCTCTTCCATATGTACTCTTGAGAGGGTGTCCGGGACTACATTAAGAATTCCCTTTCTGTGCTCTATAGTGAAGTCGAAGCCTTGCAACTTTAAACTCCACCGAGCTAGCCGACCACTCAAGTCCTTCTGTGTCATCAGCCACTTAAGGCTTGCGTGGTCAGTTATTATGGTAAATGGTAATCCTTCAATGTACGCTCGGAACTTCTTAACGGACAAAACGGCCGCATAGCATTCAAGTTCCGTAATGCTGTAATTCCGTTGTGCGGAATTAAGCTTCTGGGACATGAATGCTATGGGTCGTTCACCGTTCTCTTCGTCCATCTGGAAAAGAACGCTCCCTACGCCGGAAGTTGAAGCGTCGCATTGTATGTAGAAATGTCGTGAGAAGTCTGGGTTAGTCAGTATTGGAACTGTCACTAAAGTCATTTTCAAGTCCTCGAAAGCAGTCAAGGCTTCGCTTGTCATTACAAAGTCCTTCCCTTTCTTCAGACAGTCTGTCATTGGGGCTGATATAGACGCAAAATTTGGAATAAAGCGTCTATACCAACCCGTCATCCCTAAGAAACGACGGAGTTGTTTAGGGGTTTTTGGTACAGGGAAATCCTTCACTGCAGAAACTTTCTCTGGATCCGTTCTTAGACATCCATCACCGACGAAATAGCCTAAGTACTTGATCTCTTTGTAACAGAATTTGCTCTTCTCTACATTGATTGTCAACCCCGCCTCACGCAAACATCTTGCCACCTCTTTGAGAACGCCCATGTGGGTTTCAAAGTCTGGAGAGCAAATCAGGAGGTCATCGAGATAGACAAAGACATTCTCTCTCAGACAAGCGGGAATAACTTTGTCCATCAGCTTACACATTCTCTGGGCGGCGTTGCACAATCCAAACGGCATAACCGTGAACTGATACAACGGTCGTCCAGGGACTGTGAAAGCCGTCTTCTCTCTTGATTTGAGCTCCAGAGGAATCTGCCAAAAGGCGTCCTTCAAATCGATGCTCGATATGTAGTGCGTGTTGTGGAGTCGACTTAGGATTCCTTCAATGTGCGGCAGAGGGTAGGCGAATTTTTTTGTGGCCGCGTTTACTTTCCTCGAGTCCAAGCAAAGTCTGTTTTTGCCTGGCTTACGCACCAACACAACTGGAGAACTATAAGCGCTGTTGCTCTCCTCGATAACACCTAGTTCTAGCATGCGATCGAGCTCAGCGTACATTAACTTCTGCACGACAGGTGAGATCGGGTAATGCCGTTGTTTGATGGGAATTGTGTCGTCTTCCATCTCAATGACATGTTCTTCGACCGTAGTCTTACCCAATCCCATCGTCGCAAAAGAAGGGAATGTAAGCTTTACGCGCTCAAGTTCCTCAGATTGTGTTGGGGTAAGCTGACGCATAGGATCAGACTCTTGCCCTCCCGTCGGTGATGGAATGTCTAACACGCTGATGACATTTGGAGCAACCTTGAACGTCCTCCAAAAATCTACCCCTAGATAGAGTCGCTGTGTCAAACTGGGTACGACATACAACTCCATCTCTTGGGTGTTGCCGCCCCATGAGACTTTGGTCTTAAATCGTCCGTGTATGTGTTGGTTCTTCCCGTCCGCCGTTTTAATGTCAACTGTCATTCGAGTCATACGTATGTCATGTTTCTGTAAGAACTCTATTGCCCCTTTTCCCATGCAACTCACAGATGCACCACTGTCCAATAAACCAGTCATCTCCTCACCGTTAATCCTGACATCTGCATAAGGTCTATTGTCATTAGAGACCGTTAAAATTGTCGCTTCTATTTTACTCTTTGATCGTCTATACATTGCACATTTTTCCCTAAGCCTAGATATTTTCCTAAAATTCCTACTTTTATCCTCTTCAAGCTTTATTTCATTGAAGATTCGTTTTCTTGCTTCGTCATATTCTGTCTTGCGTTCATGAAGACTCTTATATTGCACTATTTTTCCGGTTTGTTTGTTTACTTGTTTTTCTTCGCGTTTTAAAATCTTTATTTTTCCGGGTTCAATTTCTCCGTTTGGGATACATTTCTCGGGGGAGTGAACCTGGGTGCACTTCCGACCTTCATGTTTCCCTGACATGAGGCACACTTGAATGAAAGGTTCCAGTGACCACAACTAAAACACGTGAGTGCGTGGAACGTCGAGGCACACGACGAAGAGTTCGAGTTCTTGTCTGTAGTATGATCAGTCTTTCTGTCTCTTTCGTTGTTTTTGTAAGTCGAATTTCGTTTGTCTGTCTTTGGGTTCATCATTTGTCTGTCTGTACGGTTGTATTGTACTGCAGAAATATGCGTGTCTTGTTTGTCTTCAGAGTCAGTCAAGTAATGTCTAGTTCGTGTTAATTTATGGTCGTCTATTGCACTTATTTGTTTTTTCATCTTCCAGTCTCTAGTCGTCAAGTGTTTTTCAGCCCGTCGGCATTCTTCTCTTAGATCTCGGATATCCTTGATAGGACATCCGAAGATCAGCGTCGCTATCTTGTCCTTCACGTTTTGTCTGACCATGGACACTAAATCTTTCTCGCTTGGTCGATTTCTCATTTGTAGAGTCAGACCCCTAACTTCCTCATAAAATTCGTCAAATGACTAGTTTGGTTGCTGACGCCTGTCCATTATTTCCCTCAATATCTCGTGATCCCTTTTACTATTGCGGAATTGCCTGAGTAGTTCCGACTTTAGATCATAAAAGTTCAAGAACTCATCTCCTTGCTTCTCTTCTAGGAACTGCCAATACCATTTTTCGGCAGTTCCGGTCACCAAATGGTGAAAATTGGCGAAGACCTGTTCATTGGAGACCCCGTTCTTATTTTGCAAGGTCTCTATCCTAAATATGAAACTCTCCACCGTCATATTTTTGGAGGTTCCATCGAACTTTATCCCCCATTTATGGATATCCACCCTCTTCCCATGATTATTATTGTGGTTGCTACACGGTGGATCCTTATGACAAATTTTGTTTGTCGAAGACGCAGAAGCAACCCTTGGACGACTAACGTCTGGATCCGTATTTGGATCTGAGTATGCTCCTTCTTGTTGCTCTCGTATAGCATGAAAAGCAAGGGTAGATTTTTCTACTAAATTGAGCCTTTCGCTCATCGTGCTCATATTTGCAGTAACTGCCTGGACCATGTTTTGCATAAGTTTTAAACTTTTTGCTTGCTCCGTAAGCAAAGCCATGTTTTTTTGATGCGCCTCATAAATTGAGCGCGAAACCGCGAAGTCGATCGCATTCTTCAGGCATTCTCCCCCTATAGGTCCCCCACTAGTCAGTTCGTTCTCTTCATGGTCTTGTAAGTCTAAGTCCTTTTGTGTTATCAGTAAGTTCTCACGTTCTAGTTCTCTAGTCAGTCTGTTCACACTGTCCCTTGTCTCTACCTCTTCTTCGGAGTTTCCTATCAACTCTTCAGGAATATCCTCCTGATCTTTTTCCTGAGGATTTCCTACCCCACTTCCAGCAATTCCCTTTGTTCCTGCTCCTAATCCCCTTCTCAAGTTATTGACCTCATCCTCCACCAATTCATCAAATGGATTTGGCAAGGTTCGGTTGAGTTCAGAACCAGGAGGATTCCCCAATTGGACTTGAGGGCTTTGGACAGAATTGGAGCGGGTCTTAGCAGTCCTTTTACCTTTTTCTTTCTCTTGCAAGGTGCCCTTCTTAACTGCGCCTGTTTGTTTGCTCATTTTTTCAATGTTATAAAAAAAAAAAAAACAAATCAAAAGAAATAAAAAAAAGAAAAAAAAAAAACTTCTTCCCCTTCTTTCAAAAAAAAATTAAAAAAAAAAAAAAAATATATAAGAACTAATATCTTTTTTAAAAATATAAAAAGAAATTCAAGTTATTTAAAAAAAGGTAAAAAATGAAATTCAATAAAAAAGCTTTTAAAGGAAAAGTTCTGTTTTTGAGAAATGTTTCCAAACTAATTCAAAAATAAAAAAAATCAAAATGTTTCAAAAACAATTAAACTATTTCAAAATAATAATCAAAAAAAATATATGTAAAAAAAATTCAAGAAATTTAAAAATGTTTCGGGTGAAAAAAAATTAAAAAAAAAGGTTGTTAAAAATTAACAAAAAAGTTTTTTTCTTTTTGTCCTTTTCAAATGTTCGTATTAAGGTGTGTGAAGTCCCAACCGAGTTTCCAAAACGAATGGGAAGGAAAAAGAATTATACGATTCGTAAAATATGTGTCCTTTGTAAAGTTCGGTTTAGTTTTTGTTAAGTCATGTCATTTAAAGTTTTCGTAAGTTCACGTTTTTGTCAAATGTCAAAAGTCAGTAATCCCTGTGACTGGTGCCTTTGAGACTCGATGAGTGTTTCGGGCTATCCCTAGTTTTCCTGCCACATCGAGCTTTCTGATGATAAACCTGAAAGGTGGCTGGCTAGGAAATAGAGACAACCCTCCACACGAGTAGAATTTCAAAACACCCCACTCAAGCCACTCGATACGTCTGGCTGTGCCTGACTGTATGGATAGCGGTGAGTGAATTGCAATTGAAATCTACTCCGCTCTCTGCCTTGCGAAAGACTTTGTTCTACCTCACAAAATCTACTGGTTCTAGACCTGCAAGATTGGACAGCTGAACTCCATCTTTCACCAAGCAAAGAGCATATGCGGTCTCCAAGCTTGTGCTAAAAGGATAGGAAAGGAAAACTAATAAAAATGAAAAAATTTAAAAAGGAAGATTGTTGTGAGTCCAAGGGGATGACCTTAAAAGAAAATCATCTCCTTGGAGTCCCAAGCGATCTGAAAGCCGTTCTATTCGTTGGGCGCCATTGTTACGAGTTGAGGGTGTCACGGAGACATATCTTTAGGAGTTGGAAAAGGGCTGTGGCATGCTTGCTCTAGCTCGGCTAAGCTCGTCGGGTTGGGGTGGTTCTTGCCCTTTTCCAAAAACTCCTGTCACTCAGCAAACAAATTTAAAACATGCCGGTGTTAAAGGAAGAGGATAGGAATAGTGGAGAGGGTATATAATTGGAAACTGGAAAAAGAAAATGAAGGAATTGCACAAACTTAGCTACCTATGCCACTGCATTAGTGTAAGGGTGAGGCTTTGGCGAATCTTCCAATGGATCAAAAAGAAAAAAAAATTTAATTTTAAATTAAAATTAACCCCACCTAAAAGCTAAACCCCTAAAATCTAAAGATTATATCTATAAAGATATAAACAAAGCTTAAAACTAACTAAACTAGAAAAGTATTTTTTTTTCTTTTTTTTTTTGTCCACCGGAAAATCAACCTCTGCCCCACTGTCGCACCAACACAGTGGTTCATCGAGTCGTCAAAGGCCTTGCCTGATGTTGTTGGCAAAAGTTTGGCCTGCCCACCCTTGTATCAACGATACAACCATCGCTATCTCCTTGGCCAGTATTCTGGAGATAGCCCCTATCGTCAACCTCCAGTCACATTTCATACTATTGTCTAGGTCAAGTCATGTCAACGTAGGTAAGTTTTGTCGAAGTAAATTAGGCATATGGAGTCCATCTCAAAAGTCAGTAAGGTAAGTATCTTTCTATTTGGTCAGCAGGGTAAGTATGAAGTTAGTGTTAAGTAGGTATTGTCAGTTCAGTTTGTGTAAGGTAAGTATAGCGTTAGTGTATAGTAAATATAGTGTAGATAAGGTCAGTACTGTAAGTATGTAGTACATAGAGCACGTATAGGCAATATAGTAAGTACATTGTAGGTAAAAAGTAAGTATAGAGTCAGTGTACAGTAAATATAGTATAGGTATAGTCAGCATAATAAGTATGTAGTATGTTGTAGTTAGTCATGTCAGTCGTATCTTATTTCCCCTCCTCATCGCTGGCTCAGCCGAGCCTCCACACACCTCTTTTAGGTATTTAGCACATCATTTTATTTCAACTTATGCCCTACCAGAAATCTTGATTGAAAACACTTATCAGTTTCATTGATTCACAATTAATTTTATTATAAAATCATCTAAAATTTACTTTTATTCAATTCTACGTTAATTTTAAATGAAGGAAATAGAAAAGAAATTAACGAAATATTTTATTAATCAAACTTAAATTCACTGTTTATAAAAAAAAATATTATAAGGCTTTATTTTAATGCCCCAGAGTGTGATATCAATTTACCTCCTCTTTATGAAAAAAGAAGAAAAACAATTAAGAAAAAAAACCGAAAATTCAAATAAAAAGGTGGATATAATCCGAAGCACCGGAGTGTAGGCACTTCCTTCCCTTATTCACTTACGTGTATTTTATTAGATATATATATATATTTAAATTCAAAAGGTGATCAATAGAGTGTTAAAAAGAGACTTACTGCTTTTCAATGACTCCCTCGATGTCCTGCCGGCAGCACCTTTCAGGATCAGTTTCAGCACGGCTTTATTTTTACAGCCAAGATTAATTAACTTTATGATTTAGACAGATATATCTATTTTAAGGTCCAGAGGCCTTTCTTTCACAAATTTTTTTTTTTTTTTTTTTTTTTTTTTTTCCTTTTACAAAAAAACTAATTCAATTAAAAGAAATATTGAAAAAAAAAAGTTATCAAAAAAAATTAAACTTAATTTTATAGTCCAGAAGGGACTATACCAAAACGCACTCTCCACAGCACCCTATCTCTTCTCTCTATCCTCGGTCTATAGGATTGTCAATTTTTGTTGGCGTCTTTGACCAATCCCTCACCCAGCCCTCAAGTCACAATCAGATTCACCTTCACTCCTCGTCGCCCGTTAACCCGATCTCTTTGATGGTGGTTGAAGATAAAACCCGAAAAGGGGAGCAGAGGCTCGAGCCTATTATCGGTCAAGGTAGACACAGGCTCCTTTTGTAAGGTTAATATGTATATATATGTATACGAATATATACTAAAAGTTGCCTTTCAGACGTCCCTATTGCCTAATAGTCCGAACCTGATGGGAATAGGGTGAGATATCCATAAATATTTGTATTTCAACTCATTTAAATTTATTACGTCATACCTCTGCTTAAATATGTAAAAAGAACGGGGTCCCAAAGATTCCTTTAGAGGTGTCTATTTGTCCTCCACCTGCTAGGTGTCACCTTGCATTGACCTTTATTCCTATGTTGAAATTTTTTTTTTATTAATTTCATGGACCATTTTTATTTTGTATATGGGATTAATTGATTTACCTTGTATTTGGTATTTAAACTGCTTTGCACAATAATTTCAAACAATTTCTTTTACATGCAAAGAAATCAACAAAAGAAGTTCGTTTTGAAACGAAAATATACTTCTTTTTTTTTTTTGTGTATGGATTGTTTTTTTTTTTCGATTGGCACTTTTCGGCAACTCTGATGCTGCTACAGCTGATAATGGCTTTCAACGTATTTTTCAGGTATTTTTCTTGTCGTGGGATATAGGTGCGATCGTAGGAAGCAATATCAGTGACCTAGGATAACAACAAAAACCACCCCAATTATGCGGCGACAACTAGAGTCATGTCACAACAACACCACAGCCAGTGTTTTTTTTTTCTTTAATATTCTGGAGATAGGCCCTATCGTCAACCTCCAGTCACATTTCATACTATTGTCTAGGTCAAGTCATGTCAACGTAGGTAAGTTTTGTCGAAGTAAATTAGGCATATGGAGTCCATCTCAAAAGTCAGTAAGGTAAGTATCTTTCTATTTGGTCAGCAGGGTAAGTATGAAGTTAGTGTTAAGTAGGTATTGTCAGTTCAGTTTGTGTAAGGTAAGTATAGCGTTAGTGTATAGTAAATATAGTGTAGATAAGGTCAGTACTGTAAGTATGTAGTACATAGAGCACGTATAGGCAATATAGTAAGTACATTGTAGGTAAAAAGTAAGTATAGAGTCAGTGTACAGTAAATATAGTATAGGTATAGTCAGCATAATAAGTATGTAGTATGTTGTAGTTAGTCATGTCAGTCGTATCTTATTTCCCCTCCTCATCGCTGGCTCAGCCGAGCCTCCACACACCTCTTTTAGGTATTTAGCACATCATTATATTTCAACTTATGCCCTACCAGAAATCTTGATTGAAAACACTTATCAGTTTCATTGATTCACAATTAATTTTATTATAAAATCATCTAAAATTTACTTTTATTCAATTCTACGTTAATTTTAAATGAAGGAAATAGAAAAGAAATTAACGAAATATTTTATTAATCAAACTTAAATTCACTGTTTATAAAAAAAAATATTATAAGGCTTTATTTTAATGCCCCAGAGTGTGATATCAATTCACCTCCTCTTTATGAAAAAAGAAGAAAAACAATTAAGAAAAAAAACCGAAAATTCAAATAAAAAGGTGGATATAATCCGAAGCACCGGAGTGTAGGCACTTCCTTCCCTTATTCACTTACGTGTATTTTATTAGATATATATATATATTTAAATTCAAAAGGTGATCAATAGAGTGTTAAAAAGAGACTTACTGCTTTTCAATGACTCCCTCGATGTCCTGCCGGCAGCACCTTTCAGGATCAGTTTCACCACGGCTTTATTTTTACAGCCAAGATTAATTAACTTTATGATTTAGACAGATATATCTATTTTAAGGTCCAGAGGCCTTTCTTTCACAAATTTTTTTTTTTTTTTTTTTTCCTTTTACAAAAAAACTAATTCAATTAAAAGAAATATTGAAAAAAAAAAGTTATCAAAAAAAATTAAACTTAATTTTATAGTCCAGAAGGGACTATACCAAAACGCACTCTCCACAGCACCCTATCTCTTCTCTCTATCCTCGGTCTATAGGATTGTCAATTTTTGTTGGCGTCTTTGACCAATCCCTCACCCAGCCCTCAAGTCACAATCAGATTCACCTTCACTCCTCGTCGCCCGTTAACCCGATCTCTTTGATGGTGGTTGAAGATAAAACCCGAAAAGGGGAGCAGAGGCTCGAGCCTATTATCGGTCAAGGTAGACACAGGCTCCTTTTGTAAGGTTAATATGTATATATATGTATACGAATATATACTAAAAGTTGCCTTTCAGACGTCCCTATTGCCTAATAGTCCGAACCTGATGGGAATAGGGTGAGATATCCATAAATATTTGTATTTCAACTCATTTAAATTTATTACGTCATACCTCTGCTTAAATATGTAAAAAGAACGGGGTCCCAAAGATTCCTTTAGAGGTGTCTATTTGTCCTCCACCTGCTAGGTGTCACCTTGCATTGACCTAGGTGCGATCGTAGGAAGCAATATCAGTGACCTAGGATAACAACAAAAACCACCCCAATTATGCGGCGACAACTAGAGTCATGTCACAACAACACCACAGCCAGTGTTTTTTTTTTCTTTAATATATTATTTCAATCTTTTTTTTTTTAATTTTGATTCTCGTGTTAACGAAGTGAAATAAAAAGTGTTAAAAAATGATAAAAATGAAACTTGGTGTTGTGTTTTTTTGTTTTGTTTATTTTTATTGGGATCTCGATGGTATATAATCTGCATTTTGCAGTACAGTGAGTCAAATGATTTGACTCGTGGAATGAGATGATGTTTTTATGGGTTGGTATAATTATGTTGAATCGGTCACGTAACATCAACTTACTCAACAGCGATGTGCCATAATTTTTTGAAAAGGTAATAATAATATGCACAGTTGGTACATGTGCGCATGTTATATCAATTTTGTGGTATTTGTGTTTTGCCCGGCATCACAATGGATTTACGCCTCCTACAGCTCCCCTCAGCAATGTCATATTAGATGACGCTATTATTTAAATATTAAAAAAAAATATATATATGAATACATTTTCTATGAATATCTCTATTACTTATTTTTAAAACTCATCCATTGATACATATATACGCTCAGCTTGAATATGAATATCCTTAAACCCCAATGTCAACAGCTGATAGAAATACAAATGATTGAAGAACATATTATTACCTTTTCAAAAATGTATGGCACATCGCTGTTGAGTAAGAAGACCACGCTCCAATGCAGAAATGCATTATTGCTCTTTTCTGCATTTTTCCCAAATATCTTTCGAATCCCATGGTTGAGCGTATAATGCCCATATAAAAAAATAAAGCACATAAGTTAACCTTTTCAACGATACCTGACACATTACTGTTGAGTTGTGCAACCAGTTACCATATTAAGAATGCATTTTAGTTGTTTTTGCTCCTTCAAAGCCGAATATCTTTTGAACCCCACGGTTTGGAGCTTGGCTGCCATATAAGAAAATGAAGTACTCTTATTGACCTTTCCAATGACGTATGACACATTTCTGTTGAGTTGGTAGACCAAGTGCCAATCAAGAACTGCATTATTGTTATATTTGGGGTTTTTAATGTCCAAGTAGCTCTTAAATCCCATGGTCTACGGCAGATAGACATACAAAGATTTGAAGAACATATTATTACCTTTTCAAAAATGTATGGCACATTGCTGTTGAGTATGAAGACCACGCTCCAATGCAGAAATGCATTATTGCTCTTTTCTGCATTTTTCCCAAATATCTTTTGAATCCCATGGTTGAGCGTATAACGCCCATATAAAAAAATAAAGCACATAAGTTAACCTTTTCAATGATACCTGACACATTACTGTTGAGTTGTGCAACCAGTTATCATATTAAGAATGCATTTTAGTTGTTTTTGCTGCTTCAAAGCCGAATATTTTTTGAACCCCATGGTTTGGAGCTTGGCTGCCATATAAGAAAATGAAGTACTCTCATTGACCTTTCCAATGACGTATGACACATTTCTGTTGAGTTGGTAGACCAAGTGCCAATCAAGAACTGCATTATTGTTATATTTGGAGTTTTTCATGTCCAAGTAGCTCTTAAACCCCATGGTCTACAGCAGATAGACATACAAATATTTGAAGAACATATTATTACCTTTTCGAAAATGTATGGCACATCGCTGTTGAGTAAGAAGACCACGCTCCAATCCAGAATTGCATTATTGCTCTTTTCTGCATTTTCCCAAACATCTTTTGAATCCCATGGTTGAGCGTATAATGCCCATATAAAGAAATAAAGCACATAAGTTAACCTTTTCAACGATACCTGACACATTACTGTTGAGTTGTGCAACCAGTTATCATATTAAGAATGCATTTTAGTTGTTTTTGCTGCTTCAAAGCCGAATATCTTTTGAACCCCATGGTTTGGAGCTTGGCTGCCATATAAGAAAATGAAGTACTCTCATTGAGCTTTCCAACGACGTATGACACATTTCTGTTGAGTTGGTAGACCCAGTGCTAATCAAGAACTGCATTATTGTTATATTTGGGGTTTTCATGTCCATGTAGCTCTTGAACCCCGGGGTCTACGGCTTAAAGGCAATATACAAAAACGTTGTACATGCAATAACCTTTCCAACGATATATAACGCATAAATGTTGAGCAGGTCATCCAAGTACCAATTAAGAAATGCATTATTATTGTTTTTGGTGCTTTAAAGCCGAATATCTTTTGAACCCCATGGTTTACAACTTAACGGCCATATAAAAAAATGAAGTATTTGCAATGGCCTTTTCATTGATGTATGACACATCTCTGTTGAGTAGGTAGACCAATTTGCCCATTCTCCTTTCCTTGTGAACAAAACATGCAAATAGTGTAAATTGAAGTTAAGAAAGATTTGTTAACGTTTTTATACAAGTATTATTTTTAAATTTTAATATTATGTACATACTTTGTTTTCATTTTTTTTTGAAAAAATTAGTAAAATAAGGATTTTAAGTGCATATTTTCCATTTTTTACTGCATATTTTCCATTTTTAAGGGCATAGTTAAAGCGCATATTTCCGATTTTTAAGTGCATGAAATCCTAGCCCTTCTAATATAATTAAATCAAACACAAAAACCCAATGGTTTTATGACTTCAAGTTTTTGAGATTATTGATACTAAAACTACTTTTTTATGAGATTTTTGTTTTATCTTGTTCCTTACACACAGCAATTTTAAAAATGCATTTTCATCTTAATTAAAAAAAAAAATTTATGCAAACACCAATATTTTTTGCATTAAAAAAATTCAATTGAATTTGAAAATTTCTTTATTTAAAAAATAAAATCGTAGGTACCTATAGGGAAAACATTCTATTTCCCCCGAGGCAGGAGGAACAATTTCTGAAAAATTGACTTTAAAACCAAAAAATTATTAAATATTAAAAATCAACAAAAGCACATACAATAATGTTCTATAGGTTTTTGGAAAGTTTATACTCCATTCTTGTATTTGTTGTATAAATCAATTAAATAAATATAACTGAATAGTTTTTGAGAAATTAAATATCAAGGTCGAAACATTTGAAAAAAATTGTGATTTTTTTTTTAAGTTGATATTTTTCAAAAATTTTCGTAATTGTTATTTTTGTGTTCAATATGCTCCAATTCCAATGCTCCTATCAATTGTTAGTCAAATACCGGAAACCAAATGTAAAAATATTTCTTAGGTTTCCAGAATTTGAATAGGTATTTAAGTTGGACAACATGGTTGTTTTTGCGTTTAAATGATCAAACAACGATGGTTCTGAATGTTTGACAAGATGTTGTTCCATGTAAACCCCTTCTGAGCCCACAGAAAAACTCGACAAATAGTGGTAAGGTGCCTATCGCTATATTAAAATTGTGAAAACAAACAAACAATATATCACATAAATAACACCATCTTTTATACAAAATTCCTGTAGAGCTAGTGAAAACTAGCAACATTGCTATTTCTACAAATATGAAAATTCAATTCATACCAAATTTGCCAAACAAAAATAAACGATACTATAGCTATGTATCTATATCTACTTAAATACCTACCTAATACCTCGACAAGAGACAAAATACAGGCATTGGCATAGAAAAAAATTGTTTTCATTTTTGTTTTGTGTATCGTTTTCGTTCATCATGACAACAGTCAACTCAACATTACTGATTTAGTTATCTCCCTTATTCCCCTTATTGAAGTCAGAATCAATGTAATACAACCCTCTCTTTCTGTTTTTTCCGTCTATTTATATTACTTCCTTCCACTTTTAACTCTACAATCTCGAATCTTGGCTATTGCCAACGCCGTCTGTAGACGGCTTATGAAAAGAAAAAATTCTTCCTCATGATAGTACTATAGGTTTCATATACAATGGTTTGGCGAAAAAAACGATATCGGGAAATTTCAACATTTGTTCACCTTTTGCATAGGTCTGCCATTTTGTTTTGAATTATCTTACCAACAAACATTTGACATTTCTAAATAAATTATCGAAAACGCAACGACAGTCGAAGTTTGGCATTACCGTTTTTATCGGGACAAAAGTTAACTCCAGTTGTCATGGATGAACAAGTTGAGGAACAGAGCGAGAGAGTTCCGACATCGAATTTGTGAACGAATACACCAAAAAAGTTCCTTATCAAAACAAAGGTGGCGTTGCAGCTGGCGTGGCGGGAAATATTTCTCAAACGCAGACAGAACGAAGAAGAAACAAAAAGGAAAACTTCTTTTTTCCACTTAAAAGTAAATTTATTTTGTGTTTTTTTCAATAATAAAGTAATAATACATTTGAATTATATTAATAAAGTAACAATCTCGAACTGTGTTGTTTTATTCACAAATATATTCTACTCAGTGGGAAAATTTTCGTCGTAGTTCACGACATTTTTACTTTTAATGCGTCACATTTAGATATGCCACAGAAGTTTTCCTTTTACGTTCTTCTATAAAAGTTGAAGTAATTTATAAGAATTAATATAAATCGATGAACAAAAGAAGTTCTCGAAAAACAAAGGGTGTTTTACCAAGCAAATTTAACGACTATATCACACACCAAACGAAGATGACATCAGACTCAGAAGATGAAGTCAACTTGGACGACACCATAAAACCTGACGAGCAGAATACTGGATGTAGCGTAGACGATCTGGCAAAACGATTGTCTGCCTTGGAGAAGGCGTAAAACAAAACCTAGGTGCAGTTGGCACAGAGTGAAAAGAAGTGTAAGAATTTAGAACGTCGACTTGAGTCTTGCCATGACATCAAGGAATCTGGTCAGCCGACCACCTCTGCTTCTATCACACAAACAGGCACGTCATATACTTCTTCAATGCAGACGGGTGTATTGCCGTCAATTCCCTCATCTTGCCAGACAATGGAATCTTCGCTGCTGTATTCTACCGCTTCCCAGGGAATATATGCTAATGTAATACCGCCTGTGTCACAAGGCCATCTGCAGCAGGCTCCGCCGATAACACATACAACTTTCACGTCTGGTTCACAAGGAGGGTGTGCCTTTCCCTCTACGACACCATGGTCAGGAATGGTAAATAACCCATCACAAAACGTATATGGTTGCATGCCTGCAACTTCAGTGAATCAAGCGACAACGTCTACTGGGGTCCCACACTTGAACAATTTAGTCATCAAATTCGTCAAATATGGTTCCCAATAATAGCCCTGTTTTTAAGTGCATTTTTATCTTCGCTTAAAAAAAAGTAGCATGTTAAATACAACAACAATACGCAATTATACCAGTTTGTTGTTGTAATTAACATGCTACTTTTTTCCAAGCGAAGATAAAAATGCACTAAAAAACAGGGCTAGTGTTTGTCAAGACAGCCGAAGGAGACTCTATGATCTGCCAGAGTTTAGTGGTCGTGCTGAGGAGTGGCCACTCTTTATATCGACCTTCCACGAGTCAACGGTTGCGTATGGATATAAAGGGAAGTGGTAGAGTCTCTCTTGATTCATTCCAGCAATGTTGTACACGTTATTGAACAACTAACGTTTATGTTTGGGCGGCCAGAATGTTTAGTACGTAGCCAAATACTAAAGATAAGAGCCCTACCTGTCATATCCGAATCAGACATTCAACAACTTGTCCCATTTGCCATTAAGATTCAAAATTTGGTTGCCTTTCTGAAGTCAGCAGGGGCGCAACCACACCTTAACAACCCGACCCTTTTAGAAGAACTGGTGCAAAAACTTCCTCTCAGTAAACGACTAGAATGGGCTCGTTATTCATCATTTGCTGGGCCATATCCGACGGTTGAACTTTTGGGGCAGTGGGCAAGTGAGAATTCCAGGTTAATTTCCACCATTTTACCTGTTACTACCGGCATGAAAGGTCAAGACAGGAGGAACAAACAACTATTGCATATAACTCCAAACGTCGATTGCCCAAAGTGCAAAGGTAATCATCGCCTAGGAGAATGCTTACAATTCAAGAGTATGTCGGTGCAGGCAAAATGGGATTTGGTAAAGCAACATAGATTATGTTTCTCGTGTTTGCAACTCGGACACACAGTACTTCAATGTCGTGGCAGGAGGAAATGTGGCCTCAATGACTGCCAACGCCTACATAACCGAATGCTTCACGATGAATTGAAGGTAGAAGCAAGTGATGTGGACAAATCGTCAAATGGAGAGACTTCCAAGAAATCAACCGAGGAAATAAGAGAGTTTGTTAGTTGCTGTAACTCTGATGAGACTGTCAATCTCTTCAGAATTATTCCAGTAAGACTTCATGGTCCAAAAGGAGAGGTCGAGACATATGCGTTGTTGGACGAAGGTTCTTCCGTTACCTTGTTGGAGGAGGACTTGACAATGGAATTGGGAGCTGTTGGTACTGAAGATTCTTTGACACTGCATTGGATTGGAGATCAAACTACAAGTGAGCGTTCCTATCTTGTCGATGTTAAGATCACTGCTTGGAATAACAAAAACCGTAAATATAGACTGAATCACGCCCGAACGTTGAAGAAGTTGTCTTTGCCGACTCAGACTCTTGAACTTATAGAGTTACAAGCCAAGTTCAAACACCTTCGTAATTTGCCAGTGTATGACTATGTCAGAGCGAAACCAAGAGTGCTGATTGGCATCAATAATTGCCATTTGGGGGTGCCACACAGAACTGTTAGCCGACAAAAGGGACCAGTGGCTGCTAAGACTAAGATGGGATGGGTTATCTACGGACCTATAGAAGACAACTCCTCAGATGGAAGGAGCATATTCCACATAACTCATAACAGTCTTCAAGCTTTGCATAATCTTATCGAAGAACATTTTAAGATAGACGAGTATGGTACATTACGACCGGAAAATTTGGTAGAGTCAGCTGATATTGTCCGGCCCGTGAAATCCTTACCACAACTACACACCGATTAGATTCCAATCGTTTTGAAACTGGCCTACTGTGGAGCGACGATTCGGTGGTCTTGCCAAGTAGTTATTCGATGGCAGTTCGTCGACTTGAAGGTATTGAACGGAAGATTAACGGGCGTTATTGATGCACCTGATTTATTATCTTGTACTAGCCTTAACTACCGTGGTGGAGGTCACAACACTCGTAGTCTAGAACTAATGCATATATCTCAACACCGTACCAATTATGGAATGCATGAGCCTTTTACCCGCATGTGCATCATTCTGAATTTGAACTCTAATTTTTTTGATTTTAATATAAGTAAGAATAGACTCAAAGCTTCATTGAAGACCAGTGTACCACGCTCTTAAATGTTTGTAATTGTTAATTTTTTCAATGTCATTTTATTTGTTATTTTATAATTATTGTTTTTAATTTTATTTTGTAAAGTGTATGTTTTAAGTAGTTTGTTGCTTACTAACTACTAACACTACACTAAGTGATGAGCCTGATAAGCACCTAATTTGTGTTTGGCAATTCTTTGGTCGCAAGATGTTGCTTGTACTAAGCTCTCTTAGGCAAAGATCTGATAGTGTAAAATAAAAAAGATGAAAGGTGATCCAAAATTTGCCGAGGAATATGAACGCAATTTGATGAGCTATGTCGAAAAGGGTTATGCGAGCAAAATGCAACCAGAGGAAGTGAACAGAATTGGAGCAAGAACTTAGTACTTACCTCACTTTGGTGTGAGGAACCTGCATAAACCAGACAAGCTACGAATTGTTTTTGACGCAGCTGCTACCGTACAAGGAACATCCTTGAATTCCGTCTTGTTAAAGGGTCCAGACCTTAACCAACCATTGCCAGTCGTCCTTTTTAAATTTCTAGAAGGTGCGGTAACTGTCTGTGGAGATATAAAAGAGATGTTCAGCCAGATACGGATTCGAAAAGAGGATCAGGATGCCCCAACGCTTCTTATGGAGACATGGCGATCCAGCCAAACCAATTGAGACGTATGTCATGCAGTCTATGACATTTGGTGCATCGTGTTCCCCTTGCAGTGCCCAGTTTGTTAAGAATCAAAACGCCCAAGAGTTTGAAGAAACGAATTCAGTTGCTGTTAAATACATTGTTGATCAGCACTATGTAGATGATTTTGTCGCCAGTTTTAAAGATGAGTATGAAGCTGTTGAGGTGAGCAAAGCAGTCAGAAAAATTCATCGTACTGTCGGGTTTGAGTTACGAGGCTTTATCTCTCATTCAATGTATGTAGAACGCGAACTCAACAATAATGTGATAAGTAGCCCAGGGACATGTCTGGAGCTAGACAGGGAATCATCAACACTTAGAACTGACAAAATTTTAGGTATGTATTGGAATACCTCTTGTGATGAATTTGTTTTCAGGATTCAACACCATCGAATCGCCCCAGATGTCCATTCATTGATACGTAAGCCAACAAAGAGAGAGGTTTTGAGTATCGTGATGTCAGTTTTCGATCCTTTTGGGCTACTTGCCAACTTTATAATATATGCTAAGGTAATTATTCAGGACGTGTGGAGAGAAGGAACGCTATGGGATGAAAGCCTGTCAGATCATCTGTTCGTCAAGTGGAAGCAATGGTACGAAGAACTAAAATACATCGAACTATTACGAATTCCTCGCAACTACTCACCAGAGATGCTTCACAGCTCAGGAACTTTAGAATTGCACGTATTTGTCGATGCAAGTGAGGTGGCATATGCTGCCGTCGCTTACTGGCGTTTGGTAATTGAAGACAATATTGTGCTCACATTTGTCGTAGGAAAGGCTAAATGCGCTCCGAAAAAGCTGTTATCTGTCCCTCGCTTAGAACTTACTGCCGCCGTTCTTGGAACAAGGTTGAAGATTTCCATTTTAACCAGTCATTCTAGGGTTCCCAACCGTCCTCCTTTTAGGAGGACAGTCCTCCTTTTTGATAATTTGTCCTCCCGTCCTCCCTTCACTGACAAATGTCCTCCTTTTAAAAAATAAGGAATATTTATAGCTGCACACATAAACTTTCAATAATTACTGAACACACTCATTTCTAAAGTCATTAAAATTTCAACGTTTTAGTTTTAACGTAAAACAATGGTGAAAATTTATCATAATACATAATAATAAATGAGGGGCACTCGCTATTCCAGTTTTTTTTTTTTCTAAAATGAATTAAGTATGAAAAAGTGTTCTTTAGAAGTTTTACCTAAAATGTATACAAACAAATAATAAATTACTTGCTAGAATTCTTGGTACCCTTCGGCGCTTAATTCAGAACTTCTTATACTGTTCCATTATTGACAGGTTGAATCAAAAGTTGGGTATTCCAATTTTAATTTTTAAAACAAACCTGGATAAAAGTCATTCAAAACTTTTATTTTAACTAACTAATCGCTGGTATCAATTAAGCAGCTATTAACTTTTTCTTCGTTTTACTCCCAGTTCTCAAAAATGGAAAACAAAAGTTTTTTAAATTATACCCCTCAAATGCCAATGCATGTGTAGGTGTACAATACATGTTAATGTCCAACAAAATTTACAATTGGCAAAAACCATATTTTTACAACAAAAATGCGTGTTTCTTAAACAAGACATGCAACACTAACGATGTCAAAATTTCCGTCACTGGTGATGGTTAGCCAGCTCAGAGCGCTCAGTAGTTTTCCTATGATAGTCATTTATATGATAGGGAAGTGTCAAAGCGTGCGCAAAAAAAAAACCTATGCAAATATTCTCGCATGTCGAAAATAATTGAGGTGAAATGCAAAATTACTTGTTTGCATGATTGCACTGTGGTTCCACAGAAGGCCATAATTCAAAAAAAAAATTATTACAGTTTCTTCCAAAAACCTTTTAAATCAGCTTAGAAAAACCAAAACTCAATATAAGTAATAAAAAAAAATTATATTTTTCGGTAATACCGTTAGATATTTGTTTATAAAGTGATCACTTCGTACAAACATATAGCATTTCAGTTTTAGTTAATTAAAATAAGGGCGACTGCAATTAGTTTTTGCTGTTGTTAGCATTGTCTGTGAATTGTTTTGTTTTCTTGGAGGTATTATTAGATAATGAGACTTCCATTATGCATTTTTTTGGGCCGCTATACGAATAAATATAAGAATGGTGTGGCTGCGAAATTGGGCTTTAAAAAAACTTAAATAAAACTGCGATTTGTGCTTTCTTTTAAGCTTTTAACTGTTACGCCCCGCTACGCCCCCAAAAAATTATATACTGCAAGAAAGGTAAATTTATCTACTTTTAAGTATAAGTTGAATTAGCTGCGGAAGCTTGCGGATGCACTTTTTATTGAACTTTAAATGGCCCTACCTCTAACTGCTTTTATTTCAGAATCTGCCTGAGTATGCCTATTTACTTATATATTTGGTCCTTCACATGGGTTATAGTTTGTGGAAGTAAAAAGTAAAAGTAATAAGTCCTCTTCCTAAATTAAACCTTAAAACAGTCTTTATGAGTCCTTAAATGCTGTCTCAAATGAAAATTATACCGCGATTACGATTAAAATACGAGTAGATTTTTGGAACAGATTTTGTCAAAATATACTATTTACGTTTGCCTTAAAGTGTTCAAAAATAATTAAGAGCTGATATTATCATAATTTTTTTTGTGAAATAATTAACATTTAGGAGTGAAAACCCTTCATGAAATATGATAATTTTATGTATGTAAATTAAGAATCCACATAATCAAAGGAGATCATTTTTCCGCAATGCACTGTGGTTCCACCGTAGGCCATAATCCCAAAAATCAATTGTAACGGTTGTTATAAAAAAAAAATTTAAATAAGCTTAGAATATACCTACCAAACTAATTATAAATGAGAAAAAAATAATGCACTTAAGTAATACCGTTAGATTCTTATCTTCAAAGTGATCACATTGCAAAAACATGGCATTTGAGGTTTAGTGGCCCAAGAGTAAGCGTGCTTTCATTTATTTATTATTTTTACTTTGATATTTTGTGAATTTTTTTAAGACTTCCGTTAGATATTTTTTGTGATCCATTATTAAATTGTATATAAAATGAGGTTTAAATAAAATTAAACTTTTAATGAATCAAATGAAAATGTACATATGTTTATAATGTTATATTTAATACATAATTTTACAACGTTATATTTAAATACATCCATACTCTATCAGAACTTTTTGGAAAATTGGGTTCAGTCCGATATTACACCCTTTTACCTAAGGTGCCTCTGAAACAAAAGAAGATAGAGCGAAACCGATTTCAGATTCATGATCAGAGAGTCCAATTTACCCTATGACCAAATATTTCAGGTTGATATTACGCCAGCAAATAATTATGGCCACCTTTGTTCGGCGGTGGAACCACTGTGGATTGGTTTACAGTTTCATCAAAAAAAAAACATTACTGTCATGGAATATCATGCAAAACAATGGACCGGCATTGTTTTGCATGAAAAAAGGACTTTGGTGAATGAAATATTTTTTTTTTTGATGGTCGGTTTACACTTCCAAAAAAAGAGAATATATATTTACCTCCTTCTACCTGAGCGTCGAACTTGTCGAGTTGTAGAAGCTGAGTAAGGTCAAAGATTCTCGAGTTTAACTCCAGATGAGTCCTGAAACCAAAGGGCGCTTCACTTCCTAAACCTTCCAAATCCTTGTCCATCCTTGTCCCTCGTCGGCACGGCGAATAGCTGTCCAACGTTATCCCCCTCGGAGGCACGACGAAAAAGCTGTTCATCGAGGTTTCCTCCATGTCGGTACGGCGTATCGCTGTTCGACGTGTTTTCCTAAACACATTAATCCTTTCCTTGACAGTACGGCCAATGGCTGTCTGTCACTCTTTCTTATCATTTTCCCTTCCTCACCCACTCCAATTTTCCTATTGGGCTGGATCTAAGGTGTTATACGACCCGTGCCGATGATCAGCCTGGCTGGGGGCCCAATTAAAAATACTAGCCCAGTCGTTAACGGAGTATCCGATTTTTGGCACTTTTCGGATCAG
Organism: Dasysyrphus tricinctus; assembly: GCA_963921185.1. Classification (NCBI taxonomy): domain Eukaryota; kingdom Metazoa; phylum Arthropoda; class Insecta; order Diptera; family Syrphidae; genus Dasysyrphus; species Dasysyrphus tricinctus. The sequence continues at coordinate 146,593,174 of OY992531.1, read as the reverse complement.
CTTGCCTTCTCTGCATACACGAATCCCTGTGTAGAGTGACCACCCTTTATTCGATACTCGTGGGTCCAAAATTTAAATGTCAAAACAAAACAAAACAAACAAACAAAAAAACTTAGAAGAAGAAAAAGAATTTAAGACCGGTTCCTCTTCTAAACCGGGCAGCAGTACGGCGACAAAGCTGTTTGCTGTTACTCCTGGGGCTGGTGTCGGTGGGGAGGCTGTGGCATGTCATGGCCCCTCATCTGATACTAATCCCAGTGAGAGTAGTGATGTGGTAGTAATACCTAATTTTAGTAGTGGGATGGGGGTTGTGAATAACGATCCCACCACTACCAGAGTTATTGCAGCTCTCCCGAGTACGTCTCGAGGGGGAGCCCGGCCTAGTGGTGCCAGGGTTGTGAAAAACGGTCCTCCTACCGCTGGGGTGGGCTCTCTCCCGAGACCATCGCGCGAGAGCCGTCGAAATAGGCCGTCGAAGGGCGGCTATAGGGTCAGGCGGTCAGCTGCTAGGCTCCTCAAGACCCTCGGTAATAAACCGGTGGTCGAAGGGATGCCGGAGCAGGACCCCAGGATCAAATGGGCCCAGAGCATTCTAGCGAATGCGCAGACCAGCGACGACTCCACGTCGAAGCGTAATAGGTCTCTGGATGAAACCGTTCCGGTGCCCAAGCGTCCCAAAGTGCATAACGCCAGCACTCTCCATTCCGGAGGATCCAGATCCTATAGCGACGCTCTTAAAAACAAGAACAAGATCGTGGTTGCGGTTATCGACAGGAGTGATATTGATGGTACGATTTCTCCTGATCAATGGCAGGTGGTCAGGATGAAGCTCTCGGCAGGCTTCTTGAGTCTCATGAGGGATAATCCGGGACCACCTCCTCTCACAGGCGATGGCGGTTGGCATCAAGGGCATGTCAAACTCATCGTCTGTGAGGATCAGAGATCGTGCGATCTGTATAAGCTTGCTGTCAGTAGGTTAGGCGAGGTCTGGCCAGGTGCGAAGCTCGAAGTTGTTGCTAGGGAAGGCATCCCGTGCAGCTGAGCCTTCTTGCATGGAGGAAATACTCCAGATAGTCAAGTTGAGCAACCCCTCATTACCGACTCATGACTGGAAAGTCGCAAAGCTTGAGGAGGTAAGGGGTCTTTATAGAAGCGCGATTATCGTGATCAATAAGGATTCCCTTGCCCCCTTAGCGCAGACCAAAGGCATGATTCGGTATGGGTTCGATTCGATCTCGCTGAAGGTTTACAAAAAAGACGAGGTTGACGCGGAACGCGTCCCTCTGTTAAACACTGAAGCTGTGTCCGTGGTAGAGGACCCTGGTGCATCCATCACCTTTCCACCGATGGGTGATGAGGAATCCAGGTCATCCTCGATCACGGTACAGTCTTCTTCTAATGTCGACAGTCTAACCGATATGGAGACCGAAGACTTCATCAACCTTGTTCCCTTGGGTGAGGATGAGCTTTTGGGCTCATCTTCGGAGGAACTCAACGAAACCGTGGTGGAGGTTGATCTGCCTAATTGTAGCCAAAATGCTGCAGTTAGTCCAGATTAATCTCCAACACTCCATTAAGGCTTCGGCCTCCCTCCTCCTCCGTTTATCCAGGAATGGAGAGGATATTGTCCTGATCCAGGAACCGTGGATTGTTAAATCCATTGTTAGTGGACTCAGGACTCCTGGATACTACGTACTGTATGCGTCTGATAAAGGTGACCCTAGATCGTGTATACTAGTTAAGCGTAGCACTAATGTATATTTACTCCCTGATTTCAGCGATAGAGATATCACCGCCGCAAGGCTCGAAACGGCCAATGAGACGTACTGGCTAGTGTCGGCGTATCTGGGCCATGACCACCTCGGCCCTCTCCCCGGTCATACACTGGAGAGACTGATCGCTCATGCAGAACGGCAGAAGATATGCCTCATCATTGGGAGTGATGCGAACTCCCATCATACAGTATGGGGAAGTACTGATATCAATAATAGAGGTGAGTCTCTTTTTGATTTTATTTTAAGTACTAACCTTATTGTAAGTAATGTGGGTAATGAACCTACCTTCATCACTAAAAACCGACAGGAAGTATTAGATATTACTCTTGTCTCAGACACCATTCATCATAAGATCTCGAATTGGAAAGTGTCGGATGAACACTCGTTCTCCGATCACAGATACATTCAATTCAGTCTCATCGATGAACATCCTTGCCGCGTAGAATTTCGAAACCCTCGAAAAACCGACTGGCTCAAATATAGGATTACACTCCAGGGGCTATTAAAACCAGATCTCTTAAATCCTCCTTCTAATAATTATGAACTTGACTGCAAGGTCAAAATGATCTCACATTAGTCCTCAACAAATCTATGGCTACATCCTGCCCAATTACTCTAGTTAGGGGGAAAAAGAAACCACATTGGTGGGATTCTGGGCTTGAACCGCTCAGGAAAGACTGTCGCAAGTGTTTCAATCGAGCTAAAAGCACTCGTGAAGTGTCAGATTGGGAATCTTATAAAATAACCCTCAAACTGTATAAGAAAGCATTGAGAAAGTCAAAGAGATCCTCCTGGAGAAATTTCTGTGGAAAAATAGAAGAAACTTCAGAGGCATCTAGACTAAGAAAAATTCTCTCTACAAATCCAGTAATGCCAAGCTGCTTAAAAAATGCTGATGGCTCATGGACAAATTCCTGCGAAGAATCGCTTAACTTGCTATTGGATACTCACTTCCCTGGTAGCTCTCAAAACATTAATAGCTTCGACCGTAATAGGTTTGATATGAATCCAAGCTATCCACAAGGTCTGATTACAAGGGAAAAACTGCAATGGGCGCTCAACAGCTTTCAGCCTTACAAGTCTGCGGGACCAGATGGCATAATACCAGCCGAACTCCAGATGAATAAAGATTTAATTCTGCCAATTCTGGAGTCTATTTTTACTAGCTGCTTAGCACTCGTCTACATCCCCCTGTCTTGGAGAGAGGTTAGGGTTGTGTTCATACCCAAAGCTGGAAAGTGCTCCCAAGTAAACCCAAAGGATCTCAGACCTATTAGTCTATCATCATTCCTTCTAAAAACTTTTGAACGATTGATTGATATCCACATACGATCATGCATTGACACGCGACTTTTGTCTACGAGTCAACATGCTTACTGCAAAGGGAAATCTGTAGAAACTGCCTTACATAGTTTAGTAAGAACCATTGAATATTCCCTCCATCACAAAGAGTACACCATGGTTGCTTTCTTAGATATAGAAGGCGCTTTTAACAATGTCGACGCATCTGCAATCGCATCTGCGCTGACATCTCTGAAGGTAGATGGTTCGCTTGGAGAATTGATTAACCAAATGCTGACGAGCAGGGTTATCAACTCAAAACTAGGTAGCTATTCTGCTAGAAGGTCTGTTAGTAGAGGTACGCCTCAAGGCGGTGTCCTTTCTCCCCTTCTATGGAACTCTGTAACCCTCCTGGAAGAGGAGGGTTACAGAGTGATTGCCTATGCGGACGATGTTGCTATTGCCGTATCAGGAAAGCATCCTACCACTTTAAAAGAACTCTTACAAAATGCTTTAAATAGGCTAACCAATTGGGCAGACCGGTGTGGTCTGGGCGTCAACCCTCATAAAACAGAACTTGTTCTATTCTCAAGGAAATATAAAATCCCTCATGTAGATCCTCCCTCTATTAAAGGTGTTCCATTAACATTCACTGATCAGGCAAAATATTTGGGTCTTATTTTAGACAAAAAGTTAAGTTGGAAACCTAATATACAAGAAAGAGTCAAGAAGGCCACAGTAGCACTCTTCTCATGCAAAAAAGCCGTTTGGGAACAAATGGGGCCTTCAACCTCGTATTACTCATTGGCTATACACATCGGTGATTAGACCGATTCTCACATATGGTGTTGCAGTATGGTGGACTTCTCTAGATAAAGCGGTAAACTGCGACAGACTAAACAAAGTACAACGCTCGGCTTGTTTATGCATAAGTGGTGCGCTTCGCACGACACCCTCTGCCGCTCTAGACGTTCTGCTATATCTGACTCCCCTCGATATATTTAGCAAACAGGTGGCTGCAAATACAGCCATACGCCTACAAGCTTCCTCACAATGGTACAACAATAATATTGGCCATTCCATCATTCTGAATTCATTCAGGTCACTACCTAGTCGCATTGACTACACCATCCCAAAACCACAATTCGGTTTAAACTTTCAAGTCACCATTCCTTCTAGAACCCTCTGGGAGGATATGGCTTTCTTGGAAGATGAATCGGTTCATATCTACACGGACGGATCGAAAACTGATGAAGGGGTGGGTGGCGGTGTGTACTCAGAAAGACTAAAATTAAGTCTCTCATTCCGTCTTCCTAATCATTGTAACGTGTTCCAGGCGGAACTTATGGCGATTAAAGAAGCCTTATCTTGGCTGAAGGAAAACGTGATATCAACTACAGATATCCGCATCTTCTCGGATAGTCAAGCAGCTATTAAATCCCTGGAATCGGTCTCTACTAACTCTATAACAGCCCTAAATTGCCGTTCGTCTCTGCTGGAGATGGCACAACAGTTTAATATTCACCTGTGTTGGGTGCCGGGGCATAGGGACATCCCAGGTAATTGTAAGGCCGATGAACTCGCTAAAAATGGTACAACTTTACCTCTTCTACCTAGTAAGGCAGAAATAGGTATACCCATCGCTACATGTAAACTTTTGCTGAAGCAAGATGCCTTAGAGAGAACAAATCTTAGGTGGAATGATATCACCTCTTGTTTGGCAACAAAACAAATCTGGCCAGTAATGGATTTAAAACGATCTAAGCGTTTGATATCTCTAAGCAGATTGCACATCAGCTCCATGATTGGTGTTATAACCGGACACTGCCTCATAGGCAAGCACGCAACGCGTCTTGGCGTATTCGCTAACGATTTTTGCAGAAGCTGTATGGATGAGGAAGAGATAGAATCGATCCCTCACCTTCTATGCACGTGCCCTGCTCTATCTCATAGACGAAGACTTCACCTTGGTGAGTTCTACTTCAATGATCCTAGTGATCTGAGAAACTTAGACATTGGCAGTCTATTACGCTTCATAAGAAGCTCCAAATGGTTCACCGAGTAAGGAAAAGGGTTTCCTAGATTCATGTGGTATCACAATGGACCAACTCATGGTCTAAGTGTGTCAGTCTCCACGACTGGCAGCCACTTCAACCTAACCTAACCTACCTCAAGGCATTATTTGGATGCAAATGGTTTTTGCATCCAAAAATAATTATTTTGTTTTTTTAGGCCTATAGTTTATTAATGACTCAATGGGTGGCTTAGGCCAAGGCTAACGTTTTTCGTCTTAAATATTATTCAATTTGGTGCGCAGAAAAGGTGGAAAATCGTTTTTAAAATTTTAATTTTTTTTCCGCTTGCGAGCTGTCAACTAGGCTAAAATTTAGAAATCGTAATTATATTTTTTAGAACAAAATTTTGATTAATTAATTGGAATAGGTTTTTTAAGGCATGAAATGCCATGTTTTTATTTATTATTTTTTCTGTATTTTTTAATGAACTGTTCAAATTATTATACTTCTTTTTGTTTTTTTTTTTTTTTTCTTTAAAAAAAAGTGTTCTCCTTTGGTTTCAATGAAAGTTGGGAACCCTAAGTCATTCAGTCATGCCTGATAGATGTTTCTTGTGGACTGACTCTACAACCGTTGCCAGATGGATCCAATCTGAAGCGAGAAACTATAAACCATTCGTTGCTCATCGTATTGCTGAAATTTTGGACTCAACAAAAACAGATGATTGGCATTGGGTGCCAACAAGCCAAAACCCCGCTGATAAAGCCACGAGAACAAGATACCCGCCAAAATATTTGCCAGACTCTCGTTGGATTACAGGACCGAATTTTTCGACGAATGCTCACATCTTTCTTCCCATCTCGAATGCAGACAGTGTTAGTGCCGACCATGAGGATGAACTTCGCCCCAGTTTTCGTGTACTTCATATAAAACAGAAGAATGAAATTATTCAGCTGAGTCGTTTCTCCGACTACCTTCGACTCAAACGGACCGTTGGATGGATTTTCAGATATGTGCAGAATCTGAAACATTTGATGTTAGGGGAACAACTTTCAACTGGAGAGCTATCTTGTATAGAACTTTTCAAAGCTGAACGCATGTTATACCGAATCGCACAAGAGAACATATATGCAGATGAAATTCATACCTTGGAGAATGAACAACAATTGGGTAAGTCAAGCTCAATATTTCAACTAACCCCCTTTCTTGATGAGACTGCTTCGATACTGCGCCTTGGAGGAAGAATAAGTGCCGCCGAATGCCTTCCCAAACATACACGGTTTCCTATAATACTGCCACGAGAACACAGATTGACATATCTCATTGCTGATAGGTACCACAACGATCTCCATCATCAGAATCAAGAAATTATAATTAATGAAATCCGTCAACGTTTCTGGGTGCCCAATCTCCGTAGTTTGGTGAAGAAAGTCAAGACTGATTGCCAGCTGTGTAAAATCAAAAGGGCTACTCCAGTCCAACCATTAATGGGACAGTTGCCCAGTGATCGTTTGACTCCGTTTATCAGACCGTTTAGCTACGTTGGCCTCGACTACTTTGGTCCCAAGGAGGTGACGATTGGACGAAGCCGTGTGAAGGGATGGGCAGCACTTTTTACTGACAGTACGTGCCATTCACATTGAGCTGGCGGTGGATCTATCTACGGATGCATGTTTGGTATGCATCCGAAACTTCATTAATCGTCGAGGGGTACCTGTGCGTATTCGCAGTGACAACGGCACGAATTTTGTGGGTGCGAACCGAGAATTGCAGAGGAATCAACAGCAATTTGATTCAGATATTATCCAGTCTGAGATGTCATCCAGAGGTATTGAGTGGTTATTTAACTGCCCCTCCAATCCTAATGCCGGCGGATGCTGGGAGCGCCTAGTACAGTCAGTAAAAAGGGTTTTAGCACAAACATTGAAACAGGAAGCACCCCGTCCGGGAATATTGCAGAGTCTACTCATTGAGGCCGAAAACATAATAAACTCCAGGCCCCTGACGCACTTACCAGTATCATCGGAAGAAGAAGAACCTCTCACACCGAACCACTTCCTGCTAGGAACAACTAACTCTACACAGACTCCTGCCGACGACCATCGGGTAGGACTTCGCAAGCAACACCAAATAGCACTGCAATTGAAAAACTGCTTCTGTAAGCGGTGGATGTTAGAATATTTACCAACTCTGACACGTCGCACGAAGTGGTTCCGCCGCGAGGCAGCCCTTAAGCTGGGAGATATGCGAGACAGACCTTCCACGAAGTAAATGGCGCCGAGGCATTATTTGTGCGACTTATCCAGGAAAGGATGGTCACATTCGAGTCGCAGATGTTCGAACGAATGGTGGGATACTTCGAAGACCTACATCAAAATTAGCAGTGCTCGATGTCGAAAGTGGTGAAACACCGAGGGAATTTCACGGGGGCCGGTATGTCATGGATGAACAAGTTGAGGAACAGAGCGAGAGAGTTCCGACATCGAATTTGTGAACGAACACACCAAAAAAGTTCCTTCTCAAAACCAGAGAATGAAATAAAGAAGTCAATCCTCAGCTGTCAATTTGATTTGCCTACAAGCTGGAAGCGAACAGCTGATGTATTAGATTTGCAAAGTATTAGTGAAAAGCAGTGCAAAACGCACACATAGAATCAACTAGTCATTCAGCACATCATTCAGCACAGGTCTTGTTGTTGTTGCAATTCACATCTATTTCTTCGACACGAAATGAAATTACAAATACAACAATAGCCGCGTTTTATTATCGCTCATAACCCATATGGTTCACCTCGTGAAAATAAAACGATGTGGGTTAGTGCAAAAGCAGTGCTGTATCTCAGTCTCTTTTTTCCTTATGTTTATTTTTTTTCATGTAAGCACTTGTCTCTTTTCCTCTCTATTCCTTATACTGCTGACAAATCGCTGACATCCATTCACAATGGTAAATAGCCCTCTGCCGGCCAGAGTGAAAACCTCTATCTGGGTTATTGAAATTAACCTCGATAGAAACCTAGATCCCATGTTGTTTTTGTAATACATGTTAAAAGATAACCTCGACCCAGACCCAGAGACAGAGTTGTAAGGTACTTAAGTACATTTGTACTTAAGTACTTTATAAGTACCCAGTACCGTGTACTTGTACTTGTACTTGAAATAAACAAGTACAATGTATTTGGTACTTGAAAAACACAAATTACAAGTACATTTTCAAGTACTTTGTTCCAAGTACATGTACTTGGTACTTTATTACTGCCAAGTACATTTTCAAGTACTTTTCAAGTACAAGTCCAGCTCAAGGACTTTTCAAGTACAAGTCCAATTCAAGTACTTTTCAAGTACAAGTCCATTTCAAGTACTTTTCAAGTACAATTCGTTGAGTGGTTTGGTTGAGCTTTCGATTAATGACTTTTTCAATTCAAAAATAAAATGCCCGATTTGGTCGCACATAATTGGTCTTATAGTTCAAGTTGGTTGAAGTGCTGCAAACAATAATTGATAACAATTTTGAGAAAGTGGGTTGATGCTACGCCTCCCCAATGCAAAATCTTGAATTAAAATATTTTCCCTTTGCATTTACAACAAACCCTACCATCCCGTCAAATTTTAAGGTTGTAAAGAAAATGGCCTTGTTCTATATATTAAACTTCAAATTCTATAAGATAGGTAGAATCCACGCCCCTTAAATGTAAAACCCCAAGTTTTTGGTGTGTTTCTTTGTATTTGTACTTGAAAAGTATTTGAAATGGACTTGAAATTGAAAAGTACTTGAATGGACTTGTACTTGAAAAGTACTTGAAATGAAATTGTACTTGAAAAGTACTTGAAAATGTACTAGGAGGTATTGCAGTACCAAGTACATATACTTGGAACAAAGTACTTGAAAAAAGTACTTGTACTTGGTGGTTTTCAAGTACCAAGTACATTGTACTTGTTTTTTTCAAGTACAAGTACAAGTACAAGGTACTGGGTACTTGAATGGTACTTGTACTTGAAAGTTTACAGGTCTGCCCAGAGATAATAAAACGCAGCTAATGTAAACAAATGGGTTTTGGGGGGTGAAACGTACGAAGGATTGGCTTCTTTATTTCATATTCTCTGCTCAAAACAAAGGTGGCGTTGCAGCTGGCGTGGCGGGAAATATTTCTCAAACGCAGACAGAACGAAGAAGAAACAAAAAGGAAAACTTCTTTTTTCCACTTAAAAGTAAATTTAATTTGTGTTTTTTTCAATAATAAAGTAATAATACATTTGAATTATATTAATAAAGTAATAATCCCGAACTGTGTTGTTTTATTCACAATATATTCTACTCAGTGGGAAGATTTTCGTCGTAGTTCACGACACCAGTTAACTATCTGGACTTAGCTAACTCTATATGGACATAGTTGTTGCTGTATTTAACATGTAAATTGTTTTGCTTTGTTGTCGTTTTTTTCACACAATTCTATTTGGATATGCAAAAAAACACAACTACTATTGATAATAAGGCGCCAGTTATAGCTATCATTGAAAACTTTAATGATTGATTTGGAGGCGTTTAGAAAGCAAAATCATTTATTATTTTGATATACGATTAAAGCTCAATATATCTAGTAAAAAAAAAATTCAAATAGGCCCAACTTTTCACAAAAATTGACTTTTAATTTGTCAATGATCATTGAAAAGGTTGTTTAATCATTGAAATAAGAAAAGTCTTTTTATGTGGAAAGTTGGGCCTGTTTGAATAATTGTTTGGCTAGAAATATTAATTAAGTCTTAACCTTTATCTGTCCATCAAAATAAAAAACCACTCAAAATCAATCATTAAAATGTTAAATGATGATTTTCAATGATATCTATAACTGGCACCTAAGAACGGTGAAAACTCTCATTTCTTGTTATTTTCTAAAAGAAAGAAAGAAACGAAGCCCGAAACGCCATGGAAAAAGGTCAAGTTATTAAACTTAAACTTATTTTATGTCGAATTCCTTACAACCAAATAATCGATTTTTTTCTAAACAGAATCGATTTTTTTCTAAACAAAATCGATTTTATTCTGTCAAAACAAATCTTGCATTTTCAGCAAGATTTCAAATCGATTTCACACACACTAACAAGATTTGACATTTATCTAGAGTTGAAAGTATTTTGCTGCGGGTTTAACAAATGTTCTAAAGTGTTCGTCGGTCATTTAAATAGATTAAAAGCAAATAAATCATTAAAATTAATTTTAAGTCATCAAAAAATAGTGAATGGTCAGTTAGAAGTTATAAAAATATCAACTAATTTCGATTCAAAGTGCCCAAAGTCAATTAAAGATATAAATCGCGCGCTCGCCGATGTGTTTCTCGAATGATGTGTTTCTTGGATGAATTTGGGTTGTTTTTTTTACTTTAATGGCCACATAACTATTTTCTGTTTATTTTTGCAACTTTTCTTGGAAATGTATATGTTTTTAATCTAACAAAATGACTCGAAAAACTGAATGCACTTTGGAATATTTGTTACAAATTTGTATGCGCATAGTTTGTTTACTTTTTTGCTTCAAAGCTACTGTCAAATGACACACACACAATCCCACACGAAAAATTTGATATTTTGTGTGTTCCTTACAACCAACAAAAAAAATCGATTTGAAATTGTTGTAAGGAATTCGACATTACTTAAAATTCCGTTCAACCAAAACATATTCAATCTGTTTAGAAAAAAATCGATTTTTCTATACAAAACCAAATCTGAGATTTGAACCAAGATTTACACGGACCTGCACACACACACTAGTAAGATTTCACATTTCTCTGCAGTTGAAAATAGTTTCCAAAAAATGTCGGTCTCAGTTTTTAAGGGGAACCAGTGAAAAAATTTTGTGAGGAATCCTGTTTATATTTCTGAAATTTCAGAAACTGGCTAATTGCCATGATCCACATATCTACATTATGCAGAAAATATACTTTCAATTCCATAAACCCTTCCCTATTTCACGCAATCAAACTCCACATGTATCTGCACTCGAACATTAAAAAAACCGTCATGCTGATGCCAATAATTTTTTTTTAAGTGGTGCATCGGTGAATTTCGGGTGACATCTTCTGTCTTTTTCTTTCACACATAAAATCTTTCTATCTCCGTGATGCACCTTATAGTAAAAAGTCATTACTGCATTTTATTATCCACATGATCTGATCCGGATCAATTTTCAACACGTTATTGTAAAAACAACAGTTTTACTTTGCTGGGTATGCAGAAAACGGGCCTTAAAGTGTTTGATAAACATAACCATCAGAAAATAAATGATAAATGTAACAGCCACCTTAATATCGCATGCAATAAAATCTGGCGTCTGCATGGCTGCCACCATTACAACACTTAAAACCAAATATGAAGTTTCATATGTCTATTTGATGGATAAGTCAAAATGGGAAATTGAAAATTCTTCTTCAGTACGTTTTCAAAAAATTATTTAAAACTTATTCAAAATTTATTTGCATTTATAAATTTTTTTCGGAAAATCATTATTCTACTAAGATTATAAAATTCAAAGATCAAATTATATAAGTCAGAAATTCGAATACATCAAAATTACCGTGTATCAGTGAATTTACCACGAAGGGACAATCATACAAAAAAAAACATTTACGTTCGAAAAGGGGGAATAATAAAATAAAATCTACAGTGACTTAACTTTATTTCATATATGTATTTTGCAATTTTGCTGAAGTTTTCCTCTATTGCACTGCCTTCGATCTAATTTCGGAATTGGAGGGCGCGCGTTGTGGCCAAGTCCAGTTGAAAACTAAATCCATTACAGTACCACCTTGAACACGAAGTAAAAAGCGGGAACAAGTCTTCATCATCCTTTTAAACGATGGAAAAAGGTATGTTGAAAGAATCAGAATTGTTTAAGAAAATAAATTCATCAACTTATAAAATTACGAGATTAGAAATAGCTAAAACTTTTTTTGTTTTGAATTTAAAATTGAATTCATCAGAAGGTCGATCATGATGACGAAAACAACTGGTTCGCCACGGGTAGTGGTTCCTATCAGATACAAATACGGTCTGTTTCCCACATTTTCGTTGGAGGAAGTTTAGTGTATAGATTTTTGTCAGCACAATTTGAAAACAATCAATTTAAATTTACATTTTCAATAAAATTTATAATTTCTTTTCAAAATTTTGGTAAGAATTCGGTACTTTATAAAGCGCATAAATAAAAGTGTGTGCTCGTGTTAATCAATTGGCTGAACCACAGATTCCTATTTTTTTTTACTGTATACTATTTTATCATTTCTTCATGTAAAAAGGTGATTCATGATTCATATTGTAATAATTAAATTCTTAAAACCGCAAATTATAGAGATAGCAGTTTAAAAATAATTTAAAAAGAAAACCATTCGACTCTATTGTCGCCACCTTTTTTCGTGAATTTAGCTTAAAGTGGTGTCAAACGACTTCAGAGTTTAATAAATAATTTGTAGGTAGGTATAATGTAAGCAGGTACAACGTACAAATTTTGTTTTAACTATGTACAAAAATTATAAGAAAAATATGTTCATAGGTATCTGATCTAATAGCAAGGTGTACTAAAAACAAAACCCGAACAGAGCAGTAGAGGAGTTGACTAAAATAACCAGGGGCCAATTCCGCAACAGCAAGGGTGAGTTTTTTCTGTGTACACAGAAAATCGTGTACACATCGATTTTTGCGACTCCTTAAAAGTGAGTTTTAAATTTTTAAAAGATAACGTGCATCAGTCAAATTTATTCACACTTGTTTTGGATGTGAATCGAGTGTGTACACGGGAAATCATTCACGCTTGTGGAATTGGGCCCAAGTTTTAAAATATTTCGTTTATATATTTTAACAGTATTTTTTTTAATAAAAAGTAAACGTGACATTCAATAAATCGAGCAACACCATGCTTAGGGCCAGTTTGTGTAAACGTGGTTCAGATTTTGATCCGTTTTCAGCATTTTAAATTCACCCATTTGGACGAGTTAACTGAAGTTCATGATTTAAGTATGTAATTGGCTATTTTCACATACTTGAACTTGTAACCATCGTTCAATCTCAGTTAATCGATCGAAATCGGTAGAATAAAACTGGATACCCACGGATCAAAATTTGAACGGCGTCCTTGCCGCGGCCACTAACAAACAAATTGAGATATGATTTGTCGTTAGATAAGTAGTTGCACTTTTCAAAATGGTTATCTATTTGCAGTTGATTTTCAAGATTACCACATCCGATCAGGATATCTAAAGTTTTTTAAAACACTGAAATCTGAGTAACAGCAAACTTTGTGCTAATAAACACTAGTTTCAAAATCTAATTTTTGATTTCTCAACTCTTGGTGTATAAATAATAAATGATATTGTTAGCTCTAATTTCTCTAGTTGTGCCTATAGTATCGGGGAAGATGAATAAAATAAAATCTTAAATACTACATACAAAGTAGTATTAAATTAAATTACTTCTCGACAAATAAATTAAACAGCTTGTTTCGTTTAATGATAACAATAGAATACAAATTTATTAATTTTATTAGTTGACATAATTTTCCTTGATAATATATAAATATGTCATCCTGTTAGAGTATTATTTAATTAGAGTTATCTTCTGATGTAATTGTTAATCTGCTTTGAACAATATTTTCATCCGAAGTTGGTCGGTGGTAGCGTTGAGTTATTTTGATCAAGATTTTCATACCAAAATACTCCCACTAAATCTGGATCTTCCGAAGAATTTTCTTCTAAGCTTTTGCACTCGCCTTCGGTCTAAAATACATCTCATTTTCTTAAAATCTTACATCACGGCTAATATACCACTGTCTTTTCATTGGTTCGTATAGTTTATATGTATGCCTTGCTGTTTTCACAGTAACCTTCCATTACACAATTAATGGATTTCAAATCCCATTTCTTACGTTTCTTTTTTTTAAACCATCGCAACACATCCGAATACTCGTAGGTGAGACAAATTAAGTTTGAACCCCCTCCACATCTCTTCAGGCAATTTCCCATCAATTACTATCAAAGATAAGCTGCCGTAATTATGGCTTCTACCCAATAAAACTTCTTCAAATTGCCACCTGCCATCATAGTACGAGCCATTTCAACTGAACTTCTGTTCATTCGTTCCGCTTTACCATTTTGTTGCGGGCTATATGATCCTGATGTTTAATGAACTTTACCACTTTCTCCGCAGCATTCTAAACCGCTGTCTGTTCTCAGTATTGTTATCTTTTTCCAGTCTGATTTTCAGCAAAGTTCTTGAACAATTTGAAATACTTAATACTTATACTTGTGTATACAAAAACCTTATAGGAGAAATCATCTAGGAATAATACATAATATTTCGCACCACCAATAGACGCTCGCTCCATAGATCCGCACACGTCGGAATGTACTAGTACAAACTTCTGGGGAAGAGCTTTTTGATGGCGGATAAGGAATCTTTGATTGCTTTCCATATATACACAAAATACATTGCTTTTGTTTGAATCTTTCGTAGATTTCACTCCATGCAAAATATATTCACTTATTTCGTTTAAATCAGTATCATTGGTGTGTCCGAAGCGTTTGTGCCATAGCTCCTGTTGTAGCTTGAAAAATTTTATGTTCAACACCAATATCCAACTTGACATGCTGTTAACGACTCTTGCTGTTCCCACTACTTTACCTTGATTTTCGCATTTTGAATCGGAAAAAATTACTTTCAAACAATTTTCTGGAACCAACGAAGCATTCTTCAGTGTTACCTCTTGATATTGATTTCAGATGTACACACACACTAGAATATCCCCTTTTCCAGAAACTCGCAATTTGGTGTTATTTGCAACTGTCACACACTCTTCTGTATTGAACTCAGTGAATGTTGAAAATATCTGTTTCTTGCTATATGGGAAGATGCACCCGAATCTGTGTACCAACTAATTCCATTTACATCAAAATGTACAACAAATGAAGTCAAAATCCAACTTGTTCCTATACCACCAGTAACTGATTTAGCATTGTTCTTGCAAAATTTACATTTATATCATATGATGCGTTCGGCTTCAACAATTCGACGATCTTCCTTCTCTGGTTTTTTACCCTTACTGCTATACAGAGCTGCAGCATATCCGCTGCTTGCACCTGCATCTTGGTTGTTATAATTATCGAAATCTTAAAGCAATTTCGTTTTAATTTTTCCTTGTTACTGGTTTCTATAGCAATTATCATTGGCTTGAAACAATCTGGCAAGCCGCTTAACAACAAGCTTCCGACCCATTCCTCGCTTACAGTCAGCCCTATCTGGTTGATTCTTTGGGACGTGTCAATAATATAGTATCGACATATTCCCCAATATTGGAACAATTTACTAATTGAGTTTTAGTTAACTTTAGCAGTAAACCACATCGCCTGGTTAGTCCTGAATCATCATACGTCGATTTCAGTTTCTCCCAAATTTCCTTCGCAGTCGAGATTCCCTGAATATGTGCATATAAATTTTGAGAAATATACAAGATTAACTTTGACATAGCCATTTCGTTGATACTCGCAACCGTCTCAGTCCCAAGAATTGATTTCCAAAATCCCTGTAGCTTTAGAGCATGATCGACTGTTAATTTCCATTTATGAATGTTCTCCTCCTCTCAATTTTTCTACGCTATCTGAAAATTTGTCCATTATAATTATATTTCTTAATATTTTTTTATTTTATGGATGCAATCCTGGGCCCATAACCTGTTGTAATATGGAATCACAACAAAAACATAAATGTTAAAAAAGGAGCCAAGTTCTTATGTGTACAGGAAACCTGTGCGTAAAAAGTCTGCCAAAAAAAGTAATGAGATCTAAAATATATGCCAAGTTTTAAGTTCATGAAGTTTAATATCAAATATCTTAAGAAGAGTAATATCGAAACAATTCCAAATCATGACAGAAATTTGGTAATTAATGATTACTGATTAATATTTGGTGGGTTCACTGGTCAAGTTTTCATACATTTTAAATGTGTGATTAAGTAAGTATTTAAGAGAAAACTTGCCAAGTAAATCCACCAAATTTTAATCAGTAATCATTAATTATCAAATTTCTGTCATGATTTGGAATTGTTTCGATATTACTCTTCTTAAGATATTTGATATTAAACTTCATGAACTTAAAACAGATTTTTTACGCACAGGTTTCCTGTACACATAAGAACTTGGCTCCTTTTTTAACATTTATGTTTTTGTTGTGATTTCACTCCTTTTTGCAAAGTTTTATTTTGCCAGGTGAAAGTAAAGCCCTACCGCTCTTCAAAGTTTCATAATTCTACGACAACCGAAATCGCTCCATACAAATAATAGCAATTCTGATGAAATGGGTGGATGGCACCACCCCCTGAATGGACAATTTCAAATTTTCGATTTTTTTTCCTTTCTAAGTACTCAAGTCCTACCGACCTACCAATTTTCATCGTTCTACAACAATCGGAAGTGCTCCATATAATTTATAAGAATTTTAAAGAATGTGGGTGGATGCCACGCCCCCTGAATGCAAAATTCCAATTTTTCAATTTTTTCTTTCTAAGGACTTTAAGCCCTACCGACCTACCAATTTTCATCGTTCTACAGCAATCGGAAGTGCTTCATATAATTTATAAGAATATTTGAGAATATGTGTGGATGCCACGCCCCCTGAACTGAAACTTCCAATTTTTCGATTTTTTCTTCTAAGTACTGCAAGGCCTACTGACCTACCAATTTTCATCTTTCTACAACAATCGGAAGAGCTCCATATAATTTATAAGAATTTTTAAGAATGTGGGTGGATACCACGCCCCCTGAATGCAAAATTCCAATTTTTCAATTTTTTTCTTTCTAAATACCTTAAGCCCTACCGACCTACCAATTTTCATTGTTCTACAACAATCGGAAGTGCTCCATATAATTTATAAGAATTTTTAAGAATGTGGGTGGATGCCACGCCCCCTGTATGGAAAATTACAATTTTTCAATTTTTTTCTTTCTAAATACCTCAAACCCTACCGACTTACCAATTTGCATTGTTCTACAACAATCGGAAAGGCTCTATATAATTTATAGAATATTTAAGAAAGTGGGTGGAGATTTTCGATTTTTTCCTTTGTATGTACCACAAGGCCTACCGTTATGCGAAATTTCAAGTTTCTACGATGTCGGGAAGTGCTCCATAATTTTGATGATCTGTCAGTGAGTCAGTCAGTTAAGGTTTTTGCGATTTTTGAAGTCCAATATCTTGGGAACTACTAATGCTAAAGAGTTGAAATTTGGTGAGCCACCTGTGTTTGAAGTTTCTGACTTTATTGGTACTGAAGTTAGAGGGGGGTTGAAAATCGCCTGAGTTTGTTCATGTAAAAAGGGTGTAGTGCCGCGAACTTGGCTGGGCACTACCGTGCCCTTTGATATAATAGAAATATGTGATCCTGTTGGAGTATTATTTAACTAGAGTTTTTAATACTTTTTAACAGATTTGATTTTTGTACAAATTTGGAAAATTAATTATTTTGTTTGGCTTTAAAAAATTAATCTTTAGTTTGTTATACCAATTTGTGGCAAAATGTGTGCAACTAATTAAAGTATCCGCTTTAGTCCGAAAGTAAACGCCTATAGGTTGAATATGAAAAAGGCCAATAGGAAAGCATTATTTCACATTTTATTTTCAATTAACCTATTAAAAGTAATCGCTGCGAAATGTCGCACTATTATGCTGATTATGGGATCCGCAAATTCATCACACTTTGACGCCCTCTATTCGTGGTCTCAAAATGGCGGACAGACGTTCCCGAAAATATGTTTTTAGGGTGTTCAGCTGCTCAATTCAAACGTAAAGTGGTGACCTCCTGAGTGCGAGTATGCATATGAAAGAAGTTAAAGTGGCCTTCAAACGACTGCGATTTGTATCGTTTGCGGCAGTTAAATGCAAATCAAATAGTCTTTTCTTACACTTTTTCAATGACAATAAAACAAAAGCACGTCTGGACGTGCATCGGATTGTGAAAACCTCTTATATAATATTGTAAAATTGTACCACACTATGCACTTTTTGACTGATGAAAATATTCAAAAAAAAATAATTAATATTCATCATCAAATTAAGACTGAGAGCTCGCAAAAGAATTTTGGGGGAACCATCTTGTTGTTCGTAGGTACTCTGGAAGTCAAAATTTGAGGCACCTTATAGTACAAGAAAGTGCAAGAAAATATTGCATTTTGTTGCAAGAAGCTATTTGTACACAATCTTGAATATCCCTTATACTTTAAATTCTAAAATTGCATCACTGCATGCAAACATTTATCAAACTCGCCTTCTTATGTTTAAACCACATTCAGTAAAAGTTATTTCTCTCTTAATTTAGGTACTTTAGTTGTAGCCACGTCTTTCGCTGGGATTCTGCTTCCGCTAAGACAGTTGATTTCCATGTTGTTCTTGGTCTTCTAACTCGCCGCCGTGCACACTGAGGATTCCATTCAAAGGACTGCTTTGCAATTTCATCGTTTGGTTTCCTCAGTGTATGACCAATCCAACGCCATTTACGCTTTCTTATGTCGACGTCCAGCCGCTCTTGACCTGTCCTGCGCCACAATTCCTCATTTGATATTATTTGTGGCCAGCGAATCTTTAGGATGTGGCGAAGACAGCGATTCACAAAAGCCTGCCATTTCTTCGAAATGATAGACGTGACTTTCCAGGTTTCACAAGCATATAACAGCACGGATTTGACATTGGATTCGAAGAATCTCAACTTAGGGCGTAAGGAGATTTGACTTGATTTCCAGATTAGGGAAAGAGTACCGAAGGCAGCACGAGCTTTATTTATTCTACTTTTAACGTCCAGATCCGTACCACCGTTTGCAGAGAGAATACTGCCAAGGTAGTTAAACTGTTCCACTACTTCAACTGGCGTCTCCTGTAGAATAATACGCTGCTGTGTGGAGCGGCCTGTGAGCATTATTTTTGTCTTTTTGCTGTTTATTTTTGGACCACTCGACTCTCCCTTCACTTGCAGTGTTTGGCACATCCCGTTCAGCCCACTGATGTTATTTGCCAGTAGTCATATGTCATCGGCATAGTCTAAATGACTGAGCCTTTCGAACGGTCTCCATTGAATGCCCTGTCGCTCAGCTGTACCAACACTGGCCGTCAATACGTCGTCCATCGCCAGCAGGAAGAGAATTGGCGATAGAACATCCCCTTGTCTCGCACCCTGTTGCACTACGAAGAAGTCGGATAGCTGCCCATTGTGCAAAACAAAACAACATATGTTGGATTAATTAAAAGCATTAGTAATGAATTTTGAGCTCCTTGCTGCATCCTGAGCTGGTTTTTGTACGGCAGCGGTTCGTAGTTTGAGACTCATCAGAACCAAATGGTGGTCGCTTCCCACATCGGCATTTCTTATACTCCGAACATCACACATAGACTTCCTCCATCGCTGCTGAATCATGATATGATCAATTTGGTTTTCGGTTTGACCATCCGGATGCACCCAGGTAATTTTGTTGCATGTCTTATGCTTAAATACAGTCCCACCTATCACAAGATGATTCGCGTTACTAAAGTTGACAAGCAAGTCACCATTTTCATTCCGTGACCCCAAGCCATTTCTTTCCATCACGCGTTCCAGTCCGTAACTGTCTGAACCGACTTGGGCATTAAGGTCTCCCATAACGACTATTCCGGCTCTCGGAACACTACTGTAAACCGAGTTAAGATGAGTGTAGAACGCGGTTTTGTCTTCCTCGGTCGCTTCATTTGTTGGGGCGTAGCACTGAATAATTGTGGCGTTACGAATTTTTGAACGAAACCTTGCTGTCATTAATTTCGCAGAAATGGGCGCCCAGGAGATCAAACTACGCCTCGCTTCTTCGTTCAACATAATTCCGACACCATGCAGTCTTTGGCCACCCTCTCTTTCATCTTCCCAGGAATACAGCATTCTCGTCTGTCCAGTGTCTGATCTGTATTCAGCTCTTCCTCTCCACTTAGTTTCGCTTATGCCCAGGATACTGATCTTTAGGCGAAGCATTTCACGCTCAACCTGCTCGTATCTACCATCGCTGTACAAGGATCGAACGTTCCATGCTCCGATTTTCGTACGTATGCGGTAGCCAAAAGTATCATTTGCTCTTCTTGAAAGACTTCTTCTATTTGTTTACGAATCATTTATTGTTATGGCGTCTTGATTGACGCTCGTACATGAAAGATGCCGCACCCCCAAATCTGATGTGCGGTTTACTGCAACCGAAGCTACAGAAGGATTTTCTATAAAAAGATTACCTCTTGGGGACCCATTTCCATTTGTTGTCATAATTCATGTATTTGCACATATCCTTCCACCATGGTGTTTTCCGAGATATGATTAATAACATACATAAGCTCAGATTTGACAGGCACACCCGCCTTTTGTATGGTCAAACACATAACTGCTCGAGACCGCCCACTATGGGAAAACAGACGCCTTTTGTAGCCGCCCAATATGGGTTACAGACGCTACCTGCTGCTGCCGTTGGCATTTTACCAAAAAAAGCTCCTCCGCCACCAGACTATCATGTCGTTGACCATCCCAAGGACAAGTTTGTGCCCTGACCAGCATCGCTGGGTTGTCTGCTTATCCCGGCATCCATTCGGTCCCCTTGCACGTTAGCGTTACCCGCCCTCTACCACGCGGAGGTGTGCATAGGGATTTTCCTATCATTGAGCCTAGGGCCATATGGCATCCCAGCACTCTCAAGTACTTTTAGAGGGCAAATTTATAAGGATGTTTAACTTTTTAATGAATTACCATATCAATTGATTGTCTTTCTTAGATCCTTTGTTTAAATTTTAATGAATATGTGTGTATATAACTGTGGTGTTAGAGAAACATGATAACTTCATTTTAAAATTAGTGTCTTTACGTCCACTTTATATCGGGTCCAAATGGGTGAACTGATTTTCTTCAAATTTGGATTATTTATGAACATGTTCTTTGGAAATTTATGTTTAAAATTTAAGAAAATCAGTTCATCAGTTTGGGCTCTAGCTCGATGTAAAGTGGACGTAAAGACGCAAATTTTTAAATGGAGTTATTATTCTACCCGACACCACAGATATACAATTAACATTGCGTTTTCTGTTGAAAATGACATTATGACGCCTTCTTGTAGGTTTGAGAAACGAATCGAAACATGGAATGATTTGGAAAAGAATGATGACGGTAAGGTTCAAATTACAGATGAAAGGATCATAATTGCAGCGAAACAACGATCAGGGTCCATGCGTTGGCGGCTAAAAACTACCAAGGTCTCAAAACATAACTCCACCTTCGTTGCCTGAAGTTCAGATCCAAAATATTTGTTTCTGTTAGTGATTTTTGTTTGGAAGTTATTTTTTTCTTATAGTCTTGAAAATTTTGTGTTCGAATCAATTCACAAATAAGGTTTTTCATTCGCTCTGAATTAATTATAAATTTAAAACCACGGAGGAGTCATTTTGGATATTGAACAAAGTTATATGGAGCCATTATAAGTTGGTAAAATTGGTGGATATGGAAAAAAATAAAATTGAATAAAACAGAGATAAACAAAAAAAGAAATATAAAGGATTAGTATAACTTTTAAGGCTTTCGTGGTTGTTTACGTTAGATATTTTTAAAATTATTCGGACTAGCCGAGTTATAAATATTTAATATTTAGTGGTATTGATACCGTGCTCACCCCCAACGTTTCGCTACGAATTGCATCGAGCGGGGTCACCGGGTTTTAACGTTGAGTCGAAGGTTCTGTCTCTTGCGTTGTTGTTGGCTTACAAGTTGGGAGCAAACTATGCTGACTGTATCCACGTTGGTGTGCCACGACAATTGGATCGACCTTGAGGAGTTGATTATAGGATCCCATGTTTTTGAAAGCTTGAAACTGGCGTCACGATTGAAATTATGGTGCCGTTTGATTTCAATCAGACGAGGGATATAATGAGGCTCGTTAGCTAGAACCTTAGCTTTATCGAAGTGCCCGTGGTGTTCATCATATGCTCACATATGGCTTACACCCATTGGTTTTTGCCAACAGCGCTGATGTGTTGTTTAGACGTGTAGCAATGCTCCTCTGAGCCTGTCCTATATATGATGATCCACAGCTGCAGGGTACCGCATATACTACAAGTGTTTGGAGGGGAAATTGATCTTTTGGCGATTTAAGGTAATTTATCACCTTTTTGGGAATATATGGATTTAACACCATATTGCTTCAATATTTTCCCTACTCTGTCTGTTACACCTCTTACATAATGCAGAAAAGCTTTTTTTTTTGTCTAAAAGGCTATCTTCCCTTTCTTGCGACGAAACTGGCTTCCCCAATCTTTGCTTTTTTGAATAGCAATTCGCTTTAAAGACATAGTCGAGCAGAGAAATTTCTGTGGCAAGGTGGTCGCTGTAACATATCCTATGGGCACGCTGCACAAGTTTAGAGACCACTGGCACTGTTGTTAAATTTGTAGGATGGCGGTGGGAACTAGCGTGTAGGAACTTGTGTGTGTGTGTTTTTCGAAAAACTGTGTGTGCTAACTTTCCATTTTGTTTCCGCATTACTTTCACATCCAGAAATGCGATGGACTCTTCTTTCTCTTTTTCCATCGCAAACTTCATTTTTGGTTGCTGTGAAATGAGATGTTGAAGAAAATTCAAAGGCCGAGTTTTTCATGATACAGAACTTATCATCTACATATCTCAGTCAAACTTTGGGTTTTGCTTTTGAGCTGTTCAAAGCATTTCTCTCAAATTGATCCATTCAAATATCTGCAATTAAGGGATCCAAAGGTAAAAAAGCAATGCCATCTTTTTCCAGATAATACTGTTGGTTGAAACAGAAATACCCCGATGTTAGGCAAAACTTCATGTCGGATGTCGGAAGTTGAGATAAGCTCACGGATGATAGTAAGTGCCTCCTGCACGGGCACATTAGTAAAAAGTGACTCAACATCTAAACTCACCATCATTTTATCACCTTTGAGTTTAAACAATTTAAAATCGACATATGTTTGTTCCTTTCCGAGTTTCAAACAGATTGAAACCGCCAGATTTAGTGCAAACCCGTTCCACACTTGAACAATTGTACTGGTCGGCACCAAATCTGGCGTTCTGAAAGTGTTTGAAACTGTTTGGGACTAACCAAGGAACAGGGTTAATTTGAGGAATCTCTCTATTGAGTGAACGCACTCACTCTTAATTTCAAAATTAGCTGTCTTACGTCAAATCATTGAAAATTGAATATAAAAAAGAAGCAAATCCTTGCGTTCCGATGTTTATTCGCTATGTTACCTAGTTATCCCAAAAATTTCGAGATAACTTGAGTTGTTGTTCTGTCAACGGTCATCAGTTGTTTTTTAACAAGGGATTACAACAACACAAAGCTATCCGGATAACTGAGAATTAACATCGGAACGTGGCCAATAATAATTGTGGTTCACTAACATTTTTTTACTTACTTATAGTTTTAGCATTTTTACAAACAAATTAATTAATTTGCGTTTCTAACTATTGGATTGGAAGACAGACAATCCATTTTTGTTTTAAATAAATAAGTGGGGTGACAGCTTGTGCGAATTCAAATGGCCTAATGACTTAAATTCTCAATCACTCATGTGCACATGTTATTGCTTAACCGGTAAGAGAAATGAATGCATTTGATATATAAAAATACACATACCTATTTTTAAAGGAGTTTTAACCATCAAGTCATCAATTCATGAAAATGTTATTTATTAATAATCCAAATTATTCAAAAAATACTTAAAATTGTATGCAAAAACCCATTTCCCCTGTGACAAAAATAATTTGTCGTAGAGAACGATAACATAACTTCCGTTTGATTCGGATTTACTTACTTACTTACTTATCCGGCTCCCGATCCATGAAGGGTCTCTGCCTGAGATATTGCGGTCTTCCATCGGTTGCGGTCCCTCGCACGCTCCCTCCAGTCGTCGAGACCAAGCGCTCTTGCGTCTGTGACCGCCTGGTCCCTATAGCGGAGGTTCGGTCTTCCTGGTCGTCTCGAACCTGGGGGCTGGGATTCGAAGATTTTCTTGGCTGGAGCGTTGTTGTCCATTCGCTCGATGTGGCCGAGCCAATGTAGTCGACGTGTTTTGGCTCTTTGGACTACATCCACATCTTGGTACAGCTCGTACAGTTCACGATTGAATCTTCTCCTCCAATCGCCCTCTTCGCATATAGGACCAAATATCCGCCGTAGAATTTTTCGCTCGAAAGTGCCCAGGATCAATTCCCCTTTTTTACTTATCGTCCAGCACTCGGCACCGTAGAGTAGAACTGGTAAAATTAGAGTTTTGTATAGCGTGCACTTTGTCTTTCGAGAAAGGAGTTTTGAACCCATTTGTTTGGCCAAACCGAAGTAGCAGCGGTTCGCTAGGGTAATTCTTCGTCGGATTTCCACTAAGGTGTCGTTCGTGGGATTGATGTTTGTTCCGAGGTAGGTGAACTCCTTGACTACCTCGAAATTACTGCTACCAACAGTGACGTTTTGTCGTAGGCGATGGACAGATGAGGCTTTGTTTGTTGATAGCATATACTTTGTTTTGTCCTCATTCACTTCAAGACCAACGCGTTTCGCCTGTTCATCAATAGCTGTGAATGCTTCAAGTACAGCTCTCTTGGAACGGCCGATGATGTCGATGTCGTCCGCATAACCTAGCAGTTGAGAAGACCTGTTAAAGATAGTGCCTTCCATGTTAACACCACTCTTGCGTACTATCTGCTCCAGGACTAGGTTGAAGAAATCACATGATAGCGCATCTCCTTGTCTGAACCCTGTACACGTCTGGAATAACTCGGATGAGCTGTTACCCATTTGCACGTTGCACCGCGTATTTTGTAACGTCATGCGGCATAGCTGGATCAGTTTTTTCGGGATCCCGAGTTCCGACATCGCCAATAGAAGCTCTTGGCGACT
Source organism: Dasysyrphus tricinctus (assembly GCA_963921185.1). Classification (NCBI taxonomy): domain Eukaryota; kingdom Metazoa; phylum Arthropoda; class Insecta; order Diptera; family Syrphidae; genus Dasysyrphus; species Dasysyrphus tricinctus. The sequence goes on along the minus strand of OY992531.1, from coordinate 146,568,171 downwards.
TATGCTATCATATGCGGCTTTGAAGTCGATGAATAGGTGGTGGGTCTCGACTTGAAATTCGTTGGTCTTTTCCAGGATTTGCCTCAATGTGAAGATTTGGTCTATCGTTGATCTGCCTGGCCTGAAGCCACACTGGTACGTGCCGATCATAGTGTTGCAGAAAGGTTTTAGACGCTCACATAGTACGTTGGATAGGATCTTGTAGGCAACATTAAGCAGGGATATGCCTCTGTAGTTCTTGCAGGACATAGGATCGCCTTTTTTGTAGATTGGGCATATGGAGCTATTTGACCAGTCGTCGGGCATACTTTCCTCCTCCCAAACTTGGTCGATGAGCTGGTGCATGCACCCTACCAGAACATCTCCTCCGTACTTGAAGAGTTCCGCTGGTAGGCCATCCGAGCCGGCGGATTTGTTGTTCTTAAGCTTGTGGATGGCTTTCTTAACCTCTTCAGTACTGGGTGCTGGGACTGGATCTTCATTGACTGCTCTAATGCTTCTTTGTTCCCCTGTCGCCTCCTCTACATAATGCCCATTAAGCAGCTGCTGGAAATGCTGCTTAAACACGTCTACAATTCCCTGTGCTTCGGTGACTAGGTTCCCTTCGCTGTTTCGAAGAGCTTGCGTGCCAGTCCTATAACCAGATGCCAGTTGCTTGGCTGTTTTGTAGAACCGGCGGGTGTTGGTGGCGGTGCTGGACTCTTCGAGATACTTGAGCTGAGAGGCTGCGGATGCTCTTTTCTTTCTACGCAGGGTTTTTTTCTCTTTCCTTCTCTTTTCACGGTACTCCTCTCTTGCTGCTCTTGTTTTCCGTTGCAGCATTTGCATTCGTGCATTTTCCGTCTCCTGCTTCAATAGCGCGCATTCATCATCATACCACGGGTTCTTTTTTCTGGGTGGTTGATAGCCTATGGTGGTCTCGGCTGTCTCTTTAATAATGTCGCGATACTGGTTCCACTGGTTGTTGACGCTTGTGGCTGGGTGTACGGCAGAGAGTTTCCCGGTCAATTGCTCACTGTAGTCTCTGGCTTTCTCAGATGTGCTAAGGCATGCGATGTTGAACTTCTTTCTTTGGGCGGTCTTCGTTTTCTTTTCGTTGGACAGTCGGGCTCTGAACTTTGTCACAACAAGAAAGTGGTCAGAGTCCACGTTTGCACCTCGGAAAGTTCGCACGTCCAAGATGTTCGATGCGTACCTTGCGCCAATTAGCACGTGGTCGATTTGGTTGGCCGTTCGACCATCTGGAGATCGCCAGGTTGCTGTGTGTATCCTTCGCCTGGGGAACCTAGTGCTACTTATCACCGTATTACGAGCTGCAGCAAAGTCGATTCGGATTTAGTGATATCAAATTTCACGAATTTCGAAATTTGTAGAAGATTTTCCACTATGAATGTAATCCCTATGTGTTCTGTTTTCGGGATTCGTAGTATATTTTTGATTACGATAGAATCTTTGATAGGGCTGATTATTCTTTTTTCCAATAACTTTTTTCACGAATTCAGTTATTATTTTTTTTTTAATTTTAATATTTATGTGAATCTGCTTTATAATAGGTACACATATTTACTTTTGGAAAGCATAGTAAATAGACCATCTTCAAGAAAACCACAATTCCAGTAGATTTTGTTCACAGTTTTGGATTAGTTAGATACTTTCTTGACTTGAAATGAAATAAAAAGTACATAAAAAAAAATAGTGTTTTTGTTTGAACAATTTTTGAAATTCATTTTTTTTTTTGTAAAATGTACTTTTTATTTCATTTCAAGTCAAAAAAGTATCTATTTAATGCAAAACTGTGAAAAAAATCTACTGGAATTGTGGTTTTCTTGTCATTTTGATGACGACTACGCATTTTTTAAGAACAACACAATTTGTTCCTTTACCTGTTTTGTAAGACTTTGAAATTTTGGTGAGGAAAAACGGTTCATGAATCAATTTGAAAATTTACAGGAATATTGGTGCTTTAAAAGTCTACAAATTTGCATACCAACGTAAGTCATGCAATCAATATTTGCAAAAAAAAAAAAAAAAACATTCACGAAAAGACCACAAAAAGGCGGTTTTTAGTACTTTTTTAAACTAACGGTTTATACCCAAAGCTGGCAAATATTTCCAAGTAAACCCGAAAGACCTCAGACCTATTAGTCTATTATTATTCCTTCTTAAAACCTTTAAACGTTTGATTGATATCCACTTACGAACAAGCATTGACTGGCAACTATTATTTACTGCTCAACATGTTTACTGCAAAGGCTTTACCTACTCTAGTACGAACCATAGAATAATCCCTCCATCAAAATCAGAGTACACCATGGTTGCTTTCTTATAGGGCTTTCGTTTGGTAATCCGGAAGAGGTCTCCAGAACTCTCCGATCCAGAATGCCAAGCGAACGAGTTGCAACACTTTTTTTGAATCTAAAGTTTGGGTTTCGTTGTATTTGTGCATTTGGGTGATGAAACTTTCAAACAGCTGTTTCTCTGAGTATTGTATTGATATTCCCCCACCTGGGGGTTTTTACTTTGAGTTAACTCCTCAACTAAGAACAAATTCCAGAGAATAACATGAAATTATGAAATGTTTTAGCTATCCATTTTTTTCACATTGTTTGCTTCTTATTAAACATTTTATTAAAATGCAAGATCACAATTCCAAATTTAAATACCAAAAAAATTAATTTCAAGATTTGAAGTTTAAGGTTTGCGTATGTGTGCGTGCTTCTGGTTTTGATTCCTTCTTCAAATCCAGAATCGATTTTCTCTTCTTTTCAGAAGTAGAACTGTCATCTTGTGCCAAACAAACGTTTTCAGAAGCATTCGGAATGCTTCCGGCCACTTCTGGAAGACCAAACGAAAACGCTATTAGATATAGAAGGCCCTTTTAACAATGTCGACACATCTGCAATCGCATCTGCACTGACATCCCTGATGGTAGATGGTTCGCTTGGTGAATTGATTAACCAAATGCAGGGTCATCAACTCGAAACTGAGCGGCTTTTCTGCTAGAAGGTCTGTCAGTAGAGGCACGCCACAAGGCGGTGTCCTATCTTTCTCTGGAACTTGGTGGTAAATGAGCTGCTAACATGCCTGGAAGCGGAGGGTTACGTACTACCTTAAAAGAACTCTTACAATATGCTTAAAACAAACTTACCAATTGGGCAGACGGGTGTGGTTTGGGGTCAACCCTCATAAAACAGAATTTGTTCTATTCTCAAGGAAATATAAAATCCTTCATGTAGATCCTTTCTTTATTAAAGGTATTCCATTAAAATTCACTGATCAAGCAAATTATTTTGGTCTTATTTTAGATAAAAAGCTTAGCTGGAAGCCTAATATACAAGAAAGAGTTAAAAAAGCCACAATGGCACTCTTCTCATGCCAAAAAGCCGTTGGGATTAAATGGGGCCTTCAACCTCGTATTACTCACTGGCATTATACTTCGGTGATTAGACCGATTCTCACTTATGGTGTTGCAGTATGGGGGAATGCTCTAGATAAAGCGGTAAACTGCGACAAACTAAGCGAAGTACAACGCTCGGCTTGTTTGTGTATAAATGGTGCGCCTCGTACGACACCCTCTGCCGCTCTAGATGTTGTCCTATATCTGAAGCCCCTCGATACTTTAAGCAAACATGTGGCTGCAAATACAGCCATATGCCTACAAGCTTCCTCAAAATGGACCAACAATAATATTGGCCATACCATCGTTCTGAATTCATTCGGATCACTACCTACTCACATTGACTACACCATTCCAAAACCACAATTCGGTTCAAACTTCCAAGTCACTTGTAACGTAATATTCCTCTCAAGAAGCAACACCCATCTAAGTTTCTTGGTCAAAATAAAACCACTTCACTTCTCTGAAAGGGAACCCTCCACCTCGTCACCACCTCTATGACCCCAGGCCACAGGACTCCTGAGGCCAGTCCAGGCAGCAAGGTGAAGGGGTGTCCCAGGCAGTGCAGAAGAGGCATGCTAGCTACATGCTCGTCCTAGGTCGTCGGATGGGGAGGTTCTTTCTGCAATGCCTGAGGACCTGGTTACGTAAAACCATGCCTAGACTGTGGTGTAATCTGTCTGTTGAGTTTTAAAATGAGACGTGAATTGCCACCTTGCACAAAAAGTATGAAAATAGGTCTGCTTTCACAAGTTCACGTGGGTGGAGGACTGAAGGTGAAAGTTGCCCTCTCTTCATTGCCCACCCTCGCACCGAAATGCCACCATGGCTACCACACCACAATTATTTTTTTTGGTGATAGCCCCTACTCCTTTGATTCACCCCTCTACTCCATGCCCCCCCCACATATTATGATTCAGTCACATCCTCACAAATAACTAATTAAGTGCTCATATCCATACTGGATATATTATACTGCCAATCTTGAAAGAAGAAGTCTATCTGCTACCATTTATTAGTCTCTCAGAATAAAAAAAAAAACATATGTTTCAGACCACATAAATCAGTTTCATTTTATTAAAAAAAAAATTAAAGCTTAAAATCTAGGTAATTTCTCTTAAAACTAAATGTCCTATAGTTAATCTCAACAAATATAAAAAGATTAAATCTCTTCTCCTTTTTCTCTTGTGTTACAAAATATTCAATTTATTTTCACATCAATATCCCACTGTTAATTTTCACAAATCTTTCTTTTTACTTGCGATATAGGTACTATAGGGCAAGTTTTGGATTCGTGCAAAAAAAAAATTTCGAGATAACAATCAAACATGACATTACGATGATAGAGAACACGAAAAAAGTGGGTGGCACAATTCTGTCTGTCTGTCTGTCTGTCTGTCTGTCTGTCTGTCTGTCTGTCTGTCTGTCTGTCCGTACCTCAACCTACAGCCTAAACCACTGAAGCGATTTTCTTCAAATTTTGAACTTAAGGTTTTTTTGTAACTCTCCAGAGGGGAAATTGAAATTTTTTTTTTAGCTCAAAAAATAACGGTACTTGCCATACAACCGTTAAAGAAAACCTTATTTATCTCAAAAACGGCTCCAACGATTTTGATAAAAAAAAATCAGTGTATTATTGTAGATATGATATACCTTTTAGTAAGAAAAAAAATCACCAAAAACATTTATTAACGGTACCTGTCATATAACGGTTTTTTTGATTTTTGGTTTTCTCATTAACCGCTCATCCGATTTCAATGAGATTTTCTGCACAAAAACTTTGTTAGAATATAAATAATACTGCATACCAAAATTTTTGAAAAAATAAATTTTGGATTTTTAAAAAAAGATTCAAAATTTTTTTTTGAAAATTCAATATTTCAAAAACGGGTTGATGAATTGTTTTGAAATTTCAGTTTTAAATGTATATTAATATATACTCAAAATTGGCATACCAAATTTTTTTTTGGAAAATGTTACAAAAATTTTATATATAAAAAATTAATTTTTAAGAAAACGGCTCCAACGATTTTAAATTTTTTTTTTGCATATATTGATATTTTCTTATGTAATCAAATGGCATACTTTTTTTTGCGCTCTAAGTTATTTATCAGGCTGTTTAAACAATTAAAAGAATGATTTAAATGCTTTTTATACTTTTTCTATAATTTCTTGAATATTTTTTAAAGTTCTTAAGTCCCACACAACTTTGAACATAAGAGCAAGTACGTGCGATCCAGTCGTGCATTTTATTTTTTCTGAATTAGGAAAGAAATTTTGTTACGTTCTCTCGTAAATATCCTAGAGCTAAGTTACAAACAACAAAAAAAAATCTCTTCGCTTTTCTATTTTTTTTTTTTTTCTTTTTAGATAACCTGAGCTTGTAACACAATACTTAAATTAAACTCTCTTAAAAATGTGTGCAGAAATGTGATTATTCTTTTCATAAATCTCTTAAAAATAATTAAATAAAAAAATATAACATTCATTACTTTCTACTTAACTCTTTCTCTCTTTACTTCTTCCGCTTAACTAAAAGAAAGAAAATCAATAGTTCACTCCAATTTCTCTTCCATCCTTTAAAAGTCAATTTGTTTAAATCTATCTACATGCAAATGATCTTCTACAAAAAAAATAATCTGAGGCGCTACGATCTTTCGGCTCTATTGAATGAGCACTGTCTTAGCCTTTAATCTGAAACACATTGAGTTGTTCCTCTTTCTTCCCTTTTTTTTATTAAATATATTTTTGTGATCAAAATAATCTCACTTACCAAACAAACTAATCCATGCAGGTCCAGCGGTGGATGGTGTGGTGAGCTCAGCACAACAATTCCGGTGAACGATGGGTATTGAATATTCTCGTTTTTTTTTTTTTTCTTTTCACTTAATGCTGATCTAAAAAAAAGGAGAGAATCAGAAAGTCAACGCGTATGGACCTTGGCCTCACAGTACCAAGATCAGAGCACTCCAAATACTATCCTTTTGTATTATCTTGCTTTTTGATATTTTTATTTTTATCTTCTTTTTTTTTATTTATATTTTTATATTTTTTTTTTTCTTTATAATTTAAACTATTTGTACCGGAGAGAGAGAGAGTAAATTACATATTTTAAAACTAACTAATTACTATCACTAAGAGTCTTTGTTCATTTCGATGACGATGGTGATGATGATGATGCTGCTCTGGATGCTAAAGATGATAGTGATGCTCCCAAGATGATAATGATGATGCATAATAGAATGGTGATAACAGAAGGTGATCGTGATTACGAAGATAATTTAAGTGCGAGTCTATGATTATGATGACGTTTGGGGCTCTCTCCCTTGGCGGGAAATATTAATGGCAACTTTGATCAAGTACTTTTTTAGGGGGTTTTTTGTTTTTTCTTCTTTTTGTATTGTTTTATTTGATTATTTAGTTTGTTATCAAAATTTTTTTCTGCTAGTTTTGCTATCTGAAACTTTCAAGCGGAGTAACAAAAATGATAACGAAATCGTGAGGATATATCTTTTTTTTTTGCGATGCTGCACGATAGCCCTCGATAGCTTGAATAATTGGACGATGAAACTTTAACCAGACGAAATTTTCTTATCTTTTCGTCTCCTTTTTTTTTCTTTTAACTTTTATTTTTCACAGACTAAACAACTTTCTGTTTTATAACTTCATGCATATGCACTTCGTTTTGTGTTTGATTGCACTTTACAATTAACGTTTTTATTTTTTTTTTGGAACACGATTTACGTTGAAGAAAAAAGTTCTTCTTTACTTTTTCTTTTCGAAATGTTCAATGTTAAAATTTTGTCAGATTCGACCGTGTTCACGTTGCCGCCGCCAAAACGCCACTGTCCCTAAAAATGGAGATCATACCAATCCTAAGTATCGATGACTGTACCTTTCTTCTATTTCTTTTTTTTTTTCGCAATCAGTCATCTTTCGATTTCACCGTATTTCTCTAACTGATATCACACCGAGGCTTTTTGTATATATAGTCTTATGATCAGTTAAATTTCCCCATGCATCTTTAGACCATCCAGGCCCACAATAACATCTGTAATCATCCGCAGCATCGTCATCATCTTCCAAAAAGCTCTTTGAACTTATATTTAAAATTTGGAAACCCAGGGTTGCCGCCTATTTGTAATTAAATAGTTTTTTCCTTTTTAATTAAGGTCCTGCAGAATTTCATTCCCTACACACTATTCCTTCTAGAACCCTCTGGGAGGATATTTCTTTCTTGGATGATGAAGGGATGGGTGGCGGTGTGTCTTCAGAAAGACTAAAATTAAATCTCTCATTCCGCCTTCCTAATCATTGTAGCGTGTTCTAAGCGAAACTTATGGCGATTAAAGAAGCCTTATCTTGGCTGAAAGAAACGTGATATCAACTATAGATATCCGCATCTTCTCGGATAGTCAAGTAGCTATCAAATTCTTGGAATCGGTCTCTACTAACTCTATTAGCCCTAAATTGCAGTTCATCTCTGCTGGAGATCGGTAGCAGTTTAACATTCACCTGTGCTGGGTGGAGGGGCATAGAGACATCCCGGAGCAAGGCCGATGAACTCGCTTAAAGTGGAACAACTCTACCTCTTCTACCTAGTAAGGCAGATTTAGGTATACCCATCGCTACATGTAAACTTATGCAAGATGCGTTAGAGAGAAAAAACCTTCGGTGGAACAATATCACCACTTGTTTGGCAACAAAACAAATCTGGTCAGTAATGGACTTAAAGCGATCTAAGTGTTTGATACCTCTAAGTAGATTGCATATTAGCTCCATGTTATAACCGGACACTGTCTTATAGGCAAGCACGTAACGCGTCTTGGCGTATTCTCTAACCATTTTTACTTGCGATATAGGCAAGTTTTGGATTCGTGCAACAAAAAAATTTTTGAGATAACAATCAAACATAACATTACGATGATAGAGAACACGAAAAAAGTGGGTGGGACAATTCTGTCTGTCTGTCTGTTTGCATCTGGATCTACAGCCTAAACCAGTGATACGATTTTCTTCAAATTTTGAACTTAAGGTTTTTTTATGTAACTCTCTAGAGGGGAAATTCAATTTTTTTTTTAGCTCTACTAAAAATAACGGTGCTTGCCTAGAAAAGCTTATTTACTCAAAAACGGCTCCAACAATTTTGATAAAAAAATCCGTGTATTATTGTAGGTATGGTGTACTTTCTGGCAAGAAAAAAAATTACCGAAAACATTTATTAATGGTACCAGCCATATTACGTTTTTTTTTTGAAAATTCAATATTTCAAAAACGGATTGATAATAATAATAATAATTTTGAAATTTCAGTTTTAAATTCAAAATTGGCATACCAAAAATTTGTTTGAAAAATGTTATAAAAATACTTTATATAAAAATTTAATTTTTAAAAAAACGGCTCCAACGATTTAAAATTTTTGTTTTGCTTATATTCATATTTTTCAAGTAATCAAGTTTTCTAAGTTATTTATCTGGAAAATATTTAATTAATGCTTTTTTATACTTTTTCTATAATTACTTGTGCGACTCAGTCGTAAATTTTTTTTTGCAGACTAGGTGATTTGTGTAAAATTTGCCAAAAAAAAATCCCATGGGAGGGAGTTTTACTTCCCCCACTTGGTGGGGGGCGGGGGGTCAATTTTATTTAAAAAAAATTAATTGAAAACAACGGCAACACCTACAGTATTGTTTTGTACCTTTCTAAAAAGCTAGAAGTCCATTTTTTTCAAACTAAGATTTTTTTGACGAACAGTTTTGTTAAAAATAGTTTTAAACTCATTTTGAATACAAAATATTTTTTTTTCAAAATTTTAGGTTTGAAAACATTTTTTGCTGCAATTATTTACTGAAAAAACTTTTTTGAAATTAAACCATAAGGATAATAATAATAATAAAATTTATTAGTTCCATGAACTTTTACAAAATTTTTGTTTTTCTCCATACAATTTGGGTTCAATTTTGTGACTGAATTATGATTTTTAAATATAAAAGCAAATTAGTACATAACAAATTTAAGGTTGTAATATTAAGATATTAATTGAAATTTAAAAAGTTAAGAATCAAATATTAAGTTTAAGAATCAAACATTAACTATTACTTAATAGAAACTCTTTCAGTTTGCTTTTGAAAATATGTAATCTTGATTCGGTTTTCAACGAGTTTATTGTTCTACTGCTATTGCTTCGATTCGGTCTGAGATCTTTATTGTTCTTCAAGTTGTAATTTTGAACTTCTGCTACCCTTGTAAGATTGCCCTCAAGGTACTGAGGGAGCATTCCCTGTTTCATTTTAAAAACGATTATCATTGCATTATATGTTATTCTCTGGCCCACGTTCATCCCACTTAACGTTCTAGTCTAGACTTAAGGTGTATATCCATTGCACTTAGGTATAGCACGCATAGCCTTATTCTGCAGAAGCTGCATACGTTGTTTTATCGAGTTTTGACACCCGAACAAGATTGTGGAGCAATACAAAAACTGTGGAAGCACTACAGCATTATGTAACATAATTGCGTTTTGCATAGTTAACACTGATCTTATACGCCGTCGAAAACCAACTTTTTTCGCATGTTCTTTAAAGTTCAGTTTATTATCTAAAATGACACCTAGATACCTACTTAATGCTCCAAACACAATCGATTTGACTACCATTAATAGAAATGGGTATATGGTCATTTATTTTTATCTGCATACACTTTATTTATTTATTATTATTTATTCAAGTTAAGACTGAGTTGTTTGCTTGAAGCCACAAATTAATATTTTCTAGATCTTCATTTATTTTTTCACACATATTTTTTGAAATCGTTTATAAATATATTAAAAAATAAAAAAATAATTATTAAAAGAAAACTTTTTTTAAATTTGTTTTGGTTAATTTAACTTTACTTAATTTTATCACAACATTAATTAATTTAAATAGCGACGCATTTCGGATCTAATAATAGGTTTGTTCGTTGAAGTTTACCCAGGGTTGACCCAGGTTTCCTTGATGAGATAAGAAAGAGATACAATTTCTTTTAAAAATGGATAAAAACAAACCACAGTTTTCGTTTTCTATTTTTTTTTTGTGTATTTTTAAAGTAAAATTGTGTATTCCGTGAATTTATATTTCAAAAACAATAGAATTATCTGCAGCACGTGAAACCACAACAAAAAAATGCTTCAGAGCTCATGTCACTTTGGCAGTTTATTCTTTACCTCAACTCGCCCCAGCAAAAAACCTAGTTCTACTTCAGGGCGAGTTCAGGGCGACCCTAGGTCTCAAAAAACACAGAATTTGCTGGCCAGGGCGAGTTCAGGATTTTCAAAAAACACTTTGGGGCGACCCCATGGTGACTTCAGGGCTCAACGAACAAACCTAATCCATCATCGGGCCTTATGCTGACGAACTGACAGTTTCGGATATAATGTCTCTATACCATAAATGTTCTTTTTTATTATTGCACTTAGTTATTATATCACAGATAGTTCTTTGATAACAGAAGTTAAACTTAAATCTAGAAGCTACGCTTATCACAGGAGGTTCATATTGCACAAAAGAATTGATCGGTTTATATCACAGACGCTTTCTAGAAAGTAAGTGTTAAACTTATTTGCTATTTCTCATTGGTGAAAAGAAAAATGATAAACACAAACAAATTGTACTCATTTAAGACCCAAGTCGCCATCTTGGTCTTTCTATGACGTCACAATAATCTTTTTCTATGAGCAAGTGGTAGCTTTTTTCATTTTAGTACTTTTTAGTACTCACTTTGACAGCTGGGGGTCAATTCTCGATCTGTGAAACTGTGAAATGAAAACAAAGTTATCATTTCAGTTTTCACAGAGTTTTATCATTTTATCACTTCACAAACACGCGCAATGCGATTCCCGAACTAGTTATGAAAAACAGCTGTCAAAGTGAGTACTAAAAAGTACTAACATGACAAATGCTACCAATTGCTCATAGAAAAAGATGATTGTGACGTCATAGAAAGACCAAGATGGCGACTTAGGTGTATCCAATGAGCACAATTTGTTTCTGTTTATCATTTTTCTTTTCACAGATTTTCACAGAATGAAATGATTGTGATAAACGAGTTATCATATGAAAACATTTTGGCATTTGTTTTCATTTTTTCACACTTTGAGAATCGCATTTGGTGTGAAGGCGTTATCATATTTATCACTTCACAGTTTCACAGATCGAGAATTGACCCCCTGTTTTTCATAACTAGTTCGGGAATCGCCTTGCGCGTGTCAATTCTCGATCTGTGAAACTGTGAAATGAAAACAAAGTTATCATTTCAGTTTTCACAGAGTTTTATCATTTTATCACTTCACAAACACGCGCAAGGCGATTCCCGAACTCGTTATGAAAAACAGCTGTCAAAGTGAGTACTAAAAAGTACTAACATGATAAATGCTACCGCTTGCTCATAGAAAAAGGTGATTGTGACGTCATAGAAAGATCAAGATGGCGACTTGGGTGTTTCAAATGAGTACAATTTGTTTGTGTTTATCATTTTTCTTTTCACAGGTTTTCACAGAATGAAATGATTGTGATAAACGAATTATCATTTGTTTTCATTTTTTCACACTTCGAGAATAGCATTTAGCGTGAAGGCGTTATCATATTTATCACTTCACAGTTTCACAGATCGAGAATTGACCCCCAGGTTGGGTTCTCAGACCTATTTTTCATTGCTGAAAGCCAAGAACTTTTTGGATTGTTCGACGCCAAAATAAAAGCAATCGTTGAAGCAATGACGATCGAAAAAAAGGTAATAAAACAACAAGGCGAACACAAATGGTTTACCACGGAACTGCAAAGCTTAAAAATGAAAAAACAATTGCATATAGATTAACTGCTTATAATAATACCACAGATAACTGGTCACTTTATAAATATATTTGCAAGCAATATGAAGAAGCAATAAAGGAAGCTAAGAATTTTTTTTTTATAATCAAATCGAACTAAAATCAGGAGATCGGAAAGGCGCCTGGAAAATGCTCAAATTTGTTGTGTTGAAAGAAAATGTTAGCAAATTCAATATTAACAGCGTGGACTTTGGTCAGGGAAAAATAAGAAACCAACGAGAAATAGCAAATAAGTTTAACACTTACTTTGTAGAAAGCGTCTGTGATATAAACCGATCAATTCTTTTGTGCAATATTACCCTCCTGTGATCAAAGAACTATCTGTGATATAATAACTAATGTCGTTTTTCATTGAAATCTAAAAGATTTGATTTTAAAATCAAGAATTGCTGTCTTGAATGAAACATCTGAGCGTAGATTCAATTACACACATAGCACACATACACGCATATAATATAAACATCATGCACGATGTCGTAAAAAAACAAAAAAATGCTCAACTGTGATTTCCTGTTTGACAGGGACGTGTTGTGCATGTATTAGTGAATGCAGATCAAATCTCCCAAACCGGAAAGATCGTATCTTTCTTCTTCAGATCTCATCTTTTTTTGAATAAAACATGAAAAAGTAGAATAAATGCAAATCTTTTCGTAAAAAGATCAAATCTTTTCAACAATGAAAAACGACATAAGTGCAATAATAAAAAAACATTTATGGTATAAATAGAGACATTAAGGGTATTAATGCAACGTCGTAAGTTTACAAATTGTGTAAAATGATAAGTTTACGCAAAAGTTTGCATGAACGACCTTTTTATTAATTTGGTTAAATGCTGTGTAAAGCTAGAACTATAATGCTCGGAGGGGCACTTAAGTGGTCGGAAGAAAACAAGCGAAAACACGGAAAGCATTTGACGCAACTATAATTGCGAAGTGGAGCGTTTCGTCAAGTTTCGTTCAACTTTGGTTACGGAAGTGAGGTGCGTAATAATACTATTATTATTATACTATTGTTATTATACTATTTATTATTTAAATAAATAAATAAATAAATAAATAAATAAAATAAATAAATAAATAAATTGTATTCTGTAATGTTTTCTTAAAGTCTCAATAAATTCAATTCAATTCAAATTCCGACTATTTAGAATCTTCCAAACCAGTGCGAATCATTCGTTGACCACAACAAAAACATTAATAACAACACGTTGTTGTAAATGAAAACAACACGTTCGTCGTCGTCAACGAAAGATTCGCATTGGTTTGGGTGAGCATTTATAGTTCTACCTTAATAATTAACGAAAAGTGGCTTTCCTAAAGGCTCTCCCAAATCAACACGAAATTATAGTGAATGATCTCAATACTATAAAACAACAAAAAACTGTCTTTGTGAATGCTTCGCTATAATTTCGCTTTTGTTAGGCAGAGCCTTTAATCGTTGAGTAAATGTAGACCTTATAATTATTTTTTTTTTGTGTAAACTACGTTTTAATTCACAACTTTTATCAACAACAATGCAATAATTACAGAGTACATTCAGAGCTTTTTTAGTTCTCCGAGATATCATTTATATCATGTTTCTAAACATGCCTAATTCTAAAAGTCACAAACACGTCTAATTCAATCTCTAAAAGTCACAATGACGTTTGGATAAGTTTAACCAAATATTTGGTTAATTTTCCGCAGCTAAATCCTTGGATAAAATTAACCAAATTGTGTAAACCATTTCCCATACAAAATTTGACAGTTCATTAACCAAAAGATAAAATTAACCAAATCGTAAACTTATCTAGTGTTTTACGCAGTTGTATGTATGTGTATGTGTTCATTTATTTAGTATAATTTACTATTTTTCTACAGAATTTGTATAAATTAAAATATTCGTTTAAATCATAAGTTCATTAAAAATTTAAACATTGGTTCTAATAAAATTTATCAATAATCTTTTAAAAACATGAAAATTTGACTCATTCTTACTTTCATTTGGCAATTCATTAAAAAGTTTAACACCTTTATACATGACCATGTTTTGTGTTCTATTATCTCTATAAAAAGGTAATCTAAAATTGTAATTTGATCTCAAGTTATAATTTTGAATTTCATGGATATAATTTAAATTAAGAGATAGATAATCGGGAACCATTTTATTTTTAACTTTAAATACAAAGATGGCCGCGTTGTAGGTTATTCTCTGTTTTATGTTTAGCCACTTCAAGCATGATAGCATAACACTAATCGGCGTATAAAAACTGCATTTTAGGATTATCCTCATCGCTTTGTTTTGAAATTTCTGAAGCCTGTTGATTTCCGATATGTTACCCATGTACAGAATTGTTGAACAGAATTCAAAATGTGGTTCAATAATCGTATTGTATATATTTATTGCACAGATTGTTGATATTTGTTTTCGAATTCTTTTTAAGAATCCAACTTTTTTTGAAATTTTTTTGCAAATGTATTCAAAATGGTTACTGAAATTAAGGTCTTTATCTATAATAACACCCAGATACTTTATATATTCCACTTGTTGGATTGGATTATTATTTATTTTTATGTTTGTAGTATATTCACCGTTTATAACCATGCACTTTGTTTTATCTGTATTTACTTTAAGTTTATTCATATTCAGCCATTCACAAACGTTAATCAAATCAAAGTTTAATTGTTCAGTAATTGTATCTAAATCTTTGCCGGACACAAATAATAAAGCATCATCAGCGAATAACGAAATAGTACCGTATTTGATTATTTTGCTTATATCGTTTATATAAATCAAAAACAAAAGTGGGCCTAGTATCGTTCCTTGTGGCATACCAAAAAAATTATATTCACTGTTGGATAAGCACTCGTTGATTTTAGTTCGTTGAGTTCTGTCACTTAAATATGTTCGAAACCAGTTTAGTTCTTTATTTCTTATACCATATTTGTTTAGTTTCACCAGGAGTATCGTTCTATCTATTGTTTCAAAAGCTCTTTGAAAGTCCACAAAAACAGAAATAATTTTATGCTTATCATGTCGTAACGTTTTAAGGGTCATAATTAACCAGTTAAGGGCTGTTTCACAAGAGTGCTCCGATCGGAAGCCTGACTGGTTTTGAATGAGAATATTATTGTCCGATACATATTTAAACAATTGCTCATGGGCCACTTTTTCAATTACTTTTTCTACAACAGGTAACATATTGATAGGTCTATATTTATCACAGTTGATGTTATTTTGTTCTTTTGGTATAGGAACTATTATTGATTCTTTTAAATTATTTGGGAAAACGCCGTTTTGGAAAGAGTCATTTATTATTTTTAACAAATATGGTCCAATGATATCAAAACAATCTAGTATTATTTCAATATTTAACTTTGAAGAATCTTTTTTCTTGTTCATTTTTTTGCATATAGCATTGAGATCAGATAAACTTATTTGTTCAAAAAGGAAAGTAGTGCTCAGATCGGTTAAATGATTAAGGTCCAAATTTTGTGGATTTATGGAGTTACTTATATGATTGATACTATTAATAAAATATTTGTTTAGTTTATTTGCTATCACTACGTTATTAGTTTCTCTACCGTCTTCAAATTGCACTTCATTTATATCACTCTTTTCTTCTTTTAATACTAACTTCTTTATAACTCTCCACATATCTTTTTGGTTTGAACAACTTTCAATTTTGTTACATATGTAAGTCTTTTTTGCTAACTGGAGCCTATATTTATATAAGTTTCTTACCCTTCGGTATTCAACCCAGTAATTGGGAGTGTTAAAAATAGATGCTTTTTGATAGCAGCGGATTTTATCAGATTTCAAATTATTTAATTCTTCTGTAAACCAATCATTTTTGCGAAAAAATACACGCTTAGTTGAAGTCAACTCTTGAACACTGTTATCTAGACTTTCTTTTAAACATCTTGACAGATCATTTGAACTCGAACTATTCACTAAACACTGAAGTTGGTTTTGTAAAATTGATTTAAATGTTATTTTTTCATACTTAAACACTTGTATGTTCTTTATTGTTCTATCAGTAGTTGTTTTAGTCACAGGAATTTTCACCAGGATCGATTCATGATCACTTATTTTTAAATTACTAACAATATCCGCCCAGATTTGTCTTTCATTCGATGTTATAACGTAGTCCACTAGGGTCCTCGATGTTGCTGTAATTCTTGTTGGTTTATTTATAATTTGTTTGCAATTATTATCTCTAAGAATTTCATTTATTTTCTTCTCGTAAGTATAGTTTCTCAATAAATCAATATTAAAATCACCTAAAATAGTGATGTTAGGGTAATTGATAATAGCCTGATCTAACCAATCTGCAAATAATGTACAAAAATCACATTCCGGACTATTAGGTGACCTGTAGAACACTGCAATAATTTCGGTTTTTTCGTTGTATGATATTTGTATACATAAGCACCAAATTTTCATATCAACATGGATACTATTTAATATTTGAAATTTAAAGTCTTTATTTATATATAGTGCAACACCCCCTGTGTGACTACTAGTACTATCACATCTCACAATCGTATAGTTTGGTAAATTAATTTCACTATTGTTAATGTCATTTTTCAAATGTGTTTCAGAAACAGCAATTATATCAAATTTATTTTCAATTAAAACTGCTTCTACTTGATTAAGATTATTTATCAAACCTTGAGAGTTAAAGTACCAAAAACTTAATTGCTAGTATTGGATACGTTCTTTAAGAACTTTAAGTTTTCGTAAATAAACTGGGCAGTTTTTATCTGTTGCTTCATGGTCACAATTTGAATCTATACCAAGAGACTCGTTTGTCTTAATACAGTTGATACACTTTTTAATCGTGTTGTTACATTCTTTAACATTGTGTTCACCTCCACATTTTAAACAAGCTTTTTTATTTTTACACGTATTCGATTTATGATTGTAACCTTGACAATTAAAACAGCGCTTCAAATTGTAAAATTCTCTTACCAAGCATTTAACCCATCCCACTTTAATTTTACCCATATTAAGTACTTTATGGAAGCTTTCACTATTAAGTTCAATAACTGCATTTAAATTTCTCCACTTGTTATTATTTTTAAAAACATTTAAGACCTTCATATCACTGTCTTTTAGTTCTGGGTTCTGTTTTAGAATTTTATTTAAAATTTCATCCTGCCTTTCATCATTTTCCAAGTTCATCACACAAATTTTTGGTTTCATCATTTCTGGCATTTCTACTTGATAGTTTTCACTCATTTTACTTTCAATTACACTTTTTAATTTTTCTGTCGATTCTTTGTCTGCACATTTTATGGCTACACCACCTTTATTTCTATTTTTAACACCATTAATATTTAATTCAGTAGGATCAATATTTAGTTTTAATTCTTTTCTGGTTTCGTTTGATTCTTGATCTTTTTTTGGATAAATAATGACAGATGGTTGGTTTAGTTTTAAGACATCCGAAAATAATGTATTGCTCTGTTTTTTTATGTTATCACTTTGGTTGTTTTTGATTATATTTGCTTTCATTTCATTAACAGATTTTGACAATACATCAACACTTCTTATTAGGTTTTTATCCAAGCCATTTGATGACGAGGATGCACTATTTTGTATTTGAGCATCTATATTTTCTATCTTATCAGTAGCTTTATTAACGTCTATGCATATTTTCTCGGTTTGGTTTTTTAATTCTTCACTGTATTTATTTAATTTTTTTAACTCAATAACACTTTTTGCACAAGATTCTTGAGCAATTCTCATTGACTCCAACCTCTCTTCATAACGCAACTCAATTGATTCTAGCAACATTTTAATTTCATTTTCACTTCTCTTGAGACTATCTTCAAATTCTAGTTTGTATTCTCTTAAATAACAACTGTTTTTTTTGACTGACTCGTCAACATCTTTTAGTACTAAGTCCACGTTGTGAATGTATTGTATGCAATCTTCACACATAAACTTTATCATGGGGTTCAGTAGGCATCCAATCGAATAAGTATCAATACCACTGCATTTAGCCGCACTATGATAAACTTTACCACAAACACCCGCGCATCTCATGCCCGTTTCTCCGCGAACCTGTGTTTTGCATTTTGTACATTTATATTCATCCATTTCAAAGAGACAAAAAAATTTCAATTTTAAAAATTAATTTAAAATAGTTTTAAATGACTTTTTGGTTAGACCGCCACATAAATTTATTCTAAAGTGAATAAACAATGCGCTGGCAATCTCAAAGAAAAAATCACTTTATTTTTAATCGCTTTTTATTTTATTAATCGGAACTCGCTATTTTACTGTGTTAACTCTCTCACGTCACATTGATTTATGCATGAATACCCCTATTATATCCGAAACTGTCAGTTCGTCAGCATAAAGCCCGATGATGGATTATTAGATCCGAAACGCGTCGCTATTTAAATTAATTAATGTTGTGATAAAATTAAGTAAAGTTAAATTAACCAAAACAAATTAAAAAAAAGTTTTCTTTTTATAATTTATTTTTTATTTTTTAATATATTTATAAACAATTTCAAAAAATATGTGTGAAAAAATAAATGAAGATCTAGAAAATATTAATTTGTGGCTTCAAGCAAACAACTCAGTCTTAACGTGAATAAATAATAATAAATAAATAAAGTGTATGAAGATAAAAATAAATGACCATGTACCCATTTCTATTAATGGTAGTCAAATCGATTGTGTTTGGAGCATTAAGTAGGTATCTAGGTGTCATTTTAGATAATAAACTGAACTTTAAAGAACATGCGAAATAAGTTGGTTTTCGAAGGCGTATAAGATCAGTGTTAACTATGGAAAACGCAATTATGTTACATAATGCTGTAGTGCTTCCACATTTTTTGTATTGCTCCACAATCTTGTTCGGGTGTCAAAACTCGATAAAACAACGTATGCAGCTTCTGCAGAATAAGGCTATGCGTGCTATACCAAAGTGCAATCGATATACACCTTTAGTCTAGACTAGAACGTTAAGTTGGATGAACGTGGGCCAGAGAATAACATACAATGCAATGATATTCGTTTTTAAAATGAAACAGGGAATGCTCCCTCAGTACCTTAAGGGCAATCTTACAAGGGTAGCAGAAGTTCAACCTTACAACTTGAAAAACAATAAAGATCTCAGACCGAATCGAAGCAATAGCAGTAGAACAATAAACTCGTTGATGTACGCTGGACTAAATTTTTTCAATAGTTTACCAAATGGTTTGAAACCGAAACAAGATTACATATTTTCAAAAGCAAACTGCAAGAGTTTCTATCAAGTAATAGTTAATGTTTGATTCTTAAACTTAATATTTGATTCTTAACTTTTTAAATTTCAATTAATATCTTAATATTACAACCTTAAATTTGTAATGTACTAATTTGCTTTTATATTTAAAAATCATAATTCAGTCACAAAATTGAACCCAAATTGTATGGAGAAAAACAAAAATTTTGTAAAAGTTCATGGAACTAATAAATTTTATTATTATTATTATCCTTATGGTTTAATTTCAAAAAAGTTCTTTCAGTAAATAATTTCAGCAAAAAATGTTTTCAAACCCAAAATTTTGAAAAAAAAAAAATATTTTGTATTCAAAATGAGTTTAAAACTATTTTTTAACAAAACTGTTCGTCAAAAAAATCTTAGTTTGAAAAAAATGGACTTCTAGCTTTTTAGAAAGGTACAAAACAATACTGTAGGTGATGCCGTTGTTTTCAATTAATTTTTTTATAATAAAATTGACCCCCACCCCCCACTAAGTGGGGGAAATAAAACCCCCCTCCCGTGGGATTTTTTTTTGCAAATTTTACACAAATCACCTAGTCTTCAAAAAAACTAAATGCACAACTGGGTCTGAGTCGCACAAGTAATTATAGAAAAAGTATAAAAAAGCATTAATTAAATATTTTAATTGTATAAACATCCTGAAATTTTTGGTATGCCAATTTTGAATTTAAAGCTGAGATTTCAAAATTATTATTATTATTATCAATCCATTTTTGAAATATTGAATTTTCAAAAAAAAAATTTGAATCTTTTTTTAAAAATCCAACATTTTGGTATGCAGTATTATTTATATTCTAACAAAGCTTTTGTACAAAATTTTTTATTGAAATCGGATGAGCGGTTAATGAGAAAACCGAAAATAAAAAAAACGTTATATGGCAGGTACCGTTAATAAATATTTTTGGTGATTTTTTTTCTTGCCAGAAAGTACACCATATCTACAATAATACACTGATTTTTTTATGAAAATTGTTGGAGCCGTTTTTGAGATAAATAAGCTTTTCTAGGCAAGTACCGTTATTTTTAGAGCTAAAAAAAATTGAATAAAAGGAATAATGTGCGTTCAGCACAATTATTTACTTTGTATTTTCATTTATAGCAGATTCGCGTTGGTTTGCTTAGGGGCCAGTTATAGCGATCAGGAAAATCCATCAGGAAAAGTTGAAACAGTATAAAATTGAATACTTTTTCCTGATGGTCGTTTATAGCGAACAGGAAAAATATGTCAGTTGGCAAGCTGAAAACATGTGAATATATGCACACATACAACCTACCGCAAAATTTTCCTGATTGAAAAGCATACGAAAAATTTTTTCGTCCACAATTCTGTCGGTGGAACAGGAAAAAATTGGAACTCAAATCATTGGAACGATTTGTTCCATTTTGTTTGATATGTCAATCAGCTGGCACGAAAAATGAATTTACATCAGGAAAATAGATAAATTCATTTTAAACAAAAAATAATTAATCAATTGAAAATGTTTTTAGCAAAAAAAATTCTTTGAGTTAATTGCCATTGATTAGTGTAGCATTTGTGTTTCAAATCGAATGACAACATCGTAAATAATCCATTCGAACATTTTTCCTGTTTCGTTTTCCTGATCGCTATAACTGACCCCTTACTTAGGGGCCGGTTATAGCGATCAGTAAAATGCATCAATAAAAATTTTCTTTTGCAATATTTAATATGTTTAAATGCTTTTTGAAACAAAAAATATATGCAAATCGATGATGAATGTAATAAAATATTTTTTTTTTAAGAAAAACTTGATTCAGAATTGTATTTTTTGAGAAAAACCATTTATTTGATTTTACTGATGAAAACTCATTTTACGTATCAGCTGATTGTCATGTCACTCAAAATGAAACAATTCGTTCCGCCTGTTTGTGTTCCAATTTTGTACTGTTTCAGTACATACGAAAAAAAATTACTGATGCATCGACATCCAGTAAAAATAGAAAAAAGAAGAAGAATTGTTCCATTCCTATCGAATATGGAAAATTTGGAGTAGGTTTTCCATATTTGATAGGAATGGAACAATTCCAAAATCCAATCGAAAGCAACATTAAAAACAACAAAATAAAATCGCCTCACAGCATATTTATATGCATTTAATGTAATTTTGTACTCATTTTGCTTTTTAACAAACAAAAATGAACTTGTACTTAAGTTGTTTTGAAATACCAACAAACAACTGTGCCTACGATCTGTTAATCTCGCATCGATAAAATCAATCGAGAAACGTTGAAAAACAAGTATTAATGAATGTATTTATTTTGTTTCAAATTTTCATCGTTATCAACCAATTTTATCGATGCGAGAGACAGAACGGGGGCACTGATTGCTATTCTTTTTGCTCCAGTTTTGTTTCTTTAGTCATTCCATAGGGCTCTCCACGAATACGTCAGTGTCAAGCAGCTAAATCACTTTGAGGGAAAACATTGGCGGCGGCAAATCTTATTGAATGCAAAATATTTCTTGCAAATGCTTAATAAACAATAATTGATCAATTTTATAAACTATTATCCACAAAATAGTGCATAAAAGTGAAATAAAACAATAAATATCAAATGTTTTCCCTCAAAGTGCCATTACAAATAGAAAGAGATAGCTTGGTAGAAAGCCCTATTCTGTATAATCTGGATATCGTCTATTCTATTCTGGAATGAATAAAGAAAGACCCTGTTTAGATTGTGTGGTTTGGTTTCACTACGTAGTAATAAGTCATGCCTTGTATCTTTATACTTTCTGTTGAACGCACAAGCTTAAATGAGCAAAATGGAATGAAATCGACCATTTTGGTTATGAAATGTGACTGCTCAGTTCACTCAATTTTTTATATTTTCTTCTTGACTTACCCTTCCCTTTTTACCTCACCGATTTCACCTCCAAACTCTTCTCATTCTGTAGTGAAAACTCACAATTTAAAAAAGGTCAATGACCTTGTTTAGATTGGTTGGTGAGATAAAAAGGGTACGGTAGTCCAAAAGAAAATTATAAAAATTTGAGTGAGGGGGAGAGTACGATAACTTAGGCGCCAAGAAATGATAACGGTTTTTAGTAGAACAGTTCAATACAAGAATTTTTTTCAATGGGAGGGGGGGGGTCTATCTCCCCCCGTTTGGTCAGTAGGGGCATTTTCATAAAAAAGTACTTAAAGAATAAAAAAATTATACAAAAATAACGGTAGCCAATACTCCGTTCTATTTGCTAATTTTTAAATCAAGTGAAATCTATGCATGGTTTTTGAAAAAATGAATTTTAAACTCAAAATTTGAAAAAAGCATACAAAATAGGTTTAAAGTGTAATTTCTCAAAACTGTAAGATTATATATCATTTTTTTTTCTGAAATTCTTTGCTCTAATTAATTCTTAATCAAAAACTGAAAACTAGATGATTCTATGTCTTCTAGTTTTTGAGAAAATTGAAAATTACTAAAACTACTACCGTACAAAACTCGAATGTTTGCTCGTTTTTTTTATGATCTAAGTGGGTATGCATACTTACTATGTTTCCTTAAACCAGATTCTTTAAATGCAAAAAAAACTTTGCATACACACAACCTCGCACCTACCCCAAATCCTATAATGTGCCCAAGCAGGGGGGTTGCAGGGGGGCAGCATGCCCCTCCATACATACCTCACTGTTTATACGCCAGCCGTAATACGTAAGCAAGCAAAAAACAAACATCCCATACAAAAGTAGTTATAGTAATTATCGATTTTTTCAAAAACTAGAAGACAGAATCATCTAGTTTTCAGTTTTTGATTAAGAATTAATTAGAGCAACGAATTTCAGAAAAAAAAAATTATATATAATTTTACAGTTTTAATAAATTACACTTTAAACCTTTTTTTTATGCTTTTTTCTCGCAAATTTTGAGTTTAAAATTCATTTTTTCAAAAACCATACATAGATTTCACTTGATTCAAAAACTGGCTAATAGAACAAAGTATTGGCTTTAAATAAAGATATCATACTTTGTTGTAAGTATTACCGTTATTTTTTAATATTTGTTTTACATTTTTGGTACTGTTTTTATGAAATTGCCCCTCCCACCCAAACGGGGTGAGATAGACTGTTATATTGAACTGTTCTACAAAAAACCGTTATTATTTCTTGGCGCCTAAGTTATCGTACTCTTGCCTGAGTGAGCAATCAATTTTAAAGTTTTTAATTAATTTTATCTAGACATATTGTGCTTGGGCGAGATTGTAAGTAGAAATGCTCATAACAAATGTTCCATTAGAATGCAGGAGCACATTTATGTGAAAACTGCAAGTGTAGAATGCAGGAGTACATTTTTGTGAAAACTGCAAGTGTATACAAAACATGACTTTTCACTACCTAGTCATTGTATATCCAATCTATTGACACCTGGTAAGTTGCTTTCCACACCTACTAGTAGTCAGTGCAGGTAGCTTACTTGTGAGATAGATTTTTTTTCGATTTGACGTTCAATGTATTTCCCATAAGAGAAATGCAAAACATGGTCTTATTAAAATTAGTTTTCCTAATAACTTTTATATGAATGGGTATTCATATTATGAGTGAAATAGAATGAAAAAACATATTAGTTTTTAAATCAAACGTAAAATATATCAAAACTGATTGTTAAAACACTTTAATTTGTGTATGAAAAATGTAAAAAAAACACCTCTACAACTAGAAGCAACAACAACATTGCTCGATTGAGAAAAAAGCTACACAGGGGCGTAGTCAGGATTATTTAAAACATGAATTGTTCTCTTTTCTTCATAAAATTACTTATTTGTTGTTAAAACGAGGCTCTAGGAATAGTTAATTTTTTTTTGTGAATAAATTTTCTTGCTAAATTTTATTAAAAAATGTTTTTATTTTCGAAGAGTGTTTTAAAACTATGAATTAAAAAATTTAACTTAGAATTGAAAATATGTAGCATTTTTGTTGTTGTAAGATCGAGCAATGCCAAAGATAAGAAATCCCTATTCAGTTAATCTTATCATTTTTAAAACTTTTTATCAAATTTATTAAAAAAAAAGAATCTGGGTAAATAGCCTAAACGCAAAAAAAAAAACAAAATTTTAACTTCATATACAAATACAAAATATAATCAAAAAATAAAATCCTCTATATTATATTCAATTAGGGGTGTCACTAGCCCCAAGGTTTCACTAGTTTCTAAATATAAAATACATTTTAAAAACTTATTTCACAAACGGGGCCAAAAGATTTAAGTCCTCTTTCTGTAAGGAGAGTACAAATACACGAACGCAATGCTTAAATAGATGCAAATATTACACACCTACATTCATCCTTATACAAAAATTTTCACAAAGCTTACCTAGTGAGCTTTTTCTAATAATAATAAATTTATATAAACTTTCTTAATAATTGACCCTAATCTCCTAAACCTCCTTCCCTGACTACGCACATGATATCATTTTGGCTGACGACATGAATCCATTTTGGAAAGCAACAACAACAATACAGGTTTGTTTACATTTTTCATCTGCAAAATAAAGGAAATTATTCATAAGTTTGGATACATATTCGTTTTGATTTACAAAGTAGCATCATTTGTTATTGCATCGCAACTATAATATAGATAAGTATTCATATAAAATGATTTAGTAAAATTAAAGTTTTCAACAGCATTTTTTGGTTTTCTCTTATGGGAAATGCATTGAATGTCAAATCGGAAAAAAATCTATCTCACAAGTAGGCTACACACGCTGACTACTAGGTGCCGTGACTCCATTCGCCAATAGTATTCTCATGAAACACGATTTTGTAGGTAGACATTTGGTCGATAGGTTCGCTGTGATCGCCTTACCGAGATCCCTTAACAAAAATTAGTATGACATTTGGACGCATAGATGGCCACGAGCTTTTTTTCTTCATGAGAATACTATAGAATTTATATACAATGACCTAGTGAAAACAACCAATCTAAACAGGATTTCTTCTATAGAGACACCCTAGTCGCCACTGGAGGGCGTCTCGGGCTGACACAAAAATATTTCTCGCATGCGATTTTGTGTAATTTCATCACAAACCGAATACATGCTTGACACACAGATGTCGTTCTAAATTTGACAGAAAATTCAATTCTATTTTTTTTTTTCGTTTTGTGGGGTTAGTTTTACGCAATTTTTTGGTCTATCTTCGTGGGGGAGTCCGAAAGTTTACAATTTTGTGTAAAAAACGTATTGAATTATATGTGAAAATTTGATAAAATTACGTAAAGTAACTTATAAATCATGTCTGGCTATGTAGGATTACGTGCAGTTGCAGCATTGGGACCAGCTTTGCTCGGAAGAAACATCATCAATAAGCTGATTTTTAGTAGCAGGAATTTCACATGTGATTTCTGTCGTAATGTTCCTTCGATCTCAGTGGCGTCTTCGGGCCCCTTATTTAATCAATCGGTGCGTAAATATGCAGTTGAAAAAAAGGTCTTCGAACGTTCAAAGCCCCACTGCAATGTTGGAACAATTGGACATGTTGATCATGGCAAAACAACACTAACCGCTGCCATAACCAAAGTTCTAGCTGACCGCAAGCTGGCCGAGAGCAAGAAATACAACGAAATCGACAATGCTCCCGAGGAGAAGGCTCGTGGTATCACCATCAATGTGGCCCATGTGGAATATCAAACTGAAACTCGCCACTACGGTCACACCGATTGCCCTGGACACGCTGATTACATAAAGAACATGATTACGGGAACAGCCCAGATGGACGGAGCAATCTTGGTTGTGGCAGCCACTGATGGCGCTATGCCCCAGACACGAGAGCATTTGCTGTTGGCCAAACAGATTGGCATTAGCCACATTGTGGTATTCATCAATAAGGTGGACGCAGCCGATCAGGAAATGGTTGACTTGGTCGAGATGGAAATTCGCGAATTGATGTCCGAAATGGGTTACGATGGAGACAATGTTCCCGTGGTGAAGGGTTCCGCTTTGTGTGCTCTGGATGACAAGAGTCCGGAAATTGGTTCAGAGGCTATCTTGCAATTACTAAAGGAAGTTGATACATTCATTCCTACACCAGTTCGGGAATTGGACAAGCCGTTCTTGTTGCCGGTGGAGAACGTTTATAGTATTCCTGGTCGTGGTACTGTTGTAACTGGTCGCCTGGAGCGTGGAGTCGTCAAAAAGGGCAACGAATGTGAATTCGTTGGTTACAACAAGGTTATCAAGTCTACTGTCACTGGTGTCGAAATGTTTCATCAGATTTTGGATGAAGCTCAAGCCGGAGATCAATTAGGAGCGCTTGTTCGTGGTCTGAAGCGGGATGATATCAAGCGTGGTATGGTCATGTGCAAACCGGGTTCTGTGAAGGCTCTAGATCAAATTGAGGCACAAGTTTATATTTTGAACAAGGAAGAAGGAGGTCGTACAAAGCCATTTATGAGCTTCATTCAACTGCAGATGTTCTCCCGAACATGGGATTGTGCGGTACAGGTACAGATCCCCGACAAGGAGATGGTCATGCCTGGTGAAGATACCAAATTGATTCTGAGACTCATTCGTCCTATGGTTTTGGAGCAAGGCCAACGATTCACATTGCGTGATGGCAATTTGACTTTGGGAACTGGTGTGGTAACAAAAGTTTTACCCATTCTGTCGCCTACTGAACGTATTGAATTAACTGAGGGAAAGAAAGCACGTGAAAAGAAGCAAGCTGTTAAAAAATAGAGTGTGGCTTATGCATTTCCATGCATTTTCGCCTCTTTTTTTAGAATAGTTGATTATTTTGTATTTTTAGTTTTATCTGTATAATTTTGAGTATGATATCAATGGAAAACGTTTATTCAAATGATAATAAAGTAATAAAATATATTATTTGTATTTGATGCTAGGTATAACCAAGTATTATTTTTGTAAACCTTGGAACTACAATCTCAAAACGATATGGTTTTCACTTTTGACGATATTGGCAATTTGGGTTTTAGTCACGATGTAATTTATTTTTAATCCTTTTTAAGGCACCTATTATGACTTGCGATTCGCCGAGTCGAACGTTCGAATGTGACTATGTGGCATTACCGTTTGCGACTCGCCTGAATTAAGTTCGCCTTAAATTGCAAACATTTGGAAAATTTGAATGTCACTCGATTCCTTTAGCAAACGTTCGCCAGTATCATCGGAACTGTAATCCTTGGTGACTGAAAATCGAAGTTTTTATTTTTCAAATATCGAACGTGGTTATTTGTAAGCGAAATCTGGGTATGAAGGCTTACAGTTACATGTATCGTGATATCGAATACCAAAGTCTTGCTGACTTTTTCTCAGCCCTTGTGAGGGGTGGGAGGTTAAAACCAGCTTGGATTCCTATCTATGTCATTAACACTAAAAATCATCTTAAGAAATAGGAAATGATGCGCTTTCATTTTTCCTAATAGAGCGGGAGGCGGCAATACAAAATTCCAACCCATCGAGGTAAAGAAAAATTTGGTTATATTGCATTAGGTTGCCACCACTAGGTGATATAGAAAAACTTGGTCGTCCACCCTGTACCCTGGTCAGACCGGCTGGCCGACCAAAAGAAGTGGTCATATTTTAGGGGTGCTACCACCCATCGAGGTAAAGAAAATTTTACTTACATAGCGTTTTGTCTTCGTTAGGTGATATAAAAAAGCTTGGTCGTCCAGTCCATACCAGAGAATAAAATGAGTCGAGTAATGTTCATGAACATTGAATACTCACTCGAAAAAAGCGAGTTCAAACAAACAAAGTCAACACAACCAAAATATAAAGATAAAACACTTGTATTTTTGTTCCACGGTTTATAAAACTTTTTATTTTAATAATTTGGCCGACGCGTTTCGTCTGGTTAGGACATCCTCAGGGCACTGATTATACATTTTAAAAACAAACTTGTGCAAAGCTCAATGGTTAATGAGAATGAAGTGTAGTAATTTAATTTTTATAAAGAAAATTAAAGATTGAAAAAATAAAAATTAACGACATGAAAATTATAAATTAAACAACATTATTTGTTAAAAGAAAAATAAATAAATTATTTTAAAAGTTGACTATTGTTACATAGGTCTATTTGACAATTTAAAATATTAAGCGTCTTGTGTCTATTTATTTCTAAAATCTCGTACTTATCAAGTACGCGTCCGGAAGGTAAAGAGTGTAGAAGTTCTATATCGTCTATAGAACAAACATGTCCAGAGTCTTTGAGGTGCTGTGAAAGGCCTGAAGTTGGATCCGAGAGCATGGAACCCCTTTGATGTTCAATAAAGCGCGTCTGTAAGGTCCTAGCTGTTTTACCAATATATACACCGTCGCATCCTTTGCATGATATTTTATATACGCCACTTTTTTTTAATATCGTCAATTTTGCGTTTAATTTTGTTATTGCATAGGGTTTTTTGAAGGGTGTGATCACTAAAAAAGGCCGGTTTTATTTTAGCTACCGAAAGAAACGGTATCAACTTTTCTGATACGGTAGGGACATAAGGGATTTTCCGCCAATTTGTATCTCCTGTTTCTTTGGTTATAGGGAATGTGGACTGAATTGCATACCGGTGAGATTTCTGACGAAGAATATTAAAAACCACTTGTTTTTTGTATCCATTTTGTGTTGCAATGTGAAGGATAGTACAAAGTTCCTTGCAGTAATTCTTTTTATTAAGTGGCACTTTTAATAACCTGTCCACCATAGAGTGGAAAGCTGCAATTTTTGTGCTCCAAGTATGGGCCGAAGACATTGGAATAATCATATCAGTGCTTGATTCTTTTCTAAAAATGTTGAATTCCAATTTACATCCTACAACAGATATAGTCAAATCCAAAAAGTTTAGCTCATTGGGCCCATATTCAATTGTGAACTGAATTTTATCATCAATTTTATTTAAGATCTCATTTTGGAATATGATGAGGTTCCGATGAGTACCTGTCCAAATACAGAAGATGTCATCCACATAACGAATCCACAGAAATATATGTTTTAAAACAGTATTTTTTAAAGCAAACATTCTTTGCTCAAAGTTATCCATGTACAACTCAGCTCCAAAAGGTGAAAACGACGATCCCATTGCTAAGCCAGATGTTTGTGTGTACATCTTCCCATTAAATTCAAAATAGTTTTGATCAATGCATAATGCAGCAAGCCTTTCAATTTGCTTACACTTCTCGATATCTTGAATACGCAACGAACAAGATTCTTTAAGTATTACCTTTAATTTGTCGGTTGGAATCGATGAGAATAAGCTTTTAACGTCAAAAGAAACAAGCTTAGCATTTGAAGGCAAAACTAAATCTTTCACTTTATCAATGAAACTCATTGAATTTTTAACGGAGTATTTAGGTTTGAATTCTAAAATACTTGGCAAAATGTTTGAAAGTTTTTTGCCTAACTTCTGTGAGGGCGCGTTAAAAGAAGAGGAAACCGGACGTACTGGTACATTAGCCTTGTGTAATTTAGGCAGACCATACAATGTTGGGATGGAGGGGTTAGGATTTTTAAGAGAAAACTTCTCATTCTGATCAAAAACCAAACTCGATGCGTTAATACCTTCATACACTTGCCTATTAAACTTTATTGTTGGATCAGATGTCAATTCTACGAGTTGCATTTCATCTAAACAACTCTGCATTTTTTGTATATACACCTCCTTCGGTAGTACTGATATTGAATTTCCTTTATCTGCTTTCGATAATATAAGATTATTGTCATTGATTTTCAATTTAACATCTTTTATTGTCTTTGGTAGAACAGCTCGTTGTTGGTTGAACGAAAAGTTTGCATTCTCTTTGTTGATGATTTTCGCACACTCTATTCTGCATTGAAGATTGTCATCGGGTATTGCAGCATCAGTGTACACAGCTAGGTTGGTCAGGTCTCGTGACTTTTGGTTAGGTACAAAAGCAAAGTTCAAACCTAACCCAAGAAGGTCCAACTCGTTGGGAGAGAATTGAACTTTGGACATATTTACCACTCGTGCTTGAAAAGGGAATGTGTTGGCTCCGCCGTTGTGAGTAGCTTTGTTGTTGTAATTAACTACCTACATGGATAACTTTGAGCAAAGAATGTTTGCTTTAAAAAATACTGTTTTAAAACATATATTTCTGTGGATTCGTTATGTGGATGACATCTTCTGTATTTGGACAGGTACTCATCGGAACCTCATCATATTCTAAAATGAGATCTTAAATAAAATTGATGATAAAATTCAGTTCACAATTGAATATGGGCCCAATGAGCTAAACTTTTTGGATTTGACTATATCTGTTGTAGGATGTAAATTGGAATTCAATATTTTTAGAAAAGAATCAAGCACTGATATGATTATTCCAATGTCTTCGGCCCATACTTGGAGCACAAAAATTGCAGCTTTCCACTCTATGGTGGACAGGTTATTAAAAGTGCCACTTAATAAAAAGAATTACTGCAAGGAACTTTGTACTATCCTTCACATTGCAACACAAAATGGATACAAAAAACAAGTGGTTTTTAATATTCTTCGTCAGAAATCTCACCGGTATGCAATTCAGTCCACATTCCCTATAACCAAAGAAACAGGAGATACAAATTGGCGGAAAATCCCTTATGTCCCTACCGTATCAGAAAAGTTGATACCGTTTCTTTCAGTAGCTAAAATAAAACCGGCCTTTTTTAGTGATCACACCCTTCAAAAAACCCTATGCAATAACAAAATTAAACGCAAAATTGACGATATTAAAAAAAAGTGGCGTATATAAAATATCATGCAAAGGATGCGACGGTGTATATATTGGTAAAACAGCTAGGACCTTACAGACGCGCTTTATTGAACATCAAAGGGGTTCCATGCTCTCGGATCCAACTTCAGGCCTTTCACAGCACCTCAAAGACTCTGGACATGTTTGTTCTATAGACGATATAGAACTTCTACACTCTTTACCTTCCGGACGCGTACTTGATAAGTACGAGATTTTAGAAATAAATAGACACAAGACGCTTAATATTTTAAATTGTCAAATAGACCTATGTAACAATAGTCAACTTTTAAAATAATTTATTTATTTTTCTTTTAACAAATAATGTTGTTTAATTTATAATTTTCATGTCGTTAATTTTTGTTTTTTCAATCTTTAATTTTCTTTATAAAAATTAAATTACTACACTTCATTCTCATTAACCATTGAGCTTTGCACAAGTTTGTTTTTAAAATGTATAATCAGTGCCCTGAGGATGTCCTAACCAGACGAAACGCGTCGGCCAAATTATTAAAATAAAAAGTTTTATAAACCGTGGAACAAAAATACAAGTGTTTTATCTTTATATTTTGGTTGTGTTGACTTTGTTTGTTTGAACTCGCTTTTTTCGAGTGAGTATTCAATGTTCATGAACATTACTCGACTCATTTTATTCTCTGGTATGGACTGGACGACCAAGCTTTTTTATATCACCTAACGAAGACAAAACGCTATGTAAGTAAAATTTTCTTTACCTCGATGGGTGGTAGCACCCCTAAAATATGACCACTTCTTTTGGTCGGCCAGCCGGTCTGACCAGGGTACAGGGTGGACGACCAAGTTTTTCTATATCACCTAGTGGCAACCTAATGCAATATAACCAAATTTTTCTTTACCTCGATGGGTGGGAATTTTGTATTGCCGCCTCCCGCTCTATTAGGAACATGCAGTATATAATTAATGTGTACAAGTGAGTATCGCATAATCTTAGACAAATGCATAAATCTGGTCGGCCAGAGAAAGTGACCAAGCTATGCCCCGGACGACCTTGAAATTCTGATAGATGAAAGTTGCCCCTTTAATTTGATGTAGGTTTCATCCTTTAATCGATGGGTGGTAGCACCCCTAAAAAGTGACCACTTCTTTTGGTCGGCCAGCCGATCTGACCAGGGTATGGACCAGAGATTAAAATGAGCGTGTTCGAATCAGTTTGAACAAAATCCAATTTCTGTTAATGATCGTTCATACTCGATCGCTCCGCCTCTATACTCGTAAGTCATTTTATCCACGAGTAAAAATACTCATAAGTCAAGTCAAACAAATTGATCGAACTCATGAGTATCTGATGCCTTCTATATCCACAATCAAAATTACTCATGAACAGTTGCAACAATTTTCGGGTACTCAAAACAAAGCGAGTATACTCGAAAGAAAATGGGTATTCGAAAATATCGTGAACATCATGAATAGCCAAAGGCAATGTGATCGTGGATCTGTCGTTGGTCTTGCATCATAGTTTGTGGACGGGTAGGTAGATTCTATATGTATTTATTTTTATCCATTCATTGTTTCTATGGTTGGTGGTTTCAATTTGCAATTTTGCAAGAAGTAAACTTGTTCCTGTTGTTTTTTGTTTGTATATATTGAATATATTTATTGGGTCGGTAAGAAGATGCAACACATGATCGTCAATATCTGCGACAAATGTACTTATGTAGATTAGGTATTTATGTATATAATATAGGTATGCGACCCTAATAAAAATGCGGTATGTATAGTGCTGTATTTTTGGATTTATTTTAAAAAAGAAGAACTTTTTTCGTTTTTTGGGTCTAAGTATATTGTCTAGTGTTTTTTTAGGGATGGGGAAATAAAACTGGTTCCTTTTTTTTGCGAGGATGTTAAAAAGATTTATGAATGGGTCGATGTATAGGAAATGCAATTATGTGACATATAATTATCAATATTGCGACAAATGCCTTTTTGTAAGTAAGGTATATAATACACCTACACACAAATGCCACATGAAAGTTTGGGATATTTCGGTTTTAAGTCATTCTTTTAAAAAGAATATTTTGGTACTTTTGTTTGTACGTTGGAGATTTTTAAACGCCTTCAAAATGATATATAAAAAAATAGTTTTCAAAGCTGCAACATTTTTATATCCTCCATGCATTTTATTGCAAATACTTTCGGAAATCGAGAAAATGGAAATATATGATTATATAAAGTCTATAGTTCCGACAGTGTATTCTACATATGTTGGCAATGTTGAAGATCAACCATCTACTTCATCTAGTGCCAGAGACCTTTTCTCCGACTTTTGGTTGAAAATTCGACGCGAATTCCAATTTGAAGATAAATCCTATTTCACTCAACGACGGCAACTTAAGAGGATTAACAATTTAATAATAAAATAAAAATAATATTCAATAAAGGCTTTTCTAAAATACATTATAATCTTTTTAAACAGATACATCTAAACTATTATTTAAAAAAAGTTTCATAGCTTTTAAGTTTTTATTAGTTTGTTCTTTGTTTTATTTATTTTTATTCATTTTCTTCTCTTATATATTTTTTTTCATTTTATATAGCTTGGATATCATTATACTTTTTTAATTCAGTTAGATAAAACAAGTTAAACAAATTTCATTTCATCTATTTTTATTATTTTGAAAACACATAATCCGAGAAACATCTAGCTATTTCTCACTATTAGTCGAAATACTGAAAAAAAAGAAATTGAAATTACATCACAAAAACCAACCACCATCCACCAATCCACACAAAATTGCTTAGCCTACCCATCGTCATCAACAGACCTCGAACACACATCTTCCGCCACGATTCGAGTATATTTGATCATACTGATCGTGAACAATATGGTCACGAGCGCCTGACTCGTTTTTATTCGAAACCATTTGAACTCGGTTGCAACGTATACTCATTTGTACTCGTTTGATGAGTGTGCTGACTTACGAGTCATCATACTCATGAACATGAAAACTCGCAAGCATTTTGGTTGTGATAAGCTCAACAGAGCATTTTGTAGGCACTTGATGGAACAATAACATCTTAGAATATAAAGATAAAACACTTGTATTTTTGTTCCACGGTTTATAAAACTTTTTATTTTAATAATTTGGCCGACGCGTTTCGTCTGGTTAGGACATCCTCAGGGCACTGATTATACATTTTAAAAACAAACTTGTGCAAAGCTCAATGGTTAATGAGAATGAAGTGTAGTAATTTAATTTTTATAAAGAAAATTAAAGATTGAAAAAACAAAAATTAACGACATGAAAATTATAAATTAAACAACATTATTTGTTAAAAGAAAAATAAATAAATTATTTTAAAAGTTGACTATTGTTACATAGGTCTATTTGGCAATTTAAAATTTTAAGCGTCTTGTGTCTATTTATTTCTAAAATCTCGTACTTATCAAGTACGCGTCCGGAAGGTAAAGAGTGTAGAAGTTCTATATCGTCTATAGAACAAACATGTCCAGAGTCTTTGAGGTGCTGTGAAAGGCCTGAAGTTGGATCCGAGAGCATGGAACCCCTTTGATGTTCAATAAAGCGCGTCTGTAAGGTCCTAGCTGTTTTACCAATATATACACCGTCGCATCCTTTGCATGATATTTTATATACGCCACTTTTTTTAATATCGTCAATTTTGCGTTTAATTTTGTTATTGCATAGGGTTTTTTGAAGGGTGTGATCACTAAAAAGGCCGGTTTTATTTTAGCTACCGAAAGAAACGGTATCAACTTTTCTGATACGGTAGGGACATAAGGGATTTTCCGCCAATTTGTATCTCCTGTTTCTTTGGTTATAGGGAATGTGGACTGAATTGCATACCGGTGAGATTTCTGACGAAGAATATTAAAAACCCTTGTTTTTTGTATCCATTTTGTGTTGCAATGTGAAGGATAGTACAAAGTTCCTTGCAGTAATTCTTTTTATTAAGTGGCACTTTTAATAACCTGTCCACCATAGAGTGGAAAGCTGCAATTTTTGTGCTCCAAGTATGGGCCGAAGACATTGGAATAATCATATCAGTGCTTGATTCTTTTCTAAATATGTTGAATTCCAATTTACATCCTACAACAGATATAGTCAAATCCAAAAAGTTTAGCTCATTGGGCCCATATTCAATTGTGAACTGAATTTTATCATCAATTTTATTTAAGATCTCATTTTGGAATATGATGAGGTTCCGATGAGTACCTGTCCAAATACAGAAGATGTCATCCACATAACGAATCCACAGAAATATATGTTTTAAAACAGTATTTTTTAAAGCAAACATTCTTTGCTCAAAGTTATCCATGTACAACTCAGCTCCAAAAGGTGAAAACGACGATCCCATTGCTAAGCCAGATGTTTGTGTGTACATCTTCCCATTAAATTCAAAATAGTTTTGATCAATGCATAATGCAGCAAGCCTTTCAATTTGCTTACACTTCTCGATATCTTGAATACGCAACGAACAAGATTCTTTAAGTATTACCTTTAATTTGTCGGTTGGAATCGATGAGAATAAGCTTTTAACGTCAAAAGAAACAAGCTTAGCATTTGAAGGCAAAACTAAATCTTTCACTTTATCAATGAAACTCATTGAATTTTTAACGGAGTATTTAGGTTTGAATTCTAAAATACTTGGCAAAATGTTTGAAAGTTTTTTGCCTAACTTCTGTGAGGGCGCGTTAAAAGAAGAGGAAACCGGACGTACTGGTACATTAGCCTTGTGTAATTTAGGCAGACCATACAATGTTGGGATGGAGGGGTTAGGATTTTTAAGAGAAAACTTCTCATTCTGATCAAAAACCAAACTCGATGCGTTAATACCTTCATACACTTGCCTATTAAACTTTATTGTTGGATCAGATGTCAATTCTACGAGTTGCATTTCATCTAAACAACTCTGCATTTTTTGTATATACACCTCCTTCGGTAGTACTGATATTGAATTTCCTTTATCTGCTTTCGATAATATAAGATTATTGTCATTGATTTTCAATTTAACATCTTTTATTGTCTTTGGTAGAACAGCTCGTTGTTGGTTGAACGAAAAGTTTGCATTCTCTTTGTTGATGATTTTCGCACACTCTATTCTGCATTGAAGATTGTCATCGGGTATTGCAGCATCAGTGTACACAGCTAGGTTGGTCAGGTCTCGTGACTTTTGGTTAGGTACAAAAGCAAAGTTCAAACCTAACCCAAGAAGGTCCAACTCGTTGGGAGAGAATTGAACTTTGGACATATTTACCACTCGTGCTTGAAAAGGGAATGTGTTGGCTCCGCCGTTGTGAGTAGCTTTGTTGTTGTAATTAACTACCTACATGGATAACTTTGAGCAAAGAATGTTTGCTTTAAAAAATACTGTTTTAAAACATATATTTCTGTGGATTCGTTATGTGGATGACATCTTCTGTATTTGGACAGGTACTCATCGGAACCTCATCATATTCCAAAATGAGATCTTAAATAAAATTGATGATAAAATTCAGTTCACAATTGAATATGGGCCCAATGAGCTAAACTTTTTGGATTTGACTATATCTGTTGTAGGATGTAAATTGGAATTCATCATTTTTAGAAAAGAATCAAGCACTGATATGATTATTCCAATGTCTTCGGCCCATACTTGGAGCACAAAAATTGCAGCTTTCCACTCTATGGTGGACAGGTTATTAAAAGTGCCACTTAATAAAAAGAATTACTGCAAGGAACTTTGTACTATCCTTCACATTGCAACACAAAATGGATACAAAAAACAAGGGTTTTTAATATTCTTCGTCAGAAATCTCACCGGTATGCAATTCAGTCCACATTCCCTATAACCAAAGAAACAGGAGATACAAATTGGCGGAAAATCCCTTATGTCCCTACCGTATCAGAAAAGTTGATACCGTTTCTTTCGGTAGCTAAAATAAAACCGGCCTTTTTAGTGATCACACCCTTCAAAAAACCCTATGCAATAACAAAATTAAACGCAAAATTGACGA
The DNA here is from genome assembly GCA_963921185.1 of Dasysyrphus tricinctus. Taxonomy (NCBI): domain Eukaryota; kingdom Metazoa; phylum Arthropoda; class Insecta; order Diptera; family Syrphidae; genus Dasysyrphus; species Dasysyrphus tricinctus. The sequence continues at coordinate 146,530,948 of OY992531.1, read as the reverse complement.
TATTAAAAAAAAGTGGCGTATATAAAATATCATGCAAAGGATGCGACGGTGTATATATTGGTAAAACAGCTAGGACCTTACAGACGCGCTTTATTGAACATCAAAGGGGTTCCATGCTCTCGGATCCAACTTCAGGCCTTTCACAGCACCTCAAAGACTCTGGACATGTTTGTTCTATAGACGATATAGAACTTCTACACTCTTTACCTTCCGGACGCGTACTTGATAAGTACGAGATTTTAGAAATAAATAGACACAAGACGCTTAATATTTTAAATTGTCAAATAGACCTATGTAACAATAGTCAACTTTTAAAATAATTTATTTATTTTTCTTTTAACAAATAATGTTGTTTAATTTATAATTTTCATGTCGTTAATTTTTGTTTTTTCAATCTTTAATTTTCTTTATAAAAATTAAATTACTACACTTCATTCTCATTAACCATTGAGCTTTGCACAAGTTTGTTTTTAAAATGTATAATCAGTGCCCTGAGGATGTCCTAACCAGACGAAACGCGTCGGCCAAATTATTAAAATAAAAAGTTTTATAAACCGTGGAACAAAAATACAAGTGTTTTATCTTTATATTCTAAGATGTTATTGTTCCATCAAGTGCCTACAAAATGCTCTGTTGAGCTTATCACAACCAAAATGCTTGCGAGTTTTCATGTTCATGAGTATGATGACTCGTAAGTCAGCACACTCATCAAACGAGTACAAATGAGTATACGTTGCAACCGAGTTCAAATGGTTTCGAATAAAAACGAGTCAGGCGCTCGTGACCATATTGTTCACGATCAGTATGATCAAATATACTCGAATCGTGGCGGAAGATGTGTGTTCGAGGTCTGTTGATGACGATGGGTAGGCTAAGCAATTTTGTGTGGATTGGTGGATGGTGGTTGGTTTTTGTGATGTAATTTCAATTTCTTTTTTTTCAGTATTTCGACTAATAGTGAGAAATAGCTAGATGTTTCTCGGATTATGTGTTTTCAAAATAATAAAAATAGATGAAATGAAATTTGTTTAACTTGTTTTATCTAACTGAATTAAAAAAGTATAATGATATCCAAGCTATATAAAATGAAAAAAAATATATAAGAGAAGAAAATGAATAAAAATAAATAAAACAAAGAACAAACTAATAAAAACTTAAAAGCTATGAAACTTTTTTTAAATAATAGTTTAGATGTATCTGTTTAAAAAGATTATAATGTATTTTAGAAAAGCCTTTATTGAATATTATTTTTATTTTATTATTAAATTGTTAATCCTCTTAAGTTGCCGTCGTTGAGTGAAATAGGATTTATCTTCAAATTGGAATTCGCGTCGAATTTTCAACCATAAAGTCGGAGAAAAGGTCTCTGGCACTAGATGAAGTAGATGGTTGATCTTCAACATTGCCAACATATGTAGAATACACTGTCGGAACTATAGACTTTATATAATCATATATTTCCATTTTCTCGATTTCCGAAAGTATTTGCAATAAAATGCATGGAGGATATAAAAATGTTGCAGCTTTGAAAACTATTTTTTTATATATCATTTTGAAGGCGTTTAAAAATCTCCAACGTACAAACAAAAGTACCAAAATATTCTTTTTAAAAGAATGACTTAAAACCGAAATATCCCAAACTTTCATGTGGCATTTGTGTGTAGGTGTATTATATACCTTACTTACAAAAAGGCATTTGTCGCAATATTGATAATTATATGTCACATAATTGCATTTCCTATACATCGACCCATTCATAAATCTTTTTAACATCCTCGCAAAAAAAAAGGAACCAGTTTTATTTCCCCATCCCTAAAAAAACACTAGACAATATACTTAGACCCAAAAAACGAAAAAAGTTATTCTTTTTTAAAATAAATCCAAAAATACAGCACTATACATACCGCATTTTTATTAGGGTCGCATACCTATATTATATACATAAATACCTAATCTACATAAGTACATTTGTCGCAGATATTGACGATCATGTGTTGCATCTTCTTACCGACCCAATAAATCTATTCAATATATACAAACAAAAAACAACAGGAACAAGTTTACTTCTTGCAAAATTGCAAATTGAAACCACCGACCATAGAAACAATGAATGGATAAAAATAAATACATATAGAATCTACCTACCCGTCCACAAACTATGATGCAAGACCAACGACAGATCCACGATCACATTGCCTTTGGCTATTCATGATGTTCACGATATTTTCGAATACCCATTTTCTTTCGAGTATACTCGCTTTGTTTTGAGTACCCGAAAATTGTTGCAACTGTTCATGAGTAATTTTGATTGTGGATATAGAAGGCATCAGATACTCATGAGTTCGATCAATTTGTTTGACTTGACTTATGAGTATTTTTACTCGTGGATAAAATGACTTACGAGTATAGAGGCGGAGCGATCGAGTATGAACGATCATTAACAGAAATTGGATTTTGTTCAAACTGATTCGAACACGCTCATTTTAATCTCTGGTCCATACCCTGGTCAGATCGGCTGGCCGACCAAAAGAAGTGGTCACTTTTTAGGGGTGCTACCACCCATCGATTAAAGGATGAAACCTACATCAAATTAAAGGGGCAACTTTCATCTATCAGAATTTCAAGGTCGTCCGGGGCATAGCTTGGTCACTTTCTCTGGCCGACCAGATTTATGCATTTGTCTAAGATTATGCGATACTCACTTGTACACATTAATTATATACTGAATGTCCAAACCTAATGCTTCAAACTTTAATTGGTGAAAGACCAGGCCATGACCTGTCAGAATTCCATAACTTGCCCATACTAAATCCTAACCAGTTGGTAGAAATACCTACATAAACTGCAATTATGATCAAAGCTAATTTTTAACTTATATTTTTTGAGTTGAATGATAAACAAAAATTCCATTACGCAATATTTGCTAGGTCTTTTAAAAACTTGCCCTATTTTTTCAGTTTCTTAAAAGATATAAAACTTACCACAAGCAGTCTTAAGTCGAAAGTTGTAGCCATTTTAATCTAATTAGAAAGAGTTCCGAAACACCAAATTTTCACATAGCATCATGAAAGGAGAATGAGCAAATTGGCCCATATGCTCAACACAATTGTCATTACATTTTTGAAAAGGTTCTTGTTAGGACATCATTTCATTATATGGCCGTTAAGCTCTAAACCATGGGGTTCGCAGATATTCGACTTCAAAGCACGGCAAAGAAAAATAATGCAACGCCGCATTTGGACATTGTCTTCCTGCTCAACATCAAAGTTATCGAAGTTGTAACAACTCGATGTAAAAAAAACACAGTTTGGTTTGGTTGACTAACGAAGAGTAACTTTATTGATTCTTTTACCTTCTATTTATAAAATATAATTCTTTAACAATATTTTCTAGTTTCCAAGAATTCATTATTGCAAAATTAACAAAAAGATAAATTAACAAAAAGTTGATTAATGTAAATGTTTTAATTTCTAAGAAATTGCAAAATTAACAAATAAAATATTATTTGATTTCCAAGAATATGATTTTCATAACAAATAACAAATATAATATTTTTGATATAGTAGGGTCGCTTAGCAAGAAAATCTGTTTTTGCCGGACAAAAGCACCAAATTTTTTTTAGGTACTACTTAGTTCAATAGCTTGAGATTTAGGGTAGGACCCATCTCGGCGGTCAGCCATCTTGGATTTTAGAGCCGCCATTTTGAAATTTAGGTATATTATTAATATCTCGGCTTCTAAATCACTTTGGATCCCAAATTTTGGTGTCTAGGTATACATTTTTGGGGTCAGGGAATACAACCACATACTTTTCAAATGTTAAAGTTTGCAAATATACGAAGGAAGCATGGGGGTCATGGCCCCCTTGCTTCAAGACAATAATATATAATATTTAGGGTCGGATAATATATATACACAAGTTTAAAATGTATCTGACTAAACTTATTCAAGGAGGAAATGGGGGGTCATGACACCCCCCCCCCCCCTCCAGAGCCCAAGAAAAAATATAAATAAAAAACAAAACTTCATTTAACTACAAAGAAAAACTGACGCGACGTACGGCTAGCCCAAATTATTTCATAGCCGTAATGTTACCTTTTATGAGACCATGGTAATATTATTCGCGAACACTGTATGTTTTGTCGTATCGAGTTTTTCTGAAAGGAAAATGAATAAGTTAAATGCAAATACAAAATGCAGATTTTCATCATCTTGGACTCCATTCAATATGAAAACAGAAATAGAAAAAATCTTAAAACTTCATATAGATGATCATAAATAAAATTTAAATGAATTTCTTTGTCAGCTGTTTTAAGCAATATCTATGTTTTGGTTAGTTGTCCATTTACGCAAGATTTTTCTAAGTCCCCTATTACACGATGATTCCTTGTCTCTGACTCTTTTCGAACATAATGAAAAATGGCTGTAGTAGGTGTATGGTACGTACTGTTGACACGGACGTGGTGGTAATCCTCATTGGCAAGTTCCATCACCTGATGACCTTGTTTACAAATTTGAAGATTTCTGTTGCCTTTGGTACGGCAGATCATTTAATTATAAAGACATCAATGCTATTAACGAGAAACTGGGCGTAGAAAAATCCTTGGCCTCCCCGTATTTCACAGTTTTACGGGTTGCGATACAACATCTTCATTTTTCGGACGATTCAAGAATCAGCGTGGGAGGCATGGAATTGTTATCATGAGGTGACACATACCTTAACATGCATAGCATTACATCCTTACACAGAGCTTGATGGTGAACATTTAAAAGGCTAAAACGCTTCACGGTAATATTAAATGATATACATATATAGTAATTCGAACAGTGTGAATGATGTCAGCAAGGAGCTGTTTTGTCAGAAGAGTAAGACAATGGACAAACTTCCACCAACAAAAGATGCACTACTTCAACACTCAAAGCGGGTTGTATACATCAGGCAGGGGTATGGTGTACCAGTGAACACATTCAACAGTGCGCTCCTAGTCCGGAAGGCTGGGGCTGGACTCAGAAAGAAGAAGGTGGATCATGGGTTCCTGTATGGAACACATTACCTATAGCTTCAAAGGCATGTACAGAATTGGTGAAATGTAATTGTAAGAGTCAAAAAGGATACACTGGTGGATATGCTTGCAAAGCTGCTCGTTGGAATTGTACTGACCTTTGTAAATGTCAATGCTTAAAGACGACATAAGCAATCCATATAGATAAATGCTATTCAACATCTTTCATATGTGATTTCTCTTGTATGTATTTAAATTTTATATATTAATATGTGTGTACATGTAATAAATAAATGAATTAATTGGGTGGCGCAACAGCTCGTGAAGAACAAGGGCCTAGTGACTTACAACTCACAACTATTCCTGTGTGCGTGTAGTTGGCAGGAATAGAGGAGGATTTGTCAGTTCCTCGCAAGAGGCAGTACCTCGGATAAAACATTTCTGTTTTTAGGTGGTACGGCTGGGAATCGAACCCACACCTTCGGCATGAGAGTCCTACGCACATATACATATACAGACATATATATGCTGCTCTGTCCAGGGCTAGGGGAGCTTTTGCTCTGACGAAACGGTTGTTTTATAGCAGCCGGCTTGACAGCAGGGTGAAGGTGATTTGCTACATGGCCCTCATACGGCCGATGATTGCCTATGGGTGCCCGGTTTGGTTCAACGTTGCCCCATCTCAAATGGAAAAAATTAGGGTGTTTGAGAGGCAGTGTCTTAGACGCTGCCTTGGATTACACAGAACACCAGAGTCGGAGTACAAACACTATTATTCCAACCTGGTTCTATACAACGGCGCCAACATAAACAGGATAGATAATTTCTTGCTGAAGCTTATTCGAGGTCACATTGCGAGAGCAATGTTCCTTCTGATATTTAAAAGTTGACTGCATTTTTCTATGCCATGGCCGACTTACATAGGTTTAGGTATTTAGTTTTAAGCAGGGACAGTCAGGGTGGCACCAAAAAAAAAAAAAAAAAAAAAATATATAATACCAATAAAAACACAAAAAAAAATACAAAAACCCGAAAATGCTTGCTGTGGCTGTTCTAGTTTGTAAGTAGTTTATAAGTAGCTTGTAAATAGTTTTAAGTAGCTTTATAGTAGTTTTAATAAGTTTTATTTTAGTTTTATTTAGCTTGTAAGTTTTATATAAAACCAACAAAATAAAGATAAAGATACCAAGTTTTTTTCAATTCTTCTTGGTGAAAAATAAAACCAATATGAATTCTAGTTTTAAGATAGTTCTTAGGCCGAAAGGCATTAGCATTAAGTTATTAGTTTTACTTAGAGCGCCCGAATGGGGCCAGTAAGTAAGTTGTAAGATATTGATAAGTAGGCTAGTTTTTATGAATTTTTGTCTAGCTTTAAGATAGGTTTAAGAAATTGGAAAAATAAAAATTGAATTCAAAAAAAAAAAAAAAAAAAAAAAAAAAAAAGTCCTACGCACAAACCATCATGCCACGAGGTACTACATGTAGTACATGTATGTATGTACATGTACATATGTATATCTTATTTCATTTTCTACCTTATATCTTAGAATTTAATATTTTTTTCACTCGATTTAATAATTGGATAGTTTATAATTCATATATACTTATACAACTCGATGTATAAGTGTGTTCGCGAATAATATTACCATGGTCTCATAAAAGGTAACATTATGGCTATGAAATAATTTGGGCTAGCCGTACGTCGCGGTCGCGTCAGTTTTTGCACTTCTGTGTGGTTAAATGAAGTTTGTTTTTTATTTATACTTTTTCTTGGGCTCTGGAGGGGGGGATGTCAAAACCTCCCATTTCCCTCCTTGAATAAGTTTAGTCAGATACATTCTAAACTTGTGTGTATATATTATCCGACCCTAAATATTATATATGATTGTCTTGAAACAAGGGGGCCATGACCCCCATTCCCCCTTCATATATTTGCAAAATTAAACATTTGAAAAGTATGTGGTTGTATTTCCTGACCCCAAAAATGTATATCTAGACACCAAGTTTGGGATCCTAAGTGCTTTAGAAGCCAAGATATTAATAATATACCTAAATTTCAAAATGGCGGCTATAAAATCCAAGATGGCTGACCGCCGAGATGGGTCCTACCCTAAATCTCAAGCTATTGACCTAAGTAGTACCTAAAAAAAATTTGGTGCTTTTGTCCGGCAAAAACACATCATCTCGAAATTTGACGCTAAGCGACCCCACTAATAATGCTGATTTGACAAAAGTAGTTGTCTGCATTGTTAGCAACGGAAATTGGGTAGGAATGTAAATGGGAATGTGAATGGGAATGTGAATGGGAATGTGAATGGAAATGTATCGTGTTAACTCCCCCTTTCTTAAGTATCTGCGTCTCGTAGATTAGATTTTGAGAGAAATTTGTTCTAGTGAATTAATATGGGAGTTTGGATCAACTACGGGGATGTTTAATTTTAAAGGTTCAAATGAGGAAAGTTGAATTTGTTTCTTGTTTTTTGACTGTTGTTTTAAAAAGATGAACAGAATCAAATTGATTGTGGCCCCTATGAGCAGAATAGTTAGGTTAGAACCTAGGAATAGTTTACTGTTTGAAGAAATAAAGGAAAGTTTTTCTACGTTGTCCAGATGGAGTTTGTGTAGGTATTGTAGGTCAAGTTTTATTTCCCCTTCGGTGAGGTTATTTTGGAGTAAGGGAGGTAGTATATGATATGTTTTACTCTCCCAGTTGCTATACTTTAAGTTATCGATTTCGATAGATTCGTTGAAAAAATTTATAGGGAATGAACCGTTCAGGTTACGGAAATGTCTGCCGTATGTTATGTTACCGACATAATTTGTAAGGAATAAAGTGCTTTCATTGATGAGTTCTATTATTGGCCTATTTTCATAATTGAAGTCACACTTAACTTTTTCGCCATTTAATAGTTTCAGTACACAATCGTCTTTGGTGAGCTTTTGAAGTTGTGATCTTTTACAAAGAATAGTTTCCTCGATTTCTAAACATTTCCCTATTATACCAAACTAGAGATGTTGTGAAATGAATAAATTTGAACGACACCACTTTCACCTTAACATTCTTGAAAGATAATTAAGTACTCGCAATAACCTTTTTAATGAAGCATGACACATTTGCGTTGAGTTGGCAGATTGGTCTCCATTCTTCAGCTGTTTTAGCATTTTTGACTTTTTCAACAGGAATAATATCAGCATTCTTCCAACTCTCTGGGAACTCTCCATGGTATAAAGACAAATTTATTATTTTAAGCAGTGATGGAAGAATCACATCACTGCAATCTAATAAAATCTTGCAATTCAAACCTGAGCAATCATTTTTCTTATTCATTTGTTTCACTGCTTCTATAAGATCATTTAAATTGATTTGATTAAACTGGAAAATGTCTTCATAGATTGGGATTTCATCCGAATAAGTTAGATTGGGAATACTTTCGCTAATGTTTACTATACTATCAATAAAATATTGGTTCAACGAGTTGGCTTTATCAATATCAGTTTTTATTTGAACACCATTTATCTCTAGGTCATTGACGACACTTTTTTCTTCTTTAAGAATATACCTCTTCAAAGATTTCCAAAGACCTTTCTGATCACCTGCTTTTTCACTTATTTTCGCTTCTATATACGCATTTTTTGTTTTTTTACACTGAGTTTTATAATAATTTCTAGCAATTTTATAATTGTTCCAATCATTTAGTAAGTTTGTATACAAAGCTTTGTTATATAAAATAACTTTATTATGTTTTAGATTAATTAATTCATTATTAAACCACTCTGCACATTTTTCATTCAAAGTATAACTTCTGATTAAAACCGACAGACTTTGTTTTATTGCACCTTCAAATAAGTTCGCACAAACATTTAGATCTTCGCTAGAACATTCATTTTCAGTTATGCATTTAGTTTAGTTTATTCATTAATAAAACAGTTTTTTTTCATACTTAGGGCTTGTTTCACAATGTCTCAGTAAACTTCTGATTAGATATCCGACACATAAATATTGGCACAGGGTAATAAGTCCACAGAAGAAAAATTCACAATTATTGTCTTATGTTTTGAGCCACCTGAATGGGTTATAAATTCACAAACTATTTTTAATTTTTTAGTTGTGAACATATGACCCTGCCTCAGAATTTATGTGTCGAATAACTAATCAGAACTTTAATCAGACTATGTGAAACAGGCCCTTAATATACTTAATTTGTTTAGGTTCAAATTTAATGGATTGCCTTGTAAAGATTTTTAAATGTATAGATTCATGATCTGAAATTTTACAATCTCTGTTAACTCTAGCAACAGCATTAAGGGTAAAATCACTCAGAACATAATCAATCAAAGTACTTGAAGTAGGTGTTATTCGCGTTGGTTCATTTATTAACTGTTTAAGTCCAATATTGTAAAGAAAATTATTAACATAACTGATTTCATAATTATTAATATTACTAAAGTCAATAATAAAATCTCCAGCTATTATTGTGTGCTCTCTACTGCTATCTATATTTCTTGGAACCCATTCATTTAATATATCGAAAAAATCACTTACCCTAAGCGATCTTGACCTATAAAAAATAAAAATAAATTGGGTGGCGCAACAGCTCGAGGAGAACCAGGGCCTAGTGACTTACAACTCACAACCATTCCTGTGTGCGTGTTTGTTGGGCAGGAATGGAGGGGACCTACAGTTTTTTGCCGAGTCCGAACGGCTAAATGAGAAGCACTTTTTCATGACAAGTATACTCTTGGAGGATTTGTCAGTTCCTCGCAAGAGGCAGTACCTCGAATAAAACATTTCTGTTTTTAGGTGGCACGGCTGGGAATCGAACCCACACCTTCGGCATGACAGTCCTACGCACTAACCATCAAGCCACGAGGTACTACTTGACCTATATAATAGTATAATATTCCATACTTCCTTTTTGTAAGTTATCTTAATTGCTTTAATCCATAGATTTTGTTGTTGTATAAAAGTGTTCTTAACAGATGATTTTAGATTCTCTTTAACATATGCTGTGACTCCACCTGTATGTCTAGAACTAGACAAACAATCAAATCTTTTATAACCCACTAAAAATATTTCACTATTGTGGACAGAATCGGTAAGATGTGTTTCAGTAAGTAATAAAAAGTCAAACTTATATTTTCCAACAACATCTTCTATTAGCTCGAAATTTCCAGTAAGTCCCTGAACATTAAGGAATAAGGCAAGATTTTAAATTTTCATTATAACATTGTTTATTTAATTGCTAATACCAAATACGACTCCTCATAGCTGCCAGTTTTTTTTTACATAAACTGGGCAATTATAGTCGAACGTATTATGACTCACATCCAAATTTAAATTTAATCTATTATTTTGCAGTACACAGTTCACACATTCATTTTTAATTGGCTTTTCACAACTTCTTGAGTCATGATCTTCACAACATCTTCTGCAACAGTTTTTGTTGGTACAGTCTTTTGCCTCATGATTAAATCCTAAACATTTAAAGCATCTCTTTACTCTTATTTCCTCATAAACATTGCATCTGTCCCAGCCAATGTTTACTTTACCAACATCGACTACCGCTTGAAAACTTTTTGAATCAACTTCTACAATTGAATTCCAATATACATAATCTTTGCCATTTTTCTTTGTAAGAGCTTTTTTTACTTTTACCCATTTTATTTCACTCTCTTAAAAGATTTGATTTTAAACTCTTTTCAACCTGCTCTTCACTTATCTCTTCATTCATGCCAGTTATAAACAATTTTGGTTTTTTAAGTGACGGTACTTTAATGTCATATGATTCACCAAGCTTTTCTTGCACTGCACTTTTTATTTCATCTCTTTCCCCTTCACTCTCACAAATAATTTCAACCACGCCGTTACTTTTTTCTGCAATGCTACTGAACTTTAAATTAGTGGGATCAACTTTTTCCTTTAAATCTTGTTTTGTTTTTTCACCACATTGGGGAGCTTTTGGTTTGAGCACAACTGGCTGACCCTTTTTTAATTGACTTGCATATGTTTCTTCATTTTTATTTGCACTATGAATTTTTTGATTTCCATTTTTATTTAACACTTTTAATTTTTCAAGGATATCAATCATTACTTTTTCTTGTTTAATCAAATTTTGGTTATTATCACTGACTAATTTTAGCACTTCTTGTAAATTATTATTAACAACATTGTCATTGTCCAAGCACTCATCACATATAAAAACGACATTTCTTTGTGTTGACACTGCATTTAATTCATATGCCGGTAAACTTGTGCACTTATCATGAAATAAGCCTTTGCAAAAACCAAAACATTTTATTTTAATCGCTTTAGATACAAATCGGCCGGAACATTTTTTACAATTTTCTTCCATTTTCGCGCTTTTATGTAATTTATTATAAATTTCTTTTCAAATTATTCTAGACCAACTTCTCAACACGTCTTTACAGCTCGATAGCTCTCTCTCTTCTGTTTTATGATAAATTTACTTTTTTCGACATTGCATTCTATCAATTCCGTGATTTTTGTCTAAGAAATTTGTGCTCATAGTTAGTTCAAGTTAATAGAAATTTAATTTTCAAATTATATGTATTTATTTTGAATGAAAATGCAATAAATAGTTTTTTCTTGATTATTCATTCTAAATGCATTTCGATTTTTTTGTCCAACCTTGCCGTTTGACAGATCAACAATATTTTCAACATTGATCGTTCCTAAATGAAATGTTACAAAGTGTAACATTCTTAACAATGACATTTCAACATTTTTTTTGACACATCAACAATTGTTAACATTTTAGAGAAAAGGAACGGACCACTGGTGATCTGATGGTATATGTAATCGAACAGTGCAACAAATCTTTACATCGTTTTAGAGAAAGTAATCTCGTTTTTTATTGAAATCTGAAAGATTTAATTTTAAAATCAAGAATTCCCATCTTGAATAAAACATCTGGGTATATTTCTGAGAAGACTTAACACACATAGCATACATACCCGCATACCCATAAAAATGTCGTGTGGTGTCGGAACAAATAATACAAAACAAACAAATTCCTCTATTTTGATTTGTCGTTTGACAAGTGAATGTTTGCAAATATGGGTGAATGCAGATCAAATCTCTCAAACAAGAAAGATCTCATCTTTCGTCTTCAGATCTCATCTTTTTATGAATAAAACATGCAAACATTTAAAAAGTGCAAATCTTTTTCCAAAAAGATCAAATCTTTTCAACAATGAAAAACAACATAAGATTATTGCACTTAATATTTAAAATGCATTTGATAAAGTTTGGCATCAAGCTCTCTTATCGAAATTACATACGATGAATTTCTTCTTCATTGGATTAGAAACTACCTTTCGGACCGTTCAATACAAGTCGAATTGGTAATTACAAGTCATTTATTCAAAAATTAAATGCTGGTGTGCCCCAGGAGTCCGTTTTGTTTCCGACTCTCTAATTTTCCTTAATGACCTCTTGTCTCAAATTTCTAGTCCATGGAATTGTGTTGCTGACTATAGCATCCTCAGCTTTTCATATTCGTATCTAGATTCACTCTTATCTTTCGAATGAGGAACTTCAATGGCACCGTATGATAAGCTCATTAAATTCTGATCTTGACAGCATTGTCCAGTGGGAAATTAAAAGTCGCGTAGAATTTAATGCTTCAAAAAGCCAATGCTGTCGCTTTCGCCGAAGCAGAACCCACCCCGAATGCCGCTATCCATGAGCGTTACTTGCATCGAGGAAACTGAACAGCTCTCAGTTCTGGGTATGTGCATCACAGATCACCTTCTGTGGAAGGATCACATATTCGTTAGTAGTAGTTATAGTGATGGAGTAGACTGCATATCACATCCCTTTTATGTTCTGAACTTTCCCAATTATTAAATCGATTATAAGATTAAGACCGCAGTAAGGACTTAAACGTAAGACAAGTTTCTTACTTTAATACTGTCTTGACGCCTCTGGCACAGTGAATTGCAGCTTGTATTCGTGCTCTTAGACCAGAGAATATGAAATAAAGAAGTCAATCCTCAGCTGTCAATTTGATTTGCCTACAAGCTGGAAGCGAACAGCTGATGTATTAGATTTGCAAAGTATTAGTGAAAAGCAGTGCAAAACACACATAGAATCAACTAGTCATTCAGCACATCATTCAGCACAGGTCTTGTTGTTGTTGCAATTCACATCTATTTCTTCGACACGAAATTAAATTACAAATACAACAATGTAAACAAATGGGTTTTGGGGGGTGAAACGTACGAAGGATTGGCTTCTTTATTTGATATTCTCTGTCTTAGACTCTCTAATAGAATATGGTACATGGATATTTCGGATTTTTGCCAATTCCGGGTCCTTATGGAGTCTGGTCAAAACAGCATAAGTCCATTTTTGTCAAAATTGAGTTATGAATGCAGAATTATACACAAAAAAATCTAGTTTCGTTTGGTCTTAACAGCGTAAGTCTAAATAAACCGATTCACAAGATATTCTATGGCCCTAACAACACTTCGGTTTTGATTTTTATTTTAGGTTTGGCCAAAACGACACAACTCCACTTGTGCTGTTTTAACCGAACAAGAATTTTCAATTTTTCAAATAAAAATCTGGTCAAAATAACATAACTCCATTGCTTTTATTTCGTAAGTAAAGTTAAATGCTTGCTGTTTAGTAACGACGCACAGTGTGCAATTTTGCCAATTTAGGTGGGCAAAATTCAATTTTCAAAATGTGTTTTATGTTTAAAATTAGTTGATATTCTATGACGCACAAACTCTTCCTTTAAAAACCCAACACATAAAGCAAAAACCATCATGTGTAAGTTAATGGAATGTAATTTCAAAGCTTCCGTTAATATCTTTGGAAAAATGCACGCGAAAAATGCAAACCAGTTGTTTCTTATCTTGGGACAAGTGCAATAAATCTGTGGTTCGTAGGGCATTCAAGTTTTTTTCATTGTTTAATTACTTAAACAACTTTGTGTTACGGTATGAATTTCCTTAAAAATAAAAGTTTGTGAATCTTCATTATCTTGTTAAATTGGTGAGTGATTTATAAAAAAAATCGAAGTTAGAAATTTAAAATTGAGTTTTTTTGGTTATATCGCAGAATATCGTTGTCAGCTTATCATCATGGTGTAGGGAATCAATCAAATTACACTCAAGGCAAAAAATTTTCTGCGAAAGTTTGCGAAACAACAAGTTCTGTTGTGATATTGAATGGCTCCTGAAAATTATTTTTCGATCCATTTTTGATGTTTGGAGCACGAACTCAGGCTCAAACAAATTTCATGACATCTTTGGTCATATTCTAAAAGTGTTAAATAATGCAACTCTACCCAATACAGCATTGCAAGATACTAAAAGTAAAATTAGAAGGCTATAACCATGACCAAGGCTAATTTTGTCATATTGCAGGTGCATTAATTTTGCCCATCTAGAATGCTTAAGTTGCACACTGTGCGACGGTTTATTTTCAAAAACCAATCGTTTTGTTACAAAGGGATACAAAAGTCTTCCTATGTGCAAAATATCTGTGAAACAAATTAGTGACGAAAAGTAAGAGATAAAAGGTATGCCAAGTTCTAAGTTTAAGTTGAGTTATATCAAAAAAACTCCAAGATTATTTAATATTTTTTAATATTTACTGACTAAAGTTTGCTAGGTCTACTCGTCAAAGCCTTTTAAACTGTGGGTAATTGAGCAATAAAAATTAAACCTGCCAAACTTGGGATTGGACATGGTCCAAATAATATAATACAAATTTGGGGCAAATGGGCGGATAAATATAAAACCTCAAATTTTTCATTTTCTTAAAGATTACAAGATTCTACATTGGATGTCAGGAAGTGCACCATAATTTTAATGATCCGTCAGTGAGTGATGAATCAGTCAGTTACGCTTTCAGTGATTTTTTAAGTACTGTATCTCAGAAACCACTAATTCTAAGAAGTTGAAATTCGGTGATGCACCTAATCTTGACTAGGGCCGTTTTCAAAAACGTCAAATCAAAATCAGTTTGATCGTCATTTTTTGACGCAGAAGTTGCTATCGCCAAATATGCAAAAGCATTTTGATCAAAGTCGGTCAATATCCTTGCAAACGCATTTGAAGCTTTCGAATAAGCTCTCTGGCTTTTCATATAGTATAGTGTTGTTGCACAGGTGCAGCGTAGATTATGTTTTAGAATCTGACTTCAGCAAGCTACACTATCAACACAATTTTATTGCAGTAAAATTTGTTTTCTCGTTTTTGAACATGCAGTTTGCATTAAGAACATTTTGCAAATGCATTTTTTGACGCAGTTGACGTCACATTTACTCCATTATTCGTTTCTGTTTTTGATTACTGTTTTTGCAATCAAAGTTAAATGAATTAGTGTGTCTATAAAACAACTTAATATTCATACAAATTATTTCAGTACGGGTCTTATCTCCACCAATTAAAAGAAACCGTTTGGTCAAAACAACATATCTCCCTTAAAACATACATAGAAACATAAATTATGAAATGTGTTATTATTTCTGTATAAAAACCATTATTTATAGAAATACTGCATCAAAATATTTTTGAAATAACCAAAACCGGATTTAGAGGAAATTTTTAAACTTTAAAATGCATTTTTCTCAAAACTAAGATTTTGGACTTATGTTGTTTTGATCAGACTCCATAGTATTATGAGTTTAGAAAGTAGAAACGAGCGGCATGCAAAACGAAACCCAACGAAACGATAGTCATGGTGTAGACCGATTATGAGAAACGAAAATGGAATCAAGGAAATAAAAATCTTATTTTAAGCAATTATTTATTATTTGAATTATATTTTTTTCTAAGATCACTCAAAACAAAAACCAAACAACATTGGACAAACCCCAAAACGAAAGCCGAACTCACTCGTTATAAAAATAAATAAAATGCACGACTGGTAGGGTGTTTCATTTTGTAAGGCACAAAATAAAATGTAAAATTTTACCTGACTTTGCTCATGCCCCGAGTCTCTCTGACGAAAAAGATATTTTTGCCAAATTTCAAGAAGATTGGAGAATATTTAGAGGCTGCGCATTTTTATCACTTTTTTTAAAAGTAGGCAAAAAATACGATGTTTACCAAATGATTTTTTATATAATATATTACACCTTTTTGATTTCACAAAATCGATTCGAAAAATTAGTAAATATATATAAGACAATTATTATACTTTAACTTTCCGACTCACTTTGAATGCATTTCGGAATACTTTCATTCCATCATCAGCAAACACGACTATATGGGTACAAGGTTTGTCTTGTCATCTTCGATTAGATCTCCTTCGTTAATATTATATTAGGACAACAACAAAAACTATACACTTTTTATAGGTAAATAAAAGGGCTGAACTGTTAAACACGATTAAACAAACAAGAAATAATGTTGCCATTGTCTTGATTTAAAAGATTTTTTCCACTTTGAATGTAAAAACTTTCAAATGCGTCAAGTTGTGCTTCATTTGTCACTGTTTTGATTAAACGTATCCCGTCTTTTTCGTTTATATTATGTTTTTCGGTTAACACGTGTGATGCTACGGCGGAGCAAAGGGGTTTCTTTAAGTGAATGCTACTGATATGATCGTCATATCTCTTTTCTATGCTTCGTTTGGTTTGACCGACATATTCACGTTCACAAACACTGCATTTAACCGCATAAATACCCGACTTTTTTAATTTTGGTGTTTTATCTTTTGTCGAACACAGAAGGTTGCATAATTTGTTATTGTTTTTATAAACAATGTCTAAATTATGTTCTTTAAATTTTGATTTTAATTTATATGTTATTTCTGGTATAAAAGACAGGGCTATTTTAGAATTTTTATCTTTCGTATTTTGCGAAAACAGGGTTAGTTCTGAAGCACGTATTTTATTTGAATGGTGTAAAATTAAGTCGTCAATCACTTTTTCATTATATCCATTTACTTTGGCAACAGTTTTAATATGTTCGTACTCGCGTTTGTAATTAATGGCTGTAAGTGGTAAGCGACATAGTCTATGAATCATAGAATGATAGGCAGCTTTTTTATGTTGCATTGGGACATAAGAATCCGAAGTTATTGTTCTTAATGTACTTGTGGGCTTATGATATACACCAAATTCGATTTTTTCACATTTGCGTTGTATTTCCAGATCTAAAAACGGTAAAACATTGTTGTTTTCTTTTTCACACGTGAATTTAATTGTTTCAAATTGTCTGTTTAATAACTCAAGTACATTATTTACTTCATCTTCTTTAACCACCGCAAAAATTTCATCAACATATCGATGCCAAACCCGAGGTAACAAATTTCTCTCTTTTAAACTAATCTCAAAACCGGCCATAAATAATTCCGCAATTAGAATGCTAATTGGATTACCCATATTAGTGCCGTGTGTCACTTTATAAAATTTTTCGCGAAATTGGAAGAAACTTTGTTCCATACATAGCTTTGCAACATCAAAATAGACCGGTTTTTTGTCACTAGATATGTCACAGTTGGTCAAATACTTTTTTAAATTATCAAGAGCGATATCAACCGGAATGCTCGGGAAAAGCGAACAGACGTCAAAGGAAACCATTATCTCGTTTGGTTTGACTTTTATGTTTTTAATTTTATCCACGATTTTTACATTTTTTGCTTTCTTTAAGGTGCCGTCACACCGTGCAAGTAAAGTACTTGCAGCAAGTAAAATGATTGCTGCAAGTAAAACTTGCCTGGTGTGACGACCCGAAAAGTACTTGCGGCAAGTAATTGCTGCAAGTGATTTACTTGCGAGCAAGTACTTGCGGCAAGTAAAACTTGCCTGGTGTGACGACCCAAAAAAGTACTTGCAAGCAATTAATTGCTGCAAGTGATTTACTTGCTTGCAAGTACTTGCGCAAGCAATACTTGCACGGTGTGACTAGGTCTTGCAAGCGCTTGCAAGCAAGTAAATCACTTGCCGCAAGTACTTGCCACTTGCAGGATTTGCGCAAGCAAGTTTTTTACTTGCGTGCAAGTGAACGTATGTTTTTCGATCAAAATTACAGAAAAAATCGTCTCCCTCTGCCTAGAAGTCTCTCAGCAGTATTGTAAAGTACGTGTTTTCAGCACCACGCTCAAAAAAGGGTCATACCAAATTTATTCTTCGATCAGCCACATTTTGTTGATTCAAATGCTGTAGCATAAAACAAGGTCTCGTGGTGTTTTTTAATGCATGTTTTTTGATAATAATAATAATAATAATAATAATAATAATAATAATAATAATAATAATAATAATAATAATAATAATAATAATAATAATAATAATAATAATATGAACGACTGGGTCGTACGTAATTGCTCTTATGCTTCAACTTGCTTGGATCTTAAGATCTTTTAAAAATATTTGAATAATTAAAGAAAAATACAACGAAGCATGAGGCTCTTTCTTTCAATTGTAAAAACAACTCGCCGTATTTTGATTGAAATCGGTAGAGCAATTAATGAGAAAGTCGTAGAAAAAAAAATTTATGCAGAAGGTACCGCTGATAACAGTTTTTAGTAAATTTTGTATCAGAAAGTTCAACTCGCTTACAATCAAATCACTTCATGCAAGCAATCGCATGTTTTTTTACTAATAATACTCAACAAGAATCAATTGCCTAGATTTTAACAAATCTTCATGTTCAAAAACCATTTCCATGTAAAAAATTCGTCTTCCAAATCTGGATTATCCATTTAAATCTATTTCTGAAGAAACAATAAACCAAATTGAACTGAAAATGGCAAAACCACACCGGTTTACACGTGCAAGTACTTTCAAAAACTAATTTCAGCAAGTAATTTCAGCAATTACTTGCAGCAAGTACTTTCAGCAATTAATTTCAGCAAGCACTTGCTTGCTCGGTGTGACGACCTGAAAAGTACTTGCAGCAAGTTTGTTTTGCAAGCAAGTAAAAAGTAGTTTCAGCAAGCAATTTACTTGCCCGGTGTGACTGCTCTCTGCAAGTACTTGCACGAATATTTCAAATTCAAAATTTTTTAAACAATTGCTGCAAGTACTTTACTTGCACGGTGTGACGGCACCTTTAGAGAAAAAGTTTTATTTTTGGTAAGAACACAAAAGTCCAGTTCCCTTCACTCATCACGGTGGGTTGATCTTCAAAAAAAAAAATTTGTTGTGCAGTTAGGATAATAGACCAAGAGCCGACAGCAAATTTTGGGAGTGGAGGTATAACCAAAATCGGAGTATGAGGGATTATAGGTACATGTATCGTGATGTGGAATATGAAAGTCTGGCAGATTTTTTTTTCAGCCTTTGGTGGGGGTGGGGGTTTAAAGCCCGCTTGGTTCCCTCTTTATATGATAGGGTCATTAACACTTCAATTCACTTTTAAAAGATAGGATATGATGCTCTGTCATTTTCCCTAAGTCTGAAGACTTATATCTTGGTGATCCGATAAATAGGACCCATGATTTAACCTTTTTAAGCAGACCTTATTAGCGTTTTTTGTGGAGACTTTATTTGTTGATTTTCTGTTTTGCTGAAAATCTCCAAAAAAGGGATGATAAGGTTCACGTAAAATGGTTATATCTTGAGTTCTGTTAATCGGACCGACAAGATTGTGGTGTTTATGCTTAGAACAAATGACTGGGAATCATATCCGATTTTTTTTAAATGAATTAAATGGTTTATAGCCCTGAAAATAAATCAGGGGATCTAGCTCTTTTTAACCCCCCACCCCTCCCAAAGGCTGAAAACAAAACCTGCCAGACTTTGGTATTTGATATCACGATACATGTACCTACAATCCCTCATACTCCGATTTTGGTTATACCTCCACTCCCAAAATTTGCTGTCGGCTCTTAGACTATAATGGATAAGGGGCAATTGAACCCGAAGTAGTCATTTTAGGCAATTTAATCAAATAGTAGGGGCGTTAGTGCACGATATGAGGGCATATCTTTCATTTCGACCTGACGGTTTGAGCTTTAGTACACTAGTAGTTCATGTCCTAACTTTACTTTTAAGAAGTTTTGCCAAGGTGGCAACACTGTCAGAAGGACAAGAGAAGGGTTGCCACAATTCCGAAATGTTGCTTATAGATCGAAAACCAAGGTTCGGACGATGACCCGAGAACTCCCGTTGGATTCAGCACCCTTGAAACCATAGGACCACGTCATTGTTTTTCTCCCAACCCTCCCCTTGCACGAAGGGGGTGGAAAAAAGTCGTTTTGGAAACAAAATTTGAACAGCCAAGAAAAGTTAGAAAAATATTTTTTTTTAATAAAACTTTAATGCAACATTTCCGCCTAACGCTAATCTGAGATTTAATAAGATTTACCTCAAATCTTCTTTAAATCTTGAAGATTTACCATACAAATATATTTCGTTAATCTTGGAGATTAGAAATTAATCTTATTAAATCTTCCTAGGACAAATAGTTTTACAAATCGAACTAACCTATTTTAACATGGTGCTGAACGATTCATTCGAGACTCGATTCAGTTCTTCATTGTTTGACACGAATAAAACATTCTGTCTCTTTCGCACTTCATAAGAAAAATTGAAGAGCCATTTGCATTTTTGAAAGTGTTGTCAGATTTAATCTTTTTTGAATCTTTTTGTGCGGTGGAAACACCAAAAAGATTTATTTAATCTAAACTGAGATAAACCTTAGGTGGAAACATAGCATAAGATGGTGTCGACGCAGAATTTCACAATCTACTACATTACATGAGTTGATTGAAAACCTACTTAGCTTTTTTTAAAAAGCCACTTTCAAAGTGCTAGGGAAGGGGATATGAAAGATTAACAAACTTAAATATTTATCTTGGAATAATATAAGCATATGACACATGTTTCAAGGGTATTTTTGAATGCCCAATCTAACTAAATCAAAATGAACCAGGTACAACTTGCTTCAAAAAAGTTAAAGCCTTCTTCATAAATGATGACCGAATTATTAGTGAAACAAGTAAAATATTACCAAATTTCAACAGCATTGACACGAAACTTGGTCCACATATTTCACTTGTCATAAGCAACAAGAATCAAAAGAGTCTAAAAAAATATTTGTTGTGAAAGGGTGTTTTTTTTCATTGAAATTGACAAATTTTGAACTACTACCATGATTCCCACCCAAACATTTGATTTTTCATCAAGACCAAGAAACAAAAGAGACTAAACAAATATTAACTATCTGAGGGTGTTTTTCAATGGAGAATGAGAAGCAGAGTTTTTGGCCGATCATTTTTATGTTTTTGAAACCAAGATACATAAATGTAATATGGTGCATAATTTTAATAACAAATAAATTAAAATAAAGTAGATACAAGCTCACATAAAAAAGTTAGCTTACTTTTAAAGAGTTAATGTCTGTAAATGATTGTATTTTTTGACTAGAATAGGTACGAGATTACCTCTCATAAAAGACCCTCAGACCATGGATACTTGGATAATTTTATAGACTCTTTTGATTCTTGTTTCTTATGACAAATAAAATATGTGGACCAAGTTTCGTGTCAATGCTGTTGGAATTTGGCAAAATTTTACTTGTTTCACTTTATAAAAAAGGCTATAACTTTTTTGAAGATGGTTGTATCGAGTTCATTCTGATTCAATAAGATTGGGCATTCAAAAATACCCTTGAAACATGTGTCATATGCTTATATTATACCAAGATAAATATTTAAGTTTGTTAATCTTTCATATCCCCCCTCCCTAGCACTCTGAAAATGGCATTAAAAAAAAAACATAAGTAGGTTTTCAATCAACGCTGGATGTAATGTAGTAGATTGTGAGATTCTGCGTCGACACCATCTTAAAATTTTATTAAAAAAAAATATTTTTCTAACTTTTTTTGGCTTTTCAAATTTTGTTTCCAAAACGACTTTTTTCCACCTCCTTCGTGCAAGGGGAGGTGTGGGAGAAAAAAAAATAATTTGGTCCTATGGCTTCAAGGGTGCTGAATCCAACGGGAGTTCTCAGGTCATCGTCCGACCCTTGGTTTTCGATTTATAAGCAACATTTCGGGATTGTGGCAACCTTTATCTTGTCCTTCTGACATGTTGCCACCTTGACAACACTTCTTAAAAATAAAGTTAGGACATGGACTATTTGCATACTCAAGCTCAACCCGTCAGGTCAAAATGAAAGGTTGGTTTTACTAACAGCCCCACTAAAAGGAGATCCCTACCAATAGAGGATATACCATTTCTTCATTTCATTCAGCATTTTGTCCAAAAACGGACATAACTACGTATCACACAGCTTATTTAATAAAAGACATTCTACATAAACGATAGTAAATTGTAAGATAGGGTTATCTCTAGAGGAGGTGACGGGAATTGGCCACCCAGATCGTGCGATTTGACCCCACTTAATTTTTCGTGGAGTTTTCTGAACTGATGCCCTCAAAGTCAAAATAAATTGGGCCGTCCTTAAAATTCAGCTCGAACTATGCGGCAAAGGCATTCAAATTTCGACGCCTCGGATCCATGGCACCGCCCGAAGCCGTGGCGAATATTTTGAACAATGTCATTCCATATACAAAATACGTATAAGCCCTTCAAAAATAATAAGAATTTCGTTAATACCACACACACAGCTTGTTTTATTCCATTCCCTAATTGGTAAACCGTGTTTAATGCTCAAAGTTTGAAGGTACAGTTCGAAGAGAAATTATTTTAAAAAGAATAATTGTAGGTATAGGGATGCCACGAATTTGCACATTGCAGCTTAGATTGTACGTGTAATTACACTACAACCCGCACAATATGAAGCAAATGCATTAGAAACCCTTGAGTACAAAGGACTTCAATGTTAAAAAACTTGATAGTTTAAGATAAAAGTGGTCAAAATGCGCAACCTCTAAATATTATCCAATCTTCTTGAAATTTGGCATACATTTTTTCCATCACTGGGATTCGGGGCGTGAGCAAAGTCAGCTGAAAATCACGTCTTTGCAAAAATTGGGTCGCACGTACTTGACACTGCGGGCTTAAAAAAATTGTATTAAAAGCATAGAAATTATGAAAGAAAAATGTAGAGAAGCATGAAATACGATATTTAAATTGGCTAAAACAACTCCACGTTTTTGAGATATCGAATTTTCAAAAAAAATTAAACTTTTTTTTAAAAATTCAAAAACTTTTTTTTCCAAAATTTTGATATGCAATATTATTTAATCTTATATGAAATTCGTATATAAAAAAAATAATCTAAGCTCGTTTAGCCGATAATGAGAAAATTCAAAAATAAAAAACCTTCTATTACAGGTACTATTAATATTTGCTAAGTGTAAAATTTTATAATTTTACGTAGTAGATCGTACTAATTTTAGCATATGGAAAAAGTTTAATCAAAATCGTAGGAGTCGTTTTTGAGAAAAAAAAAAAATATTTTCCTTTGCGGTTTTTTAACTTTTTTTTGGAACCGTTATTTTTTATAAATGTAAAATTTTTTCTAAAAATACCTAAGAAAGTACTAAAAAACAAGTATCGAGTTTCGAAATCATGTATTTAATTTTCAAAAAAAAAATTTGAAACATTTTTTTTAAATCCAAAAAACATTTTTTTTAATAGAATTTTAAATTTTGGTACACAAAACTACATATTTATATTTTGTATACAAAAATAATTGAAAGCTGTCATACCGTTTTAAAGAAAATGAAACATTAAAAAAATGGTTCTTTGGGAGGTACCATTTTTGAAAAATGATTTTCAGCCCAAAGAAAGCCTTTACTAAAAGTAATATTTTTTTTAAGAAAAGTTGTGGATCCGTTTTTGAGAAACATACGATTATGTTATCATACGATTATGACAGATAGATAGAATTGTAGTACCTCGTGGCATAATGGTTACTGCCTTGGACTGTCATGCCGAAGATGTGGGTTCGATTCCCAGCTGTGCCACCTAAAAACAGAAATGTTTTATCCGAGGTACTGCCTCCTTCGAGGAACTGAAAAATCCTCCAAGAGTATACATACTTGTCATGAATAAGTGCTTCTCATTTCGGACTCAGCAAAAAACTGTAGGTCCCCTCCATTCCTGTCAACAACACGCACACATGAATGGTTGAGAGTTGTTAGTCACTAGCCCGTGGTTCTCCATGAGCTGTTGTGCCCAAAGTATTTTTTTTTATTTTACAGATAGAATTTTGATAACCATTTTTTTCGTCTTCCCGTAATGACAAGTCTAATCCAAATCTCGAGTTAAATTTCTTACGAATGCATAACTTTCCATAAAGTACCTACATATATGTATATAGCAAGTAAAAAAAAATATCATTTGCTCTTAAAAAATATTTAGAAAAGTTGTCATTGGTGTGTATATTTATTAAATAAATCATTAGATCCACTCCTCAAGAAGTGGTGAATAGCTACGAAACGTTGGAAAAAAAACATAGAATAAACTTTTTTATTTGCATTTAAATATAAATAGACCAAACAAGCCCACCTATACAATTAAAAAACGAATATCGTTGTTTTACGATTCGTATTTGACGAATACGCGCTTCTTCATTCGTTTCTCGTAATCGCAATTTTAGGAATACTCGGTATTAT
This sequence comes from Dasysyrphus tricinctus, assembly GCA_963921185.1. Lineage (NCBI taxonomy): Eukaryota > Metazoa > Arthropoda > Insecta > Diptera > Syrphidae > Dasysyrphus > Dasysyrphus tricinctus. The sequence continues at coordinate 146,506,427 of OY992531.1, read as the reverse complement.
AAACGATTATCATTTTTCATTAAAGCCCCTGTATTTTACATATCAAACCTGTTATTTGGACCAATTCAAGAGCGGCGGGGGTTGGACTAACTTTTGCCTAGTTTGGAAATTCGCGGACTAACCGCACTGGAAAAAAGTATTTTCGTTTTATATCTCTACTATTTTTGAGGGTAAAAAATAATTTTGATACAGAAACACAAGTAAAATCTCGCAGATTCCGAAAATCGGCATGATTTACTAACATATCGTCACCTCAATACAAGAACTAGGCACATGTACCTACCTCGATTTTTTGTTTAAATATCTCGATAAAGAAGTTTTTTGTGGGTAGTATAATTTTCTAGATAACCAAATATTGTCTCTCAGGTAGCTAGGTACATACCTATCCAAGAACTTTGCTATCCCCAAAATTAAAAACTAAAGTTATTTATATTTTGCAATAAGGATTCGATATATTAACCAAAAAATTGTATGTCTATCTATTTTTGTATTTAATTTGTTTTCTCGTCAACAGATGATGAAAATCTTAAAACTGATGAAATTAGCTTACAAGATATCTTGAAATCCGATGAAGATGATGCTGGTGACAGCAAAGATACCGGTACAGAAGAAGATTTTGAAAATGAATTAGAAATCGTTGAACATCCAGAAGACGATGAAGATAATGAAAACGATTACGAAGAAGATCATGATGATTATGCAAATGATTTTGGGGACGATTCTGAAAATGAAGAAGAGTATAAAGAAGAAGAAAATAAAAAACAGATAAAACAACAAAACGAAAAATTTACTTTACAAAATCCACAAAGTAAAACTATAACCATTGTACGCAAAGATATCAAAAAGCCCACCGCAGCTGCGTCGACATACAAGAACTATTCAACACAACCAACTATTTTAAACAATATGATGCAAAATAAGGTTGTAGCATCTTCTTCTGGTTTTATAAGGATAGCTCCGAGATCAACGGCAACAACAACCTCTCCTTCATCGCCAATGACGACCGTTGCCAAAAATGCGAATGGTAAAATAATATACTTACAGCGACCGGGAGGTAAAACTGTTCCAGTTCGGGTTCCAACATCAATTACACCGAACGCAACTGCAAATAGTCAAAGCAAGCAAACAGTTGCCATACATGTGATGCGCACCCCGGAAGGCAATTTTGTTCCTTACAAATCAAACAAAGACGTTAACATTTCCAACTCAATGACAGGAAGCAATAAATTGATTACAAGCCCTGGAGGAGGAAAAGTACTCATGAAAGCTCCAATAAAAGCTGTTCCTAATTCGGCTGCGCAATCCAGCTCAAGAGCAATGGGATCAACTATTATATCGTCTGTTGAATCAAAACCGAAAGTGCGGCAAGTAATAACTACAAGGCAAGTTATAACTAATCCAAATAATGGAGGTGGTAAAGTTATGATGCAAGGTACATCAGGAAACTCTCGACAAGTCATGGTGTCCGGAAATATGATAAAATTGTCACCAAACACTTCAAGTGGACAATTGCAAGCTGTTCAAATACCTGGAAAGCCAGGTTTTCAGTACGTTCGCGTGTTAAACAGCACACAGGGTGGAATGTCACAGCATAAAGTTGCCTCGTCTGATTCATCGACTACGCACAAGTACACAGTGGTAAACCAGCCTAACAAGCAATCAATCGTTGTTAAATCTCCCTTGACTGACAAAGATCGGGTAAGTTTTGCTTTACAGTTATAATAAAGTATATAATTTATTTTATTTATAATTTTCAGCACATAAAAATGACAACAGTCCCGACTTTTCGTAAAATAAACGACGTAATAGTGCGAACAAACGAAAGCAGTGGACAAAGTTTAATGAGACCTCAGAAGATTTCTCAAATCAATTCGCAAATTGGAAGATTTTCTGGAACTTCGAACAATAAGAGTCAAAGTAAAACCGATGCACCATCAAATAAATGCTTTGTTGTATCCAAATCATCTTTGATTCGCAATTCAGTGACTAGTCAAAATCAGAAAATAATGCAACAACGTCATTCGATAATCGAATCCCGCTCAGATAAAACATCATCTGTTGCAGCTAGATCAAACACTTCACCGCCACCCGCAAAAAAGCTTTTTAGCATCCTCCGCCCAACAGTAACTGAACCACAAAAAGTTAAATTTGAAGCAAAGGCGGAGCCTTTACCTTCAAAGCAGAAGGCTGAGCCTTTTATTTCAAAATATAGTAAGCAAACAACATCTAATACTACTGTTACCAAAGCAGCAGCTAAATTATCACTCACAGGAACATCCCCACCACCATCGGATGATTCTAGCAACGTGACCATTCGACGAAAACACTGCAACTGCACCAAATCACAGTGTTTGAAGTTGTATTGCGATTGTTTTGCCAATGGAGAATTCTGTCAGGATTGCAACTGTAAGGATTGTTTGAACAACTTAGAAAATGAAGACGAACGGCAGAAGGCAATACGAATTTGTCTCGAAAGAAATCCAAATTCTTTCAAGTAAGTTTTTATTTTAAGTGTATTTGCGGATAGTGTATATTTTTTATTTTATTTAGGGGCCAAAGACAATTTTGTGAAGATTGTATGTCTGTTCGCTTACCTCCCAAAACTACGAACTTCTACGAACTTAGCCCAAAGTTCTTCAAAGCTCATATGAAAAAAATAAAATTCGTAGAAATTCGTAGTTTTGGGAAGTACGTGAACAGACCTTGTATGTGTGAATATATTCAAATGTTTCCGGCTTGCTAACTGACATATTTTTCCTTTTCGCTATAAACGACCATAAAAAAATTCAATTTTATCAATTTTATACTGTTTCAACTTTTCCTGATCGCTATAACTGGGCCCTAAATCACTAAATATTGCCGACAAATAACTAGGGACGGTTTTCTGTAGACATTTTTTTTGTTGAAACGGACTCCCATTTTGGTTTTGTTTTTTATTATTTGCGTGTTAGTTTTCATTTCAACAACTGTTTGAAAACCCCAAACTCAAACAAAAGCTATGCACAGACGGTCGTCAGATCTATAAATATTTTCGGATCTGTCAGAGAAAAATTGTCCCAAAAGTCCAACAACGGTCTGAACTTCGCATCCTAAAATGTTTAGGATAGCTTAGGATCTGTTTTTTGCCAACAGCTGCGATATCACAAGGGATTACAACAACACAAACCTATCCAGGCTCATTTGAAAATTGTCAGATGTGCTATGCAATGACATCTGACAATTTTTAATTAGCAGAAATTTGATTGGCCTTTTCCATTGGCAATCCAGAAGCGTTCGGAATGCGTGTAAACCCTTCTGAAAGTGTTCTATTGGCATTCAGAATGAAAGTTTTTCTCCTGAAAAGAACAGAAAACGATTCTGGATTTCATTTCAGAATCGAAACCAGAACTACTCACACATTCAAACACATACATACATAGTTGTCAAAGTGTTGTCAAATATCGCAAAAAGTAAATTTTTAGTTAAAAATAAGTAAATTTCACACATTTTACTGTTTCTAAGAACAATCATTTTCCGTTAAGAATATTATTTTCCCATTTTCTTTATTGAAAATTATCATACTCGTTCATATGTGTTCGCCAAGTTTCCAAATGTGAAGAACTATTTCGGTTTGTTTTATTGGCGTTCCGGATCGGAGAGTTATACACGTAAAACAAAAACAAAATAATTTTCAAAATTGTTTTTGAAACACGCGTGTTAAAAGTTAATCCAGATCCAGATCCCGATGATAAAAAACACGCCTATTATCGAATTGTTCACAATCACTACGCAGAACTTGCGACGACGGCGGGACCCCCAATCCTTTGCCCAAGGTTAGGATAGGTTAGGTTATATACATCGTTATCGTCATCGGTTAGGTTATATTTATCGTTTTTAAATAGCAGACACCCCCCAAATCAAAAATGTATGCCCAAAAAAAATACGTGGCTCTAAGCCCATACATTTCCCATACAAATTTGTATGGGATTTTCGCTCTTCTTTGGAATTGATCTCATTTTTGTAATATGTAATAGTTTAATTTAATTATCCCTCAGATCTGATGCGAATTAGATTATCATAATAAATTAAACAGGATCCCAGTGCGACAAGAGTGTTATATACCTATCCGATCCCCGTTTATCCTTTTGTTTCTGTATTTTCTCCCTATCTTCAACACAAAAAGCCATCTACCTGTGAGAGAAAAAACTCATTTTTACAAGAAAGTACAAAGGGTGTATGGTCAGAATTAATTTGCAAATCGAAATCTAAAAGCGAGGTCGGATTTTGTGTTGTTTTTGTAATACATGTATGCATATACAATCCAGATCAGATCTGGGGGAAAATATAAAGCTAATCACCCAAATTACGAATGATGAATGAATACTTCGGATTCTGTAATTGGGGTGAATATATTTTTATTTTTATTGATTTTACCGTCGATAGTGAGTTAGGAAATTTTTTCCAGGTTTTGCGACATTTTTTTATCTGATTTGATCGATTTGTAGTAAAGAAATTTGTGCAAGTAATGAATGATATAAAACATTGGAAATATTTTTGCTTAAATATTCAATTTTGTGCTAGAATGAAGTTAAATGAAATTTAATTTGAAAAATGTATGCATTTTCGAAGTGCTGATAAAAGTTCTTTTCAATGATGAAATCACAATTTCTTCTTGATTTTTAATTCCAAATTTATTTCGACTTTTTTTCACCCAATTTGTTTGACAGATCAGCCATATGTTTAGCTTTTGTCGTTCCTAAATGAAAAGTAACTCAAAGTAACTTTTTTAAATATGACATAATAACACTTCTTTTTGACACATTAACCACAGCCAACTAGAGAAACATAAAAGAATGCGCCACTTGGCAAATCATGTTATGACATTTTAAGCCAAGAAATTGCAAATAACACTTAATATCACAAACCAAAACTGCCACCCGCGATTACAGAGATTAACTTCAAAAGCAGCATATGGATACTAAATAATGAAATAAAAATTAAATTTCTAGAAAAAAAGCAACAAAATCTTCACCTGGCAAAATGTATGTCAAATATCTCTGTCAAGATATGATTGCATCTTGACATCCAATCAAGATATGAAACGGAGTGATTCCATTAGATATTTAATGTCAAGACGAACATTCTGAGAGAAATTATCTACTGTGGAGTCGGGGTGTAAGGAATTCCCTCCACTTAGCAAATACCAAAACCATTAGGTATAACATGAAAACTACCTTACCTATTCGAGTTTACAGAGTTCTACTTACCTACAACAAACAAAATGGTTCCAAACGGAACCGTGAGCCCATATCCGTTACAACCGATTTTCAATTTTACCCATACCGAGCGCTAAGATGTTTACACATCAATAAAACGTGATAAGAGCGAAAATCCCATACAAATTTGTATGGGAAATGTATGGGCTTAGAGCCACGTGTAAATGACATCGGACAAAATTTTTGTTGGCAAAATATTTTTTTTTTGGGCATAAACTTTTGATTTCGGGGTGTCTGCTATTTAAAAACGATTTTGGGAAATTACGGACACCCTAATATACATATACGTAACGAAAATAGTCGCAATTTGTTTATTTTGTTTCATTTTTGTTTAAGTTCTTTTTAAGTTCACACTTATCAATTCACTGACATAAAAAAAAATCAATTTTTCTGACAACGCTTGATGACGTTTCTGAGAATTAATTGTCAGCAAAAAATCTACCAACCGTGTGAACTGTCAATTTTCAACTTGAAAACATAGTCAGGCAACCCATTTGACAATGGGCACGTTCCGCTGGTTATTCTCAGTTATCCGGATAGCTTTGTGTTGTTGTAATCCCTTGTTAAAAAACAGCTGATAACAGCTAACGCAACAACAACTCAAGTTATCTCAACATTTTTGGGACACCTAGATAGCATATAGCGAATAAACATTGGAACGCGAGGAATGCAATTGTAAGACTTTGGGATAAAACCTCCCAACCGTGTGAACTGGCAATTTAGCATTGTCAGATATTTGCAGTTGTCAGAGCATTGTCAGACTTGACAATATATGCAGACCTGACAACCGTCTCTTCTGTTTAATCACAAAGACCCCAGTTGCAAGACTTTAATTTTTTTAATAGCATTTAATGAAGCTTTCGAAACCTACATATGTATACCTCTTTTTTTTTTTTTTTTATTACATGATCTGATTCGGATCAATTTTTAACACGTGATTACAAAAACAACATGGGATCCTGCTTTTTAGCTGGATCTATTTCAATTATCCAAAAACTACTATTGTGAATGTTTCTCAATAGGCGTTTCCCCTAAAAGGGGTTTTTCTTTTTTAATTCAGAGCAGAGCCTGAACTGTCAAACAAAAAGTTGTGTTTCTTTTTTAGATCTGAGCGTTCAGAGCTAAAAATTTGTATTTCTTTTTTCGTTCTGAGTGTGTTTCGAGTTTGTTCAGAGCGCGCTCTATGAGCTCAGAATAAAATAACTGAGGACTGAGCAGACAGAGTTCAATGCTGAACACATAGCATTTGACAGCTAGTGTTCAGGTGTGTTTCAAAAATGGTTCAGGGTGCTCAGAGCAAACTTGTTCAGATGATGTTCAGAGCATGCTCGACATGCTCGGACTCTGTTCAGAGCTCATTTCTGAATTAAAAAAGAAAAACGTTTTTTTTTAATTCAGAAAAGAGCTCTGAACAGAGTCCGAGCATGTCAAGCATGCTCTGAACATCATCTGAGCAAGTTTGTTCTGACCACCCTGAACCGTTTTTGAAACACACCTGAGCACTAGCTGTCAAATGCTATGTGTTCAGCATTGAACTCAGTCTGCTCAGTCATTTTATTCTGAGCTCATGGAGCGCGCTCTGAACAAACTCTGTTCAGAGCTCATTTCTGAATTAAAAAAGAAAAACGCCTTTTTGTAATTCAGAAAAGAGCTCTGAACAGAGTCCGAGCATGTCAAGCATGTTCTGAACATCATCTGAGCAAGTTTGTTCTGACCACCCTGAACCGTTTTTGAAACACACCTGAGCACTAGCTGTCAAATGCTATGTGTTCAGCATTGAACTCAGTCTGCTCAGTCATTTTATTCTGAGCTCATGGAGCGCGCTCTGAACAAACTCAGAACACTCTCAGAACGAACAAAGAAATTCAAATTTTTAGCTCTGAACGCCCAGAGTTAAAAAAGAAACACAACTTTTTGTTTCACAGTTCAGGCTCTGCTCTGAATTTAAAAAAAATAGTGCCAAGAAAAGAGGCAACAGACACGTGAAAAATAAAAAAAACAAGGCGAAAAGAGACGGGAATATAACTAAAATCCTGTCTGTTTTATTTATCGTGATCTGATCCGGAACAGATCATGAGGATTCAGAAATCTGAATATGTATTCAGTACTGAAACTGAGACATTGAATGTACCCATTAGGCGTTTTTCTTTTTTAGTTCAGAGCAGAGCCTGAACTGTCAAACAAAAAATTGTGTTTCTTTTTTAGCTCTGAGTGCTCAGAGCTACAAATTTGTATTTCTTTTTTTGTTCTGAGCGTGTTCTGAGCTTGTTCAGAGCGCTCTCTATGAGCTCAGAATAAAATGGCTGAGCAGATAGAGTTCAATGCTGAACACATTGCATTTGACAGCTTTTGTCCAGGTGTGTTTCAAAAATAGTTCAGAGCGCTCAGAGCACACTTGTTCAGATGAAGTTCAGAACATGCTCAACATGCTCGGACTCTGTTCAGAGCTCTATTCTGCATTAAAAAAGAAAAACGCCTATTGTCAATTTGACAAGGTCTCTGAGAATTAATTTGTTTCTTTTTTGTTCATTATCTGACAATCGGTTTTTGACAACATGCGCAATTACCTTTAATATGTGTACTGAGCATGAAAATGAGATCTCAGAGCCCTTAGCAATTTCAGTCTCGTGAACAGATTTCCGCAGCAAAATTTCTCAGTTTTGATTCAAAATTGTTTTTTATGACCTTTAGTCCTACAAATTGGCGTTTCGTCCGGCTTACTCACTTGAACTCAACCTTTATCAATTTTGCTTTCAAATTACTGAGGAACAAATATTAGATCTGATTTTTAATTTTATGCAAGGGTACATTTTTTTTACACCAGATTTACATGGTGAAATGATGAAATGCCACGGTAGTGATACGGTTGTCCTTGCCACGGTAGTGAGATTTTCATACTTAAATCCAATTTGCCAAAAATCTACTATAGACAAAATATTTTCCGAACAAATTTAAGATAAGTTCAGCAAACTCTATTCAAAAATGGTTCGATCCATGAATAAAGGTATATGGTGTTCGAAAGAACGCATATCACCATAGTGACCATTTTTCGCGCCAAACTGATGTAAAATTCTTGAAGCTCGATATCATACAAACAAATTTGGAGAGAGAGTCGTTTGTTTATCATGTAAATATACGGTGACGTATGCTGATCAGAATCGATGCATGTATATTACAATCCACCTTATAAAACAGCTGTACGAACACGAAAATAAAAGCAAATTATTTTATTTTATTTTCATCTGTAAATGAGTTATAACTAATTAATATAGGAATTTTAAAGCTGCAGTTATATATTTGACGTTAATATAAATCAAGTCAATTTTTGTTTTTTAATTAAAGTCGAGTCCTAACGAAGTAATTGGTAACCTCAGGGTGGGGACATGCCACGGTAAAGCAGTGACATTTGGGGTATACAATAGTTTTTTAAAAATATATATGTAGACGTGATCGAACACATGATCTACTTGCTAATACAGTTGTAAAAAGTAGAAAAAATACTTAGTAAATAGTTTGCTGAGAATCACTCGAATTCGGAAAAATATGTAGGTATAGGTAGTTGAAATTCTTCTCACTTGTTTAACATGTTTTTATATTCGTGAGATAGTATGGAAGGGCTATAAGCTCGTCAAATTTCAGGTGGTTTCAAAGTCATTTAGGTAATCGAAACATAATAAAACAACAACACCAAAACTGAAATTATAATTTATTCACTGTAAAAAGTAGATTCCAAATTATAAATTCAAATTTATTTTGTCGTAGCATACTTTTTTCCTCTGAGTAGTGTTTCTCCTTTTCACTAAAGGATATATATTTAAAAAAAAATTAATCGCAGAAGGCGAATGATTAAAAAAAATCTTATATATTTTTTTCAAATAATTTTAAACTTCAGACCGAAAATCACAGCTGCAGCGAACGAAAGTGACCAACGTTTGCACAACAAAGGCTGTAATTGCAAGAGGTCGGGCTGCTTGAAGAACTACTGCGAATGTTACGAAGCAAAAATACCATGTTCATCTAATTGCAAATGTGTCGGTAAGTATTGTATTACATTATGTACAGTCAATCAAGCTCATATTCGTACAGTAGGTCTGAAATTATCTTAACACTCTTTTTAACCAAAACAGTGGTATTTTCCAATTAAATTTGAATCACATATTATTCTTTTACATTTCCTATATATAATCATTTTATTTAAAATCAGATATTGAATGTGTTACCAACAAAATGGTTCATTTGAAAATAGTGTTATCAAAAATCATATCAAATTCATATTCGTACAGTGTTTTTTGTACGCGAAATCAATTTCAAGGAACCGTTAATCGAAATGTCAGATGCATATTTGTGGTTTAAGCAATTTCTTTTTTCTGTAGTGCATTAAGGATTATAAAAAAAGAACTAAAAGATAACAAAATGGGAAGTAATCTGTGCGATACATCGTTCAGCCGCGAAAAAGGTTATCAAGTACCATAACGTTGGTAAATGCCTAAGACAAGGTTCAGACCTAGTTGGCAAACCATGATCTACTATCCAATCAGTTGTTAAAAGGCATAAAATTGAAAATCAAATTGAAAATAAGTGGGGAAACACCACCCGCGAAGTATTCAACACTCTTGATAAACATGTCATCATGCGTAAAGCAAAGAAAATCCCCGAACTAATGAGCCGAGACTTGCCGAAAAGTTGTGTCATGAACTTAACAAGCCGTTTCGCATAGAAACGCTGAGAAACTACATACGAGAGCATATGGTTTTAACAGTGGAGTTGCACGGAGAAAATCTTTCATAAGTGCTGTTAATAGAGTTAAACGCCTTAACTCTTTAAAAGAGCATCATTCCAATGATTTTGACTTTTGAAAACAGTAATTTTGATTCACCTGTATAGATTTCTTTTTTCTCTTTTTTCCAAAAGTCAAAATCCGTGGACTGATGCTCTTTCGCAAAGTTAAGGCGTTTAACTCTGTTAACAGCACTTATGAACGATTTTTTTTGGGCAACTCCACTATTAAAACCATATGCTCTAGAAGGCATTTTTTCAGAGTTTCGATGCGAAACGTCTTGTTAAGTTCTTGGCACAACTTTTCTGTAAGTTTTGGTTCATTAGTTCGGGGATTTTCTTTGTTTTACGCATGATGACATGTTTATCAAGAGTGTTGAACATTTCGCGGGTGGTGTTTCCCCACTTATTTTCAATTCGATTTTCAATTTTAAACCTTGTAACAACTAATTGGATAGTAGATCTTGGTTTGCCAACTAGGTCTGAACATTGTCTTAGGCATTTACTATCGTTATGGTACTTGATAACCATTTTTCGCGGCTGAAAGATGTATCGCACAGATTTCTTCCCATTTTATCTTTTAATTCTTTTTTTATAATCCTTAATGCACTACAGAAAAAAGAAATTGCTTAAACCACAAATATGTCTTTATTGATATTTCGATTAACGGTTCCTTGAAATTGATTTCGCGTATAAAAAACACTGTACGAATATGAATTTGATATGATTTTCGATAACACTATTTTCAAATGAACCATTTTGTTGGTAAGACATTCAATATCTGATTTTAAATAAAATGATTATATCTAGGAAATGTAAAAGAATAATATGTGATTCAAATTTAATTGGAAAATACCACTGTTTTGGTTAAAAAGAGTGTTAAGATAATTTCAGACCTACTGTACGAATATGAGCTTGATTGACTGTATATAATTAATACACATAAACATACATATTATGTAATAAATAATGTGCATTATTTCTTTTTTTCAGGCTGTCGTAACGTAGATGATCACCCTGATCTTGACATGGATACAAAGAAATGTCCAATTCCCACAAATAATTCGAGCAATAGAGGAAAAAGAACCTATGAAATGATAACACCAAAAGTTCAGAGTACAACGCTGCCAACAACGACTGTGACAGCGTCAACGGTTGCGCCTAGCGGTCCCACAGTAGAGAAACAACCATGTAATTTCATCACCCAAGAAGTTGTTGATGCCACAATCCAGTGTTTAATAGCCCAGGCGGATGAATGCGAAAAAGGTGAACTTTCTCCTTATCAAACGGAAAAAATGGTCATGGAGGAATTGGGCAGGTGTCTTGTGGAAATAATTGACTTTTCGATTCGTAATACTGACTAAAATTAATAATATTCCCAAAAACGAAAACTTAGTATGTTAAAAAATAATATATATGTATGTAATATGTATAACAATAGTAGTTTAACAATTTAACTTTGCAATTTATATTAATGTATAAAGCTTCCGATATCTAGTTAGTTTTAATTCAAAATAATGGATGTGTAGCTCCAATTTTAGTTTATAGTGATTCGTGTTTTTATTTTTATTTACTTAGGGCTTGTTTCACATTCTCTGATTAAAGTTTCAATTAAGCTACTTTGAACTTATTCATCAGTTAAGAACCTCATTTACGTTTCACAATATCTGAATACGTCTAACTAGCAATTAAAGTTCTGAGTATTTTAATAGCCAGATGAAGTATTGATTAGCAAATTTAACTGGTGATTAAAACATTCAAAGCTGTAGGTGCAAAACAGACAAACGGATTAATTTAATGGTTACTGAATGTGTTTGAGAAATAAGAGGGCGAATTTGATAAATAAATGTTTGCATGGTGTGATGCAATTTTAGAATTTAAAGTATAGGGATACAAATGGCTTAGTATTCTTGCAACAAGGTGCAATGATTTTTCGTGCAGTTACTTTTACTATTAGGTACCTCAAATTTTGACTTCCAGAGTACCTACAAATAAAGAGAAAGTCTGAGTTCCACTTATGTAACTGCCCAAAAAATCTAAAAATCGCGGTGGCTTGAGAGCTACTTTAAAGTCTTTCATATGAATTCCTATACACACTCTGAGAGCATCGAGACCTGTGGTTTTAAATATTTTGTATGTATATTAAAAGTGATTTCCCAAAGCCTTGAAACGTAAAAAAAAAAAAAAAAAACTCATTTTCGGGGACGTTTGTTGGTGGTCTTGGGACATCTTAGGCATCCTAATGAACTTAAAGTGGTTACTTTACCCTCCATGAAGCAATTTTTTTTAGAAAAATTGTTATTTCCATGCACTTTTTCTCAGTATGGTAACACTTCATGCAGTAGACGAAAGTATTCGTTTTATATAATCTTCACAAAAAGCCTTCTGTTGCAATCTGTTTCGAAGTCTCGGTCTAATTTTGATGTTTATTAATTATTTTTTTTGAATATTTTCATTCTGTCAGAAATATTTTGTCTGGAAAACTGGAATAACTTACGAATAACTAATTGACACATAATTTTGATACTTCGATCATTGTGAAACACAAAGTTCGTTAATGGGAGGATTTAATTTGAGAATAATTTAATTGTCGAGTAACAAATCAGAGCTTTACTCAGACATTGTGAAACAAACCCTTATTCTTTTCAAAAGAAATCAAATAATTATGTTTGAAATAACAATACAATAAATTTGTTTCTATGTAGGATGATAGTTTGTAACTTTGCGTGGATTTTACATTAATATTAAAGAATTAAGATAGAATATGAACGTCGTTATGAGTTTTATTTACTCAACTACAATTGGATCGGTGAGTGAAAGAACAGTAAAAGCGCCAAAAAATTATGAGTTGAAATTGATTTACTTACGTAAACATTTAAATCAGCAACTAAAACTTATGTCGTTTTTCATTCACCCTTATTACGATAGTCGTTTTACTAAAACGCCATAAAAACGACTAGGCTCCAGAAATGACAATTGGCGTTTGAATGAAACCAAAAGAAGAACTCTCCGATCCGGAAGATCAATAAAACAAACAGGCACATGCTGTTTGATTCTGAAGTTTTCATATCCTTGTATTTGTGAAACTTCACATGCGGATGCCGAAATAGTTCTTCACATTGAAATTTGGCGGACACAAATATGAACGAGTATGACAATTTTCAATAAAGAAAATGGGAAAATAATATTCTAAACGGAAAATAATTGTTCTTAAAAACAGTAAAATGTGTGAAATTTACTTATTTTTAGCTAAAAATGTACTTTTTGCAATATTTGACAAGTATGTGTTTGAATGTGTGAGTAGTTCTGGTTTCGATTCTGAAATGAAATCCAGAATCGTTTTCTGTTCTTTTCAGGAGAAGAACTGTCATTCTGATTGCCAATAGAACACTTTCAGAAGGGCTTACACGCATTCCGAACGCTTCTGGATTGCCAATCGAAAAGGCCATAAGTGTTCTCTCCGCTTTTCACTATTCTCAACATTTTAAGTGTAGTCGTTTTACTGAAACGCCAAATGTCGCTTCTAGAGCCGTGTCGTTTTTCTGGCGTTTTAAGTAAAACGACTATCGTTTTTTTGGGGAAAAGCACTTTTTCCATGTTTTCATGTTTTATTAAAAGAAAAAAGATGAGATCTTTCTAGTTTGAGAGATTTGATCTGCATGCACCCATACATGCAAACATTCTCTTGTCAAACAGCAAATTAAAATATGGATATTTGGATAAAAAGATCGAGAACCTTTGGACTGTGCGGACCCCATTTCCCTGCAATTAAACTCCAATTATAAAAAAAATATTTGTTTTTATTTCGATCCCTTTAAAGGTACTCTTTTTTAAGAAATAAATTCGTGATTCATTAAATAAAATAGTGTTCCGCAAATCTCATAGTAATTTGACGGTGGATGCCGATAATTTCCACTTCTTTATTTAGGATTTGCTGGACCCCATTGCCAGGCCCGGCCCGAGCTAAATTAGCGCTCTGCGCAAGCTTCATCATTAAAAAAAAAAATAAATAAATCAATTTGGTGACGCAACAGCTCGGAGAGAACCAGGGCCTAGTGACATGCAACTCTCAACCATTCCTGTGTGCGTATTGTTGGCAGAAATGGATGGGACCTAAAATTTTCAGCCGAGTCCAAACGGCTAGATGAGAAGCACTTATTCATGACAAGTATACTAATACTCTTGGAGGATTTGTCAGTTCCTCGCAAGAGGCAAAGATGTATTTCTGTTTTTAGGTGGCTGCGGCTGGGAATCGAACCAAAACTTTCGGCATAATAATCCAACTCACTAACCATTATGCCATGAGGTCCTACTTCATCAATCCTCATTAGCACCCTTCAATAGCGGTTATTGGTGGAAGAATTAATTTTCTCATTACGCATGGTGCAGTCTCTAGTACGCGTTTTTTTTAAAGAAGTATCTCCAAGAGACGAACGATATATCCTCAAGAGGCGAACAAAATCGTGCACTTTGCAAAGATTTTGAATAGGAAGCTAGATATCGACTTAATTTTGGAATAGTCGAAATCTGTCTTTAAACCCAGAATAAAAATAGATATCAATAGGCGTGTTTTTTTATCATCGGGATCTGGATCTGGATCTTCTTTTAACACGTGTTACAAAAACAATTTTAGAAAATTTCCCATTATTTTGTTTTTGTATTAGGTGTAAAACTTAATCCAGATCCAGATCCCGATGATAATAAAACACGCCTATTGATATCTATTTTTATTCTGGGTTTAAAGACAGATTTCGACTATTCCAAAATTAAGTCGATATCTAGCTTCCTATTCAAAATCTTTGCAAAGATCTGGATCTTCTTTTAACACGTGTTACAAAAACAATTTTAGAAAATTTCCCATTATTTTGTTTTTGTATTACGTGTAAAACTTAATCCAGATCCAGATCCCGATGATAATAAAACACGCCTAATATTGGTTTGAGCTATAAAAGGGATTGAAAATTAAAAAAAGTATAGGCAGGTAGTGGTATGCCGGATTTACACAATTGGAAAACTGCCAGTATAATGACGAAAGCAACAACAAAAGAATGGACAAATTCATTCTTTTTGTCATTATACTGGCAGCTTTCCATTCGTGTAAATCCGGCAGTAGTGGCTTCCTTAATACTTGTTCAAGGCGCCCATTGGGGTCCGATATGGTGGACCCCAATAGTCCACTCGTTAACCCTGTGATCCCGGCTGCTTTTTACTCTTGACTTACCCCACGTGGCAAGCATACGCTTTCTGCCAAATGCCAACAACACAGCCCTCAAATGAGGCCAGCAACTAGTAAAGGCGATATTAGATTATCATATAAATATGGCAAACTTGCCATATAAATACGGTCCACAAGTGACAATTCAGTGTGATAGATCTATTTTTTTGAAAGAATATGTACCTATTTAGTACCTCTATGGTAGGGTGTCCATAACGTATTTGAAAAAAAAGAGGACATTTTCGAAACTCCAAGCTTCTACTGTTCACCTCACCATCAGAATTTTAGTAAAATGTAGCCAAAATAGACAATAATTTTCTTCCTCATCTGAAGTGTCATATTTTTAAGAGCTTCGAATTTGGTTAAGATACTTATTTTCATATAAAAAGATTTCATAAAACTTTTGACAGCTAAAATCTTTTAAGTTATAGGCAACTATGAGAATCCTATTTTTAAACGATTTCGTTCTTTTGTTCATTGTGATCCCATCAACGAGAAAATACGGTATTTTGTGCAGGAAAACAAAAAAGAACTTTCACATTTTTCAAGATTTGTAGACGACCTAAAAATACTGGGCCCCTTTTGAACCGATATTTTGTTTTTAAAATTGTCATTTTCTTTCAAAAGAAACTTGTTTAAATAGTAAAATTGGTCAAACAAACTTCCTTAGAAATTCGGTAATCAATACTTTTTTTTAAGTCTTCCCCCATACTTATTTCTTTTCTAAATTCTTCCATCGATCCTTAATTGGGAGGTTTTTAGCGGTAATAATGCTTAATTTTATATTTTAGGGAACAATACATCATCAATGAGTAGTGTGTTAAATTAATATTTTGGTCATTTAGGAAAAAGAGATAAAAAAGAGTACATAAGTAAAAAAGAGTAAAATAAAAGAATTTTATGAAAAAAGAAAGAATAAGAAAGATCAGAGTCAAAAAAGAGAACATGTTCTCTTAAAAAGAGATGTTCTGGAAACCCTACTCTATGGTATTGTAATAACTTTCCATATTTGAACTATAACGACTCCGAAATGCAAGCAAACGGACACAATAAAGCTTACGGTCGCAGTGCAAACATACCCTTATTATCAATAATTATAGCAACTCTCAAACGAAGGAAGCGCCATCTGCCGGATTATAGCAGATTTGCCAGCTGTCAAATGAAAGCTTTTGGAAGGGAAATTATTGGGAAATTTCCTCTATGGAAAGCTCTGGAAGCAGAGACGAGAACCTTCCACCACTTTCCAGAGTTTGGAAAACAAGTATAAAAGGCACATGTTTGAACGGCAGCGACACAGTTTGTTTTTAATCGTGAATGAATAAAGTTGGTTGTAATAAAAGTGAAAAGTAAAGTTTGTGAACTAATTCAGTGGTGAATAATAAATCGTTTTGTTTGTAGTAAGAAAAGTAAAGTGTTTTATTTTGCGAAATAAATAAGTGGACGTTTTGAATAAAGTAAATGAGTTTTATTAACGAACCTGAGAAAATATTACATTGGTGTTAGAAGTGGAATAAAACTTAATTTATCTGTGCACTCAGTAAATTTATTGTGTGAAAAGTAAAAAAAAAACAAAAAAAAAAAAAGACAATGGGTAAATCTTTGAATGATTTAAATGTAGTGGAACTCAAGGCAGAACTGAATAAGCGAGATCTTCCTACTGCTGGAACAAAGAATGATCTTATAATTCGTCTGCAAGAAGATTTAAGAAGATGTGGAAAAAACCCGGACACGTTTATATTCGATATTGAAATGGAAGAACAGCAAGAACAAGTAAGTACATCGGGCATGACCAATATGCTTTCTCAGCTGCTCGCAAAATTTGAAGAACAAAAGAATCTTCTAGAACAGCAAAGCCAAGAACAACGTAATGAACAAAAGAATCTTCTCGAACGTTTCGAACAACAAAGTCAAGAGCAGAAGAATCTTCTAGAACAGCAAAGCCAAGAACAACGTAATGAACAAAAGAATCTTCTCGAACGTTTCGAACAACAAAGTCAAGAGCAGAAGAATCTTCTAGAACAACAAAGCCAAGAACAAAAGTGTCTACTGGAAAAACAGACAAATATGCTAGAATGTAAGTTAGATGCCTTTGACAATAGAATTATTGCCCTTGACGAGCGTGTCGATAAACAATTTTCTTCTATCGATAAACAATTGTTAACTGTCGATCAACAATTGTCTAATGTCGATAAGCAATTGTCGACAGTAGAATCAAAGTTCGAAAAAGTGGAAGATAAAATCGAATCCATTACTAAGGAATTGGACAAAGTAAGAAAAATGAAGGTTCGAGAAAGTTCTGGTGACTGTCCTAGGAGAAAGGAGATGCATCCCCCAACCTTCGATGGACAAACTTCTTGGTCAATCTACAAGAAGCAGTTTGAAGCAGCCGCAGCAACAAATGGCTGGGATGAGGAGGACAAATACATAGCTCTGACGCTTGCCCTCAGAGGAACTGCTGCTGAACTGCTGCAAACCATACCAGCAGATAAGAGTGGCAACTTCAGTGCTCTTGTTCAGGCCATTGACAAACGCTTTGGAGATGGCCATATGCAAGAAGTCTTCCGTGTTCAACTCAATACTAGAATCCAAAAGAGGGGAGAAACTCTGCAACAGCTTCAAGCAGACATCGAACGATTGGCATATCTGGCATATCCAGCTGCAGGAGATGAAATCATCAACCAATTCGCAACAGAAGCCTTTGTCCGTGCTGTATCTGACATCAACCTTCAGCGAGCAATTCGAACGGCTGGAAAACGCACACTCCCTGAAGCATTGGCGTTCGCCCTGACTATGGAAGCAGCAGAACAGGCTTCTCAAGGAGTTCATCGGGTAAGAGAACTAGAAATTGAGGAGTGTTCTTGCCAGAGAACTGCATTCCAAAGGAACCAGCGAGATGGGCCTGCTCGATGCTGGAACTGTAACAAGACCGGACATCTTCAACGCCAGTGCAGATTGCCACCTACAAGACCTGCATGTCAACATTGCGGAAGCAGAAACAGCAACAATAACAGTAAGTACTCCAAATTGGCCTGCTTTTCACCCGGGAAACGCATAAGCACCAACTCAGAAGAGCAGAAGATGTTTTCTGGTATAGATGAACCTAGAATCATCACCGTCCAGGTCTCGCAGACTAAACGAAATAACAAAAGTCTGACTGTGGAGGCAACATTAAACGGTAAGAAACAAGTGGCTACGATTGACACTGGTGCCACTGCCTCCATTGTTCGAAGAGACTTGGTGAAGATGACATGGCTGCATAACACCAACGCCTACCGTCTGAAAACTGCAACAGGAGAGGCAGCCAGAGTGTACGGGGAGGTTCGTCTAACGATCCGTTTGGCAGAACTAGAGTTTTCACATCTGTTTCTGGTAGCAGATATATGTGACGAGTGCATCGTTGGAATCGACTTCATGAAAGAGCATGGAGTAATTCTTGATATCGGGAAGCAAGTTCTTAAGTACCAAAATGTGGAAATTCCTATGGTTTATGGCAACGAAAACTCATCAACACTAAGGACCGTCATTAAGGAAGATATTTGCCTGCCACCTTCTTCAGAAGTGTTCGTTTGGACGAAAATAAAGGGTGATTTGGGTAGCCATCGATATCTAATGGTGGAACCAGACTCTGAGCAGTCTTCCCAAAACATCACCCTTGGGAAGACACTTGTGGAACCAAAGAACAACATGGTGCCTGTACGCATACTCAACATCAAACCGTACGAAGTCAAGCTTAGAAAAGGAGAAGTTGTTGGAAGGTGTGAATCCGTATCCGCAATAACTAAAATTATAGAAGCTGACACACACAAATCTGTGGACCCTGGGAAAGTGAACTCTATGAAGGCAAAAATTCTGAAGTCATCCAAATTAAATGAACGTCAGCTAAGTGTTGCTGGAAGCCTCCTTCACGAGTATGCTGATATACTATCGTCACCCAGTGGGCAGTATGGTCGAACAAAACTGGTGCAGCATCGAATCGACACAGGAGACGCGAGACCTATTCGACAACCAGCAAGACGTCTCCCATTAGCCAAACAAACCGAAGTTGCAGAAATGATATCGACAATGAAGAGAGATGGGCTAATCGAAAACTCTAAAAGTCCTTGGGCATCCCCAGTTGTTCTTGTCAAAAAGAAGGACGGAAGTACTCGATTTTGTGTGGACTATCGGAGGCTGAACGATGTGACAAAGAAAGACAGCTACCCTCTGCCAAGAATTAGCGATACTCTGGATGCGATGGAAGGAGCTGAATGGTTCTCAACATTGGACTTAAAGAGTGGCTACTGGCAGGTAGAAATCCATCCAGAAGATCGAGAAAAGACGGCTTTCTCCACAGGAAATGGTCTGTGGCAATTTAAAGTGATGCCTTTCGGACTATGCAACGCTCCGGCAACATTTGAGCGTTTGATGGAGTGCGTTTTACAAGGACTTACTTGGAAATCTTGCCTAGTCTATTTGGACGATGTCATCGTTTATGGTAAGACATTTGATGAGCATTGTGGAAACCTTAAGGCCGTCTTCCAGAGGCTTCGAGAAGCAAACTTGAAATTGAATCCAGACAAGTGCGAATTTTTTAAGTCTGAGGTAAAATACTTGGGACATATCATCTCTTCCCAAGGAGTGAAGACTGATCCTGAAAAAGTTGACACTGTAAAGAATTGGCCAACACCACAGGATAAACATCAACTCCGAAGCTTTCTTGGTCTAGCCACGTACTATCGACGATTTGTGAAGGATTTTGCTGGAATCGCGAAAAGTTTGCACCAGCTAACAGAGAAAGGCAAACCATTCAAATGGTCAAGCGAGTGCGAGAAAAGCTTCCGGGAACTTAAGCAGCGCCTATGCAATACACCAGTTTTGGCCTATCCGACACCAGGGAAACCTTTCATCATTGACGCTGACGCGAGTAACGTGGGAATTGGAGCCGTACTCTCACAAGTTCACGAAGGAGAAGAGAAGGTTGTCGCCTACTACAGCAAGGTACTCTCAAAGCCAGAAAGAAACTACTGTGTGACCAGAAGAGAACTTCTAGCTCTAATATCGGCTACAAAACACTTCCATAAGTACATCTATGGACAGAAGTTCCTTCTTCGAACAGACCATGGCGCACTCAATTGGCTTTTGAACTTCAAAAATCCAGAAGGTCAAGTAGCGAGGTGGATCGAGAGATTGCAGACATACGACTACCAGATCCAACACCGAAGAGGAAGGTTGCACTCAAATGCAGATGCCTTATCTCGGAGACCATGCAAACCGGACTGCAAGCACTGCACACGTCAGGAAGAAAAGGAAGCTGCTGCTATCCAGCGATTAAGAGCTGATCCCATTTACGGTTGGAGTAACGAAGAACTGAGGACTGCCCAACAAGAAGACTCGGATATCGAGCCTATTCTTGCGTGGAAGGAACACCAAGAGAAACCAGAATGGGGTGACATCTCCGATAGAAGTCCAGCTCTTAAAGCGTATTGGGCACAATGGGACTCACTTCATGTACAAGAAGGAGTACTAAGACGAAAGTGGGAATCCACAGACGGCAAATCTTATGTGATGCAGCTAGTCGTACCTCGTTCCAAGGTTAATGATGTTCTTCAAGAGATGCATGAAGGAGCTTCCGGAGGACATTTGGGGGTGAATAAGACACTGGAAAAGGTAAGGCAGCGATTCTACTGGCTACATGCAAGGGAAGACGTCGAAAAATGGTGCCGAAAATGTGATACTTGTGCTGCAAGTAGGGGACCAGGCAGAAAAGTCCAGAGTAGAATGCAGCAGTATAATGTGGGAACGCCTTTTGAGAGGATTGCAATAGACGTTGCAGGCCCTTTTCCAGAAACCGAAAACGGAAACCGATACATCCTGGTAGTAATGGACTACTTCAGCAAGTGGCCTGAGGCATTTGCCATCCCAAACCAGGAAACCAAAACAGTTGTGGATCAGATTGTTTTCAACTGGGTAAGCAGGTTTGGTGTACCTATGGAACTCCATTCAGATCAAGGGAGGAACTTCGAGTCCAAGATCTTTCAGGAGGTTTGTACACTCCTTGGCATTAAGAAGACGAGGACAACACCGCTTCACCCACAATCTGATGGGATGGTTGAACGATTCAACCGAACCCTTAAAGAACACCTTTCCAAAGTTGTAAGCGACAACCAACGAGACTGGGATCGGCATATTCCATTATTCTTGATGGCCTATCGAAGTGCGGTACATAGCTCAACAGGACATACACCATCAGAAGTCCTGCTCGGGAGCTCAATACGACTACCAAGCGAAATCAAATTTGGATGTTATACAAGAGAGCCACAAGGAATAGATGGCTACGTGGACAACCTCAAAGAAAAGCTAGTTGACATTCACGAAAGGACGAGGGCAAATATAAAGCTGTCGAGTGATCGGATGAAAACAAGATACGACGCAAAAGCCACAACGACAGGATTCCAAGTGGGAGACCTTGTGTGGTTTTATAATCCCCACCGTCGGAAGGGACTCTCACCGAAGCTTCAACAAAATTGGGAAGGCCCTTATACTGTCGTAACACGAATAAACGATGTCGTCTACCGCATTCAGAGAGGATTAAGAGGCAAACTAAAAGTAGTTCACAGCGACCGTTTGCATCATTATAATGGTGATGAAAGTGATGGATTTGCTCGGGACGATCAATCCTAAGAGGGGGGCAGTGTAATAACTTTCCATATTTGAACTATAACGACTCCGAAATGCAAGCAAACGGACACAATAAAGCTTACGGTCGCAGTGCAAACATACCCTTATTATCAATAATTATAGCAACTCTCAAACGAAGGAAGCGCCATCTGCCGGATTATAGCAGATTTGCCAGCTGTCAAATGAAAGCTTTTGGAAGGGAAATTATTGGGAAATTTCCTCTATGGAAAGCTCTGGAAGCAGAGACGAGAACCTTCCACCACTTTCCAGAGTTTGGAAAACAAGTATAAAAGGCACATGTTTGAACGGCAGCGACACAGTTTGTTTTTAATCGTGAATGAATAAAGTTGGTTGTAATAAAAGTGAAAAGTAAAGTTTGTGAACTAATTCAGTGGTGAATAATAAATCGTTTTGTTTGTAGTAAGAAAAGTAAAGTGTTTTATTTTGCGAAATAAATAAGTGGACGTTTTGAATAAAGTAAATGAGTTTTATTAACGAACCTGAGAAAATATTACAGTATCATATATACATATTCTTTTATATATACCATATGCCACTTGTGGACCGTATTTATATGGCAAGTTTGCCATATCTGGACTCCGTGTTGAAAATACACCCCTCAAAAAAGCAAACAAGTGGTCCAACTTGGCACACCAATCCGACCAAAGTACAGTCAACGATGATCCCATCGACATTCAAATAAACCTCACAGAAGAAGGACGCCAGCGATGGACCAGATGAGCCAACAATAAAAGGAAGATTTTAGAGACAAATCCGTTAATTTTAACTATAAAATCATAAATCGTGGTAGTTCAAGTAGGATTTTTCTTGATAACAGCGGAGTCCATCGGAATTTAATGGAACTCTTGAGGAAAACCGAAAATGTTGAGGCTTACTCTAAAGGAGGATCGTATTATTATATTTTTAGATTTAAAAATAAGATTTTTTGTATTTAAATAAAAAACATCCGTTTGGTAGAAATAAGTCCAGTAACTATATAGTTATATACATAAGACCTTGCGTCAGGTCCAGTAGTTCTGAGTTTTTGCTGAGTTGCTTATGATGTTGGCCTAGTAATAAATCCGATTTTTCGACCTCAAGCGCCGAACGCAACATTGGTTAAAATCCAAAAAACCTCGAATTTTTCGCGGTTTTTTACTTATTGGCCATTTAACTATTACGCCTTAATTTCCGAATAAAACATTGCTCTACGATTTCAACCTTAGGTTAGGTTGTAAGGGCTGATAATGCGGCAAGCCGCACCATCTCACTCGGATCTCAGTGGATCCATTGTGCTCCCCAGGGTATAGGTGGTTAGTTAGGAGGGATAGGGAGGAAGTTAAGGAGAAGTTTTAGGTTTGGGGGGCCTCCCTGAACCATCCTGAGTTCTGAATGAATTTCAGGATGCTCTTTAGTGGCAAGACAGAGATGTCGCCCAGTTCGTCGAAGAAGTATTCTCCAAGGGCTTCTTTTCTAGTTCTAGCTAGGCTAGGGCATTCGCAAAGGAAGTGGGGGGAGCCCTCCTCTGCCTCTTCATCATGACACCCTCTACATAGGTCCGATGAGCTGATGCCCATTCTGTTCATGTGGGTTCCCATTGAGTTGTGGCCCGTAAGGACGCCAACCATGAGAGATAATTGAGGCCTGCTTAGCTTAAGGGCCGGTGCACACATGCGTTTTTTTTAACGCGCGGTGACGCAGCGGTGCCGCAATTTTTCAATGCACATATGCGGGTTTTTCTCGCAGGATTCAATCTGGAGTTAGCGTTTGGCTTGCAGCAATGGAGGTTAATAAAAAGAAACGAGTAATTTTCGTGTATCGTGTGCATAAGACTATGTTCTTTAAAACTAACGATGTTATTGGGTTCATCCTTTTGTTGATTAAAAATAAAATAAAAAACATGAACCTATGTACATACATAAGTACATATGTCGTTTTTGACTTTACCGTTTTTCTCCTCGAAATCTTCACAAAATAATCGGCAAACACTCATCTACGCGGTTCTTCTTTTGCTGATCATGGTATATGCTTCGGTAGCAACACTCCGTATTTCTGAAAAAAAATGTTCTCATTGATAATAATAATTCTATAGCAAAATCTGCCATGTTTAGCATCTTTCTTTCGAATTTAATTAGCGGCAAAATGACGCAAGTGTGCACTGCTCAATAATAAACAATGTACCGAAAGACGCAATCGCGTGAGTTATGTATCTATATATCTGTATATCTATATATAATATAAATATATATTAATACATTAATGTAATCATAACCTTTCAATTGTAATCAAATATTATTTTCATCGTCATCAAATAATTATTTTCATTTAAATATTTTTCAACTAATGTAAATTAAAACCTTAAATTCAGGTGTGAGATACTCTTTTGGTTTCCGTTCTCACACCTTAAACTCAATATGTATGTATGTATCTATTTTATCCAGGTTATGAAAATAAAACTTTGACACTGTGCATTTGATTATAGAACTTCAAAGAATAAAGTTGTTTTTTTTTAAACTCTTGGAGTTAGGAAAAACGTAAGTGGCGCAGTCGGTAGGATTGCAAAATAAATCCTATTCGTAATCTAAACGTCGTGAATGTTTTAAATATTGGTGCAAATAAACAATTCAATATCAACGGTTTATTGATATAAGTGACAAACAGATACAATAATTAATTCGTATCCTAAACGTCGTGAATGTTTTAAACACCGGTTAAATAAACAATTCAATATCAACGGCTTATTGATATAAGTGACGAAAAGTTACGATATATAATTAATAAAGTGCAAGGAACACAAACAGTAGTTTGGCTGAGTTTCAACTCTTTGGTTCCAGAAACCTACGTGTCATCATTTAAATAGTACGGCAGAATACCGAACTCATCAAACAAGGTCATCATAGAATCCGGGAGAATACTGAATTCATCGACCAATGGCGATATTGTAAGTCAAGTTCGTTAATATTTTTCCTAATTTTTTTTCCCTTCCTAATCATTAAATTTAACTGAACTAATGCCAAATAAATATATTAATAAATTAAGATCTAGACCGTATTATAGAATAAATAGTGATAATATTTTATTAGATGATAGTACTCAAAATAATAGTGAATTGGAGAAGGTAGTTTTAAACGTTGATCCAAGTGAAATAGGTATTACGAGTGAAATAGAGAATCTTTCTGAAGTATTTAATCCTTCGGTTGGTAACAATTTGGAAACCGAAACAAATAATCCTGAACTAATTACTCACATTAACATGGCTAACCCTATTACCGAATTATTCAACTCATTAAGAATACCTGATGCCATCAAAGATCTTCCACGATTTGACGGCAATCCAAGGCTTCTTTACGAGTTTTTGACTAATGTCGAGGAAATTCTGTTGTTAGTAACGACAGTTCCGGATATCAATTATGGAAAATTATTGCTCAGAGCCATACGAAATAAAATAGATGGACCGGCTAACGAAGTCCTCAATATGTATGGAACACCTTTAGAGTGGTCTCAAATTAAGGCTAACCTTATTCTTCACTACGCCGATAAGCGTAATGAAACTTCATTAATCAAAGATCTACATAATTTACGCCAACACAATAAGTCTATAGAACAGTTTTATAGCGAAGTTATAGAAATTTATTCTACAATAAGGAATCACATCCAAATCCATAATAATGATCCTAATGTTGTGAAAGCGAAAGGAGACTTATATAGTGAAATGTGCCTAAACATATTTTTAACTGGATTAAAAGAACCGATAGGTTCTACAATAAGATCCATGAAACCTAATTCCTTAGCAGAAGCGTTTGCTAATTGTATCAAAGAACAAAACATGGCTTATTTTAGATACGAACACAAACCTTTGCCAAAACCATCCATCCATCCATCTTACTTCCCAATAAAAAATATTCCTTTCAAACAAACCACCTCGAACCCCGTACAGCCAATGTTTAATAATCAGAAATTCGCTCAGTCGAGCACGAGACCACCAATTTTCCAACAACAGTACAGATTACAAGAACAGTATCAACCTCAACTACAATACACACCTCAACAACCACAACAATACAGACCCCAACAATTCCAACAATATAGACCTCAACAACAACCTTATTATCAAAAACCAATTAGTACACAATACACAAATAATGTTCACCAACCAAAACCAACGTCCACTAAAACAGAACCAATGGACACACTTTCGGCTCAAACATTAGTAAAGAAATCCCCATCTGGACAAACGAACACTTTTCGGCAAAACGCTCAGTTCCATAATATTGACGAGATAAATAATCAAATAGAAAGTACAGACGATCTAAATAATTATGTCCCAACAGAACCTACAAATCTCGGTGGTTTTCAAAGCTGTTATACGCAGGACTATTATCCACAACTAGACGCATACTATGACAACCCTAATGAAAACCCCTTAAGTAATCCTGATTGTGAAGAGGAAACAAATTTTCAGTATCCTGCCTCAATACACCCATATACTTAGACATTAACAAACACGGACATTCTCTTCCGTACATTCATATATCTTCACCCTTTGGGAAAAACCTGAAATTCTTAATAGACACAGGAGCTTCCGCCTCATTTATAAATCCCGAATACGTTCACCCAGACGATGTAAAAACAACTACACCCACAGTAATTACTACTATCTTAAAAAAACATAGTATAGACAAACAAGTAGAATTTCCTATTTTTATAGAATTTCAACAATCTGGTGAATTTAAATTTCTTATATATAAATTCCATGGCTACTTTGATGGACTTTTAGGACTTGATGCCCTTAATACACTTAAAGCTAAAATTGATTTACCCAATAAAACATTAGTAACAACAAATTCGAAAATTCCACTTTTCTATAAACCCAATTTCATGTCCCAAAAATTTAAAATTCCTGCAAATTCAAGCGTAGTCGTAAAACTTCCTGTAGATAGTCAAACCGGTGACATCCTCGTCCCTTATACCAGAGTTGAACCCAACATAGACATAATTGAAGCTATTTATTCTGCAGAAAATTGGCACTCTGAAATCGAAGTTCAAAATAATTCATCAACAGACCAGATCCTTTTCTTACAACATCCACTGAAAGTACATTCCCTTTCAAATTTTGAAACTAGAGAATTAAATAACTTGGAAATTCAAATCGAAGACCATGACACACAAATTTTTAACGACATTTCTTCCGAAATTCGATCAGATCATTTAAATCCAGAAGAAAGAAAATCCATTTCGAAGCTCTGTCGAAATTACTCCGATATCTTCTATAAAGAAGGGGACAGCTTAACATTTTCAAGCGTCATAAAACATCAAATTAAGACAAAAGACGAGATACCAATTTACACTAAGACCTATAGATATCCGTATGTTCATAAAGCAGAGGTTCAAAGTCAAATTTCAGATATGTTGAATCAAGGTATAATCAGACCAAGTTTCTCTCCATGGAGTTCCCCAGTTTGGGTAGTACCCAAAAAATTAGACTCCACAGGTAAACAAAAATGGAGGATAGTCATCGATTATCGCCGTCTTAACGACAAAACGATAGATGATAAATACCCTCTACCCAACATAAACGAAATTTTAGACAAGTTAGGCAAATGCCATTATTTTACGACTCTCGATTTGGCTAGTGGTTTCCACCAAATCGAGATGAACACCCAAGACATTCAAAAAACGGCTTTTACGGTCGAAAGCGGACACTATGAGTTCGTAAGAATGCCTTTTGGGCTGAAAAACGCCCCATCGACATTCCAACGAGTAATGGACAGTGTTCTCAGGGAGTTTATAGGAAAAAATTGTCTCGTTTATTTAGACGACATTGTCGTTTATTCAACATCCCTTCAAGAGCACATAGAGAGCTTACAAAAAATATTCGACAAGTTAAGAAAAGCAAATCTTAAAATACAGTTGAGTAAATCTGAATTTTTACGCAAGGAAACCGCGTTCCTTGGCCATGTTATTACAAGGGATGGCGTGAAACCAAACCCCGACAAAATAAGAGCTATAAAAGAATTCCCAATACCCAGAACAACAAAGGAAATCAAATCCTTTCTTGGTCTAATGGGCTACTATCGGAAATTTATTCGCGATTTCGCGAAGCTAACCAAACCATTTACTCAATGTCTCAAAAAGGGTGCAGAGATAATTCTCAATGATGAGTATAAAAAAACTTTCGAACTATGTAAAGATATTCTATCCAACGACCCTCTCTTGCAATATCCAGATTTTTCTAAGCCTTTCGTGCTTACTACGGACGCAAGCAATGTTGCGTTGGGCGCCGTCTTATCTCAGGGTCCTATAGGAAGCGATAAGCCCATTTGCTTTGCGAGCAGGACCTTAACGACGTCAGAGCTCAATTACTCGACAATAGAGAAAGAACTTCTCGCTATTGTCTGGGCAACAAATTATTTCCGCCCGTACCTTTTCGGTAATAAGTTTAAAATTGTCACAGACCATAAACCACTCCAGTGGCTCATGAGTCTAAAAGATCCACACTCCAAACTCGTACGTTGGAGATTGAGATTAGAAGAGTATGACTATGAAGTCATATATAAAAAAGGAACTTTAAATTCCAATGCCGATGCTCTCAGTCGCATTAAGTTACCCGATAAAATAGAATTAAATCTGAATGATACAACAGCTGCCACCATACATTCAGCTGAAGAAAATCTAGACGATGGTATCCCTATAGCAGAAAAATCTCTTAATGAATTTAATTCGCAAATAATATTACAGAAATCATCAGATAACCAATCCCAAAATTTATTAAAAATTTTATTTAGAAAAAAGCAAAGGCGAATTTTTAGACGAAAATCATTTTCTGAAAATGATATTATTTCATTTTTCAAAGAATACCTTCCTGCAAATAAACTCGTTGCAATAATGACAGATGACGAAACATTTAAATTGATACAACAGGTCTATTCAAAATTTTTTGCTAGAAGCAAAACTTTCCGGTTATTGAGATGTAAGAAACTTTTGCTTGACATCATCGAAAGTGATGAACAAGACAGAATTATTTCCGATTACCATACCAAATCCAACCATAGAGGTATCACCGAAACATACCAACACCTACAACGAGATTACTATTTTCCTCATATGAAGGATAAAATAATGAAGACAATTAATAATTGTACCACATGCCAGACACAAAAATACGAAAGAAGACCTCCCATAGTTACCTTTGGAAAAACAGAAATACCATTAAAACCACTTGACATAGTACACACAGACGTATATTCCATCAACAACAAAAGTGTCCTTACTCTCATTGACAAATTTTCTAAATTCGGGGCAGCTTATACCTTACCAAGCCGCAATAGCGTAAACATAGTAAAACAAATTCAACATTTTATAAGCCTTCACGGTATACCAAGGAAAATTATATGTGACCAAGGATCAGAGTTCACATCAAATATTTTCCAAGATTTTTGCAAACAATTCAATATCGAAGTTCATGTCACTTCTTTCCAACAAACTACAAGTAATGCTCCTGTAGAAAGGATGCATTCAACATTAACCGAGATATATAGAATTATTAAAGAAAAACATAAAGACAAAGAACATGAAGACATACTTTACGAAACCATTATTACCTACAATAATGCGATTCACTCTTCGACGAATTACACACCGTACGAACTTTTCTATGGTCGAACATACGACTTCAATCGAACCCTGACATACAGCGACAAACACGATTACCTACAAAAACTCAATGCCTTTCAAAGAGAACTTTTCGAGTCCATTAAAAAATCCCTAGAAACCAAAAGAGATAAAAATATAGAAAAAATAAACAAGGATAGGGAAACCCCAACTAATCTTGAGATAGGAGAAGTTATTTATCGAAAAGAATGTAGAAGAAATAAAATTACTCCACGATATAAGAAACAAAAAGTCCAAGCTAACAATAGATTGACAGTTATTACTAACGACAATAAGAAATTACATAAATGCCGTATTAAGAAAAAACGTAAATTTCAGATTCCTGACAACAATACTACTAATGGGTGCACAAGCATACCACCTGGAGATCCATAATTTAACTGACAGCTATGGACTCTTACCACTCAGACTAGGAGCCGCACGAATTATTGAAACTGAAAAAAAGTATATACATATAGTTAAATTACAAAATTACGTCGAAAGCGTAAATGAAATAAAAAAATCTATAACAATTCTAAATAAACAAGACCTTAATAGCGAAACAATAGACATAACAGAAATGAAACTTAAAGAACTAGAACGCAAATTAGAAACCATTGTACCTCTTCAACGACAAAAACGAGGCATAATCAATGGTTTGGGTACACTCATAAAAACTATCACAGGTAATATGGATGACAATGATGCATTAAAACTAAACCAAGAGCTAGAAACAATAGAACTTAATCAGAATATCCTTAAAACCGAATCTAACAAACAAATAGGAATTAATCAAAGGATGATAGAAAGATTTGAAAATATCACTCGTCATGTCAATAACCAACAAAATTTAATCAAAGCATTCTTAAGTCTTCAACAGAAAAATATAAATAATTCAATCACAACAACTCAAGCAGCACTCATTCAACTGCAGTATATTCACAGAATCAACTTTAACATTGACCTACTCCAAAATCACTTAAATGATATTGGAGAAGCTATTACTTTAGCCCGCCTAGATATCATATCTAAACAAATATTAAGTAAATCTGAATTAAAAGAAATAAGGTTCTTCCTAGAAAATCAATTTATTCATTTAACATCAGATGAACAGATATATGAATTTTTGAATTTAAAAGCTTACTACAACAATACTAATATAATATTTAGCATTAGTATACCAGTTATTTCTAACAATATGTATTCCTTTTACCATTTAATCCCTTTACCCATTAACAAAACTCTTACTATTTCCACCTACCCATATACCGCTTTAAACGAACTTGAGGCACAATACTACAATAAAGAATGCAGTCAACTGGAAGGAATCTACTACTGTAAAAGACACGGTTTACAAACCGATTATCCAAATTGCATACCAGAGATCATCAAAAATCAACCAGCTAGCTGTAAATTGATAAATGACACAGAACACACTTCCATAACTCAACCCGAACCAAACTACATACTTCTCGTCAATGTCCAAAATGTCTCATTGAACACAACATGCAGCATCCAAAATTATATAATCTACGGAACAGTTCTTATTCATTTTTCAAACTGTACCATAACAATAAATAATATTATCTATGATTCCAGAGTAAACACCTTTTTTGACCAAATTGTGATTCATCCTCCAACACGTAGAGAAATAAAGTCCAAAACAACAACATACCACCTAACACTGGAAAACTTGTTATCAAACCAACTGCAGAACAGAGAAGAAATAACACTCTTGACTACAAAATCCACTTACAACATCTATACCATAGTATCAATAACAGTACTCTTCGCATTGATAGCTGCAGTACTTTACTTTTATCGAGATAAATACCAATCACCAAAACTTACCAATACACAAGACGTTAACAAGATCGATGAAGAATCAAATCCACAAAGCAATACACCAATCGCTCCTTCAAGGACAAACATCCTCTGGCAGTCGCTTCACTAAGGGGGGAGGAGTTATGTATCTATATATCTGTATATCTATATATAATATAAATATATATTAATACATTAATGTAATCATAACCTTTCAATTGTAATCAAATATTATTTTCATCGTCATCAAATAATTATTTTCATTTAAATATTTTTCAACTAATGTAAATTAAAACCTTAAATTCAGGTGTGAGATACTCTTTTGGTTTCCGTTCTCACACCTTAAACTCAATATGTATGTATGTATCTATTTTATCCAGGTTATGAAAATAAAACTTTGACACTGTGCATTTGATTATAGAACTTCAAAGAATAAAGTTGTTTTTTTTTAAACTCTTGGAGTTAGGAAAAACGTAAGTCGTGTGCGGTGACGCAGGGGTCTCGCAGAAGCCCGCGAGTCTTTTTACCCGCAAGAATGACGCGCGATGCCGCAGCGTCATCGCAGGTGTGTGTGCACCACTCAATTTAATTGTGAGTACTGTAAGACGCAAAGGCGGTGCCGCTGCGGGACCGCGCGTTAAAAAGACGCAAGTGTGCACCAGGGCTAAGTAAGTAATCCGTTTTTTTCCTTGAAATATTTGGCCATAGATTCCTTGAAACCCGACAAGTGTCGATGGATGACCATCTGACATTTGCAGCTTCCAAGAAACTCTGGTGTATTCTACCTTTTTCTTGCTCCAAGGGCATGAGCACAGAGGCTTCGATTTGGCTCGGATCAAGAGATGACCCGTTTTTGGCCAGTTCATCTGCCATTTCGTTCCCATGAATATCCCTATGTCCTGGGACCCATCTAAGGGTAACTGTGTTCGTTGCATTGAGTACTCTTAGCTCATTCCGACAGCGATCGACCAGTTTGGACTTTGTGGTGATTGAGGAAATGGCTTTAATTGCCGCCTGGCTGTCTATGAAAATGTCATTGTTGTTGACTAATTCACTGACTGAGGAAAGATGTTTCGCGGCTTCGCAAACTGCCAGCACTTCCGCTTGGAAAACACTGCAAAAGTTTGGAAGCTTTAAAGATCTATTTATGGGTGGGTTATCTGAGTAGATGCCTGACCCAACCCCCTCCGAGGTTTTGGAACCGTCAGTGAAGACCGAAACATGATTTGCATTTATGACCCTGTTTTCATTCCAGAGTTCCCTGGTTGGGATATCTGTTATGGTTAATAGGTTGAAATCTATGTGCGGTGAAACGTAGTCTGTTTGAATGTCTATGTCTATAAAATTCATTATGGTTCTGTGACCATAGAGGCCCTTTTTCCAATTTTTACATTGAACAAGTCTTAAAGCACTTTTGGCCGCCACCTCTTTCGTATACAGATCGAGTGGGGCAAGTGAAAGGAAAGTTTCAAGGGCGGCCGTTGGTGTGGTTCTGATAGCACTGGTTGTGCCAATACATGCTAATCTTTGAATTTTAGTCATGGTTTTTAGATTGGTTTCCTTATCTAAGGCTGGCCACCAGACCATGCATGCGTACGTTAGAATTGGCCTTATAATGGATGTGTACATCCAATGGATGGTTCTGGGGCTGGGACCCCATCTTTTACCAAAAATTCTGCTACAAGTAGTGTAGAAAGCTATTGAGGCTTTTCTTTCTCTTTCTTTAATATTTTCTTTCCAGTTTAGTTTACGATCGAGAACAATGGGTACGTTCAGACGACCCAAGGGACTTGATATTCAGTCAACTGCATTCGTTGAACGCAAAATCGACCAAGGTAACTAGATTTTTTGAAATGTCAAACTTGGAACTATACTTCAAACATTTACCTTCAGTTGATAGTGAAGAAAGTACCAATTGTATTTTTTTCTAAGAAAAACCTCACACCTGTAATAAA
Source organism: Dasysyrphus tricinctus (assembly GCA_963921185.1). Classification (NCBI taxonomy): domain Eukaryota; kingdom Metazoa; phylum Arthropoda; class Insecta; order Diptera; family Syrphidae; genus Dasysyrphus; species Dasysyrphus tricinctus. Next base: position 146,473,095 of record OY992531.1, on the reverse strand, counting down.
CCCAAAACGAGTTGTAATAAACCCTAAACGAGTTGTAATAAACAAGCTTTTTGAAGAAAAGTTTTTCAAGACTTTTGGATTTTTGTACTAGAAACCAAACATTAAATTAAAAAATCTCATACAAAACTTATATATTTTTACTTATCATGCAGTTAATAATTTTCTTTTTTTATTTGATAAAGAATCTTCCCACAAATTGGTAAAAATGAACGTGCAAAAAAATTAATAAATCAGAAAACAATAAAGTTCAGCTTTCTGTTTAGTGACCAAACATAATCAGCTGATATTCTGACACAATAAGTGCACTTGACTAGATATTAAGGGAGATTTTTCTTGACTTACTTTCCAGTCAACTTTCCAATAAAGTTGCCTTAATTGGAAAGCAATATTTTGACAGCTGACCAATCAGAGACTAGAAACTTGCCTTAATTTCTAGTCCCTTGGTTCATCCGAACGTACCCAATGCCAATATATTTGGCAGTACCCGAAACCTGTAACGGAGTTCCGTTAATGGTTGGCGGGTTCATGTTTGGAATATTACGTTTCCTTGTAAACAGCACCAGTTCTGTCTTCAGTGGGTTAATGTTAAGGCCACAATTACTGGCCCAGTTTTTGAGCTTGTCAAGGGACGTTTGTAAGAGCTCGCACAGAGTGGGAGCAAATTTTCCAGAGGCCAATAACACAATGTCATCGGCGTATGCGACTACCTTGATGCCACCCAGATTTAGTTTGACCAAGATCTGGTTGACGACAAGGAGCCAACGCAAAGGAGAAAGTACTCCACCCTGTGGAGTGCCCCTACTCGTCCTAACTCTTATTTTGCTGTCACCCATTTCTGCATTTATGATTCTCGTTTGAAGCATGAAAACAATCCAGTTTATCAGTGATGGATCGACGCTGACAGAGTTTAGGGCTTGTCGAATAGCATTTGTTATCAACATTATTAAAGGCCCCTTCTATGTCAAGGAATGCTGCTAAAGTGAATTCCTTGAAGTGGATTGATTTTTCAATTGTGCCGACCACTTCATGGAGTGCTGTCTCAACAGATTTGCCCTTCAAGTACGCATGTTGGGCCTGTGAGAGCACACCATTATTCAGTTTTAGGCGAATATGAGTGTCAATTAACCTTTCTAAGGTCTTCAGGAGAAAGGAGGAAAGGCTAATAGGTCTGAACTCTGAAGTCCTTCGGTTCGGTATGGGTGGGCTTGCCAGCTTTTGGAATGAAGATGACATTGACTTCTCTCCATCTAGAGGGGATATAGGTGATGTTTAGACAACCTATATAGATATCCACTAGAATCGGAACAATTATATCTTTAGAGCTTTGGAGCATCATTGGAATGATTCCATCAGGCCCTGCAGACTTGTATGCTGAGAAGGAGTCAATGGCCCAAGCCACCTTCCTACTGTCTACGATTTGTTTACCTATATCATAGATTTCACTTATGTTGGGCCCTCTGTCCACAGGAGATGTACTGCTAGTACATCCTGGGAAGTGAGTGCTTATAAGTGACTCTAGAGTTTCAGAGCAGGAGTCCGTCCAGGTGTTATCCGGTCTTTTTAGAAATCCCGGGGGAATGGGTACCTTAGACATGACTTTCCTGAGCCTAGCAGCTTCATTCGTAGACTCGAGGTCTGAACAAAAATTTTGCCAGGCTGCTCTTTTAGCATAGGTCGTTCGGTTTTTGTATAGATTTTTGCTGACCTTAAAGAGGTCCCAATCGGTAGGGTCATTACTGAATTTTGCTCTATTGTAAAGCTTCCTTGAGTTTTTCCTAAGAATAGACAGCTCTTTGGACCACCATACGGGGTTGAGCTTGCCTTTACTTTTGGTAATGGGCAGGAACTCTCGTAAGCATTATTTATGGCTAACGTTAGTTCATTTACATGGTTATCAATGTCTGAGCAGGTTGTCAATGGTAAATGTTTATAGTGACCCAAAGATGAGGCCAATCTAATGTTGAAGGCATCCCAGTTTGTTTTCCTGGGGTTTCTATAGGGTTTTGAGTTTTCAATTTTGTGCTCTATTTGGAACGTTATCATTCTATGATCAGAGAATGAAGCATTACTTGAGACCTTCCAGTCACCTTTATTGAGTCAGAGTTATTGGAAAGTGTCACGTCGAGCACTTCTCTCCTATTTCTAGTAACAAAGGTTGGTTCGTTACCTTTATTTAGAATCAATAAATTTTCCTTAATAATAAATTCAAAAAGTGACTCACCTCTTTTATTTGTGTCGGTGCTCCCCCATTGTAGATGATGAGCGTTAGCGTCGCAACAAACTAGGAGGTCCCAACCGTTCTTACCTGTTGTTTTGACGAGATCATCAAGGGCTGCTGACGGCGGTGGCCCCGGTGAATCACCTGGGATATAAATGGAGGCTTGGATTAGGGGCGGGGCCCCTTTTCTGTCGCACTTCACCGTCGTCATGTCTGCACTACTATGGGAAGATAAGAGGAAAAGATTTATAATTTTTTTCGCCACTATACATGTCCGATAGTTACCTTTTGTAGGCCCTTTATTAAAATACAGGTTTATATCTTTGGAGCTGAGTCTGCAGATCCTGCCGCTGTTGATCCAGGGCTCCTGAATAAGGGCGATATCAATATTTGTTTGCAACTTCAAAACTTAAATCTTTCCCTCGAAAGTATTACTCGCAACTTAGATGAGATGAAAGCTACGGTAGATAATAACTCTGAAAGATGTTTTAATGTAGAAAAAAAAGTTGGACTTCTTTTTGACCATTTTGTTGATCTAGTTGGAAATGTCGATAAAATCGAAACAGTGATCGACTCTAACACTAGGGCTGTCTCGCTTAATACTTTGAGCAATGATAAAAACCATTCCAAGGTTGCCAAATCATTTAATAACTTGGAAAACATCCTTAATGGAGTATTGGAAGATAAAATCAAATTAATTAATTCTGAAATTGAAAAGAACTCGCTTTTTTCTAAAAAAAATAACGAGCAGCTGTCTTTGCTTAGTAATAATGTTAACAACTTTTATGCAATCAGTAACTCACATCATAATAACATTTCGGAATCTGTCCTCTAGCTTTCAAAAAACTTTGACACCTTATCAACAAATAGTATTAAACATTTTGATGAATTTAACAGTAATATTGTAGCTATTGAGAAAGAGTTGACAAGTACAAAAGACATCTTTAATGAATTGATCAATTCTGCTTTTTCTCATTCCGCAAATCCCAATGTTAATAACACTAATATTAATAACGCTGCTGGCACTATGTCTCTTCAAGACGAGTTACTTTGTCCTACTAACACCATGAGCATTAGTTCCCCACCCAATTCAACTTCAATCAACATTAGTAGCAATAGCAACCCAAATCGAATTCCTTTAGGTGTCAACCCATTAGTTATTCCCAACCCCCCATCCATTGGAATTTTTCAACCCAGAGTTGTGCCTGTTCCTAAATCTATATTTGTCTCTAAATTTGATGTCTCAACTTCTCACACAGATATTCTTAATCACGTTAAGTCTATTTTGAATCAGCATAATATTTCCAATGACCACAATCTAATAAAATGTAAAAATATTACAAGATCAAATGGCAGAGTTGCATCATTTAAAATCACGATTCCTGAGCCCATGTTTAACGTGTTGATGTCTCCAGAATCATGACCTGCCAATAGTCTGCTATTACACGATGAAACTAGATGCATGCGCCTTCTTCGAATTCTTCTTTGTTTTATCGTCCGCTGATTCAAGCGCTATTACACGTTGAAACCAGATTCATGAAACCAATTTGACAGTTCTCTTTATTTTTCATTTCCGAGTTGGACTGTGTCAAGATTGCCACTTTACTGCAATTGCAGTAGATCTACTACATTTTTTTTTCTCAGAATAAATCTACTGCCTTAATAAAATCTGCTGCGCTTGATTTTTCGAACAATAATTAGCAGGTATATAAAGTGAAAATCTGATAGGTAGGTATATAGATTTACTTCCCAAAACTACAAATTTTATTACAATTTAATATTTTATATGAGCTTTGACAGAACTTACGGGCTAAATTCGTAGAAATTCTTAGTTTTGGGAAGTACGCGAACAGGCATATTATTAAAAACATTTGAGCTAATTTTTATTTATATTTTTCATTTTTACAATTATATTTATTTTACTATTGAAAAAAAGGCTAAATATAAGCTGTGGAAAAAGTTTTTTTTGCAAATTTAATGTGAAAAATTTTCAGAGAAGTGGTAACCCTGACTGTTTGTTGCGTCGATGTTTATTCCTCGCACAACGAAATCATATGTAGCAGAATACTAAAGAAACGGACAAGAGAAAAGAGAAACGTCAAATAGTTGCACCGAAAGTTTTACCCACGCGACACAGGGCAGTTTTTTTCCGTCTCATCTTTTCGATTCTTTTTTCTCTTTTGCACTTATGGTGTTCGAAAAGTTGCACGCGTCTAGTTTCATCGTGTAATAGCAGACATACTTTTACACAGGAGTTTGTCAATAGAAATTCTCAAGGCCCAAGCGGCATTGTTAACACAGCTCCAAAAAACTGAAATGCTTGTCCCTTTACTATCAAAATGTAAGGAGACTTCGTTCTAATGCCCGCGATGTCTTTTTAAAGTCACAAGAACTTCCTTTTGATGTTTTTGCTTTAACTGAGACTAATTTAAATAGTAATTTCAATAATAATGAGTTTTTTACTCCAGATTTCAATGTTTATCGAAAGGATGGTCTTCTAGACTTGATGGAACGGGCTGGAAGAGGTGTTCTAATAGCGGTACATTCTAGTTATGATAGTTCCTTTTTTGACATCCCTAATACTGATAATATCGAGTTGATCTGTGTAAAAACTTTGTATATCTAAATCATAGTACTATCATGGTGGCTGTCGATACTAACGCCATCTACAGTTCTGTTGTCGCACATTTGGGCGTAGACTTTTGACTTTCAGTGGAGTGCAAGTCTCCAAAATAGGATAAGAAAACATACAAATACATATAAAGGCCAGAATGAAAAAAGTAGTCAATTTTGCTTTCTTTGGTTTGGTTTTGTTTACATTTGTTTGTATTGCATTTTGTACGATGGTTAGTTTTTTTTATTATATGGAAAGATTAAGAGAATTGAAAAATGTGTGTCAAATGATGACAATTTTGGGTATTCTCGTTTATTTTGTAGGTTTTGTTAAATGTACGCTGAAAGAGGAAGGGGTTTGGTTATATTAGTCTTTAGTTTTGCAGTGCATTTGGATTTTTTTTTCTTATGACTTCATGAACGGCAATAGCTGAAGTCAATATGCTTAGCCACGGCGGCGGCGGCGACCGCGACCGCGACAGTGCGAGTGGCGTAAAGGAAAAAAGGATGTTTGATTTTCATTGAGTAGGTACCTATTCCATATATTTTTTTTATTTTTTTATTCTTATGGCTAATGGGTTGTTATTTGTAAGTTGTAACTTGTAAGTGTGGATGCGGCCGGATAGATATAGTACGTTAAATATGTATGTGATTGTCTGTACCTAGGTAAGTAAAGGTATAGTATATTATCGTGTAGTTTTATGTATGCATGTATATAGGTACCTTTATTGGGTTAGTTTTGTCTTGCTTCGGATTTTTGGTTTTAATTAATAAATGAGGCTGTGAGTGCAAAAGTGGTGTAACCCACTTTTTTTATCATATTTTTCGTTTTTAAACGATCTTAAATACTATTTTAACTGAGATTCATGCAGGATAAGTCACAGTTTTGGCAAGCTTCGATATTTAAGAAATATAAGTTTAAGCTTTCATGACTTTTGATGCATAAATGTAAAAATACTAGATAAAAGTATCAAAAATGCCAATAAAATGGGTTACACCACTTTTGCACTCACGGCCTCAAATATAGGTATAGGTATCTTATTGGTTTGTAGTTACATATTGTCCCCTTTATGCCAGAAGCATTCAATTTTTTCGAGGCGGTCAGCTAGTTTTATAGATGTACAGATACTTCATAACATAACAGTACTTTTAATGTGCGTATAGGTATCGAAGAAAATATAATATTTTAAAATATCAGTTAAGCCATTAGTTGATTTGAGATTCTGTCTTAATCTAGAAAAACTTTCGAAAACGATGTTGCAATATTTTACATTTTTGCACATTCATGTTTCTGGCATAAGGGTGATTTTTTTAAAAATAGAAGCAATATTTAATGGTGAAGTTATATTAAAGTGGATACTTATAGACTTATAGCAATCACTGGCCTTATACCTACCTATTTTTCCGATTTAAATAAATATTTGTATATTTGAATAACCTTATACTTACTTAGAGGTTGGCTTGAGGACTTGATATTTTTCCTAATTAAGCCACATATATACATATACATTATGCATAGGCATAGGGTGAAATAAGTAATAAAAAGTTAGAAGGATAGGCTCTTTAATGATGTTATTTATTAAAAAAGAATATTTAAAAAGTTATGGGCTTTCCTTAAAGGACAGTTTAAAAGCTCAATAAGTATATTTAAACATTTAGATACATGGTATTTATAGGTTGAAATTGGTTACCTAAATCATACATACATACATACATACATATGTATATGGAATTCGATTTAAAATGTTGTTTTTGTGTTTGAAAGATTATAACATACCTAGTTACCCATTTAGAGGATGGACTTCGAGAGCTAGGTACGTACATATATAGGTATATTGGATGTTCATTTTAAAAAATTTGTTATTTAGTTTTTAACCTGGGCGAACAGTGACTCAGTTTGACTTTGTTCACAATTCTGCATATTGCACTTTAACTATTATTCGATTTTCTTTAGAATGGTGCATATGATTTAAGTAAAATTTTTTATACAGAAGTTTCTTAAAAATAAAAACAGTTTTTTACCAAATTTTTCAAAACAAAATTTTTTGGATTTTTAAAAAAGTGTTCAAATTTTTTTTTTGAAAATCAAATATGTATTTTGAAAACTACATGGTCGAGTTTGTGAAACTTGGTATTTAAGGGTTTTTCTTAACACTTTAAAGAATATTAAAAAAATTACATTTATGAAAAAATAACGGTAGGTAACCTTGCATATAAATAATGTTAAGAAACCGTTAAGGAAAATACATATTAACTCCTACGATTTTTATAAAATTTTGACTGTATGCTTATGCAATATACAGTTTTAATCGGTTGTAACCAACTCGATGGGACTGTATAACCGTTCGTTATAACTGATTTTCCATTTTTGTTCTTTATTAAAAATTGGGAAAACTTTTTTACTGTAGTAAAACTTTTATTGGAATCACCAGCATCGAGACTTCAAATCACTTTATACGTTTTCTTTATTGTAAAAAAATCCGCGTTTTGAACTGATTCCCCAAAAAAAAACGAACACTTTTAACCTTTCTTGATATAAAATGTGACTATTCCAGTTCCTCTCAAAAACAGAATGCAAAATTCGCGTATAAATAAATCAGCAAAAAGGAAATCCACACAATTTATTATTTTAAATGAACGAAATTTGAAATTTGTACTCAATTTTATTTTTATTACTCCCTACAAGCGATAGATTTGTATCTTTTTTATTTAAAACTATTCGTTAAAAGCCATAATTCGTTATAGGCGATTATGTTTTCGAATCTGAGGTTTGCGTCTAAAATTTCGTGACTCAACGTATTTCGTGAGTATAGTAGCCTGAAACTCTGCCATTTCTCATTCGATTTAACTTTTTTTTTTTACTTTTTTAAAAAGATGAGAAATATACCTTTCCATCCATGTGCCATATGTCTTGGTGAAAAAGAAAGTCATGGAGTTCTTCTAACCATAGGTACTAACCATGGGTACTGTGACTATCTGCTTTAAAAAAAAACTTATAACGGGGTGCAGGAGTTCGCGGTCCACACAAGTTGGTGTTATAACATTCAAATCTACAATGTTAGATCAAAGAGAGATCAAATTCGAAAATCGAATAGTAAACAAAAAAGGTATGAATGATTCCTCACGTGAAACTATTCCATAAAGGGGGTCTTACGCCATAAAGCGGGGGTATATGGGAAATTTATTGTATACCATTTTACGAAGTTCTACAAGACCTATGTTAGGTCAAGGGAAAAGTATATTAAAATTTTTCTTATCGCACAGTGATATTGGCGTATTTTTAATGTTCCCGCAAAACCCTATTACGTTAAGACGAAGGGTAATAACTAAATCACGATTTATGAAAGATGAATGAAGGTAGGTACCTATTTGAAAGATCGAAAAAGAGTTTTGAAATTTTCATGCTCTAGAATGACCACAGAAATTTATTCGAAAAAAAATTACCTCACTTAATATTTTCCTAAAAATGCATTTTTTCAAAATTTTAGATTCGCGTATCTCAAAAACAAACGCTAGAGCAATTTGGAGGCCAGATTCGAATTCAGAGTATCAAATAGCATCATAAAAGTATATACCTACATATTTTGGTTCATTTGTAAATTCAAATTCAAATTTTGTCAAACAGTGTAGGTAATTAATTTAGTGTTTTCAAGTGAATTTTCGGAACAGTAAAATCACGTCTATTTTCAACTAGCGCTTGAGTCAAAATAGGTGAAACGGAATTTTGTTGGAAATGGTGTACATATGTATATGCTTTAAATTATTTTTAGATGCAATTTTCGAATAATAATTGATAGTTTTCGAGCCACAAGTAATAAGAACACAGACAAAAACTCATTGTTTTGCACTTATTTTCACTGGCTTACCTCAGATTCGGATTCAGCACCACCGAAAACGCATAGTAGGAAAAACTTCAAAATTACCCCACAATTTGGTCACTTAATAAATAGTTTGTCCCTCAGAACAAAATCCTAGATACACCACTGGTCTCTTCTTACTTATACCTGCTCTCCTACCCTCGAATTTAACAAACAAAACTTTAGTTGAAATACCTACTAAAAGATATGCCTACCCATACCTAAACCTTCCCCTAATTTTGCATTAATAACTTTAACAAAAAAAGCTAGGTACCATTTTCTTGATAAATAATAGATACTTATAGGTAATTGTTTCTACTTTCGTAACCTAGGTTGGTAGGTACTTACCTATTTTAGTTCGCTTCAGGTCAAACGAAACAAATTGTGACAAATATAGGTACAATTTCTTTCATTTGACCTGTAGCGCACTCAACTACATATTTATTATTAAAATACCTACCTACCTATTAAAAGAGATCCTACCTTTATTTAACCCTCCCGCCAATCTAACATAAGAACTTTAATTAAAATATCTACCTATTCATAGCAACCTGTCCTCAAAATAAATAATAATACAAAATCCCTACCTACTTACCTATCAATAATAATCTAGCAAAAAAAACTTTCATTCAAATATGAATGTAGGTAGCAAAAGATATACATACCTATAACTACCCACCCTTGCACAACAGATCTTGCAAAAAACATTCCAAGCAAAATATCATACCTATAACTAGCTGAAGATATACATTATGCCTTCGATCGCAATCTTTCAAAGTTAAATTGAATTAAAATACCTACCAAGAGATACCTATATGTATATGCAATTATGCATACTCTTGAAATCTTGTAAGAAAATATCGCCAAATACATACATACCTACCAAAAGTTATATGACTATCTTCAAAATCTTGACATCAATTCAATCATCATTACAAAAACAAAACCTACCCTCAGCCTAAATATTAAAATAAAATACACCTATGGTTATACCTACCTACATATACTTTTGTTCTCACATTCAACAAGAACAACTGGATACATACAAATTTAGTCCTAAATAAAACAACAAATAACCTTGTATTCAAAGAAGAGACATTTCACACACAAACAGCTTTGACTACTTCTTCCATTCTTAAATGCTTGGCGTTGTAGACTTGCATGGCATGCAAGTCTCCATTGCCATGCCTTGCATGCAAGTCTCCGAAAGTCGAAAGTAGCGCCCCCTTTAGAGCTGTTGTTCTACTATTTGAATCGCCACCATGATAGTACTATGGTTTAGATATACAAAGGTAAAAATCAATGTCAAACACAAAAGTATTTTTGTTTTGTGCTGCTATCTGAGACCTTGTAGCCCAATCGAAAGTTATCAAAATTTAATCAGCGCAATAGACTTTCTGTGTGAGGCCATGGAGGTACACGACAGTTTATTGCTCCTGGGTGATTTCAATCTTCCCAACCTGATATGGTCACGATCCGAGGATGAGTCTCATTTTGTTACTGAGAATTCAACAACTCAAAAGGAAATATTGTTTACTGACAATCTGTCTGATTCTGGTCTACTTCAGATTAGCAATATTAAGAACAACCTGAATAGACAACTAGATCTTATTTTTGTGAATGATGCTAACAACTGCATTGTTGAAGAATGCAGCCAAACTCTTTCTACTATTGATCTCTTCCATCCCCCATTATCCTTAGTTTATGCTTTCGAACACGATTATATGAATATTGAGGCTGATAATACATATCGTTTCAATTTCCGTAAAGCTGACTTTACCAAACTCAACGAACTCCTGAGTAATATAAATTTTGATTTAATTTTTAATTCTCATTTAAATAATAGTATCGATGCTCTTGCCACTAATTTTTATTCAGTAGTTTTTGATTGTTTTTTTCTATCTGTACCTTTTGGGCCCCAGAAAAATACATCGTCATCACCTCCGTGGTATACAAAGGAGCTCCGTACGCTGCGCAATTCCCGAAACTTTCTCTGGCAAAAATATTTAAGATCTAGAACAGAAAATGACTTCTCGCTTTACATAGTTGCGTATAATGAATTTTCAACTCTTTCTAAAGTGTTATATGATGCTTATATTGATCAGATGCAATTCGATATTATCTCTGACCCCAAACGATTTTGGCAATTTATTAATTCAAAGAAAAAGTCTGATGGTTATCCAACTACTCTTAACTATTTAAATCATTCTAATGATTCTAAGATTATAACTAATTTATTTGCAAATTTTTTCGGTCTTGCCTTTTCTGAAAGTGATTTCGAGCCAGATTTAAGTTACTTTAACTATATGAATAATTGTAATCAAACATCTTTAGTATCAATTAACATTAATGCTGATGATGTGGTCCACAAGATAAACAATCTCAAGGATTATTTCTCATCAGGTCCAGACGGTTTGCCAGCGATTGTTTTAAAGAAATGTGCAGCCAATCTGGCTCAGCCTCTGGCAGCTCTTTTCCAAAAATCTATTTCTTCTGGCATTTTTCCGTCGTTGTGGAAGAATTCTTTTATCATTCCTATTCACAAAAAGGGCTGTAAAGCAGATATTGCAAACTATAGGCCAATCGCCAAATTATCTTGCATTCCTAAACTTTTCGAAAGCATTGTCTTTGACAGTGTATACTTTCATTGCAAGTCAATTTTTTCCACTAAACAGCACGGGTTCCTTAAAGGTAAATCTACGACCACTAACTTGACAGAGTTTGTTTCTTTTACTTTGAACGCAATGGAAAATAAAAATGAAGTTGACGTCATTGCTACAGACTTTAGTAAGGCATTTGATAAAATCTCACACAAAATTATATCGTTTAAATTTAAGGCTCTTGGATTTCCTCCTGGCTTCATTCAATGGATGGAATCGTACTTATCAGATCGTAAATATCAGGTCTTGTTTAGATCTTCTGTATCAGATCCTTTCATTGCGAAATCAGGAGTCCCTCAAGGTAGTCATCTGGGCCCAATAATTTTTATTCTAACGATTAATGACGTGGAATCTGTGATTAAGCATTCGGAACTTTCTGCCTACGCGGATGACATGAACATTTTTAGGGTAATCTCTTCACCTAACGATGCTATACCTCTTCAGAACGACCTGAATAATTTTTCTATTTGGTGTCAAAAAAATAATTTAGAACTTATATAATGTCGGTAAATGCCAAGCCATCACATATTCCCGCAAACGTTCTCGCCCACCACCACGGGACTACTATATTAATGTAGATCTTGTTTCCAGAGTAACAACAATTCGGGACTTAGGTGTTATTTGTGATAATGAGCTCAATTTCAGATCCCATTATGACAACATAGTAACTAGGGCTAACTCTGCTCTTGGTTTTGTCAAGCGTTGGTCTAAGGAGTTTTCAGATCCCTACGTAACGAAATCTCTTTATACAACCTTTGTACGACCTTTACTTGAATATGCTAGTCAAGTATGGTCCCCTTACCACATTGTGCACATCAATAGACTAGAGGCAATTCAGCGTAGATTCCTCCGCTTTGCTCTTAGAGGACTCCCATGGGCTGACAGCTACAACTTGCCCCCCTATCATGATCGGTTGCGGCTTATTAACTTACAATCCCTCCAAAAGCGTCGTGAAGTAGCTGACGTAATTTTTGTCCATCAAATTTTGTCTGGTGTTACTGATTCTTCTGCCCTCCTTGAGGCAATGAGTATTAACACCAACTCACATTCTGTAAGATCAGTACCCCAATTCCATCAAGCACCTCACAGAACTGATTATGGCAGGAATGAACCAGTTACTAGAATGTTGAGGGAAGTAAATTCTTATTCAAATATTTTTGACTATAATCATAGCAAGATCACACAGAAAAAACTTCTTTATTGTTCCTCCTATAATTTAGTTGAAACTATTTAGTAAAGCCTGAAAAATTTAACTAACTACTACATAGAGAAACTGAAACTACAAACTCAACGAACTTAACAAATGCCTTAGCATGCTATTCCATTTCAATTTTTTACTATTTTTAATTTGACTTTTAACTAGAGATCTGCTTTTGCATGGTCCTATTTTAAATTTAAATTTGTTTTTATTTTTTCATTCTTTTTTTTCCTTTCTTAATTTTTTGTATTGTTAACTTTTTTTTTCACTTTATGTAACTGCTTGCATTAAGCAGACCCATCCTTTTTTCTCTTTGGATTCGTACCGCATTTAAAAGAAGTTATTGTGTTATTCTGGCATCAGTTCAACATAATAACTATCTATCCTTATTTTCTATTTAAAATAATTTTTATGTATTAAGTACCGATATGACTTGCAATCGAAATTGCTGTCATACTCGGTGTAAATGGACCCCAGCGCGTGCGGGATCTGGGGGGGATAGAGGCGTGGGATTATTTATTTATTATCTTTGGACATCAAAGAGGTTAAGGTGGCCGAGGCCAACCTACTGTGCTGTATGTTTACTTGTAGCACCTTCATCATCATGTTTGCTGTTTGTTTTTTGTAGGCTGGCTACCGGGCGCACCTTAACCATATTGATGCCCACCATTAGTTTGAAACCCCTGGAGGGAAGCATTGCAATGGTTTCATGATTTAACATCACTATGGCTTCCTGGCCCGTTTTGGAGGACGCTTCGATCTCCAAGACCTTCCAGTCACCACTAGGAAAACTGGAATTTTGACCTCGGAGGAGGTTTTCCAGGAGTTCCTTAGTGATGTGGAGCCCGGCACATTAATGCGGACTTGCGGTCTAGTGGGGGGGTCCCTTTTGGAGGCAACTTTCAGTGTTACCCCTTCGAGCAACCCTGTCATCTCCGAGACTTTCAACTAAAGCCATTTCAAGGTGGGTTCATCCTTACAGGTCAGTATTTTGAACCCCTTCAGCGTCGATAATGGCCCGAATTGTGGTACAAACCCGGTAGAGGCAAGGATCTCGGTGTTAATACATTTGAGAATCCCAACCTCCACCCGAGCCCACTGCTCGTTTGTAAGCACCAACTGGGAGCTTCCTTCATTAACCACGGCCACTTGGAGACTTTGGCTAACAATGTCTGCTAGCGTACCTGCGCTGTGGGACGTTTTAAATTTTTTGTTGGAGGACGTTTGAGGGGGCGTCGAATCATTATGCCTCATCCTCTTTTTTTGACTACTTGGGTCAGCTATCTCGACCCTCGAGTGCTTTGGACCATTCAATGGCCTCACTTTAGGGTTGCCGCCAGTCGATTTGGAGGAAGAGGCATTCTGAGCTGAGGGCTTGTCAACTTCTTTCTTGTCGTTTGACTTAGGGACGACCTTTGGTTTCTAGCTTGGCAAGCAGTTTTTGGGCCCAGCCCAGCCGCTTCCACTCCCTAAGACTCAGCTTCTTAGGATCACCCTTGCCATACCTACGCACGGCTCTCTTGGCGTTTCCAATCCTTTTTAGCTCTGGATTAAGATCACCTCCCTTTTTCTGCTTATTTGGATTCGCCACTTTTCCTACGGTCGGTTTTGGCCCATCGATTGACGGACATCGACTTTCGGATAAAGCTGCCATCACGGTCTTAGAAGACCCTGGGCCATCCGCGCAGACTTCGGTTGGGTCACTTGCCCCAGACCCTTTGTAAGGAGTTGAAGTAGTCTTGGCTCCCGGCAGCGCCAGGTGGTTCGCCACAGACTCGCCTTGAGAGGGTGCCTTCATCGGTCCTACAGCAGGGTTCTCGGCCACAGTGACGTCTGCGTCTGAGCTGTCCGAACTGGCGAAGGATTGATAGTCGTCGTCATTAAGGATGCGGTTTTCCTCATCTCCATTAGTACGAGTTTTATATGGTTGACTTTAAAAAATCATAACTCCATTTCTACTCATCTGATCTTCATGATTAAGATCTTAAAATAAAGCCAACATGACACGCTACATAGTATAAAAAAATCATTGAAAAGGGGCAAACGATTTCACACAAGGGGTGAATAAGCCCCCTTCAATTCGATTTGCAGCATTCTAAATTCAAAAGTTGATGAAAAAATTCCCAATTTGAATTGATTTTTAGTTCAAATTGAAGCCCATTTAATTATTTTGAAATGGTAGAGCAAAGTTACAATCGCAAACCAGGCCGTAAAGGTTAAAATAGCCATTAACTGAAAAAAACCGCGAAATTTTCTCGGTTATATGCATATCTCACAAAGTTGCGTTTGGCGCTCGAGGTCGAAACCTTGGATTATTGGTAAGGCCAACATCATTAACAACTCATCTAAAAATCAGAAGTACCGGATCAGAGGTAGAGCCCTCTCACCCCGAAGAAAAAGGATACTAGACTGAAAACAGTGAAGTTGATCATGTTAACTTCAGTTTTCTCAAAACCTAGAAGTACATATGGAGGGCTCACAGCTGTACCGAACCAAGTCACAAAAATTGAATTCGAAGATAATAAGAGGTTTAGTAAATAAACTGCCATTAATTACTAAAATGAATATTTTACTCGTAATAAGAATAATTCTAAAGTTTATTCTCCAAATTATCTTCTTATTTTAAAACGGAAAAGCTAGAGTTGAAAAATGTTCACAAAAATTAGCAAGGAAAACACAATTTGTGACTTGGTTCATTTTAGCCTCGAAAAATTTCGAAAAATTATCATTCAAGATAATGAAAACCTGAATAGTTTTTGAAAAAAGTAACAAAGCAATAAAATAATTTATTTCAAAAGAAGTAAAGGGTGTTTTTTAGACGTGTGGTTTTCAAGAAAAAATAAAACGCATATAATTTAATGTTATGGGCAAGAATTTAGCTATATTACAAAGATAAGCGTTTGCCATTATGTTTTGAAAATGATTTCGGGCAAGTGGCCACCACGGCTGGCTCGAATAAATTTCAGCCGAGAGGCCCAATTTTCGACCACTTTTTGCGGCAATTGGGGCCGTATGTCAGCAATAACGCGTTCCTGATTGTTTCGTTGGCTGTATGGCATTTAGCACCGTCTTGTTTGAACCAAAGGTCGTCAACATCAACATCCTTGAATTCAGGCACGAAAAAGTCATTATGATCATGGCTCTATAGCGTTCTCCATTGACTGTACCATTACGGCCGGCTTTATTTTTCATCATTTTTCATCGCAGCGCGGGAACCGAACCATTATTTTGGTAATAATAAATAAATAATAAATAAATTGGGTGGCGCAACAGCTCATGGAGAACCAGGGCCTAGTGACTTACAACTCACAACCATTACTGTGTGCGTGTTTGTTGGCAGGAATGGAGGGGACCTACAGTTTTTTGCCGAGTCCGAACGGCTAAATGAGAAGCACTTTTTCATGACAAGTATACTCTTGGAGGATTTGTCAGTTCCTCGCAAGAGGCAGTACCTCGAATAAAACATTTCTGTTTTTAGGTGGCACGGCTGGGAATCGAACCCACACCTTCGGCATGACAGTCCTACGCACTAACCATCAAGCCACGAGGTACTACATTATTTTGGTAATAAATTTGCACGATTTTCAAACGTTGTTCAGGAGTAAGTCTATTCATATGAAATGGCAAACCAAACTGAGCATAAACCAAGTGACAGCTGTCGAAAAGAAAAACTCCGAGAAAAGTATTGCCAGATTGAAATCCACACGTCTAGAAAAAAAACACCCTTTATTGTAATATATGGAATTTTTTTGAATAAAACATATAACCCATACACAATTTCGTCAGTTTCATCGTCTTCGCTACTTTTTGAAGGTTTTTGACATTAGCTTCAGTGGATTTCCGACAATTATAGTCAGTGGCGTAACTACGGAGTGGGAAAGGGGGCAATTGCCCCCCATACCATACAAAAACAAATTAAAATGTTTGATATAAAGCTTATTGTTGGTACGATTTGGTACCAACAGACTAAGCTTATAATTCTTCGAATTAAACACAGTCGTTTGGTGTGAAGGAATTATAAAATCCTTTGAAAGAGATTTTTATTAATATAAATTTACAAATTCAATAACTAGTTTTAACTTACATTAGTCTCTTTATTTACTTTAGGATTTTCTAGTATTTTTAGTTACTTTTAGTTTACGATTTAGGGTTAAGGATATTTAGATTTTAATTATGTTGCACAACTGCGCGCTCAAATTGTAAAGAGTGTGAAACGTGAGATCAAAAAATGAATAAAGATGGATGCCAAAAGTGTAAGAATAATAATGGTGGAGACTTCCGGCATATTCGTTTAGCCACCAGGGAGGTAATACTTTTGACAGCAGCATAACAACCCGGCTATACTTGGCCTGTAGCAGGGTTGTTAACACTCCCCCTTGGTAGTTCCGACCGTAGGCTAACGTCCTTTTCAGTTCTGACGTCAAGAACCGCCAATTTCACGGCTGGTCTTTCATAAACTCCACTCTGTGTTTGCACAAAGGCGCTTCGAACTTGGCCATCTTTAGAAATCGTAGTTTGGATTACACGGCCTTTGGGCCAGCAGTTTCTTGGACTCTGTGGGTCGACGATCAGAACAATATCACCCTTTTCAATGGGCTTTGTTGTAGTAAACCACTTGGTTCGGCGGGTAATCGTTGGAAGATACTCCCTTACCCAGCGCTGCCAGAAGCGTTCCGCATATTGCTGCGATATAAGCCAATTTCTCTTAAGTACCTTAGTGCCGGTGTTGAATACTGCGGGTGGTTTGCTGCCATTTGAAGACCCCAGAAGGAAGTGATTGGGAGTCAACGCCTCTTCACTTTCATCGTCGATAGGAATATAGGTAAGCGGACGGGAATTCACTATATTTTCAACCTCTATTAGCATGCTTCGTAATAACTCGTCCGAAGGATTTCTAGTTGGCATTATGCTGTAGAGGGAGGTTTTTACTGACCTCACTAGCCTTTCCCAGCTGCCCCCCATATGCGGTGACCCCGGCGGAATGAAGGTCCATTTAGTGTCCGCTGTCGTGAACGTCTCCATCAGTTTTTCAGTGTTTACTTCTTTTAGCGCGTCTCTTAGTTCTCGCTCAGCACCATGGAAATTTGTTCCGTTGTCACTGAATATCTCGATAGGAACACCGCGCCTTGCCATAAAATTTCTGAGAGCCAAAATGCAGGAATCTGCCGATAACGAGTGTGCGATCTCGAGATGAACGGCTCTGGTTGTCAGACACGTCAACAATACTCCCCATCGTTTCTCGCTTCTTCTGAGAACACTCACATTCATAGGCCCGAAATAGTCAACTCCCACGAATGAGAAGGGTCGACAAAATGGAGCGACCCGTGCCGGTGGGAGTTGAGCCATCATTGGAGGTTGCGGTTTGGCTCTGGTATTCTTGCAATCTTGGCAATTTTTTCTAACAAACCTTAAGGCAGACCTCATATGAGCGATGTGAAATTTTTGCCGGAGCTCATTTATTACTGTCTCGTGATTTCGATGGTTGAAACGGATGTGAAGATCCATGATGATGAGTTCGGTGATAGGATGATATCTCGGTAGAATTATGGGTCTCTTAACGTCTTCGCTGACATCAGCAGAGGAAGGTATCCTACTGCTCGCGCGAATAACTTTATCTGCGTCTAGGTATGGGCACAGATTGTAGAGTATACTGCTCTTTTCGACGGATTTGTTGGAGGATAAGTTCGCAATTTCATCCTGATACTCGCTAGCCTGGGCCTCACGGAATAACTCAGCTTCAGCACATCGAAGTTCTTCTTGTCTGAGATATCCCTTCCTCTGCTGATGAAGAATACCTGACTTCCTTGTGTGTCTCTTGATACTGGTGTTGTGGATGAAGCGAAAAAGGTATGCTGCAGTTCTTATTAGTCGTCTCCAACTTGAGGTATCGCTGATTCGAAAATTGTCTTCTCGGTTCAGAGTGTGCAGGTTAACAAAACATGCCTTTAGCTCCTCGACTGTAGCATTCTCAGATGGTATCTCATTTGGCCAGAGATTTGGATGAGACTTGAGAAAATTTGGACCCGTAAACCACCGACTGGACTCCTTGAACTCGGGAACCTTCTGCCACTTCGTTCCTTCATCAGCAACATTCAGCTTAGTGGAAATCCATCTCCAATCGGATATTTCCGTAAAGTCCAGTATCTCACTTACGCGAAAAGCCACGAATGGTTTGTATCTGCGATGATCAGATCGAATCCAGCTCAAAACGTTTTTTGAATCCGACCAGTAAAAACACTGAGAAATATTGATCGTGTGTGATTCCGTGATGACTTTCGCAAATCTCACGCCGAGTACTGCTGCCTGAAGTTCAAGCTTTGGGATCGATAGGCTTTTTAGTGGCGCTACTCTCGTTTTAGCACCGATTAGGATACAGTCTATCTTCTCGTCATTAGCAATTCTCAGGTATGCAACAGCGGCGAAACCATTTTCGCTTGCATCCACGAATACGTGCAGCTGCTTCTCGGAGCTTGGATCAGAATTGTTGACGATATAGCATCTTGGAATCCTCAGTTCTACTATTTCTGGCAGGTATCGAATCCATCTAAGCCATTTTTCATGTTCTGCATCTTTAACCTCTTCATCCCATCCGATATTGGACCGCCATATATCCTGCAGAAGAACTTTAACGTACATAAGGAAATGTGCAAGGAGGCCTAAGGGGTCGAAAATCGTCATCAAAATCCTTAAAACCTCTCGCTTCGTTGGACGTCGGTGACCGGAAAGAATATCGGTTTGAGTCGCACTGGCATTTATTTTATAGGTGAAGCAGTCAGACGCAGTGTGCCACCACATGCCTAGGACCTTTTCGGTTCCCATTTCCACATCAACAGCAAGATCCACTTGATCGGTAGGTTCGGATTTCATGGCTTTCACGACTTCAGGTGAATTAGAGATCCAGTTCCTGATGAAGAACCCGCCTTGCAGGTGTACGAAACGAATTTCTTTAGCCAGTTGTATGGCTTTCTCTTCTGAGCTAGTACTGTCCATCAGGTCATCGACATACTGGTTATTTTTGATTGATTGAACGGCTCTTGGAAATTTGGCAGAAAACTCATCAGCATTCTTTTTGATCACATATTGTGCGCTGGCGGAGGCAGATGTCGCTCCCATAATCATTACTTGCATTGCTATCACCTCAGGTTCAACTTCCTCGCTGATACTCCATAGAAACCTTTGAAAGTTCTGATCTTCTTTGCGTATCTGGATTTGGTGATACATTTCCATGATATCTGCGAAGATTGCGACCAAGTCTTCTCTGAATTTGAACAAAACAGCTACCAGTGATACAAGTTGACCTGGACCTCTTAAAAGCATGGAGTTGAGCGATACACCTTGAACGGTTGCTGCTGCGTCCCATACGATCCTTAGCTTGCCGGGTTTGTTTGGATTAAAAACAGGGAATATAGGAAGATACCAACAGCGGTTACCTCCTTCGGCTACTTCTTGTTTTGTGAGCTTTCTAGCATACCCTTTTGTGATGAATTGTTTGATCTTCTCATCTAGGGATTTAGCCAGCTGCGGCTCTCTTTTCATTCTTTTGTGAAGACAAGCTAATCGCCTTTTTGCCATGGGAAGACTATTTGGTATAGTGAAATCGTCAAACTTCCAGAGCAATGATGTTTCGAAGCGGCCATTTTTTCGAATGGTATTGGCATCTAGCTGATCCAGCGCACGCTTGTCTTCTGTTGGCATCAAGATCTTATCTGTGTTTGATATTCCAAAATTATCCATATATATGAAGTCTTTCACCAGGCGCTGCAATCCAGCATCATTGCATTCACAGATGTGAAAATTGTGGTGTTGGTATCTGAGTTCTTCACCAGGCAACTGTTGAGAGCAACCACCATGCACCAGCCATCCCAAACGAGTTTTAGTTGCCACCGGTTCTTCGGATTTCCCTTCTCGGCATCTTAGAGGAAGTCCCAATTTTGTGTGCTTGAGGCCAATCAACAAGCGTGGAGATTGTTCTTCGTATGATTCGATGGGTAGTCCTTTGAGATGTTCATATTTGTTCTGTAGATCTTCGAAGTTTAGGGATTGATGCGGCAGCGACAGGTTCTTCACAGTGTGAACATCGGAAAATGAATAAATCTCAGAATTAGGAATCGTGCTTGAGATTCGTAGATTGAGTAGTTGTGACTGCTTCTCATATCTATGAGTATTACCAGTCCACTTTAGACATAATGGCTGTGATTCACCTTTCAAATTTAGTTGACTCGCTAGTTTATCATCCATCAAGGTCAAGGACGAACCATCATCCAAGAAGGCGAAGGTCTTAAGTTGGATTCCATTCCCATACAGGATTACTGGCACTATTCGAAACAAGGTGGATTCGCAATCGTTACGATGAGTGTTGCAATGGCTTTTCATATGGACCGAAACGTTTCCTTTTACTTCTTGAGTTTCTTCCTTAATTGCTTTTTCGTTGTTGCTCTTTTGTTCATTGTGTAGTAGTGGATGATGTTTGAAAGTGCAATTGTCTTTGCCGCAAGTCGATGTCGAAGGGCAATTTCGTACATTGTGTTTCTTTAGGCATCTTCCGCAAAGTTGGTGTTCTCTTACCATTGCCCATTTCAAGGTTCGACTGAGCTGCTGAAATTGTTTGCATACAGCCACTGAGCAACAACTTCCTTTGCAAATGCAGCACTTATTTCTCAATTCGTTGTTATTTGAATCAACCTGTGAGTGAGAATTAAGAAATCCGGACTTTTGTTTGAACTCTCGACCTCGATTGGTGCCTTTGCTCTCTACAGACGGCGTTTGAGTAGATGGAACCAGCACCCCATTGGCGGCTTCAGCAAGTTGGTAAATCCATCCACTAAAATGGGAGAGAGTGCAATCCGGCAACATCATCTTGTAGATACCCCAGTTGAGGAGGATGGTTGGCGGAAGCTTGTTCTCAAGTTGCGTCAGGAGTGTTGGGTTGTTAAGATGAGCCAGTAATCCTGTCGCTTGTATGGTGGCGTATAAGTTTTGAACTTCCAATGCGAAATTCATGATTGTCTCTAACTTCCCGTCTTTGAGTGGAGGTGTCGTATTAAGTTTCTGAAGCAGCGTTTGGATGATAAGTTCCGGTCTTCCATATAGCGATTTGAGCCTCGCCATAACCTGATGAAAACAGTTCGGTTGTATCAGTAACCACCTGACAGCAGTCTTTGCCTTTCCTGTTAAGGCTTTATTAAGTCTCATCACGTTCTCTTCATCTGTGAAGCCACAAAGTTCGGTGCTCCTTTCAAAGCTGGATATGAATAACGGCCATTGCTCAGGATTTCCATCGAAGCCTGGTACATCAAATGACGCGCAGCTATCTGGTTTCTATTTAAGCTCCGAATCTGTGGTTCACCTGCGCCATCATACGGAGGAAGAGAAGGTATTGTTGCTTGAAGAGGCGTAAATGATGCTTGTGGCAAGAACGGTTGCGGTGGTGGTATGTGCGATGCTTGAGGTGGGAAGCGTTTCGGTGGTGGCACGTTAAATGTTGAATTTTGGGCTATGGCTGGAGCATGTTGCATATCCGTCGGCATCTCATTTGGCTTGCATAAGTTTCCGGCCCATGATCTATTGAAATTGCCATTAAGATCATTGGGTTGTAGTTTGGGCGCGAGTGGATGTCCTTGACTCGAAACTAAACCTTTGTGATTCATGGTTGATAGCGGCAATGGCTTTTGCGGATCATCACCTAACCATTTATTCACTTTGGTGATGGATAATATTTCATCATCAGTAACGGAGGACCCACCTTCCATTGGAACCTTGCTCAGAATTTGATACTTCTTCTCCAAGTACTCGGTGTCCCTTTTTTCCTTCAGCTCTCGTTCTTCACTCAACAACTGCAACTCCATTTGAAGCTTTCTCTCGAAGATAGTTCTAGACCCTCTAGAACTACTGGAAAAGTTTGACGATAATCGCTGCTGATTTGAAAAGACGATGGGATTTTCATTCAATAAAATCTTAGTCGAATGTGCGGTAGGACGAATTGCAATATCAGCAGCATTAGTAACGTGTGGCGCAGCAGCTGCATGGATATATAGACCAGTGGGAGTAGCACCGTGTGCAACGTTTGTGCTATAGATATCAGCACCAGCATATGTTGGACGAGTTGTAGCAACGACAGAAGAAGGAAGTTCCTTTGTACCTGGAAACGAGTTGACGATACTTGAAGTAGAAGTAGCAGTAATAGTAGCAGTAACAGTAGCAGTAGCAGTTCCATCTCTAATGGAA
This sequence comes from Dasysyrphus tricinctus, assembly GCA_963921185.1. NCBI lineage: Eukaryota > Metazoa > Arthropoda > Insecta > Diptera > Syrphidae > Dasysyrphus > Dasysyrphus tricinctus. The sequence goes on along the minus strand of OY992531.1, from coordinate 146,450,325 downwards.
TTGGCATGTGGTGCAGGATACCTTTCGAAGAATTGTTTCGGTATAGCACCTCTACCAAAGGTTCCAACCGGCTCGGAAATAATGTTAGACGGGTTAATAAAGGTGGCAGCAGTTAACATGGAACGTGAAATTCCATTCGTGGTAACGTGTGTCAAGGTTGGTTGCACAGTGGTGTCACACCTGGAACCTAAATACAGACTGGATTCAACACGATCTGCTTCAAAATTATTTTCATGATGAAGTGCTATTCTGGTTAATGTGTTATTGAAACAAGTTTTATTTGTATATTTATTTTTATTTTGTTTGGTATAGGAAATGGCAGACGGAGCAGTACATGAGGCGATAGGGGGGGCAGTATAAGTGACGAAGGAGGCATCATATGATTCGGCACATGTGGCTGGTGTACTTACGGCAGTATTCGGGGCAATATTCTGCCCAGCATATGGTGGTACACCCAGGGTATTGTTAATACTATTTGGCGCAATGCTCAGCGTAGCACATAAAGCTGTGGTCGGCATTGTATATGACCAAGTACATTGGGTCTCACTAGCAGTATACGGCACAGAATTGATGGAACCCAAATCAAAATTGGATGTGGGGTTTAGCGCATTGTTGGCGGCCGTATCTGCATGATTTGGCACAGTATTTGGTGCATTATATGGCATGAGCGCTTCGGCAGTATCTTGAGATGCGGAAACTACTTCTCTAACAGCACTAGATAAAGGGGAGCACTTACCTGCCATTATTGCACACGAGGTGCCACAAACCCAGTTTTCATTTCGAATGAAGCTATCGACTCCGGCGCAGCTGTAGTGGTGCGAGGTTTGGCAGATGTCGCACTGGACCATATCGTCAGCGGAGTCGGGTCCATCGCAGTCGACACAATTGTATTCCTCCACCGTCGGTGGTGACATTGTTGTAGGTCGCGAGCGGGCAGCCTTCGAGGTCTTCTTTGGTGGCATCCTCACTCAGTGGAGGGCAGGTAATGGATACTCCAATCCAATTAAATCAAAATATAATGATTTTATAAATTGTTGGTACGATTTGGTACCAACAGACTAAGCTTATAATTCTTCGAATTAAACACAGTCGTTTGGTGTGAAGGAATTATAAAATCCTTTGAAAGAGATTTTTATTAATATAAATTTACAAATTCAATAACTAGTTTTAACTTACATTAGTCTCTTTATTTACTTTAGGATTTTCTAGTATTTTTAGTTACTTTTAGTTTACGATTTAGGCTTAAGGATATTTAGATTTTAATTATGTTGCACAACTGCGCGCTCAAATTGTAAAGAGTGTGAAACGTGAGATCAAAAAATGAATAAAGATGGATGCCAAAAGTGTAAGAATAATAATGGTGGAGACTTCCGGCATATTCGTTTAGCCACCAGGGAGGTAATACTTTTGACAGCAGCATAACAACCCGGCTATACTTGGCCTGTAGCAGGGTTGTTAACACTTATCTTTTATAAAATGTTCCGAATACAAATTTCAAAAGAATAGAGCTGCAAATATGACACTACATAATCATAAACTTAAAATAAAACTCCTCCACATTGTACCTAATAGCTAGCCTCTAGCCCGTACTCATTTACCGCCCTGATTCTCTTTGCTCCCTTAAATCTGTTTTTGTTGGTACATTATACAGAGGTTGATTGAGTCAGTGTGAGTAACAATAGTATAACAGATGTCAATAAGATCGTCGATGTTCTTGCTGAGAAAAGAATTGTCAAATTATAATAATAGAGTTTCCCCATACGATTTTTTTCTTAGAATATACCCAAGAATCATGCCCTAAAATAAATTATTGAGGAATTATCGGACACCGTTTTGTTTTATATTTTTTTTTTCCACCTAAAAAACATAGCCTGCTTCCCCCAAAATAAAATCCTAAATACGCCACTGATTATAGTTCTACCTTAAAACTTACAAACACTGCCTACATCACTGACACGTTTCTGAAAAAATTGGTATTAGCTGAAACACTGCAAAAAATACAAATACTGCATATCATTGACTTGGTTCGTTTTTGCTTCGAAAGAAATCGAAAATGCAAGCTACTGACTTAGTTTTTTTACCGTTAACTTAGGAACTGAACACTTTCTGACTAAGTTCATTTCAGACATGAAAACAGTTTAGGCTTGAGCAGAGCATAGCAGTAATTTTGGAAAAAAAAAAATTTATGACTTGGTTCGGTACAGCTGTGAGCCCTCCATATAAGACATCGATTTTATTTTATTTCAAACTTACCTAACTATCAATTTATTCATTCAATTAACAAGTTATTTTTTCATTATAACATAATATTATCACAAATAATAATCTTTCATTTCATTTCCTTATGTAAATAATTGCATTGCTTAAATACCATTTTTAAATTTTATAGCTCTCTGTGTAAACTAGTATACAAATAATTATTTGGCACCACTAACTGCGCGAAGTCCGAATACCGAATAGCTTTTAACTGGGCACGTTCCGCTGGTTATTCTCAGTTATCCGGATAGCTTTGTGTTGTTGTAATCCCTTGTTAAAAAACAGCTGATAACAGCTGACGCAACAACAACTCAAGTTATCTCAAAATTTTTGGGATAGCTAGATAGCATAGCGAATAAACATTGGAACGCGAGGACTAACATGCACATACGCATTCGGAATCAAAACAGCTGTTAAAGCTTTTATGTTGAAAAAGCTCTTTTCGATTTCGGCCATTCCAAAAATTTCGAAACCAAGCAACTCAATTTCAAATTAAGGAAAAAAATATATTTAAATATGCCAATATTTACAATATATATTAGAGTTGACGAAAAAATTGTAAATATAAAATTTTACTTGTTGTTGAAAAATAGGCAAGTGATCAAAAAAGCTCATACTTTATCTTTCGTATCTGTGCATTTTTCGGCATTTTTGCCGCTATCAGTTCTCTATAAATTGTGATGCAAATGGCGATGTGCAGTTAGGTTTTTATAAGTGTTTTCAATACACTACTTAAATTCGGAACTATTTTTCTGATAGGAGTGCTGTAAAAATAGTATTACGCCTCAAAATGACTGAACATTTCATGTCTTCTCCGTTACCGAAAAATGACAAAAGTTGGTATAAATGCTGAACTATATTAGTGTTTGTAAAATTATTCAGCACACAAAGCAAGACTTGAAAAAGGATTATAGTGGATTTTTTTATAGATTTTTAAATCATGTCTTACTGTCTAAAACAGGGTAACGGAGAAGACAAAATTGCACTTTCTCATCCAAATTTCAAAGACTCACAGGCACTTTTTTTTTAAAGTCTGAATTTCTTTGATCCCCTTGCTTAAAATAGATCAAGGTAACTAAAAAACAATATGTGTTAAATTTCATTGAAATCGGTTGACGTTTACACGTGCTAGCGAGCACTTGAAGTTTTTCATATAAAAAACATGGTGTTTTGACAGTCTTTTACTCAAAGGACCCGTAAAAGTGTAAACGTTGATGGAAAAACTTTAAACTTGCCAAATATGCTAAATACCATAAGGTGTATACAAATATATTTTTTTTATTTTTGTAAACAACAGTAACTCCATTTAAAATAGCAACAAATGCACAAAAACAACGATTTTTAATTAATTTTTTTGATGGGGTTAGTATTATGCAAAACTATTGAAAATATTTTTTTTTAATACTCCTAACAGTAGTTAATTTATATGCTAAGTTTAAAGATTTTCCATCAACTTTTACAATTTTGCTGATATTTTGAGTAAAAACTGAAAACTCCATGTGTTTTGAATGAAAAATTTCAAGTACTCGCTAGCACGTGTTAACGTTAACCGATTTCAATGAAACTTTACACACATTTTTCAATTGCCTGAATCACTTTTATCATTGATAAGAATAATTTAAAAATACGAATTTCAATATAATTGAACAAAAAAGAAATCTTTAATCGTACGTGTCTTCTCCGTTACCATTAGCTGTCTTCTCCGTTACCATCTTTCATATTTTTTTTCTGTTAGTAAAATGAAACTTGGCATTAAACCAAGGATGGTTTTTGATAAATGTTGGTTTTATGAAAGTGTGCAAAAAAAATCAACTTCATATCTTAATGGACGGCGCAGAATTTTAAACTTCAAGGCAATGGTCGGAAATCTCTAAATCGTACGTGTCTTCTCCGTTACCGTCTATTTTTTTTGAATAAACTTACTAAATTTCATAATTTTTTTGGTGAAACTTTAGTGTCGTGTACTTTGTGATGAATTCTTAAAAACCACTGAGTTTCATATAAAAATATTAATTTCTTAACAAGAAAAACCTTACTACAAGCGTCCGATTGTCTTCTCCGTTACTTTGGAATGGCCGATTTGTATAAAAGACAGAACACGATGCCAGCAAATCACTTTCATTTGGTATTTCGTCAAGCGAAGGTTTCTTAGCGTTACCGTCCTTGAAAAAATATTAAATTAAAGGTTTGAGATTAATTAATTATTTTGCCAACTCTCAGCGTTTAGCTTATTTTCTTTTACTGCGGTTCACGAACCGCATAATTTAAAATTTGTTCAACGCAGTTCATGGTTGCCACCAGTAGTATATTTTTACTCTTTAAAGAACATTTAATTGAATTATTCTTGTATTCATTTCTTTTTAATTGCAACTCAAAATAAAATTTGTTTGTTATTATTTATTTAAAATTAAACCGAACTCTTTTTATTTTCCACTCTTGCTGCTATTTTATTTTTGGTTGTTTTGTTCTCCTTCTTTGGTTCTCTGCTTGCACCACGTTTACTGCGGTCTTTGGACAGCATAAGCGCAACAAAGAGAAAACCAAAGCTTAGCTCATTGAATTTTGCTCACGAGTGTTGTTATTTATTTATACCTTTGTTCGCCTGCTTTTTCAACGTTTACTGCGGTCTCAAGACAGCATAAGCGCGGCAAAGAGGAAAACAAAGCTGCATTGTCGTTGATTGAGAAGAGAGAGTGAGATAACTGCCGTTGCTGAAGAGAAGTGCTGCTACAATCAGTGTAGCCATACCCACTAATACAAAAAGAACCAGGAATAAGACCTACTCCTACAGAAGTCATTTTAGCATTTGGTTTTCAGTTTTTAACTAAAAATGAAAAAGTGCGTTGAAAATCAAAAACAAAAATAGTACTTAATACCATAAAATAAAAAAAAAATAGATTAACACAAGAAAATAGTTTTTTTCTCAAAAATTTTGAGTTTGAAAGTACATTTTTTCAAAAACTATCAACTAAAAAAACTTTATTTAAAAATAAAATTAAAGAATGGATTTCTGGCTTTAAGATGAGCAATGGATTTTTGTCCAGATATTACCATTGTTTTTTTTTTAAATTATTTTTCTATTTGAAGTAAACTTTTCTTAAAATTGCCCCTCCCGCCTAAACTGGGGGATTTATACCCCCATCCGTTACTATTGTTTTCTTCTTTTGGCCCAATCTACACGCTTTATTGCTTTGATGCAGCATATGTCAAAGACCATGTTTTTGTTATTATACTGTTTTATATACTACTTGTTGTTTTAAATTTTGTATTGCTATATTTTGAAAAGCCGTCCCTTGGAAACTATTATTTCTACAGAACCGGCTTTGGACTCAAATTGGAGCAAATTAAGTAAGGTTGAAATCGTAGAGCAATGTTTTATTCGGAAATTAAGGTGTAATGGTTAAAATGGCCAATAAGTGAAAAAACCGCGAAAAATTCGTGTTTTTTTGGATTTTTACCAATGTTGCGTTCGGCGCTCGAGGTCGAAAAATCGGATTTACTACTAGGCCAACATCATAAACAACTCACCAAAAAATCAGAACTACCGGACCTGAGGCAAGGTCTCAGTCCTATGAAACTACAAGGTTACTGGACTAAAAACATATTTTCGAATAATAATTATTAATTTCATATTTTGATAAGTGGTAAAAATATCAAACAATGTATTTTACTGGCCCACCTTGGCTTCGCTCAGGTACACACCAGTGTCTTAAAAAGATAAAATTATAGATAAATTGAACAGTATCAAAGGGCACGGTAGTGCCCAGCCAAGTTCGCGGCACTACACCCTTTTTACATGAACAAACTCAGGCGATTTTCAACCCCCCTCTTACTTCAGTACCAATAAAGTCAGAAACTTCAAATTCGCAGTATTTGCTGAGCTGATCAAACACAGGTGGCTTACCAAATTTCAACTCTTTAGCATTAGTAGTTCCCTAGATATAGCACTTCAAAAATCGCAAAAACTGTAACTGACTCACTGATTCACTGACTCACTGACAGATCATCAAAATTATGGAGCACTTCCCGACATCGTAGAAACTTGAAATTTCGCACAACGGTAGGCCTTGTGGTGCATACAAAGGAAAAAATCGAAAATCTGCTATTTTCTATTCAGGAGACGTGGCATCCACCCACTTTCTTAAATATTCTTACAAATTATATGTAGCACTTCCGGTTGCTGTAGAACGCTGAAAATTGGTAAGTCGGTAGGGCTTGAGGTACTTAGAAAGAATAAAATTTGAAAAATTGGAATTTTTTATTCAGGGGGCGTGGCATCCACCCACATTCTTAAAAATCCTTATGAATTATATGGAGCACTTCCGATTGTTGTAGAACGATGAAAATAAGTAGGTTGGTAGGACTTGAAGTACTAAGAAAGAAAAAAACTTAAAAATTGGAATTCTCCATTCAGGGGGCGTGGCATCCACCCACATTCTCAAAAATTTCTTATAAACTAAATGGAGCACTTCCGATTGTTTTAGAACTATGAAAATTGGTAAATCGGTAGGGCTTAAAGTACTTAGAAAGAAAAAAAATTGAAAAATTGGAATTTTCTATTCAAGGGGCATGGTATCCACCCACATTAGTAGTATGTAGGGCGAATGAGTGTGGGAATTCTGTGGGAGAAAGAGACAGAAGATGTGTGAAGGAGACATACGATATTTGGTGTGTGGCCGTATGTTATCAGAGGCGGCAGCCTTTGTGAATAATTTGTTTGCGGTTGGAGGCGCGTGCCGGTAGCGATGACTGTGGATGGCGGTATCGTTTGATGTGGTGTCGGTGGTTTGATTGATGAGATGATGGCGCGTGCGGGTAGCGATGACGGTAGTATTTGATGGGGTGATGTGTTGTGCGGTTGGGTGTTTGATGTTAAGAGCGGCGGGGCGGCGGCGTGGCACTTTGGGGTTGATGGTTTTGTTTTGGTGGTATGAAAATGTGTGTGATTGATGTTAAGGGGGGCGGGTGGTCGGAGCGGCATGGCGTCGGGGCGGCATGGCGTCGGGGTGGCGGGGCGGTTTGGGTTGATGGTTTTGTTTTGGTGGGATGAAAATGTGTGTGAATTGTGATAAGAATATCACAACAAAAACATAAATGTTAAAAAAGGAGCCAAGTTCTTTTGTGTACAAGAAACCTGTGCATAAAAAGTCAGCCCAAAAAAGTAATGAGATCTAAAATATATGCCAAGTTTTATTCATGAAGTACAAATATCTTAAGTAGAGTAACATCGAAACAATTCCAAATCATGAAAGAAATTTGGTAATTAATGATTACTGATTAAAATTTGTTGGGTTCACTGGTCAAGTTTTCATACATTTAAAATTTTTGATTAAGTAAGTATTTAAGACAAAACTTGCCAAGTAAATCCACCAAATTTTAATCAGTAATCATTAATTACCAAATTTCTGTCATGATTTGGAATTGTTTCGATGTTACTCTACTTAAGATATTTGATATTAAACTTCATGAACTTAAAACTTGGCATATATTTTAGATCTCATTACTTTTTTGGGCTGACTTTTTATGCACAGGTTTCTTGTACACAAAAGAACTTGGCTCCTTTTTCAACATTTATGTTTTTGTTGTGATTTCACTCCTTTTTGCAAAGATTTATTTTGGCAGGTGAAAGTCAAGCCCTACCGCTCTACAAAGTTTCATAATTCTACTTAATACCATAAAATAAAAAAAAATAGATTAACACAAGAAAATAGTTTTTTTTCTCAAAAATTTTGAGTTTGAAAGTACATTTCTTCAAAAACTATCAACTAAAAAAACTTTATTTAAAAATAAAATTAAAGAATGGATTTCTGGCTTTAAGATGAGCAATGGATTTTTGTCCAGATATTACCATTGTTTTTTTTTTTAATTATTTTTCTATTTGAAGTAAACTTTTCTTAAAATTGCCCCTCCCACCTAAACTGGGGGATATATACCCCCATCCGTTACTATTGTTTTCTTCTTTTGGCCCAATCTACACGCTTTATTGCTTTGATGCAGCATATGTCAAAGACCATGTTTTTGTTATTATACTGTTTTATATACTACTTGTTGTTTTAAATTTTGTATTGCTATATTTTGAAAAGCCGTCCCTTGGAAACTATTATTTCTACAGAACCGGCTTTGGACTCAAATTGGAGCAAATTAAGTAAGGTTGAAATCGTAGAGCAATGTTTTATTCGGAAATTAAGGTGTAATGGTTAAAATGGCCAATAAGTGAAAAAACCGCGAAAAATTCGTGGTTTTTTGGATTTTTACCAATGTTGCGTTCGGCGCTCGAGGTCGAAAAATCGGATTTACTACTAGGCCAACATCATAAACAACTCACCAAAAAATCAGAACTACCGGACCTGAGGCAAGGTCTCAGTCCTATGAAACTACAAGGTTACTGGACTAAAAACATATTTTCGAATAATAATTATTAATTTCATATTTTGATAAGTGGTAAAAATATCAAACAATGTATTTTACTGGCCCACCTTGGCTTCGCTCAGGTACACACCAGTGTCTTAAAAAGATAAAATTATAGATAAATTGAACAGTATCAAAGGGCACGGTAGTGCCCAGCCAAGTTCGCGGCACTACACCCTTTTTACATGAACAAACTCAGGCGATTTTCAACCCCCCTCTTACTTCAGTACCAATAAAGTCAGAAACTTCAAATCCGCAGTATTTGCTGAGCTGATCAAACACAGGTGGCTTACCAAATTTCAACTCTTTAGCATTAGTAGTTCCCTAGATATAGCACTTCAAAAATCGCAAAAACTGTAACTGACTCACTGATTCACTGACTCACTGACAGATCATCAAAATTATGGAGCACTTCCCGACATCGTAGAAACTTGAAATTTCGCACAACGGAAGGCCTTGTGGTGCATACAAAGGAAAAAATCGAAAATCTGCAATTTTCTATTCAGGAGACGTGGCATCCACCCACTTTCTTAAATATTCTTACAAATTATATGTAGCACTTCCGGTTGCTGTAGAACGCTGAAAATTGGTAAGTCGGTAGGGCTTGAGGTACTTAGAAAGAATAAAATTTGAAAAATTGGAATTTTTTATTCAGGGGGCGTGGCATCCACCCACATTCTTAAAAATCCTTATGAATTATATGGAGCACTTCCGATTGTTGTAGAACGATGAAAATAAGTAGGTTGGTAGGACTTGAAGTACTAAGAAAGAAAAAAACTTAAAAATTGGAATTCTCCATTCAGGGGGCGTGGCATCATTGAATAATTACAAATAGAAGGGGACACCGAACATTACTCAAACGACAGTCGCACCAATCAAATCCAGTGGCCGCTCATGAAGCTATAATTTCCTTTTCACACAATAATTGGTTTTCTTCTCGGCTAAGTGAGTCTCAAATAAATCCTTTTGTATTTTTCTTAGAGATATACATAGATACATACGAGTAGATATGTAGATGTAGATAGAGCGAAGAAAGGATACATATTTTTTTTCTTCAATTTGTGCTTTGATTTTCTTTTGTGAATGAACGCACTTGTAGGTATACATAAATGCATTTTGAATATATTGGTGTTTGGTGTCCGTCTCATCGCCATACAGCAATAAAAAGATACAAAACGGTTTCACTTTTATTTGTATTATTGTGCGTTTGAAGTCCGATTACGATGCGGAGGAGAACTACCAAAAAAGGCCGAAAAAGGGTTAAAATATGGATAATTCATGAATGAATTCATTTTTCGGGTTTTTTTGGTAAAAGTACCTTTTGTTTTTCTTAATTTCTCAAAAACTAAGAAAGATTTTTGCATTTGGTTTTCGGTAATGGACTAAATAAATGATGAGGGCATTGAATATTGAACACAAAAAAGCACTTTATTACGTAAAATTTTGAAAAATATCGACTTAAGAAAAAAATCACATTTTTTTTTTTTTTTTATTTTGACTTTGAAATTTAATTTTTCGAAACCTATTCGCTTAAACAACTTGATTTGAAATCCAAATGCAAGAATGGAGTATTATCTTTCAAAAAAAAACTATAGCACATTATTAGATATGTTTTCGTTGACTTTTAATGTTTTTTTTGCCTGCCTCAGGGAGGGGAGATACAACTTTCCCCCCAAACATTTTTTTCTTAGAATAACCCCAAGAACCACATCTTAAAATACTTCCACTTAGGTCCGGTACACCCTGTATATTATCTATACCTACTAAGATTTAAATAATTTCTTGTATTTGTTGTTTGAATTAAGCTTTACAACAAACTGCCGCTCACTTTCAAAAAGTATTCTTTATTTTTTTTATTATGTGTAGACTAAACTTTAAAATCTATAAAATAATTTAAAAACTACTTTTTGCTTTTAATTAATTAAATAAATACAATTCTTATGTTCGGACTCAGACGTCAAACTTCAACCATTCAAACAAATTTAAGGAAAACAAAATGTTTGTTTTTAATTTTGTATTCATGGTACTAAGTTGTGGTATAAGATGAAACACGAAGCATTTTTTTTTATTTTTGAAGGTTGTCAAAGTGAGAAAATCTCCGAACTTTTTGTTCGGAACTTTAGTTAGGTGACTTGTGTCACCTTGTTTTTGTTGTAATATTTAGTTTTACCTGAGATATGTGATCTTCAAGCTTCAATGAATAATGTTTTTTTATCACCAATATCCCAACTTATAATGATCATTTTAGACTTTGTTGAGACTATTTGTCTTTATTGCATGGTTAATATAAGTATGCAGATTGGAAGACTAACATATTCTTAACATTTTTGAAAATTTTCCAATTGAAAAAAAGAACAAATTGTGTTTTTACTAAACATTTGTGTAATCACCATCGAAATGAAAACAAAAATAACGAATTCTTTTCAACTATTTACAATTTTGTATTGGTCACGCACTACTTGGACAAGAAAAAAGATTTAAAGTTTTTTTTTTAATTTTTTTCAATATAAAAATGTTCAGCAATGTTAAGAATATGTTAATCTACAAATTTGCATACTAATATTTACCATGCAATAAATATTTACAAAGAAGCAACAGATATACATATATGTACCTACGAAGGGATCACAAAAAGTAGTTTTTTTTGTATTATTAGGTGTGATTTTGGTGATCAAAACAAAGTTTTTTGATTAAAAGTCAGATATCGCAGGCAGAACAAAATTTTACAACAACAGCAACAACAAAAAGGTTAGTAACTTATAGTTGAATAAAGTCATAACCGATAGATTTGATTGACTCAAAAAAGTTCCGAGAAAATTACAACCTTTAAAAATTAAAAAAAAGCTTTCTGTCTCATCACACACATACAACAAAAACCACTGACAAAAAAATACAAAATCTTGTTCCTAGAATTTTTCTTAACTAGTGTACATATACATACATGCGATTTTTTAATTTAAATTAAATTATGGCCAAATTCAAATCAGAATAGGTATCTACCTCTCAAAAGTCCACTTAAAGTGTATCTTTCTATTTAAAAGAAAAAAACATAAGATAGAACCATTTTTATTATATCGCTTAGTTACTTAAAAAAAGGGAGTTACATACCTACATACCTTCAAATGTGTTCTACACCCTGTTTCACGGTTTTAGTTTTAAATTTCAAACATTTTTCAATTGGGTACATAGCCCAGTCAAATTAGGAAATCAAATCGCATTTTTCGATGGACAACATTTTTTGTATGGAATCTGTTTGGCTACGTCTCCTGATCATAAAAACGAGTTTTTGGGATTTTTGAGGTTAGGGAAGACCCGCCATCTTGAAAAAGAGATTGGTTTGGTTTTTATGCAATAACTCGCTTGCATTTTATTTTACAACAAAACGTCCTAGTACAATCTTGTAGAAAATAAAATTACCTATAAAATAAGCTATCAACGACCTCTGTAGGTGGTTTCATTTTTGAGATATAACGGACCAATGCTCCCCTATGGGTTGTGCTTTGGGGGTGGTATGACTTTTCTTGAGTTTTCTAGGTAACCGTTGATTTTTTTGGATGATGCTCTCAGAATCATTTTCAGTTCTTGTATCGACCTATAAAATGAGCTGTCGATCGATATCATCGGCCACGAATTGTGCGAGTTATCCAATTCATAGGATCACACTTTATGAGCCAGGAGAAAAGCATAAATATATTTTTTTTTCGAAAATGTTTACCTGGTGAATCATACAAAAAAACTATTATTTAAAATGCTCTCCATAGTAATGATAACAATTTAACATACATGGTACGTGGAGATGCATCCGCACCGCACAGAAAGTTGTGAAGCAGCCCGGAAACTTAAGACACCTACATTTCTTGTTGTTGAAAACTGAGTTATTTTTCCTCGATCCAAATGTAAACCGAAGGTATTGCATGCGATTTCACAAGTGTTACCTAAAAAAAAACTCAACAAGATTTCATATTTATTGATTGGTATTCATTTATAAAAATCAAAACACCAGTGCTCAGACTAAAAACTAAACTAAACTTGCTTTCAAAAACATTTGGGCAAAAATTTGGATAGTTGAGTTTTCAAAGAAAAAACAAGGTGCTTCCTCTGTCAGCGATGACAAGCATCAATATAAACTCATCTCCCGTAGCAGTTGACCCGTTTTTGCTATTTCAAAGAATGTGCATCACGCAGAAGTCCCTCGATGACATGGAAAAATGTTTTCAATACGAACTTGCCCCGTACCCGTTGGCTCTCTTCACAGAAGAAGGTATGAGAAAAGGTACCAAGTCAACATTATACGATGCATTTTCACCGCTGGCGCTGCTCGAAAACGAAATTTGTCATCTAAACGATATGTACTTTGTGGTAGACGGAGGATTCCTTCTACATAAAGTTGTTTGGGATTTCAATACAAAACCTACTTTCGGTGACATTTGTCAAAAATATATAAAGTCCGATGATCCTGCAATTTCAGGTACCAAAAACATGGGAAAGATTCTGCAGAACAACAAAAAAAAGATCTTTTGAGCTGAATTTTAATGCGAACAAAACAAAAATAAGTTCACCCAACTCCTAAAACATAAACTTCAAGTCACAGGTTATACCAGTGTTCCCAGATTGGTGGTTTTTACAACCAAAATGGATGGAAAAAATGCCTTTGGTGGGAAAATATTCATAGTGAGATTTATGGTGGAAAATATTTCAATGGTCCCTTTTTTGGTGGGAAAAACCACAATTCACTTTACCTGCCGAATGACCTATAATGATTTGGCACAAAAAAACAGAAACTTTAAAAAATAATTTTTTTTTGTGAATACCACACAAATGAGGTACCAAAATCACTGACCTTGAAAAAAATTTAAAATATTTCAAAATTCATAAAAATCAATAGCTGACCAATTACTGAAACTTACTAGCTGAACTTTTACGACCTTTAAGTGACCTTTCAAGCGAGATACCAAAATTTTTTTTTAACCTTGATACGAACTTTAAAAAATTTATAAGAAAAACTTTGGCTGACCAATTATTGTAAATAGTTATGATTTTATCATGATCTAGTGATATTTCGGATCGGTATACATTTTTTGTGAATTTTCGACAAATGAGGTGGCAAAAATCGTACGTGACCTTAAGAAACTTTAAGTCTTGAAAACATACAAAAAAGAAAGACCACGGACGGACAATCACCACTTCACGGGCACTGTTGGTTTTGATGCAGTTAAGCCAACCCACCCAACCTAGAAATTCATTGGCAATTCTCGGGTTTCCTCTAATAGTGTTGATGACCAGCTTCCGGTCATACCTTCCTTCCACTACAAAAATGGTGGGATTTTTTTTGGAATTTGGTGGGATTCTAGAAATATCATCTGGCATCACTGGGTTATACAGTTTTTCAGGACAAAGGTGATGCTGATTTGCTTATTGTCACTACAGCCATTAAGCAGTCTTCTCTGCATGAAACTGTTACAATCGGTTCCGAGGACATTGATATTCTTGTTTTGTTGACTGAACATGGAAAACATCATGCGAATGTTTTTCTTCGGAAACCCAAAAAATCACACGCACCAGAGAAATGGTTTTCGACAAAAAGTATAAAATGTGACACAATTTTATCAGACAACATTTTATTTTTACACGCTATATCGGGATGTGACACAACGTCAGCAACGTACTTCGCTGGGAAAATGAAATTCGTTACCACAATGTTAAAAAATGCTGGCAACCTTGCTGCAGAAGTGGAAATTTTTAAACGAAAAGTCGATGACCCAGAAGAACTTATTGTGGCACGGGAAAAATTCTTTGTGGCGCTCTATGGTGGAAGAAAGACAACTTCAATTGACAAACTTCGTTATAAAATATTTACGAAGTCCGTGGCAAAAACGAAAAACAATTTATGTTCACTTCCCCCCACAAAAGATGCGCTACGACAGCATATATTTTGGACGTATCACCAGTTACAAACGACCAGGATCCGGAAAAGTGGGGTTGGAAAAAAAATACAAAAATGTATGTTCCTGTGATGATCACCAAGGAACCAGCTCCTCTCGAAATAATGAAGGTTATTTCTTTCTTGCGCATCAAAACGTGAAGCGGCTTGCGGATGTCGCAAAGCGGGTTTAAAATGTTCCACCATCTGTGCACACTGCACAGTGAAACTTGCAGCAACATCCCCAAATGTATGACAATTGCTGAAGATTATTGCGAAGATGAAAGTACCCTGCTCTTGCAGATTCATAACGATGAAATGACGCGAAACGAAATGATTTTTGAAGCTGATGTATGCGATGATGAAATGCTACCAGGACCTTCAAAAATCTCAAAATATTCCCCTTAATATTATTTGTCTCCCCTTCAAATACTTTCACATAGAAAACTTAATGTAAAATACACTTTACCTCTTTTTTTAATCATTTTTTTCAAATTATTCTGTTAATAAAAACCACTCAATAAATTTGAAATTCAATTAAGTTACATGCAATACCTTTTACATTTGGATTGAAAAAAGATTACTCAGTTTTCAACAACAAGAAATGCAGGTGCCTTAAGTTTCCCGGCTGCTTTACAACCTTCTGTGTGGTGCGGATGCAACTCCACGTACCATATGTTAAATTGTTATCATTACTATGGACAACATTTTAAGTAATAGTTTTTTGTATGATTCACCAGATAAACATTTTCGAAGAAAAATATATTTATGTTTTTCTCCTTACTCAAAAAGTGTGATCCTATGAATTGGATAACTCGCACAATTCGTGGCCGATGATATTGATTGACGGCTCATTTTATAGGTCGATACAAGAACTGAAAATGATTCTGAGAGCATCATCCAAAAAAATCAACGGTTACCTAGAAAACTCAAGAAAAGTCATACCACCCCCAAAACACAACCCATAGGGGAGCATTGGTCCGTTATATCTAAAAAATGAAACCACCTACAGAGGTCGTTGATAACTTATTTTATAGGTAATTTTATTTTCTACAAGATTGTACTAGGACGTTTTGTTGTAAAATAAAATGCAAGCGAGTTATTACATAAACACAAAACCAATCTCTTTTTCAAGATGGGAAGTCTTCCCTAACCTCAAAAATCCCAAAAACTCGTTTTTATAATCAGGAGATGTAGCCAAACAGATTCCATACAAAAAATTTTGTCCATCGAAAAATGCGATTTGATGCCCTTTTCTTAACTAATTTGACTGGGCTAACAGTAAAAACAAAACTTTAATTAAAAAAAACTACATCTTTACTATCACTGGTTGCTTTAGTTTCTTTTTTGATTTATTAAGTACATAATAATACTTATAATTTTTATTTTTCTTATCTTAAAAATAACAATGTACCTATGTATACCTACATTTATACCAAAATCGTTCAAAAAACAGTGAATGAGAACAAATTATAAACCATTATTTAATTATTTTTATGTGACAGATGGCAAGTACCTATGTAATAAATAGGTACGAATTGAAAATTGAGTTCCTACTTGATAATCTATATCTTTGTATATCTAAACCATAGTACTATCATGGTGGCGATTCAAATAGTAGAACAACAGCTCTAAAGGGGGCGCTACTTTCGACTTTCGGAGACTTGCATGCAAGGCATGGCAATGGAGACTTGCATGCCATGCAAGTCTACAACGCCAAGCATTTAAGAATGGAAGAAGTAGTCAAAGCTGTTTGTGTGTGAAATGTCTCTTCTTTGAATACAAGGTTATTTGTTGTTTTATTTAGGACTAAATTTGTATGTATCCAGTTGTTCTTGTTGAATGTGAGAACAAAAGTATATGTAGGTAGGTATAACCATAGGTGTATTTTATTTTAATATTTAGGCTGAGGGTAGGTTTTGTTTTTGTAATGATGATTGAATTGATGTCAAGATTTTGAAGATAGTCATATAACTTTTGGTAGGTATGTATGTATTTGGCGATATTTTCTTACAAGATTTCAAGAGTATGCATAATTGCATATACATATAGGTATCTCTTGGTAGGTATTTTAATTCAATTTAACTTTGAAAGATTGCGATCGTAGGCATAATGTATATCTTCAGCTAGTTATAGGTATGATATTTTGCTTGGAATGTTTTTTGCAAGATCTGTTGTGCAAGGGTGGGTAGTTATAGGTATGTATATCTTTTGCTACCTACATTCATATTTGAATGAAAGTTTTTTTTGCTAGATTATTATTGATAGGTAAGTAGGTAGGGATTTTGTATTATTATTTATTTTGAGGACAGGTTGCTATGAATAGGTAGATATTTTAATTAAAGTTCTTATGTTAGATTGGCGGGAGGGTTAAATAAAGGTAGGATCTCTTTTAATAGGTAGGTAGGTATTTTAATAATAAATATGTAGTTGAGTGCGCTACAGGTCAAATGAAAGAAATTGTACCTATATTTGTCACAATTTGTTTCGTTTGACCTGAAGCGAACTAAAATAGGTAAGTACCTACCAACCTAGGTTACGAAAGTAGAAACAATTACCTATAAGTATCTATTATTTATCAAGAAAATGGTACCTAGCTTTTTTTGTTAAAGTTATTAATGCAAAATTAGGGGAAGGTTTAGGTATGGGTAGGCATATCTTTTAGTAGGTATTTCAACTAAAGTTTTGTTTGTTAAATTCGAGGGTAGGAGAGCAGGTATAAGTAAGAAGAGACCAGTGGTGTATCTAGGATTTTGTTCTGAGGGACAAACTATTTATTAAGTGACCAAATTGTGGGGTAATTTTGAAGTTTTTCCTACTATGCGTTTTCGGTGGTGCTGAATCCGAATCTGAGGTAAGCCAGTGAAAATAAGTGCAAAACAATGAGTTTTTGTCTGTGTTCTTATTACTTGTGGCTCGAAAACTATCAATTATTATTCGAAAATTGCATCTAAAAATAATTTAAAGCATATACATATGTACACCATTTCCAACAAAATTCCGTTTCACCTATTTTGACTCAAGCGCTAGTTGAAAATAGACGTGATTTTACTGTTCCGAAAATTCACTTGAAAACACTAAATTAATTACCTACACTGTTTGACAAAATTTGAATTTGAATTTACAAATGAACCAAAATATGTAGGTATATACTTTTATGATGCTATTTGATACTCTGAATTCGAATCTGGCCTCCAAATTGCTCTAGCGTTTGTTTTTGAGATACGCGAATCTAAAATTTTGAAAAAATGCATTTTTAGGAAAATATTAAGTGAGGTAATTTTTTTTCGAATAAATTTCTGTGGTCATTCTAGAGCATGAAAATTTCAAAACTCTTTTTCGATCTTTCAAATAGGTACCTACCTTCATTCATCTTTCATAAATCGTGATTTAGTTATTACCCTTCGTCTTAACGTAATAGGGTTTTGTGGGAACATTAAAAATACGCCAATATCACTGTGCGATAAGAAAAATTTTAATATACTTTTCCCTTGACCTAACATAGGTCTTGTAGAACTTCGTAAAATGGTATACAATAAATTTCCCATATACCCCCGCTTTATGGCGTAAGACCCCCTTTATGGAATAGTTTCACGTGAGGAATCATTCATACCTTTTTTGTTTACTATTCGATTTTCGAATTTGATCTCTCTTTGATCTAACATTGTAGATTTGAATGTTATAACACCAACTTGTGTGGACCGCGAACTCCTGCACCCCGTTATAAGTTTTTTTTTAAAGCAGATAGTCACAGTACCCATGGTTAGTACCTATGGTTAGAAGAACTCCATGACTTTCTTTTTCACCAAGACATATGGCACATGGATGGAAAGGTATATTTCTCATCTTTTTAAAAAAGTAAAAAAAAAAGTTAAATCGAATGAGAAATGGCAGAGTTTCAGGCTACTATACTCACGAAATACGTTGAGTCACGAAATTTTAGACGCAAACCTCAGATTCGAAAACATAATCGCCTATAACGAATTATGGCTTTTAACGAATAGTTTTAAATAAAAAAGATAAAAATCTATCGCTTGTAGGGAGTAATAAAAATAAAATTGAGTACAAATTTCAAATTTCGTTCATTTAAAATAATAAATTGTGTGGATTTCCTTTTTGCTGATTTATTTATACGCGAATTTTGCATTCTGTTTTTGAGAGGAACTGGAATAGTCACATTTTATATCAAGAAAGGTTAAAAGTGTTCGTTTTTTTTTGGGGAATCAGTTCAAAACGCGGATTTTTTTACAATAAAGAAAACGTATAAAGTGATTTGAAGTCTCGATGCTGGTGATTCCAATAAAAGTTTTACTACAGTAAAAAAGTTTTCCCAATTTTTAATAAAGAACAAAAATGGAAAATCAGTTATAACGAACGGTTATACAGTCCCATCGAGTTGGTTACAACCGATTAAAACTGTATATTGCATAAGCATACAGTCAAAATTTTATAAAAATCGTAGGAGTTAATATGTATTTTCCTTAACGGTTTCTTAACATTATTTAAATGCAAGGTTACCTACCGTTATTTTTTCATAAATGTAATTTTTTTAATATTCTTTAAAGTGTTAAGAAAAACCCTTAAATACCAAGTTTCACAAACTCGACCATGTAGTTTTCAAAATACATATTTGATTTTCAAAAAAAAAAATTTGAACACTTTTTTAAAAATCCAAAAAATTTTGTTTTGAAAAATTTGGTAAAAAACTGTTTTTATTTTTAAGAAACTTCTGTATAAAAAATTTTACTTAAATCATATGCACCATTCTAAAGAAAATCGAATAATAGTTAAAGTGCAATATGCAGAATTGTGAACAAAGTCAAACTGAGTCACTGTTCGCCCAGGTTAAAAACTAAATAACAAATTTTTGAAAATGAACATCCAATATACCTATATATGTACGTACCTAGCTCTCGAAGTCCATCCTCTAAATGGGTAACTAGGTATGTTATAATCTTTCAAACACAAAAACAACATTTTAAATCGAATTCCATATACATATGTATGTATGTATGTATGTATGATTTAGGTAACCAATTTCAACCTATAAATACCATGTATCTAAATGTTGAGCTTTTAAACTGTCCTTTAAGGAAAGCCCATAACTTTTTAAATATTCTTTTTTAATAAATAACATCATTAAAGAGCCTATCCTTCTAACTTTTTATTACTTATTTCACCCTATGCCTATGCATAATGTATATGTATATATGTGGCTTAATTAGGAAAAATATCAAGTCCTCAAGCCAACCTCTAAGTAAGTATAAGGTTATTCAAATATACAAATATTTATTTAAATCGGAAAAATAGGTAGGTATAAGGCCAGTGATTGCTATAAGTCTATAAGTATCCACTTTAATATAACTTCACCATTAAATATTGCTTCTATTTTTAAAAAAATCACCCTTATGCCAGAAACATGAATGTGCAAAAATGTAAAATATTGCAACATCGTTTTCGAAAGTTTTTCTAGATTAAGACAGAATCTCAAATCAACTAATGGCTTAACTGATATTTTAAAATATTATATTTTCTTCGATACCTATACGCACATTAAAAGTACTGTTATGTTATGAAGTATCTGTACATCTATAAAACTAGCTGACCGCCTCGAAAAAATTGAATGCTTCTGGCATAAAGGGGACAATATGTAACTACAAACCAATAAGATACCTATACCTATATTTGAGGCCGTGAGTGCAAAAGTGGTGTCGTGTAACCCATTTTATTGGCATTTTTGATACTTTTATCTAGTATTTTTACATTTATGCATCAAAAGTCATGAAAGCTTAAACTTATATTTCTTAAATATCGAAGCTTGCCAAAACTGTGACTTATCCTGCATGAATCTCAGTTAAAATAGTATTTAAGATCGTTTAAAAACGAAAAATATGATAAAAAAAGTGGGTTACACCACTTTTGCACTCACAGCCTCATTATTAATTAAAACCAAAAATCCGAAGCAAGACAAAACTAACCCAATAAAGGTACCTATATACATGCATACATAAAACTACACGATAATATACTGTAATGACTTTTCAAATTTGAACTATAACGACTCCGAAAAGCAAACAAACGAACACAATAAAGCTTACGGTCGCAGTGCAAACATACCCTTAGTAGCTATAATTATAGCAACTCTCAAACGAATGAAGCGCCATCTGCCGGATTATAGCAGATTTACCAGCTGTCAAATAAAAGCTTTTTGAAGGGAAATTATTGGGAAATTTCCCCTATGGAAAGCTCTGGAAGCAGAGACTAGAACGTTCTCCTTATTTCGAGAGTTTGGAAAACAAGTATAAAAGGCACATGTTTGAACGGCAGCGACACAGTTTGTTTTTAATCGTGAATGAATAAAGTTGGTTGTTATAAAAGCGAAAAGTAAAGTTGGTGAATTAATTTCAGTGGTGAATAATAAATCGTTTTGTAGTAAGAAAAGTAAAGTGTTTTTTATTTTGTAAAATAAATAAGTGGAAGTTTTGAATAAAGTAAATAAGTTTTATTAACGAACCTGAGAAAATATTACATTGGTGTCAGAAGTGGGATAAAACTTAATTTATCTGTGCACTCAGTAAATTTAATGTGTGGGAAGTGAAAAAAAAAAGATAATGGGTAAATCTTTGAATGATTTAAATTTAGTGGAACTAAAGGCAGAACTGAATAAACGAGATCTTCCTACTGCTGGAACAAAGAATGATCTTATAATTCGTCTGCAAGAAGATTTAAGAAGATGTGGAAAAAACCCGGACACGTTTATATTCGACATTGAAATGGAAGAACAGCAAGAGCAAGTAAGTACATCGGGCATGACCAATATGCTGTCTCAGCTGCTTGCAAAATTTGATAGTCAGGAAAAGAATCTTCTCGAACGTTTCGAACAACAAAGCCAAGAACAACGGAGTGAACAAAAGAATCTTCTCGAACGTTTCGAACAACAAAGCCAAGAACAACGGAGTGAACAAAAGAATCTTCTCGAACGTTTCGAACAACAAAGTCAAGAGCAGAAGAATCTTCTAGAACAACAAAGCCAAGAACAAAAGTGTCTGCTGGAAAAACAGACAAACATGCTCGAATGTAAGTTAGATGCCTTTGACAGTAGAATTGTTGCCCTTGACGAGCGTGTCGATAAGCAATTTTCTTCTATCGATAAACAATTGTTAACTCTCGATCAACAATTGTCTAATGTCGATAAGCAATTGTCGACAGTAGAAGCAAAGTTCGAAGATAAAATCGAATCCATTACAAAGGAATTAGACAAAGTAAGGAAGATGAAGGTTCGAGAAAGTTCTGGTGACTGTCCTAGGAGAAAGGAGATGCATCCACCAACGTTCGATGGACAAACTTCTTGGTCAATCTACAAGAAGCAGTTTGAGGCAGCTGCAGCAACGAACGGCTGGGACGACGAAGACAAATATATAGCTCTGACGCTTGCTCTTAGAGGAACTGCTGCTGAGCTGCTGCAAACCATACCAGCAGAAAAGAATGGCAACTTCAGCGCTCTTGTTCAGGCCATTGACAAACGCTTTGGAGATGGCCATATGCAAGAAGTCTTCCGTGTTCAACTCAATACAAGAGTCCAGAAAAGGGGAGAAACTCTGCAACAGCTTCAAGCAGACATCGAACGATTGGCGCATCTGGCATATCCAGCTGCAGGAGATGAAATCATTAACCAATTCGCAACAGAAGCCTTTGTTCGTACTATATCTGACATCAACCTTCAGCGAGCAATTCGAACGGCTGGAAAACGCACACTCCCTGAAGCATTAGCGTTCGCCCTGACTCTGGAAGCAGCAGAACAGGCTTCTCAAGGAGTTCATCGGTTGAGAGAACTAGGAGTTGAGAAGTGTTCTTGCAAGAGAACTGCGTTCCAAAGAAACCAGCGAGATGGACTTGCTCGATGCTGGAACTGTAACAAGACCGGACATCTTCAACGCCAGTGCAGACTGCCACCTAGAAAGCCTCCATGTTGGAATTGCAACAGGACTGGGCATCTGCAAAGCCAGTGCAGATTGGCACCTAGAAGACCATGGAAACCAGACTACAAGCATTGCACGCATGAAAAAGAAAAGGAAGTTGTTTCCATCCAGCGACTGAGAGCCGATCCCATTTACGATTGGAGTAAAAGGAAAATGAGGACTGCCCCAAAGGATGACTCGGGAAGCTATATATATCGCCCAAAAGTGACTCCGCTGCAGTTAACTCCTATCCGTCAAAAGTGTGACAAGCGTGATTCCAAAGAAAACTACAAAGTTGGAACGGATGGATTTCAAGTGTGCATGGATGTCAGCCATTTCAAGCCAAATGAGTTAATGGTCAAAACTGTTGGCAACAGCGTGGTAGTGGAAGGTAATCATGAACGTGAAGATGAACATGGCTACATCAGTCGTCAGTTTGTACGGAAGTACCAGCTACCAAAGGGGTATGATGCCAAAGATGTCATCTCAACGGTTTCAATGGACGGTATCCTGACAATCAAAACTCAGCAGAAGGCATTGAAGAACAACGAAAGGATAGTGCAAATTCAACAGACTGGCCCCATGAATCGGAGTGATAAGGGAAATGAAGAAGAAAGGCTGAGTGACGTTCATGAAAGAACAAGGGCAAATATGAAGCCATCAAGTGGTCGGATGAAAAAGCGATACGACACAAAAGCAACAAAGACAGGATTCCAAGCGGGAGACCTTGTTTGGTTTTATAATTCCCAGCGTCGGAGGGGAATGTCACTGAAACTTCAACAAAATTGGGAAGGCCCTTATACTGTTGTAACACGAGTAAACGATGGCGTCTACCGCATTCGGAGAGGATTAAGAGGCAAAATAAAAGTAGTTCACATCGACCATTTACATCGTTGTAATGGTGAAGGAAGTGATGGATTTGCTCGGGACGATCAATCCTAAGAGGGGGGCAGTGTAATGACTTTTCAAATTTGAACTATAACGACTCCGAAAAGCAAACAAACGAACACAATAAAGCTTACGGTCGCAGTGCAAACATACCCTTAGTAGCTATAATTATAGCAACTCTCAAACGAATGAAGCGCCATCTGCCGGATTATAGCAGATTTACCAGCTGTCAAATAAAAGCTTTTTGAAGGGAAATTATTGGGAAATTTCCCCTATGGAAAGCTCTGGAAGCAGAGACTAGAACGTTCTCCTTATTTCGAGAGTTTGGAAAACAAGTATAAAAGGCACATGTTTGAACGGCAGCGACACAGTTTGTTTTTAATCGTGAATGAATAAAGTTGGTTGTAATAAAAGCGAAAAGTAAAGTTGGTGAATTAATTTCAGTGGTGAATAATAAATCGTTTTGTAGTAAGAAAAGTAAAGTGTTTTTTATTTTGTAAAATAAATAAGTGGAAGTTTTGAATAAAGTAAATAAGTTTTATTAACGAACCTGAGAAAATATTACAATACTATACCTTTACTTACCTAGGTACAGACAATCACATACATATTTAACGTACTATATCTATCCGGCCGCATCCACACTTACAAGTTACAACTTACAAATAACAACCCATTAGCCATAAGAATAAAAAAATAAAAAAAATATATGGAATAGGTACATACTCAATGAAAATCAAACATCCTTTTTTCCTTTACGCCACTCGCACTGTCGCGGTCGCGGTCGCCGCCGCCGCCGTGGCTAAGCATATTGACTTCAGCTATTGCCGTTCATGAAGTCATAAGAAAAAAAAATCCAAATGCACTGCAAAACTAAAGACTAATATAACCAAACCCCTTCCTCTTTCAGCGTACATTTAACAAAACCTACAAAATAAACGAGAATACCCAAAATTGTCATCATTTGACACACATTTTTCAATTCTCTTAATCTTTCCATATAATAAAAAAAACTAACCATCGTACAAAATGCAATACAAACAAATGTAAACAAAACCAAACCAAAGAAAGCAAAATTGACTACTTTTTTCATTCTGGCCTTTATATGTATTTGTATGTTTTCTTATCCTATTTTGGAGACTTGCACTCCACTGAAAGTCAAAAGTCTACGCCCAAATGTGCGACAACAGAACTGTAGATGGCGTTAGTATCGACAGCCACCATGATAGTACTATGATTTAGATATACAAAGATATAAGAAAATGAAGTACTCTCATTGACCTTTCCAATGACGTATGACACTGTTGAGTAGGTAGACCAGATCCCATACATTTTTGCCCATTCTCCTTTGTTCCTTAAAAGTTTGTTCCTTTTGGGAAATTTCCTTAATTGCCGAAGAAGAAAGGGAAGAAATGTTTTTTTTTCACAGAGCATGAAAATGAACAACAACAACGAATTGAACAGCCGTTTTAGTTTTGCTTTTGAGGTATTTTTTTCAATGCCATTCGAGGACTCAAGGTTAATGAAAATATGGGGTAGAGATAAAAATTATATTTTCTTTTCTGGGTTGTTTGTTGTCCAGTAAATAAAATTGTTAGTGTTTTCTTGCAATTTGGGATGTTAACGATGATGGCTTTGTTTTGTTTTTTTATATCTTGAGATCCATAGGCAAGGAATAATAAATTTTTTTTTTTTAATTTGAAAACATAAGTCTCAAGTGGTACATACACACAACACAAGTGTGCACTCTTTGATTTTTGGTGTGGTGGGTCGATCGGTGGTATATGTGTGGCGGAGTGTGTGCACAATTATGTGCTGTGAATGGGTCGTTTTATAGGTATATGCAGGAAGGTACCTGTTCCATCTTCTTTTAAATTTTTCGTTGATTTTCACGGATCCTTATCAATTAATATAGACTTTGTATATCTAAATCATAGTACTATCATGGTGGCTGTCGATACTAACGCCATCTACAGTTCTGTTGTCGCACATTTGGGCGTAGACTTTTGACTTTCAGTGGAGTGCAAGTCTCCAAAATAGGATAAGAAAACATACAAATACATATAAAGGCCAGAATGAAAAAAGTAGTCAATTTTGCTTTCTTTGGTTTGGTTTTGTTTACATTTGTTTGTATTGCATTTTGTACGATGGTTAGTTTTTTTTATTATATGGAAAGATTAAGAGAATTGAAAAATGTGTGTCAAATGATGACAATTTTGGGTATTCTCGTTTATTTTGTAGGTTTTGTTAAATGTACGCTGAAAGAGGAAGGGGTTTGGTTATATTAGTCTTTAGTTTTGCAGTGCATTTGGATTTTTTTTTCTTATGACTTCATGAACGGCAATAGCTGAAGTCAATATGCTTAGCCACGGCGGCGGCGGCGACCGCGACCGCGACAGTGCGAGTGGCGTAAAGGAAAAAAGGATGTTTGATTTTCATTGAGTAGGTACCTATTCCATATATTTTTTTTATTTTTTTATTCTTATGGCTAATGGGTTGTTATTTGTAAGTTGTAACTTGTAAGTGTGGATGCGGCCGGATAGATATAGTACGTTAAATATGTATGTGATTGTCTGTACCTAGGTAAGTAAAGGTATAGTATATTATCGTGTAGTTTTATGTATGCATGTATATAGGTACCTTTATTGGGTTAGTTTTGTCTTGCTTCGGATTTTTGGTTTTAATTAATAAATGAGGCTGTGAGTGCAAAAGTGGTGTAACCCACTTTTTTTATCATATTTTTCGTTTTTAAACGATCTTAAATACTATTTTAACTGAGATTCATGCAGGATAAGTCACAGTTTTGGCAAGCTTCGATATTTAAGAAATATAAGTTTAAGCTTTCATGACTTTTGATGCATAAATGTAAAAATACTAGATAAAAGTATCAAAAATGCCAATAAAATGGGTTACACCACTTTTGCACTCACGGCCTCAAATATAGGTATAGGTATCTTATTGGTTTGTAGTTACATATTGTCCCCTTTATGCCAGAAGCATTCAATTTTTTCGAGGCGGTCAGCTAGTTTTATAGATGTACAGATACTTCATAACATAACAGTACTTTTAATGTGCGTATAGGTATCGAAGAAAATATAATATTTTAAAATATCAGTTAAGCCATTAGTTGATTTGAGATTCTGTCTTAATCTAGAAAAACTTTCGAAAACGATGTTGCAATATTTTACATTTTTGCACATTCATGTTTCTGGCATAAGGGTGATTTTTTTAAAAATAGAAGCAATATTTAATGGTGAAGTTATATTAAAGTGGATACTTATAGACTTATAGCAATCACTGGCCTTATACCTACCTATTTTTCCGATTTAAATAAATATTTGTATATTTGAATAACCTTATACTTACTTAGAGGTTGGCTTGAGGACTTGATATTTTTCCTAATTAAGCCACATATATACATATACATTATGCATAGGCATAGGGTGAAATAAGTAATAAAAAGTTAGAAGGATAGGCTCTTTAATGATGTTATCTATTAAAAAAGAATATTTAAAAAGTTATGGGCTTTCCTTAAAGGACAGTTTAAAAGCTCAATAAGTATATTTAAACATTAAGATACATGGTATTTATAGGTTGAAATTGGTTACCTAAATCATACATACATACATACATACATATGTATATGGAATTCGATTTAAAATGTTGTTTTTGTGTTTGAAAGATTATAACATACCTAGTTACCCATTTAGAGGATGGACTTCGAGAGCTAGGTACGTACATATATAGGTATATTGGATGTTCATTTTCAAAAATTTGTTATTTAGTTTTTAACCTGGGCGAACAGTGACTCAGTTTGACTTTGTTCTCAATTCTGCATATTGCACTTTAACTATTATTCGATTTTCTTTAGAATGGTGCATATGATTTAAGTAAAATTTTTTATACAGAAGTTTCTTAAAAATAAAAACAGTTTTTTACCAAATTTTTCAAAACAAAATTTTTTGGATTTTTAAAAAAGTGTTCAAATTTTTTTTTTTGAAAATCAAATATGTATTTTGAAAACTACATGGTCGAGTTTGTGAAACTTGGTATTTAAGGGTTTTTCTTAACACTTTAAAGAATATTAAAAAAATTACATTTATGAAAAAATAACGGTAGGTAACCTTGCATATAAATAATGTTAAGAAACCGTTAAGGAAAATACATATTAACTCCTACGATTTTTATAAAATTTTGACTGTATGCTTATGCATAAGCATCGGTTGTAACCAACTCGATGGGACTGTATAACCGTTCGTTATAACTGATTTTCCATTTTTGTTCTTTATTAAAAATTGGGAAAACTTTTTTACTGTAGTAAAACTTTTATTGGAATCACCAGCATCGAGACTTCAAATCACTTTATACGTTTTCTTTATTGTAAAAAAATCCGCGTTTTGAACTGATTCCCCAAAAAAAAACGAACACTTTTAACCTTTCTTGATATAAAATGTGACTATTCCAGTTCCTCTCAAAAACAGAATGCAAAATTCGCGTATAAATAAATCAGCAAAAAGGAAATCCACACAATTTATTATTTTAAATGAACGAAATTTGAAATTTGTACTCAATTTTATTTTTATTACTCCCTACAAGCGATAGATTTTTATCTTTTTTATTTAAAACTATTCGTTAAAAGCCATAATTCGTTATAGGCGATTATGTTTTCGAATCTGAGGTTTGCGTCTAAAATTTCGTGACTCAACGTATTTCGTGAGTATAGTAGCCTGAAACTCTGCCATTTCTCATTCGATGTAACTTTTTTTTTTACTTTTTTAAAAAGATGAGAAATATACCTTTCCATCCATGTGCCATATGTCTTGGTGAAAAAGAAAGTCATGGAGTTCTTCTAACCATAGGTACTAACCATGGGTACTGTGACTATCTGCTTTAAAAAAAAACTTATAACGGGGTGCAGGAGTTCGCGGTCCACACAAGTTGGTGTTATAACATTCAAATCTACAATGTTAGATCAAAGAGAGATCAAATTCGAAAATCGAATAGTAAACAAAAAAGGTATGAATGATTCCTCACGTGAAACTATTCCATAAAGGGGGTCTTACGCCATAAAGCGGGGGTATATGGGAAATTTATTGTATACCATTTTACGAAGTTCTACAAGACCTATGTTAGGTCAAGGGAAAAGTATATTAAAATTTTTCTTATCGCACAGTGATATTGGCGTATTTTTAATGTTCCCGCAAAACCCTATTACGTTAAGACGAAGGGTAATAACTAAATCACGATTTATGAAAGATGAATGAGGGTAGGTACCTATTTGAAAGATCGAAAAAGAGTTTTGAAATTTTCATGCTCTAGAATGACCACAGAAATTTATTCGAAAAAAAATTACCTCACTTAATATTTTCCTAAAAATGCATTTTTTCAAAATTTTAGATTCGCGTATCTCAAAAACAAACGCTAGAGCAATTTGGAGGCCAGATTCGAATTCAGAGTATCAAATAGCATCATAAAAGTATATACCTACATATTTTGGTTCATTTGTAAATTCAAATTCAAATTTTGTCAAACAGTGTAGGTAATTAATTTAGTGTTTTCAAGTGAATTTTCGGAACAGTAAAATCACGTCTATTTTCAACTAGCGCTTGAGTCAAAATAGGTGAAACGGAATTTTGTTGGAAATGGTGTACATATGTATATGCTTTAAATTATTTTTAGATGCAATTTTCGAATAATAATTGATAGTTTTCGAGCCACAAGTAATAAGAACACAGACAAAAACTCATTGTTTTGCACTTATTTTCACTGGCTTACCTCAGATTCGGATTCAGCACCACCGAAAACGCATAGTAGGAAAAACTTCAAAATTATCCCACAATTTGGTCACTTAATAAATAGTTTGTCCCTCAGAACAAAATCCTAGATACACCACTGGTCTCTTCTTACTTATACCTGCTCTCCTACCCTCGAATTTAACAAACAAAACTTTAGTTGAAATACCTACTAAAAGATATGCCTACCCATACCTAAACCTTCCCCTAATTTTGCATTAATAACTTTAACAAAAAAAGCTAGGTACCATTTTCTTGATAAATAATAGATACTTATAGGTAATTGTTTCTACTTTCGTAACCTAGGTTGGTAGGTACTTACCTATTTTAGTTCGCTTCAGGTCAAACGAAACAAATTGTGACAAATATAGGTACAATTTCTTTCATTTGACCTGTAGCGCACTCAACTACATATTTATTATTAAAATACCTACCTACCTATTAAAAGAGATCCTACCTTTATTTAACCCTCCCGCCAATCTAACATAAGAACTTTAATTAAAATATCTACCTATTCATAGCAACCTGTCCTCAAAATAAATAATAATACAAAATCCCTACCTACTTACCTATCAATAATAATCTAGCAAAAAAAACTTTCATTCAAATATGAATGTAGGTAGCAAAAGATATACATACCTATAACTACCCACCCTTGCACAACAGATCTTGCAAAAAACATTCCAAGCAAAATATCATACCTATAACTAGCTGAAGATATACATTATGCCTACGATCGCAATCTTTCAAAGTTAAATTGAATTAAAATACCTACCAAGAGATACCTATATGTATATGCAATTATGCATACTCTTGAAATCTTGTAAGAAAATATCGCCAAATACATACATACCTACCAAAAGTTATATGACTATCTTCAAAATCTTGACATCAATTCAATCATCATTACAAAAACAAAACCTACCCTCAGCCTAAATATTAAAATAAAATACACCTATGGTTATACCTACCTACATATCAGGCACGAGGCGTGACTTTTTCGGAAGCGGAAGCACACAACTTAAAACTCAAAAAATAAAAGTCCTTTAATTTAGAATTTATATCATACCGCTTTTTTGCGCCTAATAATATTATAAAGAGTATAAAAAATGTATTTCCTCTAGCCGAAATAATTAATTTGAAACACTCTTTGCTATGCATTTGCAGGTACTCATAAGCATTAAGCAAAACGCCAAAGCAATCACAAACAAAACAATTCGCCCAAAAAACTTAATCAAATCGAAAAAAAACACCAATCAATGCATTTCTTATGGATGAAACACTATATACGATTTGCATTCACACACACACAATCACAACACCGAAGATCCAAAGTATAAAACTAAAACTACCCCTTTTTCAATAGGAATGTGCGGCAGGAAACGACTCAATACTTCTTTAGTTTTGCTATTGAATTTTCATAATGAATTCACTCAACTCATTCTTCACACGTTGGGCAAACAGAAAGAAATCATCAGATTTTACTTTGAATTTTGGACGGAATTTGAGTTAAGAAGGTAAAATCAGAGAATGCCAAGCTGTTGCGCATTCTAGAGCAAAAACTCTCGTATAGTATTTTATAATGGAGAATGGAGTGATGTTACGCATTCTCAAATGGCTTGGCTTGGCGTATAATGGAAATTTGTGGGTTTGGTTAGATGATGTGCGGATTTAAGCGTTGTTCTCGTGAGTGATTTTATTAAAAGATAATAATCATTTCCCGTGATATGTTATACCTAATATTGGGAAATAATTAATTAATATAAGAGATAATTTATTAATATTAGATATCAAGAAAATGTAAATCGTTGACATACTATAATAAAATAGGTCAATGATGT
Source organism: Dasysyrphus tricinctus (assembly GCA_963921185.1). NCBI lineage: Eukaryota > Metazoa > Arthropoda > Insecta > Diptera > Syrphidae > Dasysyrphus > Dasysyrphus tricinctus. Next base: position 146,419,262 of record OY992531.1, on the reverse strand, counting down.
AAATGTATTTAATGTATCTACAATTTGAATTTTCGAATATTAAAATTCTTTGCTATGAGCATTTTGTGAACTGTCTTACGGAAGCACTCATTCCACTCAATATATGAACGCTTCGTCACTGCTACATATACTTTTGTTCTCACATTCAACAAGAACAACTGGATACATACAAATTTAGTCCTAAATAAAACAACAAATAACCTTGTATTCAAAGAAGAGACATTTCACACACAAACAGCTTTGACTACTTCTTCCATTCTTAAATGCTTGGCGTTGTAGACTTGCATGGCATGCAAGTCTCCATTGCCATGCCTTGCATGCAAGTCTCCGAAAGTCGAAAGTAGCGCCCCCTTTAGAGCTGTTGTTCTACTATTTGAATCGCCACCATGATAGTACTATGGTTTAGATATACAAAGGCAAAACCAACTAAAATGCATTCTTAATATGGTAACTGGTTGCATAACTCAACAGTAATGTGTCAGGTATCGTTGAAAAGGTTAACTTATGTGCTTTATTTTTTTATAAGGGCGCTATACGCTCAACCATGGGTTTCAAAAGATATTTGGGAAAAAATGCAGAAAAGAGCAATAATGCATTTCTGCATTGGAGCTTGGTCTTCTTACTCAACAGCGATGTGCCATACATTTTGAAAAGTTAATAATATGTTCTTCAATCATTTGTATTTCTATCAGCTGTTGACATTGGGGTTTAAGGATATTCATATTCAAGCTGAGCGTATATGTATATGTATCAATGGATGAGTTTTAAAAATAAGTAATAGAGATATTCATAGAAAATGTATTCATATATTTTTTTTTTTTATTTTTAAATAATAGCGTCATCCAATATGACATTGCTGAGGTGAGCTAGGATGCGTAAATCCATTTTGATGCCGGGCAAAACACAAATACCACAAAATTGATATAACATGCGCACATGTACCGACCGTGCATATTATTATATATTATTATTACCTTTTCAAAAAAGTATGGCACATCGCTGTTGAGTAAGAAGACCACGCTCCAATGCAGAAATGCATTATTGCTCTTTTCTGCATTTTTCCCAAATATCTTTTGAGTCCCATGGTTGAGCGTATAGCGCCCCTATAAAAAAATAAAGCACATAAGTTAACCTTTTCAACGGTACCTGACACATTACTGTTGAGTTATGCAACCAGTTACCATATTAAGAATGCATTTTAGTTGGTTTTGCTGCTTCAAAGCCGAATATCTTTTGAACCCCATGGTTTGGAGCTTGGCTGCCATATAAGAAAATGAAGTACTCTCATTGACCTTTCCAATGACGTATGACACATTTCTGTTGAGTTGGTAGACCAAGTGCCAATCAAGAACTGCATTATTGTTATATTTGGGGTTTTTCATGTCCATGTAGCTCTTGAACCCCGGGATCTACGGCTTAACGGCCATATACAAAAACGTAGTACATGCAATAATCTTTCCAACGATATATAACACATGAATGTTGAGCAGGTCATCCAAGTACCAATTAAGAAATGCATTATTATTGTTTTTGGTGCTTTAAAGCCGAATATCTTTTGAACCCCATGGTTTACAACTTAACGGCCATATAATAAAATGAAGTATTTGCAATGACCTTTTCATTGATGTATGACACATCTCTGTTGAGTAGGTAGACCAATTTGCCCATTAATCCTTTATTAAAGGGGTGTTGTATTTGATAGAGCGATTGCAGCGACAGACTGCCAAACCAGGCCACCTAGTGGACGTTTTGCCCGGTGTCCCTTCTATTTGTAGTTATTCAATGGTGGCATCCACCCACATTCTCAAAAATTTCTTATAAACTAAATGGAGCACTTCCGATTGTTTTAGAACTATGAAAATTGGTAAATCGGTAGGGCTTAAAGTACTTAGAAAGAAAAAAAATTGAAAAATTGGAATTTTCTATTCAAGGGGCATGGTATCCACCCACATTAGTAGTATGTAGGGCGAATGAGTGTGGGAATTCTGTGGGAGAAAGAGACAGAAGATGTGTGAAGGAGACATACGATATTTGGTGTGTGGCCGTATGTTGTCAGAGGCGGCAGCCTTTGTGAATAATTTGTTTGCGGTTGGAGGCGCGTGCCGGTAGCGATGACTGTGGATGGCGGTATCGTTTGATGTGGTGTCGGTGGTTTGATTGATGAGATGATGGCGCGTGCGGGTAGCGATGACGGTAGCATTTGATGGGGTGATGTGTTGTGCGGTTGGGTGTTTGATGTTAAGAGCGGCGGGGCGGCGGCGTGGCACTTTGGGGTTGATGGTTTTGTTTTGGTGGTATGAAAATGTGTGTGATTGATGTTAAGGGGGGCGGGTGGTCGGAGCGGCATGGCGTCGGGGCGGCATGGCGTCGGGGTGGCGGGGCGGTTTGGGTTGATGGTTTTGTTTTGGTGGGATGCAAATGTGTGTGAATTGTGATAAGAATATCACAACAAAAACATAAATATTAAAAAAGGAGCCAAGTTCTTTTGTGTACAAGAAACCTGTGCATAAAAAGTAAGCCCAAAAAAGTAATGAGATCTAAAATATATGCCAAGTTTTAAGTTCATGAAGTTTAATATCAAATATCTTAAGTAGAGTAACATCGAAACAATTCCAAATCATGACAGAAATTTGGTAATTAATGATTACTGATTAAAATTTGTTGGGTTCACTGGTCAAGTTTTCATACACTTAAAATTTTTGATTAAGTAAGTATTTAAGACAAAACTTGCCAAGTAAATCCACCAAATTTTAATCAGTAATCATTAATTACCAAATTTCTGTCATGATTTGGAATTGTTTCGATGTTACTCTACTTAAGATATTTGATATTAAACTTCATGAACTTAAAACTTGGCATATATTTTAGATCTCATTACTTTTTTGGGCTGACTTTTTATGCACAGGTTTCTTGTACACAAAAGAACTTGGCTCCTCTTTTAACATTTATGTTTTTGTTGTGATTTCACTCCTTTTTGCAAAGATTTATTTTGCCAGGTGAAAGTCAAGCCCTACCGCTCTACAAAGTTTCATAATTCTACGACAACCGAAAGTGCTCCATACAAATAATAGCAATTCTGATAAAGTGGGTGGATGCCCCCCCCCCCCCCGCCTGAATGGACAATTCCAAATTTTCGATTTTTTCCCTTCTAAATACTTCAAGTCCTACCGACCTACCAATTTTCATCGTTCTACAACAATTGGAAGTTGCCCATATAATTATAAAAAATTTTAAGAATGTGGGTGGATGCCACGCCCCCTGAATGCAAAATTCCAATTTTTAAATTTTTTTTTCTATGTACTTCAAGGCATACCGACCTACCAATTTTCATCGTTCTACAACAATCGGAAGTGCTTCATATAATTTATAAGAGTTTTTGAGAATGTGGGTAGATGCCACGCCCCCTGAACTGAAACTTCCAATTTTTCGATTTTTTTTCTTCTAAGTACTTCAAGGCCTACCGACCTTCCAATTTTCATCGTTCTACAACAATCGGAAGTGCTCCATATAATTTATAAGAATTTTTAAGAATGTGGGTGGATGCCACGCCCCCTGTATGAAAAATTCCAATTTTTAAATTTTTTTCTTTCTAAGTACCTCAAATCCTACCAACTTACCAATTTTCATTGTTCTACAACAATCGGAAAGGCTCCATATAATTTATAGAATATTTAAGAAAGTGGGTGGATGCCACGCCCCCTGAATAGAAAATTGCAGTTTTTCGATTTTTTCCTTTGTATGCACCACAAGGCCTACCGTTGTGCGAAATTTCAAGTTTCTACGATGTCGGGAAGTGCTCCATATTTTTAATGATCTGTCAGTGAGTCAGTCAGTCAGCGAGTCAGTGAATCAGTGAGTCAGTGAGTCAGTGAATCAGTGAGTCAGTGAGTCAGTCAGTTACGGTTTTTGCGATTTTTTAAGTGCTATATCTTGGGAACTACTAATGCTAAAGAGTTGAAATTTGGTGAGCCACCTGTGTTTGATCAGCTTAGCAAATACTGCGAACTTGAAGTTTCTGACTTTATTGGTACTGAAGTTAGAGGGGGGTTGAAAATCGCCTGAGTTTGTTCCTGTAAAAAGGGTGCAGTGCCGCGAACTTGGCTGGGCACTACTGTGCCCTTTGATATAATTTTGGAATCGTGATCGTCGTGGTCGTGGTGGTGGTGGTGGTGGTGGTCGTCGTCGTCGTCGTTGTTATCGTTGTCGTGGTGGTATAACGCTGGTCGGTGGCTGTGGCATGAAAATGTGTCTCAATTCGATGGCAGTTGGGTGAGAAGGCAATTTAATTTGAGAAGTTTTAAATATTTGTTGATTGAATAAATTATCAATTCGGGAGCAGGGCTGTCGAAGTGCTGCAATTGAAGTATTTGTACTGCTTTTTGAAACTCCGTACTGCCGTACTGCTAATACGACCAAAGTACTGCTTTTTTGAAAATATGTTCACAGAACATTTCCAAATCATAATGCTATTCAAAAAGCTTTAAAATAAATAAATTAAAAGTCGTAGATTTATTGAACAAAATCTCGCGTTACATTTTTTTACGAGTGCATAGTTTGTCGTTTAGGCATTGCCTGTATATCGCAAGTAAAAAATTCGAAATTCTGGATCTTTTTAGATTTTCTGTAGGTATACCTGTGTACTAATGAAGTTACAGCGGGTCAAATTTGGTCTATTAAGGAAGGGAAAGGGAAAAAAAATAATTACAATATATATTGTATGTAGCTTATAAAATTTTACCTACCTAAAAATATTAGCTTTTTCCTAAAAGCAACAGATTTTGAAAAAAAAACGTGCACAAACATAACAAGAGTTTTTATGTTATGAAAACTTTTTAATACCACCATTGCAGTGCGCTAGAGTTAAATAGGTAATGGACGCGTATGTGATAAATTTAATGAACAATATATGCATTTAAACAAAATTAAATGCATGAACAGTTATGTTTGTAAATATATATTTTACTGTCGTACTGCTGGGTACTGCTATTTTTTTCCTCGAAGTACTGCTTTCTGAAAAAGTGAAACGACAGCCCTGTTCGGGAGTTGTGATAAGAATATATAAACTTGGAATCGCGATCGTCGTGGCCGTGGCCGTGGTCGTGGTCGTGGTCGTCGTTATCGTTGTCGTGGTGGTATAACCATTGTATATCCAATCTATAGCATTCTCATGAAACACGATTTTGTAGGTAGACATTTGGTCGATAGGTTCGCTGTGATCGCCTTACCGAGATCCCTTAACAAAAATTAGAATGACATTTGGACGCATAGATGGCCACGAGCTTTTTTTCTTCATGAGAATACTATAGAATTTATATACAATGGTATAACGCTGGTCGGTGGCTGTGACATGAAAATGTCTTGACCCTGGCAGTTGGGTGAGAAGGTAATTTAATTTGAGAAGTTTTAAATAATTGTTGATTGAATAAATTATCAATTAGGGGGCGGAAATCATCGTCACCGTTCGTGGTCGTAGTCACCGTATATCGCTTAATATATTTTTAAAATTAATTTGCATTCTTTTATGAAATCCGGTTGGGGGGCTTTCACATGTTTGTGGTTTTCCTATGGACATTAATAGTACCGAAATATATATGCATGTTTAAACATGTTCCGATAATCAATACATGATTTTATGCTTATCAAATTCCTTGGTAATTTTTGTTAAATTTAGACTTTTTCCTGACATGCTTTTACACGATTTTTATGCTTATCAAAATTCTGTGGTCACCCTCTTTTTACAAACCATAATGAGGGGAGGGTATAGAAAAATTTTACTTATCAACTATGGAAATTAATTGTATAGAAATCAATGCATGAAAGAAAAAAATGTAGGCAGAAATGTTAAATGTTGGTTGGTAGAGGTTTTTTTTTTTTTAAATACTGTGGTTCCCTCTTCCAGCACAAATTCTAAAGGAAATACTTTGACATTTTTGTGGATTTCCTATTAATTTTTTATATCAGCAACAATTTTTTTTTTGTTTAAGAAAAGGGGAAATATGTTTGTATAGAATTCGTGTTTTGGAGAAAAATCTGAAAAAAAGAAGTCATGTTTTTAAATAAAATCAATGGATATTGTGTAGACAAACCTTTGGTTCCATTAAAAGACTTGAGGTCGCATCCATTGGTTATAGTTGAAGTACGAAGGTGCGCTACGAAATATGGGGAGAAAATTCTAGTGGAATCAGAGGAATTGAAATTTTTCCTCCCAAATAAATTTAGTGCTATGACTGAAGAAGATCTGGCACAACTCCCTGGATATTCGCTTACCATAGAAGAACCACCAGCCGAGCCTAACGGGGTTTACAAAGTCACCTTTTTTTAACCAAAAGCAGGAAAACGCCTACGTGTAGAGGAAGAAGACACCGATGATGAAGAGGAACCTGCCCCAGAAGGGTCTTTCGCTACTTCATCCAAATGGATGAAGTTGAACTAATTTAAAAAATATGTATTTTATATTAAACCAGATGAAAATATCTATTTTATAAAAAATAGATAAATAGATAAATAAAAAAAAACAATATCTTTTTTTTAATTAAAACAAATTTATTTAGATTTTTGTACATTCTTAAGATATCTTCATTTCGTATGTTTGCTTCATTGTTTTGAAATCCAGTAATTCAACATCAGCTTTATATTCAAGATCCTCTTTCATAAAAACTTCAACTTCTCCGTTACTTAACACCCTCTCGGTTTCATATTCATGGTATTCAAAACACTTGATGCTCAGTGTACGTAAATTATAAATTACTATCATAAGCACATCGAATAGTTAGTGCCTGATCATCATTAAACTCCAACTTGAAATGTCTATAAAATATATCTTTACTTTGAATGATTCCGGATATTTCAATCTCCTTTTTTATTAAGTCTTGCCTAAATTTTTCAATTGCTTCTTCTACTGTGACGATGCTTCTTTTTAAGTTTTGGTCTGAGGTTGTTGATGTAAATTTTCTTTCTGTAGAAAGTATGGAAGTGTCATTTTCGAATGCTGTGTTTGATATTACTTCATTTTTTAAAATTCCTGTTGGTACGATTTGGTACCAACAGACTAAGCTTATAATTCTTCGAATTAAACACAGTCGTTTGGTGTGAAGGAATTATAAAATCCTTTGAAAGAGATTTTTATTAATATAAATTTACAAATTCAATAACTAGTTTTAACTTACATTAGTCTCTTTATTTACTTTAGGATTTTCTAGTATTTTTAGTTACTTTTAGTTTACGATTTAGGCTTAAGGATATTTAGATTTTAATTATGTTGCACAACTGCGCGCTCAAATTGTAAAGAGTGTGAAACGTGAGATCAAAAAATGAATAAAGATGGATGCCAAAAGTGTAAGAATAATAATGGTGGAGACTTCCGGCATATTCGTTTAGCCACCAGGGAGGTAATACTTTTGACAGCAGCATAACAACCCGGCTATACTTGGCCTGTAGCAGGGTTGTTAACACTCCCCCTTGGTAGTTCCGACCGTAGGCTAACGTCCTTTTCAGTTCTGACGTCAAGAACCGCCAATTTCACGGCTGGTCTTTCATAAACTCCACTCTGTGTTTGCACAAAGGCGCTTCGAACTTGGCCATCTTTAGAAATCGTAGTTTGGATTACACGGCCTTTGGGCCAGCAGTTTCTTGGACTCTGTGGGTCGACGATCAGAACAATATCACCCTTTTCAATGGGCTTTGTTGTAGTAAACCACTTGGTTCGGCGGGTAATCGTTGGAAGATACTCCCTTACCCAGCGCTGCCAGAAGCGTTCCGCATATTGCTGCGATATAAGCCAATTTCTCTTAAGTACCTTAGTGCCGGTGTTGAATACTGCGGGTGGTTTGCTGCCATTTGAAGACCCCAGAAGGAAGTGATTGGGAGTCAACGCCTCTTCACTTTCATCGTCGATAGGAATATAGGTAAGCGGACGGGAATTCACTATATTTTCAACCTCTATTAGCATGCTTCGTAATAACTCGTCCGAAGGATTTCTAGTTGGCATTATGCTGTAGAGGGAGGTTTTTACTGACCTCACTAGCCTTTCCCAGCTGCCCCCCATATGCGGTGACCCCGGCGGAATGAAGGTCCATTTAGTGTCCGCTGTCGTGAACGTCTCCATCAGTTTTTCAGTGTTTACTTCTTTTAGCGCGTCTCTTAGTTCTCGCTCAGCACCATGGAAATTTGTTCCGTTGTCACTGAATATCTCGATAGGAACACCGCGCCTTGCCATAAAATTTCTGAGAGCCAAAATGCAGGAATCTGCCGATAACGAGTGTGCGATCTCGAGATGAACGGCTCTGGTTGTCAGACACGTCAACAATACTCCCCATCGTTTCTCGCTTCTTCTGAGAACACTCACATTCATAGGCCCGAAATAGTCAACTCCCACGAATGAAAAGGGTCGACAAAATGGAGCGACCCGTGCCGGTGGGAGTTGAGCCATCATTGGAGGTTGCGGTTTGGCTCTGGTATTCTTGCAATCTTGGCAATTTTTTCTAACAAACCTTAAGGCAGACCTCATATGAGCGATGTGAAATTTTTGCCGGAGCTCATTTATTACTGTCTCGTGATTTCGATGGTTGAAACGGATGTGAAGATCCATGATGATGAGTTCGGTGATAGGATGATATCTCGGTAGAATTATGGGTCTCTTAACGTCTTCGCTGACATCAGCAGAGGAAGGTATCCTACTGCTCGCGCGAATAACTTTATCTGCGTCTAGGTATGGGCACAGATTGTAGAGTATACTGCTCTTTTCGACGGATTTGTTGGAGGATAAGTTCGCAATTTCATCCTGATACTCGCTAGCCTGGGCCTCACGGAATAACTCAGCTTCAGCACATCGAAGTTCTTCTTGTCTGAGATATCCCTTCCTCTGCTGATGAAGAATACCTGACTTCCTTGTGTGTCTCTTGATACTGGTGTTGTGGATGAAGCGAAAAAGGTATGCTGCAGTTCTTATTAGTCATCTCCAACTTGAGGTATCGCTGATTCGAAAATTGTCTTCTCGGTTCAGAGTGTGCAGGTTAACAAAACATGCCTTTAGCTCCTCGACTGTAGCATTCTCAGATGGTATCTCATTTGGCCAGAGATTTGGATGAGACTTGAGAAAATTTGGACCCGTAAACCACCGACTGGACTCCTTGAACTCGGGAACCTTCTGCCACTTCGTTCCTTCATCAGCAACATTCAGCTTAGTGGAAATCCATCTCCAATCGGATATTTCCGTAAAGTCCAGTATCTCACTTACGCGAAAAGCCACGAATGGTTTGTATCTGCGATGATCAGATCGAATCCAGCTCAAAACGTTTTTTGAATCCGACCAGTAAAAACACTGAGAAATATTGATCGTGTGTGATTCCGTGATGACTTTCGCAAATCTCACGCCGAGTACTGCTGCCTGAAGTTCAAGCTTTGGGATCGATAGGCTTTTTAGTGGCGCTACTCTCGTTTTAGCACCGATTAGGATACAGTCTATCTTCTCGTCATTAGCAATTCTCAGGTATGCAACAGCGGCGAAACCATTTTCGCTTGCATCCACGAATACGTGCAGCTGCTTCTCGGAGCTTGGATCAGAATTGTTGACGATATAGCATCTTGGAATCCTCAGTTCTACTATTTCTGGCAGGTATCGAATCCATCTAAGCCATTTTTCATGTTCTGCATCTTTAACCTCTTCATCCCATCCGATATTGGACCGCCATATATCCTGCAGAAGAACTTTAACGTACATAAGGAAATGTGCAAGGAGGCCTAAGGGGTCGAAAATCGTCATCAAAATCCTTAAAACCTCTCGCTTCGTTGGACGTCGGTGACCGGAAAGAATATCGGTTTGAGTCGCACTGGCATTTATTTTATAGGTGAAGCAGTCAGACGCAGTGTGCCACCACATGCCTAGGACCTTTTCGGTTCCCATTTCCACATCAACAGCAAGATCCACTTGATCGGTAGGTTCGGATTTCATGGCTTTCACGACTTCAGGTGAATTAGAGATCCAGTTCCTGATGAAGAACCCGCCTTGCAGGTGTACGAAACGAATTTCTTTAGCCAGTTGTATGGCTTTCTCTTCTGAGCTAGTACTGTCCATCAGGTCATCGACATACTGGTTATTTTTGATTGATTGAACGGCTCTTGGAAATTTGGCAGAAAACTCATCAGCATTCTTTTTGATCACATATTGTGCGCTGGCGGAGGCAGATGTCGCTCCCATAATCATTACTTGCATTGCTATCACCTCAGGTTCAACTTCCTCGCTGATACTCCATAGAAACCTTTGAAAGTTCTGATCTTCTTTGCGTATCTGGATTTGGTGATACATTTCCATGATATCTGCGAAGATTGCGACCAAGTCTTCTCTGAATTTGAACAAAACAGCTACCAGTGATACAAGTTGACCTGGACCTCTTAAAAGCATGGAGTTGAGCGATACACCTTGAACGGTTGCTGCTGCGTCCCATACGATCCTTAGCTTGCCGGGTTTGTTTGGATTAAAAACAGGGAATATAGGAAGATACCAACAGCGGTTACCTCCTTCGGCTACTTCTTGTTTTGTGAGCTTTCTAGCATACCCTTTTGTGATGAATTGTTTGATCTTCTCATCTAGGGATTTAGCCAGCTGCGGCTCTCTTTTCATTCTTTTGTGAAGACAAGCTAATCGCCTTTTTGCCATGGGAAGACTATTTGGTATAGTGAAATCGTCAAACTTCCAGAGCAATGATGTTTCGAAGCGGCCATTTTTTCGAATGGTATTGGCATCTAGCTGATCCAGCGCACGCTTGTCTTCTGTTGGCATCAAGATCTTATCTGTGTTTGATATTCCAAAATTATCCATATATATGAAGTCTTTCACCAGGCGCTGCAATCCAGCATCATTGCATTCACAGATGTGAAAATTGTGGTGTTGGTATCTGAGTTCTTCACCAGGCAACTGTTGAGAGCAACCACCATGCACCAGCCATCCCAAACGAGTTTTAGTTGCCACCGGTTCTTCGGATTTCCCTTCTCGGCATCTTAGAGGAAGTCCCAATTTTGTGTGCTTGAGGCCAATCAACAAGCGTGGAGATTGTTCTTCGTATGATTCGATGGGTAGTCCTTTGAGATGTTCATATTTGTTCTGTAGATCTTCGAAGTTTAGGGATTGATGCGGCAGCGACAGGTTCTTCACAGTGTGAACATCGGAAAATGAATAAATCTCAGAATTAGGAATCGTGCTTGAGATTCGTAGATTGAGTAGTTGTGACTGCTTCTCATATCTATGAGTATTACCAGTCCACTTTAGACATAATGGCTGTGATTCACCTTTCAAATTTAGTTGACTCGCTAGTTTATCATCCATCAAGGTCAAGGACGAACCATCATCCAAGAAGGCGAAGGTCTTAAGTTGGATTCCATTCCCATACAGGATTACTGGCACTATTCGAAACAAGGTGGATTCGCAATCGTTACGATGAGTGTTGCAATGGCTTTTCATATGGACCGAAACGTTTCCTTTTACTTCTTGAGTTTCTTCCTTAATTGCTTTTTCGTTGTTGCTCTTTTGTTCATTGTGTAGTAGTGGATGATGTTTGAAAGTGCAATTGTCTTTGCCGCAAGTCGATGTCGAAGGGCAATATTTCGTACATTGTGTTTCTTTAGGCATCTTCCGCAAAGTTGGTGTTCTCTTACCATTGCCCATTTCAAGGTTCGACTGAGCTGCTGAAATTGTTTGCATACAGCCACTGAGCAACAACTTCCTTTGCAAATGCAGCACTTATTTCTCAATTCGTTGTTATTTGAATCAACCTGTGAGTGAGAATTAAGAAATCCGGACTTTTGTTTGAACTCTCGACCTCGATTGGTGCCTTTGCTCTCTACAGACGGCGTTTGAGTAGATGGAACCAGCACCCCATTGGCGGCTTCAGCAAGTTGGTAAATCCATCCACTAAAATGGGAGAGAGTGCAATCCGGCAACATCATCTTGTAGATACCCCAGTTGAGGAGGATGGTTGGCGGAAGCTTGTTCTCAAGTTGCGTCAGGAGTGTTGGGTTGTTAAGATGAGCCAGTAATCCTGTCGCTTGTATGGTGGCGTATAAGTTTTGAACTTCCAATGCGAAATTCATGATTGTCTCTAACTTCCCGTCTTTGAGTGGAGGTGTCGTATTAAGTTTCTGAAGCAGCGTTTGGATGATAAGTTCCGGTCTTCCATATAGCGATTTGAGCCTCGCCATAACCTGATGAAAACAGTTCGGTTGTATCAGTAACCACCTGACAGCAGTCTTTGCCTTTCCTGTTAAGGCTTTATTAAGTCTCATCACGTTCTCTTCATCTGTGAAGCCACAAAGTTCGGTGCTCCTTTCAAAGCTGGATATGAATAACGGCCATTGCTCAGGATTTCCATCGAAGCCTGGTAGGTCTTTGGACATCAAATGACGCGCAGCTATCTGGTTTCTATTTAAGCTCCGAATCTGTGGTTCACCTGCGCCATCATACGGAGGAAGAGAAGGTATTGTTGCTTGAAGAGGCGTAAATGATGCTTGTGGCAAGAACGGTTGCGGTGGTGGTATGTGCGATGCTTGAGGTGGGAAGCGTTTCGGTGGTGGCACGTTAAATGTTGAATTTTGGGCTATGGCTGGAGCATGTTGCATATCCGTCGGCATCTCATTTGGCTTGCATAAGTTTCCGGCCCATGATCTATTGAAATTGCCATTAAGATCATTGGGTTGTAGTTTGGGCGCGAGTGGATGTCCTTGACTCGAAACTAAACCTTTGTGATTCATGGTTGATAGCGGCAATGGCTTTTGCGGATCATCACCTAACCATTTATTCACTTTGGTGATGGATAATATTTCATCATCAGTAACGGAGGACCCACCTTCCATTGGAACCTTGCTCAGAATTTGATACTTCTTCTCCAAGTACTCGGTGTCCCTTTTTTCCTTCAGCTCTCGTTCTTCACTCAACAACTGCAACTCCATTTGAAGCTTTCTCTCGAAGATAGTTCTAGACCCTCTAGAACTACTGGAAAAGTTTGACGATAATCGCTGCTGATTTGAAAAGACGATGGGATTTTCATTCAATAAAATCTTAGTCGAATGTGCGGTAGGACGAATTGCAATATCAGCAGCATTAGTACGTGTGGCGCAGCAGCTGCATGGATATATAGACCAGTGGGAGTAGCACCGTGTGCAACGTTTGTGCTATAGATATCAGCACCAGCATATGTTGGACGAGTTGTAGCAACGACAGAAGAAGGAAGTTCCTTTGTACCTGGAAACGAGTTGACGATACTTGAAGTAGAAGTAGCAGTAATAGTAGCAGTAACAGTAGCAGTAGCAGTTCCATCTCTAATGGAATTGGCATGTGGTGCAGGATACCTTTCGAAGAATTGTTTCGGTATAGCACCTCTACCAAAGGTTCCAACCGGCTCGGAAATAATGTTAGACGGGTTAATAAAGGTGGCAGCAGTTAACATGGAACGTGAAATTCCATTCGTGGTAACGTGTGTCAAGGTTGGTTGCACAGTGGTGTCACACCTGGAACCTAAATACAGACTGGATTCAACACGATCTGCTTCAAAATTATTTTCATGATGAAGTGCTATTCTGGTTAATGTGTTATTGAAACAAGTTTTATTTGTATATTTATTTTTATTTTGTTTGGTATAGGAAATGGCAGACGGAGCAGTACATGAGGCGATAGGGGGGGCAGTATAAGTGACGAAGGAGGCATCATATGATTCGGCACATGTGGCTGGTGTACTTACGGCAGTATTCGGGGCAATATTCTGCCCAGCATATGGTGGTACACCCAGGGTATTGTTAATACTATTTGGCGCAATGCTCAGCGTAGCACATAAAGCTGTGGTCGGCATTGTATATGACCAAGTACATTGGGTCTCACTAGCAGTATACGGCACAGAATTGATGGAACCCAAATCAAAATTGGATGTGGGGTTTAGCGCATTGTTGGCGGCCGTATCTGCATGATTTGGCACAGTATTTGGTGCATTATATGGCATGAGCGCTTCGGCAGTATCTTGAGATGCGGAAACTACTTCTCTAACAGCACTAGATAAAGGGGAGCACTTACCTGCCATTATTGCACACGAGGTGCCACAAACCCAGTTTTCATTTCGAATGAAGCTATCGACTCCGGCGCAGCTGTAGTGGTGCCAGGTTTGGCAGATGTCGCACTGGACCATATCGTCAGCGGAGTCGGGTCCATCGCAGTCGACACAATTGTATTCCTCCACCGTCGGTGGTGACATTGTTGTAGGTCGCGAGCGGGCAGCCTTCGAGGTCTTCTTTGGTGGCATCCTCACTCAGTGGAGGGCAGGTAATGGATACTCCAATCCAATTAAATCAAAATATAATGATTTTATAAATTGTTGGTACGATTTGGTACCAACAGACTAAGCTTATAATTCTTCGAATTAAACACAGTCGTTTGGTGTGAAGGAATTATAAAATCCTTTGAAAGAGATTTTTATTAATATAAATTTACAAATTCAATAACTAGTTTTAACTTACATTAGTCTCTTTATTTACTTTAGGATTTTCTAGTATTTTTAGTTACTTTTAGTTTACGATTTAGGCTTAAGGATATTTAGATTTTAATTATGTTGCACAACTGCGCGCTCAAATTGTAAAGAGTGTGAAACGTGAGATCAAAAAATGAATAAAGATGGATGCCAAAAGTGTAAGAATAATAATGGTGGAGACTTCCGGCATATTCGTTTAGCCACCAGGGAGGTAATACTTTTGACAGCAGCATAACAACCCGGCTATACTTGGCCTGTAGCAGGGTTGTTAACAATTCCTTTAGGTGAAAACGATAGCAATCGAAATGATAATCCTACTGTTACAGTATCATTGTTATGGAGGTTCAATGAAAATGAAAGATTATTTATAGTGTTAGGTTGCTGTAAATTAACATTCAAAGGAAGTGGTGAACCAGTAATAGAAGATGGCAATACTGTACAGATAACAAATATTACAATGCAGTACATTTTTTTTGAAGGAATGCTTAGTTACAATGAAAATGTTTATTCATCAAAGGATATATCTCAACTGATTGAAATGTAATTTTGTTTTAGAATTTATAGTTTTTATCATTTATTTTATCTATGAAATATAAAAATAAATTGATGACTCAATTAAGACGTTTGCATTCCATATTTTTGTTGTGATTGATTAAGATGTATCAGTTCCACATCGCGTTGAGTGTTATGTCGATCCCTTGCTACCTTTTCAGGTCTCCTCATAATTTCCGCTTCTTCAAAGGGACATAGAGCAGGGTAATCTCTTTCCTTTCTATTAATAACGCTTAAATTTGGAAAAATTGTCCCGAATAAGGTGAGTTGTCCTCCTTTTACTCTTATTCGTACATGTTGTAAAAGTTGAAATTGTAGTCGGAAATTTAAAATTGAAGAAATTGATTCTCCATTTCTTATTCGAAATATACAACACTCTCTTCCTTGTTCAGGGGTTGTATAGAGTTCAAAATAATCCGAAAAAAACAATATATCAAAATTTGTTGTGTGTTATGTGTTCATTTGTTACTTATTTATAAGCAAATACAATTGTTTCAAGCTTTTTAGTGTTTATTAACATTATTTTGTCATGAAAACAAAATTCCTTCCTAGTTTTTAGTGTTTTTAAATTATCCTTTTGTGTTTGTTTTGTTCGTTGTTGTTGCAATACAGCGGATGGGGTCACGTAAGGCCGCCATCTTTTCTTTCTTTGACAGTTCTCATTTCGGACAACATGCGCAAGATAATACCTTAGATATGTGTACTGTGGGCACTGATAGCCACAATAGAGATCTTTACCAAATTGTCAAAGTCCAAGTGACAGCTAACAATTCGGCACGTTTGACAGACGCTATTACCAAAAAAACAAAATCCAAACATTTACACTCCACTTCAAATGAATAGGGACACAAATTTTCAAAGGTTCTTTTTCCATTTTTTCTCAACATTGTGCATTAATGAATCATTTGACTATCCTTATTGTTTGTTTATGATGTTGGGAAAAGAAAACAGAAAGATTAATTCAAAAAGCACAGCTATTTTTCCTCCGGCTCTGTTCAAAGTCTTTCCATAATGGAAAATGCAGTCTTTTTGTGTCAACTGAAAAAACTCAAATATTGAAACTGGTAATAAAAGTTAATGGATGGAAGTAAAATAATTTTTTTGAAATAGTTTTTATTTTTATATTTATTCTCGGACAATGCACAATGTTTAAAAAAAATTGACAAACCAACTATGAAAATCCGTGTGCTCATTCTGTTGAATTGGAGTGTATTTGCCTCCGAAATAAAAAAGAAAATGGGTGCTACCTATATGTCATTCGTGCCGAGGTTTTGAGTTTGACATTTAGAAATGAACATTGGTATTTGCTAAAAAGCCCTATCGGATGACGGATTTGAAATTGGCATCCAAAAGCGTATTAAAAAACAATCCTGAATGCCTGTACTAAAAAGTTAACCGGTATTTACAAGCCTTTTTAATTTTGTCAAAATACTTTTTTCCTTATACGTTTTTGAAATACAATTTTTATTTTCAAAACAATAATTATAAATTTTTGGAAGATTTATTTTGCCACGTGAAAATCAAGCCCTACCGCTCTACAAAATTTCAGAATTCTACGACAACCGAAAGTATTCCAGGTAAATATGTAATAGAAATTCTGATAAAGTGGGTGGATGGCACGTCCCTGAATGGAAAATTCCAAATTGTCGATATTTTTCTTTCTAAGTACCTACTTCAATAAGTGCTTCATATAGTTTATAAGAATTTTTGAGAATGTGGGTGGATGCCACGCCCCCTGAACTGAAACTTCCAATTTTTCAATTTTTTTCTTTCTATATACTTCAAGCCCTACCAACCTTCCAATCTTCATCGTTCTAAAACAATCGGAAGTGCACCATTTAATTTATAAGAATTTTTAAAAATGTGGGTGGATAAAAAAGTCTGTAAAATCTGAACTATTCAACAGATTTGAATGAAATCCGGTACAAATGTTAAAATCTACCTTACACATATGTGGTCAAAATTTTGTTAAGAAAAAATTATTGGAAAAAAAGTTATTGACTTTTTCTAAAATGTATGGGTTTTTGATGTTGTACTGAAATATATTTTCTTTTTTTAGTAAAATATGAACTTTTTATTTTGAATAAAGAAGAACAAACTATGTTTATATATTATTAACATATAAAACAATAATATTAAGAACATAAAACATTTGCAATAAATTAATAGATAATATAAAAAAGTAGAAGCAGCTATTTTACTGTGCTAAAATGAGGTTTCTATAGTATGTATTTAGTATTTTCTTTTTTGCCTGTGGCCTCAATGCTGTTATTAGTGGATCTGAGGATATGAGGATACGATGCATCAAATCTTCATTCGTCGCAATACGGCTGCATTTTCTCGAATTAAAACTGCGATAGATTTTATAGTCCTTATTACGGCATTCTTTGGCTACCTCGGATAGTGAACCAACAGGAAATGCACAATTTTTTATGATTTCTTCTCCATGGATCAAAACCTTATGTATGGTCGCTGGCATATGGTACCATTTATAATTCTCTACAAAAAGTTGTGCAGTTTCCCACGCGTACTTGGCATATTTTTTTAAATCTATTTTTTCATTTGATGTTATTACTTCAAGAATAACAGAAAATCGCCGAATTAGGTCTTCATTAATCCTTTATATATATAGTTTTAAGTAAGAACTTAAGCATTCTTATGGGGCATTACCTACTAATCCTTTAGTCATACAAAATTGTGCAATACACATCAAAGACGAAGCAATACAACTTTAAACAACAATAAAAATTATTAGTTTTTCGACTTATGCCGGAAACGGAACAGGTAGAGAAAAACTCATGTACAAAAAAAACTTTTTTTTTGTTTTTACCTGCCCCTACTTTTTGGTGGTGGTGGTGGTGGTGGTGGTGGTGGTGGTGGTGGTGGTGGTGGTGGTGGGTGGTGGTCGTCGTCGTTGTTATCGTTGTCGTGGTGGTATAACGCTGGTCGGTGGCTGTGGCATGAAAATGTGTCTCAATTCGATGGCAGTTGGGTGAGAAGGCAATTTAATTTGAGAAGTTTTAAATATTTGTTGATTGAATAAATTATCAATTCGGGAGTTGTGATAAGAATATATAAATTTGGAATCGCGATCGTCGTGGTCGTGGTGGTGGTGGTGGTCGTCGTCGTCGTTATCGTTGTCGTGGTGGTAAGTTTTAAATATTTGTTGATTGAATAAATTATCAATTAGGGAGTTGTGATAAGAATATATAAATTTGGAATCGCGATCGTCGTGGTCGTGGTGGTGGTGGTCGTCGTCGTCGTTATCGTTGTCGTGGTGGTATAACGCTGGTCGGTGGCTGTGGCATGAAAATGTCTTGACCCCTGGCAGTTGGGTGAGAAGGTAATTTAATTTGAGATGTTTTAAATAATTGTTGATTGAATAAGATCTGGCACAACTCCCTGGATATTCGCTTACCATAGAACAACTACCAGCCGAGCCTTACGGGGCTTACAAAGTCACCTTTTTTTTAACCAAAAGCAGGAAAACGCCTACGTGTAGAGGAAGAAGACACCGATGATGAAGAGGAACCTGCCCCAGAAGGGACTTTCGCAACTTCATCCAAATGGATGAAGTTGAACTAATTTAAAAAATATGTATTTTATATCAAACCAGATGAAAATATGTATTTTATAAAAAAAAATAAATAGATAAATAAAAAAAAACAATATCTTTTTTTTAATTAAAACAAATTTATTTAGATTTTTGTACATTCTTAAGATATCTTCATTTCGTATGTTTGCTTCATTGTTTTGAAATCCAGTAATTCAACATCAGCTTTATATTCAAGATCCTCTTTCATAAAAACTTCAACTTCTCCGTTACTTAACACCCTCTCGGTTTCATATTCATGGTATTCAAAACACTTGATGCTCAGTGTACGTAAATTATAAATTACTATCATAAGCACATCGAATAGTTAGTGCCTGATCATCATTAAACTCCAACTTGAAATGTCTATAAAATATATCTTTACTTTGAATGATTCCGGATATTTGAATCTCCTTTTTTATTAAGTCTTGCCTAAATTTTTCAATTGCTTCTTCTACTGTGACGATGCTTCTTTTTAAGTTTTGGTCTGAGGTTGTTGATGTAAATTTTCTTTCTGTAGAAAGTATGGAAGTGTCATTTTCGAATGCTGTGTTTGATATTACTTCATTTTTTAAAATTCCTTTAGGTGAAAACGATAGCAATCGAAATGATAATCCTACTGTTACAGTATCATTGTTATGGAGGTTCAATGAAAATGAAAGATTATTTATAGTGTTAGGTTGCTGTAAATTAACATTCAAAGGAAGTGGTGAACCAGTAATAGAAGATGGCAATACTGTACAGATAACAAATATTACAATGCAGTACATTTTTTTTGAAGGAATGCTTAGTTACAATGAAAATGTTTATTCATCAAAGGATATATCTCAACTGATTGAAATGTAATTTTGTTTTAGAATTTATAGTTTTTATCATTTATTTTATCTATGAAATATAAAAATAAATTGATGACTCAATTAAGACGTTTGCATTCCATATTTTTGTTGTGATTGATTAAGATGTATCAGTTCCACATCGCGTTGAGTGTTATGTCGATCCCTTGCTACCTTTTCAGGTCTCCTCATAATTTCCGCTTCTTCAAAGGGACATAGAGCAGGGTAATCTATTTCCTTTCTATTAATAACGCTTAAATTTGGAAAAATTGTCCCGAATAAGGTGAGTTGTCCTCCTTTTACTCTTATTCGTACATGTTGTAAAAGTTGAAATTGTAGTCGGAAATTTAAAATTGAAGAAATTGATTCTCCATTTCTTATTCGAAATATACAACACTCTCTTCCTTGTTCAGGGGTTGTATAGAGTTCAAAATAATCCGAAAAAAACAATATATCAGCAAATCTAATCTCTCCCCATCCTGCTTCGCATATACAAAAAGTTTCAGATTCTTTTAACTTCTCACACCAAAACATTTTAATAGCTAATAAAGTCCAAATGATACTAATGACAAATAGTAGGTACACTTCCTAGATTTATATTACGATTCAAATCAATAAAAACAATTCTTTCTCTCTCTCTCTTTCTATCCCACGGAGAAGATAGTAATTATAATTTACGTACACTGAGCATCAAAGTGTTTTGAATACCATGAATTACTGGATTTCAAAACAATGAAGCAAACATACGAAATGAAGATATCTTAAGAATGTACCAAATTCATACATAATGTAAAATGTAAAATTTTCTACGAATAAAAGTTTTTTAAATTTAAAAAGAAAAGATATTGTTTTTTTTTTTATAAATCAGTTTTTTTTTTTTTTATATAGTATAACAAACTTCCTGTTTTTTTTTTTGTAATGGGTACCCAAGCGTTGTGATCTGTGGAAAAACCAAGCCATTTGACAAATATTTGATCTTTTTTCCTTTGAATGACTTTTTCGATCAAAAATGTGTCAGGGAACTTTGTTTTTTCTAGTTCTAGTTCGTAAAATCCTCCCTTAATTGGATGACCTTGATAATCTTCTAATAGATATGTAACAGGATTTGTACGTTGACTTTTGATTATTTTAAAAATTTCCGTTGTCCAGTTTGGAGTGTATCCTTTATCAAATATATGTTTATATTTACTAATTCTAACAAAGTCACCTTTGTTGAATTTAGGAGTTCAACGGATTTTGATGTGATTATATATTTTGGAGAGTTTTTGCTTTTCGTTTGACATACTGACTTGAGAAGGTTTCATTTTTATTGTACGATGGTATGAATTATTATAAGTGCTAGTAAGCCTCTCTATTATATCGATCCATTTATATGTACCATTGACACTGAACTCTTTCCACATAGCATTTTTCAAGGTACGAATAATGTTGAATAATGATTAATTTGATATTTCCGCAATAAAGTTTGAAATAATGTATTGAAAAATTCTTTTCCATCATCTGTTTGTAAATTCTTAGGCCAACGACCTTTATTGAATATATCTTGCATTGCGTTAGTAACCATTGTTCCAGTTTTATTTTTAATAGGAGTCGTCCAAGCAAATTTTGAAAATGTGTCAATAACAGTGAGAAGATATCGATAATTTTTGTTATCTGATGAATACACTACCATTTCAACTAGATCAGCTTGCCATAAATCATCTATACCCTTAGTAATTACTCGTCTTTTATGAAAATTCCTCTGAGCAGGCTTATGTAGTTCTTCGACAACGTTTCTTTGACTCATCTTTTTATTGAATGATAAAAACAAAAGTGACTATTCTTTTATGTACATATTTTTATTTATTTTTAAATATTTTTATTAATTACAAGCTGTAGGGTTATTATTATTTATCCTCTTATACAATAACATCAATTTTTTTATTCTTAACATTCCATTTTCAAGCAAACAGCATGCGCATGTATCAGGGCCAACCTTACATAAGTTTGAAGACCATGGACAGTTATCAAAATGGCATCTATGTTTTGATGTAGTAGTAGATACATACATTTATAAACCTTTTCAAGAAAATTACATTATTCAAAAGTTCCTCATGATGTTCTTCCAGTATATCATGATGATTTGCTTTCAAAAATTGTAAAACTTCATCAAAAATTGATAAAATATTTATGTTTGACATAATGATTGCGTTTTCACTCCGAGGTGTTTAGTAAAAGACTGAAGATAGGTAATGAATGATTTGAAGTTAAGTAGAAGGTTTTCCTTCATGTATAATTTCAGTTTTTTCTTTGTTTTTGTAATTATTATTATTTGCATTCAACAATGATTTCTCCAATTTTTCAACTATTTCCAACCGGATGTATTCTCTGAGTTTCTCGTATGTTTCATCAACATATTTTTTTGTAGCAGCGTCATTCGGTTCTTGTGGTCTTTGAATAAATTTCTTTGCAAAATTTTTCAAATCTATTTCATTTATTGCACGATTGGGAAGCGAATTTATTAGTTTTTTGTCTGTGGATTTAAATAAAGCCCAAACCCTTTTCTATATGGCTTAAGGTATAATCCTTGTCCAACTACAATAGATTCCATTTTTTCATTATGACGCTTTTTCGATTCAATTCGAGTATACTTTAGCATGGGTCGACACCATCACATTGATAGTTTTTTTTTATTTTTATTTTGTGTCAAACCTATACAAGAATACCCAAACATCTTATTCGAGATAATGCGAATTTTCTTATATTCTTCAAACAGGATGATATGAATTTAAAACACATATATAATGATCATGTCAATTCGGATATGACATTTATCACATTTCAGAAGGTATGTGCAGAATGCTGGAATACAAATTACGGTTTCATGGTTATTGACAAGGATAGTCCTTCGAATGAAGGTCGTTATAGAAAAGGATTTGACTGCTTTCTTAAATTATAAAACAGATTACGCTTTTAATTACGTATCATATGCATAGTGATGTTCTATGAGAGCAGTACAGAGCAGTTCAGTAAGCAGATAATAGCAGTTAAAAGCGGTTGTACTCAGTTTGAGAGCCAGTATTCTACAGTAGAGACAAGTAACCTCAATATCAAATTCAGTTTAAAATACCTTGAAAGAATCCTGTGGCCACAAGCAATAACCGCTTAAGTCTAAAAACTAACTTTTTGGGAAAAGCACTTTTAACTTTCAATTTGAGATTTGAAAAAATTCCAAACATCTATGTTACAAATTGATACATATTTTTAAAATATAGTTTTAATATTAGTAAATAAAC
Source organism: Dasysyrphus tricinctus (assembly GCA_963921185.1). Lineage (NCBI taxonomy): Eukaryota > Metazoa > Arthropoda > Insecta > Diptera > Syrphidae > Dasysyrphus > Dasysyrphus tricinctus. The sequence continues at coordinate 146,396,506 of OY992531.1, read as the reverse complement.
ATTTTTTTGTTTATAAATAAACTTATTTGCAATAGTTATTGCCAAAAACGTGTTTTAAGCTGTTATTGCTTTTATAAATAAATTTCATCTCATTCACTTACATCACTTTATAAGCGGTTATTGCAAATCAAAATTTTAGTTCACTGGCATCTTATAACGATGTTAGCTGTTTTTACAAATTTAATTTCTTATGTTTTTCATATGTAAGCTATTTTTGTAGAGAGAATATTGAAATATTTTTGTAGTAATGATACAAAATAAGTTTTTTTTTTGTTAGAAACAGAAACAAAAAATATGTTACTTATTGCTAAAAAGAGTTTTATCATCGATTTTCATAGGAAGAAACGGCATTTTAATCAACTTCAATACATAAATTAATTGACATAAATGCATAGATAAGACGTTTGGGCATATTAAAGGCAAAGGGCGTACGCAAGCGGGGGTAGGGAGGAGCGCTTGCTCAACTAATCAAGATATTTTTCATACATTTCATCAAATTTGTTTTCTGTTGAATCTTAAAGCTAGATTTCTTTGCTAATACTAATTTTTGAATGAGTTTCGCTCCCCTCCCTGACCGAAATCATGTACTCTCCCTTGATTAAAAGCTCAGGTTATTTTATGTACATCTAGATTCATTTGATAGTGTATTCTTCCAATTTGTATCTTGCCAATTTAGTTTTGCAACACAATTTTTTTTGAATCTGCATTTCCACGATGGTTTTGATTTCTGAAATGTTCAGAAGTCGAAAAAGTCTTGAGGAAACATTTCTCTTTGCTTAGTTAAGGTTTTAACTGTAACAACCCGACAAAATAGAGCCAGTTGATGACAATATATCTATTCCATTATTTGTCTCCTTCTACGACTGCATGATGTTGATTCTTAGAACTTATTTTCTATTATTTGAATGGAAAAGGTAGCGTTCGGTAAGACAGAAAAGCAGCTCACAATTGAGCTTGTCTTCCAATTATAATTTCCATAGATGTACCAACCATTATACAAGTAGCTATCCCTCAATGACAGATATTGTGTTGAAGTATTTGCAAGTAGGTACCTAGTACCAATAGCAAAAAATTGCTTTCGTAGACTGGACAGTTATTTGTAAGGACTTTTTATTTCATTTTTTTTTTTCGAATGTGATTTCTATCCGAATCACTCCCAGATATTTTTCCAGCAGAAATACTCAGGTACCTACTACCGATCAGTTTGTGTGAATTTCTTATATGAAGCTATATGTAATGTAACTTCTTTTTCATAAGTGATCTTAGAAAACAAAGAAAAAGAGTGGATCTGACGAACAAAATGGTCTCACGAATTCTTTGAAATTATTCGTCAGAAGCGGATGTATGAATTGGAGTTCCAATAAACTTTTGAATAAAATCCATTGATCTATTGTGACAATTCCATTCACCTTCTGACGAACCAAACGCATACACTGTAAATGCTTTTATAGTTACTAGCAGCAGAATTGTCCATGAGATACGCATCCACTGTAGCCATAGCCAGAGGCACTTTTGGTTGTATATTCAGGTTTCTGTCCCATTCCCATCTGCAATCTGCACTAGGTAGTCATCAGGATAATCTAAGTTGAAATTAATTTCTGAAACCTTGATGTTATTAGAATCCATCAGATGGCCTGAAATTTGGACAAAATCATCTAAATTGAAGTTGAACGAGTGTGGTTCTGGACTAACATTGCCACCAAACATTTGAAAAGAATATTTAGATTTGTTGTATATTGTTGTTTTGAATATCTATTCATATGAGATATGTATGTCGATACAAATTTTCTTTAATTATTTTCTTTTGTTTAAAATAAGTGATTGTCCCCTTTTTCTAGATATCTTAAACATCAGTACCTCTTGGCATAATGGTTAGCGCGTAGGACTGTCATGTCGAAGGTGTGGGTTCGATTCCCACCCGTGCAACCTAAAAACACAGATATCTGTTATCCGAGGTACTGCCTCTTGCGAGGAACTGACAAATCCTCCAAGAGTTTACTGGTCATGAATAAGTGCTTCTCATCTAGCCGTTCGGACTCGGCAAAAAACTGTAGGTCACCTCTATTGAGGGACCTACAGAGTTGTAAGTCACTAGACCCTGGTTCTCTACGAGCTGTCGCGCCACCCAATTTAATTTACTTTAATACAAATTGTAACCTGTTTTAAAATTTAAAAAAAAAATTAATTTATGATTCACCATTTTGAGAACATGTAACTTATACTAATTTATAAATTTTTGTTTGCGGTAGTCAAAATTTGTTTTGAATTCTTCAATATTATAATCTGCCACTTTACTATTTCCCTTCAAAAAACACTTAAGTTAATTTAAAATTCCTTCATGCATTCGAGATAACAGCTTAAGTCCATTTAATTCTCTGTATGTGAGAATTTTCAATTTGCAATACTAGCTTAAGTAACATAAGATTTCTCAAAATACAAACAAAAATTTGCAAAAATGACTTAATTAATTTTAGTATCGATGAAAATATCTTTTTCGTTTTGCAATAAGCGCTTAAATCGAAATAAATTGTTTTTGACTCTTATATACATTTCTGTGTTTGGAGGGGTTTTCAATTTAGAAAAGCAGCTTATGTCAATATAAGCCGTTATTTTAAACTGCATTATATTTTGTGTGAATTCTTATTTGAGTTAAGCGTTTATTGCATATGTTGCTTAGAGTGAAAATGACTGAAGCGATTTTTTCATATTGGTTTTATTTTATGAAAAAAGTGGTTAAATTACAGGGGATTTTTTTCAAAAGTGCAATGAAGCATGGAGAACATGATGAAACAAAAAACTGACTTTTGTCTTAAATCGACTAAAGCGGTTATTGCTTGTGGCCACAGAATCTTTCAACAACTTCAAAACTTATTCACTACCTGTCTCTGTAAGAAAAAAAATAAACAGACATTATGATGAATATAGATGTTAAACTAACAAAAGAACTAATTAAAACAACTAATGCTCTGCGAAAGAAGTACAAAACTCTTAAAACTGGCAGGGAAGCTTACGAAACTCAAATTGAAGAAACTTTTAAGCCGCTTACTAAACCACTTAACGAATTAGTAAAAAGAAAATCAAACCCCATGACGCTGCTACAAAAAATATGTTGATGAAACATACGAGAAATCATTGTTGAATGCAAATAACAATAATTACAAAAACAAAGAAAAAACTGAAATTATACATGAAGGAAAACCTACTACTTAACTTCAAATCAGTCATTACCTATCTTCAGTCTTTTACTAAACACCTCGGAGTGAAAACGCAATCATTATGTCAAACATAAATATTTTATCAATTTTTGATGAAGTTTTACATTTTTTGAAAACAAATCATCATGATATACTGGAAGAACATCATGAGGAACTTTTGAATAATGTAATTTTCTTGAAAAGGTTTATAAATGTACACACACGGAAAAAAGTATTGGCACAGTTGCAACTAATTAGATTAAATTAGTGTATACAAATAAATATAAAGTATTTTAATAAATTTGTTTTTACATAATTTATTTGTATTTGTTTTCTATTAGATAATATTAATAAAATCACTTTCCAGTTGATTAAACAAACACAAATTAGAAAACACTTGTAAAAATACAATTTAAGAAGGAAAAAAGTATTGGCACAGTTCAGGATTAACCCAAAATATGCACTAAAATGCAAGATGAAATAATTATTCAGTAATGGTTTGGCATCACTTTGTTGTAAATGACTTCCTTAAGCATGTTTTGCATCGAAAAAAACTGTTTTTTAGTAACCTGTTGGCCAATCATACTCCATTTATGTTTAATCACCGTTTTTTAGTGATTTTTATTGGTAAAAGCGTGTCTTCTAGTTCGTTTTTCCAGCACGTCCCACAGGTATTCAATAGGATTCATGCCTGGTGATTGTGGTGGTGTCTCTTAAGTATGTGGAGTGTTTTATAAGAGCCATTCCTATACTTTATGGGCAGTTTGTTTGGGGTCATTATCTTGCTGGAACTAAAAATTGCCAGTAATCCAGTAATTCATGGTATTCAAAACACTTTGATGCTCAGTGTACGTAAATTATAATTACTATCTTCTCCGTGGGATAGAAAGAGAGAGAGAGAAAGAATTGTTTTTATTGATTTGAATCGTAATATAAATCTAGGAAGTGTACTATTTGTCATTAGTATCATTTGGACTTTATTAGCTATTAAAATGTTTTGGTGTGAGAAGTTAAAAGAATCTGAAACTTTTTGTGTATGCGAAGCAGGATGGGGAGAGATTAGATTTGCTGATATATTGTTTTTTTCGGATTATTTTGAACTCTATACAACCCCTGAACAAGGAAGAGAGTGTTGTATATTTCGAATAAGAAATGGAGAATCAATTTCTTCAATTTTAAATGTCCGACTACAATTTCAACTTTTACAACATGTACGAATAAGAGTAAAAGGAGGACAACTCACCTTATTCGGGACAATTTTTCCAAATTCAAGCGTTATTAATAGAAAGGAAAGAGATTACCCTGCTCTATGTCCCTTTGGAGAAGCAGAAATTATGAGGAGACCTGAAAAGGTAGCAAGGGATCGACATAACACTCAACGCGATGTGGAACTGATACATCTTAATCAATCACAACAAAAATATGGAATACAAACGTCTTAATTGAGTCATCAATTTATTTTTATATTTCATAGATAAAATAAATGATAAAAACTATAAATTCTAAAACAAAATTACATTTCAATTAGTTGAGATATATCCTTTGATGAATAAACATTTTCATTGTAACTAAGCATTCCTTCAAATAAAATTTACTGCATTGTAATATTTGTTATCTGTACAGTATTGCCATCTTCTATCACTGGTTCACCACTTCCTTTGAATGTTAATTTACAGCAACCTAACACTATAAATAATCTTTCATTTTCATTGAACCTCCCTAACAATGATACTGTAACAGTAGGATTATCATTTCGATTGCTATCGTTTTCACCTAAAGGAATTTTAAAAAATGAAGTAATATCAAACACAGCATTCGAAAATGATACTTCCATACTTTCTACAGAAAGAACATTTACATCAACAACCTCAGACCCCAACTTAAAAAGAAGCATCGTCGCAGTAGAAGAAGCAATTGAAAAATTTAGGCAAGACTTAATAAAAAAGGAGATTGAAATATCATTCAAAGTAAAGATATATTTTATAGACATTTCAAGTTGGAGTTTAATGATGATCAGGCACTAACTATTCGATGTGCGTATGATAGTAATTTATAATTTACGTACACTGAGCATCAAGTGTTTTGAATACCATGAATATGAAACCGAGAGGGTGTTAAGTAACGGAGAAGTTGAAGTTTTTATGAAAGAGGATCTTGAATATAAAGCTGATGTTGAATTACTGGATTTAAAAACAATGAAGCAAACATACGAAATGAAGATATCTTAAGAATGTAAAAAAATCTAAATAATTTTTTTTTTGATTAAAAAAAAGATATTTTTTTTTATTTATCTATTTATTTTTTTTTTATAAAATACATATTTTCATCTGGTTTAATATAAAATACATATTTTTTAAATAAGTTCCACTTCATCCATTTGGATGAAGTTGCGAAAGACCCTTCTGGGGCAGGTTCCTCTTCATCATCGGTGTCTTCTTCCTCTACACGTAGGCGTTTTCCTGCTTTTGGTTAAAAAAAGGTGACTTTGTAAGCCCCGTAAGGCTCGGCTGGTAGTTGTTCTATGGTAAGCGAATATCCAGGGAGTTGTGCCAGATCTTCTTCAGTCATAGCACTAAATTTATTTGGGAGGAAAAATTTCAATTCCTCTGATTCCACTAGAATTTTCTCCCCATATTTCGTAGCGCACCTTCGTACTTTAACTATAACCAATGGCTCCGACCTCAAGTCTTTTAATGGAACCAAAGGTTTGTCTACACAATATCCATTGATTTTATTTAAAAACGTGACTTCTTTTTTTTCAGATTTAAAACGAAACTGACTCAAATTCAAGAAGTACTTCATGCTTTTATACGGTTTTTCTCCAAAACACGAATTCTATACAAACATATTTCCCCTTTTCTTAAACAAAAAAAAAATTGTTGCTGATATAAAAAATTAATAGGAAAACCACAAAAATGTCAAAGTATTTCCTTTAGAATTTCGGTACTATTAATGTCCATAGGAAAACCACAAACATGTGAAAGTCCCCCAACCGGATTTCATAAAAGAATGCAAATTAATTTTAAAAATATATTAAGCGATATACGGTGACTACGACAACGACGGTGACGATGATTTCCGCCCCCTAATTGATAATTTATTCAATCAACAATTATTTAAAACTTCTCAAATTAAATTACCTTCTCACCCAACTGCCAGGGGTCAAGACATTTTCATGCCACAGCCACCGACCAGCGTTATACCACCACGACAACGATAACGACGACGACGACCACCACCACCACGACCACGACCACGACGATCGCGATTCCAAATTTATATATTCTTATCAGAACTCCTTAATTGATAATTTATTCAATCAACAAATATTTAAAACTTACCACCACGACAACGATAACGACGACGACGACCACCACCACCACCACCACCACGACCACGACGATCGCGATTCCAAATTTATATATTCTTATCACAACTCCCGAATTGATAATTTATTCAATCAACAAATATTTAAAACTTCTCAACTTAAATTTCCTTCTCACCCAACTGCCATCGAATTGAGACACATTTTCATGCCACAGCCACCGACCAGCATTATACCACCACGACAACGATACCAACGACGACGACCACCACCACCACCACCACCACCACCACCACCACGCTTATATATTCATTTCACTGAACAATTCATGAATCTTTTTTGAATCATTTAAATGAGACAGATTTAATTCATTCATATGAATATAAATTGGGGCTTCCTCATTCAGTTTAGTGAATATAAATTGAATTATATTTAATTCATTATAATGATTCTTTAATAATCGGAATGTATACCGTAGAGCTGAATGTAAATATCATTTCAGTGTGGTTATACAAAATGCTATTTTAAAATGGTAAAATTATCTGCATAAACAGTTTGATTTCCCCAGATTTATCGAATGAAACTTATGATAAATTTCGCAAAAGTATAATGGAATATTCGCGGCTATTCTGATATTCGGTCGAATTAATTCCGTACGGAATAAAAATGGAAATCAAAAAGATACTCCAATTGAAAAAGTTAAAACAAAAGTTAATTTATTCAATTTATCTTTTTTTATTTTTTTTTCACTGCCACAAAGAATATAGTTCCGTCCGTACAAAAACAAATAACAATACGCAAAATTTAATGAAAGTGACAAATTTCCTCTTTACATAACTTTTGTTTCAGTTTTGGCACGACTAGGTCCCGTTATGGCTTTTCAAAATAAAATTAAAGGGACATTCAGTTTATGTGAATAAAAATGGACGCACCCAAGATATACCTCTTTTGAGGATCGCTTGTGCGCGTTCACTTTTATTCATATTATGTGAAGGAAATAAGAATCTCGATATTTTTTTATTTAAAAAAAATCAACACAAATCCCCTTCCCCGCGTATGAGGTAAAAGTGATGGAATATTTGAGTATATTCACATTTGATTCACAGAAGTGAGTGTTTCTCGAATAAATGTTCTTCATTTTCACTGAATGTTCTATGAACGTTCACAAAAATGTTTGCTGGGTATATTCTTATCACAATTCACACACATTTTCATCCCACCAAAACAAAACCATCAACCCAAACCGCCACGCCGCACTATGGGCCCAAATGATGGTTGGCGTCTCAAAAATGGTTTTTTCAAAACTATTTTTAATATTAATTTCTTGGCAGAAATGAATTAAGGAATACTTAAAGTACAGATTCCAATAAAAAAATTATGTTTCCATCCAGTCTTTCTAGTATTTAACCCTTTCTAAAGTGCTCCCTAGAAAAAACACTGTTTGCGAAGCTACTTTTGAAACCACTTTCTTTTAATTATTTATAATGATAAGGTATAAGTGTTATATGTTTTTGGAAAGCTTATTATTACTACTATTCGAGTTTGCAAAAATATGTTTTGGAAAATATATATTTTAGATAAATTTATTTTGTTCAAAAACACATGTTTTTTTTTAGCTTTTTCCAAATTTCGATTGGAGTTTTAAGTACTTCCACCGTCATCCACCGTTTAGTTCTAGGGCGCAAATTATTCCTTAGTTCATAAACTAAAACATATAAAAAATCTGTATGCTTTTAATTGCTTTTCTTTGAATAAGAACCATAAACCTATTATAAGAAGTAGAACAAAAAATCACAGATTTTACATGATTTTGCAGTATCTTTTTTCGCATGAAATCTTAAACGTTTAAAATTGGTTCCCAACCATTGTAGACTTAAAATCGATTCCAAGAACATACTAAGAAATTATTTTTAAAGTCTACTCTCATTTTAAAATTAATAAAAGAAGGGTTTGAAAGTCCTAAATTTTCCACCAGTTTGGATCGACCATCTTGCATCTTTTTTATTACAGCAGCGCACTCACTTTATACTTTGATATAATAGGTTTGCATAATGCTTGTGTGACATTTATATGTTTATACAAAACTGGTATCAGTTATTTAAGAGCGAGTGAGGGGTGAGTAGGTCAGTTATATGGTTTTAGTGATGTATGATCTATATATCTCAGGAACAACTAATTCTTAGAGATTGAAATTTATTTCCACGTCTGGACTTGATTAGTCAAGTAAATGCTTCAAATTTCAAGTATCTGACTTTATTGGTACTGGAGTAAGAGGGGATCAATAATTGCTTAGGTTGGATTTGTAAATAAGATGTAGAGCAAGAATTTTATTTGCCATTACCGTGCCCTTTTATTTTTTACTACTTTTTTAATTTAAATTGTATTTATTATAAATTTAAAGAAAAAAAAAGCTTCAATTTCAAATAACATGACGCATACAAATAACGGTGTTATGTGTTTATTCCGTAATTTGTGTGTATGCAAATGTTTGGGGAGAGTACGATAACTCAGGCGCCAAGAAATAATAACGGTTTTTTGTAGAACAGTTCAATACAAGCACCCCGTTTGGTCGGGAGGGGCAATTTCATAAAAACAGAACCAAAAATGTAAAAAAAATATTAAAAAATAACGGTAATACTTATAACAAAGTATTATTCCTTCTTTTAAAGCCAATACTCTGTTCTATCAGCCAGTTTTTGGATCAATTATCGATTTTTTTAAAAACTAGAAGACAGTTTTGAGAAATTACACTTTAAACCTTTTTTTTATGCTTTTTTCTCGCAAATTTTGAGTTTAAAATTAATTTTTTCAAAAACCATGCATAGATTTCACTTGATTCAAAAATTGGCTGATAGAAAAGAGTATTGGCTTTAAAAGAAGGTAAAATACTTTGTTATAAGTATTACCGTTATTTTTAAATATTTTTTTTACATTTTTGGTACTGTTTTTATGAAATTTCCCCTCCCGACCAAACGGGGTGAAATAGACCCCCCTTCCATAGTAAAAAATGCTTGTATTGAACTGTTCTACAAAAAACCGTTATTATTTCTTGGCGCCTGAGTTATCGTACTCGTGCCAATTGTTTGAATAATTTTTAAATACAAAAAGCATACATTTAACCTTTAGAAACTTACATTTTTTTGTTGGCTGTATATTCAAGAAGATATGTGCGAAATTTCAGCGTATTATCTCACAAGACAAAAAAGTTACAGATTTTTAAAACGCAAAACGTCACTTGGGCCCATAGTGCGCCGCACAGTGGTTTGAGAGCGGAAAAAATCTATTTCACAAAGTAATGAGTAGCCTTTTAAGTTTTATGTCTAAGTACTTTTATATATCCCGAGCATATGATTTCGGAGTATTTTTTTATATACATATTTTATATACATATTTACAAGCCCTCAAAGTCAAAGAAAAATTTATTCAAGTCGCGAACCGTATTTTCAACAAATTTTTAGATGTCTTTTACCGAAGTTCCTTAAATTAAATTCTGAACATTTATATATCATTTTGTTGGTCTATTCTTGGATATCTAAAAAAAAATAAAAAAAAAGATTAATTATAAAATAAACCTTCTATAAGAAGCGTCCGATATTGGTACTAACAAAAAATGGTTTTAATGAAAACTTTTTGAGTTCAATTTTAGCTACACTTGCCTACACGTAGTGAAGTATATCAATGTGTGCTCCATACCTTCAAATAACAACATAAAGAAAATCAGCTGCTAATGCCTGCTAATCTGGAAGTTATGTTCAAATTCGTCTTACTGAATCGGTTTTCAAAAAACTCGGTTTTGAGGGTGGTGTTTATCAAATAGTTATAATTTCTTCGGTTCTAATTATCAAAACGAGCTGTTTAAACCCTTTATTTTTAGAAAAAATTCGTACCTTTATTTTAAATATAAAATAAAATTCATACCTTGACCAGGGTCTGCGAAATTCGACTTTTTGCAAAACAATTTATTTCTACCTGGAAAATTTCTCAACTTTCAACTCAATTTTCTTGGGAAAACTATGTTAAAAATTTTATTATTTTATGATAATTAGAATTATATGATAGAGCTTAATAAAGAATAAAACAAAAGGAATAGGGATAATCTCACAGTTTTCTTGATTTCACGCAAAAAGTAGGGGCAGGTAAAAACAAAAAAAAAAGTTTTTTTTGTACATGAGTTTTTCTCTACCTGTTCCGTTTCCGGCATAAGTCGAAAAACTAATAATTTTTATTGTTGTTTAAAGTTTTATTGCTTCGTCTTTGATGTGTATTGCACAATTTTGTATGACTAAAGGATTAGTAGGTAATGCCCCATAAGAATGCTTAAGTTCTTACTTAAAACTATATATATAAAGGATTAATGAAGACCTAATTCGGCGATTTTCTGTTATTCTTGAAGTAATAACATCAAATGAAAAAATAGATTTAAAAAAATATGCCAAGTACGCGTGGGAAACTGCACAACTTTTTGTAGAGAATTATAAATGGTACCATATGCCAGCGACCATACATAAGGTTTTGATCCATGGAGAAGAAATCATAAAAAATTGTGCATTTCCTGTTGGATCACTCTCCGAGGTAGCCAAAGAATGCCGTAATAAGGACTATAAAATCTATCGCAGTTTTAATTCGAGAAAATGCAGCCGTATTGCGACGAATGAAGATTTGATGCATCGTATCCTCATATCCTCAGATCCACAAAAAAGAAAATACTAAATACTATAGAAACCTCATTTTAGCACAGTAAAATAGCTGCTTCTACTTTTTTATATTATCTATTAATTTATTGCAAATGTTTTATGTTCTTAATATTATTGTTTTATATGTTAATAATATATAAACATAGTTTGTTCTTCTTTATTCAAAATAAAAAGTTCATATTTTACTAAAAAAAGAAAATATATTTCAGTACAACATCAAAAACCCATACATTTTAGAAAAAGTCAATAACATTTTTTCCAATAATTTTTTCTTAACAAAATTTTGACCACATATGTGTAAGGTAGATTTTAACATTTGTACCGGATTTCATTCAAATCTGTTGAATAGTTCAGATTTTACAGACTTTTTTATCCACCCACATTTTTAAAAATTCTTATAAATTAAATGGTGCACTTCCGATTGTTTTAGAACGATGAAGATTGGAAGGTTGGTAGGGCTTGAAGTATATAGAAAGAAAAAAATTGAAAAATTGGAAGTTTCAGTTCAGGGGGCGTGGCATCGACCCACATTCTCAAAAATTCTTATAAACTATATGAAGCACTTATTGAAGTAGGTACTTAGAAAGAAAAATATCGACAATTTGGAATTTTCCATTCAGGGACGTGCCATCCACCCACTTTATCAGAATTTCTATTACATATTTACCTGGAATACTTTCGGTTGTCGTAGAATTCTGAAAATTTGTAGAGCGGTAGGGCTTGATTTTCACGTGGCAAAATAAATCTTCCAAAAATTTATAATTATTGTTTTGAAAATAAAAATTGTATTTCAAAAACGTATAAGGAAAAAAGTATTTTGACAAAATTAAAAAGGCTTGTAAATACCGGTTAACTTTTTAGTACAGGCATTCAGGATTGTTTTTTAATACGCTTTTGGATGCCAATTTCAAATCCGTCATCCGATAGGGCTTTTTAGCAAATACCAATGTTCATTTCTAAATGTCAAACTCAAGACCTCGGCACGAATGACATTTAGGTACCACCCATTTTCTTTTTTATTTCGGAGGCAAATACACTCCAATTCAACAGAATGAGCACACGGATTTTCATAGTTGGTTTGTCAATTTTTTTTCAAACATTGTGCATTGTCCGAGAATAAATATAAACATAAAAACTATTTCCAAAAAAATTATTTTACTTCCATCCATTAACTTTTATTACCAGTTTCAATATTTGAGCTTTTTCAGTTGACACAAAAAGACAGCATTTTCCCTTATGGAAAGACTTTGAACAGAGCCGGAGGAAAAATAGCAGTGCTTTTTGAATTAATCTTTCTGTTTTCTTTTCCCAACATCATAAACAAACAATAAGGATAATCAAATGATTCATTAATGCACAATGTTGAGAAAAAATGGAAAAAGAACCTTTGAAAATTTGTGTCCCTATTCATTTGAAGTGGAGTGTAAATGTTTGGATTTTGTTTTTTTTGTAATAGCGTCTGTCGAACGTGCCGAATTGTTAGCTGTCACTTGGACTTTGACAATTTGGTAAAGATCTCTATTGTGGCTATCAGTGCCCACAGTACACATATCTAAGGTATTATCTTGCGCATGTTGTCCGAAATGAGAACTGTCAAAGAAAGAAAAGATGGCGGCCTTACGTGACCCCGTCCGCTGTATTACAACAACAACGAAGAAAACAAACACAAAAGGATAATTTAAAAACACTAAAAACTAGGAAGGAATTTTGTTTGCATGACAAAATAATGTTAATAAACACTAAAAAGCTTGAAACAATTGTATTTGCTTATAAATAAGTAACAAATGAACACATAACACACAACAAATTTTGATGTTTAACGAGTGGGGGTCACGGGATTCGCCATTTTCCACTGATTTTGATGGATGCGCAGAACTGAACAAAAATGAAAACGCTAATGATATTACCTTCAATATGTGTACTGTGATCAGTGCCTACGTTCTGTAACTCTCGCATCGAAAAAACTGGTCGAGAAACGATGAAAACTGAAACAAAATGCATGAGTTTTGTTGCATTTTTCAACGTTTCCCGACTGATTCTATCGATGCGAGAGTTAAAGAATGTAGGTACAGCTCGGGTTTTCAAGAAATTCCCGTTAGAAAATTACCAAAAATAGTTTTTTTTCGCAATTTTTGAGACCCAATACAATAGAGCTCTTTAACAAATAGCAATATATCAATTTCTCGTTCATTTACAAACGTCAAAATCAGCACTATGGCGAATTTATCATATCGAAATTAGCTGTGGAATTGTTTTTTTTGCTTTGTACTTCTGAATTTGACACTTCCGCCCCAATGGAAGCTGTCACTCTTGAAATTGACAGATTCGTAAAATTCCCTATAGGCATTTTTCTTTTTTTTAGCTCCGAGCATAGCACTGAGCTGTCAAAAAAAGACCTGTGTTTCTTTTTTAGCTCCGAGTAATCAGAGCGCTCAACTTGTATTTCTTTTTTAAATCAGAGCTATCTCGGCTCGGAGTACGCTCCGAGCTCAGGATAAAAAGAGCAAATAGCTGAGCGCAGCCAACTTCACTCTTTTTTTCACTCATTTCAAGTGGACGCGTTCGACACATCAATTTCAGTTCATAATTTTGAATTTTTCGAGTTTTTGATTGGCCAGCTGTCCGATGAAAATAAGTTATTACTTAGTTTTTGTGAGTTGAGCGCATCACAATCGTATGACATTTCAGAGCTCAGGTGTGTTTCAAAATTATATCGGAGAGCTCTGATCATACTCTGCTCAGAGCTAACTCCGATAGCTCAAACTCTACTCCATGCTCTGCTCAGAGCTAAAAAAGAAAAGCGCCTAATATATTCATTTTGAAAAGCAAAACAAATGAAAATTTGCCTAATAAAATTTGAAAATTTGATTTTACAGTACCCACTATTGGCAAAGTTGTTCTTTAGCCTTCAACAGCACTAACATTTCGAAGTTATTCACTCATCTTAACACAATTTTTTTTTAACTAGGTGTACTGAGTTTGTGAAGAATGAATTGTAAAATATTTTGGGAACTGATAACTGATTAAACACCAACGAGCCTGCACAAGTTTCAGGTTCTTAATGCAGTCGCAGCCAGCAGGTGGCCCAAGCTTCATGTAGTTGCAAAACCAAAATAGACTATAATCTTTAGAACTGTTACTGTACTTTTACTACCACAGTCTAAGACTTGTATATCAATTCAACAGCTGCATGGTCATAATGTGGGCACCCGCCAAACATTTCCACGCACCAAATCTTATTTTGTGTAACATTATAATTTGCTTAATATACATTTGTACGCAGTGTTGCCAGATGAAAAAAAGATCTCCCCCCAGAAAAATTTCGAAACCCCCCAGATGACCACATTTTGACAAAAAAACCCTAGATTTTTTTTTACTTTATATTCATAAGTTCATTACATATTTCAGATGAAATTAAAAAAAAAAAATTATAGTAAAGATAAAAATATGCATCTACCTACACAAAAATTCTTTATTTGAAAAAATCAAGAATAATACGATCGTCATCTTCATTTTTGTACAAGCGACATTTATCAGAGTTTCCTCTAAAGCCTAGTACGCTGCTGATGCGAAACGAAATTTTTAGTTGGTCTCCAACAAGACAACGAAATGCTTACGAAAACGAAGCGGACAAATATTCAATGACAGTTGCACAAATTCAAAAAATTTAAACAAATATAAATGCAAACAAAATCACAAGCAGCCATGCGGTAATGAAAGAAACAACAAAAATAAACACGAAAAAACACAAATATCATTTTTTCGCACACAATAAACACAATAAATTGTTTGCGAAAAAAGAGTGTAGACTTCTCCAAATAATCTGCTACAATTACACTGGTCTGCAACGAAAATCGCCTTTAAACCAAAAATATACTTTTCTAAAGGATTTTGGCATGCTGAATCCGAATCTGAAGTCAAAATTACTCTAGCACGTCACGTTTTCGAGATATTCCAATTCAAACATGTCAAAAACCCGTTTTTTGGGTACTTTTGACGTCGAATTTCTTCACCGATAGAAACTTTTTTTAAAAACTAATAACAGGACTTGAAAGAACTATATTTCATCTTTCTAAATCATTTTAAATCCTTTTAAAATTCGTTGTCTTCTCAAAGATATTGTAATTTCAAGGAAATCATCCAAAAACTACTTAGCTGTTAGCTCTTATAATGTTCTTAAGTGCAACATGTCACTGAAAATTCATTTTTTGGACCCCCACTTGGATTTTTTCCCCGGTTAACCTTGGTGTAGTTTCAGATGAACATGGTAAAATGTTTTATCAAGGCATGATGCACATAGAACGAAGATATAACGGGAAATGATCAGAAGCAATGCTAGCAGATTTTTGCTGGTCAATTTTTCGTCAGACAATGGAAATATGAAAAGAAAAAAAGCTACAAAATAATATGTTTAAAAAAAAAAAGTTATAGTAAATTGTTTATTTGGATTTTTGAGCTTATTTTATTTTTTAAAACTACTTTTTTAGGTGTAATTTGGTAGAATCGGTGTGTTTTTTTATATTTTGAAATATTTTACCAGTTTTTTATACAGAGCACTCAGTGAAATATACTAATGGGAAAAAAGTGTTTGGGACTTTAAAACGCTTTGTTGTTTCTTTTTTAAAAGTCTTTTAAAAAGCGTAAATCATAAAAACTACGAAATTTTGAAATTTCTGTTGTTTTTTTTTAAATAACGGTTTAAAATATGGATAAACAATGATGGATGATGACAAATCTGGTTTCATGTGAAAGCTAATATTATGTGGAGTAAGTCCTCTAAATTTGAGCAGAATAGGCACAATAGTTTTTTGTTTTTACCAGGTCAGCCAAGTCTAAGAGGGCTCTTTTTTACAAATCAATCATATTTTTCAAAAATCAATTAAAAAAAAAACTGGACGTGATAGAATTTTTCTGAAACCAGATTTAGATTCAAAAAATTCAAATCTGTCATAATTTTAAAGAATTACTTGAAGGCGAAAAAAAAGTTGATTTTTGCAGACCAGTGTTATCAATTTCGCTCATCGAACAGCGTACTGCAGAACGAAAAGTATAACTAAATTTTTAGTTTATGATTTCGTTGTGTCATTTTTGTATGGGATTTTTCGTTTCGCATCAGCAGCGTACTAGGCTTAACGGCGTACAATTTTGCGAAGGAACATCTCACTCACAACACAAATGAGCCAGTGAGTACAAAAGTGGTGTAACACAATAATTTTTGTTTGCATAGTATTCATTTTTACTCGATGTTAATTACTATTTTATTTGATATACATGGAGGATAAGTGACATCTTTGGAAAGCTGAGATATTTAAGAATTAAGTTTTTTTGCTTCTATGACTTTTCATGCATAAATGTTGGACTAAGGGGCCAGTTATAGCGATCAGGAAAACGAAACAGGAAAAATGTTCGAATGGATTACACTAGTTTACAAAACTTTGGGTCATGGTAGGGTCCTTAGAAAAAATATATTTTCTAGACTAATTTTGGGTCACTGAACACGAAAATCAAAATTATTTTTTTTTTCCAAAGAAGCGTTTTCGAGATATGCGAAAAAATCATTTTCTCAGCTTTTTTTCCAGATATTCCCATAAATCTCGCTAACGGCATAGCCAATTTACATAAAATGTGTATTTTCTGAATGATGTGATTTGTATCCTTCCGACGATGCACTGCTTGTAAAGGGTGATTTTTTAAGAGGTTTAGAACTTTAAAAAAAAAAACACAAAAAATTCGAAAAAATGAATGAAATATTTATTTGAATCGATAGTTTGAACCTTGCAATTTAATGTTTAAAGATAATTTCATGCAAATGTTGACCGCGGCTGCGTCTCAGATAGCCCATCCGCTGAGTCCAATTTTGGCATACTCTTTCACACATATCGGCCGGTATCTCACGAATGAATGCATGGATGTTGGCTTCCAGTGCGTCAATCGAAGCGGGCTTGTCCCTATAGACATTAGCCTTGACATACCCCCACAAAAAATAATCTAATGGTGTTAAATCGCACGACCTAGGCGGCCAATTGACAGGCCCGAAACGTGAAATTAACTGTTCACCAAACTCGCCTCGCAATTGCGCCATTGTTTCGCGTGCTGTGTGGCATGTGGCACCGTCTTGTTGAAACCACATATCATGCAAGTCAAGAACTTCCATTTCGGGTAAAAAAAAGTTTGTTATCATCGCTCGGTAGCGTTCACCATTGACAGTAACGCTGCGATTCGCATCATCTTTGAAGAAATATGGCCCAATAATGCCGCCGGCCCATAAACCGCACCAAACAGTGGCTTTTTCGGGATGCATTGGTAGCTGTTGCAATGCTTCTGGCTGATCTTCACTCCAAATGCGGCAATTATGCTTATTTACGTACCCATTCAACCAAAAATGAGCCTCATCGCTGAACACAATTTTTCGATAAAAAAGCGGATCCTCGGCCAGCTTTCCAAGAGCCCATTCACCAAAAATTCGGCGTTGTGGTAGGTCGGCTGGCTTTAGTTCTTGCACCAGCTGTATCTTAAAAGGCTTTACGCCCAAATCCTTCCGCAAAATTTTCCACGTAGTGCTGTAACAAAGGCCTAACTGCTGGGAACGGCGCCGAATCGACATTTCGCGGTCTTCTGTCACACTAGCTGATACGGCCGCAATATTTTCTTCACTACGCACAGTACGTAAACGTGTTGGTGGTTTAATGTCCAACAAAGTAAATTTGGTGCGAAATTTGGTCACAATCTTCCGAATAGACTGCTCAGAAGGTCGAGAATGCCGACCATAAAATGGAAGCAGCGCGCGATGAACATTTCGAACCGAGCACGAATTTTGATAGTAAAATTCAATAATTTGCAAGCGTTGTTCATTTGTAAGACGATCCATGGTTAAATTGCAAACCAAACTGAAGCTGTTTGACAGTGACACAAGGTACTAAACACACGTCAGCTGTCAAAACCAGTGTTGCCAAAACCAAACCAGCTAAAAAATCACCCGTTATAAGTCGGACTGAAATCTTAAAAGTTACAGGCATTCAAAGTTTCAAAACCGAGTATTTTTGAAAAATTTCTAGTTTTTGGTTGCTCCATATGGATAGAAAACAAAATATTTAAAATAATTTTAAGAACTCAAGTGAAAAACAATCTTTTTAACAAAAATTTGAGCCAAAGTTTTTCAAAATCGGACGATAAATGTAGAAGTTATTAAATAATTAGTGAAAGAAGGCAAATAAATTTTTTTCAATAAAAGTCATATAAATGTACATTAGGGTGTCTGTTATTTCCCAAAATCATTTTTTTTTAATCAGAAACCCCTAAAATCAAAATTGTATGCCCTAAAATAAAGTTTTTGACCAAAAAATATTTGTCTAAGGTGATAAATCGGTGCCTCTTAGGACATTTTTTTTCCATACAAAGGAGAATTGGACACACCAAACTCCAAGACCAATAATGACGTGATATATATCGTTGGAAAGATATTTGTATGAACTACAATAGTTACTAAGAGAGCTCATTTCAAATCTCTATGTGAAAAAAGTTATTCGCTTGTCAAAATTGTGTTTCAGCGCATTTTGGTGTGAAAAAAAAACTATCCTTAACTAGCAAATAACTTTTTTCATATAGAGATTTGAAATTAACTCTCTTAGTAACTATTGTAGTTCATACAAATATCTTTCCAACGATATATATCACGTCATTATTGGTCTTGGAGTTTGGTGTATCCAATTCTCCTTTGTATGGAAAAGAGAATGTCCTAAGAGGCACCGATTTATCACCTTAGACAAATATTTTTTGGTCAAAAACTTTATTTTAGGGCATACAATTTTGATTTTAGGGGTTTCTGATTAAAAAAAAATGATTTTGGGAAATAACAGACACCCTAATGTACATTTATATCCCGGCTGGAAAAACAATCTAGTTTTTGGCGAGGGGCTAGAAAGTTTTACATAGATACTAGCAAGTGCCCAACAAGAGAAACTCTAGAAATTCTCTAGGGCCTCGCCAGTGAAGAACCCTTTTTCCTCGAGAGACAAAAAAAAACAAAAAAAAATTGTCTTTACTGGGATTCGATCCTGCGATCTTCCGATTGCCAGTCCTATACCTTAACTACTGAGCTATTTCGCAATACAGTTGTGTAATGTTGAAAATGAAAAAGTATATAGGTACTTTAATTTCTCTTACCATTGTATGATGGGTATAAAATATTTGTTTTTTTGTTTTTGTCATATATGGGGTATTAGTGATGGGATAAGAAGATCTATCCAACAAGTTTTTACTAGCGGGGGCCTCGCGAGTATTTGACAAGTTTGCCTTGTCTTGATTTTCCCTACCGAAGCCTTTCCAGTGCCTCGATTAAACTTGACAAAAACTTGCCATTTTTCCAGGCTGGATGACTTTTATTGAAAAAAAAGATTGTTTTTCACTTGAGTTCTTAAAATTATTTTAAATTTTTTTTTCTATCCATATGGAGCAACCAAAAACTAGAAATTTTTCAAAAATACTCGTTTTTGAAACTTTGAATGCCTGTAACTTATAAGATGTCAGTCCGACTTATACAAGCAGTACATCGTCGGAAGGAGACAGATCACATCATTCCGAAAATACACATTTTATGTAAATAAGCTAAGCCGTTAGCGAGATTTATGGGAATATCTGGAAAAAAAGCTGAGAAAATGATTTTTTCGCATATCTCGAAAACGCTTCTTTGGAAAAAAAAAATAATTTTGATTTTCGTATTCAGTGACCCAAAATTAATCTAGAAAATATATTTTTTCTAAGGACCCTACCATGACCCAAAATTTTGTAAACTAGTGTTATTTACGATGTTGTCATTCGATTTGAAACACAAATGCTACACTAATCAATGGCCATTAACTCAAAGAATTTTTTTTGCTAAAAACATTTTCAATTGATTAATTATTTTTTGTTTAAAATGAATTTATCTTTTTTCCTGATGTAAATTCATTTTTCGTGCCAGCTGATTGACATATCAAACAAAATGGAACAAATCGTTCCAATGATTTGAGTTCCAATTTTTTCCTGTTCCATCGACAGAACATTGTATATATATTATTATAGTACTATCATGAAGAGGAACGCTCGGCCTGACACCTGGGCGAGGCGAGTATGAACTATGGCTGTGGCGAATTAAAGAGGGGAGAATGGGCAGATAATTTAGGAAATAGTGATGAATATTAAGGCTTAGAGACTAACAGAAGATAGAGAAGAACTCATACAAAATTTATGGGAGTCCAAGGGAGACAAGAAAAACTTAATTTTGTTGAATTTTGTTTATTTCTATTCTGTTCGAAGGGGAAGGTTAGTTGCTGGAGGAAGGGACGTAGGTGTGTTGTTAAGGAGATTGAGAGACTACGAAAAAAATATTGCTGCGAAGGAAATTCGTTTTTTTTTAAGCTGTTTGACATTTGTATGCTATATATGAATACACGGTTTGCACGGTTGCCACTAAAAAAATGAGTATTTTTTAATAAATACATTTTCAATTTTTAAGGTAAATATTTATTTTTAGATTTTGCCTAAAATAAAAAAATGAAAATTGCACACCAACATTTCACGTACATGTGAAATGACATGTTCAAAAATTAAATTTGGTTTTTTTCTAAACTACTTTTTGAACAATTTTACAAAGTGATTGAAAATTATTTGCAAAGATAAAATTTGATTTTCAAAAATACATTTTGAACATTTCACAAAGCAATGAAAATTTCACGCAAATTATGCAAAGTGAAGTGTTCAAAAATGAAATTCTATTTTTTCAAAATTAAATTTTGAACAGAAAATAAAAATTTCACGCAATGAAATTATAAAATTTGCAAAAATGAAATTTGATTTTCAAAAATACAGTTTTAACATTTCACAAAGCAATGAAAATTTCACGCAAATTATGCAGTGAAGTGTTCAAAAATGAAATTCTATTTTTTCAAAACTAAATTTTGAACAGTTAAATAAAAATTTCACGTGAATTATTAGTGAAATTACAAAAAATTCAAAAATGAAATTTCATTTTTTCTAAATTACTTTGTGAAAATTTCACAAAGCAAACAAAATTTCACGAGAACTATGCAAAGTGAAATTTTCAAAAATTAAATTTGATGTTTCGAAATAATATTTTGAACATTTCACAAAAAAAAGTTCCATGTGAATTATGCAGGGAAATTCAAAATGAAATTAGCAATTGAAAATTTCTCGCGAATTGTGCAAAGTGAAATTTTCAAAGCAATGTAAAGTGAAATTTTCCAAAATGAAATTTTATTTTTCAAAATAACTTTTTGAACATTTCACAAAGCAAACAAAATTTGACGCGAATTATGTAAAGTGAAATTTTCAAAAACGAAATAATCTTTTGATCATTTCACAAAAACAAAATTCCAAGTGAATTATGCAGTGAAATTAAAAATGAAATTAGCAATTGAAAATTTCACGCGAATTGTGCAAATTTCCTAAGCAATGAAAAGTGAAATTTTCAAAATGAAATTTTATTTTTCAAAATAACATTTTGAACATTTCACAAAGCAAAAAAAATTTCACGTGAATTATGCAAACTGAAATTTTCAAAAACGAAATTAAATTTTCAACAGTAAATAAAAATTTCACGCGAATTATGCAGTGAAATTAAAAAAATTTCAAAAATGAAATTTGATTTTTTCTAAATTACTTTATGAAAATTTCACAAAGCAAACAAAATTTCACGCGAATTCTGCAAAGTGAAATTTTCAAAAATTAAATTTGATGTTTCGAAATAATATTTTGAACATTTCACAAGAAAAAAGTTCCAAGTGAATTATGCAGGGAAATTTAAAATGAAATTAGCCATTGAAAATTTCACGCGAATTGTGCAAAGTGAAATTTTCAAAGCAATTCAAAGTGAAATTTTCAATAATGAAATTTTATTTTTCAAAACAACATTTTGAACATTTCACAAAGCAAACAAAATTTCACGCGAATTATGCAAAGTGAAATATTTGAAAATGAAATGAAATACCTAATTAGTGAAATTTTGGAATCATCGTAGGTATTCAGCTTTATTTTGAACCTAAGCGTTTAAAGTTCATCAAAAATTATTTAAGTTTTCCAGTTAAGAAAATTATTTCCAATCTTACAATTATTGTTTGTTTAGTAAAATCTACCAAATCCAAAAATCTATTCTGCTAATTAGCTATTTAGGAGAAAATTTTAAATTTTGCAAAGTGGCAATAATGTCTTATTTGTCTTTTCTAACGACTTTTTAATTCAAATTAGGGATATGTGTATTGTTTTCAGTTTCATTTTCAGTGCGAGAAATTGTGTTTCATTTGTGCTTTCACATATTAAAAATAATTTTTAAATAAATTACAATATTGTTGTGGGAATAATTTAGTGGTGTATTTGCATAGTTTTTTTCAAAACTATCAAATATCTTTGATTTACAAAATTACATTTGTGTATTATATTGTGTTGTGCTGTGATAAAGTGGTTTGTTTCTTGGTTGCGATTAAGTTTTTTTTCAAAAATTAAATCTATACCAATAGCTTTAAATTGATTGCCATTTTTTATGAATATATTTCAGTGTTTTTCCTTTTATTAGTACCTAAATAAATACATTTCATTAGTTTCATTAAATTAAATTTAAATTTTTTATTTAATATTGGTGCAACGTACATGCATACATACATACATACATTCAGTGTCGATTTTTTGTTTTGATTTGAAATCATAGGGTGCTCGTGCACGTGTTGAACTATAAAATTTAAATTTTTGATTAAAAGTTTGTTTTTTCATTTTGATTAAATTAAAAGTAAATACAAAATATTTGTTTCCATTGATATTTTACAAAGTTTCGTAATTTTCTTCAACACAGTTTTGCCTTTTTTAAAGTTTTTTGTTAGAATTTTTTTTTAATCCATAGGATATTAGGACTTATATATTTTTGAATTTTAAATATAATTTTAAAAACGTATCCATTGGATTTGTTTTTATCTTATTATATTATTACTTTTTTCATATACAATTATATTGATTTTTTGATTTATTTACTGCACTAATCTTCTTTATTTCAGCATTTTAATTAATTTAATTATTTTTTCAGCATAGTTTATTCATTTAATTCCATTTATTCATTTTTTCATCCAAAATGGTTTTTTGCTGCTATGCAAAGTGTGAGGAGCAGAAGAAAGGTCTCGATCATCTTTCATTTTTTAAATTGCCAACAGACCACAGAAAGGAAGTTTGGTTGAAGCATGGAAATGTTCAGCACGGCAAGGATATACCCAAAGTATCCTTAATGTGTGAAAAACATTTCCAAGCCAAAGACATTATGCAAAAATCTACGTGGAAATGTCTATCCAAATACGCCCTTCCGATATCTTCTGGATCTATTTGCAAGTGCACTGACACTTCCAATGATATGGAATGTGTTCTCATGATGGAAGCATGGAGAGCCCGGAAGCAGCCAACCTCCACGGTTACCTCTGCATCCCAGGCTTCTCAATCTACGCGGCAGCTTCCACTTCCACTTCCACTACCACCTCCACCCCCACCTGCACCCGTACCTTGCAGCCCATGTTTACCATTGAAGAACATGGCAGCAAGCACTTCACATACCTACGTCAGGGATTATTCACTTTCAGATGTGCCTTCGTCTTCGCACATTTCCCCATCACAATTTCCGTCTCCTAAATTGCGTTCATATAAGGCGGTGCGAAAAATAAATCGGGCGAGCGTTATTCCCCGATATATTTTTCGCACACCTAAAAAGTTAAAACAAAACCGCGAATATAGGTTGAAAGAAGATATAGATACCCATATGGAAGATTTTTCTGAAGAATTGCGGACTTTCATTTCAGCTCAATTGTTCCACAAACCAAACGCACCCTGGGTACCTAAGGAAAAAGATTTATTTTTGAAATTTTTCTTTAAGTCCCCAGCGTGTTACAACTTTATGCTGAGCACCGGATTCAAGCTGCCCTCAGTAAGTACCATCTACCGATGGCATTCCGAAATTCGCCTACCAACCGGATTGAACACTAGGATCAAGGATTTACTTACAGACAAAGCGAAGGACATGACAACGATGGACAAAAAATGTGTGTTGCTATTCGACGAGATGATTATAAAAAAGGAACTCGAGTATAACATCAAAGATGATCTCATCTATGGTTATACGGATTTTGGAGAATTCGGGAGGGAAAAAACAATAGCCTCTAAGGTAATGGTATTTACACTTAGAGGCTTGAATCGAAATTGGAAGCAAACAGTTGCATACTACGTTGGATCACCAGATTCGGTAATGCTCTCCCAAATGCTAGTGACAATAATTAAAGGAATAATTAATTGTGGACTTAATATTGTTGCAACAAGCTGCGACCAAGGAGCCAGTAATATTTCAGCCTACAATAAGCTAGGACCACCGAATTTCATGGAGACGAAACCATATGTGGATTTCGAAAATCATAGAGTTTTCTTACTCTATGATTATGCACATATGTTCAAGAGTGAGCGGGACATCTTACTTAAACATCAGATATCAATTGGAGATGATATCGTTGATTGGCGCATCCAAGAAAAGATCTTTGAAGAAGATTTGAAAGGGAACTTTCAAGTCTTTTTCAAACTTACTAGGGCCCATATTCGACCAGCTCCATTTGAGAAAATGTCTGTCAAGTTAGCCACTCAAGTTTTCAGTGCCAATGTATACTCGGGGATGATGTATGCATTGAAGACAAACTTTTTTAAGACGGACGTGGAAATGAAAGTAGCAGAATCAACTGCCAGATTTATCAAAGGAATGAACGATCTCCTTGATAATCTGAATACAGGGGCACTGTACTCGAGGAACCCTAATAAACAGGTCCTATCAGATTCAACAGAAACACTGAACGCACTAAAAAGAGCAAGGAATTGGATTTCAACGTGGAAATCCAGCAGTGTTGTGAAAATCCCACCTTGCTTTAAAGGATTACTGCAAACACTACTCGCAATAGAACAGATGTGGGAACATCATAAAAGTGAAGAGCAGAGTTATTTTCTGCTCTCGCATTTAAATACAGACGTCACCGAAAATTTATTTTCAATGGTGCGCTGTAACAGAGGTTCCTATGAAAGACATCCATCCGCGTGGAGATTTATTAGGAACTTGAAACAAATTATTTTTCAGCATTTGGCTTCAGCAGAACATTCAGGATATGAGGATGCTGGAGCCAAACCACTGCTGCAGGGAGCAGACTATGATGATGGGATAGAAGCTGAGTCGTCCCATAAGGATTTTATATTTGAAGAACCCATGCAGGACAATATTGGTGATGTTAACCTCAACGTGGAAATAGTTGACGAGAGTGGAAAGGATTCTAATTCTCAGAAACTGCAGAAAGGAGCCGGCGTCTACTACATGGGCTTCGCAGCAGGAAAACTAAGGAAGAAGTTGAATTGTGAGGCTTGCTCTCAGTTTTTAATCGACGAGGACGACATAAGCAAAGAAAGGCAACAGACTTTGCTAATAAAACTAAGAGCCTACGAGTCTATCACAACAACTTCGGAGTTCGGGAAACTGATAGTTCCTTCGATCGCTTTCGAAGAAACTGTCAGTATTCTTGAAACGATTTTCAACACAGGTTTCCCGAAAAAACAAGTAGTAGAAAAGATTGCTGAGACATGGGTACGTGAAATCATGCAGCAAAAAGAAAACATAACAATAACAACCTGCAGCTCAACGGAACACCAGGAAGTCATAGCGAAATTTGTGCTGATAGGACAGATCATCCTCGAGACAAGGAAAACCAACAAGGAACTTAGAGCTAAGCCAGAGAAAAAATTGGAAGGAGTATAATCTTTAAGTTTTGATGTTAAACTAAAATCAGATAAAATAAAATGAAATTAGCCTAAAAAACGAGTCTTTTTTAAATCTAAGCAATTTTAGTTTTAAATATTTCCTTTATTTAAAAAATAATAATAGTTTATTTTAATATAATTTATTTATTTATTTATTAAACTAATGCATGTGCAATATTTGAACTCATTACAATTAAGTATTATATATAATTTATTTTAACCTTATTTATTTATTTTTTTAAATCTAATCAATTTTAGTTTTAAATATTTCCTTTATATAAAAAGTAATAATTATTTATTTTAATATAATTTATTTATTTATTTATTAAACTAATGCATGTGCAATATTTGAACTCATTGCAATTAAGTATTATATATAATTTATTTTAACATTATTTATTTATTTATTAAACAAATGCATGTGCAATATTGTCATTACAATTAAGTATTATATAAAATAGTAATAGATAATGAGGAATAGGCCTACTGGGGAAACCTCATAAAAAAAAACGCATTTAGTATTCTACCCCACGGGTGATGTGGAAAAGAATACAGGGAACATTTTCTTTACAGGTACATTATGGTAAGCTACACAATCTTCAATAAAAATAATTTTCTTAAGGAGCTATACATGGTTTTTGATATGATTATAGTTTTATTATTTAAAAAAAAATCACTAATTGAAATCAGCTCAACCTTATGAAAACTATTTTTTTTGAAGATAGTTCTTTTTCATAATAAATATCTTTTTTTCAATTGCTAACATTTAAGACTGGTTTTTTTGAAAATTATTTTTTTTGCTATCCCATTAAAATTTAATTTTTATTTCTAACTTTTTTTTCGTAATTTTTAAATATTTGATGAAATAAAAACCATTTTTTTGTCGAAAAGTAGTTTTTTGATTTTTAAATTTTTTGTGTTGACCAAGGAAAACTAATTTTTGATTTCAAATTTCTTTTTTTTTCACAATTTTCAAATATTTTATGCATTAAAAAACCATTTTTTTTGTCGAAAAATAGCTTTTGGATTTTTTTTTGTAAAATTACTTTTTTTGTTGACCTAAGAAAATTTAATTTTTAATTTCATATTTCTTTTTTTTCGCAATTTTCAAATATTTTATGCATTAAAAAACCATTTTTTTTGTCGAAAAATAGCTTTTGGATTTTTTTTGTAAAATTATTTTTTTTTTGTTGACCTAAGAAAATAAAATTTTTGATTTCATTTCTTTTTTTCGCAATTTTTAGATAATTTATGAAGTAAGAAACTAATTTTTCGTCAAAAATAATTTTTTATTTTTTTCGAAAATTAATTTTTTTGTGTTGACCAATGAAAAATTAATTTTTTATTTCAAATTTATTTTTTTTCGCAATTTTCAAATATATTATGAAATAAAAAACAATTCTTTCGTCGAAAAATTGTTTTTTGATTTTTTTTTGAAAATTAATTTTTTTGTGTTGACCAAGGAAAACTAATTTTTGATTTCAAATTTCTTTTTTTCGCAATTTTCAAATATACTATGAAATAAAAAAAAAATTTTTCGTCGAAAAATAGTTTTTTGATTTTTTTTGGAAAATTAATTTTCTTGTGTTGACCAATGAAAAATTAATTTTTGATTTCAAATTTCTTTTTTTTCGCAATTTTTAAATATTTTATGCATTAAAAACCATTTTTTGTCGAAAAATAGTTTTTGATTTTTTTTTGTAAAATTAATTTTTTTGTTGACCTAAGAAAATTTAATTTTTAATTTCATATTTCTTTTTTTTCGCAATTTATGAAGTAAAAAATTACTTTTTCGTCGAAAAATAGATTTTTGATTTTTTCGAAAATTAATTTTTTTGTGTTGACCAATGAAAAATTATTTTTTGATTTCAAATTTCTTTTTTTTTCGCAATTTTCAAATATTTTATGCATTAAAAAACCATTTTTTTTGTCGAAAAATAGTTTTTGGATTTTTTTTTGTAAAATTATTTTTTTTTTGTTGACCTAAGAAAATAAAATTTTTGATTTCATTTCTTTTTTTCGCAATTTTTAGATAATTTATGAAGTAAGAAACTAATTTTTCGTCGAAAAATAGTTTTTTGATTTTTTTCGAAAATTATTTTTTTTGTGTTGACCAATGAAAAATTAATTTTTTATTTCAAATTTATTTTTTTTCGCAATTTTCAAATATATTATGAAATAAAAAACAATTTTTTCGTTGAAAAATTGTTTTTTGATTTTTTTTGAAAATTAATTTTTTTGTGTTGACCAAGGAAAACTAATTTTTGATTTCAAATTTCTTTTTTTTATCGAAAAATAGTTTTTTGATTTTTTTCCAAAAATTATTTTTTTGTGTTGACCAATGAAAAATTAATTTTTGATTTCAAATTTCTATTTTTTCGCAATTTTTAAATATTTTATGAATTAAAAAACTATTTTTTCGTTGAAAAATAGTTTTTTAATCATTTTGAAAATCTTTGATTTCAAATTTCTTTTCTTTCTTTAATTTTTAAATACCTTATTTCATAGCATAAGAAACTATTTTTTCGTTCAAAAATAGTTTTTTTAATTTTTCTAAGAGCATTTTTTTTTTAGTGATGAAAGTTTTATTTTCGCATAGGTACCTACCTACCTACCTATCAAATTACCTTTTTTTTGTTCATTTAACATGGGACTCATTTGTTTGTAAACAAATATTTAGGTAAATACCTACCATTTAAAAATTTAAATTTCCCGTACCTAATCTCGTTCTTTTATTTCTTACCTAAAAGTAAAACAAACTTTAAGTATTATGTATATCTACCTATTGTTTTTTTTTGATTCTATGAACAAATTATACCTACCTACTCAAATAATACTATTTTCAACGAGGAAAAAACATACAAAAATATAGCTACACTTCTATACGATTTCCATTTAAAAATAATGAAAATCAGCAACGTTGCTTTCTTATTTGTATTTCCCAGAAAAATTCAAAATATTGAAAATCAAATTATTTTGCTGCAAAATAAAACAAAAGTATACCTATGTATGTATAAACATATACCTCAACATCTCCTTGACTCCCATAGAACATAGGAAACAAAAAATCTAATTCAAAAATAACAACCGTTGTTTAAGTCCATGACAACATTTTTCACATTTTCTGCCTCTTATTCTTTGTTGCCATGACACTAACAGCTGACGCACCCATCTCCCTTATCCCCTTTATTATTATAAGGAAAAAAATTATACAATCCTCTCTGTCCTTCTGCTTGTGCATAATCTCTTTTGGCCAATTCGCCGTCGTTAACAGCGCCAAAAACTGTCACCGAAAACGAGCCGAGTACGAAACTTTTTTTTCTGTTCCATGATAGTACTATAATAATATATATACAATGGACAGAATTGTGGACGAAAAAATTTTTCGTATGCTTTTCAATCAGGAAAATTTTGCGGTAGGTTATATGTGTGCATTAGGGTGGTCCTTAAATTGGACATTGTCTTGGATAGCCCTCATTCGATTCAAAACATTGAAAAACAATTTCCCTAATTTTTTCAGATTTTTATTTCACCCCCCTGGTCTCCCTTTTTTCACTTCAAGGTACAAGTAATGGAGTTAGGGTGATTCTTATAACACGCAAAAAAAAAGTCGGAACTTATAGATTAGATTCAGACGAAAAAAAAATCGTATTGGAGGGGGGTCTATTCCCCCTCGTTCAGACAGGAGGGGTAATTTTCTAAAAATTTGACCAAA
Source organism: Dasysyrphus tricinctus (assembly GCA_963921185.1). Taxonomy (NCBI): domain Eukaryota; kingdom Metazoa; phylum Arthropoda; class Insecta; order Diptera; family Syrphidae; genus Dasysyrphus; species Dasysyrphus tricinctus. Next base: position 146,366,773 of record OY992531.1, on the reverse strand, counting down.
AATTTAAAAAAAATTATTAAAAAACAACGGGACCACTTACAATGGCATGTTATAGCTTTTTTTAAAAGCCATGAATCCAGTCTCTAATATATTTTTTAAATCAAGTTTTTATTGTAAATAGTTTTTGAAAAAATAATTTTCAAACCTTAAAAATAAAAACAAAAATAATAGTTTTTACGTTTGAAAATTATTTTTTTCAGAAACTATTTACAATAAAAACTTGATTTAAAAAATATATTAGAGACGGGATTCATGGCTTTAAAAAGCTATAGCATGCCATTGTAAGTGTTCTCGTTGTTTTTTTAATAATTTTTTTCTATTTTTGGTCAAATTTTTAGAAAATTACCCCTCCCACCTGAACGGGGGGAAATAGACCCCCCTCCGGTACAATTTTTTTTTCATCTGAATCTAATCTATAAGTTCTGACTTTTTTTTTGCGTGTTATAAGAATCACCCTAACTCCATTATTTGTACCTTGAAGTGAAAAAAGGGAGACCAGGGGGGTGGAATAAAAATCTGAAAAAATTATGAAATTTTTTTTTCTCCATTTAGAGTCATTTGATGCCTATCCAAGCTGGATTTTCAAAAAAACCCAAAATAATGACCACCCTAGTGTGCATATATTCACATGTTTTCAGCTTGCCAACTGACATATTTTTCCTGTTCGCTATAAACGACCATCAGGAAAAAGTATTCAATTTTATACTGTTTCAACTTTTCCTAATGGATTTTCCTGATCGCTATAACTGGCCCCTAAGAGACAAAAGTATCAATTTTTTCCAATATATGGGGAACGCTACTTTTGCACTCACGGCCTTAATTACTATCAGTTATTTCAATTCCCATACGATGTAATTTTGAGAACGAAGAAAATTAAGCAGTCATACAATTTTTAATTTTTTTAACTTTAAAAATAATACCCCCAGATTTCCCCCTAGACATTTTGTCACCCCAGTTTTACCCCTAACGATGCAAAAAAACCCTAAGTTGGGGGGAAAACCCCCAAACTGGCAACCCTGTATGTACGTTTGTACATATTGCTTGTTGATCTCTTAAAATTGAATAACATTTTAGTATCATAGTCTAGGATCCCGCCATAGGAACCTACCCTCATAAAGGTACCAGATGAGCGGTATACAGTTTTATAGGCAGTGTCTTAAAAAACAATTTGCGCATGGGTCAAAGTTGTCAAGGCATAGGGTTGCCAAGCAATTAGATACACTCAATTGGTAAAAGATGATTCTTTCACAATTCTTGAAGCTTGCAATGTGCTGAAGGATTTGGGAAACCTTAATCCCTAATTTGTTTGTAAGGATAAAGGTTTCCCAAAAATGTATTCGTTCTCAGATTGTGAGGCATTTTTACTTTTTTAAGATATTTGGTTTTTATTTCGATGAAATGAAATTACCTTTTTTTAAAATCATCTTTAAAAGAATTGGAATAATAAGGATTTTCCTGTTCGGTTTTTTTTTGTTCTTCAATCCTCAAGAGTCAAGACTTAATTAGCATATATTAAACCAGTTCCTAGTATGTAATAAGAAGCATGATTCATACTTTATTATTTTTTTTTTCATAAATGAAGTTTATATTTTTTTGTTATGCGTTATGTATTTTATTTATTTTCTTTAAAAAGTTTTCTTTAATAAAGTTTAAAATAAAATATTTTCCGTTGTTTTATTTCCTGTTGTGTATTTTGTGTATTTTGTTGTGTACAGACTACCGAAATAGATATTTATCAGGTCTTTGCGTTTTTGTATCCCTCCGTTTGATGAAGTTTGACTTTGAGAATTATTAGCGCATGATATTTGCCCCTAGTTAATTGCACTTTGAAGGTCTTCTGGATCAAAATCCGCGCTTTCAGGAGGTTCTAACGACACACCATTCTTTCTTAATATGTTGTGCAAGACACATGTTGCCACAATTATTATAAAGGTTGTCTTCAATTGAAGACGACAACCGTACGCCAGTACAGGAAATCGTCTTTTTAATATTCCGAAAGCTTTTTCTATAGGACCTCTTGTGCGTATCTGAGATTCGTTATAAAGTTGCTCTGCTGGGCCACGGGGGCTTAGCAATGGTCTCATCAAATATGTTTTTTTGTGGGTATGCGGAATCACCTTCGATTAATTATAATGAAAACAGTGTAATCAAATCATATAAAATGCAGTCTTTACCCAAAATAACACAAGCTGTGTAATCTCGACTTTCCAACTTGGCTCTTATTCGACTACCATTGAAAATTGTTGCGTCATGAGCTGAACCAGGCCACCTTGCAACCACGTCAGTAAACACCATTTTTGTAGTGCATACTCGTTGCACATTTATTGAAAAATAGCTTTTTCTATTCCTGAATATTTCCGCGTCAGGTCCTCCTAAGAAAACTTGAATTTCGTGTGAGATATAACCATATTTTATTTTACCGGGAGATTGAATTTTAATATGGGTTCCGTCAACAGCACCAATAACAGAAGGAAAAGATGCTATAGCAAAAAAAATCTCGTTTAACCTGCAGGACTTCTGATGGTGTACATGGAAACTTGATATATTTCCTGTAAAGTTTTGCAATTGCTGTTGCAACTCTTGAAACGATCCTTGAAACACTGGAAACATGCATACCGCCAAAGTCAGCACTATACTTAAAAGATGATTGCCTGTGGCAAAGAATCGTAGAGGCACCAATAACTGGTTTATGGGTGCAATCGAATTATTTCTAGAGGATGGAAAATTGTATGCAACAATTTTTTAGAAAACTTAAATTAGAAAACTTATATCAAACCTGTTATATGGCCGTTCCAACTCTTTATCGATTTGTTCTAAAACATAGATAGTCATATTTTTGGATAAGCGAAATCTTTTGTAGAAGGCCAGTTGATCGAAGCTGAAAAAATACTCATTTCTATCGTAGATTTGGCGGGGAACTCCAACTTCAATCAATTCGAGGCAGGCGCGGATCCAGGATTTCGTTCAGGGGGGGGGGGCAATTTTCGTGAGTTTCCACAATCTTGATGAGGTTACAGAAAATTGGAGAAGTTACACTTCAGCACTATTACGTCTTTCATAACTGCCACAGTGTCTTAAACAGCGGGTACTTTGGAACTTCATGAAATGAAATTATGCAGTTTTTGACTGTAGCATGGTGTTCTTACAGCGTCTTCCACCTAAAATTTCAGATAGCATAATGACACATCGGCATGTTCCTATTCAAGTGAAAGTTTCAGCATCTGCCAGTTAAAAGCCATTTTCAAAAACATTAACTGCGTTTGCAGAATGTTCTCAAACGCGAACTGCAAATGTCTTCTGTTCGAAAAGGTAAATACAAGTTTTACTGCATTAGCATATTGTGTTCGATTATGCAGTTTGCTAAAGTCACATGTTTGAAAACATCATCTGCGGTGCAATTCTGCAGTAAGAAATCGAGTTGACAACAAAAATATTGAGAATCCAGAGAACGTGTTCGAAAGTGTCAGATGCGTTTGCAAGAATATTGAATGACGTTGGTAGAAAAGATTTTGTGCAAACTAAACTATTGCATATATTTGAAAATAGCGATACTCGAGTCAAGAAATGACGATCATTTGACAGTCGAATTGACGTTTTCAAAAACGGCAAAAAACAAATATCATTAGGTGCAGAAACTCCATCCAACTTCTCTTCGGCAGTGTCTGCTGTAGTCGTTTCCTGTTTTCTCTCCAATCTTCTTCATCGGGATCGTACTCTTCTCCAGTTTAATAATATGGAACACGGAAGACATAAAATCCTCACAAATACTACCATCGGAAACGTATTCTATACCTAAAACAGATGTGCAGCATGTCTGCGCGCATCGCTGCTTACAGCGCCGCACTCAAAACACAGGTGCGTATCCATTTGAGAGTAGAGACTTCCAGCAGCTCTGAAGAAGCTCCCGAGAGTAAAACTCGCAAGTGGACACAGACACAGTCATGAAATTAGCTCACCAGAGGGGAAGACAGATATCCAAGAGTCACTCTCGAGAGTTTTCTAGTGAAATCACTCTCTCAAACGGAAACGCACATTTAAATATTTATCATAAAAAGGACTCAATCAACCTTGTACTATGAAATTTTTTAGTATTTCAAAATAATTTTTATACACAAATGTAGTTTATTATTTAAAATTTATTTAAATATCTAAATCATGTAGATCCGAGCATTTGAAGCAAAGTAAACGTTTTTTTAAGCTTATTTAATCGACGTATTTTAAAGATATTGGCGCAAAATTTACTATCTCTTAGTATTTAACTATAGTTAAAATCATTGAATAATGGCTATTTGAAATTTTTAATAAAGCTAAATTCATGACATTTTCATTTTCCTCAAAAAAAATTCTTGACAGTAATTGTAATTCTAGAATTGATTTGTTCTTTTTTTGATTATTTTCGTGATAAATTGTACTTTGGCTAAGAGTAAGGATGCTCACGAATCAAGACTCAAGAGAACTTTTATATAAGTTTCTTCTAATTGCCATATACACTAACAGCCGTTTATTAGCATCATGCTAAGCCCTTAATAAAAGGCTGTTTAAAATTTTGCGCTATTATTATTTTTTTAAATTAAAATCAATTTTAAGGTGGAAAATTTAGATAAGTGCCCCTGCCGCCTCTCTCTTTACACTTAACTATTAAAAAACCACTTACAAATTTGTGGAGGAGGGCAAGAACTTTTTCAAACATTTTTTTAAAAAATTGTGAAATTTTTCATTCACATTTGCATTTTGAAAAGTGAAAATCAAATCGATTTGGGAATCAATCTGCTTTCTAGTATGAAATAATTTGACTTTTCTCTAAAAGTGTAATATTTTTTTTATTGCATTTCATTAAATTATCATTTTATGCTTCGTTCGTACTTGCCCAGGGGGGGGGGGGGGGGGCAATTGCACCCATTGCCCTCCCCCTGTATCCGCGCCTGATTCGAGGACCTCAACATCATCTTCTAACAAATCCATCAATTCAAAATTCATTTTTTTTAGTTTTATTTTAATTTCAATCAAGAACAAGTTTTTTGGCACAGCAATTCACTGAAATGTTATCAAAGAACATAACCTTATAAATTCCATAAGTGCAACTTAAGGACTTTATGATCTACTATTTCTTCCCCATAAAATAAGTTCCACTTAGTGCCATTTATGACAAACTTTGAGTTCGGTGCAACCCACCCATTAAGTAGGACATAGTCACTTATGTGGAACTTAGACGCTGTTTAGATTGGGAAGGCTGAGACCGGTCTCACGGCCGTTTCTAGGCAAGAGAAGTGGGGGGTCAGGGATGTCGTGAGGCATGAAGAAAACATAAACATCCGACTCATGAGTCTCATTTGTTATTGTTTCAATGCGCAAAGCACTGAAGTTGTTGTTGTTTCTATGTGCTTTGAGGCGCCTCAAATGTTCTAATGTAGACACGATGAGACTCACGAGTCCGGACTCAATTTTCCCAATCTAAACAGGCTCTTAAATAGTTATGAGTCGTATCAGCAAACGAGCCTTAGTGACCATTGAAGAAAAAGAAACTTTTTTTTTAACAAGCACATACATATAATTTTTTAAACAATATGAATTAAGGACTGAACTGAAAATAAATTATTTCTCATTTATTTTCAATTCATAAACAATAAAGGAGAATAAGCAAAAATGTATGGGAGCTGGTCCATTTCTCAACACGAATGTGTCATACATCGATGAAAAGGTTACAGTAAGTCCATCATTTCATTATATGGTCGTTAAGCTCTAAACCATGGGGCTCGCGAGATATTCGGCTTCAAAGCACCGAAAAGAACAATACTGCAACTCCGCATTTTGACATTATCTTCCTACCAGAGAATATCGAATAAAGAAGCCAATCCTTCGTACGTTTCACCCCCCAAAAACCATTTGTTTACATTGTTGTATTTGTAATTTCATTTCGTGTCGAAGAAATAGATGTGTAATGGATTACAAAATAATGAGGGCAATGAATATTGAACACAAAAATAGCACTCAATTACGTAAAATTTTGAAAAATATCGACTTAAGAAAAAAAATCACAATTTTTTTTAAACAAATTTGACTTTGAAATTTAATTTCTCAAAAACTATTTGCTTAAACGAAATCAAAACAAAACCAAATGCAAGAATGAAGTATTAACTTTCAAAAAAAAAAATATAGCACATTATTAGATGTGTTTTCGTTGATTATTAATGTTTTTTTTGGCATTTAAAGTCAATTTTTCAGAAACTGCCCCCCCCCCCCCCCTGCCTCAGGGAGGGGAGATACAACTTTCCCCCCATACAATTTTTTTCTTAGAATATACCCAGGAACCACACCCTAAGATACTTCCACTCAGGTGCGGGATCTAAGTCTTGTAAGAAGAAATTAAGTGATTCAACCAATACAAAGAAATCTGTGAGGTAAATCCTAAAGAAAGTCAAACTGTCTTACTGTTCGCCGGCAGCGCGAACAGTGGGACAGTGCAGGGCAAACAGTGAGACAGTACAATTATTTTATTACATTTTACACTATAGCATTACATAAAAATAAAAATAAAAACGAAACTTTTTTAACTATTTATTAACTTTAATAAATACTATGGGTATTCATACAACAGCGTAAACTCGTCGCAATCGTTGTAAAGTTTAAAACTTCGTAATTCTGTCACAATTTGTATGGACAATTTGACAGATTTACGAAGTTTAAAACTTTACAACGATTACGACAAGTTTACGCTGTTGAATGAATACCATTACTATATTATATTAATAGAAATAACAAAAAACAAAACCAATAAGAAGTAATTGAACAGTCGCAAAATAAAAATTAAAGTTTAAAAAAAATCACATTCATGTTGAATTCAAGGTTGGATTTAAAGTAAAACAATCACATTCAGGTTCATACTTTAATTCATATAGTTTTAAGAAATTAGTTATAGTTCAGGGTTTATTAATATAGGCTGCTTTCATTAGTGTTGCTTTGACATCGATAGTTTACATTTCCGATAGTATCGATATTTTTACAAAAATCTATCGATAGTATCGATACTATCGATAGTTTTACCAAATGAGTTATACATATTTTTAAAAGGACTTAAGAAAGCTTTTCTACTGCAAAATCTATTGAATTATAAAAATCAGATGAAAATCTAAGTACATATTTGAATTTGAAACTAATTGAATTAATTTATGTATTATTGCTTGCTTTTTAGGATACAAATTATTTTTTGTTTAACTTTGAGTAAGTTAATTATGAGTTATTGATAGCCTTAAGATAATTGCAAAATAACAATGAATTAAAAAAAAAGTTACAATTTTTGAAAAAAAAAAATTTTAGAAAGGTCTTAAAATTTCTTTTTAAGAATCTAATTTAAATGATTATAAGTCCTTAATTTAAGCACATTCAAAACTGTTTGCGTTTAATGTGTTTTGCCATTTTAAGTGTTTTACATATTTGATGTTTTGTAGCTCTTAGCCAACAGATTTATAGTCTAAATATCAGGATTTCAGTATAAAAATAATGATGAAGAAAACCTGAAAATATTACACGTTTGTGCTTAAAATTTTTACAGTCACAACCTCACAAGCTTTTCTTCGCGGTCTTTTTACTAGCTTAATTTGGAATAATTGAAACTATCGATAGTTTTTTTCAAAGCTATCGGTGTACGCGATAGTTTTTTACTATCGATACTATCGATAGACTATCGATGTTTAAACAACACTAGCTTCCATATGTTCCAAAGTCCACCTCAAATATAACGGACGCCTTTTGGCGACTAGTGCGACCACATTGAACAGTAGTGTTGCTTAAACATCGATAGTTTCCATTTCCGATAGTATCGATATTTTTGCAAAAAACTATCGATAGTATCGATACTATCGATAGTTTTACCAATTAATTTTTCACACATTTTTAAAATGCCTTAAAAAGACTTCTATTGCTAAATCCATTGAATTGTAAAATGAGTTATGATTTTTGAAAAAGAAAGATATATATTTTGTTATAAAAAAGTCTCAAAATTTCTTTTTAAAAATTGAATTTAAATTATAGTAATTATTTAGTTTAAGCTCATTCAAAACTACAGTAGACGCTCGATATAGTGGAATAATAAAAACCAAGGCTGTTCACTCTTTCGAAATCGTTCACTTTTTCATGCGGAAGTTTTAAAAGGCTTTCTAAAGATGAATTCGATCCAAAGTGCACATTTTGTTCGATGTGAATTTTAATTTTATTTAAGCGTTTACCAAAGCTGTCAATGAGGTTTAAACAAAAAAATGAAAACAACTCGTCAGTGATTTTAAGCATTGCTTAATATTTGCGGGCAATTTTTATACAAAATACATTTTCATATAAAATTTTGTGTGTTCATTATTTTGGATAGTTCACTATTTCGAGTTTCACAAATAAAGCGTCTTTTGTATTTTCGTTTAATGTTTTTTTTCCATTTTAAGAGTTTCAAGTATGAATGAATTTGATCCAAAATACACATTTCGTTCGATGTGAATGTTTTTAATTTTAATTAAGCATAAAAGAAGGCTTTCGCTCAGGTCTAAACAAAATACAGAAGCAATTCCTCAGAGCTCTCAAGCTATGTAAAATCCTTGCGTGACATTTTTATACAAAATACGTTTTTATATAAAATTTTTTGTGTTCACTATTGTGGATAGTTCACTTTTTCGAGATTCACTAAATCCAGCGTCTACTGTATTTGACGTCTTGTAGCACTTAATTAACAGTGCCATAGTCGTCGTTTGGACGTTCGGAGTACGCCTTTTCTACTCCATTTTCACTCCATCCACTCCAAAAGCCTTCAATTGGCTGTTCGGAGTACTGTTTTCAGAGTATTTTTCTGTTCCCGATTTGAAGAAGGAGTAGATTTGGAACACACGCATGCACATACAGTTTTTCGTCGCACTACTTGCCAAAAGTGATGAATACTTGACGAAGCCATTTTATAATATGGCGGCATTCAGTAGTGTGTGTGTAAATTTGACAACACGATGTTTTTGTATTTTATTGGAATAAAAAAGGAGTAGAACAGTCATAAAATCCAATCGAAAACGACATTAGTGTCAGAATTACAGTATACAAAAATAATGATGGAGACAATAGACAAGCTTAAAATATCATACGTTTTTTCTTTAAATTTGTATGGTCACAGGCCTTTCATTGCACAATTTGGAATTATTGAAACTATCGATAGTTTTTCAAAACTATCGATGTACGCGATAGTTTTTTACTATCGATACTATCGATAGACTATCGATGTTTAAGCAACACTATTGAACAGGCCGATTGTAAATTTGGGTTCCTTAGGAAAAGGTGCTGGGTGACCGAGACAGAACTTCATAGAGATTGTCGTAAAATTTGCCAACATTGTGTCTATTGAATGCGGTTGCTCGTGACAAACTACAGCCCTCTGGTGTGCGGAGTGAAAGCGATGGGTTACGTTTGCGAAAGCGCTTCAACCAGTCCACACTTGCTTTAAGGACAATCCGAGCAATTTTTTTATAAAGATCGCTAACGAGCGTTCCTCTTCAGCGTTAAAAATGGCATTAACAGCATGGTTTTGAATAGCGCTAAAGTTTGATTGGCAACTCCGTTTTTTTCAGCAAATTTTCGCAGAGGCTTTCCATTTTTAACCCTTTCGACAGCCTTTTTCATAGCCTCAGAAGGCGTTTTTTCGTAAGTAAAACGATTATCCAAAGACATTTTTAGATACTTAACGAAGTTCACAACGTGACAGTGCCGAACAAATACTATTATAAAAATCACTAATGAATAGACAAACATTTTTAGATCATCAAGGTCGAACAGTCAGACATGTCTCACTGTTCGCACTTTGAAAATGTCTCACTGTTCGCCCTCATGTCATTTTACGGATTTTTTTTTGCAAACAAAATTATCATTCTTGGACTTACTATCATATATTCAAAGCACACATACTAACAAGCTCTACAAAAAAAATGGTTTGCTTACTTGAATATCTCGGGTGATTTTCACAAATTTACTAGATACTTATTTGGTGTTTAGCCTCCATGTTGTGTTTTGTATGTATGTATAGGTATATAAAAAAATAATAAAAATTAAAAAATTATTAATAATTATTTTAAACTTTTAAAAATTTTATTTTGTTAAAAATATTACACAACATTTGTTTAATTTATTAATATGCGACGCGTTTCGGTTTTATAATACCATCTTCGGGCGTAATGTCTGGACTCGCAGTGTTAGTTCGAGATGTTGTTGAACAAAGCTTTCTTTTTTTTTTTTTTTTTAAGAAAGCTTTGTTCAACAAAATCTCGAACTAACACCGCGAGTCCAGACGTTACGCCCGAAGATGGTATTATAAAACCGAAACGCATCGCATATTAATAAATTAAACAAATGTTGTGAAATATTTTTAACAAAATAAAATTTTTAAAAGTTTAAAATAATTATTAATAATTTTGTAATTTTTATTATTTTTTACTAGATACACAAAAAATTACTTTTGACACTTTTTTTTTATGTTGACTCGCTGAAAGCACATGCGCTACTAGTTTGTGAGCAGAATAGAAATAAAGAATGAGGACAGGGTTGTCAGATGTGGCGATTTGTCGCCAAAGAGGCGATTTGAAATTTGATTTGGCGACACCAAAATCGGTTTGGCGATGTACCTTAAAAAAGGCGATATTTTTAGGTTTTGGCGATTTTATTTTTTTTAATCAAAATCCAAATATCGTTTAAAATTTAAAACTCATGGAGTACAGAAAGATATATTAAAGAAAATGAGAATGAGATGAATTTTTTGATCTAAAAATTTTAATTTTCAAGGTATTTTTTATTAACACATTAAAAGGTATAGTCCAGGCAATCTAAGCTAAAAATACCCTAAACATGGGAAAAATTGCAACAGAAGCTTTTTCGATGGACTTTTAATCAGTATCAATTACTGAACAACATATCCAAAATCGGACAAAATCCGTCCATAGGAACACCCTCAAAAACGGATTTCAAAATGGCGGACTGATTTGGGTGCTGTTTTTGGTTGTTATTTTTACTACGCAGTTTTTTACTTTTTTTCTGTGCAGAAATCAGTTGATTATCCTAGGAGAGGGCCATGAAACTGAGCAGTCATGATATTCCCAGTCAGCCCCCTCCCCTAGTCATAACCCCTCCCCCATATCTGACCCCCAGAGGAAATAATGGATACTTCGACTATTCACTTTAATCTAAGAAACTGAGGAAAAAAAACACCTCCTCCCATTAACGAAACCCCCCTCCCCCTATTTAAAACCCCCCTCCAGCCATGTTATCTTCTCAAAATGATCTCATTTGAGCCCAAGAGAAAATTATAGACACGACACAATATTCTTTTAAAGTCAACAAATACTGAAGAAAAATACCACAGTCATGACGCAGTCAACCAGCCCCTCCCCCACCAGTCTTGAGCTACCAAGTGCTTCTTTAAATTGCAGGCTTTTATTTCAATAAAACGTGGACCTCTACATAAGGGACGTATATCAAGGATAACGCGACGCACAGTACAAAAAGACCAGTAGAGATATTAAATTAGAGCCTATCAAGTCCGGGAAGCAGCCGCGTGACCCTATTTCATGATAGCTATCTATTGAAAAACAGAATAGTCACCAATAGCATTAGTTTTAACATTTACAAAAAGCGTCTGTTGGCAGACTTGTCTAGGTTGCTTCGTTGTTTTTTTATACAACAAAAAAAAAACAGTAAAATCATATCAAATCTACATGATTTGATATGATTTTACTGTTTTTTTTTTTGTATAAAAAAACAAGTGACCTTTACCACTTTCATTTAATTTTTAATAGATTTCAAAGTGTAAGCAAAATACATTTTTTTTAAGTATTACGACTTTAGACAACCAATAATGCTGTCTAAACATCAATATCGTATAGAAGACAGTCTTAGCTCTTAGCTTTAATTTGGTACCCCAATAATACTTGTGCAACCTGTTAAGTGGTTTTTTTTAAAAAGCTTGCCCAAACAATGGTTTTGTAAATTTTTGGACAAAAGCTACCGGTTGGTTTCCTGTTTTTCAAAAGCTACGATGAGATACATATGTACCTAAACTTACAGTCGCATCGTGGACTTATTCATGAAGTTAGTCGGCAAATAGAACAGTTTCAAGCTTGTCGAAATAACAAGCAACCTTTAATAATTGCCTTGTTTGGTGAATCGCTGAAGAAACAAGGATGTTCTGTAACACCCCGACTCCACAGGGCATTCAGATGCCCAACATCGCAACCACAATCCAATCAACAAACAGCAGATTTTTTCTCGCTGGGCAATTCATGTCATGTCGTTTCATTTCCCTCTCACCACTACTTCTATTTTTTGCAATAATAAACGGCCATTAGACTCCAGATAAAAGTAGAAAGACCTTTTTTAATATCCAGCTACCTCTAGATACAAGGAAAACCAGAAAAAAACTCACACACACGTGAAACGACAAATCTCATGGCAGGCTTTGAACAGCGTTCATGTCTTGTTCAAAAGTTTGTTTTCTTCGACATGTCGTCGACAAGACATGGATTTTTCAGGCTCCATTGGATTTTTGTTAGACATGTTCATAGTCTTGACATCGTTCATGGCAGGTGGAGCCAGCATGTAAGTAACGCAAATTGGGATGCTAATGTGGACATTGTGCCGCAACTCATGTTCAAAACTTGTTCATTCCACTGTGATAGAAGACGACATTGATCTGCTGATTTACTTTTTTACCATGCAAAGGACAATGAGATCAAACTAAATCATCGTAGTAAGATAAGGACCAACTCCAAATTCAGTGTATAATATCCTCAAAATGCAATCTCTAGCCGTTTTCCTTTGGAGGTACTTACGTACTTACGAGTAGATGAAAACCCTAATCTAGTACTACCAACTGCACATGCTCTCATGCGCGAGTAGATACATTTTACATGGGAAAGCAGTTTGATGTGTTCCATTGAAAAAAGCTGGCAAAGTACTTGCAAGTACTTCGCCACCTCCAAAGGAAAACGCCTTCTATTAGTAGTCAGGTCAAATGGTAGTTTGAAGTGGAAAGTTCTGGTGTAATTATTTTTAGTGGCTCCCTTTATGTTTTTGGGGTCGCTGAACACGAATCTGAAGTTGTCCAACAAAATTTTTCACGGCAAATATGAGAATTCGTCAAAAAACGTCGAAAATTTCGACATTTTTTGTCTTTTTTCCTTATTGCTCTAAAATTATTTTTCTTTTGCAATAAGCGCTTATGCAAAAATAAAGACAATAAGATTACCTACAATCTACGCTTATATCATTTTTTTGTACGACTTATGGTTTCTGCGGAAACAGTCGTTGAAAAACAGCCAAAAATCCATCATTTTTAAAAAATTGCATAAACGATTTTTTTGTTTGTATTGTTTTCTTCATTACATGAAAAGTAGGCCATGAGTAATTATGTTATTTGCATTTTCTAATTGTAGTTGTCTAAAAGTATTATATTGCAGTGGTTAAGTTTCAGTATTCCAAACAGTCAAAATGTCCATTCAAAAGTGTTTTATTTGTGACAAAGATTGGAGTATAGTGCAGTGAAAGTGGTGAATGAAAAAGCAATTGAAACGCCCCTTCAAGCCAGGAAGAAGAGAAAAGACGGAAAGGGAGCTTCTTTGGCAGGTAAGAAATCAGTGAAAGTGCATACAACCTGCCAAAAAGCTATATAAATGGTAAATGGTAGGTAGAAATGGTGACAAGAGCGTAACACTCGCTCTTTGCCCAATTAGCACTGGATTACACCGTTTTGATACCATAACTCGTTTGACCTGTGTATGAAAGCAGTCTAAAGTGAGGATTTGCGGGTCTATTCTCTGAGGGGCTTATTCCTCAGGTGTCCCGTTCCCTGGGTTGGATGTGAGATTTCCTCCAGTGCGGGTTGGAGATCATCTTTCCCAAGAAACCAGAAAAGCGTTCCTTGCTTTGAAATAGGACGACTGTGAAGTATGGTTGAGGTACCTTGTGAGTCAGTACAAAAGACAGGAGTTGGGTCATAGGACACTCACTCAATTGGATCGCATCTCGCCCGAGCATGCAACATTATGCCGAGCTCGGTAGGTTGTAAAATAGCAACGAAGCGCGATCGATCCGAACGTGTGATCATCATTGCCATTGAGCATCATGAAGCCCCGCAGAAACCCGGGTTCCTATTACTCACGTCTTTGGATCTGGGGGGAACATGATGCAGAACACAACCGATTTTCGTCTCAGATCCATTTCGTGGCGTTTAGAAAAGAGATAAAGTCTTTGATCATCATTTCGGAAAGTTCGTTTAGGTCCTCAAAAAAAGCCATTCCAAACGATTGTGCCTCTCATTCTGGCTAGAGCTGAACATTTACAGAGCAAATGAAGGACTGTTTCCTTTTCTTGCTGGTCTCCACAGCTGTGACAGTGAGTATTGTAAGGAATACCCAGCCTCGCCACATGTTCCCCAACTGACCAGTGTCCAGTGCAGGTTGCTACGACCCTGGCTATGTCCCGCTTGGGTCTCCACATGAGATCAATTGTTCGGGATTTATTAAAGGCAGGCCAGGTCGTTCTGGATATTTTGCAGTTGGTTGAACTGCTCCACCTAAGATTGGATTCCCTAAGGAAAATTGACAATATATTGACCTTCACAACTCCAGTGGGAATGTTGACTCTTTCCGCAAGTGAGATGTGAAGGGCTGATCCTTGCCTGGCTAGTTCATCTGCCCGATCATTTCCTCAATGCCACTTTGACCAGGAACCCAGATAAGAGTGACCTTGAGGTTAATATTTAGACTTGCGAGCTCATCAGTAGCCGAATCAATGGCTTTTACAGGGGCTGACTGTCTGTAAGGATGGCTGTATTACTATTTTGGCTTGGTATCTTGCCTCCCTAATTGCCTGTATTTCAGCATGAAATACACTAGCAAAATTCGGTAGCCGAAATGACTTACCCCCAGTTTCACAGTGAGAGTTTAAACTCCACTTTTGGTTTAAACTTCAGTTCAGTAGAACAATTGAACTCAGTTTAAGGTTTAAACGAGACTGTGAAATTGGGGGTAAGAGATGTTGAAAGACTCAGAGAAGACTCCTGAGCCAACACCGCAGTCCATCCTTGAGCCATCAGTATAGATAGTTGTGTCTAAGTCTCTCATCACGGCGTCATCATCCCAGTCCCCTCTGGATGGGAATAAGACTTTAAAATCTTTACTAAGCTCATTGTAGGAAAACAGTAGTCAGTGGGAGTCGAAAATATATCAGTGGGAATCAATTTTGTGATATTGCTGTGACCATAAGGTTTAGCAACCAAGAATTTGATTCTTTAAGTCTTAAGGCACTGCAAGATACAAAATATTTTATGTGTAGATCAAGTGGTAGGAGGTGCAGAAAACGCTTAAGATTTAAGAATAAAAACGTAAATAATTGAAAATTAATTATTTTTGTTTTTGTTTTTGTGGACTCTTGAATTGAAATTCAAATTTAAAAGTTTTGCGACCTTTAGTTCAAATGCGTTTCGCCCAGGTACAACAATTGGGCTCATCAGTTAGATGTTGTTGTACCCTTCTAAGACGCATAATTTTTAGTCGATGGTTACCGACACGTATAAAATAAACAGCACAAAAGCACTGTAAATTATATAATTTTCTAGTGGAATTTGGTTAAATTCAGACAACTAGAAAAATATGATGGTAAAGCCCGTGGTCTGGCTGGTATAAGATTTAAGAATAAAAACGTAAATAATTGAAAATTAATTATTTTTGTTTTTGTTTTTGTGGACTCTTGAATTGAAATTCAAATTTAAAAGTTTTGCGACCTTTAGTCCAAATGCGTTTCGCCCAGGTACAACAATTGGGCTCATCAGTTAGATGTTTATTTTATACGTGTCGGTAACCATCGACTAAAAATTATGCGTCTTAGAAGGGTACAACAACATCTAACTGATGAGCCCAATTGTTGTACCTGGGCGAAACGCATTTGGACTAAAGGTCGCAAAACTTTTAAATTTGAATTTCAATTCAAGAGTCCACAAAAACAAAAACAAAAATAATTAATTTTCAATTATTTACGTTTTTATTCTTAAATCTTATACCAGCCAGACCACGGGCTTTACCATCATATTTTTCTAGTTGTCTGAATTTAACCAAATTCCACTAGAAAATTATATAATTTACAGTGCTTTTGTGCTGTTTATTTTATACGTGTCGGTAACCATCGACTAAAAATTATGCGTCTTAGAAGGGTACAACAACATCTAACTGATGAGCCCAATTGTTGTACCTGGGCGAAACGCATTTGGACTAAAGGTCGCAAAACTTTTAAATTTGAATTTCAATTCAAGAGTCCACAAAAACAAAAACAAAAATAATTAATTTTCAATTATTTACGTTTTTATTCTTAAATCTTATACCAGCCAGACCACGGGCTTTACCATCATATTTTTCTAGTTGTCTGAATTTAACCAAATTCCACTAGAAAATTATATAATTTACAGTGCTTTTGTGCTGTTTATTTTATACGTGTCGGTAACCATCGACTAAAAATTATGCGTCTTAGAAGGGTACAACAACATCTAACTGATGAGCCCAATTGTTGTACCTGGGCGAAACGCATTTGGACTAAAGGTCGCAAAACTTTTAAATTTGAATTTCAATTCAAGAGTCCACAAAAACAAAAACAAAAATAATTAATTTTCAATTATTTACGTTTTTATTCTTAAATCTTATACCAGCCAGACCACGGGCTTTACCATCATATTTTTCTAGTTGTCTGAATTTAACCAAATTCCACTAGAAAATTATATAATTTACAGTGCTTTTGTGCTGTTTATTTTATACGTGTCGGTAACCATCGACTAAAAATTATGCGTCTTAGAAGGGTACAACAACATCTAACTGATGAGCCCAATTGTTGTACCTGGGCGAAACGCATTTGGACTAAAGGTCGCAAAACTTTTAAATTTGAATTTCAATTCAAGAGTCCACAAAAACAAAAACAAAAATAATTAATTTTCAATTATTTACGTTTTTATTCTTAAATCTTATACCAGCCAGACCACGGGCTTTACCATCATATTTTTCTAGTTGTCTGAATTTAACCAAATTCCACTAGAAAATTATATAATTTACAGTGCTTTTGTGCTGTTTATTTTATACGTGCCGGTAACCATCGACTAAAAATTATGCGTCTTAGAAGGGTACAACAACATCTAACTGATGAGCCCAATTGTTGTACCTGGGCGAAACGCATTTGGACTAAAGGTCGCAAAACTTTTAAATTTGAAAACGCTTAAGGCATCCGTTGGGCAAGACCTGTGGTACCAAAACAAGCTGTTCCTTGAACCTTTTTGAGTTTGTTGATGTTATATGCCTTGTTAGGTGCGGGCCACCAGACAATCGAACCATATGTTAGAATCGGCCTTACCACTGCAGTATACGTCCATAAGATCATCTTCACTGCACCATACTCCAATCTTTGTCACAAATAAAACACTTTTGAATGGACGTTTTGACTGTTTGGAATACTGAAACTTAGACACTTAACCACTGCAATATAATACTTTTAGACAACTACAATTAGAAAATGCAAATAACATAATAACTCATGGCCTACTTTTCATGTAATGAAGAAAACAATACAAAAAAAACATTTATGCAATTTTTTAAAAATGACGGATTTTTGGCTGTTTTTCAACGATTGTTTCCGCAGAAACCATAAGTCGTACAAAAAAATGATATAAGCGTAGATTGTAGGTAATCTTATTGTCTTTATTTTTGCATAAGCCCTTTTTGCAAAAAAAAATAATTTTTGAGCAATAAGGAAAAAAGACAAAAAATGTCGAAATTTTCGACGTTTTTTGACGAATTCTCATATTTGCCGTGAAAAATTTTGTTGGACAACTTCAGATTCGTGTTCAGCGACCCCAAAAACATAAAAGGGGCCACTAAAAATAATTACACCAGAACTTTCCACTTCAAGTCCCTTTTGAACAACATTTGACTAGACTATAGGTCATGAAAGCTGCAACTTGCTTCTATTTCTGTTTGCTTTCACGGGCCGCGATATCACAACCAGAATCTTTTTAGGCAGTTAATGAGGCTTGTATGTGTATGCACAAAATAACTTCAATTATATGTGTGCTCAATATTACCTAATACAACTCAAATTTTTTCAAAGAGTTATTTTTGAATACTGTTACTGTTTTTTTTTTTTTATTTCTAAATCAATAATAAATTAATACATTTACCGAGAATATAATTTGTTCTTTAATTTCAAATAAACTTTTTCCCTTTGGGTTCTCCGAAAACTTCATGGCCTATATTTTTCAGGGCTAGCAAAGAATTTTAAGAAACGGTGCAAGTCCTAGAATATATGTGTGTATGTAAGCGTGTCAAAAGCTTACAATAGGTTTATTTATGTACCTATGTATGTCCTCATTTTCTAGGATCATTACTGAAGATTGGTCGTGTTTATCAATTTCCCTTCGGCCATTGCTGGAAGGAGGACATGGCTTGGGGGGGCGGTCGTAAATAGGGAGTTTTTCTTTTTGTCCCCAGTTTTTTTTTATGGGAAAATTAAGAGTTTAGAGCATGGGGGTCATAACTGGGAGGGGGTCGTGACAGAGGATACCATGACTGGGGTGTTTCATGATCAACTATCCGCAACTGATTACAACATGCAAGAACAGTTAAAATCACTGCGTAATGGAAATAACAACTTAATACAACACCCCAGTAAATCCACCATTTTTAAATACGTTTTTCGGAGTGTTCCCATGGTCGGAGTTTGTCCAATTTTGGATATTTTCTATTTTCCTTTTTTTTTATGCCAAATACCTCTCGAACCCCATAGTCTACAGCTTAACGACTATATAACAAAATGAAGTACATGCAATAACCTTTTCAACGATGTACAACACATTACTGTTGGCTTGGTAGACCAGTTCCAAATGCGGAATTGCATTATTGTTCTATAACGCGTTTTTGCCAAATATCTCTCGAACGCCATGGTCATGGTCTACAGCTTAATGGTTACATACAAAAATGAAGTACATGCTATAACCTTTCCAACGATGAACGGCACACTGATGTTGAGCAGGAAGACAATGTCCAAATTCGGAGTTGCATTTGTTCTTTTCGGTGCTTTGAATCCAAATATCTCGCGAGCCCCATGGTTAAGAGCATAACGGCCGTATAATAAAATGATGTACTCACAATAGCCTTTTGAAAGATGTATGACACATTCGTGTTGCGTTGGTAGACCAGCCAGCGTCCAATGCAGAACTGCATTATTTTTCTGTTCGCCTCCTTTGATGCCAAATATCTCTCGAACCCTTTGGTTTATAATTTAACAGCTATATAACAAAATGAAGTACAGGCAATAACCTCTTCACGATGTAAAACACATTACTGTTCGGCCGTAGACCGGCTTCCAATGCAGAATTGCATTATTTTTTCATAATGGGTTTCTGTCAAATATCTCTCGAACAACACTAATTTCACATTAACATCCTTGAAAGAAAATACAGAATTCGGAGTAACCTTTTCAATGAAGTATAACACATTGCTGTTGAGTTGGCAGACCAGCGCCGAATGCAGAATTGCATTATTGTTTTATTCGCTTTTTTTGATGCCAAATATCCCTTGAACCCCATGGTCTACAGGTTCACGGTTATATACAAAAATACAGAGCATGCTATAACCTTTCCAACGATACACGACACATTGATGTTGAGTAGGAAGACAATGTCCAAATGCGGAGTTGCATAATTGTTCTTTTCGGTTCTTTGAAACCGAATATCTCACGAACCCCATGGTTTAGAGCTTAACGGCCATATAATGAAATGATGTCCTAACAATAACCTTTTCAAAAATGTATGAGACAATTGTGTTGTGCCAATTTGCCCATTTTCCTTTGTTTATTAAATATAAATATTGTAATAATATTATGTTTGTTTGTTATGATTATTTTATAATCAAAATTTGAATAAATGAAAGAATGAAATGATGAATCATTATAATAATTTCCTGTTAATTTTTGATAATATATCTATTAGGGTGGGACTTCGTTTAGAAAATGCTTGAGCAGTTGAAAGTTCCCATACAAAGTACTTGTAGTTTTCGTAGTAGGTATTTTACTTAAAGGACCAAATGGGCATTTTGGGAATGGGCATTTTGATCCTCCTTTCAAGATTGGTCAACAGTGATGAAACTAATGTCATTTGAAAGGTCATGAGGAGTACTTTATTTCATTATATAGCAGCTAAGTCACTAAGCAGCTTGTATTAAGCTAAATAAAAAAAAAAGTCGAAATCGAAATCAAGCGAAAACTGGTGTTTTGGTCTATTTTATGAAAAAGTTGTTTAAAAGATGTAAAAAAATATTACAAGAAAATGGCAACACTTATAAAAATGATTTTAATCTTTTTTGAAAGTCAGGATTCAGATCTATTAGCTGCGTTTTATTATCTCTGGGTCTGGGTCGAGGTTATCTTTTAGCATGCATTACAAAAACAACTTGGGATCTAGGTTTCTATCGAGGTTAATTTCAATAACCCAGTTAGAGGTTTTCACTCTGATCGGCAGAGGGATATTTACCATTGTGAATGGATGTCAGCGATTTGTCAGCAGTATTAGGAATAGAGAGGAAAAGAGACAAGTGCTTACATGAAAAACAAATAGCAATAAGAAAAAAAAAAGAGACTGATATACAGCACTGCTTTTGCACTAACCCACATCGTTTTATTTTCACGAGGTGAACCATATGGGTTATTAGCGATAATAAAACGCGGCTATTATCGAGTCTACTTTCTACCAACTTGTGCTGTAGCTGTTTGTTTTTTTATTTTATTTGTCATTTTATTTTTTATTAAAAGAAAATTACGGTGCATTCCTTCAAGGAAAACATTTCTTGAGGAATTCAAAGTTGTTCCCAAATATGTTATATATAGAGATCAGTGCCTGGGATCATAAACGAACAATGCCGTTTCGACTTTGCTTCTTACTTACTTTCTTACTTATCCGGCTCCCGATCCATGAAGGGTCTCTGCCTGAGATATTGCGGTCTTCCATCGGTTGCGGTCCCTCGCACGCTCCCTCCAGTCGTCGAGACCAAGCGCTCTTGCGTCTGTGACCGCCTGGTCCCTATAGCGGAGGTTCGGTCTTCCTGGTCGTCTCGAACCTGGGGGCTGGGATTCGAAGATTTTCTTGGCTGGAGCGTTGTTGTCCATTCGCTCGATGTGGCCGAGCCAGTGTAGTCGACGTGTTTTGGCCCTTTGGACTACATCCACATCTTGGTACAGCTCGTACAGTTCACGATTGAATCTTCTCCTCCAATCGCCCTCTTCGCATATAGGATCAAATATCCGCCGTAGAATTTTTCTCTCGAAAGTGCCCAGGATCAATTTCCCTTTTTTACTTATCGTCCAGCACTCGGCGCCGTAGAGTAGAACTGGTAAAATTAGAGTTTTGTATAGCGTGCACTTTGTCTTTCGAGAAAGGAGTTTTGAACCCATTTGTTTGGCCAAACCGAAGTAGCAGCGGTTCGCTAGGGTAATTCTTCGTCGGATTTCCACTAAGGTGTCGTTCGTGGGATTGATGTTTGTTCCGAGGTAGGTGAACTCCTTGACTACCTCGAAATTACTGCTACCAACAGTGACGTTTTGTCCTAGGCGATGGACAGATGAGGCTTTGTTTGTTGAAAGCATATACTTTGTTTTGTCCTCATTCACTTCAAGACCAACGCGTTTCGCCTGTTCATCAATAGCTGTGAATACTTCAAGTACAGCTCTGTTGGAACGGCCGATGATGTCGATGTCGTCCGCATAACCAAGCAGTTGAGAAGACCTGTTAAAGATAGTGCCTTCCATGTTAACACCACTCTTGCGCACTATCTGCTCCAGGACTAGGTTGAATAAATCACATGGTAGCGCATCTCCTTGTCTGAACCCTGTACACGTCTGGAATAACTCGGATGAGCTGTTACCCATTTGCACGTTGCACCGCGTTTTTGTAACGTCATGCGGCATAGCTGGATCAGTTTTTTCGGGATCCCGAGTTCCGACATCGCCAATAGAAGCTCTTGGCGACTTATGCTATCATATGCGGCTTTGAAGTCGATGAATAGGTGGTGGGTCTCGACTTGAAATTCGTTGGTCTTTTCCAGGATTTGCCTCAATGTGAATATTTGGTCTATCGTTGATCTGCCTGGCCTGAAGCCACACTGGTACGTGCCGATCATAGTGTTGCAGAAAGGTTTTAGACGCTCACATAGTACGTTGGATAGGATCTTGTAGGCAACATTAAGCAGGGATAAAGCCTCTGTAGTTCTTGCAGGACATAGGATCGCCTTTTTTGTAGATTGGGCATATGGAGCTATTTGACCAGTCGTCGGGCATACTTTCCTCCTCCCAAACTTGGTTGATGAGCTGGTGCATGCACCCTACCAGAACATCTCCTCCATACTTGAGGAGTTCCGCTGGTAGGCCATCCGAGCCGGCGGATTTGTTGTTCTTAAGCTTGTGGATGGCTTTCTTAACCTCTTCAGTACTGGATGCTGGGACTGGATCTTCATTGACTGGTCTAATGCTTCTTTGTTCCTCTATTGCCTCCTCTACATAATGCCCATTAAGCAGCTGCTGGAAATGCTGCTTAAGCACGTCTACAATTCCCTGTGCTTCGGTGATAAGGTTCCCTTCGCTGTTTCGAAGAGCTTGCGTGCCAGTCCTATAACCAGATGCCAGTTGCTTGGCTGTTTTGTAGAACCGGCGGGTGTTGGTGGCGGTGCTGGACTCTTCGAGAAACTTGAGCTGAGAGGCTGCGGATGCTCTTTTCTTTCTACGCAGGGTTTTTTCTCTTTCCTTCTGTTTTCACGGTACTCCTCTCTTGCTGCTCTTGTTTTCCGTTGCAGCATTTGCATTCGTGCATTTTCCGTCTCCTGCTTCAATACCGCGCATTCATCATCATACCACGGGTTCTTTTTTCTGGGTGGTTGATAGCCTATGGTGGTCTCGGCTGTCTCCTTAATAATGTCGCGATACTGGTTCCACTGGTTGTTGACGCCTGTGGCTGGGTGTACGGCAGAGAGTTTCCCGGTCAATTGCTCACTGTAGTCTCTGGCTTTCTCAGATGTACTAAGGCATGCGATGTTGAACTTCTTTCTTTGGGCGGTCTTCGTTTTCTTTTCGTTGGACAGTCGGGCTCTGAACTTTGTCACAACAAGAAAGTGGTCAGAGTCCACGTTTGCACCTCAGAAATTCGCACGTCTAAGATGTTCGATGCGTACCTTGCGCCAATTAGCACGTGGTCGATTTGGTTGGCCGTTCGACCATCTGGAGATCGCCAGGTTGCTGTGTGTATCCTTCGCCTGGGGAACCTAGTGCTACTTATCACCGTATTACGAGCTGCAGCAAAGTCGATTAGTCGGAAGCCGTTGTCTGTTGTCGTTTCGTGGAGGCTGTGCTTTCCAACTAATCCGCCAAAGATGTTTTCCTATCCGACTTTAGCATTGAAGTCTCCGAGCACGACTTTGACATCGTACTCCGGACAGGCTCCGTAGGCTCCGTCCAGGAGGTCGTAAAACTCCTCCTTGTCAGACTCCTCAGCTTCATCGGTAGGGGCGTGTGCACATATTAGGCTGATGTTTTGGAAGGTAGCTTTGATGCGGATCACAGCCAGGCGATCGCTTATCGGCTTAAAATCGATGACTTTCGATCTGAGTTGATTTCTCACGACGAATCCGCATCCTAGCATGTGCAGTCTTTGGTGACAGCTGTAATAAATGTCGCAATCTTTTCTTTTCGTTATACCTGATCCTATCCATCGTATCTCCTGGATCGCGGTAATGTCTGCCTTGTACCGCGAGAGGACAGATTCAAGTTTTTGAGTAGCACCTGGTGTGTAGAGTGTTTTAACATTCCAGGTGCATACTCGTAGATCATAGTCCATGTTCAATATAAATTCTTTCTCTTAGAAAAGATGAAACGGAGTATACCAATTAAATCAAAAAGACAACTGCTGTGGTTGAGAGGTGAAATTGTAATGATTTATTTTACACATTAAATTATCTACAAAGCATATTATTCGATGAGCTACTGTGTGATATATTTTCGTATTCCCGTGGGAATATGCAAACTAATTAAAATGACGAAAGTTCGTATTTCGTCTGGTGAACCATTAGAATTAATCGTTCACACAGGAGCTCTCGTTACAAAAAAAAAAGAATAGAACTAAGAAATAGAAAACTTAACAATAATGCAAGTTACGCAAAATAACAATAAAATAATAATGATATATTATATCGTGTGCAAACATTTATGAGTTTGTACATACACCCCTCCTTGGAGGTTCCTTACCTTCAATTTATAAGGTGGCTTCAAAGCGAGGAACTGTTCTTCTTGGTGTTGGAATTGGCCTTCTCTGCCGTAGGCAATAAAAGATTATCATTCCAATAGTAGTCATCAGCAGCAAGGAGCTCAAACCATAATGATGATAATCATGGATGTTCAATTGGGGTTCTTCAGGTGATGCTATGTCTTTCTTCAGGTCTTCTATTTCCTGTGTAAGATTCTTAAACTGGTCATAATCAATAGTGCTTACCTTCAATGGGGGGACAAGGTCTTTTGAAAGGTTACGGGTTCCAATCCAGTTGTGGATTCTTACACTCGGTATGAACGACTTGGCTATAGTAGTTTTGAAGTTTGAGCGTCCGTTTATGATGATATTTCCTATTTTGAGAGTGCACATATCTTTGAACTCAACCACTCCATTGGCTGCCAGGGCTATGCTGCTTGTAACTCCATTGCAAATGAGAAGACCTGTTGAATTAGTAATCAATGAATAACCAACTATTAGTCTGCTTGAGTGCGAGCCACCGATTTTGAGGTGGTATTTCATTCAAGATGCAATCGCTCAATGCATTATCTTCATGATTCAGTAGGGCCATTTCACAAGCTTGCAAATTGTGTTGATGGATATTTGTCGGGACAACCTGAGTACAGAGATGGTTTCTCGTGGCTATAGGTTTGCAGGATGAAAACTCATATTCCGTTAGTCCAAAAAATTTGTCTCTTGCTAATGTAACTGCTAGGTATGGCTTAGATATATCCACTAGAAGGCTCATATTGTTGTGAGTGATAGGCAATGGGATTAGATTGAACACCTGGAATTCTTGATCTTGAGCTAGTGGTATCAGCATTTCAAAAACGATTGAATCCTTAAGTGTTCGTCCCTTGACTGTAATGATTTTGAACATATCCAATATTGAAACATTTGGTAATCTCAAAGACGATGGGAGATTTCCTTGAACAAGCTGCAGCTGGTCGTTAAGTTGCTTTAGTGTGATGAGCTGAGGATTAATTTTGGCATGATTCAAATCCAGTATGACATCAAGTAGAGTGTCTTGAGTGCTCTGAAAATTTATTAAAATCTTAATTAAATATGAAGTTAGGGAAACAAAGTGTTGATTCGTGCTAATGCCATCTTGTTGTTTTTCAATTGCATTAAACGTTCTAGCCAGGTATGTGTTCAATGTCTGGAATTGCTCTTTGACTTCCATTGTATTGCGTCTCAGAATATTTGTGGTTGAATCTGAAATAGAACTTTGTTTTTTAATAAGAGCCGATAAGTGAATTTCATGTTTATTTGCTAGGTCAATCTGATTTTGAATATGCTGAGCCTCTTCTTGATCGAGGACACCGAACAAACTATGCGCCACACTACCAACGAAATCGAATGGAGATCTGCGATGCCGAATGGCTGTCCGACTTGAGGTGTTAAACCCATTAATGAACTCGTTGTTTTGGTCAATGACAGCGACTCTTTGTCGAAAAATATCGATAGTCTGATGACAGTAGTAAATCTTGCCCAATTTATCTGCCGCGCAAGCGCCTTCCAATTCATTTAAGTAGGTTTTGATTTTGATTAATTCTAACCAATAATTGGTTAGATTGTAAAAGACATAAACGCTCCAGAAATTGTTAACTACCCGCAGTGTTCCTATGTCTTCAAAGTAGATTCCGACTGCGTTATCGAGCTGGTTGATAATTCGAATTTTTGTGTATTTTATTCACACTGAACCATGTTTGTAATCATTTAATTTATGTTTTTTTGTTTAATGTTAAGTTCCTTATTGATTACAAAAAGTTTTTTGTTTAAATAACGAAAAATAAATAAAAACACGAAATATATTTTCGACGAAACACTTGTCAGATATTTTTATTCATTTAAACGATAATAAACAAATTTACGAATGCATTTCGGCATGATTTACATGCCATCATCAGCTTCACGCTTTAAAATAAAACTAAAGAAAGACAATCAAAAGAAGAGAAAGTAAAATATTTTTTAAGAGAGCAATTGATAACAATTATTTGGCAAATTTGAAAAGATTAGAGATGATGTTGCCTGCATCGGTGTTCATTAGATTTTTGCC
Organism: Dasysyrphus tricinctus; assembly: GCA_963921185.1. NCBI lineage: Eukaryota > Metazoa > Arthropoda > Insecta > Diptera > Syrphidae > Dasysyrphus > Dasysyrphus tricinctus. Next base: position 146,340,374 of record OY992531.1, on the reverse strand, counting down.
TTGATAATGACGTGGTTGTCTGTGGTTGATAATGACGTGGTTGTCTGTGTTCGCGGTGGTAACTGGCGCAATCAACAATGCGATGAAAAGGGATACAAATAAAGATCCCGTTGTAACTCTGCCGCTTCTCAGTTTCCGTGATGTTGAACATATATTTGGTTCTCCATCGTTTTTAAGAGGTGGCTTCTTTGTATGATCTGGTGGATGATCTGTTTTGTCTGCTTCTTCTACCGGTAAAGGACACAAATTATGAATAGCTCGCTGGAGAATTTCTCCATGGGTCTTTATGTTGGCAACACGAACCAATCCATCATTTCCTTTGATTACTTCTACTACACGCCCCAACTTCCATTTTGTTGGTGGCATGTTGGGTTCCTTTAATAAAACAAGAGTATTTGGCTTTAAGTTTTGGGATTCAGTTTTCCACTTAGCTCGTTGTTGTAAGAGATGTAAGTACTCACCAGACCATCTCTTCCAGAATGATTGCTGTACATGCTGGATTTGTCGATATTTATTAAGAGAACTTACTTTTTTGTCAGTGACATCGGGCTCAGCTATGGAAAGAAGTGGTGCTCCTATCAAAAAATGGCCGGGGGTAAGAGCTTCTAGATCATTTGGGTCCAATGAAATTGGCATCAAAGGCCTCGAATTAAGTATTGCTTCTATCTGAATTGCGATTGTGGTTAGCTCCTCGTATGTTAACGAAGCCTCGCCCAGGTGTCGAACCAACAACCCTTTAGCTGATTTTACAGCTGAATCCCAGAGTCCCCCAAAGTGCGGAGAACGAGGGGGAATAAATTGCCAATTAATTCCCGTCTTAATACATGTTGATTGAATGGCTGATTCCATTCTCTTTGATTGCATAACTCCTTTAAGCTCCTTGAGTTTGTTACTAGCACCGACGAAATTGGTCGCATTATCGCAAAAAATAGTGTGACACAATCCGCGTCTGCCTATGAATTTTTTAAGGCAATTGATGAACGACTCGGTGGAGAGGTCTCCAACAACTTCGATATGAATTGCTTTTGTGGAAAAGCATACGAAAATTGCTAAATACGATTTTGAAGGAGTCTTACCTCTGATTTTGTAGTGTGATTTTATAGGACCAGCAAAGTCAACCCCAGTGTAGTAAAATGGGCGAGATGATGTTACTCTTTCCATTGGTAGGTCGCCCATCAGCTGTGTTATAGATGTTGGCCTGGACTTCGCACATATGATACACTTTCTTATCACTGATCTTGCTTCTCTTCCAATGCTTAATATCCAATATTGTTGTCGCGAAATTGCTATTAGAGCCCTGTGGGATATGTGTAAGTTTGTTCTATGTAAATGCTCTAAAAGCAACCTTGTGACAGTGTTGTTCTTAGGCAAAAGTATTTGATTTTTGGCATCCGGCAGAAGCACAGAATTTGCTAATCTCCCACTCACTCGAATTAAGTTGTATTTTTTTTATCAAAATAGGGCGTTAATGTTGCTAAGCTTGATTGAGCAATTGTACTTACATTGCCTTTTAAAGCTTTGTATTCTTCTGGAAAGGCCATCCGTTGAGTGTATACCAAGAGAAGGCGGGTTCCTTCACGCAGTTCATCAGCAGAAAGCATGCCACTCCTTTTTAGGAGGTCAGGCCGTCTGGCGTTCCTTAAGAATCTGCTACAGTATGAGAATATTTTCTGTAATGTATAGAAAGAGTTTCTATGATTAATTCTATTTAATATATCTTCATCGTGAGTTGCAGTTATCAATGCCGTTTTGGTTTTTCGCAATTCTGGAACGACCTGTGGAATGGCGTACTTACTGGGCTCCCAAAGTGATTCATCTAGTTTAAGAAAAGATGGACCTTCAAACCATGTCAATGATGATGAAAGGTTGACGAGAGTGCATCCTCTCGTTATTAAATCAGCTGGATTTATTTCCCCTTTAATATGATTCCATTGTGATATCTGAAATTCTGCTTGGATCTTGGCTACCCTATTTGCTACAAATGTATCCCAGACATAAGAGGGAGAGTTAATCCAAGCCAGCACAGTTGTTGAATCTGTGTAGTATGCTATCTTATGAACATACTTGTTAAATGTCAGGAGTATTCTCCTTACCAGCTCAACCAAGAGCTCTGCTTGAAGTTCAAGACGAGCGATTGTAATGGCCTTCATTGGAGCGATGCGAGATTTTGAGCAAAGTAACTTACTATAGATGTTGCCTGATTCGTCTATGCATCTGATGTAAACACACGCTCCAAGGACGGACATACTACTATCCGAAAACCCATGTAGTTCGGTTCTTTTTGGCAATGGGCACATTACAAATCGAGGTATGCTTATATTTTCTAAATCAAAGAATTGATTTACATACCTGTTCCACTTTTCGGTCAGATCCATAGGAAGCTGGTCATCCCATGAGAACTCCGTCTTCCACAAATCTTGTAAAAAGAGTTTGCCAAGCATTATGACTGGACTTAATAGACCTAGAGGATCAAACAATCGTGCGAGGTCTGACAAAACAGTTCTGCGTGTTACAGGAGTTTTAGGTGCTGTGAATTTGTCTGAGTTAAATCCAAATTCAAATTGATCGAGAGTTGGATTCCAAATCAATCCTAAGGTTTTGATTACGTCAGACTGATGGAATCTTACTAACCTTTCCTTGTGTGCATCAGGAATATTCTTAAGAATGTTGTTATCATTAGAACAGAATTTTCTTAATTCAAATTTACCCTTTTGTAGAAGGAGCGTTATGTCTTCTAGCAGTTCTCTGGCCTCTGAAACTGTGTCTGCTCCAGCAAGTAGATCATCAACGTAAATATTTTCACGTATAGTTTGGGATGCTCTTTTGTGCAGCTGTTGATAATTGTCTGCAAGCTGGGCAAGACATTTGGTTGCTAAATAAGGAGCACAAGCTGATCCGTAGGTTAATGTGTTAAGTTTGTATGTCTTCAGAGGTTGATTGCTTTGAGGTCTCCAAAGAATTAGTTGAAAAGCTCTGTCTTCTGGCCGTACCAGTACCTGTCGGTACATTTTGCTTATATCTGCTGTAAATGCATACCTTTCTAGTCTGAAATTAATAATTATTGAAAATAGGTCAGGTTGAACTGTTGGTCCAACGCCTAGAACATCATTGAGAGAAAATCCAGATGTTGTTTTTGCTGAACAATCAAAGACCACACGCAATGCTGTTGAGGAGCTTTCTGGCTTTAACACACAATGATGCGGGATGAAATCAGTGGCGGATCCAGGGGGGAGGTCATGGGGGTCATGACCCCCCCCAGACCTCCAGAGAAAAGAAGAAATACGAACAATCTTTGCTTATTATTCAACACATAAGAAGACAGAAATAGACTTTTTGGGTAATTCCATATATTTTAGTAAATTATACGAAAACCATGACCTATTAATGGTAAGCTTCTATTTTCCTTAGCAAATTCTAACTTCGTAATGATATGATCAGAAAACAAATATTGACAAAAATTACCTCTTATAGATAATATATATAGGGTGTCCGCAAGCCATGGTTTTCATATGCGGTGGTTATAGTCTAAGAGCCAGTGGTCGGCAGCAGAGAATATGAAATAAAGAAGTCAATCCTCAGCTGTCAATTTGATTTGCCTACAAGCTGAAGCGAACAACTGATGTATTAGATTTGCAAAGTATTAGTGAAAAGCAGTGCAAAACGCACACATAGAATCAACTAGTCATTCAGCACAGGTCTTGTTGTTGTTGCAATTCACATCTATTTCTTCGACACGAAATGAAATTACAAATACAACAATGTAAACAAATGGGTTTTGGGGGGTGAAACGTACGAAGGATTGGCTTCTTTATTTGATATTCTCTGGTCGGCAGGCTTACTGTATTTCAGTTCTATAAGTGGAGCCATTCTATTAGACTTCCTGAACATGGGAATGGGCATTCTGCCGGAGTAACAAAGATCAAAAAATCGACCTGGAAACGTGATAGCAGTATGTCCACGCCTTGATATGTAAGACTTGATGTCGTCCCCTGATTGCAAGAACTAGGTAACTCAATTTTCTATTTTAATAATATTTCGGCAAAAACGGTATTATTTTGTACAATTTTAAAGACTTCTTGTCTAATCTTTTTCTACCACAGACAAATATAGGATATTTGTGAAGTTTCAAGAAAATAAAAATTAGACTTTCCATCGTTCTCCAGTATCTATGTTTCTATAAAGGCTGTTATCTCCAAAAGTTATGAAATTGAGTTACCTAGTTCTTGCAATCAGGTGACGATATGTAGTTGTTTCTATTCAAAAATAGTAAAGGCAGGCATAGGGTGTAGTATATCTTGGAGTCATACCATCAGGTCTTTTTTATTTTAATAAAAATAGTAAATATAACCAAAAAAATAATTTTCGGACACCTGTTGCAGTACCTGGATTTTAAACGGAGTTTTGAAATACAAAAAATAAGGAAAAAACTCCATTCACGTTTAACTATTTTTTTTTTTCAAATAAGATAAAATGTGTTTCCTGTAAATGTTTATATTTGAAAAAAAAAAAAAATATTGGCAGAAAAATGGTGAAGTTCATAGTTTTTTAACAGAATTTTGAAAAATAGGCTTTAAAAATCTCCATATAAGTTCTACTGTATTTCAAAGTTTAAAAAAACATAGTTTTCACTGAAGGAATATATCTGTCTCTTTAATGTGTTAATACTTAATTTGTATTTATTAAAAAAAGTTGTGTGCTGATACTTGGTGCAATACCCAGATTTGTAACGGAATTTAAAAAAAATGTCCATACAAAACCACTGTATTTCAAAGCAAAGACAGCTTGTTTTGTACTAAAGCAATATGTCTGCCTCTCTGATATATAAATTTGTACACTATTTTTTATTAGAAAACAATTATAGCAGAAACCTGGTGCAGTACCTGGATCTATAACGGAATTTCGAAAAAAGAGCTTTGAAAACTTCGTACAAGCTCCGATGTATTTCAAAAACAAACAAAAAAATTTTAACAAAAGCCATACGTATGTCTACCTCTCTGTTATGTGAATCATAATACTCTATTTTGTTAGAACAAAACTATTGCGGTTATATGTTGCAGTACTTGGATTTGTAACGGAATTTTGAAAAAGGGCTTTAAAAACTTCCATACAAACTCCCCTGTATTTCAAAAGCAAAAAGAAAAACAATTTTAACTTAATCAGTATGCCTGACTCTTTTATATGTATGTAAATCATTATACTCTGTTTTACTAGAAAAAATTATAACAGAATCCTGGTACAGTACCTGAATTTATAATGGAATTTTGCAAAAAAAGCTTTGAAAAATTTTATACAAATTCCCAAAAAAAAAATTATTTTAACTAAAGCAATATGTCTGCCTCTCTAATCAGCGAATCCTGATATTCTATTTTATTGGAAAAATTATAGCAGATACCTGGATTTATAACGTAATGTTAAAAAACACATTGAAAAACTCCATACAAATTTAATTGTATTAAATGAAAAAAATATGTGCAGATACTTGGTGCAGTACTCAAATTTGTAGAGAAATTTTTAAAAAAATGTCCATGTAAGAAAATACCCTCCTCTTTGCATTGACAACAATTTTTTTTCTTTTCGGCATGGATTCCACCACATATTTGCAATTATTTCTAGCTTTTCGTTTCAAATTTACACTTGAATTCTACTCCTTCTTTTAAATTGCAAATTTTGCTTCCAGTCTTATATGTTCAATTTACTCTCATAATTATCTGAAAAGTATGAAATGGAGCTAAATCACGTTGATAAATAAGTTTTCCAGCAGCCAGAAATTTGTGCTCTATTACTCTTAGCTGGAGGATATAGTCTTATGGCTCACGTTGTGAGTGGCAGAGTGGCAAAGATCTCTGATCATGCCTTCGACTGTAAAAAAGTCTTGATAAAATTGGACTTTTTGTAATCACCAGATATGTAGAAAATTCAAGGCTATATATTTCAAGAGGTTTCAATTCAAATTAGGTATGATGTTTCAATCTCATGACCCCCCCCAAGCTGAATTCCTGGATCCGCGCCTGGATGAAATAATGATTTTGTGGGATCTCAAAGTTCTCAATGGGACTCATATGGCCCAGTTCTTCGTACTCTAATAGGAACTGAGAATAAAGCTCACGCAATGCATAATCTTTTTCAAATCTTCGTTCTAATGAAAGAAATCTTTTGCGTGCCCTTTCGAGAGATGCACCCAAACAAAATGGATTTTTTTTGAAAGGAAGACTTACCATGAATCTTCCATTTGATACAACCTTTGTGCTGGAGTTGAAAAATTCCTCACAGTTATGCTCTTCATTACTCATGCGTTTGATTTGAGTATCATGGGTCTTGTACTCCCAGAACCTACTCACAAGTTTCTCTAATGACGATAGAGATGGCCTTGTGGCAATGGTGCAAACAGCAATGTGGTTTGAAGTTTGAACGCCACCTGCGACTATCCATCCTAGTTTTGTGTTACGGAGTGTAGGAAATTGAGGTCCAACTGTTATTTCCCCTGGAAGGAGAAGATCGAAAAATAATTCGGCACCGATAAGCATATCGGTTTTTTGATTAGTCATAAATCCTGGATCAGCTAACTGAATATGAGACGGAATTTCCCAATGTTGTGACTGAACTTCACATCGTGGCTGGTAATCTGTAATCCTAGCTAGTATGGTTGCTTCAATACTTGCCTTGAAAATTGAATTATTTGATTCAAGTGTGAGTGATACAGCAAATTGTGTTTGTGTGCCATGTCCTCCTATGCCACTTATTGATGATTCCGATCGGTGCTTCTGAAGACCCAGTGCTTGTGCAAAAGCAGCAGTCACAAAATGAATTTGTGATCCTGAATCTAACAAGACCCGACAAGGAAGCCATGTTCCACATGCCGACCTGACGTTTACCAATGCTGTTGCTAGATAAACTTGCCGTGGTTTTGATTTACAACAAGTAGCTGCATTGGAATGCGTATAGTGGTTGGTTGATGTTGATTGACCTTCCCCCCTTTGAGTTGGTTGCTGCTGCTGGCTACCTGTGGAATGTGTAAAACAGTTATTTGATTGGACTTCCCCCCTTTGAGCTGGTTGCTGCTGCTGGCTACCTATGGAATGCATTTGATTATTTATTTGTTTTGTTTTAAAAGATTGCCTTGAATCCTTCTTATGGTGTAGGAGGGTATTATGTTTGCCATTACAACTAAAGCATCCTCTGGCGTGGCATGTGTTGGGGGCATGCCCTGGCTTAAGGCAGTTACGGCAAATTCCAAGCCTTTGAACAGTTCTCTCACGATCACCACCTGAAAGAGAAAGAAATGCTTTGCAATTAAATATCTTATGGCTACCTGAACTGCAAATTGGGCAGCCATCAACTTTGGCTGCTACTACGGTTGTTGGCTTCCTTCTCTCGTCTGTGTTGTTTATTGTTTCAAGGGTTTGAAACCGGGATTCCATAAACTTTAGTAGCTCTTTCAGGGAAGGACTGCTTCTTGGATCAGCTAACGATTGCTCAAAAAGTGTCCTGCTTTCCTTGTCCACTTTCTTAAGCATCAGATGAACAACTATGGGATCCCAGTCATGAGCGCGGAATCCCAGATTTATGAGTGCCTGGATTCCTTCCTTGGTGTTATCGTGCAGTTTCCTTAAACTGGAGGCAGTTCCTGATGCGGCTGGTTGACTCAAAAGTTTTTTTAATTGAGCCGACAAGAGGAGCCGTTTATTGTCGTATCTATCCATAAGCGTCTGCCAGGCTGCTTCAAAGTTGTTGTCTGTTGCTGGAAATCCTTGGATTAAACCGAGCGCTTCTCCGGTCAAATTAGATCGCAAAAAATAGAGCTTTTGAGCAAGTGATATTGGTTGTTCCAGGATCATTGGCTTGAAAAGATCATAAAATTGACGCCACTTTAGATAGTTTCCGTCAAATTTTGGCAACTCAATTTTTGGCAGTTTCAATGATGTACTTGAAATAGGTGGATCCTGTATACCAGATGTATCAATTGCTTTTGTTTGAAGCCCAATCAGCCTTAACTCCAACTGCTGCTGTAGATGAAAATATTGTTCGATATTTTCTTCGTCTAAGTCACCATCCAGTCGCTGATATAAAACTTTGATTTGCTCAAAGTTTTCTTTTATGTTTGCAACTTTAACTTGAAACATTTGGGGTTCGGTGCCCTTTAAATCTATTGAGCATTTGTCCAATGATGCTTGGAGATGCTTTGAGAGCACCATGAATCTTTCTCTTGGTGAAAGCGTGCTTGGCTTAGAAACTTTAAGCTCAAGCCTTTGTTTATGCTCAGGTGGATTCATCCTGGTTGGTATTGCTGCTGGCGGTGTCATCGATAATCCAAATCCTGATGGCAGTGCTGCTGGTGGCTCTTCCTGGATCTGATTAACGTCCCGTCCTTGCAGTTTTGTCAAACGACTTATAATGTCCATTTTCATGGCTTCATAAACCTTTCGAATCTCTTCATAGTACTCCTTGGTGAAGTACTCATGTTGAAGATGGCCTGAGTATTTATCCCGAATCTCGCTGTCATGGGTATCGAAATAATCCCAAAGATTCTCTAACTTTTCCTTCCTTTGCTGCAGTTTCGTAACCGTTTTCCGATCGTCACTATCCTTCCCATAGTGGCGGTAAAGGACGCAGATCTCGGTTCCGATTTGTTCTTGAAGGTCAGTTAGTTCCTTTAGAGACTGGGACATGATTTTTTTTTATTTTAATTTATTTGTTGAAATAAAGTTGGTTTATTTTTGATTACAATCACAGTTTCGATTTAACAGACGACACTCGTACTTGGTTTCAATACTAACCGACACTTAGTATTGGTTCAAATGCAAACTGAACACACACAATATTCTTGATAATAAAACACAATTAATGTTAGTAAAATTCAGGCACACTAAATTCTTTTAGTAGAGTCCTGTCACGATCGCCAAATGTTCAATATAAATTCTTTCTCTTAGAAAAGATGAAACGGAGTATACCAATTAAATCAAAAAGACAACTGCTGTGGTTGAGAGGTGAAATTGTAATGATTTATTTTACACATTAAATTATCTACAAAGCATATTATTCGATGAGCTACTGTCATTGTATATCAAATCTATAGTATTCTCATGAAACACGATTTTGTAGGTAGACATTTGGTCGATAGGTTCGCTGTGATCGCCTTACCGAGATCCCTTAACAAAAATTAGTATTACATTTGGACGCATAGATGGCCATGAGCTTTTTTTCTTCATGAGAATACTATAGAATTTATATACAATGCTACTGTGTGATATATTTTCGTATTCCCGTGGGAATATGCAAACTAATTAAAATGACGAAAGTTCGTATTTCGTCTGGTGAACCATTAGAATTAATCGTTCACACAGGAGCTCTCGTTACAAAAAAAAAGAATAGAACTAAGAAATAGAAAACTTAACAATAATGCAAGTTACGCAAAATAACAATAAAATAATAATGATATATTATATCGTGTGCAAACATTTATGAGTTTGTACAGTCCATTTTCGTTCCGGGTCTGGTTGCCATTTGAGGGGGGTCGTTAACCGAGGCTTCACGCGTCTCTCTCATAACAATTGGTTTTTTTTACTGTGGTCGGGTCGTTAGCCCAACGCACTAACCTCCAATCTGTAGGGCCATGGGTTTAATGTTGCAATTCTTTCCTTGATCAACATTCGCACTTACAAGTTTAGCAAGTCCTGGCATAAAGCCAAGACCAGTATCCGGCGGCTACCAACTTGGAGGTATTGTAAGCACTTGATGTGTAGGAAAAGATACAGCTCGAGGCCCCCAGTTCCTACAACATCCAACCACCTGACTTTGCTTCTGGTACTCTGTTATATGGCCGAGATTATTTGGAAATGGTTTCACTCTTTTTTCGGACAGAATACTTTCATTTATATTCACCCCGATTAAAAAATCTAATGAGTGAGCTGCAGAGGGAGTAAATTCTGACATTTCACTCATAGTAAAAATGTCAGAATTGAGTCGGGATTCCTTCCGCAGCTCAATCAACGGATTCCGTTATAAGGGTGATTATTAATAATTACTTATTTGTGTAGAAAAATGACTTTTGAGTTCTATTCGTGTTTGTTTTTGTCGTTTCTTTCTCTGATTTGTATGTAGTCGGTGTTTCTAGTAGGCGTGAAGTTCTTATGGCTGATTTACAATGCCGCGTTGGGCGTTGCGTTGAAAGATTTGCCTGTCAACGCAAAAGTTCAGGCATAGGAATATCTGTTTAGTGTTTACAATGACGCGTTGAGCATTATGTTACGATTTTGCATCCATTAGTAGGTACACAAACCAACATAACGTAAGCGGCTGCAACGCGAAAGTAGAGATTATTCAACTTTTGCGTGCGTTTTGACATTTCGATTTCAATTTAGGTATGTGGCCATCTTGTGTTGAAAAAAGTTTGAATTTTTTTGCTCGATTTATCTTGACGCGGCCGTAGCGCTTGTTAAATGTAACGTACGCATCGCGAACGCAAACGCGTCATTGTAAATCAGCCATATTTCTTCTACCACGAAATGCTTGCGTAATGTGGACTGTTTTTTTTTTAACGAAAGAGTCATTCCATATGAAAACGTATATCGAAATGTCTATAAAAATGTTTATATTAAAGATATAAAAACGTTATAGATGGTGTTTTAAAGTAGGTATAGTAGTTTTTGAGAAAAATAATTAAATTCACATAAAAATACCAAACCACGTCGATTTTATTCGATTTCAATTGGTAAAGAGGAAAAGTGTGGACAAAAATCGTTTACCCGAGGGGAGGGTGTGCATTGACGGTAGAGGAGTAAACTTAATTTTGGGATGGAGGTGGTGCCAATATGATATGCAAATTCATTTCTAAGGTATATAGGTACTATACCTATACATAACTTAAAAACCCAGAGTCGAAAAAAATGAAACATATGCAGTTTGTTAAGGCTTAGTATGTATGTAGGGGAAGGGTGCGAACAGTGAGACATTGCAAACAGTGAGACAGTGCAAACAGTGAGTCAATGCATATTGTGTTTCCCTGAAAGCTTACACAGACATGCCAATGGTACAAATAGATTTTTTTTTCTATACCGCATTCTATATTTCTATCGCAGACTTCATCCAGCTGAGCATGTGCTTTTGGTGAGAGGTCATACAAAAAAAGTGACAAAAGTACTTTTTTAAATGTATTTTGAATTTGTGTTAACACTCTATAATATTCAATTAAATGAACTAATTTTTTTTTACTGATTTGTTGCTATATAATCTTTGAATGCAACAAATCAATCGGATAAATATCAAACAATTTTTATTTAAACAAACAAAAGTGAGGCATATCTTTCACTAAAATTTTGGAAATATCCCTCTCTTTCTTGTGTTTATTATTTTTAATTTTTAAAAGGTTTCAAAGCTATATCAATTTGAAAAAAAAGTGTCTCACTGTTCGCTCTCTTTTCCCTACTGCTATCGTTTGATTGGAAAACCATCATGGATCCTTAATATTAAGGGATTTACTGTTCGAATTTGCATTACTGAACAATTTGTTGTAAACAGTATTTAATGTTAAGTTTGTGGGAGATAATGGGGAAATATTGTTGGTATTTATTGTTAAGTATAAACAAAGATACAAATAATAAGCAAAAACCATTATAATTATAGCAAAATAAGACAATTTAATGCTATAGCCACTTGTTTTATTAGTTAAGTTAGGAACAATTAATTATAGTCTTATGTCAAGTTTCACAGTGGGAGTTTAAACCTAACTTCAACTGAACCTGAACTTCAGTTTTATTTTTAAGTTGAACTTTTTCGGTTTCACAATGTAAACTGAACTTCAGATCAACTAAGCGAAGTTAAATAAGATTCTGTGAACGCAACTTGGCAGCATTGAAGTTTTGAAATTCAAATTAGAATATTTTCAGATGATTTTTATGTCAACTTCCTGAAATAAATAGTTTAAAATTTGAAAAAAGTGATTAGAATATGGAAACAAATTTAAATAAAAGAGCTGTGCAAAAGAAAAGAAGTTCTAATTTTTCCACCGCAGACGTGAATTCGTCGATGGACTCGGTTCTGAGGCACAAAAAAAACAGAAAATAAAAAAAAAAAAAAAAAACGATAAAGTGCAGTGCTCCCATTATTATAGTTATACAGATGTGACGAAGTAAACAAAAGTTTGATAATTTAAAAAAAAAAACATCAGCAAAATAATTTTTTTCTAGCGAAAAGCGAAAGCTTTATGAAACTGGTGGTGGTCCGCAAGAAGTTACAACGGATTCAATAGACAAAACCACTTTGGACATTCTGGGTGATCATGCGCAGAGACTTGGATCGGTTTATGATGCCGAAATTTTAGTTCCAAGGACCAACAAGTAAAAGTAATACACAAAATGTGTTTTTTCTTTTCTCTTTTTAATAAAGTCATAAAATATTTTTTCAACAATTTTCGCTAAAAACATTCATAAAATAAATTAATGAAATAAAGAAATTCACGTCCAAAAACAAGATTTCATATTTACTTAAATAAAGACTTCTAAAATAATCATTCTATTATATTTAAGATTTATTGTGTTCAAGGATTCCACACGTTGAACTACAGTTTAAACGGCAGAATATTATCGTTTAACTTAAACTTATTTATTATTTTTTAGTATATTATTTTTTTTTCGAAAAACTTCCACTTTCTTGTTACAATGTGTGAATTGTGCGCGTTCTATTTTACTGAGGAGGTATTATGTTTTAACATTCGAGTTTTTCGATTCCCTTCAAGCACTTTACAACGAGAAGTAAGGATCTAGATACATATGTACAATGTAAGTTAAGCATTTTTTGCAAGCCCAGAGGAAATTGGTTGAAAAAAAAATGATGCCGGGGCTTAACACTTTATAAGTTAAATATAAAAACTAAGATGTCCAAGGAAAGCGAATTCTTGAGCATAACTGAAGCCGAGAGAAAAACTTTTTTTTTCTGTGACGGAGTCGCTAAGCGCGATGTCTTTTTCTTACGGTCAATTCCTTGCTTGCGAAAAAAACACGCCCATTATTTAAGAACTCCGGTTTTGCCTCTTTCGCTGTTCTTCTGAGCAACACGACACCAACGCAGTGTCAGCAGCGACCCTTTCTTTTATATTTCTTTATTTATTGTTTTCAAAGGGAAAGCGCATATTTGATAAGAGCGACTGTTAATATTGCAGTTCTTCACTAATGATATCTAAGTGCGTACTCCTTTAGTTATTAATTGGTCACATCAGTATGGAATGACTGTAACGTTATAGTATCTACAAAAACAACACTATATCCTGCTTCCTACATTATCTGGATTTATTTTAGAAGATCCAAAAATTAATTCTTACTATGGCGGGTAAATGGATTTTAGTTTTGTTTTTGTTTATCTCAGATAGTATTTGACGGACCAGCCATCCTTGCTGACAGCGCATTGATTACGGCTTAAGGCGAATTCCTTCCCCACCTCCACCACCACCTCCAGCTGAATCGATTATTATTGTACCTGGCTTGACGCGTGCGGCAAACACATCAAGAAGATGTTTAATTGACGATTGTAATAACTTTGGCCTTCGTTGTGTGCCTAATACAATCAAAGCGTATTTTCTCAGCTACTTTCGGTTCTATATACAACCGCCTGGCTCGAATCTGTCAGCATCATTTGAGAAATACGACTTGGGAGGGTTTTTCAGCTTGATTTTGAAAACCTTAATGAAATGCATCCGGATATCCTTCCAATATACCATTGTTGAAAAAACCCCTTATTTACAAGAACATTCAAATGGCAATACAATCTTAGGCATTTATTTATCCAGGTCCACTATACAACTAAAAATAAAACAAGCGAGAGAATGTCTCAAAAATGATTTTCTTTCACATCATCTTGGATTTGACCATATAACCCGGAACGAAGTAATAGCTAGAAATAGAACCATACCCAATTACATTTTTGGAAACCAAGAGCAATAATTATTTTAGACGGGAGCTACTTATTTGTACAAAAAAGCTCAAACTTCTTGTTTCAGTCTATGAGCTACAGTTTGCATATAAGTACACTAATCTGATAAAACCATTTATGATTGTATGTGCAGATGGTTACATTTTAGATGTCACAGGACCTTACGATGCAAGAACTAATGCCACAGATTGCGAGAGATATCAGATGCCACAATATTGCGATAGATATTGGACAACCATAATGACGACATGGAAGCCGCAACCATTCGGTGGTTTCTTGAGTCTGATGACGCCATGATCTTAGACAGAGGATTTCGGGACGCATTGCCTTATGCCGAAGAATGTGGATTTTCTGTCCATACGCAACAGTCGTTAGGCAGACACGAAAGGCAACTAAGCACTGAAGCTGTGAATAAATCAAGGGTTGTGACATTGGTCAGATGGGTGGTAGAAGCTATTAAGGGCAAAATGAAACGTGACTACAAAATATTTCGGCAAAGGTATTTTAACATTACTTTACCCAAAGCACTTAAAGATTTCAAAATAGCTGCAGCGCTTATCAACACAACCCAAGAAACTTATAGTGACAATCGACTTACTGCAAACTTTATTCAAATGATTGACAGGAAAAGAAATCGACGCAACCTGTAAGCAGATTATTTTTATCAACACCGTTTGAATGCACAAAGGAATGTTGCATGTAACAGGATGGATGCAACGCAACCATATTGGGCAGATTTTCCAGGAATGCCATTCGACGAGCTGCGTCAATGGTAAGATCAGCTTTTGAAAATACCCGTTCACAGGGAATACTTGTTGGCATTATACAAAGCCTACGAATAGCAAGATTGTAAAGCCTTGGATAAACGTGCTTCTTTTCAAACCACCATTTAAGGGGGTCTTTATGAAGCTCCAACTGTCTTTCTCTTAAAAAGTCATCTACTTCTTTTATGCTCGCTGCGTGCGGATTTGCGTTTGATATAACCTCATTCAGAGAGGAATTTTCCCCATATTAGGTTTTGTCTGTCTCTGTTAAAAGGCACTTCGGGAGAAGGATCAACCGCAATAGCGGCATGATGTGGAATGCTTATTATTTTCGCCTTCAATTCTCTTAGGCAGTTTTCATAAGCAGTTGTGTGGAAAAATCCAAATTTTTTAAACCTTGGGTCAAGTAATGTTGCTTCTGCCACCCTATTGTCCACGGTATTTTCAAAGTATTTAAATCTATTGGTTATTGAATTTGTGAGGGTGTTGAGAAAAATTTTAATTTCTTCCAATTGACTGCTGCTCCTAATCCCGACTTCGATTGTTTTTGTTTTTAAATGCTCTGTTATTGTTTTTATCATATGTATTTCCTTCGAAATACATACATTTTTTTCTGCCGACATTTGTTCTGTGATGGCGTGGAAGATTTCAAATACCTGGGTTGCTTTTTCCAACACCATCCAGTCATTGGTTGATAAATAGTTTAATTCGGGGTTCTCTATTGCAAGAACTGCTACAACTGCGGGCTTTATTTCTACTATACGTTTCGCCATTTTATAGGTAGAGTTCCACCTTGTTATGCAGTACTGCTTCAATTTTAATTCTGGTATATTCAGTTCTCGCTGCATACCCGCAAGTTTTACAGTGGCCTTGGAACTTCTTTTGAAATATGCCACTATGTTTTTGACCTTTGATAATTTTGGCTCTAAAATTGCCAAACCTTCGTTGACGACTAGGTTGAGGGTGTGGGCAAAACAGGAAATATGATTCCATTTATTAAATTTCACTGCCCCAACAATATTTGAGGCATTATCCGTCACAACGGATGAAACTTTATTTTCAAGTCCCCAACTTTCAAGTTCTGTCTTTAGGAAACTTGCGAGGTTTACAATTGTATGACTTTCGTCATACGGAATGCATCCAAGAAGACAGGAGTTCAGTTTTAATGGACAGCTAGCATCTTCTTATTCCTGGATGAAGTGAACAGTTATCCCGATGTAGCTCTGTTGGGTCATTGAAGTCCAACTATCCGTTGTGACACAAACCCCCTCAACTTGTGAGAGCATAGATTTAACTTTTTCTTGCGTTTCTGCATAAAGTCTCGGAATCAAGGTGTTTGATATCTATTGTTTTCCTCGTTGGCATTTTATAGGCAGGATTAAGCATATTGACATATTTCACGAACACTTTGTCTTCTACCATTGAAAATGGGTAATATTGCTTACAAATGAGTTTTACTAGCTGTTCGTCTAGTTTTTTGGCTACGGGAATTGAAATTGGTCTTGTAACGTATGAATTTATATTTTCTTGTTTTCTTGCTAAGCTGTATAAAGAAGTTGTGGGGTGAATAGTATTAGAAGTAGAATAAGTAGTAGTAGTGTTGGAATAGTTGAAGATTTAGAAGTTGGCTGAATAGTGATAGTGGAAGTTGAGGGCTGTAATACGCTAGTGCTAGTAGAAGTGGATGTTGTTGATACACCAGCAGGTGTTGGGGTTGGCGCAGATTGGGTTCTATTGCTGGATGATGTTAAAGAAGAATTTGCATTCGTGATGGTTTGGTCTATTGTTAAATCAGGGCTTGAATCTGGCACCACATATCTTGTCCTCCCAACGGAAACTCCTACATGCTGCCTTGCTATGTGCCTGCCTAGATTGCCAGTGGCACCACCAACGTAACTTATTAGCTTCTGGCAGTAGCAACATTTTGCTTTACCATCAGAAGCTATTGAAAAGTGCATCCATATAGCACTGCGTTTTTTATTCAATTCACTTTTTTTTTTTTTTTTTTAACTATATGCCTGTAAGACCTAAGTTCTTTTAAATGCAACCTGAATTGCACGGCACTAGATAGAAAGAGTAGGAAGATAGGAAAGATTTGGCACAGTGGATTGAGATCAAGGTGTTTATTATCTCATTAAGTCCCACAGGTGGCATCCAGTTTAGCTGGGAGAATATAGAAAAGAATGCTGCCTAGAATGGGGCTCGAACCCACACCTTTAAGTTAGCAGTTAAGCACTACATCCACTGCACCATTGCCACCCCACTTGACATTGAAATCTGTTGAAACTTCTGCCTGTGTTGAAAAAAGGGACGTACACCTAAAAATATTATTTATATTGCTATAAACTATATACAAGGAAGCAGACGGGAGATAAGAAGGTAGTTTAATAGGGATAAAGCCTACCAAAAACTTGAACCTAAACCTAAAATGCCTGAAACAAAAAACAAATTCTTTCTGCAACTAAATTTTTATTTTTGAAATTGCTTAGTGCAATCACTCTGGGCTTGAAAAATGTATGTTAATCGTTCTTTTTGTTTTCGTTGTTTTTTTCGCTGTAGCCCCGGCTGCCCTCCCCTAAATCCAGCACTGGTCGTTGGTGTTGTGTATAGTCTGTTGTTTATAACAAAAATAGTAAAATTGGTAAGTAAAATATTGTAATATTTTCTCAGGTTCGTTAATAAAACTTATTTACTTTATTCAAAACGTCCACTTATTTATTTCGCAAAATAAAACACTTCAATTTTCTTACTACAAACAAAACGATTTATTATTCACCACTGAATTAATTCACAAACTTTACTTTTCACTTTTATTACAACCAACTTTATTCATTCACGATTTAAAACAAACTGTGTCGCTGCCGTTTAAACATGTGCTTTTTATACTTGTTTTCCAAACTCTGGAAATAAGGAAAACGTTCTGGTCTCTGCTTCCGAAGCTTTCCATAGGGGAAATTTCCCAATAATTTCCCTTCCAAAAGCTTTTATTTGACAGCTGGTAAATCTGCTATAATCCGGCAAATGGCGCTTCCTTCGTTTGAGAGTTGCTATAATTAAAGCTACTAAGGCTATGTTTGCACTGCGACCGTAAGCTTTATTGTGTTCGTTTGTTTGCTTTTCGGAGTCGTTATAGTTCAAATTTGGAAAGTCATTACAATATACTAGTTTGTTGCGAAATACTTTCATAAATGATATTTTCAGCAAAAAAACAGCCAGAAGCCAGTCCCCAGCATGCCGAATGCGCAAACTTGAATAAAAGTGGACTTCCCAAGAGGACCAACTCTTGGTAGAGTTGGTGGAAGCCAGAGAAGCCCTTTGGAATTTTCATTCTCCCTGCTACAAAAACAGGGATATGAAAATTTCAAATTGGACAGAAATTTCTGAGATAATTCAATCATAGATTGTAAAAACCACTGGAACACGATTCGATCCAGATTTAATTTAGGTAATGTTAGGTATTCATTAATTAATTCTTTTAATACCTGTCAATTTGTTTAAAGACCGAACAAAAAAAGTGTACCAGCACGAAGAGTGGACAGGGTGGATCTACAGTCAAATCCACATTTTCCTTATTCCAATCTTTAAAATTTCTGTGCAATACAGGAATATAAGCAAATAGAGAAACACGAAGGAATTTGGTGAGCAAACAAATATTTAACGCAATAAATTAACTTTTCTCCTCAATAAGTTGAATTTTGTTTGTCGCCACTGGCAAATCTTTTAAATATCATTAATCCCCCGATTACAGAATTCGACGAATGAGCTGCGGAATGAGTCAGACTCAATTTTGTCATTTCTCTCATAGTAAAAAATGTCAAAATTGGGTCTGATTCCCTCCGTAGCTCATTCGTCGGATTCTGTAATCGGGGTGAATAATAAAATCTGTCTGGGGTTAAATAATTGAATATACCTAAGTCTCGCATTCATAACCAAGTAAATCCTCCGTATTTTTTAATTGGAACATGAAAGTTCACCTGAGCTGAGCATTGATACTTTTTAGAGATCAGTGGGACAAAAAAAATTGCATATGTTTCTCAATTTATTTTCAAAGATATTCGACCTAGGTTTTTCGTCACAAATTTTGACTCGACCCCTCGAGTGTGATCGAGTCAAATCAAGCTCAATTCAACTCTATGCACGTATACAAAGAACAAAAGCTAGTTTCAAGCTCGCTTGAACACCATAATATGTTAACTGATTATTTGTTTGGATAGCCTATGCTGCTAAACGCAATAAATGTCAAAGTGTTTGCAGCAAGGAAATTAGTGAGAAAATGAAGAAGAAAGAACCAGTTGGCGATGATAAGGAGGCAGCTCCTGGAGACTGGAGACATCCTCAAAACTAAGGCCTGGTTCACACGAGATTGTATCGCACGTTTTTTATCGCATTCGGTTTTCACCGAACAAATATCGGGTGTTCACACGATATTTATATTTATTCGTTTAAAACTCGAATAGCTGCAGTATAATGAAAATGAATGGACAAGTTTGAACTTGTGAAGTATTTTATTTTTATCTTTTTAAGAGAAAAGGCTAGAAAGCTGAAATTTGGACGGATGATAGAAATTATTGATTTAAATATGAATTTAAAAAATAAGAGTCCTAGAATACCGTTGGACGGAGATAATGGCAATATTTGAGCGCTTTCACATATGAACTCATATCTCTTTAGTGCATTGATGAATTTTCTTGTTGTTTTTAAATATTACATATAAATAAAATTACGGTTATTTTGATACCTCATTCATTATCCTACGTGGTATATAAGCGACACAATCTTGATTTTAAATTGATCGAAAAATCAAAACAATTGCATTGAAATTACCTGCTTGGACCATTGTCCACGACCATCCACCAGCGAGAAGATCCCGTTATCTACATGGAATTTTTTTTATTAAAATTTGATATGGATGGCTCTAAAAAATTATAGCTCCCGTTTTACTGATTGGATCTTCAAGGTTAAGGCCTTTAAAGAAATCTGATATAACGGGCTATTTTGCGTAAAAAAATCATTGAGGAGGGGCAAACATTTTTATACTAAAGGGGTGAATAAAGCCCAATTCAATTCCATTTATTTTATTCTAAATTCAAATGTTGAATTTTTATAATTTTGAAAAACTAAAAACGCACATTTATTGCCTCATTCCTCTTCTTTATTTTAAGACCTTAACCTACAAGATCCAATCAGTATCACCGGAGTTATAATTTCTTTGAATCACCCATATCGGTCGATTAATTTTTTTTGTGTACATGGGCTTTTCTCTCCACTGAAGCTCATTCGATGCCAACGAACAAATACCCAACGTGGATTTAAACCGTGTGGACGAGACTATATAAAACTATACGCCACTGGAAGACGATACCTCACAGTTCATTCGTTTTTTTTTATAAGTCCGTTGAGTATTCGATAAACGTACTTAGCTGAGTACGTTTTCTTGCCGTACAAACGTCGTGTGAAAGGCTCTATGTAAAATATATACGCCACTGGTCATTCGCACGGATTTATACCGCAAAAAATCGTGCGGTATAATCTCGTGTGAACCAGGCCTAAGAGAATTCGTGTTCTTATTGATGAAGATATGCTTGAAAACGAAAAATTACTGCAAAAAGTCGAAGCAGCACATAACTTAACATTGCGTAAGGTGGGCAATCACTAGTATAAAAGTATGCCAGTCAGCAATAACTAAGATGAGAACAAAGTCGAAAGGAAATATGGAGATTGCACAAAACGTGAAAAATACTATCATGTTGATCTTGTTATGATTGATGGTATGAATGCTAAAAAGGGGGTCGTAGTTTCAGTTGGGCGTGGGTATTTTCTTACAGGGGCTGCCTTGTTCCTGGAGCAAGCACTCATCCAACGTGCACTACACAGTCTGAACAAAAAAGCCTACAACCTTTCAGTGATGTATACCACTTTTTTACGCGCAAAGAGGTGGTGCAAGAGGTTGCACAACTATCGCAATTCAACGAAGCTGTACAAAGGCATCGAGAAGGCCGAGAAAGGTGGTGTGAATGAAAAATGCTTGATTGCCGCATCTGAACAGCCTATTGTGGTATATCACCGTGACGAATGGCTGGAAGCATGGCTCAGTGGCCTCAGTGGCAGTGGTGCATTCTGTGAGCTTGTCTCATGCTCAAATTGTTTGCACTACCAAACTACCAGGCAAGACGGCTCCTTGTGCGTTATGGCTAGACAAAGAAAATTAAGTAAAGCCACTATGTGTTGCTTCCCCGTGTCATCTGTGCCATAGTGGAAACTCAACAAACAAAAGTTCATACCCGAAAAGTATGAAGATGAGATTCCGTTTGTTAAACCAGAAGGGCGAGAAATTCAAGGAAGGAGCTGCTTAAAAGTTCACTGACATTACTACGACTTGACAAATTAATTTTAGAGGAAACTCAATTTCGTTTTCTTTTTTTGCTTTTGTTCACCAATATTTCTTGTTGCATTTGTTTGCAAAACGTTATAGCAAATAAATTATGTTGTTTCCCAGCCAAAACAGCTGCTCGTTGACAAACAAATTCCGTATCTTAAAGTGCAAAATACAAGAAACAAATACACAAATTAAGAGGGAAAAAACAATTAAATCAATTGAACTTGGTAGGGTCATGTCTCCAGTAATAGAACACTTAGTGGTTCATAATAAAGTAATCGTTCACTGCGAGGAAACCATTCATCGTAAATATGTGATGTAAAATTATTTAGCAGCTCAAACTCAAACATTTGTTATAACTTTTATGGTTTTTCTAGTAACTTTGACTACTTTTTTTTATAAAAAATCAAAAGCTGAATAAAGCCAAATTCCCCAGTTGTTGAACACTAGTTTCTTAAGACCGAACAGAAAGTTTTCTTATTTCAAACACAAGATTTCGTACATAGTTTCAACCAAAAAAAATCATAGAAGTAATTTTCTCTCAGTTTTATAAAACAAATTGTGTTCGTTAATTTGTTTTTATTCAATTCTTTTAAAAACGAAATAAAACAAAAAGCAGTTTAACGGATTCTTAGTTTGAACACAATTCAAAAACTGTTTGAATAAAGGAAGCTAGCAATTACATGAGTTTCCTTGAATCGAACACTGGAAGAAAAGAAGAAAAAGATTTTCGAATACTGGACCAAACGTTCCTCTCAAAACGCAAAACCGTAAAAACAAATTTAATTTTCTATAGTATTTATTGCCTGAACGAATTGACGGAGTTGCCTATATTCGAACACTAGTGTCCGAACAGGCAACTCTAACAAATTTTGGTTTCCTATATTCGAACAGTCAATTTATCAATAAATTATTAAGCTTTAAGTTAAAACTTTAAGTTACATAAATAAAATAACTATTATCTAACAAGAAAATGCGTTATAACAGGCATTAAGTTTAATTTTCACACCAAAAATAACAGTTTCCCAGAACACTCCAACAGTTTTTTTATTTACAAAAACTTGGAATTACTGGATTTCCTAAAGCCTCTTTTTTAAGTCCTTTTTTCAAACCTTAGGATGAAATTTGACTAGTTGATAGGACTTCAAGGTTTAAAGGAATAATACATGAATTATTCTGCGTTTATAGAAGTTGAAAATCTTCGAAATTGGGCAACTCTACTACCCTATTATTTTACATTAATTTCATAAGTTTTGTGATTTAATAATTAATAATTTGCAGAAATTTTTGTTCCCAAAAGTTCAGTAACTACCCACAAAACAGTCTTTTTCGGACACCTTGGCTTGTTATCTGGCAAAGGACAATCGGCAAAAATGTATGGTAGGTGGTCTAGGAACCAATAACAACGAGATGTATGTCGTTGGAAAGGTATTTTCATGTGCTACAATAGTCACTATGACAGTTTATTTCAAACCACTGTGTGAAAAAAGTTATTCGCTAAACTTGGTTTTGTTTTAGTGCATTTTAGTGTGGACAAAATATATACAAACTGGTCCAACCAATACCAATAAGATGTATATCGTTGGAAAGGTATTTTTATGAACAGTAATAGTTACTCTAACAACTTTTATAAAATCACTGTGTGGAAAAATTATTCGCTGTTTTAAGGAATTTTGGTACATATAAAATTAATGGAGCATGGGTAATAATTAGCGAATAACTTTTTTCACACAGTGATTTGAAATGAGCTGCTTCACTGACTATTGTAGTACATAAAGTTACCTTTCCAACGACATACGTCCCGTTGTTATTGGTGGATGTTGCACTCACGCTTTTTTGCCCATACTAGAAAATAACAGTTTTCTCACACTAAAATGAACCACCTTATTTCATTAGTTTACGAATAACTTTCTTCACACATTGATTCGAATTGAACTGCTATTGTAGGTAATGCAAATACCTTTCCAATGACATACATATTGTCGTTATTGGTTAGATCAGTTTTCATAAATTTTGCTCGTACTAAATAATTTTATTCGTACTAGAATGCACCAGAACACAATTCTATTTAGCGAATAACTTTTTTCACACAGCGATTTGAAGTAAGCGTCCATAGTAACTATTGTAGTACATAAAAATACCTTTCCAACGACATATTATGTCTCGTCGTTATTGGTCTTGTAGACCGTTTTGTCCTATTCTCCTTTGCACTGTTATTGTTGTTGAAATAATTTTTTAAAAGCACCGATTGTAGGTGGATTTAATAATTAACCTTTTTGTAATAGGTATCCTACTATTGATGTGCAAAAGGATTATTTGTATTCGTACTTAAATTCATTATCATATCATCTAAACGGAGCATCGTTCGGTGGTGAAGTTTTTTTAATGATATGATTTCATCAAAAGTTAAGCAGTTCGAACAGTGGATAAACTTGCTGTTACATTAGCAGTCTCTGAAAGAAAGTTTTTATTTTACTGATAAAATAACTTAACCTAGTAAAAAAGTTCAAACGAAGCTATTTTAGAAAGCACACGGCTAAAATTTTCTTTCATCTCAATCAAAGGTAGGTGCATAACAGTTGGCCTTATCGCTTTTGGAATGGATATAGTTTGTGTAGTGCTATATGGCTTTAGCTAACCGTTACACTCGTTGTCTTTTTGATTGATCTGTGCTTTAAGTTAGTAATAGATTCATATCCACTTTTATCAAAAATTGAGATTTTGACGCAGATTTGACAGACTTACTCCTCTAAACCCCTTTAATATTGATGTCAAACATCGTAATTGTTTCCAAAACTTAATATCCACAGTGAAATTTGCATCAAAACTTTCCATATCCATTGTGTGCAGCAGGCTATTGATTATGTTATATAAGAAGGAACTAAGACTTTCACGGGTTTTTAAATGGATCATTTAAGATTGGAAGGTATTGGAGTGCTTTTATATTAGAGGGTGCAATTGTGAGGGAGGAATGGCGGGGAAACTGGCCATATCCAATCATTTGCAGCAAAACTCTTCATATCCAAATTTAATTTTTATTTATCTTATAAACAGAACTTCCAATATTTGTTTGCTCCCAATCATAACATATAGAATTAAAAGTCTTTTATTATAGAAAATTAAATCTTCTAACATCTACCATTTAGCCTTAATTAGTTTTTTTCTATTTGCATTAAATGAAAATTTTGGGTATGAAGAGTTTTGGTTCTCAACTACTCATATGTATTTTAGAAGTTCTAATTGTGAGGACTCACAAAAACTTAAGCTTTTATGAAATCTTTGGTGTTTGCTAGAAACATGATAACTTCCGAAATTAATTGCGTCTCTATTAGTTTGAACTATGGGAAGTAAATAAAAATCAAAATGTGTGTCTAATAATTTGTATAACATTGAAATTTTTAGCAAAGATTTAATTATTTTACAGGTACCTATGTGTATAATTTTCAAATTTCATTTGATTGATATAAACATTTGTATTGCCATGGAGCCTCTCCCTCGTTAATAAAATAAATTTTTAACTCTTCTCGAATCTTTTTATCTTCGTCAGTTCCTCGTCCTTCATTTCGTAAGGACTCTAATGGTCGCAATATCTCTTTTTAACTTATTTCCTCTCGCCAACTTCCGTCTATTATGTTACCCTCCAAATATATCTGATCGCAATCACAAAAGGCAAGGCAGCGTATTGTTACGAAATGCCAAACTGTGCGACAAACCTACGGGAACGAGGCGAAATGAAATAATTTGACATCTTGGTGACTTGGCGAGAAGAAATTGCAATTGACAGCTAAGCACATGGTAAAGAACGAGGAGAAGAAGAAACCGATGGCGAATTGTGTTGGAGCTTTCATCGACAGTGGAGACTTGGAGGTTTTAAAAGGGGGTGCGTTCAAAGCCACAGCCTCTTTTTTCTTTTGACAACTCGGCGGTAAGGTGGAAGCAGAAGGCAGCTATTTTCATCCTGGATTAAGTAAATTGTTGAGGGAGCGCTTCTTAACTTAAATAAAATATCCTCTCGGGATACAGGGCTCTTAGCAATAAAAATAATTAATTTGGAAATAATAAATAAATTTGCCTTTTACTTTCCATTTTTCTCGGATTGTTTTCTCCTGTCCTACAGCTCAGCAGCCGCTTTTTGTTACACTGGTGTCAGGTGTGGGGTAATCACGATCAGAGCTAAGATTAGTTCTATACCACGATGGATGGGGAACCAATTCAGAAGCAGTTTGACTCGTTGGCAAGTCTTTTCTCTCAAAGCACAAAAAATGATAGAACTTTTTGGGAAACTAAGCTTGGCGAGTGGAAAGAGGAGCTTACAGGGAGACAGAAAAAAGTAGAAGATCGAATGGAAACTCTTGAAAAGACACTGGGTGAATTGACCCCTACTTTAGGTCAAATCTCTCCCTCAGGTCTACTAGACAATGAGAATATGGGTAGAAAGTCAGGTCCTTCAGGCATTGGTCATCAAGGAGCTGAAAGCACGCGGATGGTAAGCGAAGTTTTTGAAACTCCATCGCGTGAAGTTTCCATAGGTGTAGCGGGCACCGGTGAGCTTCGAAGCTTAATGCTCAGAGGGCAAAGTTATAGAATCTGTATCAGGTAAACTGTCCTCTATTTTATTATGAGAGACAGTTCGAGATAGCAGCAAGGGTCCATGGATGGACGGGGGTGGAAAAGGCAAATGGATAAGCTTTGCAGTTAAGGGGAGAAATGCCCTTCTCATACGATACCATACGAGGACTCCTCCGGCAACGATTCAGCATGATGGACAACCACGCCAGCTACACTCAACTGAGGAACCGAGTACAGCGCCCTAAAGAATCTTTAGCTGAATTCGCCATTCAGCTACGACGTCTGTCTGTTGCTTCATTTTCAGACTGCTCTGAGGGCGTAGTTAATGAAATCCTGTTGACACAATTTGTGGAGGGCATTCGGGATGAACAAGTGTAAAATTTTGTCACGGTTGGTCGTCCTCGTAACTTGTCCGAGGCACTCAAAATTGCACAGGACATGACCTTCAGATTTGAAAGAAGAAATAATAGAACCGTTTTAATGACCGAACTAAATCAAGGACACCGTAGGAGAGACCACCAAAGTCAAGCTGAAAGCACGGATGGTTTTCTTCCTCCTAATCATTCGGAAAACTAAACACTACCGGCAAATTGGAGCACATGCCGGTGGTTGAACTTAACGTTGCTCCATTTTTAAACTCAACTACCTTACTCTCTTCCACAGGCACGAAAATTCAAATAGAGGAATCAGCTTCTGGTTCTACTACTCTTGGAGTAACTGCTCTTAACACGTTGAACGAACAGCCCCGATGTCATGCGGACTCAGTTGAGAATGACAGCAAATTCGTAGGTGCCATGAATGGAACAAGTTTGTGTGTCGATGTGCGTATTGGTGGCCAATCTTGCAATGCAATTATCGATACTGGGGCAAATATCTCGATTTTAGCCGAAAGGTATTTGCCAAGGGGAATCCAAACGATGGGGCTGCCGATCCAAATTAAAGGCATCTCAGGTGGAACAATTTGGACTTTGGGAACTGCAGGCATTAAAATGATTTTGAATGGTAAGGAATTCTTACACCCATTTGCTGTGGTTAAGCACGATGTGCCAACCATCTTGGGAGTGGATTTTTTGGTTGATAATCGTTGTTATGTGGATTTCGGAGCATCTTTGCTAGAGATTCGGGGTATGAAACTTCCGTTGCAGGTACCTTATACGCAGGAATCATGCCTTTTACTCACCACTTCAACTCATACACTTCCTGCCAGGACAGAGACTGTTCTGGACCTACTGTCACCCATAACCATTTCCAAACAATGTTTTGATAGAACCATGCGATGAAAGTAATCTCCCTGCTGGTATATTTTTGGCCCGAAGTTTGGTTAACTCAGATCGACCTCGAATGCTGGTGAGGATTGCGAACACCTCTTCAAAAAATGCCAAACCCATCAAAACTCCTGCACGAAAAGTACCTGCAGCCAAACGTCCAGAGGTAAAAGCCCTTACACAGGACATGTTGGAGCGCGGAGTAATTGAAAAATTTAACAGCCCTTGGTCATCTGCAATCGTTCTGGTAAAGAAAAAAGACGGTTCTTTCCGATTCTGTGTTGATTAACGACGCCTCAACGATGTCACCAAAAAAGATTCTTATCCACTTCCAAGGATAGAAGAATTCCTAACAATTCAGGAAGGTGTCACTTGGTTTTCAACTATGGATCTCCAAAGCGGATACTGGCAGGTTGAAATGGCTCCAGATGATAAAGAGAAAACCGCTTTCACAGATGGTGCTGACTTGTGGCAGTTTAATGTTATGCCTTTTGGAGCATGTGACGCTCCTGGAACCTTCGAAAGGGTTATGAACGGAGCTTTCAAAGGAGTTCCATTGGAAGTAGCTCGGATTTATCTAAACGATATAATCTGTGCCACCGCAAACTTTGATGAACATCTTAATAATTTAGAAATTATCTTTCAGCGTCTGCAAGCAGCGAACCTCAAGCTTAGCCCTGGAAAATGTCATTTCCTGAAGAAACAAGTGCTTTACTTGGGGCACATTGTATCCGATAAAGGACTAAGTACCGACCCTTCAAAGATTTTAACCGTCCAGGAATGGCCGGCTCCCCAAACAAAGCGTCAGGTAAGAAGCTTCTTAGGCCTCTGTGCTTATTATCGGAAATTTATTCAAGGTTTCTTAACCATTGCCAAACCGCTTACTGAACTCACGAAGGAGAAACGACATTTCAAATGGAGTTCTCAATGTGAAGAAGCCTTTTCAAATCTGAAGGAAAAGCTGACAACCGCTCCAATACTAGCACATCCAACTTCTAATGATCTTCTTATTCTAGATACCGATGCTTCGAATGTGGGAATTGGAGCTGTTCTAAGTCAAAAGCAAGGAGATTCTGAGGTGGTGTTGGAGTATTTTAGTCGAACACTTAATCGGTCCGAGCGCAATTACTGCGTTACTCGACGGGAACTCTTGGCAGTTGTTCTTGGTACTCATCATTTCCATCATTATCTCTTTGGCAGGAAATTCCTTCTAAGGACCGATCACGCCTCTATTCGATGGCTGTACAATTTTAAGCTGCCAGAAGGGCAGGTGCCCGCTGGATTGAACGTCTCCGACAGTATGATTTTGACATACAGCATCGGCCTGGACCGAAGCATGATAGCGCAGATTCTCTATCCCGGAGGCCTTGTGGAAACTGCAAGTACTGTACGCGGGAGGAAGAAAAGGAACTACTACGTGTGGAACACGTCAACATCGTGAAAAGTTCACGAAACTTGGGAGACGAACAAACAAAAGACCCGACGCTGGCAAAACTTAAAACCTGGCTTGAGAAAGGGTCACGTCCCATCCGAGATGAAATTCTAGGAGAAAGTGCTGAGGTCAAAGCCTATTGGGCTCTTTGTGATCAATTACGACAAGAAGATGGTGTTATAACCCTGGAGTGGAAAGCAGACACTGGTGAGGTGAGTCAACTTCTTGTTATTCCAAAGAATAATGTTTCAGATGTGTTGACGGCGCTTCACTACAGCCCTAGCGGAGGTCATCTTGGTCAAAAGAAGACTCTTCATAAAGTGAAGAGCCGATACTTTTGGATAGGCCGCTCATCAGACGTCAAGCGTTAGTGTTTACGCTGCCCTGTCTGTATAGCAAGGAAGGGCCCTACAAAACGATCCAAAGGAGCACTCCTACCAAGTCGACCGGGGAATCCATTTGAGAGGATAGCGATTGACATCCTAGGTCCCCTACCAGGGACAACCTCTGGCAATCGATACGTCGTTGTGGTCATGGATTGCTTTACAAAGTGGCCAGAGTGCTTCGCAGTTCCCAACCAGGCTACGGAGGAAGTGTTACAGCCGTTAATAGATCATGTTTTCTGCAGATTCGGGGTTCCTCACGTGATTCACTCCGATCAAGGCCGCAATTTCGAATCAGAGATTTTCCAAAAAACCATTGATTCTTTAGGTACTCAAAAAACGTGTACTACGCCACTTCGTCCACAGTCCGACGGGATGGTAGAGTGTTTTAATCGCACACTACTTGACTATCTCGCAAAATACTCCAACCATCAGCAAGATGATTGGGATAAATTGCTGCAACCTGCTTTATTGGCTTATCGTACTGCAGAACATGAAGCTACCGGATTTACACCAGCAATGCTCACGTTCGGACGAGAACTGAAGCTTCCTACTGACCTTCTTCACGGAGTACCACCGGACAAATCACCTTCGGCACCAATCTACGTTCTAGAGCTTCAGAAAAGGCTACAGAAAGTTCATGATGTTGCACGAGACCATCTTAAAATAACAGCGGAATCTATGAAAAACAGGTACGATCTCAAAGTAAATCCCATTAATTTTCTTCCTGATCAACAGTTCTACAATCCTAAGCGTCGGAAGGGATTAAGTCCTAAGCTCCAGAGCGACTGGGAGGACCCGTCAAGATTGTGGAAAGGTTATCCAATTTACTGTACCGAATTCAACTTCAAGGAGCCAGAAAAACCAAAGTGGTTCACATCAATCGCCTAGCCAAATATGAATCTAATCAACAAACTCAGATGGAACTATGAGTTTTAAGAAGGGGGTAGTGTTACGAAATGCCAAACTGTGCGACAAGCCTACGGGAACGAGGCGAAATGAAATAATTTGACATCTTGGTGAATTGGCGAGAAGAAATTGCAATTGACAGCTAAGCAAATGGTAAAGAACGAGGAGAAGAAGAAACCGATGGCGAATTGTGTTGGAGCTTTCATCGACAGTGGAGACTTGGAGGTTTTAAAAGGGGGTGCGTTCAAAGCCACAGCCTCTTTTTTCTTTTGACAACTCGGCGGTAAGGTGGAAGCAGAAGGCAGCTATTTTCATCCTGGATTAAGTAAATTGTTGAGGGAGCGCTTCTTAACTTAAATAAAATAACCTCTCGGGAACCAGGGCTCTCAGCAATAAAAATAATTAATTTGGAAATAATAAATAAATTTGCCTTTTACTTTCCATTTTTCTGGGATTGTTTTCTCCTATCTTACAGCTCAGCAGCCGCTTTTTGTTACAGTATACTGACTTCCTTTTCATTAAGAAATTATGCAGCGTGCAAATTGCCAGCACGATTTGTATTGCCCTATCAGGTGTCGTCTCTATCGGTTTTCTTAAAATTCGAAATCGAGCTGCTGCTATCCCAAAAACATTTTCCATTACTCGTCTTTCTCTTGACAATCTGTAGCTGAACACTCGTTCTTGAGTATTTTGCCCTCGGAAGCTATATGGCTTCATTATATATGACTTCAGTGGAAACGCATCGTCCGGAACCATAACGCAGGGAACCGGATTTGGTCTTCTTGAAATAGGTGTTGGTCTTAGCAAATCAAGAATTTCAGAACGCAGGGCGGTCGATAGTAAACATCGACCAAACACACCACCATCTGATTCTCTCCCCTTAGTCCCGGTGTCAACATACGTAAAATTATACTGGCCATCTACAAGTGCCATTAGTACAATACTGTTTTTTTTGTAGTTGAAAAACTCGCTTCCACAATTAGCTGAAGCTATGACATCAACGTGCTTCCCGTCAATTGCGCCACAACAATTCGGGAAGTTCCAACGCTCTTCAAATACGTTGAAAATTTATTTCCACTGGCCTTCCATCGACGGCATCTACAAATATTTAATAAAAAAAATTAAACTATTTTCAAACATTGGAAACAGAATGTGATGAAGTAGTGTTTTCGGATTCAGCACCAACTACTACAGAAAATGCAAAATCCAAAGCCACAATTTCGGCCTCCATAAACCGGAAGCGAATGCCTTCAAATGACGAAGAACAGAACGTCGAGCGGACTGCCCTCATGGGCAAAATATCAAACTTTTTAGATAAAGACAAAGAAAAGGATGAGGTTTCTGAGGGTGTTAAATGGAGGAGGGCGTTCGTGGAATTCATGTTTCATGAACTGAACCGCTACGATGAAAAAAACGCACACAAGTTATAAGATTCAATTGGTAAAATGTTGGAAATGTAATTCAAATTTTCTTTCTGTTTCAGCTTAAAACAACAATTGCTTATGCTGTGCATCAATTTTCAAACTGAAGATCGGTATGTGGTCTACGAACCAAATGACTATTCAAACGAGTTTGAAAACGACTTTGGAAATAAAGAAAATTAAAACTTAAGTTCCTTCTATGAATTAGATTTTAGTACTTGTGTTCCTTTTTATGTTTTAAATTAATGTTAAGAACTTTTTGTGTCAATAAGTGCTTCTAGATTTAAGGTTCTATTTATAATTAGAAATAAATAAACAATGAACACTTATGTATATGTACAGTACTTACTTTTAAATATTCTTCGTTTAGTGTTTGATATATTACCTCACGGACCTCAGTCACAATATTACATATTGAGGATTTGCACCTTCTAAACAAAAACATCAAGCTACTGTAATTGTCTCCAGTTGCAAGAAAACGTAGGGTAATTGCAAGATGTTCTTCGACACTTTTTGCTGCACACATATTAGTATTTTGTTTCCTCACAACTGGCTGGAGCTATTTTGTCGGTGAGAAAGTCAAAATCCTCTCCAGACATTCTCAAAAAATTGTGGAACAACTGTGGGTCATTTTCTCGAAGCTGGTGGCGTAATGTCTCAAAAAAACCCTCCCTGGAGAAAGAGCGGTCGAACCCAAAAAGATCTTTGTTTTCTTTGGACTCTAATGAGTGACCGTTGAAATTCCTGGTTTTCACTGTCTAAAACTTTAAACGCACCTAATAATGCAACAATATTTTTGTTTTCTGACATAATTAAATTTTATTCTACCGAAGTATTTGTATAAAAAGTCTGAAATATACTTCTAAATGGTGAATTTAATGACGGTTGTTTAAATACATCTGTTTCAATTTTTGTCACTTAAATGGCAACAATCAATGACAGAGACTCAAATAGTCATTATTTTGCCCCGTGTAAATGCTTGTCATTAATGATTTGATTTTACCATTATTTTGTCAGTTAAATGACATGACATAATGGCAATTTGTCACTCGTGTAAATCCGGCAAGTCCAACTTTTTGAAGTAATTCACTGATTTTTTTTTTTAATCAAAATCGTTGGAGCCATTTTTGAGATAAATAAACTTTTCTCTAACAGTTGTATGGCAAGTACCGTTATATTTGGATCTAAAAAGAAGCAATTTCTCCTTTAGAGAATTACCAAGAAACTTTAATTCGAAAATTGAAAGAAAATCGCTTCAGTGGTTTAGGCTGTAGAAGTAGATCAAGGTACATTGTACTTGCAGATACAACTAATTTCCAGTCTCAACATTTTGATAGTCTTATCTCATTTAAGTGAGATTTGGCTATTTTTTGCATACGGATATATCTCAAATGAGAAAGATCTTTAAATTGAGAGAGATCTCTTTGCTGATAGATTTATCTCAAGTTCATTTTGTATATGAAAGCTAGCAACTGCTCTAAAAAATGACATATTAGACTGAGATAAAGCGTTTCGCATTCCACCCAATATGTCACGCAAAACCTTGGAGAAAAATAGAATTAGCTAGAAAGCATTTAGTGAGCGATTTTGTTAGCATTCATCTAGGTATGGATAATATATCTAGGGAAAAAATGCTTGAGAGGAACTTATTCTTACCAAAAATGATATATGGAAATGAAGAAAATATACAAAAGTTATAACAATATGTGACGGAACATATATTTACATAGAAAAAAGTACTTACTTTCTTCTTTTTCAGCGTTTGACCTATAACCATCACAAGTTTCAAAATCTATTGAAACCTTTCTTAATGGTATGCAGTGATGGATGATGGTTATATCATAGACGTTCTTGGTCCACACGCTGCAACGATAATGTCTAGCTTATGCGCTGATGAAGATAATGCTTTCCATGGGATGTTTCATCAAAGTGATGTTTACATTTTAGATAGGTGTTTTAGAGACAGTCAGTAGATCTCCAGTCACTAGTTGAGAACCAATTGACGACGGAACAAGCTAATAAAGCAGGACTAGTTACAATATGTCGTTGGGTGGTAAAAGCGGTCAATTGCAAGTTTAAAAATAGGTTTAAATTATTACGTCAAGGTTATTTTAATAGAGCATTGCCACATATATTCGTTGACTTTAGAATTACTGCATCCCTCATAAATGCTTTTTTTTAGAGTAGCCACTGACCACAGACTTATGCTAGATTTACAGTATTGGAAAACTGCCAGTATAATGACAAAAGCTACAACAAAAGAATGGACAGATTCATTCTTTTTGTCATTATACTGGCAGCTTTCCATTCGTGTAAATCCGGCATTGGCAGTGGCGAGGCGTCCTATTGTTCAATTCGTTCATGCACGACTAGCTTTCAGATAAAATTATTATGATAAAAGTTTATTAAATTAACATAACCACCCACAAAATTCTCTTGCTTTTCTACTAGTTTGAGCCAATTTCGCACTCAAATTCCAATTTTCCAACTCGTGCAACCCTTTTGTGCACGCAGTTCAAATACAAACAAACAAAAAAAAACCTGCTACTGCGACACCAAAATTTCTACTCATTTTTAACCTTCAACTCGTTCACATGAATTGTGAACTTAATGTAACCACTAAAAGCATACAGACAACAAAAAAAGTATAACCAAAATACTACCGACCTATTCGTTCAAATTACCTGTGAACGAATTCAAGCAAGTGTGGTGAGATTTGCTCAAGTCTATATACTCAAATTTTGTTTGTTTGGTGTTTGGTCGGTATGGTTTCTGATGGTAGTGGTGGGTTCGAACTTCAAACGAAATTAAGCAAAGGTTTTTTGTGCTTTGTGTTCGATATAGGATGGATGGGTGGGCAAAGTATGAGTGGTTGTATGAATGATGCCTTTTGCTATTCGTGCAAGAAGAATATGAACGAAATGGGAAATTTGTTCGAGGGATTGAGTTTTTTTATGTGAAACTTCTCTGGGTTCTTTAAGAAGAGTAAAATTTCAAAGCAAAATTGAGTGCATGAAAAAATTAAGGTAGGTAACATGAAGTCGAAAATAACCATAGCTAAGTGGGTGGGTGGTAGAACAAAAGTAAAAATTATATTATAGGCTCATACATTATATTATAATATTTATGAATATGACCTGCAGTAAGGTAGGGTTTTTTAGCTAATTATTCCAAAATAGAAATTTAAGAAAAAAAGTGTCAAATCAGGAGACTGTTTTAGAAATTTGAATAGGTATGTAGGTATTAGGTTTTTGAAAAAAAGAAGATAGGTGCATAAACAGAGAAAGTAGGTCCTTATTGATTTTTTTTTTTAATTTTGCAACTATAGGCGTTGTTTGAAGTAGAACAATTTCTTATGATTTTGTCAGTTTCCTTATGATGTTGAATCTTTTCATATATTTTTGTAGGATATTTTTAAAATCGTTTTTAACTACATTTTTGTTTTATTAAACCATTGTTTTTATTCTTACATCGCATCTATACAAATTAAATGCAATTTTTTTCAGAAACTAATGACTTATCTATTTGAAAATCTTTTGCTTAACTTAAACGATTTAAAATCTACCTTTTCTAGGACAATTATTGAAAAAAATTGAGGAAAACAGTTCATCTCACAAAAGTGTAGTGCAAATATTTTTAAACAAATCGAGAAAACTTGAATAAAAATACTAGTAGGTACATAACACCAAAATTTGTGCAAACTTTAATCATAAGAAAATAAAAATAAATGAAGTGAACGACTATATTTTTCATTCACGCGTCGCCACTGGGCATTGGTCATAACATCTGGAATTTCATAAATGAAAAAATTAACTCACCAAATCTTTTATTTAATTATGTTTCCATGAAAAACCTGAACAGGCGTTCATACGAATGGAAATAAATCATTATGCATTATGATTTCTTTGGGCTCTTATCAAGTGAAACTTTCCAGGTCCTACGCAAGTGAAAACTTACGAGATGGTGGTGTTTATACGGTAGATATTTATATCGTGAAAAAATTTAAATGACTTACATTGACTCTTGATTTTTCATTCTCATAATACATGAAACGTTTTCACCAAGTTTCATGATAGTACTTATTTTTTAGTTTTATTTCTCCTATATTATCTGTACCTACTAAGGTATAACTGTAACAAATAACCATTATTCCCTTTACATACTTTTATTTTATTCAAAATTCTGGAGTAACGGTCGAGAATTATACAATTTCTAGTCTCTTAAGCTTCTATCAACACGAGTAAAACTGACTGACAGAGCATCCAAAATTGAGCTTCATTTTAATTGAACCATTTTGTCAAAAATGTATGACTGATTTCAATCATTTGTTTCATACAGAAGCTTCCAAAAAATAATACCAAATTAAAAAAAAAGTTTTTTTTTGATTTAAAGAAAAATGTTTCCATTTTCTTTTTGGAAATCAAATATTTCGAAAACGACATGATCGATATTTTTGAAACTCGATACTCAAGAGTTTTTTAATATTTTCTAAAATATTTTAAGAAAACATTTTACTTGTATGAAAAAAAACAACAGTACCTTCCATACAAAAGTTGAGAAACGGTTAAAGGAAATATTTTTTTCTCAAAAATGACTCCTGCGATTTTAATTAAACTTTTTCCGTATGCTAAAACTACCAAAAATTATAAAATTTTAATCTTAGCAACTATTAGTAGTACCTCTCAGGCAATGGTTTTTTATATTTTGAATTTTCTCATTATCAGCAGAACGGATTTAGAAAGATACAAATTTCAAATAAGTTCAAATAATATTGCACATCAAAATTTTCAAAAAAACAAATTTTTGGACTTTTAAAAAAAGTTTCAAATTATTTTTTTTTAAATTTGATATCTTAAAAACGGGTTCACAATTTTTTTTTTTGAAATTTTATTTTTGTATGCATGTCTAAAAATAAAGTGCTGGAATTAATGTGCTTTCAAAATTGCAAATAGCTATTTCTAGGGGACTTGAAAATGAAAATACCAAAATTATTCCAAGCCACAACATTCACTATATACAATACATACCTAGAGTCTTCTGGATCCATATTATATGAATTTTTCAATCTTCTTTTGTTTGTCGCAAATGATTTCTAACTTTTGCTTTCTTTTTTCTTTCAGGTTAATTTATATCCACCGGACATTTATGTGAGAACCTTGCCGTATGTAGAAGAAGGCGCCAACGCAAACATACGGTATCATAAGGCTAGTCGCGCACATGCAACTGCTACTGCAACAAAACAGTTTAGTCACAATCACAATTCACAAGTTGACCGATGAGCGCGCACATGAGCAACTCTACAAGCAATCGCAACGAACCTAACCAACACACCGACAATGCTTATTCAAATTTTCTACCCCATACATACAAAGAAAAATATTAGCCACGTTTTATTAGCTGCGTTTTATTATCTCTGGGTCTGGGTCGAGGTTATCTTTTAACATGCATTACAAAAACAACAGGGGATCTAGGTTTCTATCTAGGTTAATTTCAATAACCCAGATAGAGGTTTTCACTCTGACCGTCAGAGGGCTATTCACCATTGTGAATGGATGTCAGCGATTTGTCAGCAGTATTAGGAATAGAGAGGAAAAGAGACAAGTGCTTACATGAAAAACAAATAAAACATAAGAAAAAAAGAGACTGATATACAGCACTGCTTTTGCACTAACCCACATCGTTTTATTTTCACGAGGTGAACCATATGGGTTATGAGCGATAATAAAACGCGGCTATTATCGCTCATAACCCATATGGTTCACCTCGTGAAAATAAAACGATGTGGGTTAGTGCAAAAGCAGTCCTGTATATCAGTCTCTTTTTTTCTTATGTTTATTTGTTTTTCATGTAAGCACTTGTCTCTTTTCCTCTCTATTCCTAATACTGCTGACAAATCGCTGACATCCATTCACAGTGGTAAATAGCCCTCTGCCGGCCAGAGTGATAACCTCTATCTGGGTTATTGAAATTAACCTCGATAGAAACCTGGATCCCATGTTGTTTTTGTAATACATGTTAAAAGATAACCTCGACCCAGACCCAGATATAATAAAACGCAGCTATTATCGCCTTTGACCTATTCTTTTGCTCAGCAAATAAAAGAAAAGATAAATTTGTTCTCTTTCGCACAGAGAACATAAGTCACTTTGTCGGCATTTACACCACCCGATTTTTCCTCAGACGATCTTTTGTTCATAGATGAAGGGAGTAGAAAGTGAGGGGTAAGGACCAAATCGTCCGTTCCTGGCAAACTCACACGATTTTTCCATTATGTTTGCGTTCTTTTTTATACTTTTCCCAGAGTCTTGTGTGTTCAGCGTTGCCACTAATCGGAGAATTTTCCGAAGCTGATCCAAAAAGAAAATGCAGTAACTAGATTTATTTTTTTTTCGCAGTAGATATGCATTTCCAAATTTGTATTTGTATTTTCGAAGAAGAAATTAATAATACATATAAGTGATTGAAAATACATACATAGTTTGCTACACAGCTCATATGCAAGGCACTTAAAGGTTGGGTTTCAGGAGAAAAAACAACAACAATGATGATGAAATAATTTGTGGGTTTAATTGAGCATATTGCATATGAGCTGTGTAGCAAACTATGTATGTATTTTCAATCACTTATATGTATTATTAATTTCTTCTTCGAAAATACAAATACAAATTTGGAAATGCATATCTACTGCGAAAAAAAAAATAAATCTAGTTACTGCATTTTCTTTTTGGATCAGCTTCGGAAAATTCTCCGATTAGTGGCAACGCTGAACACACAAGACTCTGGGAAAAGTATAAAAGAGAACGCAAACATACTGGAAAAATCGTGTGAGTTTGCCAGGAACGGACGATTTGGTCCTTACCCCTCACTTTCTACTCCCTTCACCTATGAACAAAAGATCGTGTGAGGAAAAATCGGGTGGTGTAAATGCCGACTAATTGGTTGCCTGCACGCAGTTACATATTTTTCTATATAGCATAGTTTACAGTTCCGATGCGAAAAAAAATCAAAATTTTCAAATAATATTCAAGGCGAAAAACGTTTGCTTTGGCCTAAGCCACCCATTGAGTCATTAATTTACCCTTAATTGCCAAGCTATAGGCCTAAAAATGGAAAATAATTATTTTTGGATGCGAAAAACCATTTGCATGCAAATAATGCCTTGAGGTGAATATATTTTTTTTTTCGGAAGTATAAACCGACCATCAAAAAAAATATTTTATTCACCACACTTTTTTTCGCATGCAAATCAATTGCCAGTCCATTGTTTTGCATGACATTCCATGACATAATAGTTTTTTTTTTGCATGAAACTGTAAACCAATCATGCATACAATTAATTTTACATTTCACCTCAATTATTTTTGACATGCGAGAATATTTGCATAGATTTTTTTTTGCGCACGGGAACTGTAAACTAGGCTTATGATATGACACAAATTGAAAAACCGATTTCGGGAAATCGTCCAGTTTGTGGCAAAATACCAACTGAAAAATTGCTCGAATTGACGATGAAATAGTTTCTGCATGTGCGCGCTGTCCCATATGGGTCAATAGGATTCATTTTTGCAACCAAACAGTTGAAAAACTGAAAGTTGCATGTGCGCGACTAGCCTAAATACTTAAGATTTGCATATCCACATTTTTTCTTTAAAATGTTGTAAGAATTTGATGTACAAAAATTAATTTTTTTAAAAACCGCTTCAACGATTTTAATTTTTTTTCATACAATCATATATGTATTAGGCTGTGATTGCAAAAGTGGTGTAACCCAATTTTTTGTACCATATTATTCGTTTTGAATTGATTTTTAATACTATTTTAACTGAGATTCAAGGAGTATCCGTCACATTTTTGGAAGGCTTAGATATTTTAGAAATTAAAATTTTAGCTTTGATGACTTTTGATGCATAAATGTAAAAATACGAGACAAAAATATCCAAAGTGCCAAAAAATGCGTTACACCACTTTTGCACTCACTGTACTTGTACATACATACCAATTCATTCTTTATTTTTTTTCGGCGGTTTGTTTTGATTATCTTTTCTTGTTCCCTTCTCACTCTCGTACATTGGCACTGCTGTGACGTGAGAAGAAAGAAGATAATTGCCTTCTCTCATGTTGTGAGGACTGAGGAAATAATATATTTTTTGCTTTCTCCATTGTATATACACTCTATAGTATTCTCATGAGAGTGACGCAATGATGAGGGAATAATAGTTATTGCTTCAATCGTCCTGAGCGCAAGTATCTTTTCCTCAAGTAATACTACTATTATGGATTTATATACAATCGTACTAGCTACCACAACGTTTCAAAGTCGATTAACCTGAGTCCGTTATCGGAGGTGGTGTCGTGCAGGCTGTATATTCCGATTGTGCCACCAAAGACGTCTTCTCTTCCTAGTTTGGCATTAAAATTTTCCAAGACAATTTTAATGTCATAGCTAGGGCATTGCTCATATGTCGCTCGTAGAACTCGTCCTTGGTGTTGTCATCTTTCTTCTCTATGGGGGCATGCGCGCATATGAGGCTGATGTTGGCGAATTTAGCCTGATTCTCTCCCCTTAGTCCCGGTGTCAACATACGTAAAATTATACTGGCCATCTACAAGTGCCATTAGTACAATACTGTTTTTTTTGTAGTTGAAAAACTCGCTTCCACAATTAGCTGAAGCTATGACATCAACGTGCTTCCCGTCAATTGCGCCACAACAATTCGGGAAGTTCCAACGCTCTTCAAATACGTTGAAAATTTATTTCCACTGGCCTTCCATCGACGGCATCTACAAATATTTAATAAAAAAAATTAAACTATTTTCAAACATTGGAAACAGAATGTGATGAAGTAGTGTTTTCGGATTCAGCACCAACTACTACAGAAAATGCAAAATCCAAAGCCACAATTTCGGCCTCCATAAACCGGAAGCGAATGCCTTCAAATGACGAAGAACAGAACGTCGAGCGGACTGCCCTCATGGGCAAAATATCAAACTTTTTAGATAAAGACAAAGAAAAGGATGAGGTTTCTGAGGGTGTTAAATGGAGGAGGGCGTTCGTGGAATTCATGTTTCATGAACTGAACCGCTACGATGAAAAAAACGCACACAAGTTATAAGATTCAATTGGTAAAATGTTGGAAATGTAATTCAAATTTTCTTTCTGTTTCAGCTTAAAACAACAATTGCTTATGCTGTGCATCAATTTTCAAACTGAAGATCGGTATGTGGTCTACGAACCAAATGACTATTCAAACGAGTTTGAAAACGACTTTGGAAATAAAGAAAATTAAAACTTAAGTTCCTTCTATGAATTAGATTTTAGTACTTGTGTTCCTTTTTATGTTTTAAATTAATGTTAAGAACTTTTTGTGTCAATAAGTGCTTCTAGATTTAAGGTTCTATTTATAATTAGAAATAAATAAACAATGAACACTTATGTATATGTACAGTACTTACTTTTAAATATTCTTCGTTTAGTGTTTGATATATTACCTCACGGACCTCAGTCACAATATTACATATTGAGGATTTGCACCTTCTAAACAAAAACATCAAGCTACTGTAATTGTCTCCAGTTGCAAGAAAACGTAGGGTAATTGCAAGATGTTCTTCGACACTTTTTGCTGCACACATATTAGTATTTTGTTTCCTCACAACTGGCTGGAGCTATTTTGTCGGTGAGAAAGTCAAAATCCTCTCCAGACATTCTCAAAAAATTGTGGAACAACTGTGGGTCATTTTCTCGAAGCTGGTGGCGTAATGTCTCAAAAAAACCCTCCCTGGAGAAAGAGCGGTCGAACCCAAAAAGATCTTTGTTTTCTTTGGACTCTAATGAGTGACCGTTGAAATTCCTGGTTTTCACTGTCTAAAACTTTAAACGCACCTAATAATGCAACAATATTTTTGTTTTCTGACATAATTAAATTTTATTCTACCGAAGTATTTGTATAAAAAGTCTGAAATATACTTCTAAATGGTGAATTTAATGACGGTTGTTTAAATACATCTGTTTCAATTTTTGTCACTTAAATGGCAACAATCAATGACAGAGACTCAAATAGTCATTATTTTGCCCCGTGTAAATGCTTGTCATTAATGATTTGATTTTACCATTATTTTGTCAGTTAAATGACATGACATAATGGCAATTTGTCACTCGTGTAAATCCGGCAAGTCCAACTTTTTGAAGTAATTCACTGATTTTTTTTTTTAATCAAAATCGTTGGAGCCGTTTTTGAGATAAATAAACTTTTCTCTAACAGTTGTATGGCAAGT
Organism: Dasysyrphus tricinctus; assembly: GCA_963921185.1. Taxonomy (NCBI): domain Eukaryota; kingdom Metazoa; phylum Arthropoda; class Insecta; order Diptera; family Syrphidae; genus Dasysyrphus; species Dasysyrphus tricinctus. Next base: position 146,299,063 of record OY992531.1, on the reverse strand, counting down.
ACCGTTATATTTGGATCTAAAAAGAAGCAATTTCTCCTTTAGAGAATTACCAAGAAACTTTAATTCGAAAATTGAAAGAAAATCGCTTCAGTGGTTTAGGCTGTAGAAGTAGATCAAGGTACATTGTACTTGCAGATACAACTAATTTCCAGTCTCAACATTTTGATAGTCTTATCTCATTTAAGTGAGATTTGGCTATTTTTTGCATACGGATATATCTCAAATGAGAAAGATCTTTAAATTGAGAGAGATCTCTTTGCTGATAGATTTATCTCAAGTTCATTTTGTATATGAAAGCTAGCAACTGCTCTAAAAAATGACATATTAGACTGAGATAAAGCGTTTCGCATTCCACCCAATATGTCACGCAAAACCTTGGAGAAAAATAGAATTAGCTAGAAAGCATTTAGTGAGCGATTTTGTTAGCATTCATCTAGGTATGGATAATATATCTAGGGAAAAAATGCTTGAGAGGAACTTATTCTTACCAAAAATGATATATGGAAATGAAGAAAATATACAAAAGTTATAACAATATGTGACGGAACATATATTTACATAGAAAAAAGTACTTACTTTCTTCTTTTTCAGCGTTTGACCTATAACCATCACAAGTTTCAAAATCTATTGAAACCTTTCTTAATGGTATGCAGTGATGGATGATGGTTATATCATAGACGTTCTTGGTCCACACGCTGCAACGATAATGTCTAGCTTATGCGCTGATGAAGATAATGCTTTCCATGGGATGTTTCATCAAAGTGATGTTTACATTTTAGATAGGTGTTTTAGAGACAGTCAGTAGATCTCCAGTCACTAGTTGAGAACCAATTGACGACGGAACAAGCTAATAAAGCAGGACTAGTTACAATATGTCGTTGGGTGGTAAAAGCGGTCAATTGCAAGTTTAAAAATAGGTTTAAATTATTACGTCAAGGTTATTTTAATAGAGCATTGCCACATATATTCGTTGACTTTAGAATTACTGCATCCCTCATAAATGCTTTTTTTTAGAGTAGCCACTGACCACAGACTTATGCTAGATTTACAGTATTGGAAAACTGCCAGTATAATGACAAAAGCTACAACAAAAGAATGGACAGATTCATTCTTTTTGTCATTATACTGGCAGCTTTCCATTCGTGTAAATCCGGCATTGGTCATAACATCTGGAATTTCATAAATGAAAAAATTAACTCACCAAATCTTTTATTTAATTATGTTTCCATGAAAAACCTGAACAGGCGTTCATACGCAAGTGAAAACTTACGAGATGGTGGTGTTTATACGGTAGATATTTATATCGTGAAAAAATTTAAATGACTTACATAGACTCTTGATTTTTCATTCTCATAATACATGAAACGTTTTCACCAAGTTTCATGATAGTACATATTTTTTAGTTTTATTTCTCCTATATTATCTGTACCTACTAAGGTATAACTGTAACAAATAACCATTATTCCCTTTACATATTTTTATTTTATTCAAAATTCTGGAGTAACGGTCGAGAATTATACAATTTCTAGTCTCTTAAGCTTCTATCAACACGAGTAAAACTGACTGACAGAGCATCCAAAATTGAGCTTCATTTTAATTGAACCATTTTGTCAAAAATGTATGACTGATTTCAATCATTTGTTTCATACAGAAGCTTCCAAAAAATAATACCAAATTAAAAAAAAAGTTTTTTTTTGATTTAAAGAAAAATGTTTCCATTTTCTTTTTGGAAATCAAATATTTCGAAAACGACATGATCGATATTTTTGAAACTCGATACTCAAGAGTTTTTTAATATTTTCTAAAATATTTTAAGAAACATTTTACTTGTATGAAAAAAAAACAACAGTACCTTCCATACAAAAGTTGAGAAACGGTTAAAGGACATATTTTTTTCTCAAAAATGACTCCTGCGATTTTAATTAAACTTTTTCCGTATGCTAAAACTACCAAAAATTATAAAATTTTAATCTTAGCAACTATTAGTAGTACCTCTCAGGCAATGGTTTTTTATATTTTGAATTTTCTCATTATCAGCAGAATGGATTTAGAAAGATACAAATTTCAAATAAGTTCAAATAATATTGCACATCAAAATTTTCAAAAAAACAAATTTTTGGACTTTTAAAAAAAGTTTCAAATTATTTTTTTTTAAATTTGATATCTTAAAAACGGGTTCACAATTTTTTTTTTTGAAATTTTATTTTTGTATGCATGTCTAAAAATAAAGTGCTGGAATTAATGTGCTTTCAAAATTGCAAATAGCTATTTCTAGGGGACTTGAAAATGAAAATACCAAAATTATTCCAAGCCACAACATTCACTATATACAATACATACCTAGAGTCTTCTGGATCCATATTATATGAATTTTTCAATCTTCTTTTGTTTGTCGCAAATGATTTCTAACTTTTGCTTTCTTTTTTCTTTCAGGTTAATTTATATCCACCGGACATTTATGTGAGAACCTTGCCGTATGTAGAAGAAGGCGCCAACGCAAACATACGGTATCATAAGGCTAGTTGCGCACATGCAACTGCTACTGCAACAAAACAGTTTAGTCACAATCACAATTCACAAGTTGACCGATGAGCGCGCACATGAGCAACTCTACAAGCAATCGCAACGAACCTAACCAACACACCGACAATGCTTATTCAAATTTTCTACCCCATACATACAAAGAAAAATATTAGCCACGTTTTATTAGCTGCGTTTTATTATCTCTGGGTCTGGGTCGAGGTTATCTTTTAACATGCATTACAAAAACAACAGGGGATCTAGGTTTCTATCTAGGTTAATTTCAATAACCCAGATAGAGGTTTTCACTCTGACCGTCAGAGGGCTATTCACCATTGTGAATGGATGTCAGCGATTTGTCAGCAGTATTAGGAATAGAGAGTAAAAGAGACAAGTGCTTACATGAAAAACAAATAAAACATAAGAAAAAAAGAGACTGATATACAGCACTGCTTTTGCACTAACCCACATCGTTTTATTTTCACGAGGTGAACCATATGGGTTATGAGCGATAATAAAACGCGGCTATTATCGCTCATAACCCATATGGTTCACCTCGTGAAAATAAAACGATGTGGGTTAGTGCAAAAGCAGTCCTGTATATCAGTCTCTTTTTTTCTTATGTTTATTTGTTTTTCATGTAAGCACTTGTCTCTTTTCCTCTCTATTCCTAATACTGCTGACAAATCGCTGACATCCATTCACAGTGGTAAATAGCCCTCTGCCGGCCAGAGTGATAACCTCTATCTGGGTTATTGAAATTAACCTCGATAGAAACCTGGATCCCATGTTGTTTTTGTAATACATGTTAAAAGATAACCTCGACCCAGACCCAGATATAATAAAACGCAGCTATTATCGCCTTTGACCTATTCTTTTGCTCAGCAAATAAAAGAAAAGATAAATTTGTTCTCTTTCGCACAGAGAACATAAGTCACTTTGTCGGCATTTACACCACCCGATTTTTCCTCAGACGATCTTTTGTTCATAGATGAAGGGAGTAGAAAGTGAGGGGTAAGGACCAAATCGTCCGTTCCTGGCAAACTCACACGATTTTTCCATTATGTTTGCGTTCTTTTTTATACTTTTCCCAGAGTCTTGTGTGTTCAGCGTTGCCACTAATCGGAGAATTTTCCGAAGCTGATCCAAAAAGAAAATGCAGTAACTAGATTTATTTTTTTTTCGCAGTAGATATGCATTTCCAAATTTGTATTTGTATTTTCGAAGAAGAAATTAATAATACATATAAGTGATTGAAAATACATACATAGTTTGCTACACAGCTCATATGCAAGGCACTTAAAGGTTGGGTTTCAGGAGAAAAAACAACAACAATGATGATGAAATTATTTGTGGGTTTAATTTTGTTGAACCAAAAAGTATTTGATTGCCAGTAGATGTGTTTTACGAAAAATAAAAAATGCAATAGGCAACGCTGGTCCTAATATGCCATCTACCTCTGAATGCAAAATGAAAGAGACAGCAATAAAGTATGAAGAGGACAGGAATAGAAATCGGACTGGAAAAATCGTTTCATATCGTTTCATGTAAACATTTCACACGATTTTGGGAAAAATCGTACTGGGAAAATCGGGTAATGTAAATGGCGACTTTGGAAAGAACAAAATTCAATGATGTGGTTAAATATCTGCAACTAAGTCGGCATTTACATTACCCGATTTTTCCAGTACGATTTTTCCCAAAATCGTGTGAAATGTTTACATGAAACGATATGAAACGATTTTTCCAGTCAGATTTTTATTCCTGTCCTCTTCATACTTTATTGCTGTCTCTTTCATTTTGCATTCAGAGGTAGATGGCATATTAGGACCAGCGTTGCCTATTGCATTTTTTTTCTCGTAAACCACATCTACTGGCAATCAAATACTTTTTGGTTTTACGAAAAAAAATTTAATTCAACAAAATTAAACCCACAAATAATTTCATCACCATTGTTGTTGTTTTTTTCTCCTGAAACCCAACCTTTAAGTGCCTTGCATATGAGCTGTGTAGCAAACTATGTATGTATTTTCAATCACTTATATGTATTATTAATTTCTTCTTCGAAAATACAAATACAAATTTGGAAATGCATATCTACTGCGAAAAAAAAAATAAATCTAGTTACTGCATTTTCTTTTTGGATCAGCTTCGGAAAATTCTCCGATTAGTGGCAACGCTGAACACACAAGACTCTGGGAAAAGTATAAAAGAGAACGCAAACATACTGGAAAAATCGTGTGAGTTTGCCAGGAACGGACGATTTGGTCCTTACCCCTCACTTTCTACTCCCTTCACCTATGAACAAAAGATCGTGTGAGGAAAAATCGGGTGGTGTAAATGCCGACTAATTGGTTGCCTGCACGCAGTTACATATTTTTCTATATAGCATAGTTTACAGTTCCGATGCGAAAAAAAATCAAAATTTTCAAATAATATTCAAGGCGAAAAACGTTTGCTTTGGCCTAAGCCACCCATTGAGTCATTAATTTACCCTTAATTGCCAAGCTATAGGCCTAAAAATGGAAAATAATTATTTTTGGATGCGAAAAACCATTTGCATGCAAATAATGCCTTGAGGTGAATATATTTTTTTTTTCGGAAGTATAAACCGACCATCAAAAAAAATATTTTATTCACCACACTTTTTTTCGCATGCAAATCAATTGCCAGTCCATTGTTTTGCATGACATTCCATGACATAATAGTTTTTTTTTTGCATGAAACTGTAAACCAATCATGCATACAATTAATTTTACATTTCACCTCAATTATTTTTGACATGCGAGAATATTTGCATAGATTTTTTTTTGCGCACGGGAACTGTAAACTAGGCTTATGATATGACACAAATTGAAAAACCGATTTCGGGAAATCGTCCAGTTTGTGGCAAAATACCAACTGAAAAATTGCTCGAATTGACGATGAAATAGTTTCTGCATGTGCGCGCTGTCCCATATGGGTCAATAGGATTCATTTTTGCAACCAAACAGTTGAAAAACTGAAAGTTGCATGTGCGCGACTAGCCTAAATACTTAAGATTTGCATATCCACATTTTTTCTTTAAAATGTTGTAAGAATTTGATGTACAAAAATTAATTTTTTTAAAAACCGCTTCAACGATTTTAATTTTTTTTCATACAATCATATATGTATTAGGCTGTGATTGCAAAAGTGGTGTAACCCAATTTTTTGTACCATATTATTCGTTTTGAATTGATTTTTAATACTATTTTAACTGAGATTCAAGGAGTATCCGTCACATTTTTGGAAGGCTTAGATATTTTAGAAATTAAAATTTTAGCTTTGTTGACTTTTGATGCATAAATGTAAAAATACGAGACAAAAATATCCAAAGTGCCAAAAAATGCGTTACACCACTTTTGCACTCACTGTACTTGTACATACATACCAATTCATTCTTTATTTTTTTTCGGCGGTTTGTTTTGATTATCTTTTCTTGTTCCCTTCTCACTCTCGTACATTGGCACTGCTGTGACGTGAGAAGAAAGAAGATAATTGCCTTCTCTCATGTTGTGAGGACTGAGGAAATAATATATTTTTTGCTTTCTCCATTGTATATACACTCTATAGTTACGGTGACCATCCGTCCCGGTTTTCCCGGGATTGTCCCGTATTTTGTTTAGCCTGTCCCGGTTTATTTTTTAAGAAACCCGAGACGTACAGGTGTCCCGTATTCAAGTATTTATGGATTATTTGTCCCGTATTTGCACATTCCCTATGCAACGTTGCGTTAAACCTTATTGATAAAATATTTTCCGACTCATTTTATTTACAATGCTCTTGTGTCAAAAAGAGCACGAAAAAGATAAATCTATTACGTTTAAATGTCTAACAAAAATATCCTTATGTAGTCACTATTCTATTTAACTCAGAGTTATTACTACACTGAAAAACTGGGCCTTATTTTAATAATGAAATTAAATATGTTAAGTTTATTTTTTTTTTAAGTTTTTAGTTATGTTGTGAAGACATTATAATTTATGTTAATGTTCGTTTCCTTTTCGTTTTTTTTTTTCTGTTATTATGTTTTTCTTTAATATTTATTTTAGATATTACATAAAAATTATTGAAAAGTCCAATAATTTTTTCACGTTTTTAAATTTTTCCTTTTTGTCCCGGGTTTTGCTCTCAGAAATATGGTCTCCGTATCTATAGTATTCTCATGAGAGTGACGCAATGATGAGGGAATAATAGTTATTGCTTCAATCGTCCTGAGCGCAAGTATCTTTTCCTCAAGTAATACTACTATTATGGATTTATATACAATCGTACTAGCTACCACAACGTTTCAAAGTCGATTAACCTGAGTCCGTTATCGGAGGTGGTGTCGTGCAGGCTGTATATTCCGATTGTGCCACCAAAGACGTCTTCTCTTCCTAGTTTGGCATTAAAATTTTCCAAGACAATTTTAATGTCTTGTTCGCCCTCATCTTGAATACGCATCACAGGTATGGACTCCTTTTTACGATGTCCATAAGAATAGACTAGAAGCAGTCCAGCGTAATTTTATACGTTTCGCCTTGAAAGGACTACCGTGGTCCGATCCTTATAATCTTCCTCCTTACGAACACCGGATTAAGCTTCTTCAGATTCAAACTTTGGCACAAAGGAGAATTAATAATGATATTGTATTTATTCATCAACTTTTAACGGGCGTTATTGATGCACCTGATTTATTATCTTGTACTAGCCTTAACTACCGTGGTGGAGGTCACAACACTCGTAGTCTAGAACTAATGCATATATCTCAACACCGTACCAATTATGGAATGCATGAGCCTTTTACCCGCATGTGCATCATTCTGAATTTGAACTCTAATTTTTTTGATTTTAATATAAGTAAGAATAGACTCAAAGCTTCATTGAAGACCAGTGTACCACGCTCTTAAATGTTTGTAATTGTTAATTTTTTCAATGTCATTTTATTTGTTATTTTATAATTATTGTTTTTAATTTTATTTTGTAAAGTGTATGTTTTAAGTAGTTTGTTGCTTACTAACTACTAACACTACACTAAGTGATGAGCCTGATAAGCACTTAATTTGTGTTTGGCAATTCTTTGGTCGCAAGATGTTGCTTGTACTAAGCTCTCTTCGGCAAAGATCTGATAGTGTAAAAAAAAAAAAAAAAAATGTCATAGCTAGGGCATTGCTCATATGTCGCTCGTAGAACTCGTCCTTGGTGTTGTCATCTTTCTTCTCTATGGGGGCATGCGCGCATATGAGGCTGATGTTGGCGAATTTAGCCTGATTCTCTCCCCTTAGTCCCGGTGTCAACATACGTAAAATTATACTGGCCATCTACAAGTGCCATTAGTACAATACTGTTTTTTTTGTAGTTGAAAAACTCGCTTCCACAATTAGCTGAAGCTATGACATCAACGTGCTTCCCGTCAATTGCGCCACAACAATTCGGGAAGTTCCAACGCTCTTCAAATACGTTGAAAATTTATTTCCACTGGCCTTCCATCGACGGCATCTACAAATATTTAATAAAAAAAATTAAACTATTTTCAAACATTGGAAACAGAATGTGATGAAGTAGTGTTTTCGGATTCAGCACCAACTACTACAGAAAATGCAAAATCCAAAGCCACAATTTCGGCCTCCATAAACCGGAAGCGAATGCCTTCAAATGACGAAGAACAGAACGTCGAGCGGACTGCCCTCATGGGCAAAATATCAAACTTTTTAGATAAAGACAAAGAAAAGGATGAGGTTTCTGAGGGTGTTAAATGGAGGAGGGCGTTCGTGGAATTCATGTTTCATGAACTGAACCGCTACGATGAAAAAAACGCACACAAGTTATAAGATTCAATTGGTAAAATGTTGGAAATGTAATTCAAATTTTCTTTCTGTTTCAGCTTAAAACAACAATTGCTTATGCTGTGCATCAATTTTCAAACTGAAGATCGGTATGTGGTCTACGAACCAAATGACTATTGAAACGAGTTTGAAAACGACTTTGGAAATAAAGAAAATTAAAACTTAAGTTCCTTCTATGAATTAGATTTTAGTACTTGTGTTCCTTTTTATGTTTTAAATTAATGTTAAGAACTTTTTGTGTCAATAAGTGCTTCTAGATTTAAGGTTCTATTTATAATTAGAAATAAATAAACAATGAACACTTATGTATATGTACAGTACTTACTTTTAAATATTCTTCGTTTAGTGTTTGATATATTACCTCACGGACCTCAGTCACAATATTACATATTGAGGATTTGCACCTTCTAAACAAAAACATCAAGCTACTGTAATTGTCTCCAGTTGCAAGAAAACGTAGGGTAATTGCAAGATGTTCTTCGACACTTTTTGCTGCACACATATTAGTATTTTGTTTCCTCACAACTGGCTGGAGCTATTTTGTCGGTGAGAAAGTCAAAATCCTCTCCAGACATTCTCAAAAAATTGTGGAACAACTGTGGGTCATTTTCTCGAAGCTGGTGGCGTAATGTCTCAAAAAAACCCTCCCTGGAGAAAGAGCGGTCGAACCCAAAAAGATCTTTGTTTTCTTTGGACTCTAATGAGTGACCGTTGAAATTCCTGGTTTTCACTGTCTAAAACTTTAAACGCACCTAATAATGCAACAATATTTTTGTTTTCTGACATAATTAAATTTTATTCTACCGAAGTATTTGTATAAAAAGTCTGAAATATACTTCTAAATGGTGAATTTAATGACGGTTGCTTAAATACATCTGTTTCAATTTTTGTCACTTAAATGGCAACAATCAATGACAGAGACTCAAATAGTCATTATTTTGCCCCGTGTAAATGCTTGTCATTAATGATTTGATTTTACCATTATTTTGTCAGTTAAATGACATGACATAATGGCAATTTGTCACTCGTGTAAATCCGGCAAGTCCAACTTTTTGAAGTAATTCACTGATTTTTTTTTTTAATCAAAATCGTTGGAGCCGTTTTTGAGATAAATAAACTTTTCTCTAACAGTTGTATGGCAAGTACCGTTATATTTGGATCTAAAAAGAAGCAATTTCTCCTTTAGAGAATTACCAAGAAACTTTAATTCGAAAATTGAAAGAAAATCGCTTCAGTGGTTTAGGCTGTAGAAGTAGATCAAGGTACATTGTACTTGCAGATACAACTAATTTCCAGTCTCAACATTTTGATAGTCTTATCTCATTTAAGTGAGATTTGGCTATTTTTTGCATACGGATATATCTCAAATGAGAAAGATCTTTAAATTGAGAGAGATCTCTTTGCTGATAGATTTATCTCAAGTTCATTTTGTATATGAAAGCTAGCAACTGCTCTAAAAAATGACATATTAGACTGAGATAAAGCGTTTCGCATTCCACCCAATATGTCACGCAAAACCTTGGAGAAAAATAGAATTAGCTAGAAAGCATTTAGTGAGCGATTTTGTTAGCATTCATCTAGGTATGGATAATATATCTAGGGAAAAAATGCTTGAGAGGAACTTATTCTTACCAAAAATGATATATGGAAATGAAGAAAATATACAAAAGTTATAACAATATGTGACGGAACATATATTTACATAGAAAAAAGTACTTACTTTCTTCTTTTTCAGCGTTTGACCTATAACCATCACAAGTTTCAAAATCTATTGAAACCTTTCTTAATGGTATGCAGTGATGGATGATGGTTATATCATAGACGTTCTTGGTCCACACGCTGCAACGATAATGTCTAGCTTATGCGCTGATGAAGATAATGCTTTCCATGGGATGTTTCATCAAAGTGATGTTTACATTTTAGATAGGTGTTTTAGAGACAGTCAGTAGATCTCCAGTCACTAGTTGAGAACCAATTGACGACGGAACAAGCTAATAAAGCAGGACTAGTTACAATATGTCGTTGGGTGGTAAAAGCGGTCAATTGCAAGTTTAAAAATAGGTTTAAATTATTACGTCAAGGTTATTTTAATAGAGCATTGCCACATATATTCGTTGACTTTAGAATTACTGCATCCCTCATAAATGCTTTTTTTTAGAGTAGCCACTGACCACAGACTTATGCTAGATTTACAGTATTGGAAAACTGCCAGTATAATGACAAAAGCTACAACAAAAGAATGGACAGATTCATTCTTTTTGTCATTATACTGGCAGCTTTCCATTCGTGTAAATCCGGCATTGGTCATAACATCTGGAATTTCATAAATGAAAAAATTAACTCACCAAATCTTTTATTTAATTATGTTTCCATGAAAAACCTGAACAGGCGTTCATACGCAAGTGAAAACTTACGAGATGGTGGTGTTTATACGGTAGATATTTATATCGTGAAAAAATTTAAATGACTTACATAGACTCTTGATTTTTCATTCTCATAATACATGAAACGTTTTCACCAAGTTTCATGATAGTACATATTTTTTAGTTTTATTTCTCCTATATTATCTGTACCTACTAAGGTATAACTGTAACAAATAACCATTATTCCCTTTACATATTTTTATTTTATTCAAAATTCTGGAGTAACGGTCGAGAATTATACAATTTCTAGTCTCTTAAGCTTCTATCAACACGAGTAAAACTGACTGACAGAGCATCCAAAATTGAGCTTCATTTTAATTGAACCATTTTGTCAAAAATGTATGACTGATTTCAATCATTTGTTTCATACAGAAGCTTCCAAAAAATAATACCAAATTAAAAAAAAAGTTTTTTTTTGATTTAAAGAAAAATGTTTCCATTTTCTTTTTGGAAATCAAATATTTCGAAAACGACATGATCGATATTTTTGAAACTCGATACTCAAGAGTTTTTTAATATTTTCTAAAATATTTTAAGAAACATTTTACTTGTATGAAAAAAAAACAACAGTACCTTCCATACAAAAGTTGAGAAACGGTTAAAGGACATATTTTTTTCTCAAAAATGACTCCTGCGATTTTAATTAAACTTTTTCCGTATGCTAAAACTACCAAAAATTATAAAATTTTAATCTTAGCAACTATTAGTAGTACCTCTCAGGCAATGGTTTTTTATATTTTGAATTTTCTCATTATCAGCAGAATGGATTTAGAAAGATACAAATTTCAAATAAGTTCAAATAATATTGCACATCAAAATTTTCAAAAAAACAAATTTTTGGACTTTTAAAAAAAGTTTCAAATTATTTTTTTTTAAATTTGATATCTTAAAAACGGGTTCACAATTTTTTTTTTTGAAATTTTATTTTTGTATGCATGTCTAAAAATAAAGTGCTGGAATTAATGTGCTTTCAAAATTGCAAATAGCTATTTCTAGGGGACTTGAAAATGAAAATACCAAAATTATTCCAAGCCACAACATTCACTATATACAATACATACCTAGAGTCTTCTGGATCCATATTATATGAATTTTTCAATCTTCTTTTGTTTGTCGCAAATGATTTCTAACTTTTGCTTTCTTTTTTCTTTCAGGTTAATTTATATCCACCGGACATTTATGTGAGAACCTTGCCGTATGTAGAAGAAGGCGCCAACGCAAACATACGGTATCATAAGGCTAGTTGCGCACATGCAACTGCTACTGCAACAAAACAGTTTAGTCACAATCACAATTCACAAGTTGACCGATGAGCGCGCACATGAGCAACTCTACAAGCAATCGCAACGAACCTAACCAACACACCGACAATGCTTATTCAAATTTTCTACCCCATACATACAAAGAAAAATATTAGCCACGTTTTATTAGCTGCGTTTTATTATCTCTGGGTCTGGGTCGAGGTTATCTTTTAACATGCATTACAAAAACAACAGGGGATCTAGGTTTCTATCTAGGTTAATTTCAATAACCCAGATAGAGGTTTTCACTCTGACCGTCAGAGGGCTATTCACCATTGTGAATGGATGTCAGCGATTTGTCAGCAGTATTAGGAATAGAGAGGAAAAGAGACAAGTGCTTACATGAAAAACAAATAAAACATAAGAAAAAAAGAGACTGATATACAGCACTGCTTTTGCACTAACCCACATCGTTTTATTTTCACGAGGTGAACCATATGGGTTATGAGCGATAATAAAACGCGGCTATTATCGCTCATAACCCATATGGTTCACCTCGTGAAAATAAAACGATGTGGGTTAGTGCAAAAGCAGTCCTGTATATCAGTCTCTTTTTTTCTTATGTTTATTTGTTTTTCATGTAAGCACTTGTCTCTTTTCCTCTCTATTCCTAATACTGCTGACAAATCGCTGACATCCATTCACAGTGGTAAATAGCCCTCTGCCGGCCAGAGTGATAACCTCTATCTGGGTTATTGAAATTAACCTCGATAGAAACCTGGATCCCATGTTGTTTTTGTAATACATGTTAAAAGATAACCTCGACCCAGACCCAGATATAATAAAACGCAGCTATTATCGCCTTTGACCTATTCTTTTGCTCAGCAAATAAAAGAAAAGATAAATTTGTTCTCTTTCGCACAGAGAACATAAGTCACTTTGTCGGCATTTACACCACCCGATTTTTCCTCAGACGATCTTTTGTTCATAGATGAAGGGAGTAGAAAGTGAGGGGTAAGGACCAAATCGTCCGTTCCTGGCAAACTCACACGATTTTTCCATTATGTTTGCGTTCTTTTTTATACTTTTCCCAGAGTCTTGTGTGTTCAGCGTTGCCACTAATCGGAGAATTTTCCGAAGCTGATCCAAAAAGAAAATGCAGTAACTAGATTTATTTTTTTTTCGCAGTAGATATGCATTTCCAAATTTGTATTTGTATTTTCGAAGAAGAAATTAATAATACATATAAGTGATTGAAAATACATACATAGTTTGCTACACAGCTCATATGCAAGGCACTTAAAGGTTGGGTTTCAGGAGAAAAAACAACAACAATGATGATGAAATAATTTGTGGGTTTAATTGAGCATATTGCATATGAGCTGTGTAGCAAACTATGTATGTATTTTCAATCACTTATATGTATTATTAATTTCTTCTTCGAAAATACAAATACAAATTTGGAAATGCATATCTACTGCGAAAAAAAAAATAAATCTAGTTACTGCATTTTCTTTTTGGATCAGCTTCGGAAAATTCTCCGATTAGTGGCAACGCTGAACACACAAGACTCTGGGAAAAGTATAAAAGAGAACGCAAACATACTGGAAAAATCGTGTGAGTTTGCCAGGAACGGACGATTTGGTCCTTACCCCTCACTTTCTACTCCCTTCACCTATGAACAAAAGATCGTGTGAGGAAAAATCGGGTGGTGTAAATGCCGACTAATTGGTTGCCTGCACGCAGTTACATATTTTTCTATATAGCATAGTTTACAGTTCCGATGCGAAAAAAAATCAAAATTTTCAAAACGATTTTCCACCTATTCTGCGCACCGAGTTGAATAATATTCAAGGCGAAAAACGTTTGCTTTGGCCTAAGCCACCCATTGAGTCATTAATTTACCCTTAATTGCCAAGCTATAGGCCTAAAAATGGAAAATAATTATTTTTGGATGCGAAAAACCATTTGCATGCAAATAATGCCTTGAGGTGAATATATTTTTTTTTTCGGAAGTATAAACCGACCATCAAAAAAAATATTTTATTCACCACACTTTTTTTCGCATGCAAATCAATTGCCAGTCCATTGTTTTGCATGACATTCCATGACATAATAGTTTTTTTTTTGCATGAAACTGTAAACCAATCATGCATACAATTAATTTTACATTTCACCTCAATTATTTTTGACATGCGAGAATATTTGCATAGATTTTTTTTTGCGCACGGGAACTGTAAACTAGGCTTATGATATGACACAAATTGAAAAACCGATTTCGGGAAATCGTCCAGTTTGTGGCAAAATACCAACTGAAAAATTGCTCGAATTGACGACGAAATAGTTTCTGCATGTGCGCGCTGTCCCATATGGGTCAATAGGATTCATTTTTGCAACCAAACAGTTGAAAAACTGAAAGTTGCATGTGCGCGACTAGCCTAAATACTTAAGATTTGCATATCCACATTTTTTCTTTAAAATTTTGTAAGAATTTGATGTACAAAAATTAATTTTTTAAAAACCGCTTCAACGATTTTAATTTTTTTTCATACAATCATATATGTATTAGGATGTGAGTGCAAAAGTGGTGTAACCCAATTTTTTGTACCATATTATTCGTTTTGAATTGATTTTTAATACTATTTTAACTGAGATTCAAGGAGTATCCGTCACATTTTTGGAAGGCTTAAATATTTTAGAAATTAAAATTTTAGCTTTGATCACTTTTGATGCATAAATGTAAAAATACGAGACAAAAATATCCAAAGTGCCAAAAAATGCGTTACACCACTTTTGCACTCACTGTACTTGTACATACAAACTAAAACAACCGGTTTGCCTTTTTGTTTTTTAAAAAGGTTTTATTTGGTTGTGGAACCAATCTGTTCCAATTTGTTGGGGTGCAAGCTTAAGACTAATTACAAATTTTATTCTTAAAGATAAATTATCTAAAAGTAATATACTAATCGTCAACATAACTGCTGACTCGATAGATGGGTCCGTGGGTGGATGGATGCTGGTGTAATAATTGTATTGATTTCCAATAAAGGAAATGCTGACTCAACGGATGGGTGCATGGATGGATGGTCGATGTAATTCAATATATTCGTTGTGACCATTGATGATACTGAATAAAATATTTTGTGGATTATCTGCACTTTTGGGTGGGATATTGAATTGTGTTGCATGATGATAACTCCCCTCTTTCTTAGATGATGCGTCCCGCGTCATGAATTTCCTCTGAGAGTTTTTGTATATTTTTGTTTATTTTATTTATCATTATTTCTTCATTTATATTATGAGTTTTTGGTTTAAGTTTCAAAAAGAAGTAAGTAAGCATTATTACTAATACAATAATTATTATTACAATTGTACTGAATGTTATGCTATTTGTTATTAAATTGTTGGTTTTAATTTCTTCTAGAATTTTTCTGTTTTCGATATTTTTGAAATGGAGTTCAGGTAAACTTATGTTTACTGTTATATTTTTAATTTTAACATCTTTAAAAATTGGTAGGATAAAATTTTCATTTACAATTATATTTTCGTAAATATTATTATTAATATTAATTTTACAATTCTCAAAATTTATTATCGTGTTTCCATGAAGTATAACGTCATATGTGTTACAATTATGAATTAATTTTGTTTCAGGGACATTTTTCGTAATGACAATATTATTAGTTAATTGTTTTATTTCAATAGCTACATTAACTTTGAAGTTACATATCGGATTTTCTTTTAGTATTTCTTCAATACATTGGTCGTTTATTTTTATTAAATGTTTTTTCATTATAATGGGTTCTTCTGTATATTTGTACCAAGTATGGTTACTTAATATTAACTCTCTATAATTGATGTCTAATTCTAAATTATTTTTGTTTGGTATTGGTTCGATTATAATTCTGTGGTACATTTGATTGCAATAATTAGGTATCATAATTACAAAAATTATTTTATTATCGTGTAAAATGACTGAGCTTTTAATGTACATTAAATCTCTTAAAGTTATATTATATGTTTTTATTTCTTTTACAGTCAAAATATCTCTCCCTAATACTCCTAATCTAGATAGCATTAAATTATCTTTTACTTTACGAACTTGTTCTCTTAACAGTTGAATATCGTATTGAATTTGAAAAATATGTTGCATATGGTCTATAGTTACATCTTTAGAGGCTTTTCCAAGAAGATTAGACAATTGGTCATTTATATATTTTTGTTGTTTATTAATGTGATCTGTTACTTTTTTCATTGCTAAGTTAAATTGATCATTTATTCGAACTTGGTCGTTGAGGCTATTTATAATGTTTTCATTATTCTTTTCATTAACATCTAATCTCTGCCTAATTTCTAATTCATCATCGGCATCCATTCTGCCTGTTATAAATTTTAAACCTTTTCCTATGATATTTATTAACCCTCGTCTTTTCCTTGTATGTGGTAAAATGCTATTAATTTCTTCCTCTAATGCATTAAAATTATGTAACATAGTTGGATGATGGTTGCAAAAACTAAAGTTTGCTATGTTGTTTCTTATTATTTCTAAATTCTCTTTCCATAAATCTAAATCTATTGTGTATAGGATTTTCTTATAATTGTCAATAATTTTGAGCTCTTCATTTTTTATCATTATAAATCCCTGTCCATCATTCAAGTACTGTACGTCAAGCCGCTGTCCTTGTCCATTATGTAGTAATGTCATAAGTAGTATAACTATTTCGAGTAGAGGATTCATTGTCCTGAAATAGATTAAATTTTAATGTTATCTTTATGAATTATACGATCATTTTTATGAATTCGTATTTTGTTTCCTAAGTCTTCTTTCACTTTTTGTTTTCTATATCTTGGTTGAAGTTTATTTCTAACCCCTATGATTTTTTCATAAATTATTTCATTTTGTTTATACGTTTTCGTCTTTACATTAGGTTTGTTTCTCTTTAACATTTTTGCTTGGGCTAATAGAAGCCTTGGTTGTAAGTCTTCATGTTCTAATTTGTTGAATAAGACTTCGAAAGGTTTTTTGTTTGTTACAGAATGAATAGTTTTATTGTACTGCTGTACGGCTCTAAAAATTGATTCTAGATCACTTATTAAATGAAATTCTTCTTTCAAACATCTTGCTATTTCTATTAGTGTGGAGTGAGCTCTTTCCACTTGTCCATTGGAAGTACTGTGTTTTGGATCACAGAAAAACATTTCTATCCCTAGTCTATGCATCAACGTTTTAAATTGGGGTGTTGAAAAACCCGGTTCGTTGTCGACACATAATTTCTTAGCTTCTGGGAAGCTTTGCAAAAGTTCTAAGACTTTGTCGTCTAATTTTGTTCTATCTTCTATTTGTTTAATGACCAGAAATTTTGAATAGGAATCAATGCAAGTTAAAAATTTTAACTTTTGAGCAAAGAAAATATCCAGGTGTAACTGCTCCCCCTCTTTCTTAGCAATTAGAGCCTCTCCAATTGGAGCTTTAAAAGGATGTCTTTCGTATTTATTTCGGTTACATATTTCACAGTTTCTAACGAATTCTTTAAACTGTTTGGTCATTCGTGGCCAATAATATGCTGTGTAAATTTGTTTCAAGTTTTCTTGATAGCTACGGTGTGCTCTAACGTGTGTTTGTTGTATTATAGTTTGTTGGTCTTCTTCGTTCGTAATATCAATAGGAAAGTTCTTTGTGTAAAGAAAGTTATTATTAAAAGTTTCCTTTAATTTTTGTTTAATATTATAAAGGTCTTCTGGTGTGCAATGAATTGCAACAGTTCCAGGTTGTAAATATTGTTTTAATATGATTATTAAATTTTCTGGTGTATCGTACTCAATTAAATGTCTAGTTCTGTTAAAATATTTTATTTGTTCATGTGCCGTAAATAATCCTTGAGTTAAAAGGATTTGTTGCTTAAATTGATTAAGAGGTTTTGTTGTCTCTTTAATTTCTAAGTTATCACTGCTCTCGGCAGAGTGCTGTGTAGCAGTACTAGATGAGTCTTCATCTGAAATGTGGTTTAAGTATTGCCTTGACAAGGCATCAGCAACTACATTTGTAGTCCCTGGCTTGTATATTATTTTGGGAGCAAACTCCTCAATAAACGCATGCCAACGTTTCATTTTGGCATTTGGATTTCTTACGGATACCGCAAACGTTAGCGGTTGGTGATCCGTATGGATTTCAAGGTTAGAAACACCATATAAATAGTTTCTTAAATTCTTCAAGGACCACACTATAGCGTATAATTCTTTTTCGTTAGTGGCATAATTTTGTTCTGTCGCATTCAATGTTTTTGAAATGAATGTTATTGGTTTTCCTTCCTGGGATAAAACACCTGCTATAGCGTTATTAGAAGCGTCAGTTGTTAATATAAATGTTTTTTTGAAATCTGGTTGAACTAATTCGACTTGTTCTATTAAAATATTTTTTAAGGTCCTACAAGCTAAAATTGCTTCATCGTCTAGTTTTATAATTGTTTTTTTAGATAAGTTTTTTGATATTCTGCCGTTTTCTCCGGCTAAGTATTTAGTTAAAGGCTTAGTTACTGATGCGTAGTTCTTAACAAACTTACGGTAGTAACCTGTCATGCCCAAAAAACTTCTTAACTGTCTTAACGTATTCGGTAATGGAAAATTACTAATTGTCTCTATTTTCTTCGGGTCTGTTTTAATAGTGTTAAAAGCGACTATGTAACCTAAAAATTCTGTTTCCTTTTTATAGAATTTAGATTTTTCTAAGGAAATTTTCATATTAGCTTTTTTTAATACATTTATAATTTCATTAAGATGTCTAGTGTGCTCATTTAAATTTTTAGAGTAGACTATTATGTCGTCCATATAGACATGGCACACTTCCCCTATATAATCACGCAAAATATCATCCATTGCTCTTTGGAAGATGCTTGGTGCGTTTTTTAAACCGAAAGGCATTCTCATAAATTCATATTTACCGTTATTTATGCTAAATGCCGTTTTTTCAATATCTGATTCTTTCATCTGTATTTGATGAAAACCAGACTCTAAGTCTATCGTAGAGAAATACTCAGCTTTCCCTAAATTAGATAAAATAACGTTACTCTCGGGTATAGGATATCTATCTGATATCGTTTTTTCATTCAACTTTTTATAATCTATTACCATTCTTAATTTTTGAGTACCATCATCATTGGTACCTTTTTTTGGTACAACCCAAATCGGTGAATTGTACGGACTTTTGCTCTGGCGAATAATTCCTGCCTTTAACAAATCTTTTATTTCCTTATTAACGAATGTGTTAACTGACAGTGGGTACGGGTATTGTCTGCTCCATATAGGAGTATCGACTGTAGTCCTTATTTCTGCCTTTACATCCGTTCGGAATAATGAATTTATATTTATATCTGAGTGTATTTTTTCAATCTTTTCAATCATATACTTTTTTAATTCTTCTGCATTTTCACTGCTTTCTAATTCATTTTTTAATATTTCGGAATCTTCTGATTCCCTTGAATTGTTTAATTCATTTATATCTTCTGATAAGAATATTCTTTCTCTTTTATTATTATATATTAAATAACCATTCTCAAAATCTAACTTAATAGAGGCTTCTTTGAGTAACATATAACCTATTAATAAATCACTTTCTAAATTTTCTATTTCATAAAATACAACATCTCTATCAAATATATATGCAATATAAAAATGAGTAATTATCGAGTACCCATTTACTGTGCGAATTCTTTTTTTAATAGATAGCTCTTGCAGGCGCGGATCCAGGATTTCGTTCAGGGGGGGGCAATTTTCGTGTGTTTCCAAAATCTTGATGAGGTCTACAGAAAATTTGAGTACACTTCATACCGCTCTACACGCCTGGTCACACAAAGCAATGCAAGTTGATGAGTTCATAAATTGAAGAAAGCAATAAACACTTTCATAACTGCCACAGTTCTCGAACAGAGCGTACTTTGAACTTTGTGAAATGAATTTTTGCGGTTTCTAGCATGGTGTCTTAACAGCGTTTTTGAGTTCCCTGTGGATCTGCGTTACTCTACAATTATGTTCGGAAAACATAATGGTACATTGGTATGCTCCTATTCAGACACATGACGTTCGAGTTCGAGTGAAATTTCCAGCCTCTTCTTTAGCTGGCAACCTAACCTAACCTTGCTAGTAACAAGGCCGTTTTCGAGAACGTCATCAGCGTCAAAAATGCGTTTTGTAGAATGTTCTCAAACGCAAACTGCAAAAGTCTGCTGTTAGAAAAGGCAAATTCAAGTTTTACTGTATAAGCATTGTTTTCGATGATGCAGTTTCCATGTTCGAAAACATCATATTTGGTGCAATTCTGCAGTCAAAAATCGATTTGAGAACCCGGAGAACGTGTTCATAAACGTCAAATGCATTTGCAAGAAAATTGGAGGACGTTGATAAAAAGATTTTGTGCAAACAAAACTATTGCATTCATTTGATAATATCTGTATTTTAGCTTAACTAAAATTATAGATCGCAACCGAGATGAACATCGTTTGCTCAGATGCCTTCGTCCATCGATACAAAACCAAACTTTCCGACATTGAAATAAAACACAATGACTACAGTGGAAAATACAAAGAAAACACCACTCTGCACCATTAAACCTTTCCATCCGACCTTCCCGATTGTGACTAACTTTCGTTATACATTTCATTAATAATATACTAAGCCTTCATTAGGTTTAATTAGAGAATGCAATCCCGGGATCCCGAATCCCGGGATCCCGAGCCATTTTTGGATCCCGAAAATCCCGGGATTATAATGCTTCAATCCCGGGATTTCCGGGATTGGTGGCTTAAATATTCGCATACAATTTTTCTTTTTGCTTGCATTTAGACTTTCGTATAGGAACAATTTGCCAACAATTTTTATGTAGGTCAAAACTGGTCGTCCCCCTTTCGTTAATTTTTTCTTTTCGTTGCGTTACCGTACGACTATTCAATCCATTCACCTCCTATATACCTAATAAGTCAATGAATCTATCGATGTCGGTTTCAGTTGAATTCAAAAAGTATGAAGAATATTAATTTTATTTTGAAACAACTGTATAAAATATTTTTGTTAAGTAAATTAAAAAAATATTTTCTTTAAAAAAATGTCAATAAACCTATTATATTTTATGCCCAGTTGAGCTGTAAGCCAAAACATGCCAAATTCATATCAGAAAAACTTTTCACGATCAAATTTAATTTTTAATTAGTTTTAAATGATTTTGTTATGGTTTGAAGGAAAATCACATTTAAAGTTCAATTTAAAAGATATTTAATAATTAAATTTAATTATGGCGAGCTTTTCTGGGTATTGCGGGTTTTGGTTCTCATCAGCTCATTTGTATTTTCGTTAAAATTTTCTTTTAAAATTTTATTCCAGGAAAAAGGAACTTTAATTTATTGACCTCTTAGAATTTAAAGTGCGGCTGATGCACCAATAAATGTCAGCTTCCTGCAACTAGCATTACTGCCTCAACAGAATACAAGACGCAGCTGGAATAGATGTCAAAAATGCTGCAGTAAAAGTTAAACATTTTTCAACTTTTGCAGCTCCGGCTGCAGCATTTTTGATATCTATTCCAGCTCCGTCTTGCACTCTGATCAGGCAGTTAAGAGTAGATAGGTACCTATTAATGAAATAACTAGGTACATAAATTTTGTTTCTTTATTTCCTAAGAATTTTTCTGTTTTGTGAGAAAACATGAAGAATAACGATTTTTTCTTCTAAATAAAAACATTTCAACCAAAAAACTTATTTTTCTTGCCAGGTGGAGGCCGAAATAGAAGTATTAACTCTTTGCATATTCAGAAAAGCGTTTTTAATTTGGATAACGAACAGTTTCAAACAAAAATATATTCTTAATAAATTTTTTAAAAATATTTTTGAAATCCCGGGATTATCCCGGGATCCCGGGATTGAAATGTTTGAATCCCGGGATTGAAAAAACAGTCCGGGATTGCATTCTCTAGTTTTAATATAAATGTTTCATATAAGCTCAAAACATAGACTACAGAGTTGCCAGACTCATTCAGTTCGATACAATAGCAATATTTGCATCGAAAAACGACAATCATTAGACAATCGAATTGACGAAACTACTATCCTTTCCTTAGGTATAAAAGTTCCTTCCAACTTCTCTTCGGCAATGACTGCTGTAGTCGTCTCCTGATTTCTCTCCAATCTTCTTCGTTGGATTCGCACTCTTCGCCAGTTTAATAGTATGGAACACGGAAGTTCCTAAAACATATCCATAAAAGCGACAAAATTCTCACATCAAAAATACGTCTGCACGCATCGCTGCGTATAGCGCCGAACTCGAAACACATGTGCGTATTCATTTCAGAGTAAAAAGGCGGCGAGCAGCTCTGAACAATTTTTCGAGAATAAATATCGAAAATGGACACAGACACAGTCATGAAATAAGCTCACCAGAGGGGAAGACAGATATCCGGGAGTCACTCTCGAGAGTTTTCTAGTGAAAGTACTCCCTCAATGGAAATGCAAATTTTAATATTTATCACAAAAAGAACTCTATCATCCATTTAATATGAAATTTTGTGGTATTTCTCAATAACTTTTATACAAAAATGTAGTTTATTATTTTAACTTTAATTATGTATCTTTATCCTGTGGATCCGAGTCCGAGCATTTGAAGCCAAATTAGAAATTTTTGAAGGTAATTACTCGTAAATCGACGTATTTCAAAGATTAAATTTTTTTTAAATTAAAATCAACTTCAAGGTTGAAAATTTAGATAAGTGCCCCTGTCGCCTCTCCCGTTACATTTAAGTATAAAAAACACTGACTTATTTGTAGATTAGGGTTGGAGGTTGAGAAATAATTTTTTAAAACATTATTTTTCGAAATGTGAAATTTTTCATTCAAAGCATATTGAAAAGTGAAAATGAAATCGATTTGGGATTCAACCTGCTCCCTATAGTATGAAATATGACTTCTCACAAAATGTTGTATAGTAATGTAGCCTGACATTGAACTTATAAATAAAGACCGAGAAAATCGAGATCTAAAGCCGAAGTTATAAGCTATTTCCACTCAGTCGATTTGAAGGCGCTATTTGTTCTTATCGGAACTTTTTTTAACTTAACCTGGTCAGCCAACGGCCAACGAACAACCACTCATTCCTGCAACGCTGCGCTGCGAAGAAAAAAATGTATAAGCGTATAACGAAAAAGCCTTTCTTTTTGATAAAATTTTATTAAAGTCATATTTTGTATTCCTTCGTACTTGCCCAGGGGGGGGCAATTGCACCCATTGCCCCCCCCCTTGTATCCGCGCCTGAGCTCTTGCCTATCTTGTAGAACATTTGGTCTACAATAGCAACTAGTTGCTCCCGTGTCAATTAATATTTTTAGTTGCTTGTTTGGTTGGTTTCTAAGTATGTAGGGCAATTGACACGGCGATCGCCTAAAAAAGCTTCCTCGTTTATATTATTAACACGCTGATTTTTTACTGGTGGCTGAGCACTATTTTGTGCACTATGTGGTCTCTCATCCACATACAAATTTCTGTGAAAATTATTATTACAATTATTATTTAAATTTTGCCTGAACGGATTGATACGTTGTCCTATATTATTATTGGCATTAGTGTTATTATAAGATCGCCAATTATTGTTACCAAAATTATGTCTTTGATTGGGCAATCTCATATTAGAGCTTCCAACTGTCATTGGTGTAGGTTGTGAATGTTGATTACGAAAATTGTTTGGATTCGGTTCCCAAACAGATCTTTTAGGGAATCTCAAATGGTTGTTGTTTGTGTTGTTTGTGTTATTTGTGTTATTTGTATTATTTGTATTATTTATATTTCTGTTAAATTGAAGGGCGAATTGAGCCCTTTGGTTGTTGGACTCTAGCTCTTGAGCTTTAGCAAGAGCGCTAGGCAAATCATTAGGGCTAAGCGAAAATAATATATTGCTTAGTGGGGCGTTTAGCCCGGTTATAAAAACGCGTAGGGCATTTGTGCGGTGAGCTTCGTTGAGCTCTCTGGTCAAGCTGTCCTGACCATGAGTCATTATTGTTTTATTCACCAAGAGTGTTAATTTCTTATTGACTATATTGTAATAGTCGATTAATGATAAGGAACCTTGCCTCAAGATGCTTAGTTCCTGTTCAATCATATGTATTGGACGTTTGTCCGCATATGCGAAATCAAGACGACTTAAAATCGCATCAAAATTTAGAACCGTTCCGTGGTTCGTAAGCGTATCATTTGCTTTTTTTGTAATTTTATTTCTTAAAATTGTTAACGCCGCGAAGTATCTACGACTACCTCTCGTGTAGAGAGTCATCGAATTGTTAGCAGCTTCTCTCCAGCTAACATAACTATTTTCATCACCAGTAAATTCAGGCAATGATTTTATCACTTCAAGTGATTCAACACACGTTATAGATTCATCTATAGTTTCCGTACTGTGTTCTGTGACATTACAATTTGTCGTCAGAACAGAAAGTTGTTTTTTTAAATTATCTATTTCGTTTTTCAATGAGGCTGTGTTTAACGCCACAATACGAGAGATAATGTCTTCATTATTCGTCGACATTTTACTAAATTTTTCAATCAATTCTTCCAGCTTTAATTTTTACTATCTCAATTAATCTTATTATTTATTTATATATTTACTTTAAATATATTTTCTCACAATGTTCTATTTTTTTTTTTTCACAAAACACTTAAATTCATGGAAAATTTTTTTATAATATAATAATGAAATACAATAATATTCTTAAGTATATATATTATATATATATAAATATTCTTTGTTCACAAACTAACTTTATTGTTTTTTTTTTTTCTTACTCAAATTTTGATATATATTTTCTGCTTCCGTTGATGTTCAGTAATGATGGCTTTGGCATATTTTTCTTCACTTCAGAGTTTATTATTTTTTTTATTAAGTTATTGTTCAACTTCACAATAGTAATTTTTTTTGTTTAACGGAAAGAGTTTTTTTTTGGAGGAGTGATCACTTTCTTTTTTCTATATTTTTCTTTTTTAGAGCACTCACTTTTATTTATTTTAATTTCTTTTGGAAAATTATTTAGAATTTTTCCTTTATTAAAAATATATATTTATATATATTTTTTTTAATTAAACTTTTACTTTTCTATATTTTTTTTTCGCAAAAACTTTGGTTATTACTTTAATATTCACGTACTTTAACTTTCACCTGTAAAAAATTTACTTTTGCTTTTACTTGCATAAATTTTCTTTTCTTTTTGCAAAAACTTTGTTTAAATACTTCAATATTCACGTACTTTAACTTTTTTAACTTTTTTTTTGCTTTTACTTGCATGCCCCACGTTGGGCGCCAATTAAAACAACCGGTTTGCCTTTTTGTTTTTTAAAAAGGTTTTATTTGGTTGTGGAACCAATCTGTTCCAATTTGTTGGGGTGCAAGCTTAAGACTAATTACAAATTTTATTCTTAAAGATAAATTATCTAAAAGTAATATACTAATCGTCAACATAACTGCTGACTCGATAGATGGGTCCGTGGGTGGATGGATGCTGGTGTAATAATTGTATTGATTTCCAATAAAGGAAATGCTGACTCAACGGATGGGTGCATGGATGGATGGTCGATGTAATTCAATATATTCGTTGTGACCATTGATGATACTGAATAAAATATTTTGTGGATTATCTGCACTTTTGGGTGGGATATTGAATTGTGTTGCATGATGATAACTTACATACCAATTCATTCTTTATTTTTTTTTCGGCGGTTTGTTTTGATTATCTTTTCTTGTTCCCTTCTCACTCTCGTACATTGGCACTGCTGTGACGTGAGAAGAAAGAAGATAATTGCCTTCTCTCATGTTGTGACTTGTGAGGACTGAGGAAATAATATATTTTTTGCTTTCTCCATTGTATCAAAGATAATATAACATAAAGATGTCGCATCCAGTACAAGGAAAGTGAACCAAAAATTTTATGCCCTGTACGCGATATGGCGTACACCAACATGTTGCAATCGGCAATATACATAGCGAGAGCGAGGAAGCTCTGTGGATACAATTATAAATTGAGTTCTCTTAACTATATCGCATGGGTACCTGCTTTTGTTGTTGGTTTTTTGGTATGAATTCTGTCTTTTTTTTTCATTGAATGGATGTTGTCAAGCAGTGGTGGTGGGTTTTTTCTTCGTTTTTTTTTTTTAATCCTTTATATGTGCGTGTGCATGGGTACATTTACAGGTTACCTATATTTTTGTGGTTTGTGTCGATCTTTGGCAAGATTTTTTGTAGGGCAGACAAATATGTAGGTATGTACATACATATATGAGAAAAGATACCAATGAGAAGTTTTTTCTTTGAAGGATTTCTGTGTCTTTTTTACTTTTGAGGGTGGAAAATATATTTTTTTTGCTATGGTTGCAATGGTAGACTTGGTGGCGGTTGTTTTTTTCTGTGCGTCTCGATCTTTTCTAATAATGGCAAGAATTTTTGTGTTTTAAGTTTTGAGAATTTTTGGTTGGTACCTATACAAAAATCTGTTGTTACTTTTGGGGTGGAGAATTTAGTTATGTAGGTAGGGATACTTACCTATTTTTTTGTGTGATATTTATTTAGGTAGGTATTTATTGTTTTTATTCAGTAAATAAAAATAAATACCAAGGTATCTACTTACAAATATAAATGATAGATAGATAGGAAGGTAGGTACCTATTCTTGATTTAACGCAAAACATAATTTTAGAAAATGAGGAACTAAAATAGAGAGGTGTAGGTAATTCTGTAGATAGGTAAACTATATAAATGTGTAGGTATACCTATATAGGTACCTACATAAGGGTAATTCCATGAAAAAGTGGACATAAAGATCAAAAACGGAAAATTTATCTCACCACCGTCTATTATTCGCTACTTTTTAAATTAGAATTGCAAAATATCCTACAAATTACAAGCATATGGCTGAAAATAAAATTAAATTATATAAGGCTTATCCCTTAAGTTCCCATGTTTTTTACCTATTAAATTTATATAAAATATTCTAAGTAATTTTAAGTTTCTGTATACTTATAAATAGGCTGATATATTCTTGTAGGGTCGTGGCACCGGTTACCGAACAGTTTACGGACTTTGAAGAAAAAACATGTTGCAAAAAATACTTTGATCGGGCTTAGAACTGTAATATAAATTTATTCTGAGAGAAAATCTCAAATATTTTCATTGCTGATAGTAGTTTTTCTCATAAAAATTATCATTAACATAAGAAATGAGATTAAATTGAAATCAACCATTTTTGCATTATCGAACACTTGTTTCCTGAAGCCGAACAAGAGTTTCCTGTTTTCGAACACTGAAATCAAAACGTCGTTATTCGAACAAAAATCATTTTTAAGGCAAAATTTTAGTACTTTTTACTTTTTTATTTAGAATAGAAAAACATAAAAATAATAGGTAGGTAGTTCATTGGCAAACAAAATAAAAATAAAAATCACGATACAGTAGACGCTCGATATAGTGAAGTAATAAAAACCAGGCCTGTTCATTGTTTCGAGATTATTCACTTTTTCGAGCGGGAGTTTTCTAAGGCTTTCTAAAGGTAGATTTGATCCAAAATGCACATTCCGTTTTGAATGTTTTTAATTTGAATTAAGCATTAAACAAAGTTTTCACTCAGGTCTAAACAAAAAACAAACAATTCCTCAGAGCTCTCAATCTATTTAAAATGCTTGCGCGACATTTTTATACAAAATACGTTTTTATGTAAAATTTTGTGTGTTCACTATTGTGGATAGTTCACAATTTCGAGATTCACTAAATCGAGCGTCTACTGTACATTATCATCTTTTCAAAGATGGTATGTAGCAACTAGGTACTTCGTAATTAATATCATATTGAACATAAAATAAGAAATTAAAATTAATTTGATTATATATTAAATCGATACTTATAGCTAATTTTATAATTATTAAATCTATCTATCTAAAGATATTTTAGCTCATTTTGTACTTATAGGTAGGAACTTGAAGTTTTTTTTTTATAAAAATAAATAAATAGGTAATAAATAAAAAGTAAAAATAATCACAGTTATTTCATTGATTAAAAATGAATAAGTAGAAACAAATTATTTCGATAATTCGATTTTCAAAAGATGACAAAACTTTCTTTGTTGTCTCCATCTCATTGGCAGTTATGGCCTTGCTTTGATTCTGGGTTTCATTTACTCTCTCTAAATTGTTGTGAAGGCATTTTGTGTAGTCAACGGCTTCGGGGGTAAACGGAAATAAGCCACACTTCCGGAATGCATTCTTTATCACAGGGGAACGATCAGTCTTGTCTAACACAATTTTTAACAATTGGCAAAAATTCGTTTTGGTTACTGTTATCATTATTAAAGAGTCCTACAACAACGCGAGGTGTTTTGTTTTGCACAATGGGCAGCTATCCGACTCCTTCGTAGTGCAACAGGGTGTGAGACAAGGGGATGTTCTATCGCCAATTCTCTTCTTGCTGGCGATGGACGACGTATTGACGGCCAGTGTTGGTACAGCTGAGCGACAGGGCATTCAATGGAGACCGTTCGAAAGGCTCAGTCATTTAGACTATGCCGATGACATATGTCTACTGGCAAATAACATCAGTGGGCTGAACGGGATGTGCCAAGCACTGCAAGTGAAGGGAGAGTCGAGTGGTCTAAGAATTAACAGCAAAAAGACAAAAATAATGCTCACAGGCCGCTCCGCACAGCAGCGTATTATTTTACAGGAGACGCCAGTTGAAGTAGTGGAACAATTTAACTACCTTGGCAGTATTGTTTCTGCAAACGGTGGTACGGATCTGGACGTTAAAAGTAGAATAAATAAAGCTCGTGCTGCCTTCGGTACTCTGTCCCCAATTTGGAAATCCAGTCAAATCTCCTTACGCACTAAGTTGAGATTCTTCGAATCCAATGTCAAATCCGTGCTGTTTTATGCTTGTGAAACCTGGAAAGTCACGTCTACCATTTCGAAGAAATTGCAGGCTTTTGTGAATCGCTGTCTTCGCCACATCCTAAAGATTCGCTGGCCACAAATAATATCAAATGAGGAATTGTGGCGCAGGACAAGTCAAGAGCGGCTGGACGTCGAAATAAGAAAGCGTAAATGGCGTTGGATTGGTCACACACTGAGGAAACCAAACGATGAAATTGCAAAGCAGTCCTTTGAATGGAATCCTCAGGGTGCACGGCGGGTTGGAAGACCAAGAACAACATGGAAATCAACTGTCTTAGCGGAAGCAGAATCCCAGAGAAAGACGTGGCCACAGCTATAGTACCTTGCAGCAGACCGTGAAGGATGGAGACGTTTTGTTGACGCCCTATGCCCCAGCCGGGGATACAGGACACGATGATGACTGTCTTACCATGATTTTCTGGTAAACCCTCCATTTTCTTACAGTTTTCTTGTAGTCACTCTTGAGGACTTTAAAGGCTCCCACATCAGCAGGCTGCATTATATGCGTTGTATAAGGTGAGAGGGTTGGTTATTTGAGCAGAATTCGCTTAAGTGTCAGCTAAAAGAAGCACTGGCATTTTAATTTGATGCTGATTGAGCGAATTTGAAAAGTGGTTCGCAACGTATTCAAAAAATGTTTCCGTCCGCAACCACCCAGTTTCTGAGCGACCAACGACCCAATCTTCTGGCATACTATTGACGATTTTCGATGGTACTTTCGATGGTACTAGTTTCACCACTAGCATTAAAAACCAGAAGAACTGTTATATTTTCTTTGTCGTAAGAAAATTTAATTTGAAACAAGTTGCGGTATCCTCTTGGACCAATGACATTTTCTGTCTTAGGTGCCAGACTGAATGAAGTCTCATCTCCGTTAAAAATTCGTGTTGTATCATCCAAGATGTCCCGACAATTTTGCTCCGCCAAATGTGTTTCCAGTTCTCTAAACCATTTTCTTAATGCCTCTTCTTTTACAACAGCTCTGGCTTTTGTTATGGTCTTGGGGTTTCGTAAGGTTAACGAATCCTTGTGTCGTCTCAGAAAGCTGTACCTAGTACCATTTTTTTCCTGGTCTTTCATCCCTGAAAGGAGTCTTTCTCTTTTCGTCTTTTATTATTTTTTGGACGACATCGAGGAATTCATTGGGTTTTTGTGGAAACCCACATTTGGCAATATTTGTTAGCCATTCAACAATTTTACCCTCCTCCGCTTCGGTTAACACGCTTGCTGGGCCAGGTTTTTGCATTCTATCTACAGATCTACGTTTAATTTTCACATGCAGAGTTGTAATATGGACTCCGAATGCCCTACTAGCTGCTCGAATACCCATAGACCTATTCCTAATCTCTCTAAAAGCTTCGTCTAACGAGGGTGCTGGGTATTTTTGCTTGTGGGGTACCATTTTTGTTCATCTGTTAAACGAAAAGACATTTAAAATTTAGTGTTCGAAAAAAGGATACCTTAAAACTCTTAGTTTCCTGTTATCGAACACTGAAGAAAAAGGTGTTCGAAAATAGGATTTTTTCTTTTTTTCACTGTTTACGACACACTGAAATATAAAAGATTCATTTTCCGATGAATTTTGGTAGTAAAAAAAGTATAAAACAAATTAATTACAGTTTCCTATTACCGAACACACGTGTTCGAGTAAGGAAACTCGGTAAACTTTGGTTTCCTATTGTCGAACAGTCAAAAAACACAAGATAATTTCACTTTTTTTTGGATAAAACTTTTAAAATAACAATAAAATAATACACTAATGTAATTAAAAACACTGATAAAAGCACTTACGTTAATAGTTTTTCTTCCAAACAACTTTTCTTGAACTCTTTTTCTAATTTTATTTGGCTACAAAACATGGGACGATCGAATCCAAACAAACCGAACACCAAACTGACAATTTTGCTTGATTAACATACATTTGTATTGGTGAGATACTTTACCTTAGAGTAAAGAGAGTATGGTCACATCCCAGCAAACATTTTTGTGAACGTTCATTGAACATTCAGTGAAAATGAAGAATATATATTCGAGAAACACTCACTTCAGTGAATCAAATGTGAATATACTCAAATATCCCATCACTTTTACCTCATACGCGGGGAAGGGGATTTGTGTTGATTTTTTTCATAGTAAAAAATATCGAGATTCTTATTTCCTTCATATGATATGAATAAAAGTGAACGCGCACAAGCGATCCTCAAAAGAGGTATATCTTGGGTGCGTCCATTTTTATTCACATAAACTGAATGTCCCTTTCATTTTGTTTTGAAAAGCCATAACGGGACCTAGTCGCGCCAAAACTGAAACAAAAGTTATGCAAAGAGGAAATTCGTCACTTTCAGTCAATTTTGCGTATTGTTATTGTACGGACGGAACTACATATAAATCCATTGTGGCAGTGAAAAAAAAAATAAAAAAATATAAATAGAATAAATTAACAAATAAACATATAAAGTGATAAAAATAAATAAAATGATCGCTTAGGAGCAAAGAAACCTTCAAAATGATCATGCTTCCAATCCATAAACTTACCTACGTATAACTAAGTATTTACATATTTCTTGACTTAAGTACATACATTTTTGTATACCAACCTATCAATAAACTTAAAAACAATTAAATATTTTTCTTTTTTTCTTTAGTTAGGTACATAAGTAAATTAAACAATCGAAATTTGATGACGACGATACTGTTTGTCTTCTTGACGTCTTTTTAGCATTTTGTATAACCACACTGAAATAATATTTACATTCAGTTCTATGGTATACATTCGGATTATTAAAGAATCATTATAATGAATTAAATATAATTCAATTTATATTCACTTAACTGAATGAGGAAACCTCAATTTATATTCATATTAATGAATCAAATCTGTCTCATTTAAATGATTCAAAAAAGATTCATGAATTGTTCAGTGAAATGAATATATAAGCGTCCTATTTACATTCACTAAAACGAAGAATTACTCTATTATTAATGAAACATAAAAACGATTCGAATTCGAAGTAATGCTACCCAGTAAATTTGATCCAAACCGGTTTATAAATGAATTCATAAATGAGGGTTTCTTTCACTTCTGTGAATTATTTATAAATCATTTCTGAAGGGAAATGTTTGCTGGGATATGTCTGTGAAGTTTTCACAGGAAAAAACGAGAAAGTATCGAAAATATAGCAATTTTTTTAAAAATTGTTCGGTAACTGGGGATGTTCGGTAACAGGTGCCACTACCCTATCTAATTCAAAAAGCAAGTAAGGGTTTATTAATTTGTTTAGTTTTTTAAAAAATGTGCAAGGTACTGCCACAAAACCCGTGTCCGATACGGGCATACGGGTAATGCTATGTTTCCACCAAAGGTTTATCTCAGATTAGATTTAATAATTCTTTTTGGTGTTTCCACTACAAAAAGATTTAAAAAATATTAAATTTTACAGCACCTTCAAAAATGCAAATGGCGTTCCAATTTTTCTTATGAAGTGCGAATGAGACAGAATGTTTGATTCGTGTGAAACAATGAAGAACTGAATGCGAGTCTCGAATGAATCGTTCAGCGCCATGTAAGAATAGTTTAGTTCGATTTGTAAAACTATTTGTCCTAGGAGGATTTAACAAGATTAATTTCTAATCTTCAAGATTTACGAAATAAATTTGTATGGTAAATCTACGAGATTTAAAGGAGATTTAGGGTTAATCTCATTAAATCTCAGATTAGCGCTAGGTGGAAATGTAGCATAACGTGAGTTACCCACATGTTTTTGTATTTTTTACTAAGAATGAATTTTTGTTTACCAAAAATTTAGTTTTTTCCCAGTAGATGAAATTATTACCATGAATAAAGTTTATATTTTGTTTCATTTATATTTTACACAAGTATGAAAATTTGAATAAAAAAGCAAGTAAAACTCTCCCAAATGTAACGTGAGTTACCATGGAATTGCCCATAATTTCATTTGTGTAAGGATTAAAATTAGGAAGATAACTATGGATTTTTGATGTGTAACATCTTAGTACCTAATCGGTTTAGGGGGAAAATTCTGGTTGAAAAGAAAAAAATTGTTAAAGAATGACTATTTGAATTTGTGTACCTAGTGGGTAGGTATTTAATTTGTATCTTTTAAAAGGATGGGGCTAGAAGGCTGACATTTTGACAGATGATAGAAATTATTTATCTAAATATTAACACAGCAATTTAGAATCCTGGAATCCCTTTGGAGGGAGAGACCGGCAATATTTGGGGTTTTAGCATATGAACTCATATCTCTTGAGTGCATGAATAGATTACTTTTGTTTGTCTTAGTTTCGCATATAAATACAAATATAGTTATTTTTATATCTTATTTTTAATCCTACGAAGTATAAAAGCATCACAATCATGATTTTGAAAAGTTAAAAAAAAAAATGTGTTGAAACTACCTGCTGAACCATTGCCCATCAGTACCCACTAGTAAAGAACAACTTATCTGAGTTGAATGTTTTAATTGCAATATGATATGGTTTGCTTTACAAAATCAAAACTCTTGTTCAATTCATGGGATCTTCAGGAATAAGGTCTGTTAATAAAGCAAACTTGACATTATACATTCTGTGAAGAAATATTTGAAGAAGTTTTTCTTAATAAAAGAGTGAATAAGTTCCCTCAATTCTAAATTCAAAAGTTGATGGACAATTTACAATTTGAGAAAACAGAAAATGCTTCTCAATTTAATTTCAATTTATTAATCAATTGCGAGCCAATTCACATTGTGTTAATTTCAAAGTAAAAGCAACAAATCAAAAATTGCCAATAGCAGCATTAAATTGGCTATATGTAAGTCGAAAAATACTGTTTCGACTTTCAAAAATAAAGTAGGTACACTATTTATGGAAGGTTAAAAATACTTTTTAATTTTTAAAGCGTATGGTAAAACGCTCCAAAACGATTATAAACAAGTTTTTCACTAAATTTACAACTAAGCTATTATTTTCAAACTGTAGTCAAAGTTTGTATTTTATAATAATTCTTACTAAAAACTGGTTATGTTGGTAAAGCAAATATATTTCAAAGTTTACCACATAATGTTATAGAGATTTTGAACATTACTCAAAGCGGATTTTTGGCAAAATTACAGCCCATTGGCCAATAAAATTCCGGATAAGGAAGATCATGAGTAAGCTTTCCGGGAATGGCTTATAATTTCAGTAATTCCTTTTTTATCTTCAAGGATGAGGTATTTTTATACTAATTTTAATTGATATGCATGAACATGCAATTATTATAACCTGTGCAAATACCTACATAAAGAAAAGGTTAATACCTAATGAATTTTTTAATTTAAATTTATGCTTCAAACATCCTTAAACGTTCGATTCAGACACGAAATAGTTGAACACGCATTTCCAATTGTCAAAAAGACACTCTTCATGCATTTCACCATTAAAGAAATTATGAAGATGCGGATTTCGGGTAACTTCGTGGCAAAACGAATAAGTAGGGGTGGGCTCAGATTTATTTTATTCTCATAAATACGCAAAACGCAACTGGACACCGGATAGTGGACACGGACAGAAGGATAGTATTGAAAAAAAAAAAAACAAAGATTTAACGATTTAACAAAAATGTATTGCTTTTGGTGTCTGGAGAGACAGAGAAAGAAATATGCAGGATTGTACGAACAATAGTAATGAAGATCTAGATATATAATATTTAGTTGGCTAAGCGCGGGACTGGTTTGGGTATATATTTACTAATTAAATAAATGTTTTGAGGCGTTTCAATCTTCAATGTATAGAGGATTCATGATAACTAAATTGTAAAAATAGGTACCTATGATTGCAAGATTATCTACGGATTAATACAAATTTATTTTGAAGACACAGTTTAATTTTTCGAGATTTAATGTAGGTACTGCAGGTCCTAGAACTGATATCTAATAAACTAAAATTAATTTCTACTTAAGAAAATTCTTGTCTTTCAAAATCATACATGCATACAGTGAAAAAAAGAAAAAATCCTATTTTCGAACACCTTTTTCTTCAGTGTTCGATAACAGGAAACTAAGAGTTTTAAGGTATCCTTTTTTCGAACACTAAATTTTAAATGTCTTTTCGTTTAACAGATGAACAAAAATGGTACCCCACAAGCAAAAATACCCAGCACCCTCGTTAGACGAAGCTTTTAGAGAGATCTGTAGATAGAATGCAAAAACCTGGCCCAGCAAGCGTGTTAACCGAAGCGGAGGAGGGTAAAATTGTTGAATGGCTAACAAATATTGCCAAATGTGGGTTTCCACAAAAACCCAATGAATTCCTCGATGTCGTCCAAAAAATAATAAAAGACGAAAAGAGAAAGACTCCTTTCAGGGATGAAAGACCAGGAAAAAAATGGTACTAGGTACAGCTTTCTGAGACGACACAAGGATTCGTTAACCTTACGAAACCCCAAGACCATAACAAAAGCCAGAGCTGTTGTAAAAGAAGAGGCATTAAGAAAATGGTTTAGAGAACTGGAAACACATTTGGCGGAGCAAAATTGTCGGGACATCTTGGATGATACAACACGAATTTTTAACGGAGATGAGACTTCATTCAGTCTGGCACCTAAGACAGAAAATGTCATTGGTCCAAGAGGATACCGCAACTTGTTTCAAATTAAATTTTCTTACGACAAAGAAAATATAACAGTTCTTCTGGTTTTTAATGCTAGTGGTGAAACTAGTACCATCGAAAGTACCATCGAAAATCGTCAATAGTATGCCAGAAGATTGGGTCGTTGGTCGCTCAGAAACTGGGTGGTTGCGGACGGAAACATTTTTTGAATACGTTGCGAACCACTTTTCAAATTCGCTCAATCAGCATCAAATTAAAATGCCAGTGCTTCTTTTAGCTGACACTTAAGCGAATTCTGCTCAAATAACCAACCCTCTCACCTTATACAACGCATATAATGCAGCCTGCTGATGTGGGAGCCTTTAAAGTCCTCAAGAGTGACTACAAGAAAACTGTAAGAAAATGGAGGGTTTACCAGAAAATCATGGTAAGACAGTAACCAAAACGAATTTTTGCCAATTGTTAAAAATTGTGTTAGACAAGACTGATCGTTCCCCTGTGATAAAGAATGCATTCCGGAAGTGTGGCTTATTTCCGTTTACCCCCGAAGCCGTTGACTACACAAAATGCCTTCACAACAATTTAGAGAGAGTAAATGAAACCCAGAATCAAAGCAAGGCCATAACTGCCAATGAGATGGAGACAACAAAGAAAGTTTTGTCATCTTTTGAAAATCGAATTATCGAAATAATTTGTTTCTACTTATTCATTTTTAATCAATGAAATAACTGTGATTATTTTTACTTTTTATTTATTACCTATTTATTTATTTTTATAAAAAAAAAACTTCAAGTTCCTACCTATAAGTACAAAATGAGCTAAAATATCTTTAGATAGATAGATTTAATAATTATAAAATTAGCTATAAGTATCGATTTAATATATAATCAAATTAATTTTAATTTCTTATTTTATGTTCAATATGATATTAATTACGAAGTACCTAGTTGCTACATACCATCTTTGAAAAGATGATAATGTACAGTAGACGCTCGATTTAGTGAATCTCGAAATTGTGAACTATCCACAATAGTGAACACACAAAATTTTACATAAAAACGTATTTTGTATAAAAATGTCGCGCAAGCATTTTAAATAGATTGAGAGCTCTGAGGAATTGTTTGTTTTTTGTTTAGACCTGAGTGAAAACTTTGTTTAATGCTTAATTCAAATTAAAAACATTCAAAACGGAATGTGCATTTTGGATCAAATCTACCTTTAGAAAGCCTTAGAAAACTCCCGCTCGAAAAAGTGAATAATCTCGAAACAATGAACAGGCCTGGTTTTTATTACTTCACTATATCGAGCGTCTACTGTATCGTGATTTTTATTTTTATTTTGTTTGCCAATGAACTACCTACCTATTATTTTTATGTTTTTCTATTCTAAATAAAAAAGTAAAAAGTACTAAAATTTTGCCTTAAAAATGATTTTTGTTCGAATAACGACGTTTTGATTTCAGTGTTCGAAAACAGGAAACTCTTGTTCGGCTTCAGGAAACAAGTGTTCGATAATGCAAAAATGGTTGATTTCAATTTAATCTCATTTCTTATGTTAATGATAATTTTTATGAGAAAAACTACTATCAGCAATGAAAATATTTGAGATTTTCTCTCAGAATAAATTTATATTACAGTTCTAAGCCCGATCAAAGTATTTTTTGCAACATGTTTTTTCTTCAAAGTCCGTAAACTGTTCGGTAACCGGTGCCACGACCCTACAAGAATATATCAGCCTATTTATAAGTATACAGAAACTTAAAATTACTTAGAATATTTTATATAAATTTAATAGGTAAAAAACATGGGAACTTAAGGGATAAGCCTTATATAATTTAATTTTATTTTCAGCCATATGCTTGTAATTTGTAGGATATTTTGCAATTCTAATTTAAAAAGTAGCGAATAATAGACGGTGGTGAGATAAATTTTCCGTTTTTGATCTTTATGTCCACTTTTTCATGGAATTACCCTTATGTAGGTACCTATATAGGTATACCTACACATTTATATAGTTTACCTATCTACAGAATTACCTACACCTCTCTATTTTAGTTCCTCATTTTCTAAAATTATGTTTTGCGTTAAATCAAGAATAGGTACCTACCTTCCTATCTATCTATCATTTATATTTGTAAGTAGATACCTTGGTATTTATTTTTATTTACTGAATAAAAACAATAAATACCTACCTAAATAAATATCACACAAAAAAATAGGTAAGTATCCCTACCTACATAACTAAATTCTCCACCCCAAAAGTAACAACAGATTTTTGTATAGGTACCAACCAAAAATTCTCAAAACTTAAAACACAAAAATTCTTGCCATTATTAGAAAAGATCGAGACGCACAGAAAAAAACAACCGCCACCAAGTCTACCATTGCAACCATAGCAAAAAAAATATATTTTCCACCCTCAAAAGTAAAAAAGACACAGAAATCCTTCAAAGAAAAAACTTCTCATTGGTATCTTTTCTCATATATGTATGTACATACCTACATATTTGTCTGCCCTACAAAAAATCTTGCCAAAGATCGACACAAACCACAAAAATATAGGTAACCTGCAAATGTACCCATGCACACGCACATATAAAGGATTAAAAAAAAAAACGAAGAAAAAACCCACCACCACTGCTTGACAACATCCATTCAATGAAAAAAAAAGACAGAATTCATACCAAAAAACCAACAACAAAAGCAGGTACCCATGCGATATAGTTAAGAGAACTCAATTTATAATTGTATCCACAGAGCTTCCTCGCTCTCGCTATGTATATTGCCGATTGCAACATGTTGGTGTACGCCATATCGCGTACAGGGCATAAAATTTTTGGTTCACTTTCCTTGTACTGGATGCGACATCTTTATGTTATATTATCTTTGATAGTATTCTCATGAGAGTGACGCAATGATGAGGGAATAATATAGTTATTGCTTCAATCGTCCTGAGCGCAAGTATCTTTTCCTCAAGTAATACTACTATTATGGATTTATATACAATCGTACTAGCTACCACAACGTTTCAAAGTCGATTAACCTGAGTCCGTTATCGGAGGTGGTGTCGTGCAGGCTGTATATTCCGATTGTGCCACCAAAGACGTCTTCTCTTCCTAGTTTGGCATTAAAATTTTCCAAGACAATTTTAATGTCATAGCTAGGGCATTGCTCATATGTCGCTCGTAGAACTCGTCCTTGGTGTTGTCATCTTTCTTCTCTATGGGGGCATGCGCGCATATGAGGCTGATGTTGGCGAATTTAGCCTTGATGCGAATTGTCGTGAGGCTTTCGTTCACATAGTTCAAACTCAAGACTTCTTGCCTAAGTCTGCCTCTAATGATAAATCCACACCCAAAATGACGCTGCCCTTGTGGTCGGTAACAGTCACCGTAGTAGACATCGCAGGCTTTCAATTTTCTTCTGCCCGACCCCTCCCATGGCACTACTTGGATGGCGGTGATGTCTGCTTTGTAGCAGTCTAGGGTTTCCGCTAAATGTTCGGCTGTACTTGGTCTATTGAGAGACAGAACATTCCACGTGCGGATCCGAAGTTCGTGGTCCTTATTTCGTTTGCTAGGTTCGTCAACAATAAATCCGTCCGTACCCGAGGCTTGTTGTTGCTTCGCAACTAAATAGCTTTACGTGATCAGACCTTTACAATATAACTCCAAAGGCGGGGAGCCGGGTTAACCGCTCGTTATAGGCCTGAGGTCCGAATATGCCGTATTAGCCCATATGATCCGTATGAGTCCTTCAGCGCCATATAAGAAAAGGTTGGTTTGATTTGTTTAACTATTTGTTCTAGGCAGATTTAACAAGATTAATTTGTATTATTTCCATTATTAAAACACAGACTGCCAAACCATTTTAAAATTTTGGGCCAGGCCAAAGTATTTGTTTCTCAAACAGTTTCTTAGCACCTTAAAAGTATAGTTCTCAACCGATTTCCAAAATTTTTGTAGTCATAACAGTGAAATTCTAATGGTTTTTATGCGTCGCTCATTTTTGTATGACGCGGCCTTATGACAGAAAAAGTTCCCGTAAATGCCCATGTCGCACGAAAATGCACGACAGTAGTTTCCTCAATACATTCATAATAAAGCTCATCATTATGGTGTAAAGTTATTCAAAAATTGCTCCATAGAAGGTTTTACGTAGTTAACAACAATTAACTTCGGCAAAGGTTCGACAGGTGCTTAAGAAGTTCGCCTAGCGAAGAACGTTTGCGAAGAACTCAACACTTTGTGGAAAGGAGAGGGTCGAACTCTGTATGTTCATTATGTTCATATGAGATATGAACGACGCATTTTTTACACATGAAGTAATATTGTTATGTTCTTTTTTCAAAAAATGTTTGAATAAAAAGTTTCGTGTATATGCTGTGACGTAACCGGCATGCCACACTGGCTTCTCTACTGGCCAGCGTTCGGATCTTACTCCAAATCTACTCCGATTTTAAGGAAAGAAATATAACTACTACGATTAACCACCTTTGCAAGACTGAAAATGTTACCACTTCATTCTATCTTCTGTGTGTTGTGGAGTGGCATTTTAAATACTCTGTGCTTACTTAACAAGCCTGACATGTTGCAAACCGTCATTAGACGTAGTACTTAGTTTATTTTTATCTTCGCTTAAAAAAGTAGCATGTTAAATGCAACAACGATACGGAACTATACCGGATTGTTGTTGTATTTAACATGCTACTTCTTTTTATGAGGAAATAAAAATACACTAAAAACACGCGCAATGACGCCATGCAACATCACTAGCATAAAACAACAGAAGCCAAAGTTTCGTTGTCATTACTAATGTTTTGCGTTGGTTTTGGAGAGCCTTAACTTATTTGTATCACAAAATAATATTTATCGTAAGAACTCTTGTGTTATTTTTCGTGTGCAGCAATACAAAATACAAGTTTACAAATGTAAACAACAACAAAAAACTGTCGTGGGCGAACGTTTCGCGTGGGCCTGGGAAACCCTTTAATAGACGTCTGTGAAGTTAGCAGGGCAAAGGAGATGTGCCAAAATTGTATGGGGCTTGGGCCAAGAGCGTGCATAAACAAGAGTGGTATCAAAAAAAAGGTGAGAGTTAGCACATTAAAATTGTGAAGTTTTAGGAAAATCGTATGTGGGGATTTTGAGTTATTGACGTTTCAAGCTCAGCTTTCCAGCTTGATTTTTGTCCGTTTATAAGCAAATAAAGTTATGTATCATAGAAAGTACAAAACAAACCCCTATGTATTTGGTATCGAATGAAAGGTGAGTTTAATATCTTTCAAATGACGTAAAAATCATGATTGTAGAACCCTCTGTTTGTGAAATAATCAATAAAACTTGAAAATTAGTATTTTTTTTTAGAAACAAGTAATTTCTGAAAAATCTAGAGTGACGTTGTACCTCTTTTTAAATCTATATGAAAGAACACCTTCCAGCCTTTAATTTGGTATATAATAATTTAAGACTCAACCAAAAATAAGTAAGAAAACCACCTTCAGAAGCCTTGCTTGGGAAAATCAAAGAGCATCTCTGCACAATATGGACTTTTATAGTAGAGTTCCTGTTTATATGTTTATTTTTTTTCATACAAACCTGAACAGAGTTATGTTATGTTTTTTTTTTTTCAAGTTAGTCAAGAAAAGAAATACGTATGTACGTAGTGCAACAACAATTGCTGGACCCTTTTGCTTTAGTCAAATGTACATAAGATGTGATGGCACTTATATTTAATATTTATATTCAAAAAAGCTCTAACTACGCATTCCAGAAGCAAACTTATAGTTTGCACAAGTACAAGAATTTGGTGAAACCATTTCTCATAACCATACATACTTGAAGCATTAGGTCCGTATGCTGCCACTGATTCGGATAGTTTAATCATAAACAGGCTCTTCAGTAGCGAAAGTGGGACAATGAGGCAATTCTTCAGAGTAAATGACGTCTTTATTCTCGATAGAGGTTTTAGAGATGCGATTCCAATTTTAGAATCGCATGGGTTCAGTGCTCATATGCCTGAATCCCTACTTGAAGGACATCAGCAATTAACAACCCTACAAGCAAACAAATCGAGATGCATAACAATGTGCAGGTAGGTTGTTGTTATTAATTCGTTTTATTATTATTATTATTTTTATTTTTATTATTATTATTATAATTATTGTTACTACTGTCATTTATTATTATTTTTTACTATCATCATCATCATCATCATCATCATCATCATCATCATCATCATCATCATCATCATCATCATCATCATCATCATCATCATCATCATCATCATCATCATCATCATCATCATCATCATCATCGCTTTTATAATTATAATTTTATAGGTGGGTTGTTGAAGTTGTAAATGGACGATTCAAAAGAGATTTTAAGCTATTTCGTCAGGAGCTCTTCAATCTTGCCACTCCTCACCAGGGCTGTCGAAGTACTGCAATTGAAG
The DNA here is from genome assembly GCA_963921185.1 of Dasysyrphus tricinctus. Lineage (NCBI taxonomy): Eukaryota > Metazoa > Arthropoda > Insecta > Diptera > Syrphidae > Dasysyrphus > Dasysyrphus tricinctus. The sequence continues at coordinate 146,257,035 of OY992531.1, read as the reverse complement.
TATTTGTACTGCTTTTTGAAACTCCGTACTGCCGTACTGCTAATACGACCAAAGTACTGCTTTTTTGAAAAAGTTTTAGTCCTTTTTATCTAATGTTTTCTTTTATAAACAAAACAGATAAAATTGTAGAGAATACGCTCACTATGTATTGTATATAGATGTATTGAGAAAGATTTCGAGTACCATTTTTTATGAGTGCTTAGTTTGCAATATAGGCATAGCTTGTATATCACAAGTAAAAAATTCGTAATTCTGGAATTTTTCAGATTTTCTTTTCTGATCCGAAAAAAGGAAGTTTAAGGATATTTTGATGCCATTTGGAACGAAATATTCCACACACGTCAAAATGTAGTTTTTTCATCCAACTGTCAAAAGCAATGTTAAATTATACTAATGGATCTCTAGCCCATGAAATTCAGATTTTAACGTACTTCGACAAAACTCCTACAAAGTTGAATTTTGGTGGGGCTTTGTTTTGACGTCTTCAGCAATTTCCAATTTCTAAATTTTGGCTGCAAAAAAGAATTTTTGGAGGAGTAAAAAGTTGTAAAGTTCAATTTTTTTGCTAGTTTTTCGAAAACTATCAACTTTTTGGTATGAAATAAACAAGGTAAAAGTTGCAGCTTATTCAATTTTATAAAAAATACAAATTACATGTTTTTAATTTTAGAGTAAATTATTGAGCCAATTTATGGAGTGGCAAATTTTGTCAAAAAATTTATTAAAATTGCATTAATCGATGAGCAATATTTTTTGTACTATATGCGCTAAATCTTCTCATTATAAACCAAGTTATTGTGGTGCCCAGGGTAAGTAAGGCCATCAACTGGAAAATTTATTGGCTTTAATTTATTTAGATAATTTTGAGAAAAACGTACACAAACACAACAATAGTTCTGTAGGTAATGAAATAATGAATACCACCATTGCAGTGCGCTAGAGTTAAATAGGTAATTGGCGGGTATGTGATAATTTTTAATGAACAATATTTGCATTTAAACAAAATTAAATGCATTAACAATTATGTTGGTATATATTTTACTACCGTACTGCAGTGTACTGCAATTTTTTTCTTCGAAGTACTGCTTTCTGTGAAATTGAAACGACAGCCCTGCTCCTCACTTGATGGAGGATTTTAAAATTGCTTCCGCAATTTTAAATAAGTTTCATCCACTAATTGAGGACACCGAAGATGCTGAAGAGCTATTACAAATTGCCTTGAGCAAATTGAATACTTCGAATCACCTTGGTGATTTTGTAATTGAAAACAACCTAAATCGAAGAAGGGTAGTTTTTCAAAGCATTGACCAACTTTCCCTTACTAAGTTTGGAGGAGCTACGAAAAATATCTCTGGGAAATTACCAAATAAAACAAGCTCGCTCATATTGTGGAGAACACCTCAAGGAAAACGGGAACTACAAAATAGATGTGTGTCCAAATAGACACAATTAGAACAGGACACCAGAGTGTGAGAGGAAATAAATATCTATTGAAAGGCCGCATAAAATCTCGCCATATTACTTCAAGAGTATATTATACTTATATCCTCGTTGAAATTGCGGAAAGCACTAATAGAAGCAATTCTATTAACGCTTATTACTGCAGTTGCTTGGTTCGTATGAGAACGGTCGGATGTTATGCTCATGTTATGAGTATTGTATGGTACTTGGGGTATGCCCGTCATCAACCAAACATTACAATACCACCTGCACTTTTTCTGCACAATATTCTGATAGATGACCAAATTATTGATGAAGAATAAAATGTTATTTAACCATTTACATAATTTCTGTTTTTCGAATAAAAATATTTAATAAAACGTTAAATTGGCTTATAATTAATATCTATTAAAAAAATACTATCTTATTCCAAAAGTAAACATGTTAACAGGAACTCTACTATAAAAGTCCATATTGTGCAGAGATGCTCTTTGATTTTCCCAAGCAAGGTTTCTAAAGGGGGTTTTCTTACTTATTTTTGGCTGAATCTTAAATTATTATATACCAAATTAAAGGCTGGAAGGTGTTCTTTCATATAGATTTAAAAAGAGGTACAACGTTGCTGTAGATTTTTCAGAAATTACTTGTTTCTAAAAAAAATACTAATTTTCAAAATTATTGATTATTTCACAAACAGAGGGTTCTACAATCATGATTTTTACTTCATTTGAAAGATATTAAACTCACCTTTCATTCGATACCAAATACATAGGGGTTTGTTTTGTACTTTCTATGATACATAACTTTATTTGCTTATAAACGGACAAACATCAAGCTGTAAAGCTGAGTTTGAAACGTCAATAAATCAAAATCCCCACATACGATTTTCCTAAAACTTCCTAGCACATGCAGGTCACTAAATTACAGCGTTATTGGGCGAACTGCAAAGTCGGGAATAGAAATGCAAAAAAATGCAAACAAACTGCAAATTCCTGTCAAGGTCCCATTTGCGTGGGTGAAAGTTGCCCTGCTAACTTCACATACGTCTTTAATAGAGCTCTTTAACAAATAGCAATATATCACTCTCTCGTTCAAACGTCAAAATCAGCACCATAGAGTACCTACATATATTATCTAGAGAACCGACTCAGGGGCTTTGCTCTATTTCGCCCTACAAGCTGAACGGAGTAAATTGTAGCAACAAGACTGAGCATGTGTTAGTAGGCCAATGCATTTTAAATGGCACCGCACCAACACATAGAATCCTTATGGAAATTTCATTTCATTTCATTTGAGCAATTGCTCAGTTGGTAGGATAGGTCGTTAGATATTCAAAAAAGGAATCCGTTGAATTCAAAATTTGAAAAAGAAAATTATTTCTATTTTAAATTGTTGTTTCTTACTCTTCGTAAGCAAATATTATATAAAATATAGTTTCTTATTGCTTCTACAATAAAAATATAGTAATTTTTATGAATATTTATGTTGAAAACAAGGAAAATTTAATCAAAAAGTAGAAGCGCACCCTTGAAGTTTGTATGCTTAGGTGCCCTTAGCTTCAACCACAAGGAGTAAACCAAATTGATTTAAAAATGGAGGATATATTGACATTTGTTGTTTTTGTGACAGATGACAATTTGTGAAATGTAAATATTTTATTTATAATTCACCAGACCACGAAAAGACTTCCTGTAATGTTGACAGAAATATATTAGTGCGTTCTTCTAGATCTAATGTTAGAATATTATTAATATTGCAAAGAATTCCAGAAAAGGAAATAAAAGTTAACCAAAATGCATTAATAAAGATGTTGAAAGTAACCTAAAAGACAACATTTTCGATCCAGAACTAACCACTCCAATTTATTGTTTCTCAGAAGGTCTCCCGGAACTCAACCAGCTAATGAAAAGACTTCAAAGCAAAGCTATCAACTCTCTGCTAGAAAAAGTCATAGAGATCTCGAAAGTAACCTGGACAAAAATTCTTCAGGCTGCTCTTCTAGATCACAATCTACGGCTCGGGCATCAAATATTGAAAGCAATTCCAGGAAAACCAATAAAAGTAAGACCAAAGACATCCATAAGGGTGTTGAAAGCAACCTGGAAGAGGAAGTTTCTGTTCATCCACTGAAATCGATTAAAGTCAAAAATACTGGTACTAGCCACTTCAAAGCAAAAAGGCTTTGCAGCAAGACAGTACACCCTTGACTGCCATTGTAAATGCAGATATTGAGGGGAATACCGAAAATGCCACTGCAGCACCTCCATCTAAATCAAGGTCAAAGAAAAAGGTTTCGAAAAAAAAATTAATGGAGATCTCACAGGCAATACAAGTACGTGCATGGAGAATCCAGATTACGGTCCTCGTTGTTCAAAGAGAGAAAAGAAACAACCAACAGCATATTGGACTTGGTCGAACTCCCAGTATACTCATGTGTATGATATATATAATATGCTTACCAAAGGAAGGAAACCTTCCTTCCTCGAATATCTTATGAATCCTGTGCCAAAGAAGAAGGACAAAAAAAGTTAACGAGCACTGATGATAATTTAGTAACAAGTAGGTACTACTTCAGTTGAGTCAATCTTGAAAAAAAACAAACGCGACCAAATGGCAATCAAAGCAAAAAAAAATAAAAAGGGACCCCAAGAAAACAGAAATCCAGTCAGATTCAGAAAATCAATCACGCAGGCCGAATGTAGTACCTATCTACTGAATGTCCATCAGAATTGTTAGAGCCCGCAGAAATAGAAGAGCAGGCTTCAAGAGTTCCAACAGTAAACAAAACAAGTTCTCAGGTTGAATCCAAGTTGAATCCAAGCATAAACTATTCACTACTTGGGGAAATGAAGGCTTCCATGTGCAGTGCCAAAGTACCACCTAAGTGCACCCCGACTTTATGTCCGTAACAGTGCCGTCAGACCAGAGCCTAAAGCACCATTACTGAGCACAAAATTACCAACTAAATATAAGTATTATTACTTATATTCACAAAGATGACATCGCAATTATATCAGATGATGATGATGCACTTTTCAAAGTTCCTGAAAAAAAACGCGCAATGAGGAAAAGGTTGTGCAATATAAATTGGATACCTACTCCTTTGTCCGAGCTACCTGAAAGTGTTATCATTGAAATTGATATTGCTCCAGTATTGAAAATTGCAAGTCGTCATAACTCGATACAAAATGGAATCGAAAGTTAGTTTATTTACATTGGAAAAGCGACGTCTCCACTGGAGCAAAAAGCCTTTAGAGTAAGGTCTGCCAATAATATCGTAAAGTAGTTTTCGAGACTGTTATAACAGCATAACTTTTTATTAATTACTTATGACATCTAGGCGTACTACAACCAAAGAATGAATTTATTAACGCATCACTTTTTGCAACAGCAAGCATCAAATGATGATACAATCCTTGCAACTGCACCTGCTGTAACAAAATCGATGAGTGAAGAGGCGAACAGAGGTGAATTTTTTTCAAATTCAATTATGTGTTTTGCATATTCTTGAACTGTTTTCTTTTTAGACGGGAAAACACTTATCTACACAGAGCTAGTCCTTGTCACAATAGATGGTAAGCGAGTTGAAGTAATTTCTTCAATGGGCTAATGATTGCACTGATCAAGAGTAACTTTTGCTCTTTTAAACAGTCAATTGTCTTCTACATATTAAATTACCTATTGTAATTACTTCACTTTTTTACTAGGTATGATTTTTGTTTCTTCTCTTTGAAATAATAATATATGTATGTATGCTAATTTTAAATTAAAAATAAATTTTTGTATTCACTATCTGATAAAGATATTTAAAAACAATGTTTTGTAAATAGGCTATTCAATTTCCCTGAGAATGAGGAGAAGTATAGAGCAATCGCGTTCAAGGTTTTTTATTATTATTTAATACGTTTTTCTGGCAAAACCAAAAAGTACATGCTATATCTTACTACCAAACTCAATATTCAGTTTTTGGAAGCGGCATTGCTATGTAACTTTATCTACTTTCGAATAAGTACCTGGGCAAAACTTTTTTAACTTTTCTTTTAGCTTTGGTACTAATATAGTTTTTTTTTTGTAAATTTGCTTTTATCAAAAGTTTTTATTAATATTTTAGATAAAATGTTGGTTTGTAAATCAAGGTGATAGGCTACTTCTCCTATCAACTTGGCAGTAATGATTATGTCCCAAATATTTATTTCCAAAATCTTTTGAAAATTTGGAAATGTACATACTGTCATTCCTTAAAGTATTGGGAATTAATCTATATCAAATCTGGCTCTATAATTGCTCTGGCTCTGTTGAGATTATAAAAATGTAACGGTAGTAAAAAGCTATTTTGAATCAGTAATTCAACAAGTAAAATCCTTAATGCTAAGTCTTCTACTTAGCTGATTTATTTCATTAGTATATAGAATTTTGTATTATAAAACCTTATTTAGAACAAAAAATAATAACAGAAAAAAGCTCATTCTTTAAAAAAAAATTTTTTACCGAATAATTTTGTGAGTGGCTGTAGGTATGTATGTATGTATGTCTATTATCTAAATTCTAAATGATAAAATTTCATCTAAATGGTTCCTACCAATAACCAAATTTAGAGACGTCTTAAATATTTAAGTAAAATGGACCATAATGAATAAAATAAACCAAACATGGTATATGACTTCAGTGGACCCTAAATTATTACATGCTATATGTTTATTGTGATAGTTTTCACAATTTTTAAATTTAACAAAATTAAAAAAGAACAAACGATTCAACTTTTAGATATATGCGTTTAATATTCAAATTTTACTTGCTGCAAACTACTTGTGGTATCATCTATATCTCAACGACTAGTAATTTCTTATGATCTCATTATATAATTCAAGAGTGTAATTATGTTTCGTTAAGTATAATTTGAGAGTAATTCAGCATAGTTTTAAGTGTTAACTTTTAAGTTTTATTTAGTACTATTTTATTTATTTATTAATTTAAAAGTAGGTTTTTTAAAAGCAAATAATTTCAATAAATTGTAATTCAATATTAATTATAAAATCTATGGCATTAACATTCTGCCCGCCTTGAAGTATCTTAAGGATACCTTCAATTATCTGTTGGTATTGGTGCTATCCGATGAATCGCTCTGCGAATAAGTCCTTTTTTGGTTCTTATATCAACGACTCGAACCTTACCATCTGAGGATTCAATCAAATTTGTAATCCGTCCCAAAAGCCAGTTTTGTGGAGATGCATTGTCATCCCCAACAAGAACAATTGTATTGATTTTTACGTTCTCTGACGAAGTCTGCCATTTGACTCTTCTTTGTAGCTCGACAAGATACTCCTTCGACCATCGATTCCAAAAATGCTGCTTAATTAGTGATAGTCGTCGCCACCTCTTCAATGCAGACATCTGGTAATCAGTGACCACTGGTTCGACTACAGCATTCATTGGCCCACCAATCAAAAAATGACCAGGTGTAAGGACTTCCTCATCGCTCGGGTCACTGGACATCGTATACATGGGACGAGAATTCAGTATGGCTTCTATATCTGCCACAACGGTAGACAGCTCTTCGAAAGTAAGAAAGGCTTCGCCGATGGTACGAACAAGATGATTTTTGGCTGACTTTACGGCTGCTTCCCATAGGCCACCGAAATGTGGAGTTCTGGGCGGTATATGATGAAATTGGATTCGCTCTGTAGTACACCAATCGCTTATTTTCTTTTCCATCTGCTGTTCCAGAAAACTCCGCCTGAAGTCATCTAACTGGTTACGGGCTCCAACAAAATTCGTCCCATTATCGCAGTACAAGTCTTGGCACAAACCACGCCTTGCCACGAACCTCTTGAGTGCTGCAATAAAACCTTCACTGGACAGGTCCGAAACAACCTCTAAATGGACAGCCTTCACAACAAAGCAGACAAAAACTGCAACGTATGACTTGGTGGTTCGCTGCCCTCGCAGCTTAAAAGTCGTCTGGAAAGGTCCACAAAAATCGACACCTGTTTTCAAAAACGGTCTTGCAGGTTGCACTCTGTCGGTAGGTAAATTGCCCATGATTTGTCCCAACATCTTTGGTTTGTATTTGAAACAGTCCCAACAGCTATCAACGACCTTCTTTGCAAGTCTGCGGGCATCTAGCACCCAGAACCTCTGTCGCACGATTCCAACTAAGGCTTGTGGACCTGCATGATAATTTTTATTATGTAAAGAAGTAAATATGTTTTTTACAAAGGGATTAGATTTAGGAAGAAGGATAGGACATTTGACAGAATAAGGTATGTCCGCATTCAGCAGACGCCCACCCACTCGGAGGAGTTTGAATGAGTCACCATCAAGGAAAGGATTGAGATTTTTGATGGGACTCGATGGGCTAATCTTATCTCCTTTATTTAATTTATGAATTTCCTCCTGGAAATTCTTTTGCTGAATATTCCAAAGAATCCTTAGCAGAGCGTCATTTATCTCATCTGCTTTTAAAGATGTGTTAAAGCGCAGTTCGTCTTCCTCAAAGAATTCAGCTCCTTTCATCTTCTTTCGAACAACAATAATCCAACGAAGTACACGAGCAAATATTCTACAAACTTTATCGGTGCTTTTGAACCGCAAGTAGTTTTCTTCAAAATTTGCATCTATTATTTTTGACAAAAGAACCACATTACATTTCCGCATTCCAGGAGTATCTTTTTCTATAACAGATAAATCTTTTTGTACAGGCCACATCTCTTCGGGCAATTTAAGAAATTTTGGGCCTGAAAACCATATACTCGCACTCTCCATCAATTCACTTCCAAACGCACCTCTCGATACAATATCTGCAGGGTTTTGTTTCGTACTAACATATTTCCAAGTACCCTGCGGCAAACTTGTTTGTATCTTTGATACTCTGTTGGCTATAAATACTTCCCAATTAGAAGGATGAGCTGAAAGCCAACACAAAACAATCTCTGAGTCCGTCCAGAGGTAAATATCTTCAACTACGTGTGAGAAATTTGGAAGTATCTTAGAAACCACAGAAGCTAGCATTTCCGCTGCGCATAGTTCCAACCTCGGCAAGCTTTGAGTTTTGATTGGAGCTACTCTCGATTTAGCTGTTATCAAATTACAAGTGGTGATACTCTTTTCGTCAACTGTTCGTAAATAGATGCAACAACCATAAGCACGCAAAGATGCATCTGAAAATCCATGTAGTTGGATGGATTTTGCTCTTAAAGTTAATACATATCTTGGAATCTTGATCAAATCTAACTCCTTTAGACGATTTCGAAAAACTTCCCATTCAGTGAATACTCTTGATTGTACTGATTCGTCCCAATCAGTCTTTTTTACCCAAAGGCTTTGCAACAAAATTTTACCCTTAACAACGACTGGGTTAATTAGCCCTAATGGATCAAATAAAGAAGATAGCTCAGAGAGAATAATACGCTTCGTAATTTTTGGTTTTGAGTTAAATTCTGGAACAACATACTGCAACTCATCTGATGAGGGATTCCATTTGATTCCTAGAGTTTTTATGATATCCGCATCATTTATTCTAAGTGGTTTCTCTCGGTCCATTTCCGGAACAACTTCCAACAAAGTTTTTTCATTTGTCCACCACTTTCGAAGTTCAAAGCCTGCGCTATGCAAAAGGGTCCTAACTTCTTCATAAATGCCAAATATCTCCTCTGGCAAATCTCCTCCACTTATCAAATCGTCCATATAAAAATCCTCGCTCAGCACTTTGGAACCTAATGGAAATTTGAAGGCCCCTTCTTCGGACAAAGTTTTGAGACAGCGAGTGGCCAAATAAGGAGCGGAAGTGGTTCCATAGGTCACCGTATTTAACTTGAATATCTTTAATGAATCGGTACGATGAGTCCTCCAGAGAATGCATTGATATTTACGATCCTTTTCAGACATAAGTATCTGACGATACATTTTCGAAATATCGGCTGTCAATGCAAACTTGTAACAGCGAAAACGTAAAATTATTGAAAAGAGATCATCTTGCATTATGGGCCCTTTCATTAAAATTTCATTTAGTGATTTGCCGGATGAAGTTTGAGCACTACAATCGAAAACGACCCTAAGTTTCGTAGTTGAAGAATCCGGTCTTAGTACATACTGATGAGGCGAAAAGTATTTCATATCCTTAGCTTCATCGAAACTTACTTCAGACATATGTCCAAGATCTTCGTACTCCTTCAAAAAATCAACATATTGGCCTTTAACAGTGATGTTCTTCTCAAGTCTTCTTTCTAATGACATAAATCTGTGTTTTGCAATTTCAAAAGATTCTCCTAACGCTGATGGATCTTCTTTGAACGGAAAACTCACAACAAATCTACCTTCATCGTTTTTTGTGACTGTATTTATGAAGTGTTCTTCACATCTTTTCTCTTCAGGCTTTAAAAATTCAGAAGTTATGGGATAATTTTCAACTTCCCAAAACTTTTCAACAAATTCGTGGAGATAGTCATCTTTTGACTGCTCTTCACTTCCTAACAAGCATACTGTGCTTGTTGAGTCATCTGACAAATCATGTGAGCCTGAAACAACCCATCCAAAAAGGGTCTTTTGAAGCGTAAGCTTCTCTTCTAACTTGATTTGTCCAATAGCTAGCAGCTCAAAGAAATGGTCTGCGCCTATCAACATATCTATTTTCGCAGCTTCATTGAAATTAGGATCCGCTAGTACAATATTTTTAGGTATCTTCCAACTATCTACTTTGAAAGATTGACTAGGCTGAAGATGAGTAATATTTCGGATTATAAGTAGATCTAATTCGGTCTCAAACTCTGAAATCCTTGATTTACAACTAGTTTTTGTGGTGTGTCGAACATTTGTAACCTCATTGCCTATTCCGCTTATTTGAATCTCTGACTTTGATTTGTGTAGTCTTAATCTTTGTGACATACTTTCAGTTATGAAATTCAATTGAGAAGCCGAATCTAACAAAGCACGTACTGGTTGATATTTACCAAAGTTATCTTTCATCAAAACTACAGCTGTGGCAAGTATAGTTTGGTTAGATGATCTACCCACCAATGTAGCTGAGTTCGATGTTCCTTGACCTCCAGTTTCACCACCATTGTTGACAGTAAATCTATGAAGCAACTTATGATGGGGTAACGAACAAATTGTGCATTTAGGCTTTGTACAATGCCGAACAAAATGCTCCTTTCCCAAACAATTTATACAAAGGATTCGTTTTTTCACTTCCAGGAACCTCCTTCCCACTGGTAAGCTTAAAAAATCTGGACAAGAATCAACTAAGTGTTCCAAAGACTGGCAGTATTCACACTTTATACGCTCCGCAGCTAAAGTTGTACCCTTAAACTTTCTAAACTGTTTCTTTCCACTATTTTGCAAATTTTGCTGTTCAGATTTGGCATTACTCTTAGTAGAACTATTCGGTTTTTGCACCCTAGATTCCTTAGCTTCTAAACTTTTACAACGACGATCCAAAACCTTACTAAATTCTTCCCACGTTGGGAGCTTATTGTAGTCTATTGCATCCTGCCATTTAGTTTGAGTTTCCTCATCAACTCGATCCATCGCTAATGAAATCAATATACAGTTAGCGATATCTTTATGATTTCCTATCGAAAGCATTGCAGTTAAATGTGTATTAAAACTATCTTCCAAGTGTCGCAAAGAAGAAGCAGATACCTTAGACATTTTTGGAAACTCCAGCAAACTATTTATATGCTCTTGAAATATAAGAGTTTTATTATCAAAGCGGCTTTTCAATCTATCAAGGGCTTTTTGATAATTTGTTCCAACGATGTTAGAGTCTCTAACAGCATCCAACGCAGATCCAGATAAACTTCTAAGCAAATAATTAAACTTTTGCAAACTATCAAGGCTTTCATCTTTATGAACCAGATTTGTAAATAATCCTATGAAATTATGATAATCTGTAAATTTACCGGAGAACGTAGGCAATTGTATAGGCTCTAATTTCGATCGAGGACGAGGTTGTTCTGGAAAATAAGTTGCATTTAAATGTTCAGCAGCAGTTGTATTGCCCCTCAAATCAGACAAAAGTGTCATTATCTTTGTTTTTGCGCAAACATAAATCTCTTCCACCTCTTCACGAAAAACCTCATTCGCCGTTTCTTCATCAGGATTATTAAATCTTTCAATTGACGTTTGAACATTTAAAATCTGCTTGAAATACGATTCGAGTATTCCTAATCGACATTCTAGCTCTGGTTCTGACAACGTACTTCCCTTCTGCATGATAATGTTTTTCGTTCTGCTCAAATTCCCTTTCGCTGATGATCGCAACCCTTTCAAGTCGGATAAAGTTTTTCCTAAACTATTATCACTTTGCGATGATTCATCTTTGCTCTGTTTTTCATTCTCAGGCATTATAACTATTTGAGTTGAAAAACCTTAGTAAATTGAAGAAAACCCAACGATCAATAAATCTGTACACCTTTGTAGCAAATCAGAAACAACAACAAATTATTCTGACTTCCGAAACAAATCCTGTGTCTAATTGCAAATTTATTTATGTTAGCAACAAATTCCTCCTCAACTTCACCAGCAACAGCAGCAGCAACGGCAGCAACAACAGCAACAGCGAAGGCAACCTCAACAAAGCGAATTACAACTAAATTCATCCAACAACAAGCTACCCAACTTAGATACAGTCACCTATCAACAAAATTCGAATCCTTATCAACGAAAACTTTAAACTTCCAAGTTTATTCAAAGGGATTGAGTATAACAACTACAAAATTATTTATGCACTCAATAATGCAGCAAGGTAATAATTAGCAACAACTATTCTGTTTGTTTACCTTTCCTATTTGTATCAACATATGTTGACTGCTAACAACATCCAGCAACAATGTTTCAATAATAGGTTAACTATTCACCACAGTAGTTTTTCTATAGCAGCAAGTTCTAATTAAATTGTTTCACAACAAATTCAATCATCGGCAACGAATAAATTGACAACAAATTATGATTATCAACACACAATTGATCAGCAACACACAATTTAAAATAAAGCTTACGTGGTTAATAAATCGATCTCCGATACAATCCACACTGCAACACTCGATTAAAGCTTTTCTGTTTGAGTTGAGTCCAACTGATGAAGATGATTGATGACTGATCTATAATTCTGAGTGGGAGCTTTGTTTTGATGCGTTGTCGACCTTTTAAAATTTAGATGTCACTGCAACGATGAAACCGATGACAAAAAGCTTTGAGTACATATAGATTTATACGTATGACTCAGCGATTTCTTCCTCGTATGGAATGCCCTGCAATTGAGTTATTAATTTAAGCACTTTTACCAATTTACCAGCACTTTTTTTTTATGAGAGATTTGTAGGGCAAATTCTCTTTCTTTCCAATGTCTGTCCGATTCAATTTATTGTAATATTTTATTACTTTAATTTTATGTTTTAAACATTAATTCGTTACTGATTTAACCTATAATTTTATACTGGGAATACAGAATATTCCCGGGTTTCGGCACCAATGTTTATTGTGATAGTTTTCACAATTTTTAAATTTAACAAAATTAAAAAAGAACAAACGATTCAACTTTTAGATATATGCGTTTAATATTCAAATTTTACTTGCCGCAAACTACTTGTGGTATCATCTATATCTCAACGACTAGTAATTTCTTATGATCTCATTATATAATTCAAGAGTGTAATTATGTTTCGTTAAGTATAATTTGAGAGTAATTCAGCATAGTTTTAAGTGTTAACTTTTAAGTTTTATTTAGTACTATTTTATTTATTTATTAATTTAAAAGTAGGTTTTTTAAAAGCAAATAATTTCAATAAATTGTAATTCAATATTAATTATAAAATCTATGGCATTAACACTATATGTATACGGTGACCATCCGTCCCGAGTTTACCGGGACAGTCCCGTATTTGTATAGCCTGTCCCGGTTTATTTTTTAAGAAACCCGGGACGTACAAGTGTCCCGTATTTAGTTATTTGTCCCGTATTTGTATATTCTCTTAAGTTTCATATAATTTAAATAAATAAAAAAAATTATATTTGAATGCCCACTGAACGCATTCATTAATACATTGATTTTCCAAAAATCTTGTTTTGAAAACAAAGAAACATGTTTTAAAATTTGCTTAGTGTGCATTGCGGAACGTTATTTTTTAGCTGCAGGTATTATATACCTACCATTTAACTTAAATGTATTATTTAAAAATTTAGGGTCAGTTTTTCAGTTTGATCTCATCCTAGCCTTGGCGTTATACCTAAGTTAACTCTAGAAACGTGTTTTTCAAGAAATCAAAGTCCTATGTTAACTCCGAGTTAATTTACCTAATTTGGCGAGTTAACTCAGGATATAAACTCTCAATTGTGGCACGATGGCGATTTCGATTGTGATATCCATGTATCGTACTGTCGATCATGTATTTCAATAGATTATTAACAGCTGAAAGAATAAATTAATCCTCAACTAAAAAACTACTTCTGAAATAGCTCAATGTTAACTTATTTTCAGTACCTACGTTCTGCTACTCTCGCATCGATAAAATCAGTTTAGAAACGTTGAAAAATGGAACAAAACTCATGCATTTTGTTTCAATCTTCATCGTTTCTCGACCAGTTTTTTTGATGCGAGAGTTACAGAACGTAGGCACAAGACTAGCTAACTCTGCAATAAACTAAGGGTTAACTCGGCACTGAAAAACTGGCTCTTAGTTGCTTTGTTAACAGAAGACTGAATTATTCTAATAGATAATAAAATTAAAAATCATAATTTTTTTTGTTTTTAGTTTGTTAGAGATTATAATTCAATTTAACGTTCTTTTCTTTTTAAAAATTTCCTTTCGTTTGTTTTTCTGTAAATGTTTTAAACTTAATTTTAGATATTCTTTGATAAAAATGATAGAAAAGTCAAATTTTTTCACTTTAAAAATTGTTAACTTTTTGTCCCGGGTTCTGCTCAAAGAAATATGGTCACCGTATATATGTATGACATATATGGAATCTTAAACATAAAACATGAATGTATATTACGGTCCATTTTACTTAAATATTTAAGTCGTTTCTAAATTTGGTTATGGGGAGGGCCCAATATGAATAATTAAAGCCATATGAGACTCTTAAGCCCTTGGCACCCCCTGGCCTTATTATGGATGGCACCTATTTGTGTATGTATATAAATTAAGAAACTAAAATAAGATCTTTGATATCACTAAATTTCATACAATTCTTTTGAGCAAGACCAACAACTTAAGAAATGTTACTTGTTTGAAGGTGTACTTAAGTGGTCGGAAGAAAACAAGCGAACACACGGAAAGCATATGACGCGGCTATAATTGCGGAGTGGAAAAGGTTTCGTCAAGTTTTGTTCAACTTTGGTTACGGAAGTGAGGTGCGCTCCCGAGCGCACCTCGCTTAAGTAAAATTGACATTTGGTGAAATAGGAAGGCCATAAAGAGAAAGATGATAGTTATATTATGAGTGTGTTCCCCTTTTCTCGGTACGGAAAGCTACTTTTCGTTGGTTTTTGACATTAGCTTCAGTGCCCTTTCGACTATTATAGTTCTACCTTAACCGCTTTATAAATTTTGTGTTCCTCATACATCCTTTAAATACTTGCAATCCTCTGTGAGAAATTATCAATTAGCTGTTAGCTTGGTCGTCTTAAGCTACCTTATTCAAAAATATGCTATTAATCCAGTCAAATTGTGATCAAAAAGGCCCTTTTATCGAGCAAATTGTGGGGTTGTTTTAATTTTGTTTCGGTTTTATATTTTCGAGGGTAGTGAATCCGAACCTGATGTTTGCGACCAAAATTTCGTGACGCAACATGCAAAAATTTGCAAAAAGTGGAACAAAAATGTTTTTTTTTGCCGTTTTTAGTCCATAACTCGGAAACCATTATTTTTTAACAAATTACATTACTGTACAATTGAAAATATATACAATTTTCAACAAATCCTATCCTATTTCTCTCTAAGAAAATGCTCTTTTAAAATCAATGAGCTTAGCATATTTGAAAATAGATACCTAGTATAAGGCGAAGGCTAACAACTAATCAATAATTTCTCGAAGACGAATGAAGGCACATATTTGAAAGACTCAAAAAGAATTTTACCCATTCTCCTTTAATATACCTACACATTTTTGTTAGATATAAATGAGAGTGTACTTGTCTGCTCGTTTTTTTATTTTTTGAAAACCAATTTATATACTTTACAATTTAAAATTTATGCATTGGGTAGGATTTGATGAGGATGGATTTTGAAGGCCAGTCATTTGGATCGCACTTCGGACCACTGTCTACAAGCAACGATTTACATCATGTGGTCGTTTCGTACTTTGGATAAGTTTTCGCCTTTTGGCTGATGTTTCGGAAATGTATGCATCGGAGGGTGGCTGTGGTACCTTTTTAAAAGAGAAAAAAACGTTTAATACATAAATATATAGCTATATAGCGCTACTATAACAATATGATGTAGTTGTACCGCTGAAATAGGCCCCAGATGAGAAATAATATAATTTGCAAAATTATCCTTCTTTACATTCACATGCACTTTTTCATGACAAGTATACTCTTGGAGGATTTTCTCGCAAGAAGCAGAACCTCGGATAAAGCATTTCTGTTTTTAGGTGGCACGGCTGGGAATCGAACCCACACCTTCGGCATGACAGTCCTACGCACTACGCACTAACCATCATGCCACGAGGTACTACTTCAGAGTATTATTCCTTCATAAGTAAATAAAACCGATTTTTTGTTGTCATTTTGTACTATTTGGCAGTAGTTTTAGACGCACAAATGCATAATTAATATGCAAAAGTGGTTTAAAATCTGCATCAATAAACACAGCAATCGAGGAACACATCGGCAAACGCGAGATTCATACGATCAGTCGATTTTAGGCACTTCAAGTCTAAGTTTTTTTGATATTAAGTGCCCACTTCAAATTCAAATACCGATTTTTGGTTGAATTTGTTCGAAGAATTCAACATTATAAATTTATAAAATTCGTACATACAAATCAAATCACAACCGAGAACTGTCATTCTGACTTTTAATAATTAAGAAAAAAAAAAACGTCACTTTGAGCTACTGACGCCATTTTGTATTTTTATCCACAATTCACACGTATTCATGGACAGGGAATTTAAGAGAGTTTTCTCTTAATGTGCTCAGATAAAATTAGCGGGTGTTTTAGGCAAGGGGGGTACCGGTCGGTTCTCTAGATAATATAGGTACTCTATGATCAGCACTATGGCGAATTTATCATATCGAAATTAGCTGTGGAATTGTTTTTTTTTGTTTGCCTTGCACTTTGGAATTTGACACTTCCGTCTCAATGGAAGATGTCACTCTTGAAATTGACAGATTCGTAAAATTCCCTATCAATTCATTCACCATTTTTTTGGCTTTCTTGTCGAACAGAAATACAAAATACAACAGACAAGACAAGTGTGGTTCCAGCTTTATTTATCTTCAAACCTTTTTTAGATCGCTTATCAAATTTATAAAACTTTGAGTTCTTAGGGAATGGGCATGGACTCCCGATTTTTATTTTATTAATATTTTGTGAAAGAAAATGTGAGTTAACTTAAGTTTTAGTCCTATTTTTCCAAATATGCTACGAAATAGTACTGCCGGACCCTGTTACTGGCTGCTCTACTGGCTTCCCAACCACTGATCTCTATATATAACTGGATAGTGTATTCCATAGAAAGTATAACAGTTTTTTTGACTCCAATTGAAGATGACATTTTTTTGTTAGGCGTTCTCACTTTTTGACGTCTGCTGAGCACAAAAAAAAAGTAATTTGAAGAAAGATTTTTATTAGTAAAAATAATAAAATTATTTTTTTTTTTTAAGTTCTGTCGGAATCTGAACGAAACTCCAATGCAGCTCTTCAAATTCTCGAGAACTGGGGTTTGCCGAAATATCTATCGTGCCCCAGGAGGTGGTCGGTCGTCAGTTCGAGGAGCAACTTACATTCCTTCGCCAGGAAAAAGTTTTGTGGAGTGTCAATATTCCCGTAAAGAACTTAATGATTTACGGCATCAATTCGTACCACGATGCCAGCCAAAAACGGCAATTATGTAGCGGCATTTGTGGCCTCCATAAACACCAAGTTCACTCGCTGGTACAGTAAATCCGTGGTCCATACAAAGCGGTAGGATGAAGTGAATGGGCTGTGTGTGTCGCTGATATCTAAAGGCAAATGGAAAGAAAACAACAAGCTTCCAAAAAAAATCATAATCTACCGAGACGGTGTTGGCTATGGACTTTTGTACTTGGTAAACAACTTCGAGATGCCCCAGTTCGAGGCGGCCTGTGCCAAGGGATTTCAAAACTATTGTGTTGCAAAAGTGGACCAACAACTGAATGTTTAGTGCAAATCGTATGGAGCTCTCGAGTCCTATGTCTGGAATAATTTTGGATCACACTGTCACACAACGAACGGTTCGTGTGCCTGCCAGCTGTCAATACTCCTACGAGATAGCTTATCTGATTGGACAGAGTGTGAAACGTTCGGGCATTGAGAAGAGCTACTATAAATTCACCTCCCTTTAAGAAGACACATTAGCCGCGTTTTATTATCGCTCATAACCCATATGGTTCACCTCGTGAAAATAAAACGATGTGGGTTATTGCAAAAGCAGTGCTGTATATCAGTCTCTTTTTTTCTTATGTTTATTTGTTTTTCATGTAAGCACTTGTCTCTTTTCCTCTCTATTCCTTATACTGCTGACAAATCGCTGACATCCATTCACAATGGTAAATAGCCCTCTGCCGGCCAGATTGAAAACCTCTATCTGGGTTATTGAAACTAACCTCGATAGAAACCTAGATCCCATGTTGTTTTTGTAATACATGTTAAAAGATAACCTCGACCCAGACCCAGAGATAATAAAACGCAGCTATTGATATGCTAAGATTACCTTTTAAAATTAGTATGACTTTGATGTGTCCCAAATGCAAAACTTTTAATTAACTACTTGAGATGATTTTTTAGTTTTATTTGTTCTTCACTTGAGTTTTGGTCGGTACTTTTCTGAATACTCGCAAATTTTCTTCGTCAAGAATTAACAAGTTTTTGCTGAGAAAATATGTTTTTATTTACGAGTACGAGAATGTGGAGACTTCTAAGATCTCAGAAATACAAAAAAAAAAATGTTTTATTGTTAAGTTCTAAAAATTCGTAGAAATTTCTTGATATTGATAGATAGACCAAGCTCCCATTTCCAAACTATTTGCTTTATTTGAATGATTGGAACGCATTTAAGTCTCTATTAAAGTATTCTAACTAGTATCAAAAACCATTTTCAATTCGAAAAGGGATTTCAAAAAATTTTTATATAAAATTAGTATCATCGTTTTTCCACCTTCAAGAAACTCATAAAATGAGTTTTGTATGCTAATTTTTCGAAATATGAGTTTGAATTGAAAATGGTTCTAAGAACCATTTAAAGGACTTAAATTCAAAGTCAGAAACGTTCCAAGTATCCAAAAGGACCAAATATTTTGGAAATTAGAGCTTGGGCTATCCATCAATTTCAAGAAATTTCTAAAAATTCGTAGAAATTTCTTGATATTGATAGATAGACCAAGCTCCCATTTCCAAACTATTTGCTATATTTGAATGATTGGAACGCTTTTTAAGTCTCTTTTAAAGTACTCTAACATGTATTATAAACCGTTTTCAATTCTAAAAAGGATTTCAAAAAATTTGCATATAAAAGTAGTATCATCATTTTTCCACCTTCAAGAAACTCATGAAATGAGTTTTGTATGCAAATATGAGTTTGAATTGAAAATGGTTCTACGAACCATATAAAAGACTTAAATTCAAGCTCAGAAACGTTCCAATTATCCAAACGGACCAAATATTTTGGAAATGAGAGCTTGGTCTATCCATCAATTTCAAGAAATTTCCAAAAATTCGTAGAAATTTCTTGATATTGATAGATAGATCAAGCTCCCATTTCCAAACTATTTGCTTTATTTGAATGATTGGAACGCATTTAAGTCTCTATTTAAGTATTCTAACTAGTATCAAAAACCATTTTCAATTCGAAAAAGGATTTCAAAAAATTTGGATATAAAATTAGTATCATCGTTTTTCCACCTTCAAGAAACTCATAAAATGAGTTTTGTATGCTAATTTTTCGAAATATGAGTTTGAATTGAAAATATATTTCCAAAATATTTGGTTCTTTTGGATACTTGGAACGTTTCTGACTTTGAATTTAAGTCCTTTAAATGATTCTTAGAACCATTTTCAATTCAAACTCATATTTCGAAAAATTTGCATACAAAACTCATTTCATGAGTTTCTTGAAGGCTGAAAATGATGATACTACTTTTATATGCAAATTTTTTGAAATCTTTTTTCGAACTGAAAATGGTTTTTGATACTAGTTAGAATTCTTAAATAGAGACTTAAATGCGTTCCAATCATTCAAATAAAGCAAATAGTTTGGAAATGGGAGCTTGGTCTATCTATCAATATTAAGAAATTTCTTGAAATTGATGGATAGCCCAAGCTCTCATTTCCAAAATATTTGGTCCTTTTGGATGATTGGAACGTTTCTGAGTTTAAATTTAAGTCCTTTAAATGGTTCTTAGAACCATTTTCAATTCAAACTCATATTTCGAAAAATTTGCATACAAAACACATTTCATGAGTTTCTTGAAGGTGGAAAAATGATGATACTACTTTTATATGCAAATTTTTTGAAATCCTTTTTCGAATTGAAAATGGTTTTTGATACTAGTTAGAATACTTAAATAGAGACTTAAATGCGTTCCAATTATTCAAATAAAGCAAATAGTTTGGAAATGGGAGCTTGGTCTATCTATCAATATCAAGAAATTTCTACGAATTTTTAGAAATTTCTTGAACTGGATGGATAGCCCAAGCTCTAATTTCCAAAATATTTGGTCCTTTTGGATAATTGGAACGTTTCTGACTTTGAATTTAAGTCCTTTAAATGGTTCTTAGAACCATTTTCAATTCAAACTCATATATCGAAAAATTAGCATACAAAACTCATTTCATGAGTTTCTTGAAGGTGGAAAAACGATGATACTAATTTTATATCCAAATTTTTTGAAATCCTTTTTCGAATTGAAAATGGTTTTTGATACTAGTTAGAGTACTTAAATGCGTTCCAATCATTCAAATAAAGCAAATAGTTTGGAAATGGGAGCTTGGTCTATCTATCAATATCAAGAATTCAGCAGCCCTAAAACATAAGCCAAGAAAATTAAAAAAAAAAAACCACAATTAGATATGTTGCAGAATAGAATTTTATTAATACATTATTAAATCAATGAAAAACTTAACAATAAAACATTTTTTTTTGTATTTCTGAGATCTTAGAAGTCTCCACATTCTCGTAAATAAAAAAAATTTCTCAGCAAAAACTTATTTAATTCTTGACATTGACATTCCACCATATGATTTAAGGGACGATTCAATAAGTGGAACAGTTGATTTAGCTATGTATATCTTTACTGGCCGAACAGAATGGTGTAGTTGTAGTTGTCGCGTGTAGCACTGTCAAAGTAGAAAGATACAAAGATAGTATACAGTGCCACAATGAGAAGCTGTAAATGTAGCAAGGAATGTATGGTGTAGCAGAAGTTAAACTAAATTCAACTCTTGCTACCAGCTTCAGCTACGTTCATTCTGTTCAAGGGGTTAGAGTTATGTCGGGTCGACCAATACTGGCATAGACAACTTCACAGTTGGGCAAAAATCCCACAGTACGTCCTCCGTATTCGTGGATTTGTTTAATATCAGCTGGTCCACTAAAATGAAATAAAACATTGCTTAGCATCTAACGATATCTAGAACAAAAACAAGACAGACTAACCATGTTCTACGAAGGTCCCAGGTGATGACATCTCCCCCAGCCAATGCCGTCATAAACAAACGATTGTGTAACGACCAGTCAGCACTCATTAGAGGAACTTTCGGTGACTCCAAGGACATTATGTCTTGTTGAGAGCGGACGTTGTACAAATGTAGTATTCCTTTCTTTTCGGCCCCAGCACCTTGCCAGGTTCGTCTGGATGTCAGCACACTGACATACCAGCCTAAGGCAGGCAGAAGATGGTAACAGTTTCAAAGCTGTGAGCTGAACTCCAAATCTTACACGAATGATCGTCACTAACGAACGTCCCTTATCTTGGCGGACACTTTTTGGCGGAATCGAATAATTTTGATATCTGAATTTGTAGCTAATTAAATGGTAATTTGTTGCTCAAACCAAAAATTTGTAGCTCGAGTACTTTTCGAGTTATTCAATTTTCCGCTAAAATAAGTCTGAAGTTAGCGGTAAAAATTTAAAATAACACTAATTTTACTTTTTATTTGTAACCTGAATTTGTAGCTAATTAAATGCTAATTTGTTGCTCAAACCCCGATTTTGTAGCTCTAACGGTTTTTCAAATATTCAAAATTCCGCTAAAATATGATTGAAGTTAGCGGATGAAAATTTGAAAATCATAATTGTGTTAATGCCCAAAATTGTAGCTTTTTGAATGCAAATTTGTTGCGCAAAAATAAATTTTGTATCTTTTATGGATAATTTTTTATTTACAGTTAAGGTTTAAAAAAGTGCATTTCCGGTTTCACTAACATATGCTCGGAAAAATGTCAGCGGAATCTTAAAAAAATAGATTTTCAATGTTTTTTTTTTGCAAAAATGTGTAGCATATCCTATGCTAATTTGTTGCTCTAACTAAAAATTTGTTGCTCTAACAGTTTTTTTGGTACTCAATTTCCCGCTGGCTAAAAAGTTAGCTAAAAATCAAGCCCTTAAAATCTAAAAAAATGACAAAATCCAATTTTTTTTTTGCCAAAATTTGAAGACTCCTCTAACTAGATAAGTCACCAAACCGCGATTTTGTACCTCGCTTGGTTTTCTTTGCATTCAATTTCCCGCTAAAATAAGACATTACCCCCTGTGTAACGGACAATATTAAAAAAAAAAAAAATTAATTAAAAATTTTTTTTTATGTCAGAATTGTTAAATATAACATTCATCTACCTTTACATTAATTAATGAAACACTTTGTTCTTATCACTTAGCTTATATATAAATTTGTTTTCATTTTATCAGTTTATCAAATATCAATAATTTTCTAGTTTTAGTTCTTTAGACTCAATAAAATCTTATTTCGATAAGGACTTGTTTCACTTATAAGGATATTCTGAAATCTATAAAGAATATAACCAATAGGTTATGGGCCCAGATTTCAAGACTAGTGGAACAAAATAAAAGAAATATAATTTTTTAAACTAAAAGGATTTCAAGAGCAAAATATTTTTTCGATATGGCAGAACTATTGAGAACGTCCATCACTAAATTGGGACATGATAATTACCATATTTGGAAATACAAGCTGGAACTTTTGCTCAGGAAAGACGGTCTATGGGAAGTCGTTCTCAATCCGAGACCAGAACCAACAACAGCAGAATGGATAAAGAAAGACAGCGATGCCAAGGTTCTAATTGGATTATCAGTTGAAGACAATCAGCTTCACCATGTCAGGAAGGCCGATACTGCAAAAGCTGCATGGGACAAACTAAAAAATTGTCACGAAAAATCAACGCTCAGCAACAAGGTGCAGATAATGAGGAAAATATGTAGCTTACGACTTGAAGAAGGGACAAGTATGGAAGAACACATCCAAGCAATGACGACTCTTTTCGATAAGCTAGTTGCATTAGGTGATCAGTTGTCAGACAGTTGGACAATAGCCATGGTTCTAAGCAGCTTACCTCGGTCGTATGACACACTTGTCACTGCACTAGAAACTAGGGATCAAGCGGACTTAAGTTTGGATCTTGTTGAGGCAAAGTTGCTAGAGGAGTTCAGTAGGCAAAATAACGGAAAGACTAATACTGCATTAAAGGTATCAAATAAATATTCAAACGAGTCAACTAAATGTTTCTTTTGTAATAAAAGGGGTCATATGAAGAAAGATTGTCGCAAATACATTGAATGGAAAAACAATCAGAAAAAGGGAAAAGTCAACACCGTAACTTCCACCAAAGAATTTTGTTTTGGCTTGAGTGGTGGGAACTGTCAAGGCTGGGTTATTGATTCAGGTGCAACTGTGCACATAACGAACAGTATGGACAACTTCATAAGTTTGGATTCAAATAATTATGAAAAAGTTATAGTGGCTAATGGTGAAGAAATCTCACCGAAGGGAAAAGGCACTTGTAGAATGCAAGTTTTAAATAGCAAGAACGAAGAAGCAACTATTCGAATCGAAGATGTTCTATACATCCCTGATCTTCAAGGAAGCTTATTGTCTGTAAAGAAGTTGACAGACAAAGGATTTGCAGTGGCTTTTGGAAACAAAAATTGCAGAATCAACACAAAAGATGGAAAAGAGGTAGCGGTAGCAGACTTAGCCGGCAGTCTATACAAATTAAGGGTCAAATCTAATGATACAGAGGCTCTATTGGTAAAAGACAAGAATCACCAGGAACACTGTATTGACTATTGGCATCGTTTATTTGGTCACCGAAACATTGAAGCAATTAAAAGACTGGCTACAGAAAAAATGGTGAGTGATTTTCGTATTATCGATTGTAAACATAGTACAGATTGTCAAATATGCATACAATGTAAAATGACTCGTTTGCCATTTACTAAGTCATCTAGTGAAAGCCATGCGCCCTTGGACTTAATACACAGTGATGTGTGTGGTCCAATGCAGACGACTACACCAAGTGGAAATAAATATTTTTTGACATTCATTGACGACTTTAGCAAATATACGGTTGTGTACCTACTTAAAGACAAATCAGAGGTATTCGAACGGATAATTGAGTATGTTGAATCTGTCAAGAATATTTTTTCAATGAAGCCCAAAGTAATAAGATCGGATAACGGGGGCGAATATACAGCAGGAAGAGTACTAAGGTACTTGGCGAAGGAAGGCATACAATACCAGCATAGCACACCTTATACCCCTCAACAGAACGGGAAGGCCGAGCGCAAAAATAGGTCTCTAGTTGAGATGGCTAGGTGCATGCTACTGGAAGCAAATTTGGGATATGAATTCTGGGGAGAAGCAATTATGACGGCAAACTATTTGCAGAACAGACTACCATCATCAGTAATTCCAACAACGCCTTATGAAAGATGGACTGGAAAGAAACCTAATATAAGCCATCTTCGTGTGTTTGGAACAAAAGCTTTTACTTATATCCCTCAAGAAACTCGAAGAAAATTAGACGACAGAGCTAGGTTAAGGATTTTTGTTGGCTACGACGAACATTCAAAAGGTTATCGTTTGGTTGACAAGAAAACTAAGAAGATTACTATAAGCCGAGATGTTAAATTTCTTGATACGACTTTGGATCATCCCGCCAATATAGACAAACGTGAAAAACCCAAAATAGAGGATTCAGAGATTGAATGTTCACTTTCTATAAGAAGCTATGGTTTGAATCCTGAAGTTGAACATGACAACAATGACGATCCAAACGTCGAGGAGGAGCGACAGCCAACAGACGATATCCTTCCAAGAAAGTCAAGCAGGTCAAATAAAGGACTACCACCGGAACGATTCACTAGCGGAGCCAACATGGTACAAGAAGATCTAATAAAGGAACCTAGAACTTATAAAGAATCCATAACCTGCAAATATCGTGACCAATGGAAAAATGCAATGAAAGAAGAAATTGAAGGTCTTAAGAAAAATAAAACATGGGAATTGGTACTTCCACCAAATGAAGCGAATATAGTCGGATGCAGGTGGACCTATAAGGTAAAGCGTGATGTCAATGGAAGCGTTCAGAGGTTCAAAGCTCGACTTGTCGCACAGGGGTTCAGCCAGAAATACGGACAAGACTATGATCAAACATTTGCACCAGTGGTAAGGCAGACAACTTTTAGACTCCTTCTTTCTATAGCAGGGAAATGCAAAATGAAAGTACAGCATATGGATGCAAAATAAGCTTTTTTAAACGGTGAACTCAAGGAGGAGATTTACATGAAGCAACCACCTGGGTTTGAAACTGGAGAAGAGGGCTACGTATGTCGCCTAAGGAAAAGTCTCTACGGTTTAAAGCAAGCAGCATACGTGTGGAACGAAAAAATCCATAATGTCCTCATAGAAGGTGGTTTCATCCAGAGCAAAGCCGATTTGTGTCTATACAGAAGCTCAACCAAAGGTGTCACTTGTTACATATTGGTCTATGTAGATGATATCATTGTGGCAAGTACGGATGAAAATCTTATCAAGAAAGTAGAGACGTTATTAACGAATCACTTTGAAATGAACAACTTGGGAGAAATTCATCATTACCTAGGGATTGAAGTCTCCAAAGATAAACATTCCAATTACAGTATAAGGCAAAAACAATATATTGAAAGACTTGTTCAAGATTTTGGACTTCAGGATGCAAAGAATTCAAATGTTCCATTAGAAACTGAATACGACAAGTCAACAACTGCAGCAGAACCACTACTTAACAACAAGGAATACCAAAGACTAATCGGAAGCTTATTATATATAGCAGTAAATTCAAGACCGGACATAGCAGCAAGTGTATCAATTTTGGCAACAAAGACAGCATCACCAACTCAGATCGACTGGACTGAACTAAAGCGAGTTCTCAAATACCTGAAAGGAACATCAAATTTACAATTATATCTCAGCAAGAACCACGTAAAAGAAAAGGAACTAATCGGATACGCTGATGCGAATTGGGCAGCAGATAGAAGTAACCGCAAGTCAAACTCAGGATATATATTCTTCATGAACGGAGGAGCCATAAGTTGGTCCTGTAGAAAACAAACCTGCGTGTCTCTATCAACAACTGAAGCTGAGTTTATAGCTTTATCTGAAGCATGTAAGGAAGCAATATGGTTGAGGAAGCTCTTGAACGACTTAGATCATCCTCAAAATACGCCCACACTTATTAACCTTCGGATGACAACAGGGGTGTTCCATCACCCCAGACAATTTCCTTTTAGTTGTAATTTGGGTTTTGTTTGGTTTTCTTTTCAACCGTTCTAGGTATTTGTCGTTTAATATGTCAGATGTCAGTTGATGATAAGAAGTCCAAGCAGTGGCCTGTGGTTTTTGAATACGATGGAGTACAGTAGGCACTGGGGTGACACATCACCCCATGTTGTCATTCATGTATGCGAAAATTTTAATGAAGTTACCCTCTAGAGTCATTTGAAGGGGAGCTAAGCCCCCCCTAAATTACAGAAGCAGTAAAGATATGTATTATGTCCAGAATATTGAGGCAAAAAAATCAAGTTTTCATGCTTGAATAGCAATTGTGATGCATTTCCAGAAAATATGAGAGAGACTTGCATCAACTGGCCTTTAGTCCTTTTAACTACGCAGCAATATATTTTTTTTTTTTGTATTTCGTATTTTCTGTTTTTCTTTATGTCAATGAAGTATTACAATTCCATAAATATTTTTACTATCCGTAAAAATACTGTTTTTGCATTAAATTTTAGCTGGGGTGTTCCATAACCCCTGTTGTGGTGTATGTAATTTTAAAAGTGTTGTCATCGGAAGGTTAACGAAGATAATCAAAGCTGTTTCAAACTTATATGTCAAGAAAAGCTCAGCAACAGATCGAAACACATCGACACTAAGTTTTTCTTTGTGAAGGACTATGTTGATAAGCATTTTGTGAAGTGTCAGTATTGCCCAACAAATGAAATGATTGCAGATATGCTAACAAAACCATTACCAGCAACTCGGATACAAGAGCTAAGAATAAAGTGTGGCATTCAGACGAATGAGGAGGAGTGTTAAATATAACATTCATCTACCTTTACATTAATTAATGAAACACTTTGTTCTTATCACTTAGCTTATATATAAATTTGTTATCATTTTATCAGTTTATCAAATATCAATAATTTTCTAGTTTTAGTTCTTTAGACTCAATAAAATCTTATTTCGATAAGGACTTGTTTCACTTATAAGGATATTCTGAAATCTATAAAGAATATAACCAATAAGAATTTGTAGCTTTTTAAATTAAAATTTGTTGCGCAAAAATTAATTTTGTACTTTGAATAGTTCGTTTTTTATCTGAAATTCAAACTCAAAAATGAGCATTTCCGGTTTCACTAACATAGGCTCGGAAAAAGGCCAGCGGAATCTTAAAAAAATAGATTTTCAATTTTTTTTTTTTTGCAAAAATGTGAAGCATATCCTATGCTAATTTGTTGCTCTAACGAAAAATTTGTAGCTCTAACGGTTTTTTTGGTACTCAATTTCCCGCTAAAAATTAATGTAATGTCTTATTTTAGGTGCATTACCCAAATTTGTAACGGAATTAAAAAAAAAAAAGTTTTGAAAAATTCCACAAAAATACCGATGTATTTCAAAAGTAAAAAAAAAAGCAATACGCCTGCCGTTCTGATATGTTAGTATCGATACTCTTTTGCTCAAAATAAAACATTTTATTTTTGCTTTTGAAATACAGTGGAACTTGTCTTGTACGCAGTTTTCCAAAGGCCTTCTTTTTAAAACTCCGTTATAAATGCTGGTACTGCACCAGGTAAAAATGAATATTTCAGAGAGGCAGACATATTGCTCAAGTTAAAATATTTCGTTTTTGCTTTTGAAATACAGCGGAGCTTGTATGAAGTTTTCCAAAGGCCTTTTTTCAAAATTCCGTTATAAATGTAGGTACTGTACCAGGTGTCGGCTATAATTTTTTTTAATAAAAGAGTGTCGACACTAACATATTAGAGAGGCAGATGTATTGCTTTAGTTAAACTATTTTTTTTTTTGCTTTTGAAATACATCAGTAGATGCTCGATTTAGTGAATCTCGAAATAGTGAACTATCCACAATGACAATAGTAAACACACAGAATTTTATATATAAACGTATTTTTTATAAAAATGTTGCGCAAGCATTTTACATACCTTGAGAGCTCTGAGGAATTTTTTCTGTTTTTTGTTTAAACCAGAGTGAAAGCCCTGATTAATGCCTTATTAAAATTGAAAACATTCACATCGAACGGAATGTGCATTTTGGATCAAATTCATCTTTAGAAAGCCCTAGAAAACTCCCGCTCGAAAAAGTGTACAATCTCGAAACAGTGAACAGGCCTGGGTTTTATTACTTCACTATATCGAGCGTCTACTGTACATCGGAATTTTTATGGAATTTTTCAAACTTTTTTTTTTTTTAGTTCCGTTACAAATTTGGGTATAATGCACCAAGTATCTGCACATATTTTTTTTATTGAATATAACTATTAGAATTATCATATCAAAGAGACAAACTTTTTTTTTAAGTTTTTAAATATAGCAGAAATTTTATAGAGATTTTTAAGGCATTTTTTTCAAAACTCAATTACAACAATTAACGTCACCATGTATGTGCTAATATCTTTTATAATTAATAAAAACTATATTTTTTATTATGTCAAATAGGCAGACGTTTTGCTCAACAGGAAACAATTTCTTTTTATTTAAAAAAACAGTGAAATGTGTATGGAGATTTTCCCCTATTATTTGTATTTCAAAATTCGGTTACAAATCCAGGTACTACACTGAAAAAAAAAAGACATATCATTTTGATATTTTTTCAATATCAATACACATATCATATCAATTTCACTAAAATTACAGTAAAAAGTTGTTATTCTGATATAAAAAATATCACGATTATATTTTTCATATCAGGAAAACAATAAAATATCAATTTATCAAGTCATTTTTTTACATTGTAATATCAATTTTTAATATCAAAACTACTATTTCCATTACTAATATCATTTTCACAATAAAAATGTAAGATCAATGTTTTTTAGTATCAAAGAGATATTAAAAATATAAATAGTATATTTTTGATATTTTAAAATATCAAAACAACATTTTTTAAATATCCATTTGATACTAAAAATATAAATAGTATATTTTTGATATTTTTATATATCAAAACAACATTGTTTTAATATCAATTTGATGGGAAAAATGTAAAAATTACATTTTTTTGATGACTTAAAATATCAAACTTCCCAATCGATCTAAGTAGCCTTTTACTTTTTACTCAGTCATTGATTTTAAACCGGTGAAGTACGTAATATATTTGTGATTTCGCTTATAAATTTTGTTTTCGTAATGGATCAAAGTGAAAATATTGATTATAATAACTGTGTTGTGTGGTCGGAAAATGAACTGAATTCTTATATTAATAACAGTTTGAGTGGAAGTGTCGGTGACGGTGAAAACACTTTTAATAACTCCGAGTGCTCTGAACTTGAAAAGTTATTAAAAGAGTGGAACTTGGAAGAAACATTCAATGACTTAAAATGTAAGTATTTAGCCAATGCCAAGTTTTCTTAAACCACTTTCTTGAAATTCGTAAATGCCGTTCTTAAATCTATGCTTGTTTCTAATAGCTTGTGGAGTTAGCATCGACAGGCTTAGATACTTATTAAAAGAAGACATCGATGAAATCTTCCCAGGACGGGAAAATATAGGACTTCGTGCAGAGTTTAAGCACAAACTTATGTCATGGAAGTTTAAAAATGTAAGTTTTGAGTTAGCAATAACTTTGTACTTATTTATCGCATTCTCGTATTATAATTTATAAATATAAAGTTCCCAGAGGAAATCCCAACCGCTTCAACAGTTACTTGCAACTCGGATGTTTGCAGTTGGCTGCAAAATCAACATACAAGTACCTCAAGCACTTCTAAATCGACCTGCTCTGCTTCTTCAAACAGTTCATTGTTTCAAAAGCTAAATACGATAAGTTGAATTATTTTATTAAACATCAAATCCAGAAATAACACTGCCACTTTTGACCTCAACTCGTAAAAAATAATCTTTCGAATATGTCAGTTTTTTAAAACAAATATTATTTAAAATAGCATGTGCGCGATGTATTAAAAGCTACAAACAGTGGACAGAGTGTTCTAAGTTACTATCAAAAAAACAACAATTTGGAAAAAGAATACCGAAAAAAGATAGTGAACTCGATCGTGGAGTTCTTTTATGATCCGGAAGGCAACAACTACAACGTTCCCAAATCCAAAAACTTGGAGCACATAGCCGACCAAATTATTGAAATTTTCCCAACTTAAAACAAGGACGTCTACTACATCTCAAGACGGGCTTTAACTTTAACTGAAGAACAATAAGTAGAATTATTCGAAATAAAAGAAATATTATTGGATAGTATTCAAGAACCTCATATGCTGGTAGAACAATATAAAATAGACACATTCTCTGAACACTATCAATCATACTTTGTTGGCCCTAAGCTAAATGTATATAAAATTATCAATTTAAAAGTATTTACTGGTCCACCAATTCACGTATATGTTTTACCAAATGGAAATTCTGTAATTAGAAATAAAACTTTTTGCAAACAATTAAAACTACGTGGAAAATCTTAACGTTTTTTTTGTTTTAATTTAAAAAGGTCGAAATGGTTTGAGGTTAATGAAAAGGGTAAGTATATTAATGTCAAATGGATATTTTTAAATATGTGTATATTTTAAAATATCAAAGAATAATATCATTTTGATAATTATAACGTTAAACTGTAAACAAAATTATCAAAATAGTATTGATATTTGAATGTCATTTCGATATTTAAATTATTAAATTTACATTCAAAAAAATATTATTTTGATATGATAGACATATCAATTTGATATTTTTAATGTTTTTTAGATACTGAAAAATTGATATTTTGAATGTAAATGAGAGATAAATATTATTAAACATACATTTAAAAATATCAAAGAATAATATCATTCTGATAATTATAACGTTAAAGTGTAAACAAAATTATCAAAATAACATTGATATTTGAATGTCATTTTGATATTTTAATTATTAAATTTACATTTAAAAAAATGTTATTTTGATATGACAGACATTTCAATTTTGATATTTTTAATGTTGGACGACTTTTATCACCGAAAAATATCAATTTTATAGTTGTATTATCAAATTTTTTTTTTCGGTGTACAGCAGGTGTCTGAAAAATTTTTTTTTAGTTCAATTGACTGTTAATATTAAAATAAAAAGACGTATTCTTTCAGTAAAAAGAACTTTTTTATACTTAGGAAAAATGTTTATTTTTTTGGGAATTTTTCTAGCCCTTTTTTAAAAATTCCGTTACTCCTAGAGGTCTGCCTTTACTATTTTTGAATAGTAAAAACTATGTAGTCTAGCATATCAAAGAGGCAGACGTACTGGCTTCTGGCTATCACATTTTCGAGGTCGATTTTTTCGACTTTTGTGATCTCAGTGCTCCCAGAGGTACCATTACTTTGGATTACGAATGCCCATTCCATGCTCAGGAGGTCGAGTACAATGCCTCCACTTAATATGAATCGTACTGAAATACCGTAAGTCTGCCGACCACTGGCTCTTAGACTATAAAGTACTAGCTGATTTGGCATCAGCGATAGCTACTGAATAAGTGAATACTAAACAAAAGATTTGACGGCCGCCAAGCCAAGCCACGCGCAACGGACCGCCACCGCTCGCCGTCAAAGCGGCAAAACAAATCAAGTGTCATACGGTTTTTGTTCTTGTTTTGACCTAACGCTCTAGCGTTTTGTCACATCTAATGCGAACCAACCTATATAAAACATAATAATTGAATATGAAGAAAATTTGAAAAGAAATTCTTCTGTTTAATTTAATTTAACTTTGAATTATATATAAAACATACTTAAAGTGCCTCTACACTATCCCACAAAGTATTAACACATGTCAAAATAAAGTGGGAAGAAATTTCATACGACTGCCAAATTTGTGTGATGTATCAGACTTTCATATTTTTCTTCCACACTTGCATCAAAAAATCAGTTTCACCATAACCTCAAACGCCCAAGTGGGATAGAAAGTGTGATGGTTTTAGAACCGATCCTAAATATTTTCATTGTATTAACACATGTCAAATCGTGTCGGATGCGCTGTCAAGTTGTGTATGATGAAATTTCATATTTTGTTTCCACACTATTATACATGATTTCTTCACACTTTTTTGACATGTATTAATACTCAGTGGCATAGTGTGGAATGGCTATTACTTGCGTGTTAATGGTTTTTCTTGCATCTTTATTTTTAAATATAAAGAATCCGTCGGTAGGTTCTTTAAGGTTTAAGGAATAATAAGCTAAAGAACTTCTCTACCAATTATTGTATTACTCAAAAAAGTTACTGTCAAAGAAATTTCAACCTTCTTTCATGTTAAAAGAAGGATATCCTGTCAGACGTTGCTTGAAATTGTGGAACAAAAAGTTTAACCCTAATTACAGTAGGTATGCAAATAAGCCGCAGAGTGCATGCTGTTCTCTGTACCAATTGTTTAATGCACAAACGTCATGTACCTACTGTATGTACATTTATAATGACTTCTTACTCTTCTAGATTATTTATAATGGAATACCTAATGATCTCTTATGTCTTATTAATTTCTAAAAACATTACATACATAATTAACTTTACCGACAATAGCTAGGTTACATACACTTGCTCTTAACCTTGCGAAGGGAAGGTTTTTTTTTTCCTACGTGAATAGCAACTAGAACTGGGGTTGTTCATCTCACCACCACTTTTGATTGTAAATAAAACAATATTAGAAGTGAAAAATAATTCTTATATATTATGAGATCACATGTTTATATTGTTACAAAACTGAGAAAAGTTGTTTAAAAAAAATACACTATATGCAGCTAGGGCAAAACTCTTTGCGGTTCTTAGGGCTGTGGGCAAGGAATTTAAAATTTTGTGTGTTATCTTGAACACAGTGTTCATCTTACCTGTTTCTTAAATTCTGACCAGGGTTTGTCATCCATATTAAGAGTACCCCATAAAGTCTCCCCTAATTCTCATAGAAAAATTTAAATCAGTTCAAGCATCATATTAGATTTCACGTCCAAAAATTAGCTCGCCAACATAGGCATAAATAATTAAAAATTTTATTAGAATTTTATGCTGTTATTGTGCTATTTTTGATGTGTTGTTTTCGCGATTTTTGTGCTGTAATATATTTTTTTGTAAGCTAGCACAACTTTGTCAATTACTAACCGATTTTAGAAAGAGCAGTGTTATAATTTTGTGCACTTTTTGTGTTATTTATCTGCATTTAAAAAAATTGATTTCAATGTTTTTGTTGCATGCAATGTTGTACCTCCTTAAGTTGAAACTAGCACTACTTTGTCAATTATTAACCGATTGCACGCTCATTTGACCAGGCCTTTAAAAAGTGTTACAAAAACAATTTTGAAATTTTCCCATTACATATTTTGTGTATAGTCTGTCCAGCAAAAATTGTTAGTACAAGGCTTATGGGAGAGCTTTTTTCAAAACAGTGGTGCCTGTGTATACCATCACAAAACTATACTCTATCCAACAAAAAATTGTCAGTAAAGGGAAGATAGGACGTTTGCCTCTCAATCTGGTTGCATTGGCTTGCATACATCTGTCTCAAGTTAAAGCTCTCACAGGGTTTCCGTATTTTGAATTGTAAATTGCCACAATTCGAAGAACAATGTGCATATGGTTACCATTGATACCATTTCAAACATATTAAAAAAAAAGATCCATTCATCTTTTTTTTACCACAGCACACCTTTTCAAATGAATTTGATCACGTAACGCTTTGTGATGAATGTTTCAAAACTTAGCGCAAATAACTTTTTTCTTTTTAAAGACTAAAATCGTAAAAATTTTAAGTGCATTTTATAGCTTTATTCCAATATGCAAACAAATAATAAGGGGACAATCAAAACGACAACACTTTTGGCTCTCACCTTTATAAATATTGTTCTCAAAAGCTTCAAAACTGAAAGTTCTTTCATAAAAACCACTGAAACAGCTCTTTCGTACTGTTGCAACATGGCAAAGGCAACTCTGTTGGAATGTCAATTTTTTGTTTTATTTCACACAGCGAAGGTAGAAGCGAAAGAGAGTATACGATCAGGATGCTTTTGGCATTGAAAGACGACGGTCATGTTGGAGCGTACGAAATGTTTCAAGGAGTCGCAACAACAATTCCTGTATGTTTATCAGTGGTTTAGTATCTTTTTCAGTGGCAGGTTTGTTATTTGAGTGTTGTGATGGTATACACTGGCACCACTGTTTTGAAAAAAGCTCGCCCATATAAGCCTTGTACTGACAATTTTTGCTGGATAGACTATAAAATGCCCTCTAAAAGTACTTGAGAGTGCTAGGACGCCATATGGCCCTAGGCTAGATGATAGGAAAATCCCTATGCACACCTCCGCGTGGTAGAGGGCGGGTAACGCTAACGTGCAGGGGGACCGAATGGATGCCGGGATAAGCAGACAACCCAGCTATGCTGGTCAGGGCACAAAATTGTCCTCGGGATGGTTAAAAGCCCCCTTAAGGCGGATGAACTGCAGGTGGCGGTCAACGGCATGATAGTCTGGTGGCGGAGGAGCTTTTTTTCGTAAAAGGCCAACGGCAGCAGCAGGTAGCGTCTGTAACCCATATTGGGCGGCTACAAAAGGCGTCTGTTTTCCCATAGTGGGCGGCCTCGAGCAGTTATGTGTTTGACCATACAAAAGGCGGGTGTGCCTGTCAAATCTGAGCTTATGTATGTTATTAATCATATCTCGGAAAACACCATGGAGGAAGGATATATGCAAATACATGAATTATGACAACAAATGGAAATGAGTCCCCAAGAGGTAATCTTTTTATAGGCATCCTTCATGTACGAGCGTCAATCAAGACGCCATAATAATAAATGAATCGTTGACAAATAGAAGAAGTCTTTCAAGAAGCGCAAATGTTACTTTTGGCTACCGCATACGTACGAAAATCGGAGCATGGAACGTTCGATCCTTGTACAGCGATGGTAGATACGGGCAGGTTGAGCGTGAAATGCTTCGCCTAAAGATCAGTATCCTGGGCATAAGCGAAACTAAGTGGAGAGGAAGAGCTGAATACAGATCAGACACTGGACAGACGAGAATGCTGTATTCCGGCGAAGATGAAAGAGAGGGTGTCCAAAGACTGCATGGTGTCGGAATTATGTTGAACGGAGAAGCGAGGCGTAGTTTGATCTCATGGGCGTCCATTTCTGCGAGATTAATGACAGCAAGGTTTCGTTCAAAAATTCGTAACGTCACAATTATTCAGTGCTACGCCCCCACAAATGAAGCGACCGAGGAAGACAAAACCGCGTTCTACACTCATCTTAACTCGGTTTACAGTAGTGTTCCGAGAGCCGACATCATTGTCGTTATGGGAGACCTTAATGCCCAAGTCGGTTCAGACAATTACGGACTGG
Organism: Dasysyrphus tricinctus; assembly: GCA_963921185.1. NCBI lineage: Eukaryota > Metazoa > Arthropoda > Insecta > Diptera > Syrphidae > Dasysyrphus > Dasysyrphus tricinctus. Next base: position 146,221,331 of record OY992531.1, on the reverse strand, counting down.
AACGCGTGATGGGAAGAAACGGCGTGGGGTCATGGAATGAAAATGGTGACTTGTTTGTCGACTTTTGTAACGCGAATCGTCTTGTGATAGGTGGGACTGTATTTAAGCATAAGACGTGCAACAAAATTACCTGGATGCATCCGGATGGTCAAACCGAAAACCAAATTGATCATATCATGATTCAGCAGCGATGGAAGAAGTCTATGTGTGATGTCCGGAGTATAAGAAATGCCGATGTGGGAAGCGACCACCATTTGGTTCTGATGAGTCTCAAATTACGAACCGCTGCCGTACAAAAACCAGCGCAGGATGCAGCAAGGAGCACAAAATTCATTACTAATGCTTTAAATGACCCCAACATATGTCGAAACTATGTCACCACCCTTAACGACAGAGCCTCGTCATTAAATGGAATCCAGAATTCAACAATTGATGAGATGTGGGGTGAAATTAAAAGTGTTTTTATGGAGGCTGGATCCGAAACTGTACCCAAGCGAACGAGACGTAGAGACTCTTCGATATCCCAAGACACCTGGGATAAGATCGAACTTCGCAAATCGTTGAAAATCCAAATAAATGCCGAAGCTGATGTTCAACGAAAGGCTGACTTGCGAAGAGAGTACCGCATTGCACATAAGATGGTCTACCGCTGTGTGAGACGTGACAAGAGGGTGAAGTTGGATGGACTCGCAGATAATGCGGAAAGTGCTGCCAGAAGAGGAGATATCCGGGAATTGTACCAAATAGCCAAGGATGTTATCGGGAAAAAAAGCAACACCAATCATCCTGTAAAGGATGTGGATGGCACACTTTTGGTATCAATTGAGGATCAGCTTCGTAGATGGAAGGACCATTTTTGTGCCCTGCTAAATGAGGATTCAGTTGAGCAGAGTGCTGAAGTGCCCCAACTAAACGAGATGCGCAGGTCCTATAGGGGTATTGACATCGAACCCCCGTCAGAATCGGAAATTCGTACATCAATAAATCTCCTCAAAAACAACAAGGCAGCTGGACTGGACGGAATACCAGCTGAATTCCTGAAAGCCGATCCCGTAACAGCGGCTAGTATTTTACATCCGCTGATACAAAACATTTGGGAAAACGAAAGCTATCCCAGGGACTGGAAGGATGGTGTGATTGTTAAGTTGCCAAAGAAAGGTGACTTAAAGAATTGCAACAATTGGCGTGGTATCACCGTTTTGTCCGTTTTTCCAAAACTAATGGCAACAATCATACTCGAGCGAATAAAGGATAGAATCGAGTCTACACTCAAGAGGCATCAAGCTGGCTTCCGCAGTGGTCGATCGTGTGTCGACCATATCAACACCCTGCGTATCGTCCTCGAGCAGTCGATGGAATATCAATCACCGCTTTACCTCATGTTCGTGGATTTTGAAAAGGCCTTTGATCGAGTTAACCGAGAATGTATATGGAGATCGTTGCTTGGTAGAGGAATTCCACCAAAAATTGTTGCCATTATTAAAGAGTCCTACAACAACGCGAGGTGTTTTGTTTTGCACAATGGGCAGCTATCCGACTCCTTCGTAGTGCAACAGGGTGTGAGACAAGGGGATGTTCTATCGCCAATTCTCTTCCTGCTGGCGATGGACGACGTATTGACGGCCAGTGTTGGTACAGCTGAGCGACAGGGCATTCAATGGAGACCGTTCGAAAGGCTCAGTCATTTAGACTATGCCGATGACATATGTCTACTGGCAAATAACATCAGTGGGCTGAACGGGATGTGCCAAACACTGCAAGTGAAGGGAGAGTCGAGTGGTCTAAGAATTAACAGCAAAAAGACAAAAATAATGCTCACAGGCCGCTCCACACAGCAGCGTATTATTTTACAGGAGACGCCAGTTGAAGTAGTGGAACAATTTAACTACCTTGGCAGTATTGTTTCTGCAAACGGTGGTACGGATCTGGACGTTAAAAGTAGAATAAATAAAGCTCGTGCTGCCTTCGGTACTCTGTCCTCAACTTGGAAATCCAGTCAAATCTCCTTACGCACTAAGTTGAGATTCTTCGAATCCAATGTCAAATCCGTGCTGTTATATGCTTGTGAAACCTGGAAAGTCACGTCTACCATTTCGAAGAAATTGCAGGCTTTTGTAAATCGCTGTCTTTGCCACATCCTAAAGATTCTGGCTGGCCACAAATAATATCAAATGAGGAATTGAGGCGCAGGACAAGTCAAGAGCGGCTGGACGTCGACATAAGAAAGCGTAAATGGCGTTGGATTGGTCACACACTGAGGAAACCAAACGATGAAATTGCAAAGCAGTCCTTTGAATGGAATCCTCAGGGTGCACGGCGGGTTGGAAGACCAAGAACAACATGGAAATCAACTGTCTTAGCGGAAGCAGAATCCCAGAGGAAGACGTGGCCACAGCTTAAGTACCTTGCAGCAGACCGTGAAGGATGGAGACGTTTTGTTGACGCCCTATGCCCCAGCCGGGGTTACAGGACACGATGATGAGACTATAAAATAACAAATCTGCTACTGAAAAAGGTACTAAGCCACTGATTAACATACAGGAATTGTTGTTGTAATTCTTTGAAACATTCTCTACGCTACAACATGACCGTTGTCTTTGAATGCCAAAAGCAGAGAATATAAAGAAGTCAATCCTCAGCTGTCAATTTGATTTGCCTACAAGCTGGAAGCGAACAGCTGATGTATTAGATTTGCAAAGTATTAGTGAAAAGCAGTGCAAAACGCACACATAGAATCAACTAGTCATTCAGCACATCATTCAGCACAGGTCTTGTTGTTGTTGCAATTCACATCTATTTCTTCGACACGAAATGAAATTACAAATACATACAACAATGTAAACAAATGGGTTTTGGGGGGTGAAACGTACGAAAGATTGGCTTCTTTATTTGATATTCTCTGGCCAAAAGCATCAGAATGCTGATATCTGATCGTATACTCGCTTTCGCTTCTACCTTCGCTGTTTGAAATAAAATAACATTCCAACAGAGTTGCCTTTGCCAATTCGCAACAATACAACAGAGCTTTTTCAGTGGTTTTTATGAGAGAACTTTCGGTTTTGAAGCTTTTGAGAACAAAATTTATAAGGCTGAGAGCCAACAGTGTTGTCGTTTTGATTGTCTTCTAACTATTTGTTTGTATTTCTGAATAAACCTATAAAATGCAGTTGAAATTTGTACAATTTTAGTCTTTAAGAAAAAAAAAAGTTATTTGTGCTAGGTTTTGAAACGTTCACAAAGCGTTACCAGCTTTATTTATAAACTCGTTTTAGCGACGGAGTAAAGTTATTCCGACTTTACAACACATCTAATCCTAAAATTTGTATTTATAAAAAAATACACGAGGAATAGAGGAGGAGTAAGGTAAAACTGGTTCATAGGCGGTTAAAAGCCATAGTAAAGCCGTTTTAGTATCATAATGCCATTTTGACGTGACATCATGTGAAATTTACGAAAAGGAATGTAAACGAAATTTTTATAACTTTTTGTTACTATAAGAACGTTTTCTTTTATTTTATTTTTCCATTTATGAATTCCTTCACCAAAATTCCACCAATAATAATTAATTGAAATGAAGTATTGGTGAAATCTAATAAATAGGGCTGTACGTGATTAAATTAATTTAAAAGGGTGTGGTGTGGGAAAAAAGATAAATTGATCTTTTTTTAATATGTTTGAAATGGTATCCATGGTAACCATATGCACATTGTTCTTCGATTTATGAGAGCTTTAACTTGAGACAGATGTATGCAAGCCAATGCAACCAGACTGAGCAGCAAACGTCCTATCTTCCCTGTACTGACAATTTTTGTTGGATAGAGTATAGTATTTCTTCTAAGCCCAGCATCGAGTTGAAATGAATTTGGTTCGACCGATCTCGCTCGGCGCGACGAGGAGTTTGTTTTATAAATATGATTTTGATTTAAGAGAAAAAAATATATGCAAAGATAGGTATTTTCGCATGTCAAAAAATATGGACTATATTTTAATTAGTTTGGAAAGTATGTACATGTTCATGTAGAGTACCTACCTATACCTATTTTTTGTTTTTAATTTTTGTTCGAATAGCTAGGGTAGATTGATGCCGTGAAATAAGCCTAAGCGATATAAGGCCAAATTCGGAAAATTGGCCTAATTTCACTTTTATTTTCGACTATTTATTTTCGATCAATTTGGGGTGTGAAAATTAAAAATTCGCGTGAAATTTTAATTTTCGCACCCCAAATTTATTTTCCCTTGGGCAAAATTTTTTCCAGTAGGTATGCTTTGCATGATTTTTTTTTAAATTTTAACCCAAGAAATTCATCTTCCGTATCCTTACGCAAATTTTAGGAAGTATTTAATTTGTAACTTTCGTTTACCTATACAAAACTGGAGATTAATAAATTGTTTTTGATGCGTAAGGCATAAGCTAAACAATACTATATGAAGGCATTTTATAGCGAAGAGTCTAAGTCTTTGCAGTGAGTTGTGACATTTACAATTTCCTAAACAAGGTATCTTCAAAAATGTCTATTTTGAATCAGCTAATAGCATTGAATTAACTTAACATTTAAATGCTCTTTTACATTCGGTACTATACACGGTTAAACCAGTTTCTCTATTAAATAATATACAGTTGCTTTCGTAAAGTGAAAAAAGGTCACATTTGGTCTTATTTCACAAATCGGTTTGGAAGTATATACTTTATCAAAGTGAAATAGGGCCAAATGTTGAAATTTGGCCTTATTTCACTATTGCAAAGTGCAAATAAGCCAAATTATCAAATTTGGCCTTGTTTCACGGCACCGGGTAGATTCTATAATTTCTAAAATGTCTTACGGACGTACTGTCACTAATTTCGTTACTCAATAACACAAAAGTCTAGCATTGAATAATATCACAAAAAGAGCACACATTTTTGACACGACTTTTATTAGAATAGGTTCATAATTGACAAAGTTGTGCTTATTTAAATATCATCATCATCATCATCGTGTCCTGTAACCCCGGCTGGGGCATAGGCAGCGCCGGATTCAGCTTTTTCGGGCCCTAGGCCTGAAGACTAAATGGTGCCCCCTTTGCATATATTCTCTTATATTGTATGGTTTACTACATACAAAATTACAGTCGACTCCCTCTAACTCGAATTTTCACGGGATATCAAAATCAGTTCGAGTTAGAGAGAGTTTTGCAAAAATTCGAGTTAGAGAGAAATATTGTATGGTTTAAAATTTGAGGGGAATAAAAATAAGGGCGAAAAAGTTCGAGTTAGAGGGAAATTCGACTTAGAGGGAGTTCGACTTAGAGGGAGTCGACTGTAAATACTTAAGAAAACAAATTACAACGAATTCCATAAAACAAAAATTAATTTTATTTATAATATAGTCTAGTAACTATATACATTAGACCTTGCGTCAGGTCCGGTAGTTCTGATTTTTTGCTGAGTTGTTTATGATGTTGGCCTCGTATTAAATCTGATTTTTCGACCTCGAGCGCCGAACGCAACATTGGTAAAAATCCAAAAAACCGCGAATTTTTCGCGGTTTTTTCACTTCTTGGCTATTTTAACCATTACGCCTTAACTTCCGAATAAAACATTGCTCTACGATTTCAACCTTACTAAATTTGCTTCAATTTGAGTCCAAAGCCCGTTCTGTAGACATAACGGTTTCCACGGGACGGCATTTCAAAATATAGCAATAAAAAATTTAAAACAACAAGTAGTATATAAAACACTATAATAACAAAAACATGGTCTTTGACATATGCTGCATCAAAGCAATAGAGCGTGTAGATTGGGCCAAAAGAAGAAAACAATAGTACCAGATGGGGGGTATATATCCCCCCGTTTAGGCGGGAGGGGCAATTTTAAGAAAAGTTGACTTCAAATAGAAAAATAACCATAAAAATACAATGGTAATATCTGGACAAAAATCAATTCCTCATCTCAAAGCCCGAAATCCATTCTTAAATTTTTTTTTAAATAAAATTTTTTTAGCTGATAGTTTTTGAAAAATTTACTTTCAAACTCAAAATTTTTAGAAAAAGACGATTTTTTTTTGTTAATAATTTTTTTTTTTATTTTATGGTATTAAGTACTATTTTTGATTTTGATTTTCAATGCCCTTATTAATTCTTAGTTAAAAACTGATAACCAAATGCTAAAATGACTTCTAGTTTTTGAGAAAACTGAAATTAACATGATCAACTTCACTGTTTTCAGTCTAGTATCCTTTTTCTTCGGGGTGGGAGGGCTCTGCTTCAGATGCGGTAGTTTTGATTTTTAGACTAGTTGTTTATGATGTTGGCCTTAGCAATAATCCAAGTTTTCGACCTCGAGCGCCGAACGCAACCTTGTGAGATATGCATAAAACCGAGAAATTTTCGCGGTTTTTTCAGTTATTGGCTATTGGATGAGGGACAATTATTCTGACAGCAAAGTCTTTTATAAGTTCATCGAAATCTATTTCATGAAGCAAATCACTCTCAATACAGAGCAGAGATAGTGCATCAAGTCTTTCCTGCGTTATCATTGTTCGACAAGGACTTTTTAAGCGTTTTAACTGACTTTCCGCAGAACAATTTGTCACCAACAGACTTAAAAATAAACGTAATGCCGTGTCTACGTTCGGAAACGCTGATGTAATTTTATCTAGCCACATAACCCAAGGGGCACAGATTTGAATTTTGCAACAAGAAATTCAAAAATCTGGTTTCACAAGAATAACTCGGAAGTTTTTGTAGAGTTGTTGAATGCTCTCATTTTTTTTAAATTATTTGAGTTCCAACTTTGTTATATTCAGGTCACTGTTCTAATTTAGTGGGACTAAAAATAAATAGGCGTGGCTTAATAGTAACTGAGTAGTTATCCATTGTGTTTCAATGTAACCTAATTTTAATTAGCCGTTCTCAAAAACAAAATCGAAACTGTTTTGCGACTTTTATCTTTTGCTACTTCAAAGTAACTCTAAACTTCTAAAGTGTCTAATCATTATGATTCAGTAAAACTAATATACAACACTTTTGTAACAAAGTGAAAAAGTGACAGAAATATTAAATAAAATCCTAAATGCAACTACATTGTAACTTGCTGTCAGATTCTTCAAAAATAACTACCATAATATTAGGGTGTCTATATCCCAACATATTTTTTTAATGGCAGACTTGTCAATAACCCTTACAAATTTATATTTGTGTAGGTATTGCTGTTTTCACATTTTATTTTTGTAATTACTGCAGCTATTCATTTTTTTTTTGTTTCTATTTGTTCTTTAATCCTTTAAAAGCCCCCACTCAAAAACTTATAAACAATAATTTTATATAAAATATTATGACTTTTAATTATTTAATTAATAATATTATGACTATTAATTCAATGATGAGAAATAATTTGTTTGGTCAAATTTTTTTTGGTCACTAAATTTTATTTAACCTTTAATACATTATTTTGGAAAATTGATGACACCCTAATGTAGGTTCATGTTAAAAAAATATTTGTTTGCTTGGCTTGAAAGCAAAATGGCAGAAACAAACCTAAATGCAACAAGAAATACATGCAGACGGTCACAAAACTGTTTTCGATTTCTGGAGTTATTGAAGGACTTGTATGCAACTCTAGTGTGACAACTGTGTCTGTCACTTTCGTTGTTATTGAACAGTCACTGAGGGAAAGCATGTTGTTTCAAAGGAGGTGCGTTCTTTTTCTTCATTAAATCGAACTTTTGTTAACGTTCATCGTTCATTTATTACAAAATTTTATTGTTTTGTTTTATTGGATTCGGAATTTATTTGGAATTTTTATTTATGTATGTAGCTATTTTCAATTTAGTATTTTCTACTGTCGATTTTCATTTTTGATATTTTTTATTAAAATTTATATTTTTATCCATAAGTATTCCGACTTGGACAAATGTTATTATAATGGGAATTTTGCCCCTCCTTAAATGAAAAAGAGAGGTATTAGTAGGCTTAATGATTCAATTTCTTACAAAAATATTGATAAGGGGAATTTGATTTGTTAATTATATGAATATACTAATTGTATGAATATTTGAGTACTTAACTTTTTCCTAAACCAACTCGAAATCATAGCAAATCATTTGCAACGATACAAATAATGCAGATACACAACTCTTAATAACAAAGAAAAAATATTTTAAGTCAACAACAGGTTTTTTGAATGACAAATTAAAAATAGCTAAGATTTGTTAAGAAAAAGAACGCTCTATTAATGTTGTGTTCGTAAATGTTTCAAAGAAGTTTCTGAAACTTCCTTAGAACTAAACTTTATGTTAGTTTCTTCACAGTTTCATTAGGATCATTGTAGGCAAAGAAAAAGAACGAGGGTGAGTGAGGCAGTAAGGAAAAAAAAAAACAAATAGAGATTGATGAAAAATTTTTGCACAGGGACGAATTAGTTTTTGTTGGTGATGGCAAGGCGTTCAAATCCATTAAGCAACCATAATGCAAAGTTTTTTCAACGTTTTAAATAAAATATTTTTAGATGTCTTTCTGCTGTTGCCCCTTTCTATCTTGTCGGTTTTGTATCTTCGCAAAGAAGTGTTCAATAGTTTAAAAGTATTCTACGATAATTTATTTACCTAAAAACCTTCACGTCGCATAACTTTATGAAAAATATAAGACAAAACTACCTGTGAAATAAAAAATTTTAACACCGTATTATAGGCGTGTTTACAGGATTTAATGCAGCATTGCATGTTCTTTTATATATATTTTTCAAATAAAGTATTGCATGTAACATACCTATTCACTATATTTACATTTATTTCACCCTTTTATTTAGTTTAGTAAGGTTTTTCACTAATTTAACGATTTAAAATTTCTGTACACTTTCATATATCTCGGCAAAATGACGGAAGCATCTCAATCATTTTTTATCTTGCTTCCTTTGGGCACCCCAGCAGGAAAAAGCCTTTCCTTTAAGTGCATTTTTATCTTCGCTTTTTTCAAGCGAAGATAGAAATGCGCTTAAAAACATGGCTAATTAGGCTTAAATTTACACTATTCAAAATCATTAGTCCTGGAACAAAAATGATTATTTCGTGTCAAAAATTAATTAATAATGATAACTATCTGCTGTCGTCATTGACATCAGTATCCTGAATTTCACTCATGTGAACCATTCCACCAAATCCGACCCTGGACTGAATTAAAATATCAGTTGCTATGGGGTTATAGAAAGGAAACTTTCTATCGGCCATATTTTTTTTCTGAAATAAATGTTTCTGTCTTAAAAAAAAACAAGAAATTAGGTGTTTATTTTTGTTTTTTTTAATTTAATATATTAAAACAATGATTTTTCACTTTCAGAATTTATAAAATGTAATAATATTTTAATATTTGATAATAATTTCCACAAAAAAATCTTTTAAAAAATAGAAGGGCACTAATTTTTTAACAAAAAAACTTTAAATTCAATCAATTTTACGAGCGCGCAAGTTTTGAAGGGGGTAGCAATGAATATTAGTTGATTCAACTGCAAGCGTAGTGAAAATTAAATACTTACAACCTTGAAAATTAATTATTTAATATAACCTATTTCAATTAATTGATAAAAGAGGAAAAAAAACAGTTGTCACATCACAAATGTCTGACTGCATTTTTAGTTACATATTTAAATAAGAAATACATTTCTGAAACTGAAAAATATTTATTTGAAACTAGTTATGTAGTTTATGTAGGTTTCAGTTTAGTGTTCATAAACTCCCCTAAGACAAATTGATCTGTTGCTATTAAGTCAATAAGAACTTGGCTGAAACCTTTCAAACTTGTTGCAATCCAGTATAAAGAAACTTATTTTGAACGATTTACATCGATTACACAAGTGTTACGTGTAACTACAAAGTAACTTGAATTTAGTTGCACAATAGGACCACCCTTGCGCTTTTTTGGTTACAGTGGTGTTCCTGTGACTAGTTCTTTTTTAACAAATGCGACCGTCACTATGTTACTCAGAAGTCACCACAACTTATCAAAAACTTAGCGTGCCCCTTGGGATAATCTTATATAAATTAGCTTGATTGAAAAATTTAAAATTATTTCCATTTTTATGCATCACATAACGATGGAATTGTATTAACTCGTCAGCAAGTTCTGAATTTAAATCTTCCGGATAATTTGACACCAAACGCTGGGCACAGGCTATAACGTTGACTTTTTCATTGCTTGTGCAAAGAAAATCAAATCGTTCAGAAATTTCCCTATATATTTTACCTCTGGAATCCATTTGTATTCTTAACTTATCGATAATAATATAAACTTATCCTTCGGGCTTAAATCTACATCGGGAGCACTACCATCGTAAGCCATTTTTTTGCGAATTCGTTTTCGTGTAATCATGTAACTGCCATCAGGTAGAAGTTTTTTAGAGCGCATTTCAATAGTGTCGAAATTATCACGCATTTTCTCCAGTTGATCGGACAATGATCTATACAAATTCGCGGACGTCAGTAGTGATACGTCTTCGCTTTGCAAAACTTTACTGACTTTTTGAAAACTTTGTAAAATATCGTTCCAAATCACAAGAATTAAGGCAAATTCTAGTTTATTCATTTTTAGTAGATCACCAGCTTCCCTCCTAGCATCTTCTTTTAGTGTACCTATTATCTTCAGAAATGTCGTTTAAGGGATCTAATAATTTATTATATGTTTTAATGATGGCAAAAGTAGCTGCAGCATGAGCTTCCCATCGTGTATCTGAGAGTGATTTTATCACATTATCATTTTGAAGAGCAGATTTTAACGTTTGCCATCTACTAGTTGATGCAGAAAAAAAAATTGTATAGCGATTGTACGACAGACAAAATATCAACTGCGATAAGACAGCAATCCACAGCACAGCGACCAACAAGATTTAAAGAGTGTGATGCACAAGGTACATAGACTGCATATGGATTTGTCAGAAGAATTTGCTGTTGCATCCCTTTATACTGACCGGACATATTGGGAGCATTGTCGTATGTTTTCCCTCTGCATTTTAAAATTAATATGTTATGGTCACTCAGATACTTTAATGCTTGATTAGCAATACCGGATCCAGTATGAGAATGCATCTCCAAAAAAGTTAAGAAGCGTTCAATAGGCTGGCCATCTTATATGAAAATACTTGAGCGTTGCCGTTTGCCGAATTTGAAGAGTTGTGAAGATTTATTATCCATTTTGCTCGTATGAGCAATAAAGATTCAGTTGCTTCATTGTGTTTACTTACTTTTGTGGCCCCTTTTGTCGTGATGCCCCAGGCCTGGGCCTGGTTGGCCTAAGGGTAAATCCTGGGCTGGGCATAGGGCGTCAAAAAAACAATTTTTGGTGGAATTCCTCTACCAAGCAACGATCTCCATATACATTCTCGGTTAACTCGATCAAAGGCCTTCTCAAAATCCACGAACATGAGGTAAAGCGGTGATTGAAATTCCATCGACTGCTCGAGGACGATACGCAGGGTGTTGATATGGTCGACACACGATCGACCACTGCGGAAGCCAGCTTGATGCCTCTTGAGTGTAGACTCGATTCTATCCTTTATTCGCTCGAGAATGATGGTTGCCATTAGTTTTGGGAAAACGGTGATACCACGCCAATTGTTGCAATTCTTTAAGTCACCTTTCTTTGGCAACTTAACAATCACACCATCCTTCCAATCCCTGGGATAGCATTCGTTTTCCCAAATGCTTTGCATCAACGGATGTAAAATACTAGCCCCTGTTACGGGATCGGCTTTCAGGAATTCAGCTGGTATTCCGTCCAGTCCAGCTGCCTTGTTGTTTTTGAGGAGATTTATTGATGTAAGGATTTCCGATTCTGACGGGGGTTCGATGTCAATACCCCTATAGGACCTGCGCATCTCGTTTAGTTGGGGCACTTCAGCACTCTGCTCAACTGAATCCTCATTTATCAGGGCACAAAAATGGTCCTTCCATCTACGAAGCTGATCCTCAATTGATACTAAAAGTGTGCCATCCACATCCATTACAGGATGATTCGTGTTGCTTTTTTTCCCGATCACATCTTTGGCTATTAGGTACAATTCCCGGATATCTCCTCTTCTGGCAGCGCTTTCCGCGGTACTCTCTTCGCAAGTCAGCCTTTCGATGAATATCTGCTTCGGCATTTATTTGGATTTTCAACGATTTGCGAAGTTCGATCTTATCCCAGGTGTCTTGGGATATCGAAGAGTCTCTACGTCTCGTTCGCTTGGGTACAGTTTCGGATCCAGCCTCCAAAAAAACACTTTTAATTTCACCCCACATCTCATCAATTGTTGAATGCTGGATTCCATTTGATGACGAGGCTCTGTCGTTAAGGGTGGTGACATAGTTTCGACATATGTTGGGGTCATTCAAAGCATTAGTAATGAACTTTGAGCTCCTTGCTGCATCCTGCGCTGGTTTTTGTACGGCAGCGGTTCGTAATTTGAGACTCATCAGAACCAAATGGTGGTCGCTTCCCACATCGGCATTTCTTATACTCCGGACATCACACATGGACTTCCTCCATCGCTGCTGAATCATTATATGATCAATTTGGTTTTCGGTTTGACCATCCGGATGCACCCAGGTAATTTTGTTGCACGTCTTATGCTTAAATACAGTCCCACCTATCACAAGACGATTCGCGTTACAAAAATCGACAAGCAAGTCACCATTTTCATTCCGTGACCCCAAGCCATTTCTTCTCATCACGCGTTCCAGTCCGTAATTGTCTGAACCGACTTGGGCATTAAGGTCTCCCATAACGACTATGATGGCAGCTCTCGGAACACTACTGTAAACCGAGTTAAGATGAGTGTAGAACGCGGTTTTGTCTTCCTCCGTCGCTTCATTTGTGGGGGCGTAGCACTGAATTATTGTGACGTTACGAATTTTTGAACGAAACCTTGCTGTCATTAATATCGCAGAAATGGGCGCCCAGGAGATCAAACTACGCCTCGCTTCTTCGTTCAACATAATTCCGACACCATGCAGTCTTTGGCCACCCTCTCTTTCATCTTCCCCGGAATACAGCATTCTCGTCTGTCCAGTGTCTGATCTGTATTCAGCTCTTCCTCTCCACTTAGTTTCGCTTATGCCCAGGATACTGATCTTTAGGCGAAGCATTTCACGCTCAACCTGCTCGTATCTACCATCGCTGTACAAGGATCGAACGTTTCATGCTCCGATTTTCGTACGTATGCGGTAGCCAAAAGTAACATTTTCGCTTCTTTCTTCTTTTTGTCAACGATTCATTTATTATTATGGCGTCTTGATTGACGCTCGTACATGAAAGATGCCGCACCCCCAAATCCGATGTGCGGTTTACTGCAACCGAAGCTGCGGAAGGATTTTCCATAAAAAGATTACCTCTTGGGGACTCATTTCCATTTGTTGTCATAGTTCATGTATTTGCATATATCCTTCCACCATGGTGTTTCCCGAGATATGATTAATAACATGCATAAGCTCAGATTTGACAGGCACACCCGCCTTTTGTATGGTCAAACACATAACTGCTCGAGGCCGCCCACTATGGGAAAACAGACGCCTTTTGTAGCCGCCCAATATGGGTTATAGACGCTACCTGCTGCTGCCGTTGGCCTTTTACGAAAAAAAGCTCCTCCGCCACCAGACTATCATGCCGTTGACCGCTGCCTGCAGTTCATCCGTCTTATTTAAATATAAGGTGGCACAATTAAATTAAATTGGGTGGCGCAACAGCTCGTGGAAAACCAGGGCCTAGTGACTTACAACTCTCAACCATTCCTGGCTGGCAGAAATGGAGGGGACCTACAGATTTTTGCCGAGTCCGAACGGCTAAATGAGCAGCACTTATTCATGACAAGTATACTCTAGGAGGATTTTTCAATCCCTCGCAAGAGGCAGTACATCGGGTAAAACATTTCTGCTTTTAGTCGGACCGGCTGGGAATCAAACCCACGCCTTCGGCATGACAGTCCTACGCACTAACCATCACGCCACGAGGTACTACAAAAAGGTGGCACAATATTGCATTTAAAAAAACAACTAAACATTAAAATTTATTTTCTTAAACATATCTATATAAATAACACAAAAAGAGCACATAATTATGAAACCAGTACGGTGTGGCGTCCTTTTTTCGTCTCAGTTATTTTAGCTAATTTAAATATAGTATTTCCTAATTGATTAAATAGTTTGAAATTATTTTTCTCATCGTGATGAATAGTATCAATAAAACAAATAAAATCATACAAATGGTTTGTAGCTCGGTTCACCAACAACGGTTTTATTTATTCAATTCAACTTCATTTTTTCTAACAATTTTTATTTAATAGGTATTTAAAATATTATATCATATCGTATTATTTTTTGTACACTAAAAATATATGTTCATAGTTCTTATAGTAAGTTTTGTTAATTTATTTATAATAATGAACGATTAATTTTGTATGCATTTTTTCCTTTGTTTATCTTACATTATGGAGGAAACTTATGCTTTTTGCATTATGTAAAAGGACAACTTACAGAATATTTATAGATATTTTCCAAAACTGCTTAATTATATTTAAATTTTCTTTTGTTAATACATTTTTGACTATAATGCTCATATTGTTATTTTTTGTTAAAGTGAGTTTTAATTTGAGTTAGATATCATTTGTAAACTATCGGATAGTTCACGAAAGGAAATGTTAATGTGCATGCACCCCAAGGATTTGCTCGAAATTTCATTAAACGTGATGGTCACCGGTAACACTGCCTGAAAAGTACTTGGAATTTGGCTATAATATTATATTACCAACAGATCCAACTCACACATAATTAAAAGCTTCGCTCAACATCAACAGTCTTCAGACTTCCTGCGCAATTCCTCAATTATCGTCAGGTGATATAGTTTAGACGATAGCTTTTTTTTTAGATTTTGAAGGATTTTTTTATGATAAAGTGATATTTTTATAAAGAAAAAAAGGAATAATGAACAGATTTTTGCTAAATGATAACTGTCCAGCCTATATCACTGGAAGCAAAGCAATACTTTTTCACTTTGAAATTTGTGCTTTTAGTAGTAGACAGTTCCATCAAATGTATGCTCTTGTTTGTTAAGAAGCTATATCCATTCCTTGAAAGCCGAGTTTGGCCAGTAAATTGTAATTTGTCTATTACACATTAATAAATGAGAATTACGTGATGACTGATACTTGCATTGATCTGTGTTTATTTATAAGCGGTAGTGTTCCTAGGTAACCAGACTATAATCAATGGCATTTCAAACGAAATTTCCATACTAATCCATTATTTCCTTACGTGGACAATCCGAACATTTTTAAATCGTTTAATAACTACCATGATGGAGGTTTAAGAAATTCTTTAAAATATGATTAAATATGGATTATAATTATTCTAACGAATAAATACAAATATTTGGTCTGGTCACATTAGTTTGTTTAATTTCTTTGTAACAGTAAGACATTACGAATATATAATTACATCAGACATAGACATTAATATTTATTTTTCTATATTTATTTTTTTCAATATAAAAATGTTCATTTTTCAATATAAAGTATTATTTATTAATGTAGTTTATAAGCACAAAATCCTGTGGTTAATATACATTTTATATAGTTTTTCTTATTTTTATTGGAAATTTTTAGTTGAAATTGTGTTTAATGTTTGACCCCATACCAGCTTTTATAAGTAATAATAATAAGTGCTCAATTTTATTTGATAAATGTTTAGTGTTATTCATGTATTGTGTAAGTAGTATTTCCAATAGGTAGGTAGTAACTGTTAAAATTTATTTTTTTATGTGTAGGTATATAATTATGTTTGAAGAAAGTTATATTTTTCAATTTTGTTATTGTCTTAACTCACACAATAACTCTACGGAAGATTTTCCGATTGAAGATTTTTCTGTGAAAACATAAATTAAAATAGAAAAATTATATTTTTACTTTTAATTAATTAAAAGTATCGTAATCACCACACAAATTAAAATATAATTCAAGTTATTTAAATACCCTGTACAATGCTTTTGTATAATGAATATAAACTGTTTTGGGAGTGTCTTACAATGTTGTGGAGGCATATATAGATTTTATTGTTTAAAATACAACATTTATTTGTTAAGAATATTAATATCAGAACTAAGAACACAAGCTATATAAATAGACTACATGTTAAGATAGTATTACTTAATATTGTTTTTTTTGTTTAATAATTTGGTTTCTTGATTGAGTTTGCAATTCTCATAAGAAACAAACATCTAAGAGAATAATTTTTTCTACTATTGTTTAAGCAAAAACTTTTTTGTTTTAATTTATCATTCAGGTATGTATGCAATTGTATTGTTGAATTTATATAAATTTATTGACATTTATACAATATTAATTTACTATATTATGTATACATATGTTATTTAGGTATGAATGTAGTTATGTATATACAATACATAGTATGTATGTACTCTACTCAGAATATTGCGTTTACTGTTTTATTTTACACTTTTGATCCAGATACAATAATTCTGCTTCACTTAAATGATTTAACAAATCTCTTCTTTGCTACACTATTATGTACATACTACATAGGTATTGAACTTAAATTAAATGTTGGTTATTGCCTTAATACAAATATTCATTGCCAAACGAAATGTTTATAGTTACAATAGCTACAGTTGTTTTTTAAATCTATTATTTGATGCAAGAACAAGTAATTTAATTAAACAGACATTCAGGAAATTTGACGAATAAATTAAATTTAAGGGCAAAAGTTATAGGTATAAAATATTACAGTGTTGTTTATTATATTTTTTAAAAAGTTGTTTATTGAGCAAAGTGCTTTAATTCATATGTTATATGTAGCTCTTCATACAAAGCTCTTAATAATATGCTGTATTCTATAGAATAAAAAGTCTATGTTGTAGTTGATGTGTGGTTTGCCGATTCCGATGTATAAATAATGTACATAGATAAGTTAGATAACTATAAGAGAATCATTCAGAATGTTTAATTTAAACTTTTTAAACATGAACGGTTGTCTTAATTAGGCAGTTAATGTTTAATATTCATGCGAAGCATAAGTATCGGCCAACAAGCGTTCAAAAATTCATTCTGCAGCACATATCCTTCGGCCTCATAATGATGCAGACCAGCACTGCACCCACAGCTGTGCATTCTGACATTTATGTCAATATTTTGTCCTTAATTAATTAATTAAATTTACTTTTTGTCATGAAGTCGTTTATGTTTTTATATGAAGACTTGGTTTTATCAGACAAAAACGTGTGTTCTTTCCAAAACTCAATGAATTTTTCATCCATGTTTATGTTTATCAATATCAATGAAAACCAGAACAATAATGTTTTTGAAAATGATATTAAACGTCAATATTAGTATTGTCAGATATCAAATATTTTTGCTATGCTGCAATGAAGCTGCACAGCCAACTCAGAAATGAGTAGATACAACGTGCAGCTATGAGCTGCATGCTGCCCTTGAATGGAAAAAGCTGGAAATCTTTCGTGGCAGAATCCTCAAAAACATAGATTTTCCAAGCCTACTTTATCTATAGATTTATTATTTCATTGATGACTGTGATTTTCTGGTGATCAAAGCTTCTTACTAACGAACAGTCAATTGCACCTTTTTGAAACTATGTAATATATCAGTAACAATGGGAAAGCCAACAACTATAAATTATGCCTTCAAAGTAAAAAGAAAAATATTTTGCCAAAGATTTTAATTTATTCGAAAAATTTTAAGTTTAAAAAATGGTTTTACGTATATAAAATTTTCCAAACTGACCCAACAACGCATAGAAAATTTGCAGCCATTCAAATTTTCGCGGAAAACCAAATAGTCAGTGGCACTAGATACAAAAATTAAATAAATAATAAAATATTACCTGTTTTTGCATTTGAGTTCCTTAAAATAATAACCAAGCCAAATATGTATTCATTTTAAGATATAATATCTTCTTTTTTTTCAAGTTAATTTAAGGAAGTACTACCGTAGTTTTATTTATTAATACAAATATTATTTTTTCCCATAATTTGTCAGATTTTAATTTTATATACAGTAAATATAAATTATACAAAGATTAAAAAATAGGTTTGCTAGTTTTATTTTGTTTAAATTCGGAAATTATAAAATGTATTTAATAATATTATAATGCTTAAATACAGGTTCACATTCCTTTATTGAAGATAATATTTGTGATAAGAAATATTTAAATTTTATATTTTTATTAAATATATTTAATGTTTTAAAATTTTCTTGTATAATTTTCTTAATTTTGCTTTAGAAATTGATTGATTTTGAAGGTTAAATGAACAAAGCATTAGCTATGAACATAATACAAGCAATTGCATTCCCAAATATATAAAATCATTAAATGTTAAATATTTATATGTTGATGTTTATTTTTTATTACGTTACAATACAACATACATACTCGGGTAAATTTTTCTTAAATGCACCTTCGTGTGCATTGTGTAGTGTTGCGTGTGACTATCAGTGTTGCCATCGCAACCTGAAAATAAAAGTCGCTCGACCAACATCCGAAAGTCATTAGATTGGCTAAAATTTCGAAACCAAAAAGTCGCCAGCAACAAAAGCTAGAAAACTTTTCCTTTTTAAATAACTTTTTATTTTTGTTTAATAAGTCGAAATTGTATCGAAAAACGAAGGAAAAAATTCAGTATCATAACACTTTAGGGGCAAATTTCATTATTCATAGACATTATTATTTAAGCTGTTGCCAGGCAAAAATAGAGTTTATATTAATGAAATTTCCATCAAGCCTGGACTGGATGCATCTATTACATGCATATCAATAAAAAGTGAACTTAAATGCCGAATAATAAGGGAGCACAAATTTTAACGTCCTATTAAATCAGAAACTTCTGGAATTTGGAATTCGAACGACTTAAATCAGACCACAATTCCCTCAATTTGGATACAATAAGCTGTTTTGTTATTTTCAGTAATTCCAATGATTGGAAATAGCAACAACTGTCAAATTATTATTCAAATGCCATATTTAATATTACCAGACCCATAATATGAAACAAAAAGTAGTATTATCATGTCGCAACTCACAAATTCATGCCTTCAAAAGTCGCTAGAAATAATCTAGCGACATCAAAATATATTTGTAGCTAACTAAGTGGAAATGTCGCTAGATATAAAGACAAATTCGCTAAAATGGCAGCCCTGGTGACTTTATATGCTTTCCAAAAATCTCTATCAAAGTTATACTATATTAGTTTTAAAGACAACATGTGTTTTCCCATTCTGATCATCTGACGCGTCGCTTGTAAAGGGTCCGCCAAATAATTTTTTTTTGAAAATGCTACTACTACATGGAGTGTAGCTTCGGCTGTGTGGCACGTAGCGCGCGCCGTCCTGTTGAAACCAAATGTTGCCAATATCCTCCTCTTTAATTTTTGTGAACAAAAATTCGTTCAACATGGCCCGATAACGATCGCCATTGACTGTAACGGCCACTCGAAGAAAAATGGCCCAATTATGCCTCTGGACCAAAATCCGCACCAAACAGTGACTCGTTTTGGGTGTATCGGCTTTTCAATGGCGTGCGGGTTTTCTGTGCCCCAAATGCGACAATTTTGCTTGTTTACATACCCGCCAAGATCAAAATGAGCTTCATCTGAAAAGATGATTTTTTTGGCAAAATCGGCATCTTCTCTAAGTCGATCGTAGGCCCACTTATTTGGCGGACCCATATTAAGAGCTAAACATTTTCAAGAATTTTGTATAACTGTATTTGGAATAATTTAATAGTGTGGGTCGATCAATGTATGTGTATGAAGTTAGCAGGACACTTTTATAAATTAAAATGAAAAAGTGGGTATCACATCATTATTTGCTAATTAATTATTTATTACGCAAATAAAAATTAATTACTTTATTGTTTACGAAAAAATGTAAGTCTTGCTAACTTCATATGAACTTAGCAGGAAATTTTTCTCAACAATGCAGATAAACGGTCCGAAATCAGTTATTAGTTGAGAATTAGCTACGCAAAACCAAAATGAATTGGGTGTTCTTCTTACTTCATTATGAACTTAAGTAGCTAGGCAGCTTTCTCAAAAATGAAAATAAACGACCCAAAAAAAGGTGGTTGTTGGGAACTAATTAATTGCTTATTAGAAAGGCAAAAATATTTTGTTCCTTAAATTAATCAATTAATTTTAATAAATTTTTATTTTAATATATTTTTTTGCGTAGGTAACTAATAAGCTATCAATTATAGTTCTCAACAACAAAGTTAGCAGGATACCAATTTTTCGCAAACCAAAAGGGTAATTAACTTTTTGTTTGAGTAACTATAGTTCGCAATTAATTAGTTCTCAATAACCACATTTGTTCGTATCGTTTCACTTCATTTTTGAAAAAGTTGTCAAAGTTCAGGTGAATCTCGAAAACGAACAAAAAAATTTGTTTTTTTGTGAAACTAATGCCCAATAGTAATTAATTATCCACAAACATAATTTTTCGGATCGTTTATCTGCATTATTGAGAAAATTGTCCTGCTAAGTTCTTATGAAGTAAACGGAGACCCATATTTTCGTAAACCAAAAACAAAAAAAGGTTTTTGTGGCTTGAGCTTCGTAAAGTAGTGTTCTTCGTGGCTTGAACTTCACAAGGTATTCAATAAAACCCCTGAATTATACACGATTATCAGCTTTAAATTCTTCTGCGGCAGGTAAGGTCTAAAAAAGATGTGAAAATGTCCTGTTTCTTCTTATAAAGTTGCAAACTTAAAATAATTTGTAGTTTAAAAAAATCTATACAATATTTGTATGTATTGCAATTGAACCCAGTATGCATTTACATTTGTATTTGCAATAATCAATTACTTAAAAAATGTTTTTAAAATTAATCCAGTTGTTGACTTATTGTTACCATTGGAACACAGTGAGTTTGAATTTTTAAAGAACTCTAAAATAAACCTTTTTATACCGAGCAAACAAAAATATTACTTTTATTTTCTATTCTATTTGAAAATAACTTCAATTTTCTAGTTTGTTCAGGATTAAATTTGTGAATGGATATTATTCAAATTTAATTCAATTGTCGTTACCAACACATATAAATTATTAATATCAAAATCTAAATAGTGTAATTGGACAACAATGAATTTTACCAACTATTTTAAACGCAAAAATTACGGTAATTATTGGCAGTCAATAGTTTTTTTTTAAATTTATTTTTTTAAATTTCTTAGATAACGTGGATCGTTTTTTGTTGCAACAGAAATTTCGCAGCTGCCGAGATCCATTTGAAGGTGATCCTTTTAAAATGCAGTCTTTTAACTTTCGCTATGCTGATAAACCTAAATTTTACCCAATAAACAATCGTTTGAAGCCTTTTGGAAATGCTGAAAAGCCTCAAATACAAAATGTTTACTATAACCCGCCCAACAACAACTTCCATTATCGTTTTGAAAAGGAAAATAGAACATTAGAAAATGCGAAACAACATTCGCTATTAAAAAATGCACGAAAATCTTCATCTGTTTATTCTTTCTCTGCTATGCCAAAACCTGAAAAATTTGCTTCAAGTTCAATGCCTGAACCGAGTAGGCAACAATTATTTCAACGAGGTGTTGATTCAGTTGGTACAAAAATCGATTTCAATCGATCAAGGTCTTTTATTCATCAACCAATGTCATTTCCGTTGACTGAAGAAGCTGCTCTCCCAAATCGCCAAACAGCTTTGAAAAAGAACGTGTTGAAGTCTAAGAACAGCATTGGAACAAAAAAAAGGTCAGATTCAATGACAGCAATTAATGTAGATCATGGGAGTGGATGCAAAATAACCATAAAGATCAATGGAGTTCGCAGCAATCAAGTTCATATAAACGAAAAAGATGAACAATGCGATTCCTTGCAAAATAGGACAGAATCAGTAACGAACCCTGCAACGTCACCATATGAGCTCAAACCCTCCAGGTCTTATGTAATTCATAAAGATGATACTGCAGCTGATGTTTGCATTGAACAAAGTAAATCTCCGGGAAAACTTTTGAGGGAATGTTCCACTCATTCCATGATTCCACACAAGGAGGAGAGGAGTACATTGAAAGAGTTTAGAAAATCATTATCAGTAGCAGATGCAATTGGAAGCTCCTCTGGTTTAAGATTGAAAACTGGGTCCCGGGATAAAACACTATTAAATTCAACAAGGAGCACCTCTCATAATGTTTTGGAAAGCTTAGCACGGAAAAACCCATTAACACAGAGATCAACATCTGGCATAAACTTGGAAAGGCAGGCTTCTATGTTAGAAAGAATTCTCTCCAACAATATGATTGTTGCTCCGTCAAGAAAGAGCTTTCCTCTAACGAAATCAAAGTCTGTTCTAGATCAGAGGTTTACTCCATTACCAATGTCAGGGAAATACACTTTTGAAAATAGCAAAGCAAGAACTCGGTAAAATATCTGTTAATAATTTAGGCTGTGGTTTCGGTGCAAGCTAATTTTTCTTATGTGAGTTGGTAGTTTGATAAATTTGTTAAATAGATCTTTTTTATAATATAGAGCGCTTATTTTCCAACAATTTGTAAATTCACGCATTAAAAGTTCGCAGTCATCAAAACCACAACCTTAAGGAGTTTTGATGGAAATGCATTTTTTAAAGATTGTTCTTAAGACATTTTTTAAAATTGGATTCTATCAAAACCTTTAAGTTCTGTTTTAAAATTATATTAGTTTAAATTCTTTTAAACATTCTGGAAAATTTTATAAATTTATAATAAATAGATAGTCTGTTTGATGTCTTCTATAAGTCGTGGAACTTTAATTTCGAAGATACAACGAGCAACGTGGCCCAAACGTTGCTCGAAAAACTTGAAATATCTTGATCGCATTAAAATTTCTACCAAATAGAAAATATACACAGTTATAGAAACGTACATAGATATTTACAATATCTTATTGATAATGTCTCGACACAATACAATTTTTTTTACACAAGAAATAATATAGCGGACTTGCAGCGAGAATCTATTCGAAAAAAACTCGAATAGAAAAAAGTCGATCAAAAATTCTTCATGGATTTGAAATTTCTATCAGATAGGAAAATTTTAACTAAAAGCCCATAAACACGATAATTTCAGTTTCAGTTGAGCTATCGTTAAGCTTTCAGTTAAACTGGTGTCGAAGCGCAAAAATTGAAACGTTTAACTGCAACTGAAACTAACTGAAACTGATGGAGTAGACGATGTGGATATAGACTAAGAGCCCACAGCAGATTTTGGTGTGAGCGATAGCAAAAAAAGAAGTGAAGGCGTGCGTTGGTCGGAATCTATTCAAAAAATCAAAGTCTTGCAGTCCACAACCGGGGCCTTAGTGATTAAACAGTGCATCGGGAAAAAATATGGTTGCAACTTCGATGGTAATCGTGTTAGTGGAAATTGGTTATCACCCTTCCCTAGATAAGCTCCTCGGATCCCATATCACGGAATCCGAGATCATTTGGCGAGACTTTTCACTTAGAACTTTGATTTTTTTAAACGGATCGTCTAAATGGGGCTTTAGAAATTCGCAATACCGATAATCGACTTTAAGAGTAATCTATTTGACTTAAAGTCTATTTAATAGACCCTCACATTAATTCCCATATTGTTTTTTTGTGCTCACATCTTCACTTAAAATAAAAGTAGGTACACAAAACTAGAAGACTTAACATTAAGGATTGGACTTGTTGACCTATTGATTCAAAATAGCTTTTTATGGCCTTTAGTCCTACAAATTGAGGTTGCAGTGAAGATATTTGCACAAAAAACACACCCAATAGTATAAGTCTAAGAGCCGGTAGCAAATTTTGTGGTTGAACGCATAATTAAAATATGAGTGGGTGCATGCACCTTGAAATCGAATTCAAAAGTCTGGCAGGATGTTTTTGGCGCCCGTTAGTGGGGAAGAGAGGTTGAAAATAACGGGTTTTCCAATGTATGTAACATAGGTACAACCAGTTCAATTCATTTATTAAAAATGAGAAATGATGCTCGGAGAGCGCTATTCTAATGTGTAAGGAAGTGTTGGTATTTGGTCTCAACAATGAGAGTACATGTTTTCCAAGAATGTACATACAAGTAAGTACCATTTTTTTATTTTTTGTTTTAGAGATTCAGAATTATTACTAAATCGAAGGATGCTCTATTACGACAGGTTTTTCTAGATACTCATATTAAAAAGTATTTTGTCCCTAGTTGTTTCCAAGAGCTGATAGCAGGTTTTGGAAGTGGATGTATAACCACAATCTGAGTATGAGCGCTTATAGGCATATTAATTGTGATATACCCAATTGGTAGCCTGGGCAGGGTTTGTTTTCTAAGCCTATGGATGGGATGGGTGGTTGTTAAGAATTTGGTTTCCTATTTTAGTGTCGAAAGTATAACCACTCTAACTCATTTAAAAAAAAAATTGTATATGATGCTGTGTTATTTTTCCTAAGCATTAACACCTTATAATCTTGACTGGTCCGATTAATAAAACTCAATATACATATAGCCATTTTATACGAAATCTATCATCTTTTTAAGATTTTATACAAAACAAATAATCAAGAAAATAAAGTCTCCTAAAAAGGCCAAGTTTTGCCTAGGAAGCTAATATCAAATCATAAATGAAAGTATATGGAAACATATAAGATCAAGGAAATCCAAAATTCAGTGTGTGGTAACCAAATCTAGTTTTTCTTACTTGAAGTAGTTTTCGCAAATAATAAAAAAATTGAAATGGTGCATGAAGCAAGTATGAGCACCTCCTTTCGTTAAGTTTTTTCAGACAATTAGAGTAATGAAACATTAAAATTTTAGTAGGGAAACGGAAGAAAATTTGCTTTGAGTATACGAAGTTAAATACTTTTTTTTTTTATTAAGAACGATGATAAAGGAACAAAAGTCTTTTGACCGTTTGAATTTTGTTGATGAGCCCATTAGGATTCCAAACGGAAAATTAATCGTCAAGCAGTATATTCTTAATGAAGTTTTTCTCTATGATATCACTGCTTACAAGTGCAAAATGGCCTAAGAATTTAAATAAAGTTGTTCTTTAACACTTAAGAAAACACGATTATGATAAGCTAAGGTATAGTGATTACTGATGAACACCTAGAAAGTTTTTTGTATCCTTAATTGATCAATATTGTGAAATTCCAATACATACATGAATTTATATTGATAACTCATGCTCTTCAGCACAAAAGTACATATGTTAGGCAGGTAACTTATATGATTTTTGGACGTTAACATTTTGAAATCAGACAGCTAACTGTAGTTATTTAAATAATGGGATGTAATCCACTAAGACGTAAATACAGATTCAGAAATTTTTGTTATCCGATTTCGTTCTAACGATAAATAATAATACGAATCGCAGTCATGGCCAATTCTTTCGTTTTCCACTAAAGAGATGTTTTCACTTTTCATCTCATTTTCTAAACATCAACATAAATATTCTACATTTTAATTATCTCAATTTGACTAGCAATATTTTGTACCCTTCTGTTTAGGGAGTAATGAATATAATAGTTTACATTGTATTTTTCAACATTTAGCAACTATACTATCAATTTATTTGTAACCATTATAATTTTCAAATTATTATTAATTTTATATTCATAGAAGCGAGTAAAGTAGTTCTCTTTAATGGTTGCAACAATATTTCTTCGTTTTAAATTTACTAAACAATATTTTTTTTTTTCAAATTTTTGTTTAGTTTTACTTTTTCTTATAAGACAAATTCTAATTAAATAAATTGATTTATGTGAATTGTAACCAGGTGCATATTTATTTATTTATTAAATAACCAACAGTATTTTTATATTTATATAATTTAAGATGATAACTTAAGGAATAATTATTGTTTGTTTTTATTATTTTCTCATGGGAATTTTATAACACGGTGGGATTCAATCCGCTTTGAGTAATAATATTGTTTTTTAAGAAAATTCAAATTTAAAAATTTTGAAAACTGAAATTAATTTATTGTAAAAAATGGTATTACATATGATATTCCTGATATTATTGGTTGAAATAGTTTTTATTTTGTTTTGCAAATGAGTTTCGTTTCATTAAAAATTAGAAAAGTTGTTAGTTCATCTTACCTTATTTTTTTACTCTTCATCAACATTTTGATATGTGACATATCGAATTGAGGATCTCTCGCCGATGATTAAGGACTGAAAGACAAACAAACGAGAAATTAGAAATAGAATATTGTGATAAATCGATTGTTTTATAAATTAAAATGCACAAATAGATCGCACCGGTGTTATCAAACCACCACCGTTCCGGTATGATATTCCGCCAACCACCACACACTCACCACCTGGAGGCACTGACAAAAATGAAAATATTTTGATTTTCCCTTCACACCGTGTGCCACAGCTACTTCGAAATCTCACCACAAAGTCCAAACTGGTCGACCGTTGCCGGAACGAGCTAAGAGTACTCAATGCAACGAGCAAAGTAACCCTACGATGGGTTCCAGGACATAGGGATATTCACGGGAACGAAATGGTGGATGAACTGGCAAAAAGCGGTTCATCTCTTGATCCGAGCCAAATCGAAGCCTCTGTGCTCATGCCACTGGAGCAAGAAAAAAGTAGAATACACCAGAGTTTCTTAGAGGCTGCAAATGTCAGATGGTCATCCATCGACACTTGTCGGGTTTCTAGGAATCTATGGCCAAATATTTCAAAGAAAAAACTGATTACTTACTCAAGCTAAGCAGGCCTCAATTATCTCTCATGGTTGGTGTCCTAACGGGCCACAACTCAATGGGAACCCACTTGAACAGAATGGGCATCAGTTCCTTGGACTTATGTAGAGGGTGTCATGATGAAGAGGCAGAGGAGGGCTCCCCTCACTTCCTTTGCGAATGCCCCAGCCTAGCTAGAACCAGAAAAGAGGCCCTTGGAGAACAATTCTTCGACGAACTGGGCGACATCTCTGTCTTGCCACTAAAGAACATCCTGAAATTCATTTAGAACTCAGGATGGTTCAAGGAGGCCCCCCACACCTAAAACTTCCTATTAACTCCCTCCCTATCCCTCCATACTAACCACCTATACCCCGGGGAGCGCAATGGATCCAATGAGATCCGAGTGAGATGGTGCGGCTTGCCGTATCATCACGCCTTCCAACCTAACCTAACCTTACCTACTTCGAAATCGCCCAACCCCTACACACCACACATTTTGATGCACCAAAGTGCATTTTTTAATCAAAAAGTCTCATTTTGCACGGTTTTTAGAAAGGCATTGAAAGGTTTGTCCGGGAGCTTTATTTTAAAATTTGCGGATCGTGACTATTCAGCTTCAAATTTCAAAAAGTATATTTCAATCTTATTTCCTTCAAAAGTGTAATCATGTTAGTAAGTGAGTTTTACCTTTTAACCGTGTTATTATTTTTACACAGGTTTACAAGGTTTTCGAAAACTATGGTCAAAAACGGGTGATTTTTAATTTATTTCCACAAGTTGAGCTGATAGCAAAAAATGGATTTTGGATTTGGAATCTACACTAAAAACTCTTTTTAGAACATATTTTACCTGCTCCTGTCGAAAACGACGTAAGCTAAAGAGAAAGCATTTTTAAAATTATATGTAGTCAGATGAGGACTAATAACTAATTTAATATCTCTCATAAAGTTAAAGAGATATTGGAACGATTAAGGCTGAATTTTGAAGATAATCTGTACAGTAAAAAATAAAATGCACGACTGGGTCGCACGTACTTGCTCTTATGTTCAAGACACTGTGGGCTTAAGAAAATTGTATATAAAAACATGGAAATTATGAGAGAAAATGTAGAGAAGCATTAAATACGACATTTAAATTGGATAAAACAACTCTTTTGACAGTTTGATGTGGAAAAAAAGAATTCCATCTTAATTCTTGATTGAATATGATTGTATGGGGAAAAAAAATTTAAAATCGTTGGAGCCGTTTTTAAAAAAATTAATTTTTGTATATATAAAATTCTTAAAACATTTTGAGGAACAAATTTTGGTATGCAAATCTAAAGTATATGTTTATGTGTATATAAAAACAAAATTTGAAACACAAATTGTCAACCCGTTTTTGAGATATCGAAATTTCAAAAAAAAAATTTGAAACTTTTTTTAAAAATCAAAAAAAAAAATTTTGTAAATTTTGATATGCAATATTATTTTATCTTATCTGAATTTCGTATATAAAAAAATTCATCTAAATCCGTTAAGCCATACGTTCTATGACAGGTTCTATTAATAGTTGCTAAGTGTAAAATTTAATAATTTTTGGTAGTAGATCGTACTAATTTTAGTATACGAAAAAAGTTTAATCAAAATCGTAGGAGTCGTTTTTAAGCAAACAAATATTTTCCTTTGCGGTTTTTTAACTTTTGTATGGAAGGTACCGTTATTTTTTCATAAATGTAAATTTTTTTCTAAAAATATTTTAGAGAGTACTAAAAAAGTTTTAAATACCGAGTTTCAAACAAATCGATCATGTCGTTTTCGAAATATTTGATTTTCCAAAAAAATTTTGAAACATTTTTTAAAAATCCAAAAAAAATTTGGTACACAAAACTATTTATATTTTTTTGAAGCTTCTGTGTAAAAAAAATAATTGAAATCGGTTGTACCGTTTTGAAGAAAATCAAAAATAAAAAAAATGGTTCTTTGGGAGGTACCATTAATAACCATTTCTGAAAAATGATACTCCACCAAAAAAATCCTTTACTAAAATAAATTTATTGAATTTTTTTAAGAAAAGTTGTGGAGCCGTTTTTGAGAAAAATACGATTATGTAAAATTGCAAAAAAAAAATTGTATGGCAGGTACCGTTATTTTTGATTTAAAAAAAAATGAAAAAACGTGTTGGCATAATCACTAAAAACCACTATGTACCAAGTTTGAAGAAAATCGATCGAGCCGTTTATAGGCTGTAGACGAACAGACAGACAGACAGACAGAATTGTGCCACCCACTTTTTTGGTGTTCTCTATCATCGTAATATCATTTTTGATTGTTATCTCAAAATTTTTTTTTCCACGAATTCAAAACTTGCCTTATAGTACCTATAATCGCAAGTAAAAATTAAAATCAATTCGTATAGTTACATAGCCCCAAAAATGGCGAAAAAAGAGTTTTTTGGCACTTTCGAACGGTAATATCTCGACAACCAGCGCTGATAGCGAAAAACGAATAACGGATTTGAGTTCGGCGTAAAAAATTACCCTTAAAAGTGAACCGATATTTGTAAACCTGTGTTATTAATGTATTATTGTTTTCGAGTTGAAGCTGAATGGTTAGTACTGTTAGACATTAATCCAGTTTAACGCTTGAACCATAAATTGTATTGGGGTGGTCCTTTTAAAGGTCATTATTTAATTCACTTAATTTCTTCCAAAAAAATAAAAAAAAAATGTTTGCTCATTATTTTACCGTTAACCCGGCCCAAGATGGAACAAGTTTCAAAGTTTATATGGGAAAACCCATGTAAAATGTTCAACCAAACTCTGATTTTTTATAATACATAATTGATAGAAAAAATTAAATATTGGTACAAATGAAGTCACTTTTATGATTAAAATAAAATGCACGACTGGATCGCACGTACTTGCTCTTATGTTCAAGTTGTGTGGAACTTAAGAACTTTAAAAAATATTCAAGTAATTATAGAAAAAGTATAAAAAAGCATTTAAATCGTTCTTTTAATTGTTTAAACAGCCTGATAAATAACTTAGAGCGCAAAAAAAAGTATGCCATTTGATTACTTAAAAAAATATCAATATGTGCAAAAGAAATTTAAAATCGTTGGAGCCGTTTTCTTAAAAATTAATTTTTTATATATAAAATGTTTGTAATATTTTTCAAAAAAAAAATTTGGTATGCCAATTTTGAGTATATATTAATATACATTTAAAACTGAAATTTCAAAATAATTCATCAACCCGTTTTTGAAATATTGAATTTTCAAAAAAAAATTTTGAATCTTTTTTTAAAAATCCAAAATTTATTTTTTAAAAAATTTTGGTATGCAGTATTATTTATATTCTAACAAAGCTTTTGTGCAAAAAATTTTATTGAAATCGGATGAGCGGTTAATGAGAAAACCAAAAATAAAAAAAAAACCGTTATATGACAGGTACCGTTAATAAATGTTTTTGGTGATTTTTTTTCTTACTGAAAGGTATATCATATCTGCAATAATACACCGATTTTTTTTTATCAAAATCGTTGGAGCCGTTTTTGAGATAAATAAGATTTTCCTTAACGGTTGTATGGCAAGTACCGTTATTTTTTGAGCTAAAAAAAAATTTCAATTTCCCCTCTGGAGAGTTACAAGAAAACCTTAAGTTCAAAATTTGAAGAAAATCGCTTCAGTGGTTTAGGCTGTAGGTTGAGGTACGGACAGACAGACAGACAGACAGACAGACAGACAGACAGAATTGTGCCACCCACTTTTTTCGTGTTCTCTATCATCGTAATGTCATGTTTGATTGTTATCTCGAAATTTATTTTTTGCACGAATCCAAAACTTGCCCTATAGTACCTATATCGCAAGTAAAAATGGAGTATCAGAAACAAACATTTTGTTTTCCCTTCTTAAAGACAAAAGTAAAATTCGCCCGTCTTCAACTTACTCAATGGGTCTAAAATTGAGGAAATTTTTGGTTTAAATTTTAAAGAGTTTTGTACCGTATTTTAGTTGTTGTCATAAAAGACTACATTTCAATTGGGATTGGAATTTGATAATATTTTACTTGTTTCACTAAAAATTCAGTCATCATTTATTAAAAAAGCTATAACTATTTTTAAGGTGGTTTCATGTTGCATCGGGTTCATTTTGATTCTATAAGATTGGTCATTAAAAGATACCCTTAAATCATGTGTCATATGCTTATATTATACCAAGATTAATATTTTAGTTTTTAATCTTTCATATCTCCTCTCTCCGGCACTTTAAATGTGACTTTTTTAAAAACCAAAGTAGGTTTTCAATCAACTTTGGATACAATGCAGTAGATTGTGAAATCTTGCGTCGACATCACTTATCTTTTTAATTTATTTATACTAATATTTTCTAACTTTTAATAGCTTTGCAAATGTTCTTTCCCAAAACGGCATTTTTCCATCCCAAAATCAATTATGTGGTCCTATGGTTTCATGGGCGCTGAATTTAAGGCCGATGGAAATAATTCACTTTTACAGTGAACGACACACATGTACATTAAGGTGTTCCTTAAATTGGACATTGTCTTGGATAGCCCTCATTCGATTCAAAACATTGAAAGCAATTTCCCCAATTTTTTTCAGATTTTTATTTCACCCCCCTGGTCACCGTTTTTTCGCTTCAAGGTACAAAAAATGGAATAAGGGTGATTCTTAAAACACGCGAAAAAAAATCAAAACTATTATAGATTATATTCAGACGAAAAAAAATCGTATCCGGGGGGGGGGGGGGGATTTATTTCCCCCCGTTCAGGTGGGAGGGGTAATTTAAAATAAAAAATTTGACCCAAAATAGAAGAAAATTATTAAAAAACAACAGGAACACTTACAATGGCATGCTATAACCTTTTTTGAAGCCATGAATCCAGTCTCTTATATGTTTTCCAAATCAAGTTCTTATTTTTACGTTTGAAAATATTTTTCTTTTCACATTTCTAGTGTATGTATGTTACTCCTTCGATCATATATTTCTTCACTTGCATTCAAAGCCCCACTATTCATAGTTATTTTTGTAAATAGTTTTTGAAAAAAAAATATTTTCAAACTTAAAATGTTCAATTTGTAAATTTTTGTTTTTGTTCCTCATACGCCCGAGTGGACCAATACAGGTATAAGACCGAAAATGTGGAAACGAAAAACTTTTTAGCTTTGGAAATTATACTTCAATGCGGGTTTGACGAAAATTAACCTGGGAAACAGCTGCGTCTTTTATTTGGCGAATCAAATATACAGTGTTGGCCAAAACTAAAGCACGAAATTACCTCTCTTTGGAAAAATATAAAGAAAATTAAGAAAAACCCATGATAATTTAATGGTTTTAATTTTTTTCTATTCAGAATATGTTAGAATTAAATAAACAGTTATTAATTTTATTATAAATTATACCTTATTAAATAACCAACTAAAAAAATCAGAATATATTAAAAATAAGGTGGACAAAACTAAAGCACATTTTTGAATTCATAGAAAAAAAAACTACAAAAAATGGTTCTTTTGCTAATATTTAGAGGCAACACTATTTTTTTCAATTACAACACGTCATCTGCAAGGCATTGAGTCAATTAGGTTTTCAATTTTATGTATAGTCATAGCATTTGAGCTTGTTGAAGAATGGAGTCTAAATTATTGGATTTCATGCCATAAATTCTCTGTTCTAAAAGGACAATGGCAGTTTTGGCCCTCAGACCAATAACGATGAGTGATATATCGTTGAAAAGGTCTATTTGTGTACATAAAATGTTTGTATGGCAGTTTGTCTCAATTCGCTGTGGGAAAAAAGTTATTGCCCAAATAAATAAAATACATAAAAAAGTTATATTTCAAAAATATTGATTTTTTTTACTTCAATCTCATTTTATATACATTTTATATGTATTATATATATATTTTATATATAGCATTCGCAAATTAAATTAACCAAATCGCAAAGAGGTGTAACCTAAACGCAAATAAGTTTCACCGAAGCGCAAATAGATTTAACCCAAACGCAAATAGAATTAACCCAATCGCAATTCGATTCAAACAAAACGCAAATATATAGTTAAACTAAACGCAAATAATTTAAACATTAACAAATCATTTTAACCAAAATTCAAATTGAATTAACTCAGGCTCAACTTGTTTTTCCAGCTGTGTGGTGAAAAAATGGAATAGTTTTTGACAAAACCCAAATTGTAAATTCAACTGGTTCTGCGTATTTTTCCAAGAACTTACCAAAAAATAATAGGCAAATCCCTTAATAATGGTTTTTTAACAATTATGGATATTACCAAAATCCATTTGACCCAAAAAGTACAGCTGAATCAATAATTCAAACTAAGGTTAATTCAATATGCGTTCTGATTAAAATTATTTGTTAATAGTTTAAGTTTCACTATATTTGCGTTTTGTTTAAATCGAATTGCGATTGGGATAGTTCTGCGTTTGGATTGAATCGATTTGCGCTTGGTTGAAACTTATTTGCGTTTAGGTTAAACCTATTTGTGATTTGGTTAATTTATTTTGAATAATGCTATATATGAGGCTGTGAGTGCAAAAGTGGTGTAACCTACTTTTTTTTATCATATTTTTCATTTTGAATCTATTTTTAATACGATTTTAACTGAGATTCAAGGAGTATACGTCACATTTTTGGAAAGCTTTAATATTTTAGAAATTAAAATTTTTACTTTGATGACATTTGATGCATAAATGTAAAAATACGAGGCAATAATATCAAAAGTGCCAAAAAATGGGTTACATTGTCCTTTCCCAGAGATTCTATATGGGGTGGAGATCAGGAGATTATACTGGCTACTTAATAACTGCAATATGGTTTTCGTTCTGCTAACTTTGTACAAGTTAAGCGGTATTTTTAGGATCAGTCTTGTTGGACGATTCATCGAAACGGAATTATTATGTCCACAAAAGGAAGCATGCCATTTTTAAGAATTTCCCAATACATTAAACGATTCATTATACTATTTTTCTTGTGAATTGATTCGAGTCCTTGACTGAAAAACATCCCCAAACAATAATATTGCCTCCACCATATGCTTAACTTTGCCCTTTGTTTATACTAGAATAATTTAGACGTTCGCCTTCTGACCTGTGTATACTGTACGAAATTGGTCGGATCCCTTCAAATTATAAATGGACTGATCAGAGAAGAGAACCGTTTGCTATTTTGCCACAGTGCAGTTAAAGTACGCCTTGGCAAACTCCAATCTTACACGTCGATTTATCAGGGAAAAAATATTCTTTTTTAATTGGTTGGTAATATAGCAAGGCACCATCAACCGTCCTTCGCCACATATTTCTACCTAAATTTTCTAAGCCTACTTCAGTTTGTATACTCTTTGACTATAAGAAAGCATCCTTTTTGATATCCCTTATGATTATTTTATCTTTGCGACTGGTGGTTTCTTAGAAGCTATCGCCACTATGGACGGCTTCGACATAATCCCCAAGCACAAAATCGAGCTTATATTTGTGTACGACTCATACCGAATTAATGTTATTGACTCACCGTTAGTGCTAACAGGCACTACTTTTTCTTTTAATCCATTGCAATATTTACTTTGATGCTTTTTATCACTTTTTACATCAATTATTAAAATCGATCTGAAATGGGCCCGATAACATACCACTTATTATTTTTTTTATTATTTAGAATCATGCTTGAGAAGAAAAAAACAGTTTTATTTGAAGTTGGTGTAAGATTGAATAAAAACAGGCGAGTTGTTGCTTAAATAAGTTACATGTGCTTTAGTTTTGTCCACCTTGTTTCTAATTAACTCTGAGTTATTTTGTTGGTTATTAAATAAGGTATCAGTTATAATAAAATTAATAATAAGTCTAACATAATCTGATCAGAAAAAAATTGTAATCATCAAATTATCATGGGTTTTTCTTTATGCTCTTTTCATTTTTCCAAAGAGATATAATTCCGTGCTAAAGTTTTGGCCAACACTGTATGTAGGTTTAAAACTCCCTACGCGTAAAACTAAACGATCTCGGTGGTCATCGCTATCGCACCTCTGGAGCTCTGTGGTTTGTCTCCGGCCTGAAACTCCAAGTACAGTCTAAGGCCGAGTAGGGCTCCTTCGAAAGAAATATTCTTAGATGCAAATCAAGTCTTGGGTGTATTGAGGGCAAACACAACGTGAACTCTATATGTGGTAGTGCTTATACAAGAAAACGACTGTGTCCCATGTACTTGCGCTCATGTTCCAGACACTAAGGTTTTTAAAAATCGTATACAAAAACATGGAAACTATGAGAGCAAAATGTCTTAAAGCAAGGTATTGATTTTCTACGATATGGGCATACCTGTCATTTCAACCTTTGCTTTACTAAAAGTTAGTCTCCTAGCTAAACTTTTTAGGAATGTTGCCATAGTGGCAACACTGTCAGAAAGATTAGAGGAAGGTTGCCACTTACCAGGTTAAATCTCAGAAATGTTATATTCATACATTTATATTTAAATATGTTTGTTTACTGTTCAGCCGTTAGTGAGAAAATTAAAAAATCATTAATACCTCTCTATGGAAGGTACTATTAATATGTAGTTGTTAAATGTTTATTTTGTATAATATTTGGTAGAAAATTGTAATAATTAAAGCATACGAAAACATTTTATTAAAATATACTTTTAAGAAGTACAAGATTTTCGTTTACTGGTTTTAACATTTAATAAATAAATTAAAAAATTAATTAAAAATATGTTGAAAAATCTTTAAGGAACCGAGTTTCATAAAAATCAACAATATCATCTCCGAAATACTAAGGGCTGGTATCAAATGTCCCGGATAAAGTTTCGGATAGTTATCCGCTACCCAGCAGATAAGAGTTGCTGTTGTTTTATTTCTGTTTCATTGTCAAAGCCTCGAATAAACTAACCGGTGGACAAATTTTCAGTATGAGAGCAAAATAAAACATCAAAAGACGTACTGAACATTTTTTTTTGTCAAAACTAAAAATCCTTGTCCTTTTAATTTTAAATGTGACTGATTTTTAAGATTAACATTTTAAATATATTCAGTACGAACCACGACGGATCGATTTAAAGCGAAATTCAAAATAATACGACGGAAACTCAACTGCTATGAGTTTCCATCGTATTATCTTCTGGATAAAGACTTTAAAAGTCACTTGAATCGGCGAACAGGCTATCCGAGACTTTATCCTTCGGATATCACTACCTAAAACCTTCGAAACCAAAAGTTGAAGTTTATCTGGCGAAAAAGTTCCAAATATGGAATCCGAGACTTTATATCCGCAAGTCTTCAAACTGTCCTTAAGTATTCAACAAAAAAATGTATGACATTACGATGATAGAGAACTCAAAAAAGTGGGTGGCTCTGTTCTGTCTTTCTGTCTATCTGTACCTCGACCTATAGCCTTAAAGATTTTTTTTTGTAATTTTCTAGAGGAGAAATCAATTTTTTTTGCTTAAAAAATAAAGATACCTGCCATATACATCATCATCATCATCATCGTGTCCTGTATCCCCGGCTGGGGCATAGGGCGTCAACAAAACGTCTCCATCCTTCACGGTCTGCTGCAAGGTACTTAAGCTGTGGCCACGTCTTTCTCTGGGATTCTGCTTCCGCTAAGACAGTTGATTTCCATGTTGTTCTTGGTCTTCCAACCCGCCGTGCACCCTGAGGATTCCATTCAAAGGACTGCTTTGCAATTTCATCGTTTGGTTTCCTCAGTGTGTGACCAATCCAACGCCATTTACGCTTTCTTATGTCGACGTCCAGCCGCTCTTGACTTGTCCTGCGCCACAATTCCTCATTTGATATTATTTGTGGCCAGCGAATCTTTAGGATGTGGCGAAGACAGCGATTCACAAAAGCCTGCAATTTCTTCGAAATGGTAGACGTGACTTTCCAGGTTTCACAAGCATATAACAGCACGGATTTGACATTGGATTCGAAAAATCTCAACTTAGTGCGTAAGGAGATTTGACTGGATTTCCAAATTGGGGACAGAGTACCGAAGGCAGCACGAGCTTTATTTATTCTACTTTTAACGTCCAGATCCGTACCACCGTTTGCAGAAACAATACTGCCAAGGTAGTAAAATTGTTCCACTACTTCAACTGGCGTCTCCTGTAAAATAATACGCTGCTGTGTGGAGCGGCCTGTGAGCATTATTTTTGTCTTTTTGCTGTTAATTCTTAGACCACTCGACTCTCCCTTCACTTGCAGTGCTTGGCACATCCCGTTCAGCCCACTGATGTTATTTGCCAGTAGACATATGTCATCGGCATAGTCTAAATGACTGAGCCTTTCGAACGGTCTCCATTGAATGCCCTGTCGCTCTGCTGTACCTACACTGGCCGTCAATACGTCGTCCATCGCCAGCAGGAAGAGAATTGGCGATAGAACATCCCCTTGTCTCACACCCTGTTGCACTACGAAGGAGTCGGATAGCTGCCCATTGTGCAAAACAAAACACCTCGCGTTGTTGTAGGACTCTTTAATAATGGCAACAATTTTTGGTGGAATTCCTCTACCAAGCAACGATCTCCATATACATTCTCGGTTAACTCGATCAAAGGCCTTTTCAAAATCCACGAACATGAGGTAAAGCGGTGATTGATATTCCATCGACTGCTCGAGGACGATACGCAGGGTGTTGATATGGTCGACACACGATCGACCACTGCGGAAGCCAGCTTGATGCCTCTTGAGTGTAGACTCGATTCTATCCTTTATTCGCTCGAGTATGATTGTTGCCATTAGTTTTGGGAAAACGGACAAAACGGTGATACCACGCCAATTGTTGCAATTCTTTAAGTCACCTTTCTTTGGCAACTTAACAATCACACCATCCTTCCAGTCCCTGGGATAGCTTTCGTTTTCCCAAATGTTTTGTATCAGCGGATGTAAAATACTAGCCGCTGCTACGGGATCGGCTTTCAGGAATTCAGCTGGTATTCCGTCCAATCCAGCTGCCTTGTTGTTTTTGAGGAGATTTATTGATGTACGAATTTCCGATTCTGACGGGGGTTCGATGTCAATACCCCTATAGGACCTGCGCATCTCGTTTAGTTGGGGCACTTAGCACTCTGCTCAACTGAATCCTCATTTAGCAGGGCACAAAAATGGTCCTTCCATCTACGAAGCTGATCCTCAATTGATACCAAAAGTGTGCCATCCACATCCATTACAGGATGATTGGTGTTGCTTTTTTTCCCGATAACATCTTTGGCTATTTGGTACAATTCCCGGATATCTCCTCTTCTGGCAGCGCTTTCCGCATTATCTGCGAGTCCATCCAACTTCACCCTCTTGTCACGTCTCACACAGCGGTAGACCATCTTATGTGCAATGCGGTACTCTCTTCGCAAGTCAGCCTTTCGTTGAACATCAGCTTCGGCATTTATTTGGATTTTCAACGATTTGCGAAGTTCGATCTTATCCCAGGTGTCTTGGGATATCCAAGAGTCTCTACGTCTCGTTCGCTTGGGTACAGTTTCGGATCCAGCCTCCATAAAAACACTTTTAATTTCACCCCACATCTCATCAATTGTTGAATTCTGGATTCCATTTAATGACGAGGCTCTGTCGTTAAGGGTGGTGACATAGTTTCGACATATGTTGGGGTCATTTAAAGCATTAGTAATGAATTTTGTGCTCCTTGCTGCATCCTGCGCTGGTTTTTGTACGGCAGCGGTTCGTAGTTTGAGACTCATCAGAACCAAATGGTGGTCGCTTCCCACATCGGCATTTCTTATACTCCGGACATCACACATAGACTTCCTCCATCGCTGCTGAATCATGATATGATCAATTTGGTTTTCGGTTTGACCATCCGGATGCACCCAGGTAATTTTGTTGCACGTCTTATGCTTAAATACAGTCCCACCTATCACAAGACGATTCGCGTTACAAAAGTCGACAAGCAAGTCACCATTTTCATTCCGTGACCCCACGCCATTTCTTCCCATCACGCGTTCCAGTCCGTAATTGTCTGAACCGACTTGGGCATTAAGGTCTCCCATAACGACTATGATGTCGGCTCTCGGAACACTACTGTAAACCGAGTTAAGATGAGTGTAGAACGCGGTTTTGTCTTCCTCGGTCGCTTCATTTGTGGGGGCGTAGCACTGAATAATTGTGACGTTACGAATTTTTGAACGAAACCTTGCTGTCATTAATCTCGCAGAAATGGGCGCCCATGAGATCAAACTACGCCTCGCTTCTTCGTTCAACATAATTCCGACACCATGCAGTCTTGGGCCACCCTCTCTTTCATCTTCGCCGGAATACAGCATTCTCGTCTGTCCAGTGTCTGATCTGTATTCAGCTCTTCCTCTCCACTTAGTTTCGCTTATGCCCAGGATACTGATATTTAGGCGAAGCATTTCACGCTCAACCTGCTCGTATCTACCATCGCTGTACAAGGATCGAACGTTCCATGCTCCGATTTTCGTACGTATGCGGTAGCCAAAAGTAACATTTGCTCTTCTTGAAAGACTTCTTCTATTTGTCAACGATTCATTTATTATTATGGCGTCTTGATTGACGCTCGTACATGAAGGATGCCGCACCCCCAAATCCGATGTGCGGTTTACTGCAGCCGAAGCTACAGAAGGATTTTCTATAAAAAGATTACCTCTTGGGGACTCATTTCCATTTGTTGTCATAATTCATGTATTTGCATATATCCTTCCACCATGGTGTTTTCCGAGATATGATTAATAACATACATAAGCTCAGATTTGACAGGCACACCCGCCTTTTGTATGGTCAAACACATAACTGCTCGAGGCCGCCCACTGTGGGAAAAACAGACGCCTTTTGTAGCCGCCCAATATGGGTTACAGACGCTACCTGCTGCTGCCGTTGGCCTTTTACCAAAAAAAAAGCTCCTCCGCCACCAGACTATCATGCCGTTGACCGCCACCTGCAGTTCATCCGCCTTAAGGGGGCTTTTAACCATCCCGAGGACAAGTGTGTGCCCTGACCAGCATAGCTGGGTTGTCTGCTTATCCCGGCATCCATTCGGTCCCCCTGCACGTTAGCGTTACCCGCCCTCTACCACGCGGAGGTGTGCATAGGGATTTTCCTATCATTGAGCCTAGGGCCGTATGGCGTCCTAGCACTCTCAAGTACTTTTAGAGGGAGTTTTGCACTGCTTTTCACTAATACTTTGCAAATCTAATCATCGTTTCAGCTTGTAGGCAAATTATATTGGCAGCTGAGGATTGGCTTCTCAATTTGATATTCTCTGACTTTCCCATTAATGGCTGCTTTGAAATGTCAATAATATTGCATATCAAAATTTTGTTAAAAATTTAAATCCAAAAGATTTTTTTTTTTTAATTCAATATTTCAAAACTAGGTTTTTAAATGTATTTTAATATACATATATTCAAAATTAGCATCCCAAAATTTCTTGTTTTGAATGTTACTAAAATTTTATATACAGGGTGTCCCGAACCTGAGTGGAGGTATTTTAGGGTGTGGCTCTTGGGGTTATTCTAAGAAAAAAATTGTATAGGGGAAAGTTGTAACTCCCCTCCCTGGGGCAGGGAGGGCAGTTTCTGAAACATTGACTTTAAATGCAAAAAAAAGCATTAAAAATCAACGAAAACACATCATAATAATGTGCTCTAATTTTTTTGAAAGCTAATACACCATTCTTGCATTTGGTTTTTAAATGAAGCTTTTTAAGCGAATAGTTTTTTAGAAATTAAATTTCAAAGTCAAAATTTAAAAAAAAAATGTGATTTTTTTTTCTTAAGTCGATATTTTTTCAAAATTTTACGTTATTAAGTGCTTTTTTTGTGTTGAATATTCAATGCCCTCATTTTTTTTAAGTCGATTACCGAAAACCAAATGTAAAAATCTTTCTTACTTTTTGAGAAATTATGAAAAAACAAATGGTACTTTTCCCAATAAGCCCGAAAAAATTAATCAATTCATGAACTATCCATAATTTGTCAAAAATTAACCCAAAGCGGTACTAATGCAATTATTACATTATAAAGAGCTGGTCCATATTTCCTTTTTCTTCGATTTTGGGCTGTTGGAATAAAGTTCCATTGGCGACTGGCCCCAAAAATATTTTACCTGCGAAATATACATTCTTAGGTACTATCATTGAGTTTATATTTATATATAGTTATATGTATATAAACTCAATGGTACTATATCCGGAAGTTATGCATTCGTAAAAGATTCCAACTCGGGATTTTGATCAATTTTGTTATTACGATGGTAGAGAAGTCGGAAAAAGTTGGACTCACAATTCTGTCTGCCGGTTGAGCTACAGCCTAAGGTGCCAGTTATAGCTATCATTGAAACTAATCATTGAAAATCTTAATGATTGATTTTGAGTCATTAGGAAGTAAAATCATTTATTATTTTGATGGCCAAATAAAGGTTAAGGCCTAATTAATATATCCAGCCAAACAAATATTCAAATTGGGTCAACTTTCCACATAAAACGACTTTTCTTATTTCAATGATTGAACTACCTTACCAATGATCATCGAAAAATTGAAAGTCAATTTTTATGAAAAGTTGGGACTATTTGAATTTTTTTGTTTGACTAGAAATATTTATTAAGTCTTGAGCTTTAATCGTCCACCAAAATAATGAATGATTTTGCATTCTAAACGTCTCAAAATCAATCATTAAAGTTTTCAATGAAGAGGTTCAATGATAGCTATAACTGGCACCTAAACGGCTAGTTCGATTTCTTTAAACTTGATACAAAGCGTTTTTTATCATTGCCCTCAAATGCCCCACATGTAAAGAACCAAAAACAACGGTTACTGCTATACAATATTCTTTAGCATTTTTACATAATCGTTTTTTATCTCAAAATGGCTCGACAACTTTTCTTAAAAGCATTCAATAATAAATTACTCTTAGTAAAGGCTACCTATGCATGGGAAACCATTTTACAAAAAACGTTTGTTAATGGTACCTCCTAAAGAACATTTTTTTTATTTTCAATTTTCTTCAAAACGGTAGATATGACTGTACATATACTTAAATAATATTGTGTGCCAAACTTGAAAAAAAATATTTTCAGGATTATAAAAAAATTTTCAATTTTTTTTTATGAAAATCAAATGTTTCGAAAACGACATGATTTTTTTGAAACTCTCTAAAATATTTTAAGAAAAAAATATACTTTTATGTAAAATAGCGGTATTCCTTACAAAAGTTGATAGCCCGTTACGGAAAATACTTTTTTTCTCAAAAACAGCTCCTACACTGAGAAAACTGAACTATGAGTTATTTAAACAGAAGCATGTTTAGCTTTATGTTTAAATAAGTACAAATAGAAATCAATTTAAATCTACCTCATATCTATTCAAATTCAAAAATACTATTATTTTGGGTAAAATCTGTTTAATTCAAAGTAAATCATGTTTTAATTATTACATTGGAAGCTACACGTAACTTTTTACATGAATTCAAGCCTACTTGAGTTTGATTTTCGAAAGGCCTGTTAAATTATTTTACTCAATTAAAAATGTTAAACATTAAATTAACATGCACGAGTTTGTTTCAAATATAAATGCATTCAAAATATTAAGAAGAAACAGGGATTGAACAGAAATGTTTAATTTAAACTCGAATCAATTTGAATTGAACTCAAAGGAATACAAGACATAACTGTAACTGTCTTATGATTCTTACAGGTACCTACTTGGCGTCTAAAAAAATTGCAAAAGAATCTGTCGCGACCACGTCGTGCAAAATGTTCAAATAGTTCAAAAATTAGTGCCACCGTAGTATCGTCGGTCCAAAGGTAAAACTCACTAAGTGCGGAATAAAATGTTCAAGAAAATGATAATGAAACGCATTTTTTTAATCCAAACAGTATAATTTTGCCCAGTTTTTATAAAGACATTGAAAGCTATGCAAACGAACTTAATTTTAAATTTTGCAAAAGTGACTTTTAGTTTCAATCCGATTTCTTTAAAAAGTGTAAACTGTTAGTAAGTGAGTTTTAACTTTGAACCGACAGCACAATATGTATGTATGTGTTACAGCTATAGAAAACGCTCCCATCATTACAAATAGAATACATT
This sequence comes from Dasysyrphus tricinctus, assembly GCA_963921185.1. Classification (NCBI taxonomy): domain Eukaryota; kingdom Metazoa; phylum Arthropoda; class Insecta; order Diptera; family Syrphidae; genus Dasysyrphus; species Dasysyrphus tricinctus. Next base: position 146,178,581 of record OY992531.1, on the reverse strand, counting down.
CGTAATAATTCAAAGGATCCTTCATCTATTTGAAAAAACTAACATTGAAATCATTTGTTTTAAACAGAAAACATATTTGACCCAAACACGAAAAATATTCAAAAAAATTAATATGATTCTATTTGAAACAACATCAAATGAATTTAATTAAAACAAACAGAAATATCCTTATGTTAAATAGAAAGCATAGTAAATTTGAACAAAATCATGTTCAAATCGTTTCAACACCGAATTAATACGATTCTATTTAAATTAAATAGAAATCGCTTCCATGCCAAATCATATGTGTTTGAGTTTGAATTAAATATGAATATGTTCAATATTTTTCTCAGTGTACGATATTGATGAAACTTTTTCCAAATGGTAAAATTAGTCGATCTAGTACCAAAAATTATACACATTTACACTTAAGGTAACTATTTATAGTACCTCTCATATAATGATATTTATATGTTGAGTTGTCTCATTATCGGCAGGTCGGATTTAGATTAATTTTCAAATACAAATTTCAAATAATATTGCATATCAAAATTTTCAAAAAAGAAACTTTTGAATTAAAAAAAAAGTTTTTAAAATATGTATATTTTGAAAATTCAATATCTCAAAAATGGGCCTACAATGTTTTATTGAAATTTAATGTTTATATGCATATAGGTTCCTACTTAAGGTTTGCATACCAAAATTTGTCCTTAAAAATGTTTTAAAAATTTGATATAAAAGAAATCAATTTTTTTAAAACCACTCCAACGTTTTTTTAATTTTTTTCATATAATCATATTCAATCAAGAATTAAGATGGCATTCTTCTTTTCGTTTTTAACTCAAACTATCAAAAGAGTTGTTTTAGCTTATTTAAATATCGTTTTTCATCTCATAGTTTGCATGTCTTAAAACCCGCTTGGTTTCCTATTTATATGGTAGGGTCATTAACACTTCAATTCAATTTTTAAAAATAGGATATGATGCTCTGTTATTTTTCCTAAGTCTCAGGACTTTTGTCTTGGTGATCCAATAAATAGGACCCATGATTTAACCTTTTGAAGCAAACCTTATTAGCGTTTTTGTGGAAACTTTATTTGTTGATTTTTTGTTTTGCTGAAAGTCTCTAAAAAAATGATGGTTATATCTTGAGTTCTATTAATCGGACCGTCAAGATTGTAGTTTTATGCTTAAAAAAATGACAGGGAATCATATGCGATTTTTTAAAAAATGAATTCAAGAGGTTATAACCCTGAAAATAAATCAGTGCATCTAGTACTTTTTAACCCCCCACCGTCCCAAAGGCTGAAGACAAAACCTGCAAGACTTTGGTATTTGATATCACGATACATGTACCTATAATCCCTCATACTCCGATTTTGGTTATACCTCCACTCCCAAAATTTGCTGTCTGCTCTTAGACTATAATATTTTGTCGGGATATCTGTTAGTGCAACTGGGTTTAAGTCTATGTACGGTGAAATATGGTCCGTTTGAATGTCTATGCCAGTGAAGTTCATTATGGTTATGTGACCACAGTGGCCCTTTTTCAATTTTGTACACTCTTTAAGTCGCTGAGCACTTTTGGCCGCCAACTCCTTTGTGAACAGATCGAGTGGGACAAGTGAGAGGAAAGTTTCTAGCACTGCGGTTGGCTTGGTTCTCATTGCACTAGTTGCGCCTATACATGCCAGTCTCTGAGTTTTTTTCATGACCTTAAGATTGATTGCCTTATCCAAGGCTGACTACCAAACCAAACAGGCGTACGTCATGATAGGCCTTACAATGACTGTGTACATCCAATGTATGGTTTTGGGGCACGGGTCCTTATCCCTAGCCAAAAATTCTATTGCATGTGTAGAGGGCTATTGCAGCTTTTTTTTTCCTTCTGTGATTTTCTTTTTCCAATTAAGTAGCGTGAACTTAGCAGAAAAACTTTCTCACAAATGGTTTTGTTTTCGTGAAATTTTCTCAGAAATAGCTCCAACGGTTTTGCTTAAACTTCGTGCCTTTGATTTAAATAATTGTGGTAAAAAAGATTTTTAGTTTTTCTGAAAATGTACCTATGTATGTACATTAGGGTTGTCCTTATATTGGGTTTTGTTGAAATTGCAACTTGGATAGGTATCAAATGACTCTAAATAGAGAACAAAGAATTTCCTATTTTTTCAGATTTTTATTTCACCGGTCTCCCTTTTTTCACTTCAAGGTACAAATACTGGAGTTAGGGTGATTCTTATAATACGCGAGAAAAAAATCAGAACTTATAGATTAGATTCAAACGAAAAAAAAATCGTATGGGAGGGGGGTCTATTTCGCCCCGTTCAGGCGGGAGGGGTAATTTTCTAAAAATTTGACCCAAAATAGAAAAAAAAAATATTAAAAAACAACGGGACCACTTACAATGGCATGCTATAGCTTTTTTCAAAGCCATGAATCCAGTCTCTAATATGTTTTTTAATTCAAGTTTTTATTGCTAATAGTTTCTGAAAAAATTATTTTCAAACGCAAAAAATTACTATTTTTGTTTTGTTTTTAGATTTTGAAAAATATTTTTTTTTTTAAACTATTTACAATAAAAACTTGATTTAAAAAACATATTAGAGACTGGATTCATGGCTTTAGAAAAAGCTATAGCATGCCATTGCAAGTGGTCCCGTTGTTTTTTAATAATTTTTTTTCTATTTTGGGTCAAATTTGTAGAAAATGACCCCTCCCACCTGAACGGGGGAAAAAGAACCCCCCTCCGATACGATTTTTTTTCGTCTGAATTTTATCTATAAGTTCTGATTTTTTTTCGCGTGTTATAAGAATCAACCTAACCCCACTATTTGTGCCTTGAATAGGAATAAAATGCACGACTGGATCGCACGTACTTGCTCTTATGTTCAAGTTGTGTGGAACTTAAGAACTTTAAAAAATATTCAAGTAATTATAGAAAAAGTATGAAAAGCATTTAAATCGTTCTTTTAATTGTATAAACAGCCTGATAAAAAACTTAGAGCTCAAAAAAAAGTTTGCCATTTGATTACTTGAAAAAATATGAATAAATGTAAAAAAAAAATTAAAAATCGTTGGAGCCGTTTTCTTAAAAATTAATTTTTTATATATAAAATTTTTGTAACATTTTTCAAAAAAAAATTTGGTATGCCAATTTTGAGTATATATTAATATACATTTAAAACTGAAATTTCAAAATAATTCATCAACCCGTTTTTGAAATATTGAATTTTGAAAAAAAAATTTTGAATCTTTTTTTAAAAATCCAAAATTAATTTTTTCAAAAATTTTGCTATGCAGTATTATTTATTTTCTAACAAAGCTTTTGTGCAAAAAATTTCATTGAAATCGAATGAGCGGTTAATGAGGAAATCAAAAATAAAAAATACCGTTATATGGCAGGTACCGTTAATAAATGTTTTTGGTGATTTTTTTTCTTATTGAAATTTACATCATGTCTACAGTAATACACTGATTTTTTTTTATCAAAATCGTTGGAGCCGTTCTTGAGATAAATAAGTTTTTCCTTAACGGTTGTATGGCAAGTACCGTTATTTTTTGAGCTAAAAAAAAAATTTCAATTTCCCCTCTGGAGAGTTACAAAAAAACCTTAAGTTCAAAATTTGAAGAAAATCGCTTCAGTGGTTTAGGCTGTAGGTTCAGGTACATACAGACAGACAGACAGACAGACAGACAGACAGACAGACAGACAGACAGACAGACAGACAGACAGACAGAATTGTGCCACCCACTTTTTTCGTGTTCTCTATCATCGTAATGTCATGTTTGATTGTTATCTCGAAATTTTTTTTTTGCACGAATCCAAAACTTGCCTTATAGAACCTATATCGCAAGTAAAAAGTGAGACCAGGGCCCTATTTCATAAAACTACAACACTAATAATTATTTGTGAATTCACGTGTAGTTTGTAAATTATTAGAAAATTTCTGTTTCATAAAGAAATCAAACAGACTAATAACTACAAGTATCCCAGACTTGTAGCTACAAGTAAATTTACAACTGCGGCGAATTTTTCTGTTTCATAAAAATATTTGCGCAAAAATGTATTTGTGACGGACTTGTAGCTACAATTGAAATTCTTATTAGTCTAGCAAGACTTATAAAATTAATTTTGTGTGCAGAATATGAATGTGTAGGTACCTATATTTCGAGTTTTTTTTTAACAGCGAATGAAATACAAATTAAAATGGAAGTAATAGATAAATTATACAATCATGCTTCCTCAGGCAAACAGCAGCTTTTTGAAACAATGCACTAAGTAGGTAACGGTACATACTAAATAATATGCTGTTGCTAATATGCAAGGAGTTTTAAAGCCCTTCACGGTGTGTAGTGTCGTGCAATTTTTTGAGAACGCAATCTTAAATAAATTAAATTAAGATTGCAGAAGAGAGAATGCAATCTTGGCATTCTTTTCCATTCCTTTTATGGTATTCTTTGACGTTTGCATACAATTGAAGCGTTCATGTCAAGGAGAGGGTAAGTGACATGTTTTCGGTTTTTCACCACAATAGTATTTGAAAACTTAAATTTCAGTGTCTTTCTATGATCTCTAGTTTCCAACTTAGCTATTAAAAAAATGGTTGGTATAAGGGAAGTAAATGCATCACAAGACTTTAAGATATTAGTGGAATAAGGAGTTAAGATCTTTTAACACTTACAAAATACAAGTTTACAATATTTTGTTTACATATGGGAGTTAACGTAGTTACTCCATTTTATGAAGGAAGTAAAAATGTAATGATCCAATCAAAAAACTTTTAGCTCTTGCATCTCAAAACTATACCTACAATGTCACCTACACTCATCTTCATCTGAACGCTTGAATTGCATTTTTCGAATAATGTTAGCTGGCATGGGTAGAAAATGCTACGGAAGAGCCCAGATAAATTAACATTTTTGTTGTAGGTTTAGGTAAGTAATGTAGGTCGAATTTTGGTGGATGCATTGATGAAACCCGAACACATACATATTACGAAAATACATTTTTTATTTAAAGGTCTGTCTCTATCGGTCCTCCTTTTGCATTATACATATTAAATTAAACTCTGACTGTTTGCCTCAAGTACAAAAAAAAACTATTAATGTGCATTTATTCTTGTTTTTTACAATTAATAATACAAAAAAAAAATATTATTGCACGTTTATTCTTCTTCTTCCCTTAAATAATATTGTTCATATATTAAACTCTCAATATTTTTCAAAGAAAGCTTACCTTGTCTTTTTCCTGTATGGAAAGATGTTTACCTTGAAGATTCGAGCATTAGCAATCAAGCTAAGGGCTTTTAAGTGGAGCCCCATCGATTTCTTTTCCATAGAAATAAAATATAATATTGAACCCCAGGGGCCTATTTCATAAAACTATTAGTCTTGTAGTTGTAGATTTGTAGCTACAAGCATAGGAAAGTATGGAGTTGTAAATTTGTGTTTCATAAAGATTTTTCTACACTTGTAGTTGGGCAAATTCAAACTATTGAGAATTGATTACGCTTCTACAAAACTACAAGTCCGTAACTATGATACGAAAATAAATAAATATTTGATTTTGTTGGAGCAGCAGCGAGAGTTCAATATTATATTTTATTTCTATGGAAAAGAAATCGATGGGGCTCCACTTAAAAGCCTTTTACTTGATTGCTAATGCTCGAATCTTCAAGGCAAATATCTTTCCATACAGGAAAAAGCCAAGGTAAGCTTTCTTTGAAAAAATATTGAGAGTTTAATATATGAACAATATTATATAAGGGAAGAAAAAGAATAAACGTGCAATAATATTTTTTTTTGTATTATTAATTGTAAAAAACAAGAATAAATGCACAATAATAGTTTTTTTTTGTACTTGAGGCAAAAAGTCAGAGTTTAATTTAATAATGTATAATGCAAAAGGAGGACCGGTAGAGACAGACCTTTAAATAAAAAATGTATTTTCGTAATATGTATGTGTTCGGGTTTCATCAATGCATCCACCAAAATTCGACCTACATTACTTACCTAAACCTACAACAAAAATATTAAATTATCTGGGCTTTTCCGTAGCATTTTCTACCCATGCCAGCTAACATTATTCGAAAAATGCAATTCAAGCGTTCAGATGAAGATGAGTGTAGGTGACATTGTAGGTATAGTTTTGAGATGCAAGAGCTAAAAGTTTTTTGATTGGATCATTACCTCTTTTACTTCCTTCATAAAATGGAGTAACTACGTTAACTCCCTTATAGTACGGGAGGCAGCGTGAAATTTGAAAAGTCATTTCATACCGGCTGAAAATAATACCAACAATAGTTTTCCACATTCACATAAGACATCTGACCGTCAGCTACTCCGGTTGTGGTGGGTCTAGGAGTAATGGGGTCTTGAAGTTGTAAAAAACAATTTGTTTTCAAGTCATTTCATACCGCTCCAAAATTTAAGGGATAGTTGTTCAGATAATACTGAATCAAAAAACAATCGTCAGCTGCATGGGAGGCGGGGGATTATACGTCAGTCAGGTGCATGAACTGGTAATTTTTTTGTAAAAATAAAGTAATTTTATACCTTATGAAATTTACGGAGCTGAATATTGATGTTTCAAAAATAATGAAAACAACCGTCAGCTGTTTGGCTAACAGGGGAAAGACCGTCAGTCGGTGTCTTAAACATTCTTCGCCTATAGCAGTTCTGTGCATTTCACAATCACTGTAACATATAAATTAACGACCTTTACCTCCACAAACATTCAACTGATACCAGTTTTTATAAAAAGTTCGTTCCGGAAACCGAAACCATTTATGGATACAGGGGTTTATAGAAATCATAACCCCCCCCCCCTTTCCGGGGACTTTACCGAGTTATAAATTAATTTAAAATATGTATATAAAATCAATTGTGATTTCACCACAACAAATTATTTAGGTACATTTTTATTCCGTTAAGTTATTTTATTCTGAGCTAATAGAGCGCACTCTGAACACGGTCAGAAGATGCTTAGAACGAAAAAAGAAACACCTAATCGAAGCTCTTACGCATATTATGTCACTGAGCAAGTTATTGCGGCAATAGAGCTTTGTTAGGTGGATGGCGTTCTGGGGCCTATTTCAGGGGTAAAAACCTTACCAACTACGTCATACAACTAAAATTTACAGCAAGTTTTAGTTGTATGATGTATCAGTTCCATTTTTCTGTTTCAAATATACAACTGGAATTATGAAATAAAAGAAAAAACTTTTATAAATCTACTTTAAATGTAGTGGATGAAGTACCCCTGAAATTGGTCCTCTGGTCCATCGGTTGTATCAACGGTGTTACATTGAGTGGCATAAACATATCCCATTTTAAACTTACATTTTATGTCAATTTATTTATGCGTTCGTTATAGCCTAGTTTACAGTTCCCGTGTGCAAAAAAAAAAACCTACGCATTTATTCTCGCATATCAAAAATAATTGAGGTGAAAGGCAAAATTAATTTTTGCATGATTAGTTTACAGTTTCATGCAAAAAAAAAAAAACATTGCTGTCATGGAATGTCATGCAAAACAATGGACCGGCAATTGTTTTGCATGCGAAAAAGTGTGGTGAATAAAATATATTTTTTTGGATGGTCGGCTTACACTTCCAAAAAAAAATGTTTTCACCTCAAGGCTTAATTAGCATGCAAATAGTTTTTGCATCCAAAAATAATTATTTTCCATTTTTAGGCCTATAGTTTATTAATTAAGGATAAATTAATGCCTCAATGGGTGGCTTAGGCCAAGACAAATGTTTTTTGGCTTGAATATTATTCAATTTGGTGCACAGAATAGAAATCGTTTTGAAAATGTTGATATTTTTTTCGCATGGGAACTGTAAACTATGCTTATATCGCAAATTCGCTACATCGGGTATTCGTTATATTGGACGTCTACTGTATATTAAACAGTATAAATACAAAAACATGGTCTTTGACATATGCTGCATCAAAGCAAAAGAGCAGTTGTTTTCTTCTTTTGGCCTAATCTACCAGCTCCATTGCTTTGATGCAGCATATGTCACAGCCCATAATTTTGTTATTATACTGTTTAATATGCTACTTGTTGTTTTAAATTTTTATTGCTTTATTTTGAAAAGCCGTCCCTTGGAAACTGTTGTGTCTTCGAAAACAGTTTTGGATTAAAATTGAAGCAAATTTAGTAAGGTTGAAATCCTAGAGCAATGTTTTATTCGGAAAATAAGGCGTACTGGTTAAAATGGTCTATAAGTTTAAAAACCGTGAAAAATTCGTGGTTTCTTGGATTCTTACCAATATTGCGTTTGGTGCTCGAGGCCAACATTATAAACAACTCAGCAAAAAATCAGAGCTCCCGGAACTTACGCAAGGTCTCAGTTCTATGAAACTTCAAGGTTACTGGACTATTTAATTGAAATGTTTTTTTTATTCTATATCTCTTAATAATAAAATTGGCACTTAGACCTTTAAGAATTACAACCCTTCAATTATATAAGACAGTAACATTGTTTTACAAATGTTTGACATTTCTACGCCTCGTACCTTTCATAACCCTGCTCTTACCGAAAATATGTATGAATAAAACTTTGTTTTAGGAAATTTAACTGTCTTTCATTTCGTAGTGTACACTTTTCCGCTTATGCGCTAAGTTTTAAAAATATTCACGCAAAACTACCTTTAACACCAACTCAACTCCTACCTTAAGCTCGCGGCCCTGAGAAGGGGACTTTTAGGTCGGTTTTCTTCACTATTAGTCAACTTGCCGAAAACTCCGGAGTTAGCCAACTCTAGAGTTAATATCAAATCGAGAGTTGGATGGGAAGTTGAAAATTGCTTTTCTTCACTTCTTAAATTCTCATCTCGGGCGTTGAAATTTGAAAGTTGGCCTACTTCCGTTTTTCAAAACATCCCTGGGGTGTTTGTGACAGATATGTCAATTTCAATGGTAGATTTGAATAAATTGCGTCCATTCAATTTGAAATTAAAGTTTCGGAATTATTTTTGTTGTCAAAACTAAAACAAAATATTAATGGCGGAAAAAAACCAAAACAAACTACCCAAAGTTGTTTATTTGGTCGTTTTTAAACGTGAAAATTTTGTTTCATTTTGAATTGTTTTATTTTGTATTCATCTTGCAGAAAATAAGTGTTTGACTTTGTGGGAAAAATATCAACTTTCCAAAAATATTTTCCTCGAAATATGGTTTAAATGAATTTGTTCTTAATATTGAAAGTGAATTTAACTTATAATAAACAAAAATAAAGAACAAAATCTAAATTATGGTGAAAAATCTCAAGTTTGCACGACCAACTTCTACTTTTTTCGGGAGTTGAGAAAATCGAAAGTTGATAAACTCTAGAGTTGAAAATCGGAAGTTGAAGCTATCATCTTTGAGTGAAGAAAACCAAAAACACAAGTTGAAAATAAAAATCCTCAAGTTGTGTTCTACTTTTGGTGAAGAAATCGGCTCTTAGTGTGTTATACCTGGGGGTCACTCCAGAGAGCATGATTTATTGCATTTATTTTTCCTTCGTTGACTGGACTATATTTTTTAAAATAAACTAATAATTTATTGTAAAGTAAAATAAAATGAACAAAAACCGCAATTGTTACCTGAAACTTTATCCACAAAAGAAAATTATTCCTACTTCTCTGGAGGAAAATAATTACGACTTTTTTTCGTTAACTAGTAAACTATGCGTTTTTTTTTTCATTCGAACGTTCGGGTTTTATCTCTTAAAATACATATATACAAATAATGGTTTATTGACAACCGGAATAAAAATGTAGGTACCTAATTCATTTGTTGAGGTGAAATCAAAATTTATTTCATATACATATTTTAAATTAATTTATAACTCGGTAAAGTCCCAGAAAAGGGGGGAGGGTTATGATTTCTATAAACCCCTGTATCCATAGATGGTTTCGGTTTCCGGAACGAACTTTTTATAAAAACTGGTATCAGTTGAATGTTTGTGGAGGTAAAGGTCGTTAATTTATATGTTACAAGGTCGTTAATTTATATGTTACAGTGATTGTGAAATGCACAGAACTGCTATAGGCGAAGAATGTTTAAGACGCCGACTGACGGTCTTTCCCCCGTTAGCCAAACAGCTGACGGTTGTTTTCATTATTTTTGAAACATCAATATTCAGCTCCGTAAATTTCATAAGGTATAAAATTACTTTATTTTTACAAAAAAATTACCAGTTCATGCACCTGACTGACGTATAATCCCCCGCCTCCCATGCAGCTGACGGTTGTTTTTTGATTCAGTATTATCTGAACAACTATCCCCCAAATTTTGGAGCGGTATGAAATGACTTGAAAACAAATTTTTTTTTACAACTTCAAGACCCCATCACTCCTACACCCACCGCGGGTGCGGCGACTGACTTGCATTTTTTTGTTTGTTCGATTGTAATCTTCCACATACAGTAGGAATCATTCGGGGTAAAATGACTACTAATAATTAACGCTGCCTCCCGTACTATTATGTAAACAAAATATTGTAAACTTGTATTTTGTAAGTGTTAAGAGATCTTAACTCCTTATTCCACTAATATCTTATAGTCTTGTGATGCATTTACTTCCCTTATACCAACCATTTTTTTAAGAGCTAAGTTGGAAACTAGAGATCATAGAAAGACACTGAAATTTAAGTTTTCAAATACTATATTGTGGTGAAAAACCGAAAACATGTCACTTACCCTCTCCTTGACATGAACGCTTCAATTGTATGCAAACGTCAAAGAATACCATAAAAGGAATGGAAAAGAATGCCAAGATTGCATTCTCTCTTCTGCAATCTTAATTTAATTTATTTAAGATTGCGTTCTCAGAAAATTGCACGACACTACACACCGTGAAGGGCTTTAAAACTCCTTGCATATTAGCAACAGCATGGTATTTAGTACCGTTACCTACTTAGTGCATTGTTTCAAAAAGCTGCTGTTTGCCTGAGGAAGCATGATTGTATAATTTATCTATTACTTCCATTTTAATTTGTATTTCATTCGCTGTTAAAAAAAACTCGAAATATAGGTACCTACACATTCATATTCTGCACACAAAATTAATTTTATAAGTCTTGCTAGACTAATAAGAATTTCAATTGTAGCTACAAGTCCGTCACAAATACATTTTTGCGCAAATATTTTTATGAAACAGAAAAATTCGCCGCAGTTGTAAATTTACTTGTAGCTACAAGTCTAAGATACTTGTAGTTATTAGTCTGTTTGATTTCTTTATGAAACAGAAATTTTCTAATAATTTACAAACTACACGTGAATTCACAAATAATTATTAGTGTTGTAGTTTTATGAAATAGGGCCCAGGGGGGTGAAATATAAATTTGAAAAAATTAGGGAAATTGTTTTTCAATGTTTTGAATCGAATGAGGGCTATCCAAGACAATGTCCAATTGAAGGACCACCCTAATGTACATATCAGAAAAGGAAATTTAACGTTATACATACCTAAACTATAAAAGATAGTTTCACACTTGTGCACTAGCGAAAGTAATTTTATTGAAAAACTTATTCTTTATCTTCAATGACTAACCACGTAGTAATTCAAATTCAGCAAGTTCGTGCGATCTGGTCGTGCTTTTGTTTATGAAAACAATAACATACTAAATATTTAGAAATTAATTGAAAAAATTAAATTCTCTAGAATTTTCCAGTGATAATAAAAAATTATAATAAAAATGTATTCTATTCGAGTTTCTAGGGTTGTGAAGATGGAGACAACTATAGTATCCTAGAAAATCAAAATATAAAAGTAAAAGTTGCGTTACACACAAATTTTTCAAATCACCTTCCAAAAAAAATGTAAAAAAAAACCCAAACAAAAAGTACAAAATTAAAACATTTATTAATAAAATAAAAATGTACATAATTTTAATTTCTTAAAACATAAAAATTGTCTAAGCTCCATCTTTTACAAACCCAGCGTTTGTTTGTGCAGTAACGTTATAACTTCCAGGTACATTGCTATTACTATCAATACCAACCTTCTTTTCTTCCTTAGTGGGTGGATTCTTCAGGAACGCCAGCAGAGGTGCATAAAGGAAGCACAAAATTGCAATACCAAAAAGCATCCATTCGAATCCAATACTATTCACCAGAGTTCCACTTAGAGCTGGTCCAACAGCAAATCCCATGCAGAAAGCCACATCACCCAATGCGTAAACACTTCCATAGACTGCTGAATGTCGAATATCCACTAAGTAACCAAGTTCGGGCATCATGCAAGAGTCGACCATTCCAATTGCGAATCCAAGACCAGCATTTGGGATGATCAGATGATTGATATGAGTTGCCATAGGAATCTATTAAAAGTTTTAGCTAAAAAATCTGAATGATATAATTTTTATTAAATCTCACCATGATGAGACAGGAACCAATAATGAGCAATCCTAAGAGGGCCGCCAACCATCTTCCAATTCGGTGTCCCAGAGGCCCAAATAGATTTGTTCCGATAAGGTAACTTATTGAGGCTGGCAAAAATGTAACGCCTTGTTCCCAACGACTCGCACCCATATTGTCCATCATCCAGATTGGTAAAGAAGGTTCCAGCATTGCTATACCCATATTAGCGAATGTAATGGCTCCTAGAAGAAGGCAAGTTTATATACATTCCATCAAACGTCTACTTTTATTGATTTAAAACTTTGGTCGAACTCAAACTATTTAGCTACACTATTCTTTCTTAACTGTATCTAAAATTATTAACGGCATTTAAGATATGTACTGAAATAAAGCCTTGCATTGATTATTGAGGTTATTTTAAACTAGAGCCCATTTGCTGATACGAAACGTTAATATTTAAGTAGAACTTAAGCGCTTATGTGACCTAAACGGTCAGATGAAAAAGTAGAACATAAGCGTTTAAGTAGAACATAAATGCTTAAGAAATGGGTTTAAGTATTGAAAATTTGGTTTTGGGCTGTCAATTTTCTACGGCAACAACTATTGATTTTTGATCATTCGTTATCGAAGAAAATCATAGGGTTTAAAATTTTTTGAGAACAAAATTTAATATTTCGTCGTTGGAACTTGTTACTTGTTGCATTACTGTCGATTAAAAAACACAAACCCTGGTTCTCAAAAGCAAAAGCGATCCTTGATCGATTATAGCATTCGTGGCCAAAGATATAGAAATTTACTTTTTACGACTTACCTGCAGCTATCAGAATATACGGATCACTGATCAATGCCTTTAGGGATGGTGGATCGGAATCACAACGCTGAATTGATGGTTGAAGCATGAACAACTGCAAAACTCCATCACCAAGAGCCAGAGCCGAGAGAATCAAGAAAGGTGCCGACTTTCCAACAAATTCATACATGATTCCACCGAAAGGTGGTCCAATCAGAACACCAAGCGCAAGTCCACCCAAAGCAATGCCCATCGCATTACCACGTTCTTTGTCATCCGTGTATCTGTCTGCCAACATACCCATCCCGGAAACTGAAGAGCATGACGAGCCAATACCTTGCAAAGCCCGAGCCAGAAATAAGACACTGTAGGATCGGCCAAATGCAAATACTTGAAAGGAAATCAATAGTAGTCAAACAAAATATCTATTTAAAATTCTAAAACAAACTTACTAAGCGTTGACAAGAACATAATGATAAAGCCAGCAAACATTGGAATACTATAGCCAATTCTAGAAAAAAAATCAAGTTGATTGAGATTTCTTTTGAGAAAAAATTAATTTACTTATGCGTCAGAGGCCCAACAATGGGATTCACTAAGAGTTGTACAAATGCCTTCGATGCAAACATCAGACCAACTTCTACGGTTTCGCCCACAAGTTCTTTATGCCGTTCTTCCATCTCCCGGTAGAGGGTTGCATTTTCTAAACAAAAAATCACAGCAATTACTTAAAAAAAAAATGCAAAATAAAAATGTTTGCTTGCTTACCAACATCGCTGATGGTGGCATACTCGATTTTGGAAGAAGTTGGCAATACCTCATCTTCATTTCTTGAACAAGGGGATAACGTTGGTGGTGGCGGTGTTAATATTGACAATGGTGTCCTTGGGAAGCTATCAAGTGGGGCATCTGGATGGCGAATGTCGTACAGGAACTCAGGGATAATAGGAACTGAAAGAGAAAGAAAAATAATTTGATTAGATGGTATTGGTATAAAGTTTTGGCCACAAATCCGCAAACAAGTTGTTGCTTGTGGAACATACGGACAAAACACAAAGTTTGCATCAAGAGAAGACTCGCTTTTGCCGAAGGATATTTAAATTGTATCAAGCTACCACCCGGTTAATTGTTATCTGGTGTTCAACTTCATGGAAACACCACACTGACGATAATGGGTTGTTAACTTTTCCTGGGTAGACTAGCAAAAACATTTTAATTGAAACAAGATGAGAAAGGAATTAAATTTTCTAGTTTGTTTTTGGAGCACTGATTAACCGATTTGAAAGATGGACAAGTTATCAACGCTCATCGTTTGGAATGGGAAGATTAGTACGAATTGCTTCAGTAGAGAAAATAATTGAATCCGCTAACAGTATTTCGAGGTCAACAAGATAAAGTGTTGCAGAATATTGATGTAATTCAAATCCATTGAATGTTTTTTAATTAAAAATGCCTGTAACTCCTTGTGGGTCCATTTGCTAAGGCCAAGAATACACATGTAAGTTTTACTTACCACTCATGTAAGTCTTACAGAAGCAATTAACAAGAGGCCTTACAATACAGAGATGAACTAACAGTACAAAATACTTTCGTAAGTTTGAAAACTTATCACTGCCGTTTGAGTAAGCTGTGAAAATTCCGTAAGTTGGGAAAAAACGTATTTCTACTTTTAAGTTATTTTTCAACTTACATACCTTACAGCTTACGTAAGTTGATAAATTTACTGTAAGTCAGTTACAGAGCTGTTTACACTTGTTATTTGATCAAAAGTAGCTTCCGTAAGTAACTTACGAAAGTAAGACTTACATGTGTAACCTTGGTCTATTATACTTGAATATTATAGTCAAGGGTAAGAGCTTGTGTGACAGTTTACGCCGAGGAAATTATAAGACGTAATAAGCTTTGTAAACGCTTGGGCATGGTGTGAGTGAACTTGGTTTGAGCTAATTTAACTTGGCTGGCTCTAGCACCAAGTATTTAATAATGACTAAAGGGGCTCTGTAAACAATCGATTTAACTTCGCAGACAGTAAAACAAAGCCATAACCTTAATGCTTGAACTTCATTACCCTTGCGACTTAAGGGCTCTGGAGACGCTCAAACATGGTTCGATTACTATGTTCGAGTTGATTTTACTTGTCTGCCGGTTATAGTACCAAATATTTGGTGTCACTAAGGTAGGGCTATTTGTTAGTCAAACCAGATTTGACTGTTTGCGGACAGGTTTCTTATATGTTAACTCAAATATTTCAGTTAAGTTTTTAATTTGAATTTTAAAAATAAAAAGGAAAATGTCATACACCCCCTGAAGAAAAAGTAAAATAATTGTGATAGTTAACTATGTGAATTCCATAAAGTCGTAAGAATAATGACGTTCGATAAGTTTGGTCTCAGCTTGGTTTGAAAGTCTGCGGAGTTAAGTAAAACTATTTATTCAATCGCACCATATTCGAGCGTCTCCAGAACCCTTTACGCTGAGAAAAAAAGAAAATACATAAGCGTTTACGTCGAACTTGAATATTTATGTAGGTTTCATATCAGCAAAAGGGTCTTAAGAGATAGTATTTTATTTCCTGATGGTAATTTTTGTATTCTAATTCTTAGAATCTATAGAGGTGTACATTTTTCATCAGATATACAGGGTGTCCCGGACCTGAGTGGAAGTATTTCAGGGGGTGGTTCTTTGGGTTATTCTAAGAAAAAAATTGTATGGGGGGAAGTTGTATCTCCCCTCCCTGAGGCAGGGAGGGGCAGTTTCTGAAACATTGACTTCAAATGCAAAAAAAAACATTAAAAATCAACGAAAACACATTTAATAATGTGGTATAATTTTTTTGAAAGCTAATACTTCACTCTTGTATTTGGTTTTAAAATCAAGTTGTTTAAGCGAATAGTTTTTGAGAAATTAAATTTCAAAGTCAAAATTAAAAAAAAAAATTGTGATTTTTTTTTTCTTAAGTCGATATTTTTCAAAATTTTACGTAATTAAGTGGTTATTTTGTGTTCAATATTCAATGCCCTCATTATTTTTAAGTCCATTACCGAAAACCAAATGTAAAAATCTTTCTTAGTTTCTGAGAAATAAAGAAAAAACAAAAGGTACTTTTCCCGAATGAGCCCGAAAAAATTAATTTATTCATGAATTATCCATAATTTAACCCTTTTTTGGGCTTTTTTGGTAAAAGTACCATTTGTTTTTTCTTAATTTCTCAAAAACTAAGAGAGATTTTTACGTTTGGTTTTCGATAATGGACTGAAATATAATCAAGGCATTGAATATTAAACACAAAAAATGCCCTTAATTACGTAAAATTTTGAAAAATATCGACTTAAGAAAAAAAATCACAATTTTTTTTTTAAATTTTGACTTTGAAATTTAATTTCTCAAAAACTATTCACTTAAACAACTTGATCTTAAAACCAAATACAAGAGTGGAGTATTAGCTTTCAAAAAAATTAAAACACATTATTTAATGTGTTTCCGTTGATTTGTAATGTTTTTTTTTGCATTTGAAGTCAATGTTTCACAAAGTGCCCCTCCCTGCCTCAGGGAGGGGAGATATAACTTCCCCCCATACAATTTTTTTCTTAAAATAACCCAAAGAACCACCCCCTGAAATACTTCCACTCAGGTCCGAGACACCCTGTATTATGTATATACATACTTAGTGCGCTGCTTGAACTATTATTATACACTGCCGTGCCCGCCATTTGAATAGGTTCAAT
Organism: Dasysyrphus tricinctus; assembly: GCA_963921185.1. Classification (NCBI taxonomy): domain Eukaryota; kingdom Metazoa; phylum Arthropoda; class Insecta; order Diptera; family Syrphidae; genus Dasysyrphus; species Dasysyrphus tricinctus. The sequence goes on along the minus strand of OY992531.1, from coordinate 146,161,733 downwards.
CATATTGCCACACTACTCTTCTTCTCCTTTAATATGTATTGGACATACCCCCCTATGCTTTACATATATTGGAGGGCCGCCATTTGTATACGCTCAGTTTGAGACACTGTTATTTTTATATGCTACTTTGATCATACTGACTAAAAAAATTATCCGATATTTTTGCGTCACTTGAATAGAGGTTCACTGCCAATGATTTTAGTTCACGTCAAGCTGAGTAAGCTTATCGTCCTTTTTTGTTTGCCAATCGGTGGAATTGTTTTTAACAGTTTGTTTTTAAAACGGGTTGTAGAAAGTCCTGGATTGGGGAAGAAAAAGAGTAATTCAAAGCGTATAGTGCATTGTTTCTCAAAAAATTGAGATATCGCAGGAAAAATATGGTAGAAGCCAAAAAATTGGTAAGCAATAATTTGCAAAATGAGGATAGCTATGGGAAAATAATAAAACGCAATCATTACACAGTGGCTACGAAAGCGGGAAGATGAACCATTATCAGAGCTGCAGCCAACTCTCACCGCTTTGCTTCAAAAAGAATGAAAAAGACGGTGCTAACTGGAACTTGGGTACGGTAAAGTGTGTGTTATTCGAAGTGCCAAATATTTAACAAGTATGAACAAATCCAAAACAAACCACTGTTCGATGTCATTCGTAAAGTAATGCGATTTCAATTCATTCGAAATAATTTTTAGTGAATAACAAAATTAAAACAACTCGTTTTGTGGGATAAAAAGTTAGTGCTTTCGGAATCAGAGGGGGCAGGTGGGTATGTAGCAGCTCATCATTTATAATTTACTTTTACTATCTTTATTTCATTTGTTCAATTTAAATTTACTATTTTTCATTCAATTCACTCAGTTTCATTTCAATTTTACCTGTTCATTAGATATTCAAAATTCACTCTTGATAAAAATAACGTAGTAACCTAATGGAATAATTATTGATATAAATAATTTGTTATTTTGTATTAGCTATCGAGTTTCAATACCTTCTTAAAAGTTTAAATGGATATTGGTTCGTTCCAAGAACTGAATCCATAGGTACAATTTCTTCTTTTCACTAGAGAAGAGCTGCCACTTGCCAATTTAAATCCCGAAATGTTGTTTATAAATTGAAACCCAAGGGTCGTACATTTTCACCAACTTTCATCAACGTACCTACCAGTTTTGGGAGGGGTTTCATGGTAGTAGTTCAAAATCTTTCTAATTCTTTGAAAAAAAACACCATTTCACTACAAATATTTTTGTAGACTCCTTTGATTCTTGTTGCTTATGATATGACAAAGGAAATATGAGGACCAAGCTTCGTGTCAATGCTGTTTGATTTTGGTAATATTTTACTTGTTTCACTTAAAATTCAGTCATTATTTATGGAAAAGAATAAAACATTTTTGAAGGTGGTTGTATCGAGTTTATTCTGATTTAGTAAGATTGGGCATTGAAAAATACCCTTAAATCATGTGTCATATGCTTACCAAGATAAATACTAAAGTTTGTTAATCTTTCATATCACCCACTCTAGCACTTTGAAAATGGCTTTAAAAAAAAAACCAAAGGTTTTCAATAAACTTTGGATGTAATGCAGTAGATTGTGTAATTCTGCGTCGATACCATTTTTAAAATTTATTAATAAATATATTTTTCCAACTTTTCTTGGCTTTTCAAATGTTCTTTCCCGAAACGACTTTTTTCCACCCCCTCCTGCAAAGGGAGGGGTGGGAGAAGAGAAGAGAGTCATCGTCCGACCCTTAGTTTTCGTTTTATAAGCAACATTTCAGGATTTAAGCTTGAAATTGGCAACCCTTCTCTAGTCCTTCTGACAGTGTTGCCACCTTGGCAACACCTCTTGAAAGTAAAGTTAGGACATGAACTATTTGTATACTAAGGCTGAACCCGTCAGGGCAACATTAGTCCCAACGTTTTTTTTTGTATTTATGTCTAATTATGCCTTTTATCTATAGGTATTCTCATATATTTTCTTACAAACAAAACAAATCACTTTTATGCAATTTCCCATGGATAGTCTTAAATGGATTTTGGATTATTTTGTGGAGCACATAAATTGGCCTAACTGCGAAGGATTTACTTTTGCTTACAATTTAATTGACGTAAGTCCTATTTTTCCATAGTTTCTCCCGACCAAAAGAGTAAGAAAGGTTTTTGTCACATAAAAAAGAATGTGTCCTGTTAACAATACATTTTCTACTTTACAGTAGGTAAACAAACATATTCATGCCAATCTGATTAATCATAGCTCTTCACTTTCAACGACTCATAAGTGGGTACTTGTACTTGATTCTAGTGGTTGGGTGCTTTACATGCTAATTTCCCAGAAATGCAACCTTTAAAACTCAAATCCTTTCCCACAGAAAGACATAAGTACCGACATACCAATTTCCGTAAGTTTATTCTATTCGAACAATTATCCCTTGCGTGCATCTACCTTTAATAATAATGAAGTAAATCGACCGTAAAACTTCCCTTTGTATTTATTTGTTGTTAATTCTGCAGCATGCCGTACGTACGGGTGAATTTTTCGTGCATTATCGTTATCCATACCCCACTTTTTTGTTTCGGATTTGTTTTGATTCATTATAACCTAAAAGTGTTTGTTAGTCGCAGCGGTTCCCAAAGTGTGTTCCGCGGAACCCTGGGGTTCCGCGGGAGAGTTTTCAGGGTTCCACAAATTTCTTGAAGTATAAACAGTAAAATACAAACAATAAAAGAAAAATAATTACAAATTTCCACAAAAAAAAAATTGAATAATTTATTTTTTGAAGCTTATATTTTTTAATCGAAGTGTGAACTTCAAGGTCATAAACTGTTTCATGAGTAAACACATCATTAATGGGGGAAAATGTATTGATATATGAAGCGGCGGAGCCGCAGCAATGGTGGGAAAGGTTAAAGGGGTTGTTTCAAATATTAAAAACTTTGCTCCTAGAAGTACCAGCAGTCATTGTATTTTCCATCGTTATGCACTTGAAAAGAATGCCAACTGATTTAAAAAAATGTTCTCGATGAAGTTGTGAAAATAGTAAATTTTGTTAAGAGTTGTCCTCTCCAATCGAGATTGTTTAAATTAGTGTGTAAAGATATGGGCAGTCAGTACGAATCGCTTCTTCTTCATACCGAAATCCGATGGCTTTCCAGAGGGAAAGCCTTATCCTGGTTATTTCAACTTCGTGATGAGTTGAACGTGTTCAAACTGGAAAAAAATTTGTCCTCAACTGCAAACCTCTTAGATGTATTGCATGATGATTAGCTTATCTTGCAGACATTTTCGAGAAGATCAACGAAACTGCTACAGCTCTGCAGGAAATATCAATTACAGTATTTTTAGAAGAGACAAACTGGCAGCTTTGAAAAGAAAAATTAATTTCTGGCTCTTAGCCCAGTTAATTTGTGCTCAAAAAGGCTCTTTGCGAGCAAATTGTGGGGTACATGGAAAAAAAACGCAAAAAATTATGCAAAAATGCATTTCTTGGGAGTTTTTCACGAATGACTCGAAAACTGCCAACTATTCGAAAATTACATCAAAGTACCATTGAAAGTATACACAATTTCCAATATATCTCTATTCAAAGTTTTTTCTGCGACAACCCACTTGGACTCAAGTGCTAATCAAAAATTGACGTATTTTTACTGTTTTCGAAAATCCACTCCAAAGCGCTAAGAAATAACTTTGTGAAAAGTCCCACAATTTGCCCTTTTGAGCACAAATTGACTGGATTTTTCGAATTAGTAATTAGTAAGACGAAAACCATAGATTTCTCGAGGACGAATGAAGGTAGTTGAAAGTTTCAAATAGAATTTTGAAGCAATATGATCACACTTCAGAATGACCATAAACATTTTTTCAAAAAAATTACATCGAGAAAAAATCCCCAACTTTGTATACAAAATGTATGAATATCTCAAAAACGTGACGTGATAGAGCAATTTCAAGGCCAGATTCGATCTCAGCGCGTCAAAGATCATCAGAAAAATATTTATGTATCTTTGTTCATGTTACAGACAAAAATTCAAATTTTGTCACACAAAGTAATTTCTTAGCACTTTCGAGTGGATTTTCGAAAACAGTAAAAATACATCAATTTTCGACTAGCGCTTGAGAACAAATGGGTGGTCGCAGAAAAAACCCTTGAAAAGGGTTAATTGGAAATTGTATATGCTTTCAATGGTAGCTTGATGTAATTTTCGAATAGTTGGTAGTTTTCGAGCCATTAGTGAAAAACTCCCAAAAAATGCATTTTTGCATCATTTTTTGCATTTTTTCCATGTTGCGTCATGAAATTTTGTTGGCAAACCTCAGATTCAGATTCAGGACCCTCGAAAACATAAAGGTGCGAACAAATCACCGTACCGTCAGAAGGGGAACGCTATCTCTTTTTGGAATTCCTATTTCACCAAATGTCAGTTTTACTTAAGTAACCAAAGTTAAACGAAACTTGACGGAACCTTCCACTCCGCAATTATAGCGGCGTCATATGCTTTCTGTGCATTCGCTTCTTTTCTTCCGACCACTTAAGTGCCCCTTCGAGCATTATAGTTCTAGCTTAAGAATGAATTCCCTGAGCTTGCCAAGAAAGCTATATTAAATTTGCTACCTTTTGTTACAACGTACCGCTGCGCTGTGCTGTCAAGTAGGCTTTTCAGCGTATACTTACACAAAAACTAAATACAGATCCAGACTGGACGCTGCCAGATATGCGAATACAACTTTCGGACGTAGAAGTTGGTTTAAAAACAATTATAAATCAAACAATGAAACAGATTCATTCCTCACACTAAATAAAAAGTGATTTTAAAACGTGTTGTTTTTCATTTTTTGCTATTGTCAGGATGGGGTTCCGAAATATATTAAGGCATTGTTTAGGGTTCCACAGCTTAAAAAGTTTGGGAACCGCTGTGTTAGTGGATTCAGTCCAAAAATCGAAATCAAAACAAAGTTTCATCAGGGTTACCACCACCGCATCATCATTCCATACGAAATGTTCAACAACATTTAAAGTTTTCCTGATATAATTTCTAGCTGTCAGTCGCAATCACAATAAAATAACCATTGAACTCGCTCGGTAAAAAGAAAATAAATGTATAAGCGGATCATAATATGTCTGCCATTGAGCTTTATTGAAATCTTATTACAGTTCGATAACGCAATTCAGGAGGTTTCATTCAATAGCTACCTAGGTAAGTACACGTAGGAAAGGAATACATGCATATGCATTTGTGTGTGAAACTATATACAGGTACGTGAAAGGGATTTATAATGTGCATGCCAGGAGAATATAAGCATGACAATTTTGTCAATTTAGCTGACATTGGATGGCCAGAATATCTGCAGTTTGTCATAATTCTATCCCAAAAGGTGTTACTTAAAAATCTATCGAGAACATGATATTTGTTTTTATTTATTTTAACAGATACATATAATGGTTTAATATTTAACAAAAAAATATACGTGTAATATGAACACAAAAGGCCTTTAAGGCATGGGAGAGATACTAACCTTAAATACGACGAACAAAAAATTTATAAAAATATTCACCATAGGGGAGCGGAACGAAATCCCGCAAAACGAATAATGAAATCTCGCATTTCCTTATATGTACAAATCTCGAAAAAAGAAATCTCGTAAATTAATAATTCTGCTTTAATCTCGAAACTACAAAATCTCGCTTCTAACAATTGCATTTACATCTCGCACCAAAAAATCTCGCAAATTTAAATCTCGAATCTCACAGTAACATTTTGCTTTCAGTTTCGCTATGAAAAATAAAACTCCGGCGAATAAAAAAAAACTCGAAACAAAAAAAAATTCTTCTTGTTTTCCAAAACGAATTTTTAACAATTCAGACAATTTTTCCTGTTACCTTTATAACAATTAAAATATAAACAATTAGCCCCGGTGCACATTTGCGTCTTTTTAACGCGTGGTGCCACAGCGGCACCGTCTTTGCGTCTTAACCCCGGTACACACTTGCGTCTTTTTAACGCGCGGTCCCGCAGCGGCACCGCCTTTGTGTCTTACAGTACTCACAAATAAATTGAGTTTTGCACACACACATGCGATGACGCTGCGGCATCGCACGTCATTCTTGCGGGTAAGGCCTCAGTGCACACTTGCGTTTTTTTAACGTGCGGTGACGCAGTGGCATCGCCTTTGCGTCTTACAGTACTCACAAATAAATTGAGTAGTGCACACATACGTGCGATGACGCTGCGGCATCACGCGTCATTTTGCGGGTAAAAAGACTCGCAGGTTTCCGCGAGATCGCTGCGTCACCGCACACGCGATTGCGTCTTTCGGTACATTGTTTATTATTGAGCAGTGCACACATGCGTCATTTTGCCGCTAAATAAATTCGAAAGAAAGATGTTAAATATGGAAAAATTTTATATAGAATAATTTATCAATGAGATAAAATGTTTTCAGATATATGATGTTGCTACCGAAGCATAGGAACCGTGACCGGCAAAGAAAAGAGTGGCGTACCCAAATGTATTGGCCAAGTATTTTGTGAAGATTTTGAGGAGAAAAACGATATAGCCAAAATCGAAATATGTAAGTTCTTGTTTTAATTTTATTTTTAATCAGCAAAGGGATGAACCCAATAACGTCGTTTATTTTTAAGAACTTAGTTTTATGCACACGGTACTCGAAAATTACTCGTTTCTTTTATTAACCTCCATTGCTGCAAGCAAAACGCGGGCTCCAGATTGAATCCTGCGAGAAAAACTGCATGTGTGCATTGAACAACTGTTGAACCGCAGCGATACCGCTGCGTCACCGTGCGGTAAAATAACGCATGTGTGCACCGGGCCAAAAAGGCTCGCAAGTTTCCGCGAGACTGCTGCGTCACCGCACACGCGATTGCGTCTTTCAGTACATTGTTTTAGGCCCAGTGCACACATGCGTTTTTTTAACGCACGGTGATGCAGCAGTGTCGTTGCGGTGCCACAATTTTTCAATGCACACATGCGGGGTTTTCTCGCAGGACTCAATCTGCAGTTCGCGTTTGGCTTGCAGCAATGGAGGTTAATAAAAAGAAACGAGTAATTTTCCGTGTGCATAAAACATATGTTCTTAAAAATAAACGACGTTATTGGGTGGATTAAATAAAAATATAATAATATAAATAAAATAAAAACATGTATCTACCTACATATTTCGTTTTTGACTTTATCGTTTTTCTCCTCAAAAGCAGCGGTCTCGCGGAAACCTGCGAGAATGACGCGCGATGCCGCAGCGTCATCGCAAGTGTGTGTGCACCACTCAATTGTGAGAACTGTAAGACGCAAAGGCGGTGCCGCTGCGGCAGCATTGCGCACATTAGTGATTTTTCCGCTTATTAAATTCAAAAGAACGATATCAAGCATGGAAGAATTTGATGTAGTATTATTTATCAATGAGATAAAAAGTTTCCAGAGATATGGAGTGTTGCTTTCGAGGCATACCATGACCGGCAAAAGAAAAGAGTGTCGGGGATAAGTGTTTGGCGAGTATTTTGTGAAGGTTTCGAGAAGAAAAACGAAACTCATTTAAAAATAGTTAAAACTCAATTCAGAGTTTTCTCTTATATCTTTAAATGATGTACAAAATATTCTTTTTGTTAGCAGATGATAAACAAAAGGATGTACCCAATATCGTCGTTTCTTTTTAAGAACATAGTTTGTATGCACTTTATGTACGCGAAAATTACTCGGTTATTTTTATTAACCTCCATTGCTGCAAGCCAAACGGGAACTGCAGATTGACTCCTGCGAGAAAAACCCGCATGTGTGCATTGAACTATTGTGGCACTGCAGCGAAACCGCTGCAAAAGATGTAGACTGTATCTGCAAAACATATAAACTGGTATGATCGAATTCGGCGTTTTGTTTTATTATATTCGGTTTTTTTCTAAACTGCCAAAATATTTTTCTTAATCCATTTTGCCACAGCGGAATACATAATGTATATTGATCCAGTAATCAATTTTTTCACTATTTTTTAACTAAAACAAAATTATTTTATTTTTCTGGTCTTAAATAATATCTTAGGGTGAAGTTATTTTACATAGATTATTCAGATCACTGGAAACCGTCTCTTCATTTATTATCGTTTTCTTTGGTAGACTTGGCATAAATATATGTAATTGTCTTTTTGCGTCTCGCACTGTCGGACTCTCCCACTCCTTTGCAGGCTTTTTCTTTCCAGCAGCAGTACCATTGTATGTTAAGTTCCTGCGAGGACATGTTGTTTTTGGTCTTGGTCTCCGGCTCTCGGTCACAGGAGCACCACTCTTTGCCTCCTTGTTAATATTGTCATCATATAACCTAGCTGAGGCTAAACTCCCAGCTAAACGTCTAGCAGCTCCAGCACTACTTGAAATTGCACACAAATCTATGTTCCTCGCTGGCCTATTCAACCGAACCGGAACGCCTTCCTTGTTAAAAATTATTGTGATATGCTTTACTGAATCATTTCTTTTAGAACAAGCAGATTCCGGTTGTGATTTTTGTATTGACTGCTCTTTTTTAATTTTTTTTCGAACAGTGTCTGCTCGAGATTCAGAAATTGGACGAAGCAATGGTGTTTTTCCAGCTAGATCCAGCCAATTGAGAACTCTTTCTGCAAGTTTTTCATCAGAATGCGAATTATTGGTAAAAACTGAACTTATGTCATGCAAAGAACTACGTTTTGAAGGTGCATCTTCTCGCAGTAAGTCATATCTCTTTTTAAAGTGGTCTATGAAAACGTTTCTAGATGATGTTCTTCTTCCTGTTTTGGCCTTTTCGATTCTCGGTTGTGAAAAATTTTGCTGACATTGCACCTTGGAAGATCCAACCAAGAGAAGCTCTTCATCAAGCTCGGAGAAATCACAATATACCGAGGTCTGTATTGTGTCTGGAAATTATCGAGATTGTAAATAAACTAAACCAACTGCGATAAGCTTTGCTACTTACCACGTTTGTTTCGCAAGTTTGAGCTTGAATCCAATCTTTCTTTTGGCTCATAGTCGAGTATAAAATGGCGATGCCCTGCCTCCAACCAAACAGATTTTACAAACAGTGGTCTACTTGCCGACTCCCAAATTGTTGAATTCTTCATTACAGCGCAAAACTACCTACGATTCACGTAAACTTCGTTTGAAAACAATCCAACATGTCCCGTCGTCTCTGTGGCGTGTCATCGACTAAGCAAAGGAACTGTCTTTGGTGGTTTCTAAATGGCAAATTAAGGTAGTCGTTGTAAAAAAAAACTATTAGGGCTTTTTCCTCTCCTATTCCATTTTTTTTTGTAGATTCTACTATGCAGTACTGGCTCACTGCCGCGCACCGCAAATAGCTTTTTTGGTAAAAGTTCTTTTCTCTATAGTTTTGTGTGTGTCATGGAGGTTTAAGAGCCTTTTGCACGCGACTTTGCTGCAATCCTCAATCAATGGAAGAAAGACAATGCTTTCTGTATCCTGATCCAAAGGCTTCATTAAAATGTGTCTCTTTAGATATTTTAATGAGTAACATACAAACATATATCATATTTAAATTCAGAAATATCTGGTTTATTGCTGCTTTGGTGGGCTATAAAAATCCATAGTTGAACCTCGAACTTCTTGAATGTCACTAAAGAAATTGGCATGGGCTCGGGCAGGTTTACGTTTAAATGCCTTAAACATTGAAACATGATTAAGTGTATTCCATCTAAAACTAATGGGACACGACTTAAGTTTATAAAAGCACACACATGTATGTAAGTTTAGGGTATACAAAAATTAAATATTATTTCTGGAGAATAATAAATTTTCTTTACGATTTTGCTATGGAAATTTTGCAAAACTAAATGCTTTGCTTATCTAGATATACATATGAATATTTTCCGGTTGTGAAAAAATTATATAGCAACATGACATGCATGCATGATTTGTCATACCAAATAACGATACATATTTTAGTTACGGTAAATTAATGAGTTGTTAGAATGGAGAACTTTCTGTATGAAAATTAAAACATTTGAAAACCTGGCTTAAATAAATGTTATTCACTAGCTGCAAAAAAACGTATGCATTTTTTATTTGTAAAATTGAAAAAATATGTATAAACATTGCTTTCTATATAATCTACACACTTATAGTAGATAGATAGATATATTTATTTGTTTATAAGCTTTGCTTTTACAAATTATTGACTGGCAACCATAAAGTTATTCATATATAAAGTATTCATATGAAATTATAATTCAATTTTTTGGGCATAAAACAATATAGGTATTAATGTATTTCTTAATTATGAAGCCTGGATTGATCATTCGTTTAATATAAAAGCTCTGAGTTTGAGTGAGTTCGCAATGTATTTATAAATACAGAGCGTAATGTTTTGGTCTTCGGCAGCCGCTATCATATCTAGATCAGTCAAGTTGTTAGAAAACAGGAAATGGTTTCTCACTGCATTGAAAATAGGACATCTTAAAATGAAATGCTCAATTGTGTCATCTTCATGTGTATAGCAAATCGTACAAAAAATTTTTGGGTCAAAAGTATGTCTATTACCGAGCAGAAGGATCCTATGAGATCATACCTGTTGGCACATCTAATTTGCGCCATGGCCTTTATGGACGAACAGCTTGGAGGGTGTATTCAAGTATGGTGTATGGAGCTGTCTTATATTCTGGCTCCGGTTTGTCCGGTAATCAAACGCCATAGTAAAAGCAAGAGGTTGAAGTAGATGCTTTCCTTAAATCTTTAAATAGGCTCTCTTCTTGTCATCGAGAATACTAACTTATGATTCTCGTACAGTTCCTATGTTTTTCTGATCCCATATCGTGGTTAAGTTATGCATTAAGGCCCGGTGCACACATGCGTTTTTTAACGTGCGGTGACGCAGCGGTATCGCTGCGGTGTCGCAATTTTTCAATGCACACATGCGGGCTTTTCTCGCAGGATTCAATCTGGAGTTAGCGATTGGTTTGCAGCAATGAAGGTTAATAAAAACAAACGAGTAATTTTCGTGTACCGTGTGCATAAAACTATGTTCTTAAAAATTAACGATGTTATTGGGTTCATTCTTTTGTTGATTAAAAATAAAAAAAAAAAACATGTACCTATGTACATATTTCGTGTTTGACTTTATCGTTTTTTTCCTCGAAACCTTCACAAAATAATCGGCAAACACGCATCTACGCGGCTCTTCAACAGCACTCCGTATTTCTGAAAACTATTTTATCTCATCGATAATAATAATTCTATAGCAAATTCTTCCATGTTTAGCATCTTTCTTTCGAATTTAATTAGCGGCAAAATGACGCCAGTGTGCACTGCTCAATAATAAACAATGTACCGAAAGACTCAATCGCGTGTGCGGTGACGCAGCGGTCTCGCGGAAACCTACGAGCCTTTTTACCCGCAAGAATGACGTGCGATACCGCAGCGTCATCGCAGGTGTGTGTGCACCACTCAATTTAATTGTGAGTACTGTAAGACGCAAAGGCGGTGCCGCTGCGGGACCGCGCGTCAGAAAGACGCAAGTGTGCACCGGGGCTAAAGATCTTTGAATTTTGTTGCCCAGTTTGGTCGTTGAGTGTTGGCTTGTACTCTCAAAACTCCATTATACCACTTTTTTATCAGATGATCATCGGTGGCATTTAAGAGTTTCATCCAAAAAGTTAAAGCTCTTTTAGCTATTTCGTATACCAATCGGAGAGATCCAGTTTCAGTACGAACTACGTTGCTTTGCGTGTTGTTCGCAAGACCAAGTAATTTTTATAACGCTGTAGTTGAATAACTTCAATTCTATTTCCCCAGTCCCCCCAATAGAGTGCAGTCGACTTAATACTTGATTCGAACACTTTGATTCGTTAATCCTAATTTTCCATATGAGGAGTAGTTATTTCATAATTTCAATTTCAATTTATTTCAAAAATGGTGTACAAGTAAGACTTAGTCTTTTATAGTACCTTAAAATACGGTTACATAGTTAGATATAATCGAGTACTGAAATATACTTCCCTATTACAATGTTTGAAACAAAAATTAAAAGTTAATGTTACAAAAAATAAATAAAAAAGAAGAAGAAGCCTGTGTTATCCATTTATAAAAAAAAATGATTTCTAATTTGTATTGAAGATTTTTGCCATTTGATCCCTATCGATTTCTCCCTTCACGTCACTTCCCAATTTTCCCCTCCCATCCCACCCCTCTCCTTCATTATTTTATATTACGATACTAGCTAAAATGAACTGTTATTGCTTTCTTAAAATTAGCAGTAGAAATAATTTTTTTAATACTTACAGGTAGAGAGTTCCATAACTTTGTTGCATGAACAAAAAAGAGTCGTGAAGAATTCAAAAAGTTGTAAGGAGGTGTTAAAAAGAGGAGTATAGTTTCAAAACTCTCCTATTCCATTTTTTTTTTCAAAAATGAGTTAAGTATGAGGAAATGTTCTTTAGAAGGTCCTTCATCTACGTAATTAGGTACAACTTATAAAAACTTATTATTTCATAAACTTTTTTGTACTTGAAAAGTGGTGTTTTCTTCAAAACTATACACTATCCCACTCAGTAGTTCAATTCAAAACTCATCTATTCCCTTTCAAATCAAATTCTGCACCAAAAATCTTCTTTTTCTTTAAGGTTTTTATATTTTCAAAACTCCTCTATTCCTATACTCTTCTGAATCAAAAGTCATTACATAATACATGTATTTTTCTTTTTTTGAAAATTCTATATCTCAGAATTGTGTTGGTATCTGCCCCCCCCCTGGCCAAAATCCTGCGGGCGCCTATGGAAGGTAGGATTAATATATCTCGAAAAATTAAATGACATTGCAACAAATCCATTTTTTTTAAGGAAAATTACGCAAAATAAAGCCTCGAGCGATATTTGATCAAACAAATATATTTGTAGCAATACAATTAAATTTTTGCGAGATTTAAGTTTTCATTATTGCGTGATTATGAAAAAAAATATGAGAATGAGGGTTTATAGGTGCATGCTGATATCTTGATATCGAATACAAAAGTCTGGCAGGATTTTTTTGGCGCCCGTGGTGGGAGCGAGAGATTGAAAATCGCGGGTTTTCCATTTCTTGTGTCTTGGGAACAACCACTTCAATTCATTTTTACTTGCGATTATAGGTACTATGAGGCACAACAATCAAACATGATATTACGATGATAGAGAACACCAAAAAAGTGGGTGGCACAGTTATGTCTGTCTGTCTGTCTGTTCGTCTACAGCCTAAACGGCTCGATCGATTTACATACATAGTGGTTTTTGGTGATTATGCCCACACGTTTTTTTCATTTTTTTTTTAGAATCAAAAATAACGGTACCTGCCATACAATTTTTTTTGCAATTTTGCATAATCGTATTTTTCTCAAAAACGGCTCGACAACTTTTCTTAAAAAAAATTCAATAAATTTATTTTAGTAAAGGCTTTCTTTTGGTGGAATACCATTTTCCAGAAATGGTTATTAATGGTACCTCTCAAAGAATCATTTTTTTGATTTTCTTCAAAACAGTACGACCGATTTCAATTATTTTTTTTTTTCACACAGAAGCTTCCAAAAAATATAAATAGTTTTGTGTACCAAAATTTTTGAAAAAATATTTTTTGTATTTTTAAAAAATGTTTCAAAATTTTTTTTGGAAAATCAAATATTTCGAAAACGACATAATCGATTTTTTTTTTTTGGTAAAAGGCCAACGGCAGCAGCAGGTAGCGTCTGTAACCCATATTGGGCGGCTACAAAAGGCGTCTGTTTTCCCATAGTGGGCGGCCTCGAGCAGTTATGTGTTTGACCATACAAAAGGCGGGTGTGCCTGTCAAATCTGAGCTTATGTATGTTATTAATCATATCTTGGAAAACACCATGGTGGAAGGATATATGCAAATACATGAATTATGACAACAAATGGAAACGAGTCCCCAAGAGGTAATCTTCTTATAGAAAATCCTTCTGTAGCTTCGGTTGCAGTAAACCGCACATCGGGTTTGGGGGTGCGGCATCTTTCATGTACGAGCGTCAATCAAGACGCCATAATAATAAATGAATCGTTGACAAATAGAAGAAGTCTTTCAAGAAGCGCAAATGTTACTTTTGGCTACCGCATACGTACGAAAATCGGAGCATGGAACGTTCGATCCTTGTACAGCGATGGTAGATACGAGCAGGTTGAGCGTGAAATGCTTCGCCTAAAGATCAGTATCCTGGGCATAAGCGAAACTAAGTGGAGAGGAAGAGCTGAATACAGGTCAGACACTGGACAGACGAGAATGCTGTATTCCGGGGAAGATGAAAGAGAGGGCGTAGTTTGATCTCCTGGGCCCCCATTTCTACACTCATCTTAACTCGGTTTACAGTAGTGTTCCGAGAGCCGACATCATAGTCGTTATGGGAGACCTCAATGCCCAAGTCGGTTCAGACAATTATGGACTGGAACGCGTGATGGGAAGAAATGGCTTGGGGTCACGGAATGAAAATGGTGACTTGCTTGTCGACTTTTGTAACGCGAATCGTCTTGTGATAGGTGGGACTGTATTTAAGCATAAGACGTGCAACAAAATTACCTGGGTGCATCCGGATGGTCAAACCGAAAACCAAATTGATCATATCATGATTCAGCAGCGATGGAGGAAGTCTATGTGTGATGTCCGCAGTATAAGAAATGCCGATGTGGGAAGCGACCACCATTTGGTTCTGATGAGTCTCAAACTACGAACCGCTGCCGTACAAAAACCAGCGCAGGATGCAGCAAGGAGCTCAAAATTCATTACGAATGCTTTAAATGACCTCGTCATTAAACGGAATCCAGAATTCAACAATTGATGAGATGTGGGGTGAAATTAAAAGTGTTTTTATGGAGGCTGGATCCGAAAATGTACCCAAACGAACGAGACGTAGAGACTCTTGGATATCCCAAGACACCTGGGATAAGATCGAACTTCGCAAATCGTTGAAAATCCAAATAAATGCCGAAGCAGATGTTCAACGAAAGGCTGACTTGCGAAGAGAGTACCGCATTGCAAATAAGATGGTCTATCGCTGTGTGAGACGTGACAAGAGGGTGAAGGTAGATGGACTCGCAGGTAATGCGGAAATCGCTGCCAGAAGAGGAGATATCCGGGAATTGTACCAAATAGCCAAAGATGTTATCGGGAAAAAAAACAACACCAATCATTCTGTAATGGATGTGGATGGCACACTTTTGGTATCAATTGAGGATCAGCTTCGTAGATGGAAGGACCATTTTTGTGCCCTGCTAAATGAGGATTCAGTTGAGCAGAGTGCTGAAGTGCCCCAACTAAACGAGATGCGCAGGTCCTATAGGGGTATTGACATCGAACCCCCGTCAGAATCGGAAATCCAGACATCAATAAATCTCCTCAAAAACAACAAGGCGGCTGGACTGGACGGAATACCAGCTGAGTTCCTGAAAGCCGATCCCGTAACGGCGGCTAGTATTTTACATCCGTTGATACAAAGCATTTGGGAAAACGAAAGCTATCCCAGGGATTGGAAGGATGGTGTGATTGTTAAGTTGCCAAAGAAAGGTGACTTAAAGAATTGCAACAATTGGCGTGGTATCACTGTTTTGTCCGTTTTCCCAAAACTAATGGCAACCATCATTCTCGAGCGAATAAAGGATAGAATCGAGTCTACACTCAAGAGGCATCAAGCTGGCTTCCGCAGTGGTCGATCGTGCGTCGACCATATCAACACCCTGCGTATCGTCCTCGAGCAGTCAATGGAATTTCAATCACCGCCTTACCTCATGTTCGTGGATTTTGAGAAAGCCTTTGATCGAGTTAACCGAGAATGTATATGGAGATCGTTGCTTGGTAGAGGAATTCCACCAAAAATTGTTACCATTATAAAAGAGTCCTACAACAACGCAAGGTGTTTTGTTTTGCACAATGGGCAGCTATCCAACTCCTTCGTAGTGCAACAGGGTGTGAGACAAGGGGATGTTCTATCGCCAGTTCTCTTCCTGCTGGCGATGGACGACGTATTGACGGCCAGTGTAGGTACAGCTGAACGACAGGGCATTCAATGGAGACCGTTCGAAAGGCTCAGTCATTTAGACTATGCCGATGACATATGTCTACTGGCAAATAACATCAGTGGGCTGAACGGGATGTGCCAAACACTGCAAGTGAAGGGAGAGTCGAGTGGTCTAAGAATAAACAGCAAAAAGACAAAAATAATGCTCACAGGCCGCTCCACACAGCAGCGTATTATTCTACAGGAGACGCCAGTTGAAGTAGTCGAACAGTTCAACTACCTTGGCAGTATTGTCTCTGCAAACGGTGGTACGGATCTTGACGTTAAAAGTAGAATAAATAAAGCTCGTGCTGCCTTCGGTACTCTATCCCCAATCTGGAAATCAAGTCAAATCTCCTTACGCACTAAGTTGACATTCTTCGAATCCAAAGTCAAATCCGTGCTGTTATATGCTTGTGAAACCTGGAAAGTCATGTCTATCATTTCGAAGAAATTGCAGGCTTTTGTGAATCGCTGTCTTCGCCACATCCTAAAGATTCGATGGCCACAAATAATATCAAATGAGGAATTGTGGCGCAGGACAAGTCAAGAGCGGCTGGACGTCGACATAAGAAAGCGTAAATGGCGTTGGATTGGTCACACACTGAGGAAACCAAACGATGAAATTGCAAAGCAGTCCTTTGAATGGAGTCCTCAGGGTGCACGGCGGGTTGGAAGACCAAGAACAACATGGAAATCAACTGTCTTAGTGGAAGCAGAATCCCAGAGAAAGACGTGGCCACAGCTAAAGTACCTTGCAGCAGACCGTGAAGGATGGAGACGTTTTGTTGACGCCCTATGCCCCAGCCGGGGTTGACACGATGATGATGATGATTTAAGACTATTTTAGTACTCTCTAAAATATTTTTAGAAAAACTTTTACATTTATGAAAAAATAATGGTACCTTCCATACAAAAGTTAAAAAACCGCAAAGGAAAATATTTTTTTGCTTAAAAATGGCTCATACGATTTTGATCAAACTTTTTTCATATACTAAAATTAGTACGATCTACTACCAAAAATTATAAAATTTTACACTTAGCAACTATTAATAGTACCTGTCATAGAACGTTTTTTTTATTTTGAATTTTCTCGTTATCGGCTAGATGGATTTAGATGAATTTTTTTACGTACAAAATTCAGATAAGATCAAATAATATTGCATATCAAAATTTTCAAAAAAAAGTTTTTGGATTTTTAAGAAAAGTTTCAAAATTTTTTTTGAAAATTCGATATCTCAAAAACGGGTTGACAATTTTTATTTTTATTCAAATACACATAAATATATTCTTTAGATTTGCATACCAAGATTTGTTCTTTAAAATGTTTTAAGAATTTTATATATAAAAAATTATTTTTTTTTAAAAACCGCTCCAACGATTTTAATTTTTTTTTTTCCCATATAATCATATTCAATCAAGAATTAAGATGGCATTCTTTTTTTCCACATCAAACTGTCAAAAGAGTTGTTTTATCCAACTTAAAAGTCGTATTTCATGCTTCTCTACATTTTTCTCTCATAGTTTCCATGTTTTTACATACATTACAATGGGAAATGTGACGTGTGTTAACGTACGGATAACTTTAACTAGCCAGATTCCACGTATAATGAACGGATAACTTCTTAACACATACACGCACGCGTATGATAGCACCGTTTACTGCTACCAGTATACACTTCGTAAGGCAGTGTATGCATGTGACACATGTATTAGAAAATCACCATAATTTGATGAAGTGGTGAATTTGGTGAAGCGATAAATACTGGAAAGATATCATATCTTTTTTAATAAGAAAAGTTTTCAAGCGGACAAGTTGTCTATCCGTGTGCCAGTTAACACGTGTGTTAGGGAGCGGATACCAGTTTTTTATTAATACTGCTGTTACTGTTTATCCATAAAAAATTAAAATTTCCTTAAAAATTTGACACATTTTTGAAATAAATACAAAACGCAACATTTGAAAAACAACAAATTTTTTTGATTAATGTTTTATTAGGCTCTTTTGGTCTGAATGCAAATAAAAAACTTATTCCATTCTTTTCCCAACGTTTCGTAAGAATTCCTTACTTCTTCAGGGGATTTTTTTATTGGATCTATCAATTATAATTTAACAAATATTAACTTTCTTTCATAAACAAATTAAAAATTTGTCTCTTACTTTTTTTATTTCAATGAATTAAATGTGCATATAACAATCCTAATAGAAATGATTACAGGTGGTATAATTTTCTTGCACAAAAAACTCCATCACCGTTTACCCCATGTTAAGCAGTTATAAAAGTTGCAAATCTGTTTTTATACCAACCAAGTTCATTAGTTGGGATATTCACTGCCTCCTACTTAACGTTTTAGTAGTTCCTTTTTACATAGAAATTATTTTTAGCGAAGATAAGTACACCTTATATAACTTTATCTTAACAGTAAACTGAATATATGTAGAAGTATTGACTAAATAGTTAAACATTATTTTTAGTTAAAATAAGGCTCATGGAAAGGCCCTCAATCTTATTAAAATCTTAATAACAATCGTAGATATCAATAAATTGTTTATTATTTTTTTAATAGTTGCAATCTGAGTACATCATCCAAAAACTTATTTAATAGGGACACCACTAAAAATATTACGCACAAGTGTATTACTAACGTATATAAACATATATATTTATAAAAGTTTGATAAAACAACTACAAAAATGAATTTTGTGGAAGCCGGGTGGTTGGTAAGTTGTTCATAAAAATAAAGTGCATGTCCTAAATTATAAAGACACATTACAGTGGTAACTAATGTAGCTGAACAAGAAATAAATAAGATCTTCCTGCAAATCTGAGTCGTTTCTAATTCCAACTTAGTTAGTCCTTCCATCATAAAATTAAATTTCTTAAGTATTTCAAGAATGTTATTTGCTCTAAATAAAAATTTGAAAAAAATCGTTAGTGCTATTAAGACTCCAAGTATCTTTAAAATAAATGTATTTATTACAGCCACTGCGCTGTCAGTAATTAATGGCTTTACATACGCATGGACTCCTCCGGACAATAGATTGGAATTAAAATACGTGAAAGCAACCGTATGAGATAACGTGATACCAAAGTGAAAACATGAGATATTCAATTTTCCATTTTTATAAACGAAAGGAAACATGCCGCTTATCTGGCAGATATAAACTGTGAATCGAAACGCAGCTCCAAAGTCTGCAGGATTAATGAAACGTATCCATTCTTTAGCTATTAATCTTCTTGTTGCTAAAAACATCTTAACAATTGATGTTTTTTGGTTGAATGTTTGATGTATGCGGATTACTTTATTTTTAAGTGTCAACCGTTGCGGATGATTTAAGACTAATATTAAGAACTGTTTTCAAATAATAACCAGGTACAAGAATACCTACCACCAGATATTGTGTTCACTTGGGAGTTATTCAACATGCATTTGCAATTAAATAGGTTAGGATAAGTACATGAGGGGTAGGTGATTAATAAAGTACGTACACCTAGCTATATGATAAAATTTCTAGAAACAATGATTATTACAATTTTTTGCACTAAATATACATATATAGCTCATTAGAGTGGATTATTACCTCAGAATCAAAATGAAAGAGCGCTTACATGGATCAAAAAATAAAAAAATAGTTCAGGAGTGGGTGTATTTCCCTCTGTTTAAGCAGAAAGGTCGAATTTCCTAAGAACTGACTCCAAAAAGAAAAAAAATATATTAGATACCAATAGCATTGCTACAATATTATGTTATAGCTATTATAAACGCATTAATTGTTTAATTTTATTGCAGTTATCAAAAAATATTGAACTGTCGAATTATTACTTATTTGCACAGGAAGATAAAATTAAAAAAAAAAAAAAACAATAAGTTCTTGAGATATCGAGTTTTCAAAAAATAATTTTAAACTTTTTAAAAATTCAAAAGATTCGTTTTTGAAAATTTTCATATGCCGATTATGAGAAAATTTTAAATAAAGAAAACCCTTGTATTAGAGGTACTATAAATAGTTGCTAAGTGTAAATTTTTATAATTACCCCTAACTAAAGCATGCGGAAAAGCTTTGATCAAATTGCTAGTAGCCATTTTTGAGAATAAAAACATTTGCCTTAACGGCTTTTTAAAGCCTGAAATACGACATTTATTTTGGCTAGAACAACTCTTGATTGAATAAGATTTTATGGGAAAAAAATTTTAAATCGTTGGAGCAGTTTTTAAAAAAAATATTTTCTTATATATAAAACTCTTAAAACATTTTTAAGAACAAAGGAGAATAGGACAAAACGGTCTACAGGACCAATAACGACGAAACATATGTCGTTGGAAAGGTATTTTTATGAACTACAATAGTTACTATAAGGGCTTACTTCAAATTGCTGTGTGAAAAAAGTTATTCGCTAAATAGAATTGTGTTCTGGTGCAATCTAGTGTGAATAAAATATATTAAGTATGGGCAAACTTTATGGAGACTGGTCAACCAAATAACCACAATATATATGTCATTGGAAAGGTATTTCCATTACCTACAATACTTTAAATAGCAGTTCAGTTCAAATCACTGTGTGAAAAAAGTTATTCGAAAAGTAATGAATTATTGTGGCTAATTTTAGTGTGAAAAAATGCTTTTTTTTGTAGTATGGGCAAAAAGTGTGAACGCAAGTTCAACCAATAACAACGGGACGTATGACGTTGGAAAGGAAATTTCATGTACTACAATAGTTAATGCGACACATTTTTTCAAATCACTGTGTGAAAAAAGTTATTTGCTACTTGTTACCCATGCTCTATAAATTTTATTTGTACCAAAACTCCCTAAAACAGCGAATAACTTTTTCCACACAGTGATTTTAAATAAGTTGTTATGGAAACTATTATTGTTCATAAAAATACCTTTTCAACGACATACATCTTATTGGTATTGCTAAGACCAGTTTGTATAAATTTCTTGCACACTAAAATGTACCAAAACAAAACCTTGGTTAGTAAATAACTTTTTTCACACAGTGATTTGAAATGAACTTCCATAGTGACTATTGTAGCGCATAAAAATACCTTTCCAACGACATACGACTCGTTTTTATTGGTTCCTAGACCACCTTCCATACAGTTTTGCCGATTGTCCTTTTGGCATGCAAATGTAAAGTATATATTTATGTGTATTTAAAAACAAAATTTGAAAAAAAAATTGTCAACCCGTTTTCGAGATTTCAAATAAACAAATTGAAACTTTTTTTAAAAATTAAAAAAAAAAAAATTTTAAATTTTGATATGTGATATCTATTATTTAATCTTATCTGAAATTTGTATATAAAAAAAATCATCTAAATCCGTTTAGCAGATAACGAGAAAATTCACAATAAAAAAATACGTTCTATGACAGGTACTATTAATAGTTGCTAGGTGTGAAATTTTATAATTATTGGTAGTAGATCGTACTAATTAAAGTATATGAAAAAAGTTTAATCAAAATCGTAGGACTCGTTTTTAAGCGAACAAATATTTTCTTTTGTGGTTTCTTAACTTTTGTATGGAAGGTACCGTTATTTTTTCATACATGAACATTTTTTTCTAAAACTATTTTAGAGAGTACTAAAAACCTCTTAAGTATCGAGTTTCAAGAAAATCGTTTTCATGTCGTTTTCGAAATATTTGATTTTCAAAAAAAATAAAATGCATGACTGGGTCGCACGTACTTGCTCTTATGTTGAACACACTGTGGGTTTAAAAAAATTGTATATAAAAACATGCAAATTAGGAGAGAAAAATGTAGAGAAGCATGAAAAACGACATTTAAATTAGCTAAAACAACTCTTTTGACAGTTTGACTTGAAAAAATAGTATGCCATCTTAATTCATGATGGAATATGATTGTATGGGAAAAAAAATTTAAAATCGTTGGAGCGGTTTTTTAAATAATTAATTTTTTATATATAAAATTCTTAACACATTTTTAAGAACAAATTTTGGAATGCAAATCTAACGTATATATTTATGTGTATATTAAAACAAAATTTGAAAAAAAATTGTCAACCTGTTGTTGAGATATCGAATTTTCAAAAAAAAATTTTGAAACTTTTTTTAAAAATTCAAAAAATTTTTTTTTTTTAAATTTTGATATGCAATATTATTTAATCTTATTTGAAATTTGTATATAAAAAAATTCATTTAAATACGTTAAGCTGATAACGAGAAAACTCAAAATAAAAAAATACGTTCTATGACAGGTACTACTAATAGTTGCTATGTGTAAAATTTTATAATTTTTGGTGGTAGATCGTACTAATTTAAGTATATGAAAAAAGTTTAATCAAAATTGTAGGAGTTGTTTTCAAGCAAACAAATATTTTCCTTTGCGGTTTTTTCACTTTTGTATGGAAGGTACCGTTATTTTTTCATAAATGTAAAATTTTTTCTAAAAATATTTTAGAGAGTACTAAAAAAGTCTTAAATATCAAGTTTCAAAAAACTCTATGATGCCGTTTTCGAAATATTTGATTTTCCAAAAAAAAGTTTGAAATATTTTTTAAAAATCCAAAAAATATTTTTTCAAAAATTTTGGTACAAAATCATCATCATCGTGTCCTGTAACCCCGGCTGGGGCATAGGGCGTCACAATACTATTTATATTTTTCGGTCGTACAGTTTTGAAGAAAATCAAAAATAAAAAAATGTTTCTTTGGGAGGTAGCATTAGTAACCATTTTTGAAAAATGGTTTTCCATCCAAAGGAAGCCTTTAAATAAATTTATTGAATTTTTTTAAGAAAAGTTGTCGAGCCGTTTTTGAGGAAAATACGATTATCTAAAATTGTTAAGAAAAATTGGATGGCAGGTACCGTTATTTTTGGTTCTAAAAAAAAATAAAAAAATGTGGGCATAATCACCAAAAACCACTTTATACCAAGTTTGAAGAAAATCAATCGAGCCGTTTAGGCTTAAGACGAACAGACAGATAAACAGACAGACAGAATTGTGCCACCCACTTTTTTGGTGTTCTCTTTCATCGTATGTAATATCATATCAAAAATCGCTATGTACCAAGTTTAAAGAAAATTGGTCTTGTTGTGTAGATAGACAGAAACTGTAAGACCAACTTATTTCGTCTTCTCTATAAACGTAATAACAAGTTCGGCCAAAAGTCTCGAGACCTGAGGGGTTGGGGGTATTCGATGGGGTTGATATTCAATTATGTTATAAGCATCTCAAAAACTATCAGTTTTTATACATATAAAAAAAATGAAAATAAAAATTGAAACTTCTACATTTCTACATAAAAATTATAGATTTTGTTTGCATAGGAACAATACATTTTTTAAAAAAAGGTAATCAATTCTTTTCTGCAGCAACGATGTGGTTAATTATTAAAATATCTTTAAGAAAAACTTCAAAAAAGAGTTGTATCTTTCGTCGGCCTGTATAGTGAGGCGGCATAGCGCCCATATGAAGCATGATTGTGCACTTTGTGATAAAAGCAAATAATTTTAATCATTTTTGGCACATTATAAAAGAATGATTTTAAGATATTGGGCCACTTCGTTTATCTGCCCATTTAGGTGGGCGGGACAATTTTGTTTTGAAAATGACTTGAAATGGAAAAAAAAATATA
Source organism: Dasysyrphus tricinctus (assembly GCA_963921185.1). Lineage (NCBI taxonomy): Eukaryota > Metazoa > Arthropoda > Insecta > Diptera > Syrphidae > Dasysyrphus > Dasysyrphus tricinctus. The sequence goes on along the minus strand of OY992531.1, from coordinate 146,138,110 downwards.
AAAAAATAACGACAACACTTACAATATTTTGTTATATCTTTTTTGAAAACAAAAACGCCATTCATAGGTTAAGACATTCTAAATTATCATACATAATCCACTAAAAATTATATATTGTAAGACCAACTTATACTAGATATTTATAAATAATACATAATGTGCATACATGTTAAGACTTGTGTACAAGCTTGCGAAACCTTATCGAAAATCTACCCTGTCACAGGCATGTTTTTTAATCAATTATCTTCATATTAAACAATATCGTGAAGGTCGTATTCATCGGTGTCCTCTGGTCAAAGAACAGAAACCAAGAACAAAACAGATCAGTAGATCTCACTCTAGTGAGATGAGTTGTTCTTGTACATTTTCGCAGAACCGTACCATGAGAGAGAGAGTTGGGGGTATTGCAACTAGTTCGTACCTTATGTAAGTAGAAGGCTCACCATTACTTCTCAAAACGCAACAGAGACAGTGAAACAGTTGGTTTGGGTTTATTTGCACATTAGTGTTGATTTTTGTCGTCTTGGTCAAACTTACAAGTGAACGAACTTAATCTTTCCTCTTTAATGAACATCGCTGAAACGCTGACCAAATATCGCTTTCATGGCTTTCAAACCTTCAGCGTTCCTAAGTTTGATCACCTTTCATGAATCATGGGCAACCACACATGTAGTCAAAGATACAAGAAGAGCAATTTTCTCAAACGGCTTGTAAAAATGTAGCCACTATGTCAAATTAAAAAGTCCCTATTATGTTCAATGGTACACAAGGATACTGAGCTCTTCGGAGATCACATTTTTCGTGGAAAGCCAAGCTGCTATCAAAGCAATAGCCAGTGAGACTATAAGATCCAAGCAAGGAGAAAAATGCCGAGGAATACCGAAAAGTATTTGTAACAATAACCAAGTCAAACTTTGCTGGGTTCCTGGACATAACAATAAAGAAAGGAATAGAAGATGAACTGGCAAGGAAAGGGTCAGTATCAAATAGAAATAGTAATAGCAATTTAGAAAAGGGACCAGACGTCTCAATCGGCGTGATTAAAAGTAGAATAGACCTAATGACGAAAGGGCAAATCTTACTTACTTACTTACTTAAGGTGGCGCTACAGTCCGGGGTGGACCAGGGCCTCAACCAACAAGCTTCTTCCAGCCGGCTCGGTTTCTAGCTAGCTGTCTCCAGTTTCGCACGCCAAGTTGGTTGAGGTCCTCTTCCACTTGCGTGCGCCACCTTTTACGCTGTCCACCTCTACTGCGTTGTCCCACGGGGTTGGATTCAAAGACTTTCCGGGCCGGAGCATTGGTGTCCATTCGCTCTAGATGACCCAGCCATCTCAGTCGTTGGCTTTTCACTTTTGTGGCTAGGTCGGTGTCACTGTACAGCCCATACAGTTCGTGGTTGGGTTGTATCTTCTCCTCCATTCCCCATCTATGCAGACGGCACCAAAAATCACCCGGAGAATTTTCCTCTCGAAACAGCCTAACGCGTTCTCATCCACCGTTAGCAGTGTCCATGCCTCTGCACCATACATCAGGACCGGGATGATAAGCGTCTTATACAGGGACAGTTTAGTTGCTCGAGAAAGGGCTTTGCTTCTCAATTGCCTTCTTAGCCCGAAGAAACAGCGATTGGCAAGAGTAATTCTTCGTTTGATCTCAGCACTGGTATCGTTCGCTGAGTTTATAGCGGATCCTAGGTAGACAAAGTCTCTGAGCACCTCAAAATTATAGCTGTCTATAGTGACGTTCTGTCCTAGACGTCGGTGTTGGGTGTCCTTTCTTGTTGACAGCATATACTTCGTTTTGCTTTCATTCACCGTTAAACCCATCTTCTTGGCTTCCTTCTCAATGCTCACAAAAGCACCACTGACATCACGCTTTGTTCGTCCCATTATGTCAATGTCATCAGCGTAAGCGAGTAATTGGACGGACTTTTGAAAGATTGTGCCTCTAGTGTTGACGTGAGAGTTTTGCACTATTCTTTCAAGAACGATGTTGAAGAACATGACAGCGCGTTGCCTTGCCTAAAACCTTTTTTGACATCAAAGGTGTCGGTGAGGTCTTTGCCGACCTTGATGGAGCAGCGTGCATTCTCCATCGTCATCCTGCACAAACGGACGAGTTTGGCAGGGATGCCAAAACTAGACATTGCTCTATATAGCTCGTCTCTATAGATGCTGTCATACGCGGCCTTGAAATCGATAAAAAGGTGGTGGGTATCGATTTGAAACTCCTGGGTTTTCTCCAAGATCTGCCGTAGTGCGAATATTTGGTCGATGGTGGACTTCCCTGGCCTAAAGCCACACTGATATGGACCTATCAGGTTGTTGACGAATGGCTTCAGGCGTTCACAAAGTACGGCAGAGAAGATCTTGTAGGCGATATTAAGAAGACTGATGCCTCTGTAGTTGGTGCAGTCCAGAGGATCGCCTTTCTTGAGGATTGGGCAAACAATACTGAGGTTCCATTCATCGGGCATGCTTTCTTCCGACCATATTTTACAGATGAGCTGGTGCATACTTCTAACCAATTCATCGCCAGCCGCTTTGAATAGCTCAGCCGCAAGGCCATCAGCTCCAGCAGCTTTATTGGACTTAAGATTAGATATGGCTATCCTCACTTCGTCAAGATCGGGTGGACGGAATTGTTGGCCTACGTCGTCCAAGTTGAATGGTGCAATTTGCATGTTAGCGGAATTCGGTTCGTCATCGTCGTTATACAATTTGCAGAAATGATTTTTCCATATCCTCAGCACCGACTGCGATTCCACCACGATGTTCCCCTGATCGTCTTTGCAGGCTTCGGTTCGGGCCTTGTAACCTTGGGAGGTTCTTTTTTCTTTTTTGGTAAAACTTCCGAACTTCATTCCTGCAGTGGCATCTCTCTAACTCCTCCATCGCGCGCTTCTCATGCTCTTTCTTCTTCCTTCTAAAAGCTTGTGTTCCTCTCTCCTCTTCTGCTCGTAGAGCTCGCGAGCAGCTCTGGTCCTTCTATGCAGCGCCGCTTTGTATGCCTGTTGTTTGGCTGCATGTACTTGCCGGCACTCTTCGTCGAACCAGGGGTTTCGCTGTGGTGGTCGTGCAAAGCCCAGCACGTCTGCACTGGTTCTCGATGTTTGCAGTTGGCGGCAAAGGACTTGTTAAGAGGGTGCGAGAGACTCGATCGGAAAAGGACCTGGCGATTTCCTGCGACTGTAGCCGTCCGACGTCGAACTTCCTGACAGTATTTCCCTGTTTTGGCTTTGGTCTGGATATCCGTAGCATTACCTTTGCTACAACGAGGTAGTGGTCCGAGTCAACGTTGGCTCCTCGGAACGTTCGGACATCCTTGATACTGGAGGAGTGCCTTGCGTCGATCGCAATGTGGTCAATTTGGTTGGTGGTTGATTGACCAGGAATTCGCCATGTCCCCTTATGTATATCGAGATGCGGGAACTGCATACTAGCTACCACAACATTTCGCCCCGCAGCAAAGTCGATTAGCCTGAGTCCGTTATCGGAGGTGGTGTCGTGCAGGCTGTATCTTCCGATTGTGCCACCAAAGACGTCTTCTCTTCCTAGTTTGGCATTAAAATCACCCAAGACAATTTTAATGTCATAGCTAGGGCATTGCTCATATGTCTTGTCCTCTGTGGGGGCATGCGTGCATATCAGGCTGATGTTGGCGAATTTAGCCTTGATGCGAATTGTCGTGAGGCGCTCGTTCACATAGTTGAAACTCAAGACTTCTTGCCTAAGTCTGCCTCTAACGACGAATCCACATCCAAAGAGACGCTGCCCTTGTGGTCGGTAACAGTCACCATAGTAGATATCGCAGTCTTTCAGTTTTCTTTTGCCCGGCCCATCCCATCGCACTTCTTGGATGGCGGTGATGTCTGCTTTGTAGCAGTCTAGGGCCTCCGCTAAATGTTCGGCTGCACGTGGTATATAGAGAGACAGAACATTCCACGTGCAGATCCGAAGTTCGTTGTCCTTATTTCGTTTGCTTGGTTCGTCAACAGTAAATCCGTCCGTATCCGAGGCTTGTTGGTGCTTCGCAACTAAGATAGCTTTACGTGGCCGGGAAGTCACCCCGACGGCACGACCCCCAACCTGGAGGACCAGACCCTTACAATATAACTCCAAGGGCGGGGAGCCGGATTAACCGCTCCTTATAGGCCTGAGCTCCGAATATGTCGTAGTAGCCCGTATAAGGTGTTCACTAAGTAGTTCAGCCTAACTTAGGGTTTCCAGAACATCTCTTTTAAAGAGAACATGTTCTCTTTTTTGACTCTGATCTTTCTTATTCTTTCTTTTTTCATAAAATTCTTTTTATCTCTTTTTCCTAAATGACCAAAATATTAATTGAACACACTTTTCATTGATGTTGTATTGTCCCCTAAAATATAAAATTAAGCATTAATACCACTGAAGTAAAAACCTTCCTGTTCAGGATCGATGAAAGAATTTAGAAAAGAAATAAGTATGGAGGAAGACTTAGAAAAAAGTATCGATTACCGAATTTTTAAGGAAGTTTTACTGGATGACTCAAAATTGTTTGACCAATTTTACCATTTAAACAAGTTTCTTTCGAAAGAAAATGACAATTTTAAAAACAAAATATCTGTTCCAAAGTGGGCCAGTATTTTTAGGTCGTCTACAAATCTTGAGTTTTATTCAGAACTCTTAAAAATGTGAAAGTCCTTTTTTGTTTTCCTGCACAAAATATGAACATGGAACGTATTTTCTCGTTGTAGACAGTAGAAGTTTGGAGTTTCTAAAATGTCCTCTTTTTTTTCAAATACGTTATTTACACCCTAGCCCAACTGGAACTGTAGACGCCACCGTTGATTCCATCTTGAGAATTCTTCCGCTGGCGCCTGGATGAAGGAGAAGTGCCTTAGTGGGAACACTCCTCCCCCCCTCTCTTGTTTGCTGCCCCCTAAAACCGTCCACAGGGATTGGAACCCCATCTTCAGTTAAAGGTACTAGGCACCCGATGTTCACCACTTGGAGGTGAGAGTAGGAGTTGATAGACAGAGGTTCGCTTTGAAAAAAAGCTTGTGGACGCTTGTGTCCTCTTGAATGCACCGTGTCTACCCTTTGAACAAATCAGGGCAAATCAATAACTCCTGGATGCCCAGGAGCTAGTGCGTTATCTATAGAAGTTTAAGGCCTAGAATTAATGAAAAGAAAACTCAGTATATTTTATCGCTGGCGAAGTTTACCTAAATGTTTAAAACAGGTTAAAATGCCCATTGATTTTGATTGAGGCATCTTCTAAAGGATTTAATTTGGCATTGAAACTGATTTTAAGTAACTGTTGACAAAACCAATTTTATTTTTTTGTTCTGAAACTTGAATTTTCTTCGGTTTATCCACCCTGTTAAAGTGCCGCCCTGTTTTGCCTACTGGCCGGTTCGGCACCGGGCATGCTTAATTAATCATCGCACAACACACTCTTTTCTCTATTATTCATTTAATTATTGGGTCAATTATCATTTCGTTTTTGCAATTCCTAATAAATTGCAAAACTATGTCAAACGTCTAACTGTCTCCCATATGAACTCGCCCTTTACATTGGTAGCCCATTATACCACAAAATGTATTTTATCAAATTGTACGATTAAGAATGATTTTCGATGGACATGCTTAATTCATCATCGCTCAACCCACTCTTTTCAATTAATTATTGGCTCAATTATCATTTCCTTTTCATTAGTCTCCCATATGAACTCACCCTATACATGGGGAGCCATAAAATGTCTTTTATCAAATTTTTTAACGTTTCATAGGTACATACAATTATATTTTTACTATAAAAGCATTCTGCTAGATTAAATCGTCAGTCATTCGATTCCACCTTTCGTCAAAAAAATAAGTGCTATGTTTTTGCAAACTATTAAAAGAATCTCCAAGGCATGGAAACAATTCAGCAATCCTCAGGACATTGAAGCTGCATTCAGCCTAAGTATTTTTGTTCTACAGTTTAGTGGCATGTTTCCTTATAAGAGATATAATGGCGCATTTAAAGTATCATATCCTCATTTCGGAATTACTTTATTGCATATCACACTATATGCCTATGTTAATATATATCTACTTCATGGGGACATTTCAGCATACGCAAGGCCTCTCATTGTCGATAGTGTATTGGCCGCTAGTAGTGCGTTTATCGTGAAGATACTTGGAGTTATAATATCACTTACTATATTCGCACCAATTTTATTTGGATCTCACTATGTGACCAAAAGACTTAACCTTTATCTTTCTCTTGTGGAGGCACTGCATGAGCTGGATATTGATTTAGTCTACATTTGTCGAAGGATTTTAATTGTATCTAGTTCAGCCACAATACTAATTATATGTCTCTGCTATTATAATTTATCACATTCGATATGGTTTTATAAGCAAATAACTAAACATCCGGCTTCTCTGAAGTTCTTTTTTGTAGTTGTTTTGTCGAATTATTATAAAAATATGTTTTTATTTTTAATGACATTGCATGTGTTTCTGGTGTCTTTGGTTATGTTTTTATTAAATCAGTTTTTAAATGAAATACTAAAGTTTCTACTTAAAATAAACAAACAAGAAAATAAAATTAAGTCTTTAAATTGAAATTGTAGTTTTTATTAAGAATAAATTAAGAAAATAGTAGAGAAAATGCCTTTTTAGGGACATGAGGACACCTGTGATTTAAAGACAATTGACGGATTATTGTTTCGGTGTCAATAATATTTTGATTTATTATTTTTTTTTTCTTTTTTTTTTCAAAATAATCGAATGTGTAAGTTTTAGCAGTGTCCTGCCCATGCTTTCAAAATAATTTAATTCCATGGGTACTGCGAAGTGGCTAAAATTTTTATAAAATTACATTTAATATTACATTAACAAAGCAAAATGTCAAATCTGCTATAAAAATATGGAAAATATGTGTCATTGCAGTATTAAGTATAGTTAAACACAAGCAATATTATGGAGTAAGTATGTCTTTCAACCAGATAGTGTTACCAGCCAATTTTCCTGTTTCATACAAATTTACAACTGTGACAGGTGATAATTTCTAAAGTGACAACTTCAGAATATTAAAAAATAATTACTTAGGTGACCTTTGTACTTTTATTAATTCTGGAAATGGTTTTCGGGGCCTTAGGTCAGTAAAGAGATGTTAAATTTGCTTTGTTTGAGACGTTTAGAGCATGATTATGCTCATCATCAGACAGAAACAAAATTTAAAGAATTTTAATGCAAATTAAACACACTTTTGGCCAATTTCATAAACAAACACTAAAATTACTTTTATCTAACCCCTTAACCCCTGCGAGTTAGGGGCAAGAATATACCCGAGGTAGGCATGCCTGTCGTAAGAGGCGACTAAAATCCAAACTCCGTATACTGAGATTGATGTATACAAAACTATGCAATGAGCAAAACAATAAGATATAGTACCCCAGGTGGCAGTCCAGGTTCACTGGAAAATCCACCCTTTTCGGAGGTCGGCTCTATGGATTCTGGGGAGAGCCAATTATTGCATTTAATAAATCCCTTCCCAAAAAGTGCAAGGGTATCTCGATCACCACCATCTAAATCGAGTATAAAACAATCTAAATTCGGGCAAAAGAGTCCACCCGTTACGCCAGCGCGCGCCAAAAAAGACTCAGATAAAACAGAAAATCTTGAAAAAGATAATAACAAACTTCGACGAAGACTTGATGAAGTAATGGAACTTTATCAAGAGCTAAAGAAAGAAGTCGATCTTCTTCGAAAAGGAAATGAGATGTTGAAAGGCAAAAATTCTCCAATAAACTCCAAAGCTAGCTTGCCACAAGCCAATAATTCTAGATATGAAACAGACGAAGAAGAGCTAGCACGTGAAACGGAAAAGTCCTCAAAGAAACGATTAAGTAAAAAGCGTAAAGCTGGCTCTTCACCTGAGGCAGTCTCGTCCTTTGAAATAATAGTCTCACCAAAACATGCGACAGTAAAAGAAAAATCTGTTAAGGAGCGGCCCCCGCCACCGATAAATGTTATCGGTATTGCGGAGTATAACAAGTTGCAAACCATATTAAAGGCATTACTACCATCGTCTTTTAAAGTTATTTCGCTCAATAACAACAAATGGAAAGTATGTGTGAAAGACCCTGAAAGTTATCGTCTTCTGTCGCGAAAACTAAACGAAGAAAAAGTAGAATGGTATACCTATGAAAATAAGTCAGAAAGACCCTTACGTGTTGTGGCGAGAGGTTTACACGCATCATGTTCAAAAGACGATATCATTAGTGATCTAAAAGAGCGCAACTTCACTATCTTAGATGCAATGAACATCGTCAAAAGAGAGAAACAGAAAAAAGAGGGCAAAACGACAGTGGTACAACGTGGCCTTCCACTATTTATACTGTCGTTCGATAAGACTGAAAAACTAGATGAAATTTATAAAATTAAAACAATTTTAAACATCGTAGTCAAGATCGAACCTCTAAGAAAGAGCACAAGGTTAGTCCCTCAGTGTAAACGCTGCCAAGAATTCAATCACACCCAAACCTATTGCAAAAAAGAGCCAAGGTGTGTAAAATGTGCCGGAAAACATCTAACCGCTGACTGCAACGGTAAAAGTGAAAGTCCACCAACGTGTATTAATTGTAATGGAAATCACCCGGCAAACTATAGGGGCTGCGAAGTAGCTAAAGAATTGCAAAAGCGAAGATCAAAATCTGCCCAAACGCAAAGAAAACCACCAAGACTAATTAAAAACGGAACTCCCAAGACTTTTAAATCAGGGAAAGCTTTAAATCAGGAAAAGAAAACAGTGTCAAAACCTTCGGACAAAATATCAAAGCAAGGTAATACAGAAACATATGCCCAAATAGCGGCCAAAAATATACCCGTTAATAATGATACTGAAACAGATCCGGTTTCGAAAGTCTTTTCAATAATTCTTTCGAAACTTGAAGAACAATGTGAAACAAATACACTTATCTTTGATAGGTTAAGTAAGCTCGAAATTTGTTTTCGACCCAAACCTCTTTCAAAAAATATATGATGGAAAAACTTAAAATTCTTACGTGGAATGCCAACGGATTATGGCAAAAACTAGGAGAACTAGAGATGTTTATGCAGGAAAATGATATCGACATATGTTTGATATCCGAAACGCATGCAAAAAATGAATCAAATCTTAAAATCCACGGGTTTCATGACTACCACGCTGTTCACCCGTCAAACAAAGCAAGAGGTGGATCATCGTTATATATAAAAGAGTGCATTGAACACTCAATAGGCTTGAAAATAGAGGTGGAATCAATGCAATTGAGTAGTGTTCAGGTTAGAACTAAAAATATTTTTCTCAATGTCTCTTCAATATATTGCCCTCCGCGTTGCAAAATTGATAAGAGTGAATTTACGACACTGATAAAGTCACTTAGTCCAAACTTCATTGTTGGTGGTGACTTTAATGCAAAACACACCTTCTGGGCCTCAAGATGCATATCTCAAAAAGGTCGAATGCTATATGAGGCAGGAATGGAAAATAATTGCGATTTTCATTCAACTGGAAAGCCAACTTACTGGCCAACTGATCCGTCAAAAATACCTGACCTAATCGATTTATTTATGGTAAAAGGAATACCCTCTAACTATGTTGAAATTACAGAGAGCTTTGATCTCTTCTCGGATCATTCTGCCGTCATACTCAATACGAGCGAAAGTCTTATAAAAATTGAAAAACCACCCAGGTTAACAAACGGTAAAACCAACTGGGATGGATTTAAGAAAGATATCGAGGACAGCGTTGAATTAAGAATATCATTACAAACGTCTCTCGAACTTGAAGACGCAGTAGATACCTTTGTTGATATGATACAAAAGGCCGCATGGAATAACACACCTTATCAAAGGGAAGTGCCGCGCCGCAAAGATATAAAATATCCGCAAGATATAAAAGATTTAGTGAAAGAGAAAAGAAAAGCACGCAAGAAATGGCAGCGAACCCGTGCTCCTCAACACAAAGCTAATTTAAATTGATTGTGTAATTTGCTTAAAACGAGAATATCAGATTTCAAAAACGGTGAAGTTGAAAATTACCTCGAAAATCTGACAGCAGGAAAAGATTCCAATTACTCACTTTGGAGAGCTATAAAAGTAACAAAAAGACCAAAGCTTCCAGCGCCTCCTATTAAGAAAGGCCAAAATGAATGGGCTAAAAGTGACAAAGAAAAAGCTATGGTATTCGCCGATTACCTGGAGGAAACATTTAAGCCTTTCGATGGACAAGTACTCAACGAAAATTTAAATATGAATTTAACATCAAATGACAGCTACATAATTAGAAATGCTACACTTGCCGAGTTAAAAAGAGAAATAAAGAAGCTTAAATCCAATAAAGCTCCAGGTTATGACTTAATCACGGCAGAAATTCTAAAAATGCTTCCTCGTAAAGGTTTGATCAACCTTCTTTATATAATAAATGCCGCCCTTAGGTTAGAATATGTTCCGAGCCAATGGAAAGTTGCGGAAGTAATAATGGTTTTGAAAACTGGCAAACCATCTCATGAAAAGAAGTCTTACAGACCGATTTCGCTTCTTCCTGTAATATCAAAAGTTTTTGAAAGAATACTACTCCTTCGCCTGCAGCCGATAATAGAAGAAAAACAATTAATACCTGAACATCAGTTCGGATTTAGAAGAAAGCATTCGACCATTGATCAAGTGCATAGGATAACCGACGTAATTGAGAGAGCTCTTGAAGAAAAGAAAATCTGTTCGACGGTCTTTTTGGATGTGTCGCAAGTGTTTGACAAGGTGTGGCACGAAGGCCTCAAATTCAAATTAAGACAAGTTCTGCCTGAAGGACTTTATAAAATTCTAAACGAATATCTAGAAAACAGACTCTTTCGTGTAAGACACGGAAATGAATATTCTAATTTCAAAGAAATAGTGGCTGGGGTACCACAAGGTAGTGTTTTAGGTCCAATTCTGTACCTTGTATTTACACGTGATATACCTCAAACAGAAGACACTATCGTAGCAACGTTTGCTGATGATACTGCAATACTAGCAGTAGGCAAAACGATTAACGAAGCTACGATTAAATTACAAAATGCTCTTAATAATGTTAATGAGTGGACAAAAACATGGAGAATAGCGCTCAATGAACGAAAGTCAGTCCACGTGGACTTTACGTATACAAAAATAAATAGATTACCCGTCTTTCTTAATACCGGTCGTGTACCATTTGCGAATGAGGCAAAATATCTGGGAATGACTCTAGAGGCGAAATTAAAATGGAAGCCACACGTAAAAAAGAAATGCGAAGAATTAAAAAGTAAATTAAGAGATATGAACTGGCTACTCGGTAAATATTCCAAGCTTAGTATTGATAATAAGTTGATTTTATACAGGCAGGTACTTAAACCTGTCTGGACTTATGGTATACAACTCTGGGGTTGTACCTGCGATACAAATTGAAATATCTTACAAACGTTTGAAAATAAATTGCTTAGGTCATTTGTAAATGCACCATGGTATAAAAGAAACGAAGATCTTCACAGGGATCTCGGGATTCCTACGGTTCGAGACGAAATTGAGAGTTTCGCGCGAAAACATAGAAATCGGCTATTAGATCACGCTAATCCAACGATTATTGACATTCTTGACGAGTCGAATTTAGTACGCCGCACAGTGGGGCACCTTGTATGGGAGAGTGGAAAAAATTCCCTAAAAACTTAACCACCCAACCGATTTTGATGAAATTTTCAGGCATGATAGCTATTAAGACGAAAGTCCAATACAATAAATTTCCGCCCACTTCCACGCCTACTTTAAAAAAAAGTAATTTTTCGTTAAAATTGTTACAAATTTGGATGTTAACTAAACCTTGAACAACTATTTTTTGGAAATTGGACTAGCAAAGTTCTTAAACGCCCATTTTGTGGGCGTTTTTCGACTTTTTTGTATAGAACCAGTCTTAATTCGATAAAATCTGAATTACATTATTCATTTCCATTAAATTCTGAGACATGACAAAGAACAGTATAAGGAATAATTACAGAAAATTTCTAGTCACTGACACGCCCACACAAAAATTTATATAACTAACCTTGGGGAATTTTCGCTCAATTAATCCTTTTGTGCATTGCTTTCTGAAGAGCCTTGATTGCTCTTTACTAAAGAGTTTTTTTTCAATTCAAGTTAGAAAATTAATAAAAATAGAATAAGTATCTTACTGGGATTGCAGCATTCTTCCAAGTCATTAACTCGGCTTCCACTATGTCTAGTACACAATACCTCAGGGTCAACATTATCATTACTTACCAGTTTTACTTGGATTGTACCCTTCAACCAATTACGGAACCTATGACGAAAAATATTTTTTTGTAAGACACATCACGGTACCTCTCATGAATTGAATCTCAACAAAAAAATGCTTGGTAATCACTAAAAATATAATGAAGCTTTTTTTCGCTTAAATGTGAATATTGTAATTTAAAAAAACATTCAAAATTAATAAACTATCGAAATAACACCTGATAGCGTGACTATGTGGAGTAACTAACAAACGCTGAATGAAACTGACAGTTAAGTTGATCTTTGAAATTGTTACTATCAAGTTATTAAGGGCTAACGGTAAAACAGTTGTGTTTACACAAGTGAACCAGACAGATGATCACTACATTAAATATTGGATTAAACTGCAAAATTATTGCAGTTAAAATTGCGATGCCTACATACATGTGTATATCGTAATTTTAACTACCAAACATTACAAAATTATATTTGACAGTGAGTTTTAATGAAGAAATATAACTGATTATCATATTACACATTATTATATTGTTGAATAAAAACTGCGATGTCACATCGTTACTTTTCAAATTGTTCTAATATAAAACCCTCCTTATTATTATTTTGACGTTAAATCGTTAAAAATGGATTTTAAATATGTGGTAAAATATAAAACAAAATATTTCATATTTACCAACATTTTAGGGCCCCTAGCTTACGATATCAATATTGTAATTTTTACTTTAATTTTTGATTTAGTGTATGACTTTCCCGCACTTCAAATTGCCCTGAAAATTGAATCCGGATGGTTCCGGATGCGTTCTTTGCTAGAAATTGTTCCTTACACTCTACACTATCCACCAAAAACAACGGGACCTTGGCGGCAAATGGCGCTAGTACTTAAAACTTTATGAGACTAAAAATAATCGCTAATTTTGAGTGTTTTTCTCTTCAAATATTTCTTATATAATTTTTCCCGCTCAATAAATGTATTTATATTACTTATTGGTATATCTTAATCCCATAAATAGAAGAATCATTAAAAAAAATTTCAGAATTTAGTGTAAACGGATCGTTCGTAAACCACCCCTGATTTTATCTATTTCTCCTCATTTTAAACTTTGGATGATAAACTCCGGGCTTACATATATTTTATCTGCAAACATTTATCATTTATTGATTTAACAACTATTTTACTATAAGAAACGAATAATGAAACATAAAAATTGAAACTTTTGAAAATTGATTTTTTTCCACGTTTTCCCCACTGTGCGCCGTCTGCAAAGAACAAAACCTTCCGACTTGGTGCGGTGAACACAAAACCGCTTTAAAATCGTGGAATAAGCAGAAACTTTCACCGGAAAGTTACCTGCAACACGTTACTTAACTTCGTTAAAAATAAATTGCTAGATAAGTTTCAACTTAGTTGCAATCGGGAAGTGGAGATGGTTTAAGTGTAGTAAGAATCTCACACTTCTATGAGCACGCGTTTTCCGGTCCTCATAGAGCCTGATGCAGGTTTTGCACCTACCCACGGACAAAAAAAAAAAAAAAAAAAAAAAATTTTAATCTAAACTCCTTCTTAATTTTATCAGACATTTAAAATTTTTCAGTTTCACCAATGTAGAAAAGGGATATTTTAATTTGACTGAGTTTGCTCACATCCCTGGATTCAAAAAAAGTGGTTGTTTCCCTCGCACAAGTAGCTTTGAAGTACTTCATCACAAGTACCATGTATTGTGGTCTTAAGTATCAAAGAAAGTACTTGAGCACTGAGCTGTATAGGTATTCTCAAGTACTTGACCTTGATCAGTTCTTTTTTCGATACATACAATCTATACTGCATTGCGTTAATTCGTGACATTCCTACCTACAATTCTTTTTAAAATAATTTCTCTTCGAACTGAATTTTCAAACTTCAAGCATTATGCCTATACGGTTAACCAATTAGGTGCCAGTTATAGCTATCATTGAAACTCATCATTGAAAACTTTAATGATTGATTTTGAGATATTTAGAAAGCCAAATCATTTATTATTTTGATGGACGATGAAAGCTCAAGACTTAATTAATATTTCTAGTCGAAAAAAAAATTCAAATAGGCCCAACTTCCCACAAAAATTGACTTTTAATTTTTCAATGATCATTGCTAAGGTAGTTAAATCTTTGAAATAAGAAAAGTCTTTTTATGTGGAAAGTTGGACCTATTTGAACAATTTTTTTGTCTAGAAATATTAATTAAGTCCTTAGCTTTATTTTTCTTCAAAATAATTTATTTTATTTTACACCCTAAACGTCTCAAAATCAATCATTAAAATTTTCAATGATGAGTTTCAATGATAGCTATAACTGGCCCCTTACCGAGGGCAGGTTGACTTTGAAATGAAATAAAACAAGCTGTGTATGTACTATTAACGAAGTTCTTATTATTTTTTGAAGGGTCTATACGTATGCTATAATGTATGTTTAATAAGAAATATGACATTATTCAAAATATCTGCCACGACTGCGCACGGTGGCAAGGATCTGAAGCGTCGAAATTTGAATGCTTTTGCCACATAGTTCGAGCTGAATTTGAACGATGGCCTAAATTATTCTGAATTTGAGGGCATCAGTTGATTGCAGCTTATTAACACCTGCAACTTCAGAAAAACCCACGAAAAATTGAATGGGATCGAATCCCACGATCTTGGTGGCCAATTGACGTCATCTCTTCGAGAGATATCCCTATGTTACAGTTATCTTTTTTGTAGAATGTATTTGTTCATAATTGTGTAATACGCAGTGCTGTCCTTTCTAAACAATATGTCACATATCAATTCCATGTCATCCAATTTTGGGCAAAAGAAATTGTTAGAGATCTCCTTTGATTAAATTGCCGAAATTGACTACATCGGGTTCACCTGTCCTCTAACCCCTATATTAACTGACGCAACTAATTTTTTGTTTCAAGATCAACTTACCGTTAAGGGTGATGGAAACTAGAATTTTGTGTTCTTATCAAACATTTCCCCTGAACACAGCAAAGAAATGTGAAAATCGTTTTTGCGTACTTTTAAAAAAAGTGATCAAAATGCGCAACCTCTAAATATTCTCCAATCTTCTTGAAATTTCGCAAAAATATCTTTTTTGTCAGAGAGACTCGGGGCATGAGCAAAGTCAGGTAAAATTTTACATTTTATTTTGTGCCTTATAAAATGAAACACCCTAATGTACATAAATGAACATATTTGTTAATATTCGTTATTCCTGTAAATTAACTTCTGTTTGAATGTTCGTTAAGTTTGAAAAAAAAACTTTGTTACCTAATGCCACCGCTTGAAAAAAATAAAAGGAAAGGTTTTACGATAAGTAGTTAAGTAATGTATCTACATATTTTTCCACTTAATGCTTATTAAAACAATGATTTCCAATTCAGGTGTAATTTTTATTTAATTCCTTGAATTAATCAAACATTATTTGAAAATAAGAAATAATGCTTATTATTTGCGAAATAAAAGCCTCATCGAAATCCTCTTGCATTGTCTTTTCTTCCATATCAGATTATCAGATCAGGCCTTTCATAAAAATAATTGCCATGCAATAAATTTTCATCGTATGAATATAATATAATGCTGTGACAAATGTCATTAACTCATTTATGACCGAAAGTTGTTGTTTTATTTTTCATTCGGCTTGTTGAAAGCTTTTCCAAACTTGCGTACATTGAATGACAAGGATTATAATTAAATTTCACAAGGATATTCCGGGCCTCTACAAAGGTCCCCAATCGCTCTTCGAACCAGTAGTTGTTCACTTGACTCTGTTGACGGTAATCGTGTTTTATAAATGATGGCTGATGAAAGTTCCACAAACAAATTAACAAAAACACAAACTTCAAGCCCGGAAAAGAGACGTTCTACTGTGCCGGATATTCGACACCAAAGTAGTTTTGAGAATCGGTACAGTAATATCATAACTGAGCAAATATTGGACAACAGCATTAATATGGAGGAAATTAGACGACAGTTGCAGGCTTTCCTGCCCCAAAGCGGCCATGCTCTACCGACCAAAGAAATAAATGAAGTGCGGTTGGAGAAAAAGAATGATTGAAATTAACAAAAAAAAAATCTGCATTTTTGAATTATGTATATGACTTGAAATATTAAAGTGTTTTATTTTTATGTGAATGGCTTTTCGTGATTTTTAAGGCATGAAAATAAGTAACTCGACATAACGACGTTGAATTTCCAACAATTACACAAGTACCTTTAAGCTAACTTTGGGGTAGCTATAAATAAACCTATACTAGTGTAAGTGAAAGAGCTCAAGTCAAGTATGGTGATGATTCAAACAACTTTTGTTAACAGTTTTCTTCAGCCACCCTAACGCCTTGCCCCAACAAGGCAAACAAACTTAACAGAATAAAAAAGGTTCTCTTTGTGCGTTTTATCAAATCTTGTCGTCCTTTGGCTAAAGAAAAACAGAAGTACTTTACAATTCGAAATTGGTTTTATGTCCTTCCGTTAGACATGGTGCTTTTTTTTGCCATGCTGAAAGTAAAAAAATGCGCTTTTCTATACAATGACCATTTTTATATATGTTTTTACATGAACAGTATTTTGTAATATGTTATACTTGTATCTAGAATAAGGAACACCTCATTTATGTTATTCATTTGCCGTCATTGAATGCAGTCGTAGATATGATACAAGGCAAATGGTGGGGCAGAAGTTTATATCTCCCAGTTAGTCAGACAACTGTTATACTAACCAACTAACAGACAAATTAGGATGAAACATTAAGGATATTGTGGGAAACGATTACAAATAAAATGTCAACAAAAAAAATCAAAGGACAGTTCCAAAGTGAAAAAGAATGCTTAAATAACCCTTAAATAACGTCACCACCCTCAACAAATGACTCATAGTTGAACTTTGACCCACAATAACTTAAAGATGAAACCACTTTCAGAAGTCTTTAGCTTACTTTGTAGATAATATTATCGTCTACAAATTTTAACTTGGACATTTTGTTGTAAAATTAAATGTGAAACAGTTGTTAAATAAAAACTAAATTAAACTCTTTTCCAAGATGGCAGCTCCTCACTTACCCCAAAAACTTCGATTTTATGACGAGGAGGGACACCCAAACAGATTCCATAAACACTATTTGTCCATCAAAAAAATCGATTTCATGCCCTTTTTTATTCGACCGGGCTAATCTAGCTTTGAAAATATTCAATTTAAAACTTCCAAATTTTATATTTTCGTCGATGTATAATTATTAAAGAAGTTTTCAGTTTTGAAAACTTCATTGTGCTCTTGGCTTTAAAAAAAAAAAGGGTTTTGTTATAAATTTGGCTACGTCAAATAACTCCCCAATGAAATAACCCCCCACACTAAAAATTAAATAATTCCCCAAAATATATTATGTATATGAAGATGAGAAGTTTTTAATGTTAAAAAACTCCGCACAATTGGGGACTCATTTCATATTGAAATTGGGGGTTTATTTCATGATGAAATAATATTTTGGGATATCAGGTGCTGAATTTTATATACACTACACATACCTTAAAAAAAAAAGTTTTTTGAAGTGGTTTTGCGGTAAAAAAAAAAAACTATTTAAATATTTCAAAGCACTAACAAAAAGCACTTTCCAAAAGACGCTAATTTCGAGGGAAATAATACCCAAATCTGTCGTATAAGACTAGCAATGCACTTATGGTATTTTTTGTCCCACAATTATTCAGTTGCAAGAAATAGAACCCATGAGTTTTAATCTAAATGAACGCACATGACACCAAAAAATCCTACTAGGCCGTGATCACTTAATTTCGACAATACGACAGAAAATGGCAAGTGCGTTCGTAGCCTAAGTTCTAAATATAGTCAAGGCCACGGACTGATATCGTTACACTTCTACTTGTTTTTGACAATAACTCGAAACATAACTATGCAAAGCCAAACTCTTATGATAGGGCTCAATAAGTCCCTTTTTATCTGTGCTTCTTCAATGCTTTGATTCTCAACTTAATTCATGTATATAAAGTTAGCAGGACACTTTTGGAAATTCATGTTAAAAACTATCCTATCATTAGTTGCTAATTAATTTCGAATTAGTTACGCAAAAAAAAAAATTAATTGCTTTTTTGGTTTAGGAAAAAATGGGTGTCCTGCTAACTTCATATGAACTTAACAGGCCAACTTTCTCAAAAATAAAGATAATCGAGCCAAAAAAAAGTTTATCATTGAGAACTAATTAATTGCGAATTAGTTACGCAAAAAAAAAATTTTATTGCATTTTTGGTTTGCGAAAAAATGAGTGTCCTGCTAACTTCATATGAACTTAGCAGGACTACTTTCTCAAAAATAAAGATAATTGAGCTGAAAAAAGTTTATTATTGAGAACTTATTAATTGCGAATTAATTACGCAAAAAAAAATTTTATTGCATTTTTGGTTTGCGAAAAAATGGGTGTCCTGCATTTTCTCGCAAACCAAAAATGGAATTAATTTTTTTTTTTGCGTAACTAATTCGCAATTAATTAGTTCTCAATTGTCAAATTTTTTCAGCTCGATTATCTTTATTTTTGAAAAAAATGTCCTGCTAAGTTCATATGAAGTTAGCAGGACACCCATTTTTTCGCAAACCAAAAACGCAATAAAATTTATTTTTGCGTAACTAATTCGCAATTAATTAGTTCTCAAAAACCAACTTTCTTCAAATCATTAATCTTCATTTTTAGGAAAGTTGTCCTGCTAAGTTCGTGTGAAGTTCGCAATACGCCTATTTTTCACAAACGAACAAAAAATTATTTTTTCTTACGTAACTAATTCGCAATTAATTAGCTCTCAATAATCAAATTTTCTCAGCTCAATTATCTTTATTTTTGAGAAAGTTGTCCTGCTAAGTTCATGAAGTTAGCAGGACACCCATTTTTTCGCAAACCAAAAATGCTATAATTTTTTTTTTTTGCGTAACTAATTCGCAATTAATTAGTTCTCAAAATCATTTTTTTTTAATCGTTTATACACATTTTTGAGAAAGTTGTCCTGCTAAGTTCATATGAAGTTGGCAGGACACCCATTTTCTCGAAAACCAAAAGAAGCAATTAATTTTTTTTTGCGCAACTAATTCGCAATTAAGTAGCAACTAATGATAGGATAGTTTTTAACATGAATTTCCAAAAGTGTCCTGCTAACTTTATATACATACTTAATTCAACAATTGAACTACCGTGCACTTTTGAAATACATAAAACTAAAATTGTACACTGTGGCGTATACGTATCATAAGTCGATTGTTGGTTTTAGTTACCATTGCCTGCTTAATTTCGATAGAAAAATTTAATTTTGAACAAAGAGCTTTAAGTGTAAAATTTTTAAATTCGACTTAGTTTCCGAGTTATACCAAAAATAGTGAAAAGTGGCCAGTGTGACCATTCTCTCAGAAACGCATGGGTGAATTTGGTAGCATTTTAGGTTTTATGCATGCTTATGGGCCAAACAAACATATTCAACAATAAAAACATTTGCAGGTAATTGTTCCTTTTTAAAAGGTCTATTCAATAGACTTAACATTAAGTATACAAAGTTAAAACATTATTACATTATCGAACTTGAGCACTGGTAGGGCTGGCCATGATACCAAACCAAACGATATTTTTATAAGTATCGTCTTTCATTAAAATCGAAAAATTTCAGTATCGTCTCGGTATCGTCTCGGTCTTGTATAACAAGGTTTCGTCTCGGTATCGATCTCGTCTGGTTTCGGTCTGGTGTCAGTAAAAAAAAAGCATGACTTGGTAACACGTCCTAGCTCTTGTTATTTAAAACGCTTGGTATTTTTAAGATTTAATAAAAATTCACTAAAAGAAAATATGCATAATGAATGGAAGACATTTATTTTTTAACTTATTTTTGTATGAATTAATAATTTTTGAGGGGTTATTTCACAATGTTTAAGTATAGAGTCCCGAATATGATCCCATACAATAAATATTGGAGTAAGTCAATTATTTAACAGGACAAACAATTCACAAACTGTTTTATGGTCCATTTGAATAGGTTGTAAATCCCAAAAGTATTTTTTTTGTTGACTTAGCCATTTTGTGGCGTTAGCCATTTAATAAGATTGATCCATATCAGCAAAGCAATTAATGAACAAATTTAAAAAAAAAAACGTTCTATTGGTGGTACTGGTTACTAAAAAATGGGTTGGGTAAAATTGTTAGGTTGGAACCCACAAGCGTGGCTCGTGGGTGGCTTTTACTTAAGTTACTTCACCAAGGTAAAAGTCTTGAAATTTTTTCCGTAAAATAAAGCATGATAAAAATGGGCGTGCCACTAGGTGGTTTTCACTAAAATCATTTCCTAGACCTCTTTGCTTAAAGAAAAAAAAAACAAAAAATTTCATCCAAATCGTTAGAGCCGTTTCCAGGATTGTTTACTAGTAATAATAAATAATAATATTCAAAAATCCATTTTTGTCTGCCAATACCAAACAATATTACCGAGAGTCTCGGCATATTTCGGTCCCAAAAGTACGGTATCGGTTCGGTATCATCTCAGTATCCTTTCGGGTGGTATCGTTTGGGCTTCCGATACCGATACCAAACGATACCGAGACTTATTTCTGGTATCGTCTCGGTATCGTTTGGTTTTCCGATACCGATACCAAACGATACCGAGACTTTCCTGGTATCGTGGCCAGCCCTAAGCACTGGTTCGAAACAATGTTTTTAACACTATTTTGCACATGTTAAAATTAAGGGATGAGGGGTTTGCACTTGCGATTGAGAGGTTCGTGTGTGCCATAGTTTGTTCTGTGAAAACGAACGTGAAAAAGTTTAGTTCTTCGCAAGTGGTGGAATCCTCCGCTGTAATTAATGCGTACATGGGATAGCAAGTCAGACGCATCAATTTCCCATTGATAAGTTAATACCAAATCATTAGTAACACGCCTTTAATATAAAGTTTGAAGTTGCAGAAGCTGAATTCTGTGTTCATAAGATGGCAGGTTATACGGATCATCACAGGGGAGGCCTTTCAAGGCAAAGCGAGTGAATCTATGTTGTATTGCTTCAATACGGCTTTTATGAATTCCGTTAAATGGTGCCCATACTTGCGAGGCGTACTCAAGATGTGGTCGTACATTACAACTGCATAACGAAAGAGTAACATAAGGATCGTTAAATTCCTTTGCCCTTATAAATCTAAGCATAGAACTCGCCTTTTGTACAATATAGTTAATATGTTCTATAAAACCCCGATCAGGACTTAAGTGGTCACCCAGGTCTTTGAAACTTAAAACACGATAGAGTATGGGCTGTGAAATGGAATGATCAAAAGCACTCACTACTCGTTTTTAAGAGAAAGCTTGGCAATTAATTGGGCTTAGAGAAAGACCATTTTTCCACACCGAACATTAAAATTGTCAATATCAGCCTGCAGGAGAATGTGGTCATGACAAGATTGTATTGCCTTAAAAATCTTCATATCATCAGCGTATATAAGAATATAACTAAAGCGGATACATGAAGCAACATCATTTAAGGCGCGAATGAAGAGTAACGGAGCCAGATGGCTTTCCTCAGGAACACCTTAGTGAGTATTGAATATGTTTGAAAGGAAGTTTCTAAATTTTACTTGGTAAGATCTATTCTCTAGGTATGAAAACCAAAAGCTTTGAGTTTGAATATAATAATGTTGTGATTAATACAAACGCAGTCTAGATATCTGAGCAGAACTTTAGTTGTGTTTATGTTCATAAGGCACATACAGTCATACATACGTATGTATTAATAATGATGTATTAATAATAATGATGATGAGATGACTCGTAGCATATTTAATACCTAATAGTATCATTCTCTTTTCGAATAGCTTTTCTAGCATGTCTAAAATGGGAATAAGCCAGGGGACATGGGTCAGTCCATATCTACATTAGGCTGGAAGCGCACTTGCGATTTTCTGTCATAGCGGTTTTAAAAGTGATCGCAGCTTAGTTGGTTTTTTTGTTATCATGTGCTGTCATTCACATTTAAAATCATGTGTTCCAAGATTTTCGACTTAATATTCGTGTGACAGAAAATCGCAAGTACGTTCTTAGTCTTATTGGAAAGATTTCTAAGTTCTCCAACGAAGGAAATAATTACATTTCAGTGCTCTCCATCTTCAAGGAATGAAATTTTTCCAGGCCCTGTTTCTTTTATCAATATTTTATCTGAGGTACTGCCTCTTGCAAGGAACTACAAATCCTCCAAGAGTATACTTGTCATGAAAAAGTGCTTCTCATTTAGCCGTTAGGACTCGGCAAAAACCTATAGTTCCCTTCCATTCCTGCCAACAACGCGCACACAGGAATGGTTGTGAGTTGTAAGTCACTAGGCCCTGGTTCTCCACGAGCTGTTGCGCCACCCAATTTATTTATTTATTCTTTTATCACGAAGAATTTTATGTTCTTTCGTGTACCACTACCATGAATGGCAAGATCTTGAGTATGATTATTTCCATATTTCTTGAAGAACAATTCCAGTTTTTCAAAACTTCATATGACTTTCACTTGGAATTGTTTTACATTGGGGCATCGGAAGCACTTGGTGTAGGCTTAAATTTTAAAATATTTTTAAAATAAACAATTCGAGAAGCGTAAGGTACCAAAAACGTTGTCGGTACGGTTGTGTTGTATGTATTGGGTAAAAGGCATTATGTGAAATGCTTTCCCGGTATCGATAAAACTCAAGAGATAAACGGCAAACATCAAAATTAATTGCGTCATGTGAACTTAATTTAGACTTGATTAAAATTTCGGCATTAATTTTTTAAAGGGGCAAGATCCTCTCCAGCAAGATAGGTATACATTTGGTAACATTTAACAAAGGAACATATATTTGTAATCAAGAGTGTCTTAAGGAGTAGACCACCGAAGATATGATAAACCATAAACCCCAGTGCGAGCCACAATATAAATAAGGAAATATTAAATTAATATAAAAATGAGAAAACAGAGCCACATTGGTGAGATACGGCTTAAGAGACAAAATCTCTCTAATTGACATTGGGTGTGAATTTGGGCTTAAGAGTGGGAATGAATGCAACTATATAGATATTTTTCAGGTACAGAGCCGTGTTTTTTTTGCAATCTCGCTCAGAGCTGGGCGAACAACGACATCGGGGCTTTGTGTGTAATCAGGCGGAGAAAGAAGACCATCACTACCACCACACCTGTGGTAAGTATCCAGAAGAGAACTTATCAACACTAAGACACGGATTAGGCATTTTCAAATCCGAGTCGGAAAAATAATTTTTGGTTTTAGAGTTAAGCCCGAAGAACTCTGTGCGCTTATAGCTTTGGGGATTGTTATTGTTGCATTTAACATAAGCATTATTTAGTAAGGGCGTGATTTTCCTTCAGATTTGAAATAAACACATCTACTGTTTGTGAATATAACGGTAAGATAAAGTTGGACATGAGGAGATGTTACTTTGGTGTTCAAGAGATATTAATGGTTGCGTTATGGGGCTAAGCCTATCATTTTTACTGATTCGAAATTCGAGAACCAAAGCTCGCCATATCCATTTAAAAAAAAAACCTCTATAACCAAATTTAGTTGCTTAATAACTTTTAAATGAGAGCAGTTAGAAAATAATTTTTATATCCAATAGGTAATAGATTTTGAAATCTATTTGTTGTGCTTTAAAGGCAAATTGTATTAAAAGTTTCGTTAAAAATATATTTAACAATTAGCTACCATTGGCTGTGATAAGTTTTTCTGGAATGGATATGGCGAGTTTTGGTTCTCATCGCCTCAATTTACTCGAGAAATTTTACTGTGTTGAAGGTGTTTCTGCCTGCACTAGAATTTATTAGAATTGAACTCAAACCTTTGAGTAAAAAGGCCTTATAGAATGCAGTTAGATCGGAACGGGAGACAAAAATGTGTACATAGTCTAAGGAAACCTACTACTTTGGAGTATTATTGGTAATATCGAAAATCGAATATAATTGTCATTCGACAAAAGGTGATTTGAGATTTTGAGATGTTCATACCAAAACATAATAGTCATAGGTATTAGCAAAAGGGTTTTTTTTGACTAAACCGACAAAGAGGAGCATTAATTTCTACGCGGTTTTTATTTCCTCATTTCACAGTGCTATCGAAACATTTAATGTTGGCTTTTGGCATTGAACTTTCACATCCTGCAAGAGCAGAAAGTTTCAAGAGATTTAATGAGTATCCAAAAGGGAATCAGCTACAAGGCTGAGCCCTGAAGCAAAGCAACATTTATTTTGAGAATTTGAGACTTGAAACTACAATGCGACTTCTGATTGAACGAAGAAGACACTCATCTGTACTATGCATTATCATTATTTTTGGCTAATAGCCAGATAGCCAGATATCGAACTTTCTCAAACCATTTGGAATATCAAGTGTGATAATTTTCTACTAAAAAGCTTTTTATCGTTTTATGACACTGGAAAGAAGAGATAAGTGCAATTGGTTGATCTCTAGATAGTCTGGATATTGAAAAAAAAAGTATTTCTGTTTTCAAAATTGTATGTAATTAAGTACTCTTTTGCTTTCAACATTCAATGGTTTTCTGTTCTTGACTATTAATTAATAACAACGTTAAGTACTTACTCTTTTGCTTTCAAAATTCAATGGTTTTCTAGACCAGGAAAAATAGCACAAATCGTATGGGGAACCTTGAAAAAATTAATTCATGAAATATTAAAATTGGAATCGACGCAGAATTGCAACCTCTATAACATATCCAAAGTCCCCCAAAATCCCCGCATTGGCTTTTTGTGTAGATGCATTTGAAGAGGTGCAGACGGGGAGAATTTGGAGGTCTATCAAACTAAAATATTTGTTTGGGTAAAACCTAATCATATGATACATGTTTTAAGGGTAGTTTTTAACGCTGAATCTAATGAAACCAAATTCAAAATGATACAACCACCCAAAAAGAAGTTATAGTCCTTTTTATGTAATGATGACTTTTTCAGGTACAACAGGTAAAATATTACCGAAAACCCTTTGAAAATAACGGTATGTTAATGAAACTTGAAATGAATGTTTCATATGTCATAGGGACTAAGAATCAAGAGAGTCCCTTAAAATATCCATGGTGAAAGGGTGTTTTTTTAAGGGGGAGGGACAACAAAGAATGTTAACTATAACACCCACGTTAAAACTCTTACACTCATGAAAATCGCCAAAAATATTAAACTCTTCATGGCAACCAAGAATCAAAATAGTCCATACAAATATCTTTGTTCTAATAGTGTTTTTGGTGACTGTTAACTTTTGACTTGTTCTACGGAAAATACGATTTCAAAAATTAATTTTTGCTTGAAAAGGCCCATAACTTTGTTAAGGGTGCTTGTGTCATTTTAGTTTTGCTTTTATTAGATTCAGCGTTTAAAAATACGTTTAAATCATATACCATACTTTGTGTATATACCTCAATTACACCAAATCGGAATTTTGGCTCAAATCTTCCAACTTCTTCCCAGATTTTCCCTCTCTTTAATAAAAAAAACCCCAGAACAAATATATTTATGAGGACTATTTTGATTCTTGGTTTCCATGACAAATTATATATTTTTGGCGAATTTCATGAGTGTAAGAGTTTTTTCGTGGGTGTTATGGATAGATAGATAGATAGATAGATAAAATAATTTTATTTCAATAAAATTTTTACAAAAACATGATTTTGCTGGTATTGAAAATTAAATTTGACAATAACTTGTTTTAAGTCGTCTGTCAGGCTCAAAAATGTTTGTTCTTTATAAAAGCAAAGATTAGCGAGTTTTAATTATTCATATTCGTTTATTATAAGACTTCGATATTTGATTGAGTTTTTTAAAAAATTGTAAAGGTTTTGGTAATTTAGGCCATTTAAGATATTGAGGAATGTTTGTCTGTTTAGTACTTCGCTTCCTAGATATTTTTTACGGTATCCTCTAAAAATAGGGCACACACCAACAAAGTGGTAAGTGTTTTCTGCAGCATCTAGATTACATAAAGTGCATATGCCTATAGTATCATTACGGAAAGCTTTAGCATTTAAGTTTAGAAGACCGCTTCTTGCTTTAAAGATGAGATTGATCATGTATCGTGGATTGCTATCATGGAAGTAGTTCGGGACTTCAGTATATAGGAGGTTGCAATATTCATCATGAAACTGTGACTGGAGTGCCTTGCTGGTGAAGTTGGACCAATCTCTTTCTGGTAGTTTCGTTAGCAGTACTTTATGAAGACGACTCCATTCTGTGCATGGAACTTCAAAACTGAAATCAATTTGAGTTTCTTGGAAAAGGCCTGGCCATTCCTGGGCCCAATAAATATTTTTCTGGATAACAGCTTCTGAGAGAATACGTGGAAGACGGTTACGTGGCAGTGACATTACTTTCCGTATGTATGCTAGGTGAACTTTTAATGTAGAAATGAATGCCTTTGGGAGTCCAGTTTCTATGTAAACTGCGTAGTTAGGTGTGTTATCTGGGAGTCCAAAGCACCTCTTGACAAAGAATCGCTGAAGTTGTTCGACTTGGACGTATTCTTTATATCCCCAAACTTGGGCACAATAGTGCATTATTGATTTTGTGGCTGCTTCGTGCACTTTATATTTAGCCGAGTGTGTGACATATTTATTTCGCACAAATTTAGACCATGTCGAGTTTATAGAATTTTTTGAGGTAGCAAGACGTTTTGTTAAGTGTTCAGACCAAGACATATTATACGTGAAGGTAACTCCAAGATATTTATATTGGTTTGATATTTTTATTTCTCCATTGTTAAAGTACCATTTTTCAGCAGCCGCTCTTCTTCCACCATTCCTGAAGATAACGATTTCAGACTTTTCAAGATTGACATCTAGACTCCATTTACTGCAGTAGTTGCTAAAGCTGTCGATAATCGTTTGTAGGGTCTTAGGACTATCAGAGAGTAGCACTATGTCATCCGCGTATAAAAGAACATTTATTCCTAAATCATTCAGAATAAGACCAGTTGGGAGCTCATAGTGGATATCATCCAGGAATAGGACAAAAAGTAAGGCACTCAGTACGCATCCTTGCTTGACTCCTTTGGTTGTCCGGAAGAAGCTTGATGTACACTTTCCATCCCAAACTGTTGCAGAAGTTTCCTGGTACAGAGATCTTATAACTGAAACTATTTTTGTTGAGACACCTAGCTTTAATAATTTGTAGAACAACGCATCTCTATTGATGTTGTCGAAAGCTGCTGACAAATCAACAAAAAAAGCATATAGCTTTTTCTTCTGACTCAATTGAAGTTGGATGATACAGGAAAGGTTGTAAACTTGGTCTACCGTACTATACTGGCTTCTGTACGCAGCTTGGTATTCATTTAGTATCTGGTTTTCTTCGATCCAGTGTGTTAGTCTATTAAGCAAAATGGTTGTAAATATTTTGTAAAGTGTGTCAAGAAAGGACAGCCCGCGGTAGTTTGAGGGAAGACTTGAGTCACCCTTTTTATAA
This sequence comes from Dasysyrphus tricinctus, assembly GCA_963921185.1. Lineage (NCBI taxonomy): Eukaryota > Metazoa > Arthropoda > Insecta > Diptera > Syrphidae > Dasysyrphus > Dasysyrphus tricinctus. Next base: position 146,110,360 of record OY992531.1, on the reverse strand, counting down.
ACTGGGAAAATTATAGATTTTGGGTGTTATGGTTAACATTCTACACTTGCCCCTCCCCCTTAAAAAAACACCCTTTCACCATGGATATTTTTAGAGACTCTCTTGATTCTTACTTCCTATGACAAATGAAACATTCATTCCAAGATTCATTAATATACCATTACAAAATCAAAAAAATCATCATTACATAAAAAGGACTATAACTTCTTTTTGGGTGGCTGTATCATTTTGAATTTGGTTTCATTAGATTCAACGTTAAAAACTACACTTAAAACATGTATCATATGATTAGGTTTACCTAAACAAATATTTTAGTTTGATAGACCTCCAAATTCTCCCCGTCTGCACCTCTTCAAATGCATCTACACAAAAAGCCAATGCGGGGATTTTGGGGGACTTTGTTGGATATGTTATAGAGGTTGCAATTCTGCGTCGATTCCAATTTTAATATTTCATGAATTATTTTTTTCAACCTCGGAACCCATTTTTCCTGGCCTATTCTGTTTTTGAATATAAATTAATAAAAACGTAAAATTTTGAAAACAAAAATAGTACTTAATTACGTAATAACAAGTTTGAAATTTTCTAAAATTTTTTTCTTTCAGAATGTTGAGTTTGAAAGTAAATTTTCTTAAGACTCTTCATTCAAACAATTTGATTTGAAATTCAAATAAAAGAAGGGCTTTTTGGCATTACAAAAAGCTATAGCATGGCATTGTAAGTGTTACCGCTGTTTTTTAATAATTTTTGTTTCAGTTTTAAGTCAATTTCTTAGAAAATTGTCCCTCCCAACTAAATGGGGGAGAATAGAACCCCCCCTCCTATACGATTTTTTCTTTTCTCAACCCACCCTAGAGGCTCCAGCTTTTTGTCACATTTTATACGACTCACAATGCATAAACGAAATTCCATGTTTCATACCTTCGACCCCGTATGATAAATGTAGTGGAACCCGAATCTTTTGGAAACTTTCCCAAAACCTTTAAATAAATCCCTGTGTATATTTTTAGAACTTTTTTATAATTTTCCTGGAGGATACCTTGAAAGAAAAACTCTCACTGTACTCAATCTCAAAGGTGGTGTAAGAAAGTACATTTTATACAGAAACATAAAATCCGTAACTCTACCGATTGAATTATTTCGAAAACGGTTACTCTCATTTAAAAAAAGGTTCTTAACATTTTTTGTAGGAAATTTTCTAAGCTACAACCTAATAGTTGACATTTTTTTCGTAAGAGTAATCGTTCGGGAGACATTCCTTAAAAACCTTTTTGGGGGGCCTTGATCCTCCTTAAAATTGTTACCGGTGCTCATATCGATGGCTTTTTACAGTAACCTTGTAATGTAATGGGGATGCTATGTTGCTATGTATCAAAATGCAGCTTTCCACCATTTTTTCCCAAGCAGAAGCTCAAATGAGTAGACTATAACGAAGGTAATAAATTGAAATTGAATAAAATCGCTGCTGCACCGATAGCGAAAAAGCCGGAGTTTTGTACATCCATTCACTTTTAAAAACTAAGCCCTAAGTTATATGTAACACGACCGTTTTCTCATTGCTTAGTTTGGTGGTTTTTGATATTGGACCCAAATAAAAATCCAAACCCAATGTGCAAAATAATTAAGAAGCCGTGTTTAATTATCTTCTATCGGAATCGTAGCACCAGCTACGTGTTAAAAGTAAGTTCAGATCTCGATCCCGATCCCGACTGAACATAATAAAACACACCTAAGGTATAAATCATCAAAATCCAAAATGCCATGTTTAGCAATAAGTTTCAATATTTCAATCTGCAGAATCATACAATTAAAATATAAATTTAATTTGTAAATTATTCGAAGTACAAAAAAATCGATTTGACAAATCGGGCCAATTTCAATAACTTCCATTGGCAAGTAAATATTTAAATGTATTTACTTACTTAATATTTTTACTTGCGAGGCAAGTTTTGGATTCGTGCGTAAACAAAATTTTGAGATAACAATCAAACATGATATTAAGATGATAGAGAACACCAAAAAAGTGGGTGGCACAATTCTGTCTGTCTGTTCGTCTAAATCCTAAACGGCTCGATCGATTTTCTTCAAACTTGGTACATAATGGTTTTTGGTGATTATGCCCAAACGTTTTTTTCATTTTTTTTTAGAACGGAATAATAGAATAATATAATAACGGTAACTACCATACAAATTTTTTTTAGCAATTTTACATAATCGCATTTTTCTCAAAAACGTCTCAACAACTTTTCTAAAAAAAAATTCAGTAAATTTATTTTAGTAAGGGCTTCGTTTGGGTGGAAAACCATTTTTCAAAAATGGTTATTAATGGTTACTCCGAAAGAATCATTTTTTAAATTTTCGATTCTCTTCAAAACGGTTCGAACGATTTCAATTATTTTTTATATAGAAGCTTTCAAAAAATATAAATAGTTCTGTTAACCAAAATTTTTGAAAAATTATTTTTTGGATTTTTAAAAAGTGTTTCAAATTTTTTTTTGGAAAATCAAATATTTCGAAAACGACATGATCGATTTTTTTGAAACTCGATATTTAAGAGTTTTTTAGTACTCTCTAAAATATTTTTAGAAAAAAATTTACATATATGAATAAATAACGGTACCTTCCACACAAAAGTTAAAAAACCGCAAAGGAAACAATTTTGATTAAACTTTTTGCATATACTAAAATTAGTGCCATATACTACGAAAAATTATAAAATTTTACACTTAGCAACAATTAATAGTACCTGTCTTAGAACGTATTTCTTTATTTTGAATTTTCTCGGTATCGGCTAAACGGATTTAGAAGCATTTTCTTATATTGCATATCAATTTTCAATAAAAAGTTTTTGGATTTTTAAAAAAAGTTTCAAATTTCTTTTTTGAAAATTCGATATCTCAAAAACGGGTTGACAATTTTTTTGCAAATTTTGTTTTTATATGCACATAAGTATATACTTTAAACTTGCATACCAAAATTTGTTCCTTAAAATGTTTTAAGAATTTTATATTTACAAAATTAATTTTTAAAAAACCGCTCCAACGATTTTAATTTTTTTTCCATAAATTCATATTTAATCAAGAATTAAGATGGCGTACTTTTTTCACCTCAAACTGTCAAAAGAGTTGTTTTAGCCAATTTATATGTCGTATTTCATGCTTCTCTACATTTTTCTCTCATAATTTCCATGTTTTTATATACAATTTTCTTAAATCCGCAGTGTCTTGAACATAAGAGCAAGTACGTGCGATCCAGTCGTGCATTTTATTTTTACTTGTGTTTGGCAATCTTTTATGAGTGGATCTCTGTTAAGCTCCAAGACATGAACAGGAAAGAGAAATTACATTAATTTTTCTGCGGATGAGATGAGAGTCATTTTTCACCAAAAAGAAATACCTACTCTTGGGCAATTTGTTAATTTTTGTTTTAGGTGGCATAGGCTGAGATTCGATCCCAGACCAGATTGACAGTCCAACGAAGAATCATAGAAGTTTTTTATAAAAATAGACATAAATCTTCTTTTTTAAATCAGATTTCTTAAGTTTACCTACAGCAGCCTAGTCCTTAGTGGAAACGTATTCGACTATGTCTATTGTGTGCGAAAGGTCCCAGTTTAAAATCTCAGAAAAACCAAAAAAAAATGTGATTTATGGCACGTCTAGATCTGTATTCTAACCTCTTTAAAATGTGGGTAAATTCAATAAAAAACTTCAGAGGACAAAATCAACAAGTGTATTAAAACTCACAAAAATCAGTCTCTCAAAAGTGAGTCAGATAGACTAAATCGATTCACCCAACCATTTCCTAGATCCCAAAGGAGAGTTCTTTCTTATCTAAAAAAAAAATGCACACTTCAAAACTTGTTGAATCCAATGAAAACTTAGCGAGTAAAATAAAACACGCAAAACATTTAAGACGATTTAAGATGTGACTAATAAAAAGGGCAATACGACTTGGGTGGAAATAGAAAAAATTGCCATCCAAACCCTATAAAGTTGGAAAAATCACAATTGCAAATGTATACTTTTACTGTTGGAGGATGTGGCAGCATCACCCAAAGGTAAACCTCATAAATAAAACATTAAAATCACGGAGTGTGAACTTAGGGATGCCACTCAACTGGCAGCTTCTTTCACCGCGTTTAATGCATTCAATCTGAGATGGAATCGTTGCTAATAAATATTATCCCACCGTTGAAAAGGATATAAATTCATAGTCTTTCCTAACCTGCTTATGTTTATGTAATAGTCCTGATGGATGATTAACATGCCTGTAAATCGCCATGCTTTGCGGTGTGGAGTAAGGGCTATAAGGGTTGTTCCATCGAATCAGAGGAAACATTCATTTGGCTAAGTGCCTCTGGGAATAGTCAATGAAATGAAATTCTTTTTCATTGAAGTGGAAAGGTATTTATCTCCAAGGATACTTCAGCATTGACAAAATAAACTACTTAATGGAATACTTAGACTTACCTACAGTTGTGAGGAGCATATTGTCCAACAGCAAGGCAATTGCCACAATTACCAAAACCAACCGTCTAGAGCCCCTCCACTGGATCATCCAAGCTTTGGTGGCAGCCCAGGTCCCAGCAGCCCGATAGTCCTCCTGGCGGTAATTATCCGATGGTGGTAAAGGCGGCGATGTCATTTGTGGTCCATAACTGTGATAGGTGGGGTTCCGATCGGTGGATGTTTGTGGGGGCAGGTGTGAGGGCTGTGAATTATGGGATAGCTCACTAGAGTCCTGCGATGTGAGGGACTCGGTGTTGGTGCCATTTTGATAGGATGTTGCTGCTGGTTGTGGTGGCTGATTCTGATGTTCCAAGTGGGCTTTAAAGGGATTTCTACCGGGCGTAGAGTTGGCAGCAGTTTGATTGTTATTTCTTGGTCCACCAGGATCAGTCGATTGCATTTCGCCACCCACTTATTGCTAATGGTTGAAAAAAAGAAGAAAAAAGAAGATAAAAATATGAATTCTTGTTATCCTTTCTAAGCTTCTTGATAATAATTAAGAAAAGTCTCCGAAACAGACTTTTTTTCAAGTTTATTTTCAGTAATTCCGATTTTTCTCTAGGGGAAAGAATAAAATAAGTAAAAAAAAGGAAAAAGAAAATCCGGAAGTGGAATTCAATTTCGCGAACTACGTCAACGACAATCTTCCTAGTTCGGTACATTTATTATATTTGTTCTGACTCAAGTATCTGTATTTTATTTCTTAAAGACACCGATAGCATTTATTTGATGTATTCTCTGGCAATGGAAGTTTGTATGACAGAGAAGGATTTTAGTAATCCGTTTAGGATTATGTAAAATTGACTGTTCTTGGAATCGCTAGGAAATACGCACACTAAAAAATCAAACTCAAATCGAATCAGTGCGTAATGAAATGATGAAGTTATTACTTCTTGGCAAAATTGATTTAAAAAACATTGTGTTTGGGAAGATAATGCTTTCTTTTTTATTTAAAATTTATAACTTAATATTTGTTCAGGTTGAGAGATAAATGTTTAATCTGATTACAAATGTAAAACAAATATAAAGTTTAGATAAGGTTTGTTCTGGCTAAAATGGCAAAACACACTTTTATAACAATAGTTTGAAATAAACTGTGATTAATTACACATATAAACTTAGGAAGCTTTATATCTGTTCGCTGATCAAAATTAGAGCTTCTAATGTAGCATATTGATATTGCAATGCAAAAAGTCTGCTACGGTAACATGTTTCCTGTCATAGACGCTTAAGGCAAAGAAAATTATAACATGCTATGATATTATTATGTTTGCATTAGGTGTGGCAATCGATTTGTAGTTTCAGCCTCCGTCCCATGATCAAAAATATCTTAGGTAGATTTAGTCATTTTCAGTTTCTCAAATAATTGTTAAGAGCATTAAATATTTAATTCAAAAATTGTGTGAAATTACATAAAATGTAAAAGGAATATATTATAAAAAAAAAATAATTGTTTTCATCAAAATTTTATGTTCGAAAACTAATTTTTCAAAAACTACACCGAAAGAATTCTTGGATTAAATCACGAAAAATGAGCTGCAAATCACGAAAATGAATCCCGAATTATATTTCGGTTCGGGATTTAGTAATTTATAACTATTTGTTCGCAATTTTAAAACTGAGCAAAATGAAGATATTGATATTCAAAAATCATGAATTTACCCTTTTTAGTAACAATCGCAATTTGATCCAAATGAACCTCAGTTTCATATTATACTTAATTTGAAAATTTTCAAAAAAATTATTGTGATTACCAATTTCATTTCTTGATATTGCATACTCGGAAGAGCAATTTTTGATTTCCCCCTTTTTTTGAAGGTATAGGTACATATTAATTTCATTTGAAATAAATACTTTTTGATTCTCCTTGGATTTGAACTCGCATCCCTTCTGTTGCGGAGTGATAGCACTACCACTAGGCAAATTTGCATTACACATCATTGGTTTCACACAGTAATGATTAGATACATGCCATGTTGTGGTGCTTTAACTCTTCGAGAAGTAAATTGCGACAGGAAAGTCGTGATTTTTGAATTTTTTGTAAGTGATTTGCAATTATTTTCATGGAGTTGCAAATTGCAACAGAAAAAATACGTAAATCAGTGCAATGCAAATTACTTAATATTTATCGCAAATCAATATTTTTAAATGCAACTAGTGAAATTATTCTTTTGGAGCGTGAATTACGCCAAAAAAGTTGTATTGTACTATAAGCAATGCCAGCTTAAATCATGGATTTTAATTGCAAATCACGAAGAGACAAAATTCGTAAATTGCTACATTTTTACAGCGTTATTAAACGTCACCGATGATATAAGACAAGCGTTAGATAGGGATGAAATTACGTTTTTGGTGTTACTTGACTTCTCGAAGGCTTTTGACACAGTCAATCACTCTAACTTATGTAAAAAGCTTATGCAGCAATTCAATTTTTCAGCATCTGCTACAAAACTTATCTATTCCTTCTTAACAAACAGAAAGCAAGCGGTCCTTGTTGGTGACAAACTCTCGAATTTTCTACCTAATGTTTCCGGCGTCCCTCAAGGGTCCATTCTTGGTCCTCTTTTATTTTCAATTTACGTTAATGAACTTCCCACTATAACTGAGAACTGTTCCTCCCATACGCAGATGATGTCCAACTTTATTTAAACTGCCCCCTCGGGCTAATTGAGCATGGTGCTTTATGTTTCAATGAAGACTTAGAAAGAATTGAACATTGGTCTCATTCAAATGGTCTTATTCTCAACCCAAAGTAATCTAAATGTTTGGTTATTTCTAGAAATAAAATAGATCTTTCTTATTTTCCTTCGATCGTGTTGAGCAATGCTCCTATCAAATATGTGGAAACGGCGAAAAACCTCGGAGTGACATTTAATCGTTTCCTGACTTGGGATAACCATTTTAATTCTCTAGTTGGAAAAGTGTATGGGGTACTGCGTATATTATGGGTAACTCAGTCCTTTACACCGGAGAACACCCGTCTATTGCTGGCAAAAACTCTTGTTATTCCGATATTGATTTATGGATGTGAAATTTATTGTAACTGCAACTTTGTAAGCAAAAGAAAGCTCATTATCGCTTTTAATAGTACTGTGCGCTATGTGTACGGGTTGAGAAAATATGACAGACTGTCTGGTTTTGCATCTCGTCCGCTTGGTATGCCACTTGAAAATTATTTTCAGTTTCGCAGTTTGACATTGTTTGCAGATATTTTATTACCCGTGTTTTGTTGGAAAATCTATCAATAGTATAGTAGGATTTTACACGAATAACAAAAACAATATCCGCAGTATGAATACTACCGATAAAAGTTAAAGTAGAATCTTACTACGGATGGGTTTTTGACATTTATACGAGTCTCGAATGGATCTTATGTGATTTCGTTCTCAAATGTTGGTACGATTGATGTTGCATTTGTATCTCGATGGCTGTGTTCGTTGAGTAGTTATGCATTTGGAATCATGTGTTTTCCATTGGGGAAAAAAATCAATCTGTTACTGTTGATATTATTTAGTTTTGTTAATGAAAATGGACTAACTGGGCTTATTTTGCAAGAGAAAACAATAGAAAAGATAATTAAGTTTTGCTATGTGTCCACCAAAGGTTTATCTCAGTTTAGATTAAATAAATCTTTTTAGTGTTTCCACCGCACAAGAAGATTTTAAAATGATTAAGTTTGACAGCACTTTCTAAAATGCACTTTCTATGTTTCTTATGAAGTGCAAGTGAGATAGTTTGATTCGTGTTAAACAATGAAGAACTGAATAGTTCAGCACCATATAAGAATATGCTACCTACTCCATGTGCAATTTTTTTTTTTAATTTGATTACAACAAAACTATATTTTTTGTACACAAACATGCAAATTAACAGACCATAATGCATAATCTGTAAAACCAACTCCTCCACACAGGTTTTTCTTCACAAATTTTGACTCGACTCCGATCCCCGACCGGAATCGAGTCGAATCAAGCTCATTTCAACTCGATTCAGGTATACAAAGAATTGAGGCGAGCTTCAAGCTCGCTTCAACACCACATGTTAATGTAGTAGTCTACGAACAAACCCCCTTCATGAAGTTTTTATTTTATGTCAAATTGTTTGGTTAAAACCAGAGAATATGAATATTCTCTGGTTAAAACTTTGAAATCGACCGCCAGATTTCCAGATGTTTTCTTACCATATCTTCTTGAAAATTGTCCATTTTATTAGTTTTAGTTAGTTTTTTTTGCTGAAGTTAATTTTAACTTTTGATTTTCACAAAACTTTTTTCTATTTGTTTTTTTTGTATTATTATTCTGACAGGTCTTCTTTCAGTTGTACCAATTTTTAAATACAAAAATCTGGCTACTGCCGATGCGTTTTCTTGGGAATTTTTTACTATACTATTTATAGAATGCCAAAAAAACACGGGTATTGACTCGCCAACCACAATACTGTTTTGATAGAATAACTATTGCTTCCTCTCATAGATCTCGTCACTTGATTCATCCCCGCTACTCGTTTTTAACATCTGAGTGTCAATTTTTTGTAAATGCCATCCGTTTGTGGAATTCCTTGCCACGATATATAAAAGAAGTACAGAACACAACAAGCATAAAAAATCTATTAAGGAAGTATTTTTCAGAAAATTTTTAAATCAAAATTTGAATTTGAAGATGTCTTATTTTTGTTTTTTTTTTTTCCTTTTTAAATGAATTTCAATTGTACTAACAGAATTTTCTTTTTAGCTCTATTTTTGTAAAATTAGCTTAAGACTAACTTATAAGATATTATATCTTACAGTTTTTAGGCAGTTACGTTTAAATAAATAAATAAAAATAAAATAAAATAAAAATAAATGTTAAATTACGAACAAAACAGGAATGAAACATGATTTGCAAATTGCAACTGCAGTTGGCAGTTGATGATTTTCCAATTCTTTCTGCGTATCAATTATTACAACCTTATTTAAAAAGAATATTGAATAGATTTCTGGTCTAAGAAGAGCTAAATGATTTTTGTCCAGATATTACCACTGTTTTTAAATATTTGTTTTTCTGTTTAAAGTCACTTTTTTCGGTAATTGCCGATTCCGCCTGAACGGGGAGGCATGCACCCCCTTCCCATACTATTTTTTTTTTTTAAACCCAACCTGTACGCTCTAGAGTTTTGACGCATCTTATGCCAAGCACATGGTAATTGCCATTATACTGTTGATTATACATACTATTACTGTTATGTACAAATTTATTATTGATTCACTTTGAAAAGCTGTCTCTTGAAAGCTCTTGGGTCTACAGAGACAATTTTGGGCTCGAATTGATGTTAATTTTATATATGTATGTTTTTCAAATCGTAGAGCAATATTTTGATCAAAAACTAGTCCTTAAGATATACAAACGACCATTACTCAAAAAAAGCACGAAAATTTCACGATGTTTGCGTTTGTTACTATGTGTAGTTTATTAAGCCAATATCATTATCAACTGAGCAAAAAAATCAGAACTGCCAGATCTGATGCAAGGTCTCCCTCCTATGATACTATAAATTTACTGGACTAAGAGAATGAACAAATTATTTGTGAAATTATTTTCTATAGGATTCACTATTTTTGAATTATAATAAGTGAAAACCCGACTTTTTAGTAATTTTATGCTCTTTGAAGTCAGAGGGAGAAAAGTTTCAAAACCTTTTCCCCACTCAGAGAAAAACGTCAGTTAAATTATAAATATATAAATTATAACACTGGCACAATGTAAATTTTTACCAAGGTCGTGTTTTTTTAACACTGTATATTATGCAGTTCTTTTTTACTACAAATCAGGTTTACTTAAAGTTTTTATGGTTATTTTTTACAATTTTTACCTGTTGATTTTTACCTGGTCTCGTGTTAGAGTAGCACTATGCGAAGTCATTTCAACGTGACATCAGTGTTAAAATACACATGCAGGCCCCATTCAAATAAAATGATTTGAATTTGGATTTAGCCTGGCCTGCTGTTAAAGTAGCACTCTGAAATATCATTTCAACTTGACACCAGTGTATATATGCACACACAGGTCATCCAATGAATTTCAACTTATTGATTTCTTGCACCAGTTTTTTGCATAGCGTGTGTGGAAGGTTCCCAGTTCAAAACTAAGTGAGTATCACAAAGTATTTTTAAAATAATAAAATAATATATAATGAGCTCCTATACTTTCAGAATAATGCAAAACGTGTTGAGCAATAAGCAGTACCAGAGACGGCTGAGGCTGAGACGCATGGATACATGACATAGCTACATGATACAACTTTGAATCATGTTAAACTAATAAATTATTTACTGATTTCCTTTATTTACTGTCAATTCTCGTAGACAATAAAGAAAATTTATAAAAAAAAAGTTGTAAATTTGTTCCTTCTATTAAATAATTAGCCCTGTTTGAGTAAGAAGGTACATACAAGTACTGACAAAAGCTTCATATTTTTGCAAATTTCGAAGCAGTTAGCTCTAAATGACATTATGGGGTCTATCATCGTATCCGTTCGGAGAAATCTCCGATCGGAGAAAAGTTCAGATCGGAGAATTAATTTTGTTCATGGTATCCGAATCGTAACAGAAATATAGACGCGCACCGACGCATGTAGTTGACATAAAACAATAATGTATGTCAAATAAATAAACATTGATTTTCATTGTGAAAGAATCATGGAAAGTGCAGCACTATTTTTGGAAGCAGAACGGTATGAGCAAAAAGCTTCTAGTAAAGAAAAGAGAAGATCCTTAAGAAATACAGCAAATATAGCAGATTCCATGTTTGATTGCTTTTTAACAAATTTTATTTTTTTCGTCCGCATACGCCAAAGTTCCGCAAGCATTTGACTGTCGGAGACAATCGGAGAGAAAAGTAACAAAACAATCGCCATACACCGCATGAAATCGTGACGCGTTGCTTTCATTTTGACATTTCAACGCATACTTTGAATTTTGTCTGAGGAATCTACGATTGAGTAATCGGAACGGCTATGATGATAGAAAATTCGTAGATTTCGTACAAATCGGAGAAAAATTTGTTACGATCGGATACGATAATAGACCCGTATATCTCCGGAAGGAGCAAGTGAATTTTTATTTTTTTTACCTTAATAATATAGAACTATGGTATCTTTTCTTGAGAAGAAATTAAGGCTTGATTCACACTTTTGTGCTGATACCGATAAAGTCTCACAACGTTCTCGCTCCGATATAAAACCCGAATGTTCACATTGTTGTTTCAATACCGACACAGTAATTTTTACAAATTACAAGTTTTGGTATTTGACTTACGAAAAGAAGTCTAGCAATTATCTCTTGGATAAAGAATTATAAAAGAAGAATTTGGGTTCGTCAAGGCTGCGATGCTCTGAAGGCAAATATTATACGTCGCATCGCCTTTTATTTGACAGATAGATGTATGTATGTATAAGTTAACACCATAGAAATTGGCAGCATACCGAATGATTTATGATCATTCCCACGCGCTGGAGTATTCTCGCTGACGATGCGTCTGGGCATACAAACAAGTCCAGAAAAGCGCATTCTATCACGTAGAGACGCTGTAAGAGGAGAACACCTGTGGGAACATAGAAAAAGCAACAATGCACACAGGGGATAGATAGTGTTAAGTTTATTATTTTATGAATAACATTAATTTAGTCTTAAGTTGGATTTCAAGTAATAAAGAGCTTCTGCTCCTAAAAAAAAGAATTTATTTTTTTTTAATTAAAACAGACTTAAAATAAATTAACTGGCGCCCGAGCAGGGACCGCGGAGATAAGTGTGCGTTGTTGTGAAAACCAGTTTTAAAAAAATCCTGTCACGGACTGACGGTATCGCGCTAAGTTTAATTAGTGATCCGTTTTAATAAAATCCTGATAAGGACTGACGGTACCGCGAGTGCGCGCTTAAAACAAACTCTCCGTGGTCCAAATAACTCGTGTTGTGGTGAAAGGACCGAAAGTGTCTACAAGGGCCCCGCAGTAGCCTTGAACATCAAATTCAGGAAGACGAACCGGAAGCTGATTTAAATAAGCTAGCCGCACCACCCGAGGAATGAAGAATCTTCTTCTATTATTGTAAGTTAGATATTTAAGATTATAAAGTGAAAAATTAAAAGAAAACAGTAATATATACATAAATATAGAATCCAGTTTTAAAGAGGATCAATTTTACTTTTATAAACAAAAAGAATTTTAAATAAAATAGAGGAAATATATAAATACAATATAAAGTGAAATAGGTTTAAAGAAAAAAGTAGTTTCATAGCTTGATTTTAATATACAACGGGAAGCTAAAAAAAAAAAAAAAAAAAAAAAAAAAATATATATATTTTTGTTTTTAGAAATATAAAGAAAAAATATTTAACGTAACACAAAATCAAAAGAAGATAATTTCAAAAATATAGAATTCAAAAAAAAAAAAAAAAAAAAAAATTCCAGAAAATTTTAAATTGTTAACTGAGTCGTAGACCCTTTTTTGTTTTACCCAACCATAACGTAATACATATGATGACCAATACCAGAACAGGCGCGGGAGTAGACGTACCTGCTGATACCGCAAACCCAGATCAGGGCCAAGGTCAGGGCCAAGTTCAAAATCCGCCCGACACTAATTCGTTACCACACGGTTCAACGAACCCAATTCCCGTTGTTAACCTTACTCACTCACCACCTCTCCAACCCCAAGACTCAAACAATTCATTCCATTCAAGCACATCGCATAACGATGGAATACAAGAAATCCGTTCTACCCCCGAATTAGACACGCTAGTTACTTCCATTGTAAGTCGTGTATTAGAACAACAGGGTAAGAGAATCTTCGAAGGCGTCATGAATCCGAATACACCACGTTTTTCAAATATAGATCAGACAATACTACCACAATATCAAACCAATTTAGATGGATTAGAAAAAATCCCAGATGTGGTAAGATGCTTACGAAACTTCTCGGGAGAGGCTAGTGAATTCTCTTCCTGGAAGAAAAGCGTAGAAAGGGTGTTACAAATTTATGAAAATTTTAAGGGAACGCCTAAGTATTATGGTATTATCAATGTGATTAGAAATAAAATTGTAGGACAAGCGGATGCGGCTCTAGAAGCCTACAACACTCCCTTAAATTGGGAAAGTATTTCGCATTGCTTGACAATGCATTATGCCGACAAGAGAGACATTGCCACACTCGAATACCAATTGGTAAGTCTCACACAAGGAAACCAGAGTGTCCAACAGTTCTATCAGGCTGTAAACTCGCAATTAACACTAATAGTTAATAAAGTTTCCTGTATGAAAATTGGTTCTGAGTCAATGCAACTCTTAACTAAGACGTACAGAGATAAAGCCTTAGAAACTTTTATCAGAGGTCTTAAAGGTAACTTGTCTGACCTTTTATGTATGAAGGAACCCGTGGATTTACCACAGGCACTATACCTTTGTCTCAAGTATGAAAATCAACACTATAGGGCCAATTTTATGCAGAACAATTACGGAGGGTTCAAGAAGAACCTTGTTCAGCAAAATCCCCGTCAACAAAACTCATTCACTCAAAATCCTTTACCACAAAGAAATGCTCAGTTCACTTATAACCGAAATACGAATCTTAGCTACCCGTCATACCCTAATTATCTTACCTACAATGCCCCGATCCAACAAGGCACAGGCCCCGCGTTTGGTTTCCAACCGCGCAGTAATTTTATGCCTCAACAGCATACCAATAACTTTTCACAAAACCGATTCCAGGCCTCTAGGACATTCCCAAATCAGAACCCCATTAAGAATGAACCTTTAACGCTGGGACGTAGTAACCAGTTAAGAGGCGTTAACAATCAAAACCATAAGACATATTTCAACTCAGCCCAACAGCAACAGAAATCATCCTTTCAACAACAGTCGACCGCTTATAAGCCATCAAAGCAACATAATTATCATATAGACTCAACTCTAGATTCTGCCGAGAATCAGGCAATTAGTAATCATGAAGGAAATTCATATTCTGAAGATGAAGCATATGCCCAAGTTTGTGAACAATTTACTCATGGCCTAAACTTAGATCAGAACAACGATCCTTTGGCCCAAGGCTTTTCCGATTTTACGGAACATCAAAACCTACCCGACCAGTCGTTAGAATTCAGCGACATTCATTTTTTAGACTAACACAGTCCTCACTACCGTATTTTGAATGTAGATTGAGGACTGGGGAAATTTATAAATTTTTAATAGATACTGGTTCCAGTAAGAACTACATAAAACCCGATATAGTCAAGAAAATGATTCCCAATCAAGATATTTTCTATGCTAAGTCCATAGCTGGTGACGTAAAAGTCAGCCACCACACATTCCTCAATCTTTTCGGATTAAACGACTTAAAAATTAAATTTTTTATCCTACCCACTCTTAAAACATTCGATGGTATCTTAGGTAACGATAGCCTTCAATCATTAGGCGCTGTTATCCACACCCAAGGAAGTTTCATGACAATTTTAAACCAAATAAATGTAAAAATTAAACAACTCAAATCGCAAGATGTCAATTCCATTACTGTAGATTTTGGAAACCTAACAATGTCACAGAGGAAAATATTAAGTGCTTTAATAAATAATCACAGAAACCTATTTTCTGAACCTGAGGAAAGGTTAACTTATACAACAGCAGTAGTAGCAGAAATAAGAACTTCCGTGGATGATCCCGTATATACTCGCTACTACCCTTTCCCAAATTCTCTGAAATCCGAAGTCGAAAAGCAAGTGGAACAACTCCTTAATGACGGAATAATCAGACCTTCACGGTCACCTTATAACTCTCCGGTATGGATAGTTCCAAAGAAAGCGGACTCTTCCGGAGCCAAGCAGTATAGAATGGTTATTGACTATCGTAAGCTCAACACCATTACGATTGCCGACAAATACCCTATTCCCGATATTAATGAGGTAACAGCACAACTCGGAAAAAACAAATTTTTCACTGTACTTGACTTGAAAAGTGGCTTCCATCAAATTCCTTTAAAGGAATCTGATATTGAGAAGACAGCTTTTTCAATTAACAACGGGAAGTACGAGTTCACAAGACTTCCGTTTGGTCTTAAAAATGCTCCCTCGATTTTCCAGCGAGCTCTCGATGATATATTGCGAGATTACATCGGAAAATCTTGTTTTGTGTACATTGACGATATTATAATATTTAGCGAAAATGAAGAACAACACGCTAAGGATATCGAACAAATTTTTGGTACACTCAACAGAGCAAATATGAAGGTCCAGTTGGACAAGTGCAAATTTTTCAGTTCGGAAGTAGAATTTCTTGGTTTCTTAATATCATCTGAGGGCATTAAAACAAATATAAATAAAGTAAAATCTATCATAGATTTTCCCGTACCAAAAACTTTAAAAGAATTGAGATCTTTCCTCGGCTTGTCAGGGTACTATCGCCGTTTTATTAATGGCTACGCCCAACTTGCGAAGCCACTGACAATCCTCTTAAGAGGGGAGGAAGGACGGGTGTCCAAAACCCAATCCTCTAAAATCCAAATTATTTTGAATAACGAAGCGCTTGATTCTTTTAATAAAATTAAAAACTCCTTAATTTCAAAGGATGTGATATTGGCTTATCCAGATTATAAAAAACCTTTTGATCTTACAACCGACGCCTCTAATGTCGCAATCGGTGCTGTTCTTGAACAAGAAAACAGGCCTTTAACATTTATTAGCCGAACGCTAACCAAGACAGAGGAAAATTATGCAGCTAACGAAAAAGAGATGTTAGCTATCGTTTGGGCTCTAGGCTCACTTCGAAATTACCTTTACGGTCACGCTAAAGTCCGAATTTTTACTGACCACCAACCCCTAACTTTTGCTTTGAGCAACAAGAATAATAACAGCAAAATGAAAAGGTGGAAATCTATACTCGAGGAGTATAACCATGAATTGAAGTATAAACCTGGAAGGACTAATGTCGTCGCAGATGCCTTATCCAGAGCTCCAAAGGTATCTGACATTAATGCTTTATCTTCAACACAGCATAGTGACGAAAGCTCCTCACATAAACTTATATCAAGTATCGAAGTGCCAATCAATGTATTCAAAAACCAAATTTTTCTTCAAATAGGTGAAACTCCTAGTCAAACCTTCAACATAATTTTTCCTACATATCATAGGCACGTAATCACTGAACCAGTATATAATCAAGATAATCTGAAATATATTCTTAAAAAAATTTTAAATCCATCTGTAATAAACTGCATTAAAACCGAAGAACACGTTATGGGAATGATTCAGGACATCTTCCCCTTTCACTTTAATAACTACAAAATAAGATTCACACAACTACAAGTACAAGATGTGCTCAATGCAACAGAACAGGAAGAAATAATAATTCAGACTCATAAACGAGCTCATCGAAACGAGCGCGAAAACAAAGCACAGATCTTAGAAAGATTTTACTTCCCTGGAATGACTACAAAAATTAAAAAAATAGTAAAAAAATGCACAGTATGCAGAGAAAATAAATATGATAGGCATCCCAGTAAACCTGAACTGCAAGCCACACCAATTCCGCAATATCCCGGACAAATTGTCCATATTGATATCTTCTCTACCGAAAATAATCTTGTCCTAACATCCATAGATAAGTTTTCGAAATATGCGCAAGCTAAAGTTCTCAAATCCAAAGCAGTGGAGGATGTAAGGCAACCCCTGAGAGATATACTTTTCTTTTACGGTGTGCCCGAAACAATAGTAATAGATAACGAGAAAGCTTTTAATTCAATTGTTATTAAATTCATGCTAGAAGAAGAACTTCAAATTAAAGTATTCACAACACCTCCGTATTCCAGCAGTGTTAACGGACAAGTAGAGCGTTTCCATTCAACGCTCATTGAAATAATGAGATGTTTGAAAACGGAAGCCACTCACCGTTCCTTCACGGAACTCTTAGAACGAGCAGTATATGAATACAACTATTCCATCCACTCTACCACTTCAAGCAAACCCATAGAAGTATTTTTTGGTCGTAGGGTAACCTCTGATCCAAAACTCTTAGAAAAAGCACGAGATGATAACATCAAAAAAATCGAGCGCAAACAAGTTGCCGACCTTGATTACCATAACAAATCTAGACATAAGATCAAAGAATTCACTCCCGGACAAATTGTTTATGTTAGACAGAATAAAAGAATAGGTTCAAAATTAAATCGACGATATAAAAAAGAAACAGTTTCCGAAAATAGAAAAACAACCATTTTAACTAAATCCGGTAAAGTAGTCCACAAATCTTTAATAAGAAACTGAATTTTATTCTAGATTCTGGGTCACGCCCATTATTTGTGACGTCAAAATGCTTGACTATACAAATTCGCAACTGATCGCAATTGATACGGGAAGCGCAAAAGTGCAAATCGGCACATTTAAGCTTGTACACGTCATCGAAATCCAAGAATACCAACAGGCATTAATTGATTTTGACCGAACGATATTACGGATAAAAAATACCACAAATCCCATCCTTCCCCTTTTAGCCAACGACGTAAAGGAGATACAACGTCACCTCGACCGGCTTGTTCCCAAGTCAAAAACTAAAAGATCTTTGGATTTCCTCGGCTCTGCCTGGAAGTGGATCGCAGGTACTCCTGACAAACATGACTTTAAATTGATAAAGGATAAAATAAATAACGTTTTAGTAAACAATAACCAACAAAGAATAATAAATAATTTAATGTCAACAAAAATAAATGAACTTAATAATGTAACAAATCAAATATTAAAAACCTTAAAATCGGATGAAAAAATTAAAATTGAATTTATGTTAGATTTAAAATTTAAACTGGAAATACTAAAAGAAGAAGTAACAAATGTAGAATATGCTTTACAATGGGCAAAGGCCGGAATAATAAACACTTACATTTTATCAAATACAGAAATAAAATCAGTAAAACAAATTTTAAAACAGGAAAACATGCCATATAGTAATATAATAGAGGTAATAGAGTTTTCAGATGTAAAAATAGCTCTAAGCAATAAATCACTTTTATATATTTTAAGTCTACCTACTACTAAAGAAGAAACTTGTAACAAAATGCTAATTAAACCCGTAAAAAAAGGGAAAAATATTGTTAAAACAGAATTTCAAGAAATACTTAAATGTAAAGAAAACATGTATGGCATAATTGATAAATGTAAAACTTTCAATTCCTTATCTATTTGTAAACAAGATAAAGTATTAGACATAAGTAATGATGAATGTATTAGCAATTTACTGTCTAGCAAGCCCCATATGTGCATCGATGTAAACAACCAACACATACCCACCATAGAAGAGCTGGCACCTGGAATCGTCTTGCTGAATCAATTCAACGACAAAATAGAGATTGACGGAAACGAAGTTCATCTAAATGGCACTTACGTTATCCAGTTCCACAATGCAACAATAAAAGCAGGACGATACACTCTTACAGAAACAGAGGCAATTGGTCATAAGCCGCTACCAGCTATACTGCAACCATCAGCAGCGAAACCACAGATTGAAGAACTGCTTTCTCTGAACATGCTCAAAGAAATAGAAACCAACAACACCCTCTACATCGAGAAGTTAAAAATAACCAGTGAAAGAAAATCTATAGCAATGCTAGTACTCCTAATCCTGATATGTGCAGTTTTCATATTCACGCTCTTAAGGAAGAAATTGGTCCAATGTAACCGCCAAAATAATAAATCGACCACAGAAGAAGTATCCTTGGAGGAAGTAAACTCCGAAACAAGAACTTCAGATGGCAAGGAAGATAACCCCATCCCAATACCTAGAACAATAGGGATAAATGACCTTCCTCAACATTTAAGATCGTTGACATCGAACGAGGGCGTTCGATTTTAAAGGGCGGAGGAGTTAACACCATAGAAATTGGCAGCATACCGAATGATTTATGATCATTCCCACGCGCTGGAGTATTCTCGCTGACGATGCGTCTGGGCATACAAACAAGTCCAGAAAAGCGCATTCTATCACGTAGAGACGCTGTAAGAGGAGAACACCTGTGGGAACATAGAAAAAGCAACAATGCACACAGGGGATAGATAGTGTTAAGTTTATTATTTTATGAATAACATTAATTTAGTCTTAAGTTGGATTTCAAGTAATAAAGAGCTTCTGCTCCTAAAAAAAAGAATTTATTTTTTTTTAATTAAAACAGACTTAAAATAAATTAACTTATATAAGCTAGCAACACACACGAATCAAGAATAAACGAATCGACGCACTAACGCAACCACCCGACCAACACCGACGCAAAACAGACAAACGCTAAAGTAAAAAAAAGGAGTAAGAACACACAAAACGTACATAGAAAGCTTATTAAAATTCAAAACATGTCACTAACTACTTAATAATTGAAATAAATATAAATATAATTGACAGATATGACATCGAGAATGTAGAATATATTCACACTTTAGATACCACTACGCTCTCGGTGCGATGTCGCTCCGTTAAAATATTGTTTCAAACAAATCGAAACCGGAGCGAGAGCGTACCAGTATCGGAGCGGTAATGATTGTGTGAATACACTCATTGTTTCTCGTTTAAGAATATTTTACTGTAGTGAGAACGTACTGAGACTGTATCAGTATTCGAACTATAGTGTGAATCAAGCTTAAAGAACTTTCCACCGTGTTTTTATTCAATCCTTTATTTAGTTTTAAGTCCCTTGCGTTCGCACCTGTTCGCAGTAAAATGATACATTTTGCGGGTATTTTAAGGGTTGGTGGTGCTGGTGGTGCTCAGTATTGCTTAGAATCGTAGCGTGCAGTTCAAGCTGTAGATTTTAATTTCTACAAAGAAGTAAAACTGACTGACTGACTTGAAATGCAAAAAAATTGCACACCTGTGATGAGATATGGTCCAGCTTAAATAAAACCGATGAGCTTTTCATCTTTTCTATAAATATTTGGTGCAATGCAATGCGTATTTTAAGATTTAGTGGCCAGCACTAATAAGTTTGGCCACCCCATAAATAATCGAAAAAAATCTATTTTTGCAGAATGAGACTACACCCTACAAGATCTTCGCTGTAAATTTAACAAAATTCGGCAGTCAAATTTTCAATTAAGAGTGAATTTGAGTATATTTAACAGCAAATTAAACAGCAATGCGTTCATTTTTACAATAAAATCGTCATAATGATCACAATTTTTTGTTGTAAAATTAACAGTTTACTTTACTTGTTAAATGTACAGATTTAAAATTATAAAATCAACTTCCATAAATTATGAAATCTACATCCATTTTTTGTAGTTATTACAACATGCTGTAAAAACTACAATTAGTTCTATAATCATATTAATAAAAGGTTAATATACGGCTTTTTTGAGACATTTAGAGCGACAAAATATTATTTTTATTTTATAAAAATTTATACACTAGTATTTCTGTAGTAAATAAAACGTTTTTGTAAAGCCAAGGTGCAACGATTAATGCTGTAGATAATAATGATCAATATCCAAATATATAAATTTAATCTTCAACTCAAATGTAATAACTACAAAAAACTGCAGAACTCACGTCAAAACTTGCACAACACGCGCATTCAAATCTTTACCATTTTATGTTGAAACTATGTTTAATCGTGAATAGAACAAATTTCTTAGATAATATAGTGTACATATTTGATTTTTGTGTATAAAAAAGTTAATTAAACAAAAAAAATTGTTTTATTTTTGAGAACGTGGAGATGTCAGAATCGACTGATTGTAGTTTCTATCAATTGATTTGTAGATTTGACGATTAAAAATTGCCTATTTGCGACAAAATGTTGTGAATAAAATAACAAATAAAGCCTTGTATTTTCCACAAATCGAGCTGTTGGATCCACGATAAAAGTTATATTTTGACAAGAAAATATTGTAATAACACAAAAAAGCCAGTAGTTTCTACAGACTGGAGCTATAGGTTTGACGATACAAATTGCATTTTGACAACGAAATATTGTGAATAATACAACATAAGATTGTAGTCTCTACAAATTGAGCCGTAGATTTGTAGACGAAAGTTGCATTTTTACAGCAAAATGCTGTGAATAATACAACAAAAGCTTGTAGTTTCAACCATGAATGAATGAATGAAAGAGTTCGGGGTGTAAGTGCACTGCGACCATTAAGATCTATTGTGCCCCCGTTCTGGAGCTGGATGAGGTTACTCATTCTACAGCACATCCTCCAAATTTATTTCCTTAAGGAATTTTATTATTTGGAGTACATTTAGAGAGGATAGTTCGCTCTCTTTTATCTGGTGATTTCCCAGATACATATGTCTTTGATGCATAAGTGCATCACATTTACCTAGTATATGATCGGGTGTCTCCTCATGAGCACTGCAGAATCTACACGTGGCGCTGTTTTCCAGGCCAAGGATGTGGAGGTGTCTCCTTAGTTTGCAGTGGCCTGTGAGGAGCCCGGTTATTATTCTAAGCTTGTTTCTATTTAAGCTGATGCAGGACTGGAATCGTTCTTGGTTGTAATTTCCAAGTAGGAGTTTAGCCTGCCTCAACTTAGGGAGTTCGTTCCAGATCCTTGATCTTTTTGCCTCCTCTTCTATTTTGATTTTATGTTTTATCACGTTTTCTCCTATTCCGCAATAAGGCTCTGGTCCCGTTAGGGGTGTCATTGCCCCTATTTTCGCTAAGGAGTCTGCCTCTTCATTGCCCTGTATGCCGACGTGGCCAGGTACCCAATGGAGTGTGACATGATTGTGTTTGCCCAGTTCGTTTAGCCTATCTACACACTCCCATACCAGTTTAGAACTGATGCTGTATGAGCTTAGTGCTTTGAGTGCGGCCTGGCTATCCGACATGATAGCAATATTTTGGTTTTTGTACTTTCTTTCGATATTTCTGTCTGCACATTTCCCTATGGCATCAACTTCTGCTTGAAGAATGCTTGTAGACTGTCCCATCGGTACCGAAAGTTTGGTTCGAGGCCCAAAAATTCCAGCACCAGTCCCTTCAGACGTTCTCGATCCATCAGTGTACCACTTGATGGTGTTCGCTTTAAGAGTGTAGTTTACTGTTTCGTCTACCCACTCTTTTTTGCTACTTAGCTCCGTACGAAAGTTTTTTACGAAGCTATACTTTTTAATCATACCATCTCTTGGGATGTCAAGAAGGTTCGATTCTGTGAATCTGTAAATCGAGTCTCTTTGCCTGAGACCAATGATTTTCCCCGTCCCAGTTCCCTCCTTTGCAAATCGCAGGATGGCTCCCTTAGCAGCACTGTCTATGGCCACGTGTAGAGGCGTCAAGTGAAGAATGACTTCCATTGCTGCTGTAGGGCAAGTTCTCATTGCTCCAGTAATGCAAATGCATGCGAGCCTTTGTACCCTTTCTAGTGATTTCCTAGTTGTGGTAAGTTCGGTTCTTTTGTGCCATGCAACCGCCCCATAGGTAATGATGGGTCTTACCATCATGGTGTACATCCATCTGAGGATGTTTGGTTTACAGCCCCATGATTTACCTGCAAGTCTTTTGCATATCATGAGAGCCTTTGTGGCTTTCCCGACAGTTATCTCGACATGTTTGTTCCAGAGGAGTTTGCTGTCTAGTGTAATACCTAGATATTTAACCTCCTTCTGAATGCCGATTTCTTCACCAGCCAACCGGATAGGTTTCATGCGTGGTAGAAGCCTCTTCTTAGTAAAAGGGACTATCGTTGTCTTTGTGGGGTTAATGTTCAGTCCCACAGATAGACACCATTTCTTTGTAATGGACAGTCCTCTCTGGATGATATCACAAAGAGTTTCTTCAAATTTTCCCACGGCTGTTATAACAATGTCATCGGCGAAGCCGATGCATCGTATGCCTTGAGAGGAAAGACTTTCCAGTAGTTCATCTACCACAAGACTCCACAGTAAGGGTGATAGAACCCCTCCCTGGGGACAGCCTCTTGTTGTGATAACTTTCTGGACACATTGCCCTGCATATGCTTCCGCAGTTCTTGTGCCTAGCATCCCACTTATCCATCTGGTTATAGTGATGGGTACACACTTCCTTACCAGAGCTCTGTTAACGGCTTCATGTGAGGTATTGTCGAATGCGCCCTCAATGTCCAGGAACGCACATAAGGCCGTTTCTTTAGAGTCTATAGCTATTTGTAATGAATATTTCCTTTCTTCGTATTTCTAAAAATTATTTGTCCTAATGTGGGCTCAAGGTCAATTGATTGTATTTTATTGTTCGAGTTGTGACCCTTAAAATATATACCTATACATATATGAGATATACATACAAATATCTGAGTTTGTTTTCAAAATTAAATCATTTGAATATTTCAATATTCAAAATAACAAACTTCATTTTGTTTGGAAATTTATTTTCAAACATTCAAAGCAAAAACAAAAATAAGGATACGCCCATTATTTTAAAACGTCTTTTTCAAGATATTTTAAAGAAACGGATACTAACACACAAACACAAATAAGAATCAATTTTATAATTCTTATTTACTGCAGTTGTGAGTATAATTCTTTTTTAAATTTGGATGTTTGTGGTATGTAGTATGTGTATATGTTTTTATTTAAAACTTTCTTATAAATAGGTCTGAAGAAGGGTGTAAACACATCCGA
Organism: Dasysyrphus tricinctus; assembly: GCA_963921185.1. Taxonomy (NCBI): domain Eukaryota; kingdom Metazoa; phylum Arthropoda; class Insecta; order Diptera; family Syrphidae; genus Dasysyrphus; species Dasysyrphus tricinctus. The sequence continues at coordinate 146,086,253 of OY992531.1, read as the reverse complement.
AACGTCACAACTCGAACAATAAAATACAATCAATTGACCTTGAGCCCACATTAGGACAAATAATTTTTAGCTATTTGTAATGTGTTTGTGAGTTCATACAGAGCGGTTTCTGTAGATCTACCCGCTCTGTAAGCATGCTGGCGATGGTTTAAAGGCATATTTATTAATACTTCTGATCTGATAAAGTTATCAATTACCTTTTCCAAAGTCTTCAGTAAAAAGGATGTCAAACTAATTGGCCTGAAAGACTTTGGATGTGTTGTGTCTTTCTTTCCTATTTTGGGAATGAAGATTACCTTAGCTCTTCTCCATAGACTTGGTGTATACCCAAGTGCGATACTACTTCGAAGTGTGTTAATGAGATAAGGCATTAGTTCCTCTTTCCCCTTTTGTAAAAGGGCTGGAAAAATACCATCTACACCCGGTGACTTGTAAGGTTGAAAGGAGCTTATCGCCCAATCAATCCTGTTACCTGTACAGATAGTTTTGGCTATCTTCCAGTCTTCCCGGCCTGGTCTGAGAGGTATTCTCTCTATTGTGTTTTCTACCATTGGTATACTGCCCGGAAAGTGAGTATTTAGCAATAGGTTTGACCTTTGCTCCTCATTTTCTGTGTAGCTACCGTCTGGGTTTCTAAGTGCTAGCGATGTTATGGTCTTCTCTTTCGCTAGAGCTTTGTGTAGTCTTGCTGCTGCTGGGGTGGTAGAAATCCCTTCACAGAAATTCACAAAACTACTTCTTTTGGCTTTCCTTATTTCCCCATTGTATTTAGTCATCTCTGCAGAGTAGATATGCCACTCCCCAGTGCTCTTTGCCTTATTAAAAAGTTTTCTTACCTTGGATCTTAGTTTAGACAGATTGTTGTTCCACCATGGAGCATCCGTCTGCCTTTTTATGGGTCTAAGGGGACAGCTAAGTTCATATGCCTTATTTATAGCCCCACTTAACTCATTTACTGTATGTTCTAATTCCAGGTAACTGTTTGTCGTTTCTACTGGTCCTAACTGATCAAGATTTAACTTGAGAGTATCTTTGTAGAGATCCCAGTTTGTTTTCTTGGGATTCCTTCCAGAGGTATTCTCTGTGAGAAGGTTTTCCAAAGTAAACACTATAATTCTGTGGTCAGACATTGATGGTTCGTTAGAAACTCGCCAATCCCTGACCAAGCAATTTAAGTTCGGAGTTCCGAAAGTTAAGTCTAAAACTTCTTTTCTGGTTCTAGTCACAAAAGTAGGGGTATTCCCTACGTTAAATATATCTAGATTTTTTTCGATAATAAAGTCTAAAAGGTACTCACCCCTTTGGTTTGTATCGGTACTTCCCCATGTTGTATGGTGGGCGTTTGCATCACACCCGACCATAAGGGGCATTCTTTTGCTGTTGCAGTAGTCCACAAGTTTCCTAACTTCTGTTGGTGGTATATTGGCGTCATCACCAGCAAAGTATGCGGCTGCTACAACCATCGTGCGGGGGTTGCCGTCAACGTAAATTTGGGCCTGAAGTGGTACCAGATCCCGCGTCATAAATTCTGAAAGACATATAAAATTTATATTATTTCTTATTTTTATGCATGCTCTGGGCGAGTCGTGTCTCGTATCCTATATAACTTTAGAGTCCTTACTTGTTAGGCCTCTTACTTGGCCCCCGTAAATCCAGGGTTCTTGAATCAGCGCTAGTCCCAGGTTATCAGCAGTGAATTTTCGTGCGATGACAGCTGATGCTGCCTTCGCGTGGTGTATATTCACCTGGGCTAGCCTGGTGCTGATCCCGCGTCCAGTCATTTGCTTTCTTTAAAGGATGGGGGCGAATGCCCCTTCATCCTCGAGTAGCATATCTTCCTCCTCAATGGTAGGAAGCACTTCGTCTAAGTCGGATCGGCTAGGAGAGAGGTCTATGCCCTCCATCTCTTCGCTCTTCCGATTTCTTACATCGATTGCCAGTGGTGTTACCTGGTTTTGAGTAATTGATGTGCGGCGGGTAGGGGTAGGGGTATGGGGTGTGGTTTGGGTAGTTTGGGCAGGTTCGGTTTGTTGGGGAGATTGGATTTGCTGGGAGGGTTGGATGGTTGTGGGTGTGTCAGAGGTTTGGGCTGTGTCAGGAGTTTTGGGGTTGTGTGTCAGGAGGCTTGGGAGATAAGTGGGTTTAGTGGATATGGCAGAAGTGGTGGTAGCGGTTATCGTCCGAGCAGCTTCTCGGTTGGAGGCTGCTGCCCTACGGAGACCCGTGACGGCAATCTTCCCGAACTTGTAATGGAGCTGGTGATCTGCCTTCACTATTGCGTCCGCTGACTGATCGTCAATGCCGATCACAAGCAGCTGGCCCTTACCCTCGATCTTGCTCTTCAGGATCTTCCACGCTTTCACTTTCAGTCCATCATTTTGGGCCTCTATAAGTGACAAGGATTTCTTATCTTCTTGCCCCGTGCTCCTGGGTAAGAACAGCGTGATTGTATGCATTTTCGGGATGTCGTCACCCATGCATGCCATCAATTCACTGCCCTTCCAGGTTGATAGTTTTGAGGCTTTCTCCTTTAGCCAATCCGCTGTGTTCTGGCCAGCACAATCGACTAAAAGCAGCCTGGTTCTAAAATACAAGCCGTTGAATTTGAGCTTGTGCGTCCACCCCAGAGAAACCTCTTCAATGATGGCTTCTTCCAGTGCCGATAGTTCATCAACACTGAGAGATACCTGAGGGTATTCTCTTGGTAGAACCGCAATTCTCACACTCATTGCCGCACTTGCATAAGAGAGCCTTTGTCCCCCAGCTTCAAACTCGGCGGTGCTTGTTCCCGCTGTCCTGGGTCTTTTTGCATTCTTCTTTAGGGGAGGGGTTATATGGTGGCTCTTCCTCTTACCCTGTTCGTCTGTGGAAGAACCTTCTTTTCTTTCATCCACCTTCTTTCTTGCTTCCTGCGGGGACATCCCGTCAGAAAGATATCGAAGGTACCATCTTGAGGACGAGCCACTCAGTCCTTTCCTTAGAGGGTCATCCAAGCCACCTGGCTTTCCCAGTTCAGGAAGTGGACCAGCATAGCGGTGTTGTCTTCTTTTTGGTTTCTTAGACGGTTCGGAGGTCACTCGTGATGGTGTCTTCCCATTACTGGCGCCTTCTACGGTCTTCACTTCCTCCATTGCTGGCATGGGAGGTATTCTCCCCTTGCTAGCAGCGGATGTGCTTGGAGTTTCATCGTTTGCTGGTATGGGAGGTATTCTCCCCTTACTAGCAGCGGATGTGCTAGGAGCTCCATCTTCCATTTGCCTGGGAGGTGTTCTCCCCTGGCCAATGGTCACTGGTTCCCCTTGAGCTGCCCGGTGCTGTGAGTTCCCTTGAGGTTTTCTCTTCAGGAAAAAACTGCTCCCCGGTCTCGGATCTTCACCATGGAGATTTTTCTCCATGCGATCCGCATATTCGTTCGCGGTGACATCCCGCGGAACGTTGAATTTTTTGTGGTTTTTGCTGTTTTTTCTTTTTAAAATTTTTGGCATTTGAATCCCACGAGTAGCTAGAGAAATATATGGTCGGCCATACCAGAGCTCCGCATAGTACAGCAAGGTCATAGTTACTCTTTGAAACGACCCCATCACAAAGAGTTTCAACCATGGTGCATGAATGCTTTTGTATCCAAAATGTCTGTAGCTGTATTGAAAATATTGGCTGTCGGGTCGATTATGACAATTAATGCAGTGGAATCTACAGCGGTTTTCAACATTATTACAGCAAATTTTTTGGATGTGATGTAAATTGAATTAAAATTTGCATCGTAAGAGTACGACATCGTCTAAATGATGAGCGCATCTGTCGTACTTGGGTGAATTACATCTTGCAGTATATCTTATTTGCATTTGACATTCAATTGCTCCGACTGTATGTTTTTTTCTCAATTCATATTAGTTGAGGTACCTAAAATTTCGACAATAATGCGGTTTCTAGGAAATTTAGTTAAGCCAACAGTCTTTCATTTTTACCCAAGCTTTTTGGTGAGCATAGTCACTTTTATTAGTTTAGCGATCCGCTTTTATTTGTTTCAATATTAATTTTTATTAAATCTGGCACCATCGTCTCTTCGCTGACGATTGTGCTTTTGACAAGTTGTGTATAGTAAAATTTCCAGTGTTAGTCAAAAATGATTGTAGTATAATGTATAACGGAGAGAGCAGAGGGCATCTTGAGCCACCCCATGTCCTAGGGTAGATAACGTGACTGACTGCAACCCATGCGTTCAAGAGAAAATTATTTGAGAAACTAGAACGTGCATGCTGCCCGCGTTCTTTTTGGTATCATAGTTCATATAATTCTGTAGTAGGTACATAAATACATACCACACACTCTGCCCGCAACGCCAGGCAGCTTTTTGTCAGACCAGGATTGATATTTTCTATTCGAAAACACTAGATATAACCTTCATGTGAGATAAGAGATTTAAAATCATCATTTCATTTTCATTTGCACCAACCCTGTCATGCGTCATAATTTGTCGGATCAACGCGGAGCATTAAAAATAATTTTACTTGGCACGCAAATGTATACAATACTTCCCAGTCTTCTTTATGAAACAAAAATTTTAATTCGAACTTAATCACTTTCAATTAAGCATGAAGAATTCCCTTTAATTTGCCATGTGACTTCGCTGCGCCGACTGCCGAGGACTTTGATCAAAGCCCTGACATTCAAATAAAATATCAATTAGATAAAAATGTCAACATATGTCAACAAATCTTCACAAAATTAATGTGCGGATATTTCATGCTTTTCTCTGTTTCCACTGAGCTTGTTGATTTCGATTTGAATATACATAGATAATAAAGTACAAGTCACAACCTTTCAATAATATTTTCATTAACTTTTTGATTTGTTAAATCCACTTTGTGGGGTAATTTTTTTCTAATTAAATAGGTACAATATACATACATACATATTCACAAGTATAGTAGCAATAAATCAAAATATAAGACATCAACTGCTGTTCCATAAGCTAATAAGTATGTTCAAGAGTTAAAATCCAAGTCTACGAACTTCTTAATCAATTTGTATAGCAGTAACAGTGCAGGTCAAAAGTTTTCAACCCACATAAAACAATTAAAAAATATTTTGCGAACATTTTTTATAGTTTTGAGAAAAGCCAATATTGTCTTTTGAATTGAAGACTAGACTTTGAATCTGCAAACATATTTAAATGTATGTAACTTGATTTCACAGGGTCTTTCACTTCACATTCTATGAAGAACTTTCACTAAACAAGCTCCGCAAAGTTCCTTTTCAGTATTTAAACTCCAATCGAAAATTACTTTTAAACGAATTAGGGGGCAAATTGAATTGAAGGTTGCCTCTGTTCTCCCTTTTCCCAGTTTGTTGAGCAACACTTGTTCGTATCTGTTTCGAAATAATATGTCCCTTAAGGCATCGCGCTAGCAATTAAACGGAACGTTCGTCGGTGTCGGCAGAACGATGGTTGGAGATGTAATTTTTTCCCACCCCCGAAAAGGAATATCACTTAAAATTGAAAAAGGGACAAATGATGTGACGAAGATGTTGATGGTGATGATAGCAGGCGAAGGAGTGTGACGTCTTCGACATGGAATGGGGTGGAGACAACACTCTGGCTTTTGAGTTTTTCTTGTTGAATTGACATCGACGGGCAAAACATGGCATATGACATGCCTATTTATGCAGCTATTGATGCAAGAGAGCTGGTTTCTGGAAGAATGGGTGTAATAGTCAATTTTAATTCAATTTAACGGGGACCTTTTCATTTTGAAGGAAAATCTAATTCTAATTACGTACACATATATACATATTTAAATCTTTTGAAGAATATCCATGTATCATCAGCGTGTATTGAGAGTAAAAATACCCACTTATACATATTATAATTTTGAAATACCTACTAATCAGACATTTTTAGCAAAAAGCTCTCTTAAAATTCAGCAGGGTTTGGGAAACGAATAAAGATTTAAATTTGATGAGGTGTAAATGAAATTTGCAAGTTATTCGGAATGGATTTTTCTTTCTTAAACTTATCTTCTACATGAATCGGTAGAAAACGATTATTCTTAAAGCCTCTACAAACCTCGGTGAACCTCAAATTAATTTCCCATCGGTTGAAAAGATGGTGGGTATAAGGGCGACATTAAGAAATGTTATACATTAGGCAAACTTTGTATAAAGCTAATGCAAACAACAAATTAACACAACATTAACTCTTTAATACCTATAAATGGCCTAATTTGGAGCATTTATAGGGATTGTTCACAAGGCACGACACGCTAATGGTTAGGCCAGGTTCCCCGCCACCTTGAAAATTTTCTGTGCCGAAAATTAGTTGATTCCGATTCAAGTAGGTTAGACTGTGCAAAATGTTAGTTTTTCCTGATTGGTTTAAAAATAACGGTAGAGCTTACCAAAATTATAGCTTTTTATATTGATATTAGGAGGTCGTGCATTGCCATTTTCTATTTTTCATACAAAATGTTGTATATGGTGTTGCGTTCTGATTTATATAGTGCAGTGCAATAACATCCGCGGTAATAAGGCCGATTGACCTAATTTCCCAAAAAAAAAAAACACCCAAGGGTTTATTTTCCATTTTGTAAAGGCATTTGATACTATTTGCCATTCCATATTACTGAGTAAATTGAAAGCTATTGGAATTCATGGACAACTTCTGAGTTGGTTATTCAGTTATCTTTCTGATAGGACACAGTGTTTTAAACTTGGAAATACTACTTCGAAAACAATAAAAGTTCTTTCTGGAGTACCTCAAGGTAGTCATCTTGGACCACTTTTATTTAATATATTTATAAATGACATTCCACTTCTCCTAAAACATGCTTCCTGCTTAATTTATGCAGATGATATAAAGTTGTTCATGTGCATTAAAAAAGCATTAGATCTGTACAATCTTCAAAATGATTTGAAGGCGTTAGTGGATTGGTGCCAAAAAAATTTGCTACCATTGAATATTGATAAGTGTTATGTCTTTACAGCACATCGTATTTTAGCCCCAATGATGCACAGCTATAAAATTTTCAACCAGACTCTCGCAAATTGGATATTCGTGATCTTGGAGTCATTTTTGATACAAAGTTGTCATTTTCCTTACACATTGACTACATCATTGCAAAGGCAAACTCTATGCTTGGTTTTGTCAAGCGAAACTGCTGTGAGTTTACTTACCCATATGCTTTAAAATCAGTTTATATGTCCTTAGTTCGTCCAATTCTTGAATATTGTTCAATTGTCTGGTGTCCTTCAACTTCTACTTGTATCAATCGCATTGAAAGAGTTCAAAAAGCATTCACAAGATTTATGATAAGGCAACTTAATTGGAGAATTGATACTCCTTCATATCGCTCAAGATGTGCCTTAATTGGCCTTGACTCTTTAGAGAAAAGACGTTCTGTTCAATGCTTGTTGTTTGTCCATGATGTTTTTTCTTACAGAATCAAAAGTCCAGCAATTTTTCAAATCTTTGAAATATATGTATCAGAAAGGAGAATGCGCCAGCGTCATTTAACAACTTTAGCCATAGGTCTAATTATGGACTTAATGAATCATTCAGTAGGTGTATAAGACTCTATAATAATTTTTGTTATGAAATTGATTTATCAATGAATAGACTGGAATATAAAATTAAAATATTATATTTAGGGCCAGTCTCAAATGTTCCGGTTAAAGTCTCGGATAGCCTATCCGGAACTTATCCGCAAGATAAACTTCAACTTTTGGTTTCAAATGTCTCGGATAGTGATATCCGACAGATAAAGTTTCGGATAGCCTAACCGCCGGTTCATGTGGCTGTTAAAGCTTTTATCCAGCAGTTTGAAGCATTCGAAAAAATATAGTTTCAGACCATTTCTTCGATGAAGAGCACGGAATGCGGTCAAAAGAAGTGTCCTGGATTAATGTTAATTTTTAAAGACGAATTTGTGTAAATATCCTACATAAAAAAGCAAGCCACTCAACCAAATAAGGCCACTTCTAGTTGCGTCTAACCCGTAGTTTTTTTTTTGAAATCATTGAATAAACGGACACATGAGATGTTTATATGCATTATATATTTATTGAAGAATATTATAATTTATTACAGCTTTTTATATACAAACATACATACATCTTAACCATATTCAAATATTTTAAACCGCAATGCATTGTTGAAAGGATGTTTGTCCATAGTGACACCTCTTGTGGTCTCTTCTTTTCTTCTTTATTTTCGAATAGGGGTATATTTTTCTTCTTGAATGCAGGCCGAAATCCTGGTTCCAACATTGAGAATGGGTAACTGCTACGCGTATCCGTGGAAATATTGTGAATTTCGATTGAAATCGATCCGTCGCGGTTCGAACTGAATTCAAATCTTTAAAATCAATGACAATTTAAATCAAAACGACAATTTTGTTTTGTTTTGACAGCAAAAAAATTAATTTTCAGTATGTTTTTGATGTTTTATGTTGTTCTCAAACTGTAAGTGTCTGGTAAAGGAGAATGGGCAAAAATGTATGGGATCTGGTCTACCTACTCAACAGACATGTGTCATACATCAATGAAAAGGGCATTGCAAAAACTTCATTTTATTATATGACCGTTAAGTTGTAAACCATGGGGTTCAAAAGATATTCGGCTTTAAAGCACCAAAAACAATAATAATGCATTTCTTAATTGGTACTTGGAGGACCTGCTCAACATTTATGTGTTATATATCGTTGGAAAGGTTATTGCATGTACTACGTTTTTGTATATGGCCGTTAAGCCGTAGACCCCGGGGTTCAAGAGCTACATGGACATGAAAAACTCCAAATATAACAATAATGCAGTTCTTGATTGGCACTTGGTCTACCAAATCAACAGAAATGTGTCATACGTCATTGGAAAGGTCAATGAGAGTACCTCATTTTCTTATATGGCAGCTAAGCTCCAAACCATGGGGTTCAAAAGATATTCGGCTTTGAAGCTGCAAAAACAACTAAAATGCATTCTTAATATGGTAACTGGTTGCACAACTCAACAGTAATGTGTCAGGTATCGTTGAAAAGGTTAACTTATGTGCTTTATTTTTTATATGGGCGTTATACGCTCAACCATGGGATTCAAAAGATATTTGGGAAAAATGCAGAAAAGAGCAATAATGCATTTCTGCATTGGAGCGTAGTCTTCTTACTCAACAGCGATTTGCCATACATTTTTGAAAAGGTAATAATATGTTCTTCAAATATTTGTATGTCTATCAGCTGTAGACCATGGGGTTTAAGAGCTACTTGGACATGAAAAACCCCAAATATAACAATAATGCAGTTCTTGATTGGCACTTGGTCTACCAACTCAACAGAAATGTGTCATACGTCATTGGAAAGGTCAATGAGAGTACTTCATTTTCTTATATAGCAACCAAGCTCTAAATCATGAGGTTCAAAAGATATTCGGCTTTGAAGCAGCAAAAACAACTAAAATGCATTCTTAATATGGTAACTGGTTGCACAACTCAACAGTAATGTTCTTCAATCATTTGTATTTCTATCAGCTGTTGACATTAGGGTTTAAGGATATTCATATTCAAACTGAGCGTATATATGTATCAATGGATGAGTTTTAAAAATAAGTAATAGAGATATTCATAGAAAATGTATTCATATATTTTTTTTTTATTATTTAAATAATAGCGTCATCCAATATGACATTGCTGAGGTGAGCTGTAGGAGGCGTAGATCCATTTTGATGCCGGGCAAATCATAAATACCACAAAATTGATATAACATGCGCACATGTACCGACCGTGCATATTATTATTACCTTTTCAAAAAAGTATGGCACATCGCTGTTGAGTAAGAAGACCACGCTCCAATGCAGAAATGCATTATTGCTCTTTTCAGCATTTTTCCCAAATATCTTTTGAATCCCATGGTTGAGCGTATAACGCCCATATAAAAAAATAAAGCACATAAGTTAACCTTTTTAACGATACCTGACACATAACTGTTGAGTTGTGCAACCAGTTACCATATTAAGAATGCATTTCAGTTGTTTTTGCTGCTTCAAAGCCGAATATCTTTTGAACCCCATGGTTTGGAGCTTGGCTGCCATATAAGAAAATGAAGTACTCTCATTGACCTTTCCAATGACGTATGACACATTTCTGTTGAGTTGGTAGACCCAGTGCTAATCAAGAACTGCATTATTGTTATATTTGGGGTTTTTCATGTCCAAGTAGCTCTTAAACCCCATGGTCTACAGCTGATAGACATACAAATATTTGAAGAACATATTATTACCTTTTCAAAAATGTATAGCACATCACTGTTGAGTAAGAAGACCACGCTCCAATGCAGAAATGCATTATTGTTCTTTTCTGCATTTTTCCCAAATATCTTTTGAATCCCATGGTTGAGCGTATAACGCCCATATAAAAAAATAAAGCACATAAGTTAACCTTTTCAACGATACCTGACACATTACTGTTGAGTTGTGCAACCAGTTACCATATTAAGAATGCATTTTAGTTGTTTTTGCAGCTTCAAAGCCGAATATCTTTTGAACCCCATGGTTTGGAGCTTAGCTGCCATATAAGAAAATGAAGTACTCTCATTGACCTTTCCAATGACGTATGACACATTTCTGTTGATTTGGTAGACCAAGTGCCAATCAAGAACTGCATTATTGTTATATTTGGAGTTTTTCATGTCCATGTAGCTCTTGAACCCCGGAGTCTACGGCTTAACGGCCATATACAAAAACGTAGTACATGCAATAACCTTTCCAACGATATATAACACATAAATGTTGAGCAGGTCATCCAAGTACCAATTAAGAAATGCATTATTATTGTTTTTGGTGTTTTAAAGCCGAATATCTTTTGAACCCCATGGTTTACAACTTAACGTTCATATAATAAAATGAAGTATTTGCAATGACCTTTTCATTGATGTATGACACATCTCTGTTGAGTAGGTAGACCAATTTGCCCATTCTCCTTTATCCACTGGTTAGTTTATCCGAGACTTTGACGATGAAACAGAAAATAAATAACAGCAACTTTTATCTGCTGGATAGGTTTATGTGTCGGATATCTATCCGAAACTTTAACCGGAACATTTGAAACTGGCCCTTAGTGAATTAACTTTAATTTGTTTTTAAATATTGTTAGTAGTCTGTAAGATATAATATCTGTAGATGAATGAATAAATAAATAAATAAATAAAAAACCCATGAAAGAAAAGAAATAAGAACCGAGGGTGTTTTTGCTTTTTGGATTTGGCATTTAAGCCCACACTTTAAACATGATTTCTGCTCTGCTTTTAAATGCTCTTCTAATAAAAGATCTCAAAATGATACAGTTTAAACTATTGTTGGATATATAGGATAAATTTAAAGTGTCTTTTAATCCAGATTTAAATGCAAAAGAAACTTTGCATACACTCAACCTCGCACCTATACCCCAAATCCTATAGTGTGCTCAAACAGGGATAGCATGCCCCCCACCCCCATACAAACCTCACTGTTTATTCACCGTAATGCTGAATGCTAGCACTGATCTTATTTACTCTTGCCTTAACTTGCATAAATACAGTGCTCCCAGCACTACGGCGAATAAACAGTGAGATGCAACCCCCTGCTTAGACACACTACCTATAGGATTTGGGGTAATGGGTGCGAGGTTGGGTGCATGCAAAGTTTCTTTTGCATTTAAAGAGCTGGATAGATTTTCTTAAACGTTGGTACATTGTGGTATTTGGTGATTCTGTCCACACGTTTTTTTTCACTTTTTGTATATCTAAAAATAATTGGTACCTGCCATACATTTTCTTCTTCCAATTTTATAAAATCTCATTTTTCTCAAGAACGACTCCATAACTTGTCTTTTTCACCAAAGTGAAAATGTTCAAAACTTTTTTTGTTTGAAAATAAAATATTTTGATAACTAATTGGTGATTTTTTCGTTTTTTTACACCTTAACGAATATTTTTAAGAAAAAATTTACATTAATGCAAAAATAATGTTAAAAAGCCGATAAGGAAAATATTTTTTCCGATTTTGATAAAACTTTTTCTGTACCTATACTCAAATTAGAGCAATCTGCGAACAAGAATTATAAAAATTTAAACTTTTAAATCTATTAATAGTACCTCCCATAGTAAAGCATAAAACGGTTTGACAAATTTTTATTAAATTATAGTTTTATATTCACATAAATAGATCCTAGAGTTTTGCATATCAAAAATTTTCATTGGAAATGTTTTAAGAATACGATACGAAAAATTATTAAAACCCTCCAACGATTTTAATTTTTGTTTCCATTCAATTATATTGAATTGGGTGTAGTACCTCGTGGTATGATGGTTAGTGCATGCCGATTCCCAGCCGTGCCACCTAAAACAGAAATGTTTTTCCGAGGGACTGCCTCTTGCGAGGAACTGACAAATCCTCCAAGAGTATACTTGTCATAACAAGAGTGCTTCTCATTTAGCCGTTCGAACTCGGCAAGGAACTGTAGGTTCCCTCCATTCCTGCCAACAACACGCACACATCTCTCCACGAGCTGTTGCGCCACCCAATTTATTTATTTATATACATACATATATATAATATATTGAATTGGGAATTCAGGTGGCAATCTCTGTTTTCATTTCAAATTATTAAAGGAAATGTTTAAGCAAGTTTAAATATCGTATGTCATGCTTTTAAACATTTTTCTTTCATAATTTCAATGTATTTATATGCAATTTTTTAAACCCGCAACGTCTTCAACATAAAAGCTAGTAGGTACATAAGACCTAGTCGTGCATTTTATTTTGTATCTTCTCAACATTTTTCATTAAATTTTGTTAAATAATTATCTCTTTAAAAGATGACATTCAAAAATAATTTAAAAAATGTAATGAATCCAAAAAATTATCAATGCCATGCAAAGATAAATAATTTTAAAAATTGAAATATTTAATATAGTATATTTGTACGTGAGGTGTCTTAAAAGAATGGTTTTAAATTAAAAATCAACAAAAAACTTTGGAACAACAATTTTTTGTATTATAGTTCGTGGTAAAAAAAAATGCCCGACTGGGTCGCACGTACTTGCTTTTATGGCTCAAGTTGCTTGGAACCTAAGATAAGAACTTCTTAAAACATGCATGTTAGTATAGAAAAATGTAAAAAAGTATGAAACAAGTTTTTTTTAACTCGTAAAATAGCTTAGAGCTCAGAATTTAATATTTTGGTAACATTTAAAAAAATGGTTGGTATGTAAAATATGATTGTTTATTAATAATAGAAGATCCCGGCATAGGACGACCTACCCTCATAAAGGTACCAGATGAGCGGTATACAGTTTTGTAGGCAGTGTCTTAAAAAAACAATTTGCGCATGGGTTGCCTGTCGAAAAGTGGTCAAGGCATAGGGTTGTCAATCAATTACTCTCATGCAGGGCTGTCGAAGTACTGCAATTGAAGCATTTGTACTGCTTTTTGAAACTCCGTACTGCCGTACTGCTAATACGACCAAAGTACTGCTTTTTTTGAAAATTTTTTCACACAACATTTTCAAATAATAATCGTATCCAAAAAGTTTTAGTCCTTTTTATCTAATGTTTTCTTTTATAAACAAAACAGATAAAATTGTATAGAATACGCTCACTATGTATATAGATGTATTGAGAAAGATCTCGAGTTCCATTTTTTACGAGTGCGTAGTTTGCAATATAGGCATAGCCTGTATATCACAAGTAAAAAATTCGTAATTCTGGAATTTTTCAGATTTTCTTTTCTGATCCGAAAAAAGGAAGTTTAAGGATATTTTGATGCCATTTGGAACGAAATATTCCACACACGTCAAAATGTAGTTTTTTCACCCAACTGTCAAAAGCAATGTTAAATTATACTAATGGATCTCTAGCCCATGAAATTTAGATTTTAACGTACTTCGACAAAACTCCTACAAAGTTGAATTTTGGTGGGGCTTTGTTTTGACGTCTTGAGCAATTTCCAATTTCTAAATTTTGGCTGGAAACAAGAATTTTTGGAGGAGTAAAAAGTTGTAAAGTTCAGTTTTTTGCTAATTTTTCGAAAATTATCAACTTTTTGGTATGAAATAAACAAGGTAAAAGTTGCAGCTTATTCAATTTTATAAAAAATACAAATTACATGTTTTTTTGATGCATTCAATAGTTTTAGAGTAAATCATTGAGCCAATTTATGGAGTGGCAAATTTTGTCAAAAAATTAATTAAAATTGCATTAATCGATGAGCAATATTTTTTGTACTATATGCGCTAAATCTTCTCATTATAAACCACGTTATTGTGGTGCCCAGGGTAAGTTAGGCCATCAACTGGAAAATTTATTGGCTTTAATTTATTTAAATAATTTTGAGAAAAACGTGCACAAACACAACAATAGTTCTGTAGGTAATGAAATAATGAATACCACCATTGCAGTGCGCTAGAGTTAAATAGGTAATTGGCGGGTATGTGATAATTTTTAATGAACAATATTTGCATTTAAACAAAATTAAATGCATTAACAATTATGTTGTTATATATTTTACTGCCGTACTGCAGTGTACTGCAATTTTTTTCTTGGAGGTACTGCTTTCTGTGAAATTGAAACGACAGCCCTGCTCTCATGTTAAATAAACAAATAAAAACACAAATAAATTGTTACTTTTTATGTTTAAAATTTTTAATACAAATAATTATCACAACTTTATGAATAAAATTAATATATATAATATTAGAATCAGCGACGCGTTTCGGAGTGTACCTCCATCTTCGGGCGAATAACTCAATTTGACGTAGATATTAGACGTCAAAGTCAATGTGTGTTGTTGTGTAGTTGTAGCATTTAGTTGTTGATGAATGTTGTTTTAGTTAGAACTAAACTGACCGGGTACCCGGGTACCCGAAGTTTCCGGGTATTACCTGGGTAGCCGGGTACCCGAAAGATTGCTGGGTACCCGTGAGGTGTCGGGTACCCGGGTACCCGGTGTTGTTTCGGGTGTCTGGTACCCGGGTATTTGTAATAATGATCCCAACGAATCACTAGCTCATATGAAACGTTAACAAATTAATTTAGTCGCGTTTAAGGACGGCATAAAATAAAATTAGCGCTAGTCACAAGTTATTGGAGACAGAAATGTGTCATGATCATGACTCATGGTGATGATCATTAGTGATGATATTCATATGTACGCCCAAAAACTTTTTTCTGTTGTTGTTAGTTAAAATTTCATATTTAAAAGTAAATATAAAGAATCTTTGTTGAGAAAAAAATATAAAATTTTGTAATCTCACAATAGGGTGTCTCTTAAGAATGCTATCTTCCACGTTTTTGAACGGAATTCAATAAAATTCATGTATAAAACTAAAAATTGAAGAAAGCAATATATTCAATAATAATGGTAGATATAATATTTTTTATTGTATTAGGACGGATTATATTTTAACTACACCTAGAGACCGTTTGTTAAGCATGTAGGTATTTAAAGAGATAAAAAAAACGTTAAATTGAGTATTTTAGCAATGAAAAAATATCTTCTATGTTTCCGAGTGGAATTCAATAAATTATTGAAAAAACAAAGATGTTCAATTAGGGTGGTCAAACAAAAATTATATTTGCAGATTTAGGGAGAATTATATTTAAATAATACAGATAGTTTTGGGAACCATGTATTTCGAGAAAAAAAAGTTCTATTGAGTATTTGCACATAAGGGTGTCCCAAAAAATGTTATCTTCCATGTTTTCCAGTGGAATTCAGTAAAATTTGATGTGATTAATGTTTGAAGTAAATTATTGAAGAAAAAATACATTTCAATCAGGGTGGTCACAAAAAATATTTGTGCAGATTTAGGACGAATTAGATTTTAACTATGCAATCATTAAACTCACAAAACAAAAGGACTAAAAATTAAAAATGTGTATATTTTTTGTTGAAAAATGATATAGTGAACGAGTTTTAATTTCATTTATCAAATTCATAAACTTTTCAATATAATCAATTAATAATAATATTTATTCATATGATGATTTATTCAAAAAGTTTATATAATACAGAGGTCCTATCGAATTGTGTTTGTGAAACATGAATCTTGCTGGAAATATGTCAGTAAAATACATTACTCTATGACAAGTGACCAAAAAAGAAGCAAAAATAATATACATACATGCAGGGTTGGGTTGTAATCATTACATTTGTAATTTAATTAATAATTAATTATATCTGAATTACCATGCATGTAATTTGATTTTCTTGGAGCAAGGGGGTCATGAACCCCATGGCCCCTGCGTATGTATATTTGCAAAGTTTAACATTTGAAAATTATGTGGTTGTATTCCCTGACCCCAAAAATATATACCTAGACACCAAGTTTGGGGTCCTGAGTGATTTAGAAGCCGAGATATTAATAATATACCTAAATTTCAAAATGGCGGCTATAAAATCCAAGATGGCTGACCGCCGAGATGGGTCCTACCCTAAATCTCAAGCTGTGGACCTAAGTAGTACCTAAACAAAATTTGGTGCTTTTGTCCGGCAAAAACAGATTTTCTTGCTAAGCGACCCTACTATTTCGCATAAGTAGCAGGGAAAGTGTTATAGCCCAATAATTGTTATTTTGAGAGTTATTATTGGACAATAACATTTTCCCTGCATGAGATAGAGACTAATGCTGTTTTCCATTGGACGTCCGGAAGCGTCCAGAATCGTCCGGAACGCTTCTGAAACCGTTTCATTGGCACAAAAAACACTCTTCTGACGATTCTGAGGAGAGAAAATTGATTCTTGATTTGAATTCAGAAGACACTCAGAAGCACTAATACATTCAAACTCAAACGTCAAAACAAAGTGCAGTGCAACTTCATATTTTTTTAACATTCCATTTCAATTAATTGTGCACTCGAAAACAAAGAATTTAATATAATTTAATAAACAAATCAAGAAAAACAAGACGACAAATTATAATTTGTAAGCTAGAGGTAGATTCACTATTGTTTTCAATTTCACTTTTTGTGCGCCAGCAAAATGTTTCTATTTGTTGATTTACCAATATAGGGACAAAGCTTCAGAATTGAGTAGAAGTATCAAGAACTGTTCTATTGGATTCAGAATGAGTGTCTTCTTGAGTGAAACCAATGGAAAACGACATAACACCTCTATACAGACTAATATAGCACTCATTGAGACTATTTCAATGATATAGGTCAGAAAGTGTTACAGCATATAGGACGAAACGCCCATTCTCCTTTGAATAGTACCGTGTTGCAGAATTTTCAAAAAAGATAATACACCTCATTTTTTTCAAAAATAATGATCGATTTCTTAATGCTATTTAGTATATTTAAAAAAAAAATATTTTAATTTTATGAAAAGATTATGGTACTTTCCATAGTACGCTATTACAGAACGACTTTTGAGTCTTGACTTTTTTCGAAATTTAATGTGTGCGAAAATGAGATCAGATATTTCATATTTATTCTCGTTCACACGCATTCAAATTCAAAAAAATTCACTCAAAAACCGCCGTGTAAGAGCACACATATACATAAATGTTAAAAACCGCTAAAAATTTTTTTCTCAAAAACGGCTTCTACGATTTTATAATATTTGGTCAGTACCTACCTATTCTTAAATTAGTGCGATCTAATGGAGCTTAGAAATTTGTTATTTCCCTCTAACGAATTACATATGAACATAAAACCATAAGTCAAAATTTTGAAGAAAATCGCATCAGTTGTTTTCGTGTTCGTTGAAAATTAGTTTTCTGTGCAGAAAAGACATATAAAATTATTATCTATTAGATTCTGTGGCAGACTGGCAAAGCAATTTAGAAAGCAAGAGGCCAAAAGGAACTGAAAAAATTTTGTACGATGAACATGGAAAATTTCTGCAGCTTTCTTGAAGCAAATTTCTTTTGACTTGACGGCTCTCGCCATATCCAGCTTGTACCGGACGTTAAACTTTTTTTCTTTTGGTGTCATCTGATAAATTAAAAGACAACATCAGCTGTATTCATTGAATCCGCCGTTGAATAGTTATGCACTGCAAAAGGATTTATGTAGCCACTATGTATAACACTGAATAAATCCTTATTCATCAAAGGGCACGGAAGTGCCCATCCAAATTCGCGGCACTATACCCTTTTTCCAGGAACAAAGTCAAAAGATTTTCAATCTCCCTTTAACTTCACTTCAGTACCAATAAAGTCAGAAACTTCAAATTCACAGTATTCGCAGTGAGCTGATCAAACACAGGTGGCTCACCAAATTTAAACTCTTTAGCATTAGTATTTTTCGAGATATGGGACTTCAAAAATCGCAAAAACCGTAACTGATTCACTCACTGAATCACTGACTTATTGACTCACCCACTGATCATCAAAATTATATAGCACTTCCCTACACCGTAGAAACTTGAAATTTTGCACAACGGCAGGCCTTGTGGTACAAAAGAAAAATCGAAAATCTGCAATTTTCTCTTCAGGGGGCGGGGCATCCATCCACCTTCTCAAAAATTCTTATAAATTATATGCGGAGCTCTTCCGATTGTTGTAGAACGATGAAAATTGGTAGATCGGCACAGGGTGAGGTGCATTCAAAGATAAAGTCAGATATTTATTATTTTCAAAATCAAGGGGCGTGGCATCTACCCACTTTTTAAAAATTATTATCAATTATAATGCACTTCCGATTCTTATAGAACGATGAAAATTGGTTGAACGGTATGACTTGAAGAGCATATCTACAAAGATAAAAACAAAAAATTGAGACTTTCCATTCAGGGGGCACGGCATCCATCCGCCTTCTCAGGATTGCTATGACTTATAAAGGGTGTTTTTTTTTTGGACGTGTGGTTTTCAATCTGGCATTACTTTTTTCGGAGTTGGTCTTTTTCACAGCTGTCACCTGATCTATGCTCAGTTTGGTTTGCCATTTCATAATGAATAGACTTACTCCTGAACAACCAAGAAAATGGGCAAATAATTGCGGATTGTTGTTTGCCTGAAATGATGTTTCATAAGAAAGTATGTGCGTGAGTGATTCTGATTTCAACTCAAGCATCAAATCAAGAACCATTCAAATAAAACTTATAAAGGAGAATGGGTATTTTTGGGCGTTAGCGGCCATTAATGAAACTAGTGTCAAATGAGAGATATGTTACCCAGGAGAAACTTTTACTATGGGCGTTTCATTGCATTTCATTTTGAAAAGAAGATATTTCAATATTAAAAGAATGCAATTGCATAGAGCAATATCGCATAGTAATTATATTAATAGTGTGTGTAATGACATTAACTACTAGCTTTAAAGGTCTCGTGACCTGTAGTAGTGTGTTTTGGGAGATTTCAGAACCCCCTAAGTTCCCGGTACGGTTTTAAACAGACCTAGTACAATGTACGAATCTCAAAAGCTTTTCTTATTCTTTTAACATATTATTTTAATCAGGATTTAAACTTCATGTTTGAATGCTTTAAAGAAGAAGGTTGGCAAATTGAAGCTTTTTAAACGCCAATACATGATAAGGTAAGCACATCCCCATTTGTAGACATTAATAATGTTAACTTAAAACGAACCACTTGGTGGCTATAATGTTCGTAATAACGTGAAAAGACAAAAGGCAAAGTTCCAAAGTACCACTGGTATTAGCTCTTTTTTGACGAAAACCAAACGGAGGACATTCGTTTACACGCAACGGAATCAAGTTCGATTAAGAGCTTGACTATATGCACTTTGTTTACACATACATACATACATACATACCTATCAAATATTTTTTTTTTTTTTTAATATTATGCAGATTGTAGTACATATATGTATGATATTATGGTAAATGTACTTATTAATGATGTTGTATGGCAATTTTTGTATATAAAATATTCTTAAGACCGTTTAGGTATCTCATTGCAGTCTCCTTTTCTATTTTTGCTTTGGTCAGAAGCAAGAATACTTAGTTAAACTTTATTGAATTGTTAAAACAAAAATGCATTTTTTTCGTTTTTGCAGTACACCACAATGAAAAAAATTCTGTACGGTGGTTGTAGGACTAAACTTCATCCTAAAGCAACAAAACCATTCTTGGCCGCCCACGCCCATGTTTCATACAAATTTGCCCATTCTCCTTTTCGAAAAATTATGTGCCTTCGTTTTAAAGAAAATCTTTGATCATTTTGAACAAGGAAATCGAAGTTTGTGTGTAGAATTTCCAAAATATAGGTATACTAATTTTCTCGAAATCCAATTCAATGCTGACTCTTTATTTTCAAAAAAATACATGGCTGCTTCTTCCATAAAAATCTGAATTTTTCACTCAGTTTTCTTAGAACCAAATTTAGCGTTTGATACGTATGCCAATGCCATACAATTTTTTTCATCATTTCAATACTCCAAAAAATTACCTACCGCACAAATTTAAAAAATTAAATACACTTTTTTAGTTCTGCAACATTTGAGTGATAGACCCTGTTCTGAAAAAATGGGTTTTAATAATATCTCCGAAAGAAAAATTTTAATGACTTTCGATTTTTTTGAAAGCGGTAGAGGAGGTATTGATAAGTTTTGTTTTTGTTTTTAAGAAATATTACAATTTTTTTTGAAAAGTCAGTACATATGTTCAAAAACAGTTTGTATTTTTTGAAACTTGGTTTAGGTATAATGATTTCTTAATATTCTTCAAAATATTTTAAAAAATAATATACATTAATGTTAAAAACCCTAGAAAAAAATTGTATTTTGCGCAAGCATGATGAAAAATTTTCTGTGTGCTAAAATATGTAGATACGGTCTATTTAATAAAAAATAATTTTGCGCTGGATAACTATCAACTCCCATCGAACGTTATTTTGGATTTTTAACTTAATCATTATTGGGTAAAAGTGTTAAAATTAAATTAATTATACGAAAATTCCAAAAAGTTCAAATACTATTTAAAAAAAATATAAAAAAAATTTTTGAATATAAATTTTTGTTTCGAAAATTTGATATCACAAAATTCGGTTGGTGTCTGGTGTACCTACCTTACCCCACAACTAGCTTGATGAATATGTTTCGTCACTAAGAACACTTAGAATTTCTCAATTTCAAAAATAGAATACAAACATTCAATAACAGAACTCACAAAATTACTGTTTTTTGTTGAAAAATTCGCACGTTTTCATCACGATAACACAAAAAGAACCATAATTCGTTTTGTTTTTACTTTTGTAACAAAAAAAAAAATTAGAGCGTGGTTCTCCTTTGGCAGAAGAAATGCCCCTTAAATCAGGGGTGGAATCGCGTAAAGCGATAGTTGACTGTCACTGTTTTGATAGTCAATTTTGATTATCAACTTTTCTTTGCTCTGCGTAAAGTGATCGCTAAAAATTTATGATTGCTTGGCAGTACTTACCCAAGTTTGGGAAACTTGGTGAAAATTTCACAGGCATAAATGTCATTTTGATCAGCTGTTGTGTTTTGTTGTGAAAATTTATTTCAATTGTGCTGAAAATATTGTTCCTGTTAAAATGTAAGTATACATACCTTGCAATAGTTATAATATAAATTAAGAAAAATGTTTGTTTTCGTTAAGGACTGCCACAAAACAGCAAATAAAAATGATCTCCTTTTGCATGGAATAACATCCCGAGCTGGCGAGGTCCTACTTGTTGATTCTCAGCAATTGCGAACTTTTCTGAAATCATTTCTTCTTCTCTTCGCCTCAAAGAAAATTTGCATTGAAGAATACATTACTGTTCCCTTAATTTTATATATTTATATTAACATTAATATATGTTTCACTTTTTTTCACTAAACTTTCAATTTATAGTGGAAAAAATTGAACAAAATGTATGAAAGTGACACCTAAATACTAAATAGCTGTCACCAACAAACCATAGCAAAAAAGTGATAGTCAATTTGATAATCACCTTACGTGGAGCAAAATCATTAATTTTGATGATCAACAATCAACTATCGCCTTACGCGATTCCGCCCCAGTTTAGCACGTATGATTTTGATGATTCGCGTCTGATCGTCTTCATTTAGCTCTTGTGGTTTCTGAGTTAGTTGCGTGATCCAACTAGCCCTTGCTCTACTCTATCTACCAATCACTTCCTTTTTGCTATTTAATAAAATCTTAGTATCCCTAAAACGAATTAAATTTCTTTCAGTTTGTTGTTAATACTACATTTTAGTGAGTTACACTCTTTTTGTAAAATGGCTTTTTCATAAAATAGAACCATTTTTTTCATTTTCTTGAAAACAGTTTTGAACATATTTTTTACGTAATAGCTTCCGAAAAGTTAAGATAGAGTATTGTGTACCGAAATAAAAAAGAAATATTTAAATCTCACTATCTGCTGAACGGATTTAAATTAAATGTTGTTTAGATAATCTTCCAAACAGTTTAAGTAATATGGCATGTCAAAACTTTCAAAAATATATTTTATACATTGAATAAATTAAATTGCTTTTTTAAAAACGTTTTAACATTTTTTGAAATGGGGGTAATTGACCATGAACAATTGTAAATTTGTATGATTGGATTGGGTACGAAGTCCCGACAATTTTCTGCCAAATACAAACGGCTAAGATGAGAGCACATTGCACTTTAATATGATAAGAAATGTTCTTGGAATATTTGCCAATTCTTCCATGAGAGGCATTAGGTTAGATACCTAGCCCTGAGAAAAGGAAATATGCATAGTCTGGATTAGAACCCAACCCTCTAATATTTGTCAGCGCTGGGTAATTACAGCCCTAATTTGTTTTTCTAATTCAATTTTGGACATGTAGTATGATATAAATTTTATTAAAAATATATTTAATATAAGATATTTTATTTTTGTTGGTACCTACCAAAGGTTTGATATGTAAAGAAGTAACAACTATTTTTTTTTAATTCTTCTAGTTGTTCGTATACTTATGGACTCACTGTCATCTCAATAATAATAATAATTATAACCACACAAAAAAACAAACACAGTTTTAATTTTAATAACGTCCTTATTTGAATAAAATTGTGTTTACTTTGAGTAAAATCACATCAACAACACAAACGTGTGCATATTTTTCACTGTCACGGACTCGGTAATATAAAGCAGAAAGCACACACGACGACAACAACAAATAAGACTGCAGGCTGAAAACAAATTGATTCTCGGGAAATGCGGAACGCTCAACTTGATTTGAATCGACTCGGAACAAATTGAAAGTCTGACTCAAACAAACTAAAGAGGCGGTAAATTGACGATATCAGCATGAGTAGCAAATTCTGACTGACAAACTGTGTTATTGGGAAGTGTAGTTAAGAGCGTTTATTGAGAAGAAGGTTAAGAAGTAGCAAGTAGCGGTGCAAGTTCATCTGCTTTGGATTCGGTTGGGTTTCGGGTAGCTCTACTACGTTTTACTGGACTGTTTGCACCTCGGATAATTAAAATGGATAATTAGTTTTATTGCAATTAGGTATACAAAGGCAGCAATAGAAACTGAAACTTGTACCTACATATATAAAACATAGCATGACGATGATGGATTGTTTTAACTATGATGTGTCTATTGTTGTCTCAAAAAGGCGGCAGACGATCTTTGATTAAATTTATGCAGTTTAAGAAGGCTTAATTGATCTGTTTCATATCAAATATTGTTGTAAATAAAATGAAATCGCTACACACTATGCAAGTTGGATCAATTATTATTGTTAAATTTGGCCTATTTTTTATTTTATATATTATTTTTTATTAAATTGAAACCATGTATTTAATTTTTGAATAAATTGAAGCTATGAGAAATATATGTACATATTTTGTTTTTATAATTGATATTGTGACTTTTTTTTAATTACCAATGCACAAACAAAATTTAAATGATTCATAATTTCTTCCCAAAGCCTTAAAAAAGAGATTTTTCAAGCAAAAAATAGTGAAAAAAAAGAGAACATACAAAATTTATTTAGCATAAATTAAAATTATTAAAAAAAGAAACAAAAACCTAAAACCATTGGCGTAGGAAGGAATTTTTTCTAAGGTGGGCAACCAGTCCAAACCAAACCTAATCATTAAACAATTTTTCGGTGCAAATGATTCTTCAATAACTATGTATTTATTTGGGCTTGAGCATTAAATTAATTCCCGAATTTGTTCAAAAGAGATCTGATGAATGAAGCCGACAAAGACGTCAACAGTAAAGCAAATTAACAGTCATTAGAAGTGCTTCCAAATTCAACTCTGCCACAATGTCTTACGATGCATCTATATTAAAAAAGAATGGTTTTGGGTAAAATAAGTTCTGAACCAAGTTATTATCCGCCGCACTGCCGATAAACTTCTTTTACAATTGGTGCAATTAACCAAAAGCGGTAATGCGGCCTTTTGCAGTTTGTACATACATTAGAAAATTTCCAATATGTTTTTTTTTTTAATTTTCAAGGGTTATTTCATAGCTCTTTAATTCGAATATATTTTTTCATAATCTAGACTTCGGCGCTCAGTGCTATATTGAATTAATTTTAAAACATCTTTAAAGTAATTGATAAAATTTGTCTGTGGTACTCATATATCGTCCCCTGATTGCAAGAACTAGGTAACTAAATTTTATAAATTTTGGAGATAGCAACGTTCATAGATGCCTTACTTCAGAACGAGGGAAAGTTTAATTTGTATGTTTCTTACATTTCAGAAATATTCTAGAATAGAAAAAAATTGGACGAAACATTTTGAAAACAATACTAAATAATACAGTTATTTCCGAGATATTTTAAAAATTGAAAATTAAGTTACCTAATTCTTGCAATCAGGGGACGATATAATTTGACGAAGGCGGCTAATGAATGGGCCAATAGAACATTTTCAAACCGCCTTTTGAAGTTGACATAATATGTTATCCATCACCTTAGTCGAAAAAAGAGCTATACGGTCGTATTTATAAACTTTGATAGCTGTCCTACTCCAAAAAGTTCTCTAAAAACTTTGTTCACCCTTGTCCTAAAGTTATCTTAATTGGACAACGGCATCGGATTTCTAATATTTGACGAAATTTCCAACTATTAAGAACTTTTAGAAACCGTCTTACTACTCAACCGTCAAATAAATTTAAATTCAGAGTATAAACATTATTCAATTTGATTTTTCATTAAAACAGAGTTTGTCTTTTGAGCCATTTATTGCAAAGAAAAATAAATTTGTCCACTAAAACTTTGATCGCATTTTGAAAAGAAACTTCAAAATATGAATTTAAATACGATACCATTAAAAACAAATCAAAGCTGCATTGACAAAATAAAAAAACTTGATTAAAAAATCTGCCTGGGTAGAAATTATAATATTTATTCTCCAACAATCTTCGGTTTCGATATGGGAAGCCAAATCAAGTGTATTGCTTTCGCCACAACTGTTGCTGGAAAGTAAATTTGTTTTTCCTGACGTCTCCTTTTTGATACTCGTATAAGTTTTAAAGGAATCTCATACTTTTGTGAAAATGTTTCTATTACAAACCAAATTTAAAAATCATTCCTTAAGAGTGTTCCGAACTGAACAAAACCAGTCATTTGCCAACTTATTTTTTGCATATATAAGACCGGTTTTTTTCATTTTCACCAGATACTTTGTTATATCACTTTTTATTTTTACTAATTGGTCACTAGTATGCGTATTATTGTACTAAAAAAAGCCTTTTGAATTTAACTTCCAAATTTACATAAATTTTCTGTAAAAAAGTGAGTTTTAAGAATTAAAAATTTCAATATCAGACAATACATTTATGATTATAGTACAGGTAAAATAGAATAGATAAAACAAAAAAATTGGTATCAGCTTGAAACTTGGTGAAAACGTTTCATGTGCTATGAAGAATCAAAAGAGACTATAAAAATATTTCATATGGAAGGGTGTTTTCTTGGGGAGGGCAGGGGTGTAAGTTGTGGTGTATCAAACGGAAAAATAAACTTTGGTGCAACCTAAGCATATCACACATGTTTTCAAGGTAGTTTTAAATGCTGAATCAAATGACACCAAAACCAAGTCGATACGACCTCCGTGAAAAAAGTTATTGTCATTTTTGTGTTAGGATGACTATATTTTCAGTATAAAAGTCAAATATTACCGAAAACTAGTTGAAAATGATGGTCCGTTGATGAAAATTGGTATTAATGCTTCATTTGTTATGAAAAGCAATAATAAGAAGAGTCTATAAAAATATCTGTGGTTAAAGGGTGTTTTTTTGGAGGGTTGTCGTTATCGTGAGATTATTACCATAAAACCTGTTACAAAAATGGTACCCTCATGAAACTTTATACAAATGTGTTATGAACTACCAGACCAGAATGAAGAATCAAAAGAGTCTATAAAATTATCTTTAGGTAGTATGATGTTTTTATGGGTGAAGGAAAGCATAATACTTTTTCTAAAAACAAAAATTGATCCCAAAAACAAATAACACCCTGTACCCAAACCCACAAAAACAACTTTTCTTCCTTGATATTTTTGTTAATTCCTCTGAGTCTTCATTCTCGTAGTAAATGAAACACTCTCAAGAAAAAACCCTTCCATATGAAATATTTTTATAGACTCTTTTGATTCTTCATTCTAATAGTACATGAAACGTTTTCACCAAGTTTCAAGGTGGTACCAATTTTTTTTATTCGAAGGCCTTTCTGTACTATTTTACCTGTACTATTATATAGGTAATGAAAATTGTGAAAAATAAATTGAATTTATATCCACTGCAAAAAAAATTGTCAAAAAAATACCGTTAGGTATAAAAATTCTCCAATAGTGGCATAATAAATATATGAAATTTTATGTTATTAAACATTGTTTTGCAAAAAATGCTATGGTGTAGGCTACATTTGCTTTGAAAAACAGCCATTTTTGCCATTTTCTCGTTTTCTTAGAGGCTTTTACCAAAAACAAGAGCACAAAATTGAAATTTGTTTCCAATGATGTCCTAGAAAACAAAGTTTATCTGTCCATAAACACCTTAATCGTTTTGATCGGACAAGTACACGCTTCACAATCTTTTTCATGAAATCACCATTTCAGTCCGGAACACTCTTAATGTTTCAAAGGTATGGACTGTACTGTCTGTAGAGTGTAGGTACTGGCTCTGGCACAGAAAAAGTGTATTTTTTTTTTTTTTTTTTTTTTTTTAAATTCATTTTTATTTTTCCATTATCTTAAAACTATCTTAAAGCTAGACAAAAATTCATAAAAACTAGCCTACTTATCAATATCTTACAACTAACTTACTGGCCCCATTCAGGCGCTCTAAGTTAAACTACTAACTTAATGCTAATGCCTTTCGGCCTAAGAACTATCTTAAAACTAGAATCCATATCGGTTTTATTTTTCACCGAGAAGAATTTGTAAAAAACTCGGTATCTTTGTCTTTATTTTTTTGTTTTATATAAAACTTACAAACTAAATAAAACTAAATTAAAACTAATTAAAACTAATTATAACTAATTAAAACTAATTAAAACTACTATAAAACTACTTAAAGCTACTTACAAACTACTTACAGACTACTTACAAACTAGAACAGCCACAGCAAGCATTTTCGGGTTTTATAGTTTTTTTGTGTTTTTATTGGTTTTATAATTTTTTTGTGTTTTTATTGGTTTTATAATTTTTTTTTTTTTTTTTTTTTTTTTTTTTTTTTTTTTTTTTTTTTTTTTTTGGTGCCACCCTGACTGTCCCTACTTAAAACTAACTACCTAAACCTATGTAAGTCGGCCATGGCATAGAAAAATGCAGTCAACTTTTAAATATCCGAAGAATCTTCGTGTTCAGGTTTCAACCACCAGAACTGGTTCTCCTGCTTTACCCTATCTCTTCGGTCCCGATCGGACACAGTCCTACTGAACCGAAGGTGCTCCGCTCCGTGTGCGAGGACGTCTCGACTGTAAAGGAGCCGCCGATCTACAGTTCTACGGCCGACGTGGTAGATTAGCGGAACCGCCGCTCTATCCTGGATCAGCCCTCGACTGTCTAAGTAGAGGAATGCATCGGGCGGAATAAAGCCGCTTAGACGCACACTCTCGTAGTAATCGTTTTTAGGGTAATAAGCCCCAAAAATTAAGCTGTTGGTCGAGGACATTGCTCTTGCAATGTGACCTCGAATAAGCTTCAGCAAGAAATTATCTATCCTGTTTATGTTGGCGCCGTTGTATAGAACCAGGTTGGAATAATAATGTTTGTACTCCGACTCTGGTGTTCTGTGTAATCCAAGGCAGCGTCTAAGACACTGCCTCTCAAACACCCGAATCTTTTCCATTTGAGATGGGGCAACGTTGAACCAAACCGGGCACCCATAGGCAATCATCGGCCGTATGAGGGCCATGTAGCAAATCACCTTCACCCTGCTGTCAAGCCGGCTGCTATAAAACAACCGTTTCGTCAGGGCAAAAGCTCCCCTAGCCCTGGACAGAGCAGCATTTATATGTCTGTCAAAATACAAATACTGATCCATCCAGATGCCAAGGTACTTTACTACACTTTTACTCGCCAGTGGCTGTCCATTTGGCCCTACGATCACCAGCTTACGCCAGTTCTTTCTCGTATCCCTTGTGGCTCCACGCAACGGAGTCCTAAACAAGATAGTTTCTGATTTCTGGAAGTTGATTTTCAACTTCCAGTCATCGCAATATCGCTGAATCTTCTCGAAGTCACGCTGCAAAAGAATTCTGATGACCTCGACTTTTGGAGCTGTTCTGTACGCAATTAGATCGTCGGCATACGCAATTGCCTGAGTTAGACTACTTATCAGATCGCTGGTGTAAATGCTGAATAGAATCGGCGAGTTGACCGCTCCCTGCTGAAGACCATTTTTAATATTAAAGGTTGTGGCAGAAGTCACATTGCCACTCTTGACAACAAACTTTCTACCATTGAGCATATCATAAAGCATATACAATAGTGGTTTACTAATGCCAAGTCTGGTCAGCTTTAGATAAAGACCCTCTAGCCATACGGTGTCGAAGGCCTTCTCCAAATCAACCAGACAGGCACCCGTACACTGCTTTTTAGATTTGTTCCATTGGACATCAGAAACGAGTTTAGACGCGGCATGAATGGTGTCATGTCCCGCCTTAAAGCCGAACTGATTATCCGGTATGATATTATTGTCCTCTGCCCACTTAGACAGAGCTCTATTAATTACTTTTTCGAATACCTTGCTGATACTCGGAAGAAGACTTATCGACCGGAGATTCGCCGGATTGGGGTTGTCCTTTCCCTTTTTCGGGAGAGGATGCACCACAGCTGTCTTCCACCGCACTGGATAATATGCATTATTCAGAGCGTTGTTAAACAGTGTGGTATAAATGTCTACTGCTTCTTGGGGTAAATGTCGAAGTACAACGTTGGATATGCCATCGACTCCTGCTGACTTCTTCTTCTTTAATGAATCGAAGATAAGCTGAAGCTCCACCTTCGTAATTAACAGGGTACTTGGCCCATTTCGCTCGGCGATTATGGCGTTTGCCAAATGATCTTCATTGAACCCGGTGAAACCGAGGTTCTCTGATCGCCATTGCGTTATGTCATTCCGAAGGTAGAAGTGGTGGAGCAAGGCTCTGTTTTCCAGGTCATGGTTCGGGCGAATGCATGCATTCACCTTGTACACTTGCTGGAAAGCAGCCCCCACAGCCTCCACTTTCTCCTGCGGATCCTCGACAATAAAGAGGTCATCGTCCAAGACGGCGTCCTCTGGATCAATTCCTGCTGTCAGAAGTACGTCTCTGTTATCTGTCGTTCTCTGGAGCTTAAGACACGGAAGGTCGTTCTGATCATTCCTTCTAAATATCTTGTTAATTT
This sequence comes from Dasysyrphus tricinctus, assembly GCA_963921185.1. Taxonomy (NCBI): domain Eukaryota; kingdom Metazoa; phylum Arthropoda; class Insecta; order Diptera; family Syrphidae; genus Dasysyrphus; species Dasysyrphus tricinctus. The sequence goes on along the minus strand of OY992531.1, from coordinate 146,056,496 downwards.
GGGGAAACATACTCGGGTCGCTAGAATTAACAGCCCGAATTTTGTTATCCCAATACAAATTAATCGACAACCGATAATTTTCCTTAATAAGCTGGTTGATGTTCTTGATCGAAGCCTTCAATGTCCTAATCTCCAGATCGTTTGGGTCAGTAAACCGTCGGTACAAGCGTTTGAGTCTTGTCAGCAGTCCACTTTTTTGTCTGTGTAATGCGTCAATGGTCGCATTCCGGTACATGTCGGTTGCGTCCCGTTGTTTGTACTTTGGTATCGTTCTGTCCATTGTTCGTTTGATTGTCTCGTCCATTTGTTCAAGATATTGGTCTATTTCGTTATTTGTCAAATTCCTGTCATTTGGTGGGGATATATTATTCGAACTGATTTCGCTCGATAAGGCGTTGGTAAAGCGTGGCCAGCGCACCTTACTGTAATTGTAAGTATGCACAGGCACATACTCATCCAACTGCACGAGCTCGTTCGGAAGCTGTATTACGGCGGCGAGTCCGCAGTGGTCACTGTCGTACTCGATCGTTCGTAAACAGTTTCTTGGTCTTTGACCCACAGTGTCAGTAACTGTCAGTCTTGAGTCTATTAGCAATAGATCCAGATAGGCACCGCTTCTCGGAAACGATGGCCGATCCGTAGCCAGCAGGTCGACACCATATTCAGTGTTATATCGACTCATCCAATTAAAAAGATGAATACCTCTTGGATTCTGTATTTGATTTCCCCAATCTAGGTGTTTGGCATTCAAATCACCGGCCATGAGAAAGTAATTTTCTTCCAAGCTCAAGCGTAGACATTCGAAAAGTTTTTCAAGCTCTGTCATAAAATCAGTTGGCTGAGGTGATTCCGGTGCATAAGCCGCGATCACATACATTCGCTTCCCCTGTTGGAGAGGAATGCACACGATGCACGCCTCTAACAAACAAAAGTGTATTTTGATCCAAATGTCACCCAATTGCCCTAAAATAATCTTTTTCCGGAACAGTAAAAAAATAAAAATTTCTGATTTTGTTGACGTTTTTTAATTCATCCACATTTTACTGTTCCGCAGGCAATAAGTAGAAGCAAATCGGTTTAGATTTTTTTATAAAATTCCAATTATTCGGTTTGATTTGTCTGTTACAGAGCAAATACTACGTTAAGTGTGAGTCGATGACAAAAGGAGTTGATACATACCGAAACAGAACCGTAAGCTTTAATTTTAAACAAACCAAATCGAATTACGTTTCGGTTCATGTTCCAAATATGTCAGATGTAGCGGTTTATCGCCAAACAGACGATTTTAAATTTTATTTGGTGGCATGAAAATCGATTTGGCGACGTACACAAAACAGTCAATATTTTTAGCTTTTGGTGATTTTATTTTTTTGAATTCAAATCTTTATATTATTTCCAAGTTTTTACTTAAACTTAACATTAGTTTTATAATTTAATATTTTGCTAGATTGAGCCATCGTAGTACTAAATCTGAACGCACTCCAAATATTTTACATTTGGTGATTCCGCTTTTGAAACCTCAAAACTTACTCATCTTCAAGGTTCAAGCTAACTCGGTTTGAGACAAATTTAGATCGGTTCAACTAAGTTTGTGCGTGCTGAGGCTTCCCGGACAGTGATTCAATGTGTAAACACAAACAAAATTAAGGTGGGCAAAAATTGCTTTTATGTGACGACCAAATGTAACTGTAGGCAAAATTTTAATTTTCGTGTCTTAAATTTCATTCACAGTTGTTCAATCTTGCTTCTTGGGTGGGTTGTAGAACCAGAAAAGTTTAAATGTCGATTTTTCTAAGGTGGGCAGTTCATTTTTTAAGGTGGGCACTGCCCACCTCCGCTCCCCCCTTCCTAAGCCTATGCCTAAAACCGACATAAATATAAATTCTGCAATAAAAATGAGATTCACATTCAGAAATGTGTTTTTAAATAATAAAAACTATAAAATGATTTAATTGAAATCTTCTCACTCGTCCTAATCATTGTCATTTTTCTTTTCTTATAATTTTTTCTTACTACCGTTTTAATTTTAAAGAATATTTGTATACAGGGTGTCCCGCACCTGAGTGGAAGTATCTTGGGGTGTGGTTCATGGGTATATTCTAAGAAAAAAATTGTATGGGGGGAAAGTTGTATCTTCCCTCCCTGAGGCAGGGGGGGCAGTTTCTGAAAAATTGACTAAAATGCCACAAAAAAAACATTAAAAATCAACAAAACACATCTAATAATGTGCTATAGTTATTTTGAAAGCTAATACTCCATTTTTGCATTTGGTTTTTAAATAAAGTTGTTTAAGCGAATAGTTTTTGAGAAATTAAATTTCAAAGTCAAATTTGTTTAAAAAAAATTGTGATTTTTTTTCTTAAGCCGATATTTTTCAAAATTTTACGTAATTAAGTGCTATTTTTGTGTTCAATATTCATTGCCCTCATTTATTTTTAGTCCATTGCCGAAAACCAAATGCAAAAATCTATCTTAGTTTTTGAGAAATTAAGAAAAAACGAAAGGTACTTTTACCAAAAAAGCCCGGAGAAAGGGATAAATTATGGATAATTCATGAATAAATTAATATTTTCGGGCTTTTTTGGGAAAAGTACCTTTTGTTTTTTCTTAATTTCTCAAAAACTAAGATAGATTTTTACATTTGGTTTTTGGCAATGGACTAAAAATAAATGAATGCAATGAATATTGAACACAAAAATAGCACTTAATTACGTAAAATTTTGAAAAAATATCGACTTAAGAAAAAAAATCACAATTTTTTAAACAAATTTGAGTTTGAAATTTAAATACGCTTAAACAACTTGATTTAAAAACCAAATGCAAGAATTGAGTATTAGCTTTCAAAAAAACTATAGCACATTATTAAATGTGTTTTTGTTGATTTTTAATGTTTTTTTTTTTTGGTATTTTAAGTTAATTTTTCAGAAACTGCTCCCCCCTGCCTCAGCGAGTGGAGATACAACTTTCCCCCCATACAATTTTTTTCTTAGAATATACCCAGAAACCACACCTTAAGATACTTCCACTCAAGTGCGGGACACCCTGTATTATAAAAATACATAGAGAAACAAAATTATAATAGATACCTATAAATTTAAGGTAATTTTTCTTGGCTATTGATCACCAATCGGGGTAAACATTCTTTCACTAATTGCATTTTGTGCAGGGGTTGCGAGAAAATTTTAGACAATTCTATAAATTTCTCAATATATGATTTTGAAACATCTCTATCAATTTACGATTTCAGACCTTACAAGATTTAAATTTATTTTTAAGATTCATCCAAGAAAAAAAAAACGATATCTCTTCAAGCTCGTCTATAGTTCAAGATACTCAACAGTTCTTGATATTATTTGAAGTAATCGCTTTGATATTTAAATGCAACAAAAATTTAAATTGAAAATTATCGAGATAAGATGAAGCCGAACTACATAGAAAAAAGAGATCCTTAAAGAAAAAGAGAGTGTAAAATAGATCGGGACAAAACAAGAGAACATGTTCTCTTTAATAGAGATATGTATAATAGATACCCCAGTTAAAATACAAGCTGCAACCTGCAACCGATCTGCTTTGCTGACCTTCCCCTAGACCCTTTGCATTTAAAAAAGCATCCTATTAACTTTTCCACAACATAATTGATCTTTTTCCTCAACTCCATCAGAATTCGATTGACAAACAACTAAATAATTCACTTTCACATTTATAGTTGGATAAGTAGATGCAACGCTTCCAAAATGAGAGTTTAAATATGTAATACATAATATTATTAAATCTAAGACAGATTGTTTTTGTCGATGATAACCGCCTTGTGCATGTGCATATAAGACTCAGTGAAAGAACTCACTGAGAGTTGTGTATTTATCTCAGACCTCAATTTTTTTTGTTTTTTTGTTATCGGACTCGTTTTCCCATCGTTATTCCACGTTTGTCCTCCCATTAAAATCATTTGTCAATCCCCAGGATAAAAGATATTCGATTTTTCTTTTCTTATAGCAAACCTCGAAAAACAATAAAAGACCTCTGGCATCCCCAAATTAAGTCATAAGGGGCTGGGGCTGATTGGGTTCGTTTTTCCACCGGCTTAATTTGAAATTCATAAAACAATTTAAAATACAAAAATTATCAAAACAAAAAGGTTGACGAAATGACGAATAAAAGAGACACAAGAATGCTTTAAATTGAAATAAATTAAATATAATTTAATTTAAAATAATTTATTTTGTATTTATTTTATTTTATAAATTAACTAAATGTTACGAAAGAAAAAACTTGACAAAAGACACAGTATGCTGCAACTAAACAGATTTAATGCTTCGTTCAAAATTGATTTTATTTTATTTTATTTTATTTTATTTTATCTTATTTTATTTTATTTTATTTTATTTTATTTTATTTTATTTTATTTTTTTATTTTATCATATTTTATTACATTATATTTTTTTAATGGATTCATGTGGACAAATGAACCCAATAAGCCCCACCCCACTATGACTTCATTTGGGGATGCTAGAGGACTTTTTAGTTTTTCGAGTTTTGCTAAAAAAGAAAAGTCGAATATTGACTGCGCTCCCCTATAATTTCATTTTGGGGGTTTTAGAGCCGGTTTTTATTTTTCAGTGCAAAAAAGAAAAGATGAATAACTTTTTTCCTGTGGGTGGTCAAACAATTTTCTTGTGGATTTTCATATTGAACCGGTGGACAAACGAACACAATTGACTCCACCCCGCTAAGATTTCATTTGTGGGCGTAAGACCCCTTGAGCGGTAGGGCTTGAAGTACTTTAAAAGAAAGAAATTGAAAAATTGGAATTTTCCTTTCAGGGGCGTGGCATCCACCCACATTCTTAAAAATTCTAATAAATTACATGGAGCACTTTCGATTGTTATAGAACGATGAAAATTGGTAGATCGGTAGGGCTTGAAGTACTTTGAAAGAAAAAAAAATCGAAAATTTGGAATTTTCCATTCAGGGGGCGTGCCATCCACCCACTTTATCAGAATTGCTATTATTTACATGGAGCACTTTCGGTTGTCGTAGAATTATGAAACTTTGTAGAGCGGTAGGGCTTGATTTTCACCTGGTAAAGTAAATCTTTGCAAAAAGGAATGCAATCACAACAAAAACATAAATGTTAAAAGAAGAGCCAAGTTCTTATACATATGAACAAGAAATCTGTGCGTAAAAAGTCAGCCAAAAAAAGGAATGAGATCTAAAATATATGCCAAGTTTCAAGTTCATGAAGTTTAATATCAAATATCTTAAGTATAGTAATATCGAAATGATTACTGACTAAAATTTGGTGGATTTACTTAGCAAGTTTTTTCTTAATTACTTACTTAATTACAATTTAAAAATGTATGAAAACTTGACCAGTGAATCCACCAAATTTTAATCAGTAATCATTAAATACCAAATTTCTGTCATGATTTGGAATTGTTTCGATATTACTTTACTTAAGAAATTTTATATTAAACTTCATGAACTTGAAACTTGGCATATATTTTAGATCTCATTTCTTTTTTTGGCTGACTTTTTACGCACAGATTTCTTGTACATATTTATAAGAACTTGGCTCTTCTTTTAACATTTATGTTTTTGTTGTGATTTATCTTACCACATTAATATACACAAAAGTTCAGTCATATTGTAATTAAACCATGTGGATTGTTGGGTTTTTTCTATTTTTGCTCTCATCATGTTTTCCAGTCGGAGGTTTACGTTGTGATTAAGATTTCTTGTCGCAACATGGAAAAGAAATGTCAAAATATGATGCAAAAATGCCGATTTGGGCTCAAGCGCTATTTGAATAATGGCCTATTTTCGCTGTTTCCGAAAAAACCCATTAGGTTATTAGGTAGTTTAAGACAAATGAAGGTATTTGAAAGATTGACAAAAAAGTTTTGAAGGGACATTTTCATACTTCGTAATGACCAAGGAAATTTATTCGAAAAAAATTACCTCGAGAAATAATATAACCCAAAATCCATTTTTTTCAAAATTTTATATTCAAATATCTCAAAAACTCACAAAAAATGCATTTGTTTTCAGTCACAAACCTTAGATTTGGATTCAGCACCACCGAAAACATATAGTAGACAAAAAATTACCCCACAATTTGGTCACTAAGAAATAGTTTGCCCCAGGAAAAAAAATTCTAGTAACGCCACTGCTTTATGTATAGTTCTGCCTTAATAATTTAAGAAAAGTAAATAAAACAACGTTTTAATTCACAACTTGTATCGCCAACTAATCACGGTGTGCATGCGATAGTTACAGAGCACGGTCAGAGTTTACTTAGTTCTCTGAGATACCATATACATATTATATCATATTTCTGAGCACGCCTTTGCTTAAATCCTTGGATAAATCTTAACCAAATTGTGTAAGCCATTTCCCATACAAAACTAGACAGTTCATTAACCAAATCGCAAACTTATCTACTGCTTTACGACGTTGCATGAATACTCTTTATATTTATGTAGTTTCAGTGAATAGGAATTCGAGCTATAACATTACATTACGTTCAGGAAGAAGCTGCCTCTGAAATGTAAGAAATTATCAGAGAAACCTCGATTTTTCAATTGAAGGCTTGAAGGCTCATGCGCGATAATCTCTACAACGCACGACTTTAATGTAATATTGCAATTTGAAAATACAAAATTTTGGTTAATCGGCCCACTCTATTTTTTAATAGGCTATAGCACATTTATCCAATTTTGAGCAAATTTTAAAATATTTTTAGTCAAGTGCGAAAGTCACAACCAGGTGTAAGCTTAAACTGTAGAATCAGAAACTGAATCCACTGCTAAAAACAATTTGCTTCGGATTTCATTACCAGGCTCTACAGTTTCATTCTGCAGCTTATTGACGGGACGCGGTGACGTATATGGAACATTTTTTTCAATAGTTTTTCATATGATTGGTTTTTCCATTGGCAGCTTGATTTTGGGAGTGGATGCATAACCGAAATATTGGTATAAGTTTTTAAGTGTGTGCATCCACTCCCATTATCAGCTCTATGCTCTTTTAAATGGAAAAATATGCACTTAAAGCCATTTAGAACTGTTATTCAGTATTTATAAATAAGGAATAAGCTAAACATGGAAAGTTATTTAAAAAAAGTCATAATTTTTGTTTTAATAATTGCACCAATGGGGTCGAAATTTTATATGGTTGGAAAGCAATAGTTGTAGAAGGGGCGCGAATAACAGAATTAAACACTGTCAGCCTTATTTATTAGGTTTCACAAATACTCGGTTCAACCTCGGAATAGTTTAACCAAGTCAAAGCACTTACTCCGTCTTTACAACACCTTCCTTTTATCATAAAAATGACCGATATAAAACTCAGGTTTTTAAAACCCTAGACAAACCCCCGGCTGATTTCCAAAATAATGCATTTCATTATTATTGGTGAAATTTCGTTTATGGATTTATAAATGAAGAAGAAAATAAAGAAAACGTTCTAAGCAACAAAAAAGTAAAAACAAATTTTGTTTACACTCCTTTTCGTAAAGTTCACACGATGTCATGTCAAAATTGTCAGTTGTCCGTTTACGTCCGAGAATTTTATTTTTCTTTTGTAAAAGAAAAAGAATACAGAATATATAAAACATAAAAACTGAAAAAAAGTTAAACCAAATTTTACTTATTAAATAGATTTTCTTGTAAAATTCTTTGAGGAAATATATTCAAAAAGTTCTTTTTTTAACCGAATGATAATAAGCATCAGCAGCAAATTAAATTGATGAACTCTACTAAAAATACAGCCACAAAATTGAAAGCATAAGTAGTGGGCCAATAGCTAGCGATATGTCTGGCGACCAAAAAACCCTTCTCAAGGGTCATCCTTCGCAATATGTGAAGTTGAATGTGGGGGGTCGTTTGTTCTACACGACAATTGGAACCCTTACTAAACATGACACCATGTTAAGTGCAATGTTCAGTGGACGCATGGAAGTCTTAACAGATTCAGAGGGTTGGATACTTGTTGATCGATGCGGCTCCCATTTCGGAACAATCCTCAATTATCTTCGAGACGGAACAGTACCACTACCAGAATCGCATAAAGAAATAGCTGAACTCTTAGCCGAAGCAAAGTACTATTGTATAACCGATTTAGCAATGTGCTGTGAACGTGCTCTATTAAGCAATCAAGAACCTAAACCCATCTGTCGTATTCCTCTCATAACTTCACAAAAAGAGGAACAACTCTTGATTAGTTCATCGGCGAAGCCAGTAGTCATACTACTGGTTAACCGCCACAACAACAAATATTCCTACACAAGCACTTCGGATGACAATTTGCTCAAAAATATTGAACTATTTGACAAGTTGTCTCTGCGTTTCAGTGTTCGCATCCTCTTCATTAAAGACGTCATTGGGTCGAGCGAAATTTGTTGCTGGTCATTTTACGGCCATGGCAAAAAAGTTGCTGAAGTCTGCTGTACATCGATAGTTTATGCCACTGATCGTAAGCACACGAAAGTTGAATTCCCTGAAGCCCGTATCTATGAAGAAACACTGCAGGTACTGCTCTATGAAAATCGCAATGCCCCTGATCAAGAATTGCTGCAGGCGACTTCATCAGTTCGCGGCGGAGTTGGTGGTTCCGGTATGCAACAGTATACCAGTGATGAGGAAGAAGAACGCACTCATTTGGCCCGTCTGCGTTCGAATAAACGCAATAATCCAACATGATTTGATTTGCGAATTAGCTAAGGGTGGGACTGCAACCGAAAGCGACACAATCCCCATTCCCCACCAACATACTGCACTACTAACTGGCTAACTACTGCCAAAGAAAAAAACAAATCTATATAATTTGCGGTTTTGTAGCAAAAAAGATTATTTACGATAATTGAAGAAGATCAACGAAAGTTTCCCAAGTTCCAAATGCTTTTCATAAGAATTAACTCTTTCGAACGCCCCCACCCGATTCTGACCCAATGTCCTACATTTAAAACAATTTATTTATTTATTTTTTCCAACTCACTATTTTACTTGGTTATTTTTGTTTACATAAATATAAAAGAGTGTTCTCTAATTGAGAACGAGAAAAAGAAACAAACTGACTGAAATCTGGACAATTGTTTTTTTTTTTGTTATCTGTAGGTATTAATTATTTTATATTCATTTCACTTGATGTATTAAAATTTGCATTATAAATACCAACTTACCTTTTTAAATGTGTGTGTAATGCGGATTTATCTTAAATTGTTAAATTATTTTTTTATTGTAATAAATGTATGAGTATTATATTCAAAAAAAAAAATGACATTAAGATACTAAAACGGCCTTACTTGGGCTAAACCTTCTATGAGCCATTTATAGCTAACTCCTGCCTTATATCTCGTGTATTTTTTTTATAAATAAGCTTTTCAGGATAGGCGTTGTTAAAGTCGAAACAACTTTTAGTCCGGGAGCCCACAGTTACTCATCGCGGCCACGCAAAAATCGGATGCCAACCGATAGCTTTAGTCTAAACACTTTCCTCAGTTTTCCCTGATGTAAAACGCAGTGTTAAAAAACGACTATTTTAAAAAAAAAACTGGTAGGACTCGTCGTAACGGCCAAAAAAAGTCTGTCCGACCAATGTTGAGGACAGTCTTATACTACGTTTTCATTAGAGCTGAAATGAGCTAATTTCGCAAATCACAGAAAAAGTGTTTTCAGTTGTAACTGGTAATTTCGTTTGACAGCTCATTTCATTTTTGAATTTCAACTGGCTGTTAATCGATTTTTGTTGTTGTTTTCTTTTGTCTCCTTCCATTGCGTTTTGACATTTTCATACAAAACCAATTCAGAGCTCTTCAAACTGTGGCTAATTGGGTGTGTTCGTTAGGTTTTGACTTAATTTCCAACCTAATTTCGTGCAAATTAGGTTGAAATTATCTCATTTCGAAATGTGAATTTGTATGGGAAATGAGATGATTTCGTATCGCATTTGGAATTTTTCAACGAAATTACCTCATTTGGCTTAATGAAAACGCAGTATTAGCTTTCATTTGATACCCCTTTATATAAGTTGCTTATGTATTCTAGGTACATTTAGCGGAAAATGCAACCTGAAAAGTGCATTTTCTAACCATTGTGACCAGATAAAGGTTGTCCGACCAGCAGTTTTGTAAATGTTTAGACTAAAGCTATCGGTTGGCATCCAATTTTGCGCGGCCGCGATGAGATAGGAAGTCTTACGGTCGGCTCCCAGAATATTTACTCCGTCGCTAAAACGAGTTTGTAAATAAGGATGTGCGGGTCCATTTAAGTTCAAAAAAATAAATAAATATAAAAATAAAAGAATGTTTTTTGCTTCACTTTCCAATTTTCGAATTTCAACACAGTCTGGGGAAAAGACTAGTTTTGCAAATGCCCGAGTATGTGAATGTGCCATTTGTTTGCCAAATTTTAATTTGGCGTGTTTCACGGCTGACTAAATATCAGTAATTCTGAGCATACCCTGGTTTCACACAATGAAAGTTCAGAAAACACTGAGATTAATTGTCGAAACCATACTGATAGACCGAGAGCTAATGACATAAAAAATCAAGTTATTTTCGTAAAGTTGTGAGTCATTTCAATGAATAGCCTTTGAGAACTGCTTGTCTGCCTACCTAAGCAACAATGATAACAAAGTTATCTTTCAGTTTTCACAGAGTTTTATCATTTTATCACTTCACAAACACCCGCAAGGCGTTATGAAAAACGGCTGTCAATGTGAGTACTAAAAAGTACTAACATGAAACATGCTACCACTTGCTCATAGAAAAAGATGATTGTGACGTCATAGAAAGACCAAGATGGCGACTTGGGTGTTCCAAATGAGTACAATTTGTGTGTGTTTATCATTTTTCTTTTCACAGGTTTTCACAGAATGAAATGATCATATGAAAACATTTTGGCATTTGTTTTCATTTTTTCACACTTCGAGAATCACATTTGGCGTGAAGGCGTTATCATATTTATCACTTCACAGTTTCACAGATCGAGAATTGCTCCCAGGTGTAACATTTGACGTAAATTTTGTACATCGATTTATTTCAATGCCTATTGGTTGGAAGAAAAGCATGTGCATACGAGAAATGTTTCGCTTGAACAACATTGTTGTCATTACATATGTACAACTCTTTGTAGTTAGTCCCTTAGAAAATAGCAGTGAATTTTCTCAACATCATGAGTGGTTTTTGGAAAATTTGAAGCTTTCTATCTTCTACGTCGATTACATCAAAATGGAATTTTTAGTAAATTTTCCATATTCTTTCCAGATCTTTCCTGCCTTTAATAATTTTTTTTTTAGAATAAGGAAATTAAAAAACAAAAACACTCTTTCACAGATGACTTATTTTACACTTCAGGTTCAGAATTCTACGTTGTAGAGAGCTTAAAGCAAGCTGCATACTACAAACAGAGTCTCATCATGAATGCATGTTATATTTATATTTATTTATTTTCCAAGTTTCATTGACACCATTATTTACAAAGGGGTTTCGGTAATATTTTGCCTGTTGTTTTTATTTAAAAATCAACGGACGCACATACAATACTGGCTATAGGTTTCTTGAAATCTAATTTTCCATACCTTTATTTTTATTCAATTGGCCCAATACTGAAACCCTAATGTTAAAATCCTTAAACAAAATAAAAAAAGGTAGGTACTTTATCCAAAAAAAAAAAAAAAAATCGAAAAAAGGGTTTAGTTATAAATTTAAACTTTTTTGCGTTATAAACATAACAAATCAAACAAACAATTTGAATAATTACCATTTAATTTTTTTTTTTATTTCTCAAAAACTAAGAAAGATTTTTCCGTTTGGTTTGCCTCAGGGGATATAGAACTTTTCTCCCTTACAATTTTTGGAATACCCAAGGAATACCCAAGAATCATGTCCTTAGATATTATTGAAGAATTAAGGGGCACCGCATGTATTTCAGTTTGATGGACTTCCAATTCCCCCCCAGGTAACAATTTTAGCTGTTCAAATGCTTCAACAGCGCTCTTAGAGCAAATCTTAAAGCTCTCTGATTTCAAAATTAGCTCCAGATGCGCTTCTAAAGCAAGTGTAAAGCATGTTTACAGCAAATTCATTGAGTTTGAGAGCTAATTTTTGTTCGAAGCCAGCTTTTTATCAGTGGCTAGTACGGCTTTGAAGCTCTCAGGCTCATGATTTGGAAGTCTTTAAAGCAACATTTTTGACAGCACTTTGTTTGTATTAGTTTAGATACTACAAATGATAAATTAAAATAATATTAGGGACATGTATTTCATGTGTGTGATAGTAGCAATCGAAAAGGTCATGTCGTGGAAATTAATTAAATATTCGCAGAGAAAATGTCGTAGTGAGAAATAAAATTAATATTTGTGCGTGCCATGTAAGTGATTTTTTAGTGCGCGTTTAGTTTTATCACAATTATACTGAAGGTACCTCAAAAAATATCAACGCGCCTTCGAAATAATTTATTTTACGCTGTGAAATATTTAAAAAAGTTTACCTAAACAATGTAAAAAATTGATAAATAAATTAAATAAATCATGAAACTAAATATTTTTGTTTTCATTGCAATATTTTATTGTGTTTTTGTTGAAAGGAAAGATTTTGCATTCGTTTAAATAAATAAAGAAAAATTATTCAATGATTTTTTTTCCGTCGCCATAGTTTTTATTATGAACATAGTTTGTCTTCAACCGAGCTTTACTAGAGCTAGTTTCCACAAAATGAGAGTTTTGCGTTCAGTACTTAAAAAGTAGGGTGTTCGGAAATTGAAAGTCATTGACTAATTCTAATTTCTGGAAAAAAATTCTTGTTTATTTAAATTCTATTCAACACTGAAGTGCATTATGGTTTCTTAGCACGTAAGCAAGTACTTTTGCGACTCAGCCATAGATTTAAAATTATTTAAAATTTTTTTTTAGTAAACTGTTTAATTGATTTTAATAAAAAAAAATGTGAATTTAGCATCTAATTTGATATTTGTGGTGCATACTCGGTATTCACCAGAAAGTGAAAGGAATACATTTATTTTCTAGTTTTGGTTTAATTTTTCCCGTTGAAGTCATGGCTATTATATTTTATTGTGGAACACCCTAATATTGAGTAGCAGTATTTTATTTGAGAGAGGTTTAGTATTAAGCTCTATAGTCGATTTGCTGTAGCTCTATCGAGTCTTCACATTTCCCAATGCTCAGAGATAGATTTTATAATGCTCAGAGAGATTTCAAGCGCATGCGCTAGTGTTAACTTCACAAGAGTTTGTGTGAAAGTATTAGTAATTAAACTCTACAGCCGTTTTTTGTGTAGCTTTTGAAATGCTATTTTTTGACATTTCTATAAAGTCATGCGTTAGTATTTTGAACATGAAATTAAGCAGCTCTACAATGCTTCTTTATGTGCTGATATAAATAGTTAGCTCGTTTAAAAAATGTTGAACGTTATTAAAGAGCTATTTTTAAATCGTGAGTCGTTATAAAATGAATAGAGCTAAAAGTGTTCTGAAACTTCGATTGTAGAACATCATTTTTAAATGAAATGTAGGGAGCTGTGCAATAATCTATTTAAGAGCTTAAGCTTTGGATTTCACTGCTTAAAAGCTGCTAAAGAACAGTTTTGCTTCTATTAGCTCCAACGATGTTACTTGGGCTGTCAACCCCATTAAAAGCGTCTAAACACAAAAAGCTTATATACGGACTTTAGATAAGCTAAAGAGGCTGCAATTCAACGTCATCGATAGAAATTTTAATATATCATGAATTAATAATTTCAACCTCCAGAACCTGTCTTTCTTAGACAATTTGTGTACAAACCTTCATCCTGAATGGTACCCATTTCAAAGTAAAATGCTGGATCGCAAGTAAAGGGTCCGCCAAATTACTTTTTTTTGAAAATGCTATAAATAAAATGCACGACTGGATCGCACGTACTTGCTCTTATGTTCAAGTTGTGTGGGGCTTAAGAACTTTAAAAAATATTCAAGTAATTATAGAAAAAGTATACAAAGCATTTAAATCGTTCTTTTAATTGTTTAAACAGCCTGATAAATAACTTAGAGCTAAAAAAAAAGTATGCCATTTGATTACTTAAAAAAATATCAATATATGCAAAAAAAAAATTTAAAATCGTTGGAGCCATTTTCTTAAAAATTAATTTTTTATATATAAAATTTTTGTAACATTTTTCAAAAAAAAATTTGGTATGCCAATTTTGAGTATATATTAATATACATTTAAAACAGAAATTTCAAAACAATTCATCAACCCGTTTTTTAAATATTGAATTTTCAAAAAAAAATTTTGAATCTTTTTTTAAAAATCCAAAATTTATTTTTTCAAAAATTTTGGTATGTAGTATTATTTATATTCTAACAAAGCTTTTGCGCAAAAAATTTTATTGAAATCGGATGAGCGGTTATTGAGAAAACCAAAAATCAAAAAAACCGTTATATGACAGGTACCGTTAAAAAATGTTTTTGGTGATTTTTTTTCTTACTAAAAGGTATATCATGTCTACAGTAATACACTGATTTTTTTTTATCAAAATCGTTGGAGCCGTTTTTGAGAAAAATAAACTTTTCCTTAACGGTTGTATGGCAAGTACCGTTATTTTTTGAGCTAAAAAAAAAATTTCAATTTCCCCTCTGGAGAGTTACAAAAAAACCTTAAGTTCAAAATTTGAAGAAAATCGCTTCAGTGGTTTAGGCTGTAGATTGAGGTACGGACAGACAGACAGACAGACAGACAGACAGACAGACAGACAGACAGACAGACAGACAGAATTGTGCCACCCACTTTTTTCGTGTTCTCTATCATCGTAATGTCACGTTTGATTGTTATCTCGAAATTTTTTTTTTGCACGAATCCAAAACTTGCCCTATAGTACCTATATCGCAAGTAAAAAACTACTGAATATTTTCTTTCTTTTTTTATTTGAAAGTACAATTTTTCCGGTTGATAATGGAAAATAATGCCTATTTTCCCAAAAAAAATCATCTTTTTAGATGAAGCTCATTTTGATCTTAGCGGGTATGTAAACAAGCAAAATTGTCGCATTTGGGGCACAGAAAACCCGCACGCCATTGAAAAGCCGATACACCCAAAACGAGTCACTATTTGGTGCGGATTTTGGTCCAGAGGCATAATTGGGCCATTTTTCTTCGAGTGGCCGTTACAGTCAATGGCGATCGCTATCGGGCCATGTTGAACGAATTTTTGTTCACAAAAATTGAATTGGTTTCGATTCAAAATAGCTTTTTATGGCCTTTAGTCCTACAAATTGGCGTTTCGTTCGGCTTACTCACTTAAACTCAACAGTGACATAGTGAGGGCTTTGTCATACGCAATTTGTATCAAGTTCAGTTCAACTTACATGAATTTTTCAACCCCGGGCAATAAAACTTCCAGCTTAATGATTAGGAATTCTAATCTTGTTGGATATAGTTTACAGTGGATTTTCGTTGAAAAATTCATGTACGTTGAACTGAACTTGATACAAATTGCGTATGACAAAGCCCTCACTATGTCACTGATGAGTTCAAGTGAGTAAGCTGAACGAAACGCCAATTTGTAGGACTAAAGGCCATAAAAAGCTATTTCGAATCAATAATTCAACAAGTCCAATCCTTAATGCTAAGTCTTCTACTTGGCTGATTTATTTCAGTAGTATATAGAATTTGTATTATAAAACCTTCTTATATAGAAACATTTGGTTTCAACAGGACGGCGCTACGTGCCACACAGCCGAAGCTACACTACTAACTACCATGTAGTAGTAGCATTTTCAAAAAAAAAAAAAGTTATTTGGCGGACCCTTTACATGATATTAAGCGTGTTTTCTTGAGAAAGCTATCCGTAGTACAGTTGAATTTAATATGAATTACAAAAACAACATCGGCAGCAGAATCGCTTTCTGACGTTGTTTTGTTTTAACTTTACGATAAGTGAAGAAAAAGTTTTGAAAAATCAAAATACATGGCCTAAAATTAGCTTAAATTGTAAAATTTACCGTTTTTATATTTTATAGGTGTCAGGTGACCAGGAACATTATTTTATGCGAACTGTAAAAGGTTAATTCGCAATCTACAATATCAAGACGCATTCCAAAAAGCAGCGAATGAATATATATTTCTAGCTCCCAAACGTTGCGGCTCCATTGGCAATATTTGAGGCGATGGCAATATGGAATGGGAATGGACATTTATTGATTAGGTGGGCATTTTAATTGCCAGGCAATTTTAGTTATAAAATGTATTTATAGAAATAGTTGACTGAAAATGCTCTTGTATGGTTTAAATGCCCATTTTTGATTTATATGGAATTTTAATTCACTATATTTTGCCATGTGAACTCTCATATTCCACACATTAATTCAAAAAATTGATGAAAAAGCCAATCAAAATCACGGAGAACCTCATTTTGCCCCAATTTATTGCCTCAACGATGGAATAAAATAATTGCCCTCATCTTGGGGAACATTTCCATTGACAAAGCGTCTCCATTTGTATTATTCAAGGCAATTTGTTGCCTCAAATATTGACAATGAAGCCACTGGGTTACTGGGTTTATATTTTATGCAATTCGCATTTATCGGCAAGCAAACAAAATAACTCATGTAAATGGAATGTCAAAATTCGATTCGCAGCTCATATGAAAAGCTCTTTCGAGTAGTCAAAAATACTGAACCACGGATCAAATTTTGAACCACGTCTGTACAACTGGAACTAACTGAAGTTCAAGGATGGTTGAGCTTTTTTGGCTAATATCATATACTTGATCTATCGTTGAACCTCAGTTAATCCGCTTAAATTGGTGAGTTAAAATTACTAATGGAAAACTAGGTACATACAATAAAATAAGCTATACAATCATATCCTTATTATAATAATTATAAAATGATCAGTAATAACGTTATCTACTCCATGTTATAGTAAGTCTGCTATTATACGACGACTTTTGAGTAATGTTTTCACGGTTATCTCGGTTTCTATAGCTCCAATGATTTTAACATCAATTATCAAAATTGTAAGGCAGATTGGGCTATTTATCAGAAATTGTGCTATCTTTTTCCTTAATTTGCCACAAGAATATGAAAAAAGTAGCCCAATTTTTTTTTTTTTACAAAACATACACTCCCGTTCATTTGAATAGGTACACAATTTTCGAATGCCATTAACCGTTATAACTCCGAACTAAGGGGACAAAATTAATTTTTGTAAATAGAATTAGAGATAGCATCCAATTTAGGAGAGGATAAGAAAACACAAAATCTTAATCTTTCCGCCATTGCACGTTTTATTATCACTTCTTTAAATTCATGTGGAAATCGTAGGCGTTTTTTTCGTTCATTTGAATAGGTACACCGCCGTTATCATCACTTTAACTTTTGAAATTGTTGAAGGTCAGACCTTTAAAAGCTTTTTTTGGGTTTTCTATAATGGTTTCTTTGACATGTCACAAAAAATTGAGAAAAAAGTGGAGAATGGGTGGAGGAAAATCACTTGGCGCGGTTGAGTTCGCGCGAATTTATAGTTTTCATGATCAAGGGCTAGCGGGAAAATAAGCGAAAAGATTGTGTCGATATGAAAGGTGCATAAAACCTGCTACCTCCGCAAGTGATAGACGACAAATTTTGAGGGTTACGTCTAATTTTTTACTTTTAAATGGTACTGGGTGGCAGAATTCGAGAAGTAACTTTTGATCAACGTTCTTGTTGCTGGTTTTTGTTAAAATAATTATCTTGCGTTGTTACATAACCAAAAAATTGCAGAAAAAACGTCTTTCTTCATATTCTAATGGGCTTAAGTCTATTAATATGTGCATGTGCATACCAATATTGTTCCTTCAAAATGTTTCAAAAACCTTAGAGTTTTTTATTTTTTATAAAAGGTAGCTAGATTTTAAAAAAAATTGTTTTTGATATTAATCTATATTTTGTTGATGTTATAAATTGAGTTGATTTAACATTTTCTTTAATCGCTAAAAACATAGGAATAATTATTGCATTTTATATTGTATATAAAATATACTGTAATAGCAAGCTTGTGTGTGTTAATAAAAATGCTTGTGGCTGTTGCAATTGATAAACAACGAAACCTGCATTGGGATTGAGCAGAACATTTGGCTTCAGTGGCGCGGTGTGTAGTATGCATCGGCCTCTGAATTGCAAGGTTCATGGTTCGCTCCCAGATGACGGCAAAGAGTCTTTCAATTAACACGAGCATAACCAGACTAAGCACCACTAAAGGAGTCTGATGATCGATGAGGCTCTCGTGAAATAGCTATAACTCCAGCCTATATACTTGGTGTAACAAACGCAAGTTGTTGTTCATTCAAAAATATTTCAATATAACTTGATGAATTACTTGCAGCATGCACTGCACTTGTGTGGATTTCCATATACATACAAACCCAACTTAAAATATATTGTAGTTAATTTTTATTAAAGTATATCGTGCGAAAATTGATACTTTATTTTTTTCTGAAGTTGTACATAATTGCATAGCACTATTTGTACATAACTAAAAGTGAGAATAACTTCACTTGTTATAAATTAATTTATTTTAAGATAATGAGAAACAACTTTCAAACTTGCTATAGGCTTGTGGTTTTCATAGACAAACAAATTTACTAGCTATACTTGACGCACCTAAATTATTTAATGGATTTATAGTGTTATTTTTGCCAAACCCACAAATAACGACTAAAAATATACAATAAGAAAGTATATTCCGTGATTTTACTATTTATAAATTTATGTTCTCATCACCTTTAAAATGATTTATGTTAGACAAATCTATCAAAATGGTTATTACTGGACAGACACAGTAAAATTTACAAAAGATCCCCCAATAGGTATACACATAATTTAATTATTATTTTTTGAACAAAACAACTTTGAACTTGAATTGTATGTAGGTACATTGTGAGAATCCAACTACTCAATGTTTGAGCAATAATTTTCTTAATATATGTAAAATAATGTTATTGTAGAAGAATGTTAATTTAATTATAAAATATTAAAACGTAGATAATAATAATAATTATAGTAGGTAGGTAATAGGACTTTTTAATGTTCTATTTTAGCACAGCAGATTAATGAAATTAAGTAATAA
This sequence comes from Dasysyrphus tricinctus, assembly GCA_963921185.1. NCBI lineage: Eukaryota > Metazoa > Arthropoda > Insecta > Diptera > Syrphidae > Dasysyrphus > Dasysyrphus tricinctus. The sequence goes on along the minus strand of OY992531.1, from coordinate 146,037,399 downwards.
GAAAATTGTTGAGTTAGTATTAGTAGTAGGATTTGTAAATAAAAACCTGAAATATTTTGTATACGTCATCTTCACACTAATGATCTGGGGGCCTGTACCACAAGTCAACAAAACTACAAGTTTGGTACATACCCAGTAGCCCAGTCGAATATACAAAAAATGCTGATATGCAAAACATTAGATAGAAGATTTTTACTTGGTACTATGTTCTATCTTCTATGTACAATGTACATTGTACATACATATAAGGCAAGTTTTGGATTCGTGAAAAAAAAAAATTTCAGATTACAATCAAACATGATATTACGATGATAGAGAACACCAAAAAAGTGGGTGGCACAATTCTGTCTGTCTGTCTGTATGTTCATCTACAGCTAATAATCGGCTCGATCGATTTTCTTCAAACTTGGTAGATACATAGTGATTTTTGGTGATTATGCCCACACCTTTTTTTCATTTTTTTTTTACCAAAAGTAACGGTACCTGCTGTGATGCTTTTTTGTCGAGGCTGAGGTAGACTCGTCGGTGTCCAGGGTTTATCCCAAAGAAAGCACAAAACTTGGGTTAAGAGTTTTAAACTCCGATTTAAATATTTTTATTTATTCAAATATTAAGTTCACAAAGGTTAATACAAAAGTTGTATAGCTTAACTAACTAACACGGTATTTCATATACTAAAATGATAATGCTTATGATTTATTCTAACACGGTATTTCATATCGATACCGATACCTTCCCGCAAGAATGTATTAAGCGACATTTAAAAAAATTGATAGGCATCAAAAAAAAGCTCTTGTTCAGCTATTTATTTGTGTATTTAATGGAATAAAAAGATTTGGCACAGGTTTTTCAACTCAAAATCCCTCTAAAAATCTGTTTATAACAAAAAAATACACACAAGAATAACTAATCAAGAGGTTTTTTTAAATTTTAATTTAAAATTTTGAAAATGTCGCTTAATACATTCTTATGGGAAGGTATCGATATAATCTTACTAATAATAAGTACAAGATAGGATTAAATCCCCGCCTCCAACGGCAAGTTGAAGGAAAGTCAAATCTGCTCCCGGCTCACAGACAGCGTCTACTATACACTCGAAAAGAGTGCAGAGCAGAAAAGGTGGTTAGGATTAGATCCCCGCTTTCAGCTGCAGGCTGAAAGAAAGTCAAGTCTGGTCCCGGCTAGCAGACAGCGTCTACTATGCACTCAGACGGAGTACAGAGCAGAAAAGGCGGTTGGGATTCGGTCGCTTCCAGCGGCAGGCTGAAAGAAAGAGAAATCTGGTCCCGGCTGGCAGACAATGTCTCCTATGCACTCAGAGGGAGTGCAGAGCAGAAAAAGCGGTTGGGATTCGGTCCCCGCTTCCAGCGGCAAGCTGAAAGAAAGTCAAGTCTGGTTCCGGCTGGCAGACAACGTCTACTATGCACTCAGATGGAGTGCAGAGCAGAAAAGGCGGTTGGGATTCGGTCCCCGCTTCCAGCGGCAAGCTGAAAGAAAGTCAAGTCTGGTCCCGGCTGGCAGACAACGTCTACTTTGCCCTCAGAGGGAGTGCAGAGTAGAAAAGTCAATGGGAAACGTTCCCCGTCTAAGGCAAAGGCCAAAGGAAATACAATCGCGGTAAATAATATAAATACTAAAAACGGAGGAGAAGCCTCAAAAAACGGTACGAGATAAACTCAAAAATTCAGTGAAACTTCTGATGGTACACTTCGTACCCAACAGCGTGTCTCGGTTGAGTTAATTAATTTAATCCGTTCCAGAATAAATTTATTAAACTCACGGTCGGTTTTCTTCCTTATGTATATTAAATTGGTACACATACAACAAAGGCAGAAGACGATTTTGTTCGGAAATTACACTTCCCCATATTAAGTTTCCTGACAAAAGACAGTGTGAACTGGTAAAGACGAATGGTAAAATACCACAGTAAAAATATATTTTTATTTGATGACGAATTTTGGGTATTCCTTCGTTTACTTTCAGTGAATAGCTGACAAGTATAAACAGTTGCCTAATTTCGGGGGTTGGTATGCGAACTTTCTGTGTTGCATATTTCGATGATTTATTTTTGCTTGTCGATTTCGGTAGGTAAAGCGGTATGGTAAATGCAGAATGAAATTAACCTTTGAAGTTAATTTTGAACTTCTGCCGGATAGTTCAGGTTGGTGATGCAGATGAGCATTGAGGAGGTGAAATTTGTAACGCTTCGTTACACTGCCATACAATTTTTATTAGCAATTTTACATAATCGTATTTTTCTCAAAAATGGCTCGACACCTTTTCTTAAAAAAAAATCAATAAATTTATTTTACATAGTAAAGGCTTCCTTTGGGTGGAAAACAATTTTTCAAAAATGGTTATTAATAGTAGGTATCCTCCAAAGAACCATTTTTTTAATTTTGATTTTCTTCAAAACGGTACGACTGATTTATAAAGGCTCCGCTAAATAACTTTTTTTTTGGAAAATGCTATAAAAAAAAACTACTGAATATTTTCTCAAATTTCTTTTTTTATTTGAAAGTACAATCCTTCCGGCTAATAATGGAAAATAATTTCATTCAAATGGCTGCTTCGCTAAGTGGGCCTGCGATCGACTTAGAGAAGATGCCAATTTTGCCAAAAAAATCATCTTTTCAGATGAAGCTCATTTTGGTCTTGGCGGGTATGTAAACAAGCAAAGTTGTCGCATTTGGGGCACAGAAAACCCGCACGCCATTGAAAAGCCGATACACCCAAAACGAGTCACTGTTTGGTGCGGATTTTGGTCCAGAGGCATAATTGGGCCATTTTTCTTCGAGTGGCCGTTACAGTCAATGGCGATCGTTATCGGGCCATGTTGAACGAATTTTTGTTCATACAAATTGAAGAGGAGGATATTGGCAACATTTGGTTTCAACAGGACGGCGCAACGTGCCACACAGCCGAATCTACACTCCATGTAGTAGTAGCATTTAAAAAAAAAAGTTATTTGGCGGACCCTTTATTATTTTTTTATGCAGAAGCTTCCAAAAAATATATATAGTTTCGTGCACCAAAATTTTTGAAAAAATATTTTTTGGATTTTTACTAAATGTTTCAAAACTTTTTTTGGAAAATCAAATATTTCGAAAATGACATGATCGATTTTCTTGAAACTCAATATTTAAGAGTTTTTTAGTACTTTCTAAAATATTTTTAGACAAAATTTTCCATTTATGAAAAAATAATGGTACCTTCCATACAAAAGTTAAAAAACCGTAAAGGAACATATTTGTTTGCTTAAAAACGACTCTTTCAATTTTGATTAAACTTTTTTCATATACTTAAATTAGTACGATCTACTACCAAAAATTATAAAATTTTACGTTTAGCAACTATTAATAGTACCTGTTTTAGAACGTATTTATTTAGATGATTTTTTTATATACAAATTTAAGATAAGATTATATAATATTGCATATCAAAATTTTCAAAAAAAGAGTTTTTGGATTTTTAAAAAAGTTTCATTTTTTTTTTGAAAATTCGATATCTCAAAAACGAGTCGACAATTTTTTTAGTTTTTATATACAAATAAATATATACTTAAGATTTGAATTCCAAAATTTGTTCTTAAAAATGTTTTAAGAATTTTATCCAAAAAAAATTAGTTTTTTAGAAAACCGCTCCAATGATTTAAAATTTTGTTTTCCCATACAATCATAGTCAATCAAGAATTAAGATGGCATTCTTTTTTTTCACCTCAAACTATCAAAAGAGTTGTTTTAGCCATTTTAAATGACGTATTTCATGCTTCTCTACATTTTTCTCTCATAATTTCCATGTTTTTATATACAATTTTCTTAAACCCGCAGTGTCTTGAACATAAGAGCAAGTACGTTCGACCCAGTCGTGTTTTTTATTTTGATTCAATTCATTAGGGGGGTTTGTAAAGTGCCTAAAAAAAGTTTTCAACCGCCTATCCCTATTTCGTTGCCCACCATCTTGGATTTTAGAGAAATTAGTTTTTGTTTAATAACTCGCCTATTTTCAACTTTGGACTAAAAATGCACCGAATAAAGTTGTTCAAAATTTAATTATCTAAAACTTTGGTCTTAATAGTTTTTCTCTACGATCGATATTTTCCGACATAATCCGGAAGTACAGGGTGATGTTCTTTACATAATTTATGTGTAGGTACATGAAGTTTTAAACTTTACAACGTTTACATTTAGTGTAGTAAAAGTCAATGTAGAGAAAACTTTACAATACTTTATTTAAAAAAAAAATGTAACATAAAACAATATGAGGTGCTGCATTATATCCTGTAAAAACGCCTTAAATACGGTGTGCAAATTTTATTATTTATATTAAGAAGAGGCAATCAAGACATCGAAAAATATAGGCAAATACAATTAAATTTAAAAAATTGTGATTTAATGAATTATGTTGGATATTCTTGTTCAACTTTAAATAATCGGTTAACAAGAAGTGCTTGAATGGTGATTGATAACTGTGCAATATTTATTAATAATGATCAGATCATAGTGTAGGGAATGATGTTTACAAGCGCCCGCCTGTAAATATTGGGTTGGGTAGATACGATTTACCGATTTGTAAACTGTCGATTTAAAAAATTAGACCGTCATAACGCCGACTTTCGGAAAGTCGATTGGTTAAAATACCGACTGATCAAAATGTCGACTCTCATAAAGTCGATTTTGAAAATACCGACTCGTAAAAGGTGGACCGAGCCGAAGTGAATGATGTTCACATGCATACGGCGCCGCTTGCATGTGAACATAATTCACTAAACTGTCGATCAACAAGCCACTTTTGGAAAAAAAAATGTCGACTGAAAAAGATATAAATTTAATCGATTGTTTTATTTGACTGTATTCTGGATAAAAGCTACATTTTTTCACCGACAACTTTTCAATCGACATTTAAATAGTCTGGATTTTAAACTGTAAACTTTTTTTTGTCGATCAAACTTCAATCGACATTTTAACAGTCGATGACATTTATATTTGTCCAGTCAAAATTTTTTTAGTCGGCCATTCGTACGCTTCCCGTAAATATCATTCCCTAAACTATGACCTGATCAAAATGTCGACTTTCAAAATGTCGACTTTTAAAATGTCGACTGTTGAAATCTCAATGCAGAAAATCTCGATCACTGTCGACATTTTAAAAATCGTCATTTTGAAAAATCGACATAGCACAGATACATGAGTTACAAAGTACAAATAAAAATGAACATTTTGTCAATATTTTGTATTTGCAAGCTCTTTTTCTTCTTCCTCAAAAATCGAGTCGATTGGTCGAATTACTGAGAGGATTTATAGTTGAAATTTGTATTAATGTCTATGTATGTAAAGCTATCTTTATCAAGAAATTACAGAATGAACGGTATTATTCTTTCCTAGTTTTTAGGTATATAATATTTTTTGTTATAAAACTTATTAAAATTTTATTTAAAATATGGAAGAATAAATTGAATAAAAAAAAATCATATAGTCTATTGCTCACACAAAATTGATATTACCAGGACGTAGCTCTACGCCCCATGATAAAAAATAAGCTGTAATTTTTATGCGATCTCTGTAACTATAGTATCTGTGATCATAGTTTCAAGTTTATATAATAGTAGGGGCGTTAGTGCACGATATGAGGGCATACCTTACATTTCGACCTGACGGGTTTAGCTTTAGCACACTAATAGTTCATGTCCTAACTTTACTTTTTAGAAGTTTTGTCAAGGTGGCAATACTGTCAAAAGGATAAGAGAAGGGTTGCCACAATTCCGAAAGATCGAAAAAAAAAATGATGACCGAATTATTAGTGAAACACGTAAAATATTACCAAATTTCAACAGCATTGACATGAAACCTGGTCCACATATTTCATTTGTCATAAGCAAAAAAGGGTCTACAAAAATATTTATAGTGAAAGGGTGTTTTTTTTCATTGAAATTGAAAAATTTTGAACTACTACCATGAATCCCCTCCCGAAACTGGAACGTTAATGAAAATTGGTTAAAACATTTAACTTTTCATCAAAAGAGACCAAACAAATATAAACTATCTGAGGGTGTTTTTCAATGGGGAATAAGAAGCAGAGTTTTTGGCCAAAGTTTTGTATCTTTTTGAAACCAAGATACATAAATGTAATATGGTGCATGATTTCAAGGTATTTTTTAATGCTGAATCCAATAATATTAAAATAAAGTAGATACAAGCTCACATAAAAAAGTTATCTTACTTTTAAAGAGTTAATGTCTGAAAATAATTGTAGTTTTTGACTAGAATAGGTACGATATTACCTCTCAAAAAAACCCTCAGACCATGGATATTTGAGTGGTCTTTTTGATTCTTGGTTCCGATGATTAATCAAAAATTTTCACTAACTTTCATCAACGTACCAGTTTTGGGAGGGGTTTCATGGTTGTGGCTCAAAATTTTTCTAGTTCATTGAAAGAAACACCCTCTTGCTACAAATATTTTTGTAGACTCCTCTGATTCTTGTTGCTTATGACAAATGAAATATGTGGGCCAAGTTTCGTGTCAATGCTGTTGAAATTTGGTAATAATTTACGTGTTTCACTAATAATTCGGTCATCATTTTTGAAGAAGGCTATAACTTTTTTGAAGGTAGTTGTATCGAGTTAGTTCTGATTTAGTAAGATTATGCATTAAAAAATACCCTTAAAACATATGTCATATGCTTATATTATTCCAAGATAAATATTTAAGTTTGTTAATCTTTCACATCCCCCCTCCCCAGCACTTTGAAAGTGGCTTTTTAAAAAACCAAAGTAGGTTTTCAATCAACTCTGGATGTTATTTAGTAGATTGTTCTGCGTCGACACCATCTTTAAATTTTATTAATACAAATATTTTTCTAACTTTTCTTGGCTTTTCAAATTTTGTTTCTAAAACGACTTTTTTCCATCCAGAGGTGGGAGAAAAATAATAATGTGGTCCTATGGTTTAAAGGGTGCTGAGTCCAACTGGAGTTCTTGGGTCATCGTCTGACCATTGTTTTTCGATCTATAAGCAATATTTCGGAATTGTGGCAACCCTTCTCTTGTCCTTCTGACAGTGTTGCCACCTTGCCATGGACATGGACTATTTGTATACTTAAGCTCAATCCGTCAGGTCAAAATGAAAGGTTGGTCTCTCTAACAGCCCCACTATTATTATTTTAAGATTGGATTTTGTTAACTTTTCCTGCTTAAATTCTTTTATACATTTTTTTTAAACTATCCATTTGATTTTGAAAAAAAATTTTATAGGTAAAATTGTCAAATACAGATTAGTTTCCGAAATATACCAAAAATATTGAAAAGTGACCAGTGTGACGATGGGAAGGGTACAAATTCCCCAATGCCAAAATCCCGAATTGCAAAAAATAGAGTCCCGAATGCCTAAAATCCCGAATGCCATAATCCCGAATGGATAAATCATCAATGGACAAAATCCCGAATGCCAAAATCCCGAATGGACAGAATCCCGAATCTATTTGAGATAAAACCCCGAATTTTAAAACTTTTAAAGTACTATTTCAGTACTTTCAAAGAAACCGAACTGCAATTTCTGGCTTGACTTTGTTCATTTTGCGATCTCACATGACAAAAATCTCGAATGTTAACATTTCAAACTTAGTGTTCCCACTAAGGAACTTCTCCTTTATACAGGCGGCAGCGGAAGAATTCCCCAGATGGAATTAACGATGGCGTCTACAGTTCCAGTAAGGTTGAACTACTTCAAAAATTCAAAAACGTGCCATTGGTCTCCCCAATGGAAGACAAAGATGACTCAACCAAGGACGACTTCTACGATCTCCTCGAGACTGCGTATGATAGGTGCCCCAAGTACGACGTCAAGATCATTCTTGGCGACTTCAACGCCAAAATCGGAAAGGAGGGCATCTTTGGTTCAATAGTCGGAGGACACAGCCTGCACGACAACACTTCCGGTAACAGACACAACGGATTCAGGCTGATTGACTTTGCGGCGGGGCGTAACATCATCATAGCCAGCACTCGATTCCCACAGCTCAATATACACAAAGGGACCTGGCATTCTCCTGATCAACGAACCGTCAACCAGATTGATCATGTTGCGATAGACGCCAGACATGCTTCCAGTATCCTGGATGCCCGAACGTTCCGAGGGGCCAACATTGACCCGGACCATTACTTGGTTGTAGTTCAAGTCAAGTACGTATGCGGTTGTCTATGACGCCAAACGCCAATTGGATGCTGTGAAAAGATTTGATGTCAAGAAGTTGAAATCGCAAGAGATTGTTAGGACCTTTGCTGACCAAGTCTCTCTTAAGCTTTCAGCAACTCCACCACCAGCACCAACTGCAGAAGACCAGTGGAAGCATTGCCAACAAGCCATCAGAAGTGCCGCCATTGATGTGCTGGGTCTCACTAGGCGACCAAAACGAAACCCCTGGTTCGATGAAGAATGCCGGTTGGCGAATGCAGCGAAGAACGAGACCTTCCAATCAATGCTGCAAACTAGAACCAGAGCTGCTGAGAGAACAGCCCGGGAGCTCTAGAGGCAAAAACGAAGGGAGGAGCGCTGACTTCCCATGAGGAAAAAGAGAGAGCATGGAAGTGGGCGGTCGAGTCTATTGAGGACTGTAACGGCAGGGGGGATGTTCGAAAGTTCTACCGAAGTGTGAGGCAATCTACCCAGGGCTACAAGGCCAGACCGGAAGCCTGCCGAGACGAGAGTGGGAATATGCTAGTAGACACACAGTCGGTGCTGAGGATCTGGAAACAACACTTTTCCAGACTGCTAAACGGTGAAGATGACCAAAATTCCGCTGTTAGACGGAATAATCCATTCAACCTGGACGATGATGGTCAACATTTCCGTCCACCCGACCTAAATTAAGTCCGGTTAGCGATAGCCAAGCTTAAAGAATACAAGGCTGCTGGTGCAGATGGTCTTCCAGCCGAGCTATTCAAAGCAGGTGGAAATGACTTGGTAGGGAGTATACACCAACTGATCTCCAAAATTTGGTCGGATGAAAGTATGCCCAATGAATGGAACCTCGGTAAAGTGTGCCCCATCCACAAGAAAGGAGATGCTCTGACTTGTGACAACTACAGAGGTACAAGTGTCCTCAACGTCGCATACAAAATCCTGTGTAATCGCTTAAGACCGTTTGTCAACGATCTAATCGGCCCTTATCAGTGTGGTTTTAGGACCGACAAATCAATCGTCGATCAAATGTTCACACTCCGACAGATTCTGGAGAAAATCCAGGAGTTTCAAGTCGATACACACCATCTCTTTATCGATTTCAAAGTCGCGTATGATAGCTTAGACAGAGACGAGCTATACAGAGCCATGTCGCAACTTAGTATTGGTATCCCGACCAAACTCGTCCGCTTGTGCTGGATGACGATTGAGAAATCTCGCTGCTGCGTCAAAGACAGCAAAAACACCACCAAACCATTTGATAACAAGAAAGGTTTGAGGCAAGGCGATGCGTTATCATGCAACCTCTTTAACATCGTTCTTGAAGTAATTGGACTCGCAAGTCATCAACAGAGATACAATTTATCAAAAAAAATAAGTTCAACTACTTGCTTATGCAGATGATATTGACATCATTGGGAGAACGAAGCGAGCTGTTGCCGGTGCGTTTGCAAGTATTGAATCGGAAGCGGCGAAAATGGGTTTGGCAGAAATAAAGAAAAATCTCAAGTTTGCTCGCTAAATTCTACTTTTTCGGGGAGTTGAGATAATCCAAAGTTGACCAACTTTGGATTTTCTCAACTTTGGAATATTACAAGTTGATCCAATCAACTTCGAGTGAATAAAAGCGATTTCTCAAGTTGAGAATTAAAATCCCCAAGTTGTATTCAACTTCGACTGAATAAATTGGGCCTAATAACATTAAACGCTTTAACGGCTATAGCCAAAGCCACTCCTAGGCCTTATGGTTGCTACAGCCCTGCTATGTGCGCAAAGCAATTAGCCGGCAATCGTTTAGCACGCTAGAAGTTGTGCTGCAAATCTAATTTGTTTGTGCAGGGTATATTAAGGCATTCCAAAAAGTATTATAGAAAGGAACCTTTAAAATTATATTTCTTCACGCAAATAACCTTCAAGTTGACTGATTAAGCGACTCAACCATGCACTTCAACCCGATGGATTCTAGACAATAGCTCCAAAACCTTGTATTTTTTGTTCAATATATTGTCTAACTTAGACACCAAAATTGGTTGTCTTAATATTTTCTTAAGTTGATACGTTCAGTAGACAAGGTATAGGGCAAGTTTCTTATTGATAAGTTATCTTGAAGTGATTGCAAAGTTCATTGAGAGTACCAAAAACATCACTCAAATTAATGTACATAGATACCCATTAAATATTATATCAGATCATATTTGCTAGAGTGCGTTTATAGATATTATGGACATGGCTTCTTTCGTGTTGGGGTCTGGGATTACGGTAAAAAAAAAAAAATAATGAGCTAAAACTTAGGAGTTAGATTTAAAATAAAACAACGAACTTTTTAAGGACAACCCTACTGTATATAAAAAAGAACGTTTCGTTTAGTGTAAAAGGTCTCAACCTCAACCTGTCATTTCATTCCGTATAAACAAACATAGTTTACAGTTCCCATGAGAAAAAAAAATCCAAATTTTCAAAACGATTTTCCACCAATTCTGTGCACCAAATTGAATAATATTCAAGATGAAAAACGTTTGTGATGTTTTCCTAAGCCACCTATTGAGTAATTTAATTTAATTAATAAACTATAGGCCCAATGGAAAATAATTGTTTTTGAATGCAAATACCATTTGCATGCAAATAATGCCTTGAAATAAACATATTTATATATTTTTTTGGAAGTGTAAGCCGACTATAAAAAAAAAATATTTTATAATATTTTATTCACCACACTTTTTTTTCGCATGCAAAACAATTGCCAGTCCATTGTTTTGCATGACTTTCCATGACAGCAATGGCTTTTATTTTGCATGAAACTGTAAACCAATCATCATGCAAATAAAACACCTCAATTATTTTTGACATGCGAGATTTTGTTTGCGCACGGGAACTGAAAACTAGGCTATATGAAACATAAAATTATCTACAAATTGATTTTATATCAGATAAAATTTTAAAAGACCGCGGCTAACATCAATGTTGACTACGAAATCTCACATAACCAAATTTCGAAATTACAAAATCCCGCTTTTCATTTTCTCGGAGTAACAAAATCCCTCTTTTCATTGTCTCGCAATAATGAAATCCCGCAAACTGAAATCTGTCTAATCAAAATCTCGCAAAATTTAATTGGATGGCAACAAATACATTTTTTTAATCAAAATCTCGCGCGAGATTTGAGTTTGCGAGATTTGGATTAAAAAAATTGTTTGTTGCAATCCAATTAAATTTTTCGAGATATCCTACCTTCTGCTAATTATATAAATCTAGGGCTTACCATCTTTTAGGCCACACTGTTATTTTTTAATTGTTAAGGTTCTCCCAAACCAACGCGGAATTATAGCGAATTCGCAATGCTAATGATACAAAATGGCAGATATGCAACGCTAAACAACAACAACAAAACTGTCGTCAGCGAATGTTTTGCGTTGGTTTGGAAGAGCCTTTATTGTTTATTGTTCAATAATTGCCAAGAGAACAAGAGAGAACAAAGAGATTGTAAAAGCAGTTGTAAGTTGTAACATGTCATGTTTAGATTGCATTAATGGTATTTGGCCCTGAACTAGAAAATATTTTGAGTTCCATAAATAAATTTTGGGAAAATATTTTACACAAACGACTTCATATGTCAAAAATTGAATTAAGACATAAATCTTTTATTATTTTTTTTTTTCTAAAATCATAATCTATATTTGGTTCTATTTTTATTTACTTAAGCTAAGTATACAGTTCATTGACGAAAAAAACTACATGAAAGTATGTATTTCTTATGGGAGCGCTTTTTGGGAAAAAATTTTGACGTTCAAATTTTTTTATCGAACTGTGAACTACCCAAAGAAAACAAATTTTATATTCACCACGAAATTTTTTCGTCAAATCAATGTCACTGACATTCTTTTTCCAAAAAAAATTTCGTTTGGCATTCGTTTTGCTTTTTCATAGATCAATTTCATTGAGATTTTCATTTTTGAAACAGTAAACTGACGACGAATAAAAAACAGATTACACCACGGACATTTTTTCTTTGTCGAAAATATTTTTTTCTCACCTTAAAGAATTTTTTTACACAAAAGAACTGTAAACTTAGCTTAAAGAAATAAGTTTTTAGTTACATTTTGTAATCGCTAAAAATAATTTTTAACAATAAAAGTTGAAAAAACAGTTTTTCATTTCCCAGTTTTTATTTTCCATTAGCACTTTAGCAGGTTTTAATTTCCCAATGCGAAACCCAGAGCAATACGTTTTTCGAGATTTTAAATTGTGAGATTTTGGTTTGCGAAATTTTGGTTGAAATTGAAGAGATTTTTCGGTGCGAGATATGAATGCGAGTTTGTTAAAAGCGAGATTTTGTGATTGCGAGATTGTGAAAAACAGGATTTTGAATTTCCGAGTTTAGTTATTCGAGATTTAAAAAAATGCTAGATTCCGTTATTCGAGATTTTGGTTTGCGGGATATCGAACCGCTCCCCTCAGGAGCTCATCTATCTCAGAGTAATCATAAAATCAAGTTTCCCTACTGATGCTTCGTTTTGTTGAAAACTCCTCACGTTGCGTCGATGTAAAATTTATTTTTCTTTTGCATCACCATTTTTATTGTATGCATTATTGAATGCAAAAATTGGTTTTCAGTCATTGATTTAATCAAAAAAGTTAAAAAAGATTTTGTATAATAAAATTTTTTTGATATGATTGAGAGCAAACAAATATTGAAAGTTCCGTTTAAAAGATATCTAACAATTAAATTTTGATATGAAGAGTTTTGCTGCAAATGATTGGATATGGCCAGTTTCTCCACCATTTCCCCCTCTCACAACTGCAGCCTCTTATATAAAAGCACTGCAAAAAAAAATCTAAATTTTCAAAACGATTTGCCACCTATTCTGCGCAACAAATTGGAGTATATTGGAAGTATAAACCAGCCATCAAAAAAAATATTTTATTCACCACACTTTTTTTCGCATGCAAATCAATTACCGGTGCATTGTTTTGTATGACATTCCATGACTGCATAGTTTTTTTTTTGCATGAAACTGTAAACCAATCATGCAAACAATTAATTTTACATTTCACCTCAATTATTTTTGACATGCGAGAATATTTGCAAAGATTTTTTTTGCGCACGGGAACTGTAAACTAGGCTTTATATAACATTATCAATGAAATGCCTTAGGTATCAACCTTAGGTATTAGGGAAGCACTCTTTTCTGCCTAAAACAAACTAATGTTTGAAGTGTGGAACAATAATAGAACAAATAAGTAACATTGGCGGAGTAAAAATTATAAAATAAAATTGGTGAATAAAAAAAGTACGTATACAGATACTCAAAACTAACTGTTTTTTGTACTTAAGGATTTTTTATATAGAAAAACAATAAACATTGAAGAAAAAAAGGCGAAAAAAAAATCGTCAAAATTGGAAAAAAGGCAAAATAAACTATGAACATATATTTTTATGGAATCACGAGGACATGAAACGTGTTTGTATAAAGTCGATACTTTCATACGATAACGCACAAAAAAAAGACAAAGTAGGCAAAATCCTATCCCTCCTTATTAGCAGGCGCGGATCCAGGATTTCGTTCAGGGGGGGGCAATTTTCAAGAGTTTTCAAAATCTTGATGATGTCTACAGAAAATTTGAGTACACTTCATACCGCTCTACACGCCTGGTCACACAAAGCAATGTGAGTTGATGAGTTCGAAATTTGAAGAAAGCAAATAAGCTCTTTCATAACTGCCACAGTTCTCGGACAGAGGGTACTCTGAACTTTGTGAAATGAATTTTTGCGGTTTGTAGCTATAAGATGGTGTCTTTACAGCGTTTTTGAGTTCCCTCTGGATCTACGTAACTCTACAATTATGTTCGGAAAACATAATGGTACAGTGGTATGTTCCTATTCAGACACATAACGTTCGAGCTCGAGCGAAATTTCCAGCCTTATCTTTAGCTGGCAACCTAACCTAACCATGCTTGTAAAAGGCCGTTTTTGAGAACGTCATCAGCGTCAAAAATGCGTTTTGCCGAATGTTCTCAAACGCAACTGCAAAAGTCTGCTGTTAGAAAAGGTAAATTCAAGTTTTACTGCATAAGCATTGTGTTCAATACAGTCACATGTTCGAAAACATCATGTGTGGTGCAATTCTGCAGTCAAAAATCGAGTTGGAAACAAAAATAATGAGAAGCCGGAAAACGTGTTCATAAACGTCAAATGCATTTGCAAGAAAATTGAACGACCTTGATAAAAAAGATTTTGTGCAAACAAAAACCATTGCATAAATTTGACAATATCTGTATTTTAGTTGAACTAAAATTATAGATCGAAACCGAGATGAACCGTATCGTTTGCTCAGGTGTCTTCGTCCATCGATACAATACCAAACAAAAATACAAAGAAAATACCACTCTTTATTAAAACTTTCCGTCTGACCTTCTCGATTGGATTGTGACTAACTTTAGTAATACATTTCATTAACAATATGCTTAGCATTCGTTAAGTTTTAATATAAATGTTTTATATAAGCTTAAAGCATCGACTACAGAGTTGCCAGACTCATGTAGTTCGATACAATTGCAATATTTGCGTCGAAAAATGGCAATCATTTGACAACCGAATTGACGAAACAACTATCCTTTTCTTAGATATAAAAGTTCCATCCAACTTCTCTTCGGCAGTGAGTGCTGTAGTCGTTTCCTCGTTTCTCTCCAATCTTCTTCGTTGGATTCGCACTCTTCGGTAGTTTAATAATATGGAACACGGAAGTTCCCAAAATACATCCATGAAAGTGACAAAACTCTCGCACCAAAAACGTATCGTATGGCTAAAACAGATGTACAGCACGTCTGCACGCATCGCTGCGTACAGCGCCGAACTCGAAACACATGTGCATACTCTTAAGGTGCGTATGCGTATCCATTTCAGAGTAAAAAGGCGGTGAGCAGCTCCCTGAAGAAGTTCTCGAGAGTAAAACTCGAAAGTGGGCACAGACACAGTCATGAAATAAGCTCGCCAGAGGGGAAGACAGATATCCGAGAGTCGCTCTTAGTGAAAGCATTGTATATAAATTCTATAGTATTCTCATGAAGAAAAAAAGCTCGTGGCCATCTATGCGTCCAAATGTCATACTAATTTTTGTTAAGGGATCTCGGTAAGGCGATCACAGCGAACCTATCGACCAAATGTCTACCTACAAAATCGTGTTTCATGAGAATACTATAGATTGGATATACAATGGTGAAAGTACCCCCTCAATGGAAACATACATTTTAATATTTATCACAAAAAGAAATCTATCACCTATATAGTATGAAATTTGTTGATATTTCTCAATAACTTTTATACATAAATGTTAGTTCATTAATTTAACTTTAATGAGGTATCCTTATCCTGGAGATCCGAGCATTTGAAGCAAAACTATAAATTTTTGAAGGTAATTACTCGTAAATCGACGTATTTTAAAGATTTACAGCCGTATTTATTAAGAAAACTTAAAGGCATCTTAACATTAAGATGCCTTTAAGTTGGTCTTAAGTTCGAAATTGGTATCTATAATCAATTTTCACATTTAAGCAACGTTACTTAAATGCATTTCAACTTAAACGCCATCCACCGCGTTTAAAGGCTACTCAAAGCCATCTTAAACATATTTTGACATTCGAGAAGAATTATTTTTATTACAAAAATATAGGTATGTATGTATGTACATATGTAGGTAGAGTTTCCATATTGAATGTTGTAGGTACCTAATCGAAGTTTTAAGATTTGTGATTTCCTTTAGTAAATTAAGTTGAAACTAAATTGTTTCATTGATTTATCAACATATATTTCCATCAAAAGACCAAAATGTGAATGAATAAATTAAATAAAAGAATTTCTGGATACAGAAATAAAAGCATTGGACTATGCCAAGATGCCACATCCAGTTGCTTCTCTTTCTGTCTTATAAGTATGCACTCGTTTTTGTTTGCAAACTGTCAAAAAACAACTAAAATGTTAATGTATTTGTGAGTTTTCTCACGTTACGTTACATTTCAATCGTTTAGTTAATTAGCAATAGAAAATTGATTATAGATTAGAATTTAAGTAACGTAATTTAAAGGCAACTTAAATATTTAAGCAAACTTAACTAATTGACCTCTAAGAGCCTTCTTAAGAAAATCTAATAAATTCGGCTGTTAATTTTTTTTTTAATTAAAATCAACTTCAAGGTTGAAAATTTAGATGAGTGCCCCTGTCGCCTCTCCCGTTACATTTAAGTAAAAAGTTGGAGGTTAAACAATACCTTTTTAAAACACTATTTTCCAAATTGTGAAATTTTTCGTTCAAAGCATATTGAAAAGTGAAAGTGAAATCAATTTGGGATTCAACCTGCTCCCTAGTATGAAATAAATTGAATTTTTCTCACAAAATGTTATACAGTAATGTAGCCTGATATTGATCTTTTAATTAAAGACCTTAATAATTTTAAGATCGAGATGAAAAGGCGAAGTTATAAGCCACTCAGTCGATTTGAAGGCGCTATTTGCGCATAGCGGAACCTTTCTTAACTCAACCTGGTCAGCCAGCAGCCCAAGAACAACCACTCATTGCTGCAACGCTGCGCTGCCAAGAAAATTTTTTATAAGCGTATAACGAAATACCCTTTCTTATTGATTAAATTTGATTAAAGTCATATCTTATGCTTCGTTCGTTCATGCCCCCTTGTATCCGCGCCTGCTTATTAGTATAGGTTTTCGTGATGATACCAGAACCAGACAACTTCCATTCGTTTCCACATGGGGAGCGCATTATCAGTTAAAATAATTAGATTCCATTGCTTAATAGACGCTCTTTCTTTTGGCAAAAAGATAAATTAATTTAAATGAATATTAATATTGATATATTTGCAATAAAGTTCTTGAGGATTTTCTATTTACTATTCAATTGAATGAAAAAGTAAACAAAAACATAAACCGTGTAGGTCTCACGAAATAATTGTGTGTGTACCTATATTGTATAGTATCTTAAGTCCTCAGTTCTTAGTTACATTTTTAACACGATAAATATTTTTAAAACAAAATTTGAAAACAATTTATTAAAGATGAAACTAAAAGAATATCTCATTAGCACTCAATAAATTGATTAAACGGCTGTTAGTTACGGCTGGTATTACTTAAGTCATGGGAACGGTGAATATAAATTATTTTCAATGAACTTAAACAAAAATATTCAACACCTGTTTTGACTTATTTGTAATATGATTTCCCACAAAAACAATGCAATTAAAAAATCTTGAATATAATTGAACTCTATGAATTGATTACTTGTAGAAATGTTTCATCTTTTATTTTGTACTCACACGCAATAAAAAGTATTCATTTGAACATAATACAAGTTATGTACGTCTCTTTTAAAATAGGTATTGTGTTGTTATGAACTTATTTTCATAATTGAACATTAAATAAATTAAATAGGAATACGAAGAAGCAATTATAAAATATAGAAAACATGAAAATTACATTTTTGTGTTGAGTTTGATTGAATTTGCTGAAAAATCTTTATTACAAGTAACCATCAAAGAACAAAAATGTTTATGTACATTTTAATTCGGTGTCATGTTAAGTGCAATAGCATTGAACAATGAAATGTCATGGAAGAGAGAGTACGTTGATGTAAAGTATGTTTCCAGATTAAAGTCAAAATAATTCTAATTAAGAAAATATATATGTAAGTTTGGTGGCTTCAGCTCGTGGACAACTAACAACGGCCTATTGCACCAACTTACAAATTGTAATTTACAAGCGTTTAATACTAAACTTGTACAAAAATCAATTTATTCCGATTCACAAAATGTACATGTTAAAAAATTGTAGTTACAATTTACAAAGGGAAATTTGTAAGAATATGTTTAATTTTTATTTCACAAAAAGCAATTTTAATTTGTTATTTAGATGTTATAAGCTTGTGAAATGTCAATTTTTTTGTGAGTTTCTGTTACACCAAATTAAATGTTCTTACAAATTTTTTCAGTTCTTGTAAAATTCTAACAGGAGAGAGATCATTAGGAATTTCATCTACAATTTTGTAATTTATCGATAAAATTTTCTTTTTGAACCTAAAAATATTTTTATGGCCAACGCTCGCAGGTATAATAGCACCGATACACTCAAAAATTTTATTAGTAAAATAGTTACGAATGCTATTCGTGGCAAAAATATTCGTGCATTGTACGAATATTCGTGAAATGTACGAAGTATTTGTATGGGGATTTTTATACGAATTCATTCGTGAAGTGTTACTAATACCTGTGGTAGTATCTACGAATATATTCGTTTTATATACTAATAACATTCGTAAAGAAAAAAGAAGCTATTCGCATAAGTACATTGTACGAAATGTTGTGTACATATTGCTAAGAGCATTCGTTATTTTCCCGTACGAATAACTTCGTGATTTCTACCACTGCATTAGTGCTATGTACTAATGTATTCGTACTATCTACGAATAAAATTTAGTATTAGACAAAATTCATTCGTGCTTTGACCGTACGCATTATTCGTAGATTGTACGCATTATTAGTTATATTTTTTTGGATTAGCAATTGTAATCAAAGTTATCGTGTTTGTTAAACGTATTCCATACCGCAAAGAAGATAAACGTGTTTTGTGAAAAAGTGAAAAACTAAAATCGTGTTAAAAATAAATCCGTATAATAAAATCCAAAAAAAAAAGTGTTTCAAAGTGAAAAAAAACGAGTCATCATAAGGTAATAAATCCATTATTTTTTTAATAAAGAGTGTTAAATTTAAAAATCCAAAAAAGAGGTGGCGTATCTGCGGATACCTATCAAGAAAAACGAGGTGAGCAATTTTATTTTGATTGTATATGTTACTGTAAAAAGCCGAAATGATGAAGTTCTAGAATTTACCGGTAAATCCTACAATTTTCCAGCACCATTTGTAAAAAGTGTTTTGTTTTGTTTTCACAATTCATTTCGGACTTCTACCACCATGCATTTTGGTAAATTTGTAATGTTGAAATTCATTGCTATATATTCTGAGAGAAGGAGAGAATCTACAAGGACTCTCTCTCTCTTTCGGTGTCTTACCAGTACGCAGAAATAAAAAATTATGAAGTGTTCACGTTGGCGTTGAATTCTTGGTAGGTGGTATTATTTCTTTTTAAGCTTTTTTTTAAACTTTATTCAACCTTAAAATGTTTGTGCTTAAAAAGAAGCTTTTTTTTAAACTTTAATAAACCCTAAAATTTTAAACAAAATGCTAACTTCGTTGTTTCTTGGCCGGTTTTAATGAATTTCGCACAGGTAATAGCTGGAATAAAATTATGGAAGAACAAATATTTTCTACAGCGTGACTCGCAAAAATTTCACAAAATGCTGGCTTTGTTGTTTCTTTACCGATTTTAATGAACTTCGCACAGGTAATAGCTGGAATAAAAACTTGTAACTTTACTTCACAATCTATTTACTAAATATGTACTAAACTTTTTCTCTTTTCCACTTATAGAAAATAAAAACCATTAATTTTTTTTTAATGCAAATTATTTTTTCATTACATCAAAATTGTATTTTATATTTTTTACTGTGCGTGCAATATACAAATGGCACTGTACAATATACGAATGACTAACAAGAGCATTGGTAAATGCTACAACAATATTCGTGCAATGTACGAATATAACTGTACAATGTACGAATGAATATGAAGAGCATTGGTAAATGCTACAACAATATTCGTGCAATGTACGAATAGAACTGTACAATGTACGAATGAATAACAAGAGCATTGGTAAATGCTACAAAAATATTCGTGCAATGTACAAATAGGACTGTACAATATACGAATGAAAAACAAGAGCATTAGTAAATACTACAACAGTATTCGTACAATATACGATTGTTTTTTGTACGAATACGAATTAGATATTAGTAATTTGTACCAAACTGTGTCCATTCTACGAATACTATTCGTGGCTGGGAAACCACGAGTAAAATTCGTAGAATGGACGCAGTTATTAGTAATATTTACACACGAGAATTTTTGAGTGTAGTGATACAAGTGAACCTGACCATACTGTGACAAATAAAAGACAGACAAAATTATCGGTCGAGTATAAATTCTCTGGTGCCAGGTAGAAAGGGGTTAAGTCAGAAATAGTAGTTTTGAGAAAAATGCAATTGAAGATTGAATTTTTTTTTTCTTAAACAAAATGATGCAAAACAGTTATCAAAATGGTCGTCTTTAATACCATTAAAAGGGTGACCAAAAAATTTAAGCGCTTACCAGATTTTCTGATGACTTATCTCCTTAGAGCCATCTGTATTTTTGTTACCTGTTAAAATTCAGTTTTGTCTAAGGACTTAAGTCAAGAAAAAGTTGTAGGTATACTTATTTTTGCGATGGTGTATTTTTTTATGAATTCTTAAAGAGTGTTTTAGTACCCAAGAATAAAAGAAAGAAAAATGAAAGATTTATGTCTGATTTATACTGTTCGGTACTGGGGCACAAGATGACTTAAGCCCTTATGAGCAACAAGATTATTTCAAATCTGTTTGGTACTAAAGGCATAAGAAGACTTAAGCCCTTTGGAGCAACTTAATCATAAATAAAGGAATTTAGAACTTCTATTTGCAACTTAATTATTTAAAAATATAAAATTACTATAAATTCAAGGGACTTAAGTCCACTTATGACCTTAATACCAAACAATCTTAAAAATTTCCTGACTTATGCCCTTTGTACTAATTTATTTCTATTGGAAGGAGTAGCGCTAGACTTATGCCGATAGGACCAAACGATATAGAAAAAAAACTGACTTAAGTCCAATTAAAATCCGAAAGTCGAATTTTTTGACTTAACCCCTTTCTACCTGGCAACAGAGAATTATTATTCTGGATTCGTGCGCTTTTAACTACAATTTTCGCAGAAACGTGCAAAGGTAGAGAAAATTATAAGAACAATTTCTGATGACTCCGAACAAACTTTTCGGGTCATACTTCAAAAGCCAATGCAAAAAAAGTAGATTCATAATGCAATTTATTCCTGAACTGATTTTTCGATGGAATATGATCAGGGATGTCCTCCGAATGTAAATTTAAGTTGGCGGGACTGGGGAGAGCGAGCGGCAGCCACCGTGTTGGAAGACGCGTTTTATCAAATATCACGTGAATCGTGCATCGTACGAATATAATAGGAAATTTTTTTGAGAGAGTTGTTGTTATCCTGAAAAGTTTTTAAGAAATTAAATTTCAAGGTCAATATTTTTGAAAATTGTGAATTTCTTTTTAAGTTGATTATTCTGGAAAATACATGTACATATTGACTTTAAAATTTAAATTCTCGAAAACTTTTCACAACAAAAACTTGATTTAAAAATCAAATAAAAGAATGTAGTACTAGATCTGAAAAAAAAATTACTATTTTCTCTGTATGATGCACAGTTCACGAGATATTTGATAAGACGCGTTTTCACAGATGGCGGCTAACCCTTGCATCCCCCCATCCCACCAACTTGGATTAACATTCGGGGGACACCCTTTAGGGTTGTGTCAATCAGGAACGATTCGATTTTTTGATCCGATTTTTTGATCCATCATGGCGATCATCGAAAAGTATTAATTATTGAAATTTCAAATTTTCATTTCAATCAATCTCAATCTCAAACATTCGATCATCGATGATTCTCGATTTTCCATCCCAATCTTAATCATTTCGATGAATCTCAATTTTCCATCCCAATCTCAATCTCAATTATTTCGATTATTCTTGATTTTTTCTTCAAAAGCTTCTGAGTTTTTAGATGTTTTTAATCCATCGACATCGTAGCCATCCTTAAACGGAATTTGACAGTTGATTGCTTGGCAGATAGGGGATGAACTATATTTTGACAAAAAAAAGGTTTATTTTGATCCAAATGTCATCCAATGGCTTTAAAATCACTTTTCCCGGAGCAGCAAACATTATTCAAAAAATTCAGATTTCTTAATCCATCGACATCGTAGGCATCCGTCAATGGAATTTGACAGTTTATGGCTTGAAAGATAAAAGACGAACTATTATTGGACAGAAAAAGTATATTTTGATCCATACGTCACCAAATTGCTTTAAAATCACATTTTTCTGGAGCACTAAAAATTCATCAAAAATTTCAGATTTTTAGAGGTTTTTAATGCACGGACTCGTCGAAAACCTAAATTGAATACTGTAATGTGTTCTGTCGAATCTAAATTCAATTTGAAGGGATAGCGTGATCTTCGACGAGTCCGTTTGTCAATCGACCAAGCTCATACCATGATACCGAATAAACAAAGGCTACTTTTAAAAATGGAGGAAGAAATCGTATGGTTCGTGGATGTTTGGGCATGTTTCTCTGGACATGGAGTGGGTCCGATTGATAAAATATATGGAATTTTGGACCGATGCGTATTCAAGAACATCATGGAAAATGTCATGCTTCCATGTGCTGAGGAAAATCTTCCCCTGAAATGGATATTTCAGCAAGATAATGATTCAAACGATACCAAAATATAGTCAAAAAATTGTTTCAAGTGGAAAAACTTGATGATTTCAAGTGACCAGCACAGTATCCTGGTCTCGAACTCTTGGAACCACTATTGGAGATTGTAGATCGAAGAATAGTTCAGAGAAAATTCCAGAAATATGAACGATCTCTTTGTCCAGGTCAAGGAGGCTTTGGAATGGTATACCAGGTTCCACGGTTCCAAATTTTCTGGAAAATATGCCCTGGAGCTGCAGTGCGATGATGAAATACAAAGGTTTTGTCACAAAATATTATAAATTAAACACTAAATTTAATTAAAAACATTTTTAAAAAGTTGCTAATGTTTTGACCAGGTAAAATTGGACATGATAGGTTTATTCTTTGATTATTTAATAATTTTAGTTATGAAACATCATTTTTGTTGTTATTAATTTTATTTTGGTAACTATAAAGGTGGGTCCACACTATGCCGATCAATATTGTTGGTTAACATTGTCGATCAACATGCTAGTGTGTACGTGAAAAACTTTCATAGCAAACATTTGTGTGGTTTGGAATTTTTTGATCGATGCGTCAGGATGCAACCGAAGGGTTCAGGGTTCGAATCCTGGTGGTAATCAACTTTTTTTTAATTTTTTCTTGTGAATAATTTAGTTAAAACGATATTATTAAGATTAAATACTTATTCACAACAAATATTGCATTTTTCATCTAGTAATAATGTGATTAATTACGCACAAAACCAATAAATTATGTTCATGAAATTAAAACCCTACAAATGTTTTTAATAAAATGAAATTTGTTGAACAACTTTGTCGATTGCTATCCATTTGAATCGGGTTACGTTCGGGTCAACAAATCGTTGGCTGGATGCTATCTTGTTCAATGTCCATTTTTCAAAATGTTGGGAAATCGATTTTTAAAGTTCAAATTGAAAATTTGTGTTTATTTCAAAAATTTTTGATTAGTTTTGTTTTTTCTTCTGAAAGCCTTGACAATTTTGTTTATAAAACAAGTCACAGAAATTGATTTTCTTTTATTTTGAATTAGTTATAAATTAAAATCAATGAGGAAGTCATTTTGGATATTGAACAATGTTATATGGAGTGACAACAAGTTGATAAAATTTTTGGATATTGAACAAAAAAAGTCAATATTGAACAACATAGAAAAAATACAAAAAGAGCGAAAACATAAAGTTGATTATGTTATATTGAACAAAAAATAGTTTTATTGGTTCGAGCTGATTTAATAAGAAATTTTTAACGAAATAAGAAAAACACATAATGGTGGCTGTTCTGATAATCGGTCGAATGGAATCCGTACTGATTGAAAACGGCTAAATAAAAGACACCGGAATTGAAAACGTCAACAAAATGGCGGACAGACTATCAGAACAGCTGTGAATGTTGCAATATTGGCATGGCATTGCACCGTAAATCCGCAGTGCGGTGTCGCGTAGTTACGTGATGCGGCGCGATGGACTCGCCGTGCCACGCTCACCACCTCACCTGTGTTGCGCCATGTCACACCACCGCCAACGCTACACGCGCCCGCACCGTGTCAATCCAATACACAGCGCTATGCCACACCATACCACAGCGCGACGACGGTGACGCACCGCACCGCACTTCACCACCACCCAACGCCACACCGCGCCGCCGCATAGAAAATATGTCCTAATGAACCTTATGTCTTTTTCAAATGGAAACATTGTCAAAATATGTCTTTTTCAAGCAGTCATAAGGTCTACCTGCACTTGGATCCGGTCATAATGTTAATGCACCGAATGACCTTCTGATATTGGGGATTATTTTTTGACATAATTACCACAATACCTTTATTATTGAATTTATTAGAATTATTATTTATTTATTTAACCATTAAAAATTTGATTTATGTTTTCTTAAAAATAATTCTTCATAATTACCATGGACCTTATGTCCATTTGTACAGAGTATAGACTTAAGGTCCATGAACATTATGGCGGCGGACACTATGTCATCCCACCTTTCTGAGCCCCCACTTTGAATCAAATTCCACAGTAAGTTGTTATGTTATTTTGACAAAATCCGGTCAAGTTTTCGACAGAATACTTACGCTTATAAGTGTAACTTCAGACGTTTGCCTTAAAGAGAAAAAACGTTTTGAAGGTCATAAACAATAACTTCCGTATCTTAACAATTATTATTCTTTCGATCGATATCGTGCTCAACCTTCGCTTCATTATGATAACTGTGATGTGTATTATAAGCTAGTGTTTCAGTTGCATTCGAATTTTTCGTAGTTTAAACTTAGCACATTTATCGCAAATGTTTTAGGCTTGAAAAAAGAGAAGTTGAATGTATAATATATTTTTTCCAGACTTTTTCTGTTAGATATAAAGAAATATGCGAATTTTTGTGTTTGTCAAAATACTTTTTCCGACTTTTGTATGTTGAGAAAGTTAAAAAGCCTGACGTTTATTTTTTTTACCGTGAAGTTTTTAATGAGTTATTCAACTTCTCTTAAGGCTACGAAAAATTCGAATGCATCTGAAAAACGAGATTACAATACACATCACAGCTATCAAAATGAAGCGAAGATTGAGCACGATATAAATCGAAAGAATAATTGTGAAGATACGGAAGTAATTGATACAATACATGTGTATATATGTACATACTATAAAACAAACATATTTTTCTTTTAAACGAATAAAAAATAATAATGTTTGCTTAAAATAATACCTTAAAAGTGTTATGCGATACTGCATCAATTCTGCAATTTGCCCTGAACTTTCAGGAGTTTCTGGTTCAATATCACCAGGAATTTTTTTTAAATGTTGTTAAATCAATACCAAAAATATGGGGCAAAATTTTTCCACACATACCTTAAGACTGTTCCGAACTGAACAAAACCAGTCATTTGCTAACTTTTTTTTTTGCATATATAAGACCATTTTTTTCACATTCATAAGATACTTTATTTTATAAAACTTTGCATTTTTTCTAATTGGTCACAAGTAGACGTATTATTGTACTAAACAAATTTTTTTCTAAAAGTAACTGATTTTAACTTCAAAATTTACATACATTTTCTGTGAAAAAGTGCATTTTAAGAATTAAAAATTTCAATATCAAATGATACAATTATGATTACATAATTAATGAAAATCATGAAAAATATATTGAATTTATATCCACTGCCTAAAAATTTGTCCAAAAAGTACCGTTAGGTATAAAAAATTTACTGTAAAAAATGGGTTTTTTCAAAATTCACAAGCGTTTTTATTTTGCATTATTAAAATTTTTATTAGGTACAAAATTAAAAATGTTCTCCAATAGTGGCATAATAAAAATATGGAATTTTATGTTGTTAAACATTTTTTTGCAAAAAATGCTATAGTAGCCGCGTTTTATTATCGCTCATACATAACCCATATGGTTCACCTCGTGAAAATAAAACGATGTGGGTTAGTGCAAAAGCAGTGCTGTATATCAGTCTCTTTTTTTCTTATGTTTATTTGTTTTTCATGTAAGCACTTGTCTCTTTTCCTCTATATTCCTAATACTGCTGACAAATCGCTGACATCCATTCACAATGGTAAATAGCCCTCTGCCGATCAGAGTGAAAACCTCTATCTGGGTTATTGAAATTAACCTCGATAGAAACCTAGATCCCATGTTGTTTTTGTAATGCATGTTAAAAGATAACCTCGACCCAGACCCAGAGATAATAAAACGCAGCTAGTGTAGGCTACATTTGCTTTGAAAAACAGCCATTTTAGCCATTTTCTCGATTTCTTAGAGGCTTTTACCAACATCTAGGGCACAAAATTAAATTTTTTTTCCAATGATGGCATAGAAAATAAGTTTATCTGTACATAGACACCTTAATCGCTTTGATCGGATAAGTACACGCTTCGCAATCTTTTTCATGAAATAACCATTTCAGTCCGGAACACGCTTAAGGAATCGATTATAGCCCTATCTGGGATAGATAAATCAATAGGAAATCAATATCATTCAAAATCCTGAATGAGAATATAGGGAAATCAAATGCAACAACGGTGATCTCGTTTGATATTGAACAAAAGAGAATGAAAGTATACGGTTGGATATTGACCAAAAACTTAAAGTAATTGGATATTGAACAAAATAGAAATGAAGGAAGTACATACGCATGTTGAACAAAACATCCAAAATTGTGGATATTGGACAAGATAGAAATTATGAAATAGTTTTTTTTTGATTATGCTAACAATTGTTCAATATAATACAAAAAAGATGAAAAGTAGTTTATTGAACAAAAATGACATTACAAATCGTTAAAAAAGTGTCTTATTGAACAAAATAGTTCTCTGTAACTTGAAAAGTAAAAGAGATAGAACAAAATGGTTTGCGCCAAACGAAAGAGCGTCCCAAAATTATGAAGACTGCATACCTAACTCAATTTCGTAAAAAATGGCCTTTAGAACAAGATAGCATCCAGCCGACGAAATGTTGAATGGCTTTGTCGATCAACACGTCTACACTTACTCAACACTGTTGATCAACGACGTTGATCTACACAATTCGACATAATGTGGACGTGGCTTAACAGCATTTATCAATTAAAAGATTATTAAATATATTAAAATCCAGGCAGTTATAGACCAGAGTTTAATTTCATGAAAAAGTTGCATATGTTTTGGCCAACACTGTACACAGTTCATTAACACCAACCCTTTAAGTCTATCTTCATCGGTATAGAATTTTTTAGGTAAGTTTTAAAGCGTAAGTCGAAAAAGTTCTTTCCGGTGTGCATGTTGAAGCCGTTAGAGTCGTCAAAATTTTAGGAAGTTTGTGTATCTTGCTGTTTTTGCATTTTTTATACCATAGCATGAGTTCAGCCTTTAGAAATGGAAGTTTTCTTCGTGTATTTTGCCAGAGTTGAGGGAATCAGAATGCACAAAGAATGAAAGAAACTATGTTCATTGCAAATCATTTTTGAGCATAATTAATAACTATCGGAGAAATTTAAGTATAAATTTCATACAAAAACGGAAGAGTACAATACAATTAGAGCCCATTTCACACATGCCCGGCAGCCGGTTTGCCGGCATCGGTTATCCGGTTTCTCAACAAAAAAGTATGCTTTCACACACACTCGGCAGCCGGTTTATTACCTGCTTGGACCATTGTCGACGATCATCCACCGGTGTGGAAGACCCGTTATCTGAATCGAAGGATTTTGATATGGCTTTAAAAAACCATAACTCCCGTCCTAACCGCAAACATTTTCATACTAAAAGGTTGAATAAGCCTCCCTTCAATTCGACCTGTGGCGTTCTAAATTCAAAAGTTGAAGAAAAATTTTGTGATTTTGAAAAACTAAAAACGCACATTAATTGCACTGCTTTTCTTCTAAAATTATGTCATACAAAGCTTTGACCTAAAGCCTTCAAGAGAGGCAGTAGGATTTTTTAAAATGATTTTTGCAAACAAATTTATTTTATTTAAAAAATGGGTCGATATAGGTTCATTAATAAAGTACTTCGGGGGGGGGGGGGGGGGGGGTTTGATTGTTATTAGGGTTCGATTCCCAGCCATGCCACCTAAAAACAGAAATGTTTATGTACTGCCTCTTGCGAGGAACTGACAAATCCTCCAAGAGTATACTTGTCATGAAAAAGTGCTTCTCATATAGCCGTTCGGACTCGGCAAAAAACTGTAGGTACCCTCCATTCCTGCCAACAAACACGCACACAGGAATGGTTGTGAGTTATAAGTCACTAGGCCCTGGTTCTCCACGATCTGTTGCGCCACCCAATTTATTAATTTTTAAATTGTTATTGACACTCTTTTTTTATTACTGAAACTAACTGACTTTTTATGATGGTGTAGTAACCAATCAGATAGTATTTTTTTTTTTTTTTAATTACCCAAATGAGGTACCAAACACGTCTAAAATTATCCAGTTAAAAATAAAGATGTCTCGATTTCTTTGTTCCACTCAATGACTCTCCAAAAAGTTTTAAGAGCAACATGGTTAATAAATAAAAACAATTTTTGTTAGAAGGATGTGTGAAGTAGGTATGTACATTGTACATAGAGTTACATAATACCTATGCGAACAATTCTTCCAATTTTAAAATCATTTCCATTTCATGGAGACTCAGATTTGGAAGAATTGAATTTGCAGCGGCTTTTACTTTTAGCAGCTGGAGCCTACTTTGCACCCACATTATTATTAATAAATTGTTACAACATACTCGTACAAATTAAATATCCAGTTATTACATGCATATATCGGCTGTCGGGTTATTCATTTAGTTTTAAAAGTTTGTCGTCCTCGAGTTTTATTTTTTTCATTGCGAAAATAGGAGAGAATGTTAATGTACGATCTGAAATTGCGAGATTTTAATATTAGTTAAATTTTTCGACATTTTGGTTTATTTGCAAGATATTTTCTTGCTAAATGTAAGTGAGAAATTATTGAAAAATGAATCTTGTAATTGAGAGATTATTGAAAAATGCAAGACTTCGTTATTCGAGATTTCGGCTTATGGGATTTTGTTTTTGTTTTGTTTTGGTTTTTTTTTACGTATTTGCTTATAACTTTCTTACCAGCAGAGATAGGTATAGGCATTGCTCCATATAAAAGAAAGATAATTAAATTTTCTTTAAAATACATTTTGAAAAAAACAGTTTGGATAAAAATCGACCGAGAAATAGTCGTTCAAACTAGGTTGAGTTTAAGTTTTTGAAGCTTTATGAATGGCATTTTAGGCTATTTTGATGGACTTTTTCGATTATACGCTCAAACTGTTTGTATTATTATTATTATATTTGTTAAGTCAAAAATAAAAATCAAAATTCAAATTTTTCAGTTTTAGGGTTGCCATCTAGTTTTTTTTCAAAATTTAGAATATTTGCCAAAATCAACACACTTGCTCTTACAAAGTCGGATTTCGAACACATGTTAGCTTATAACTTCGCGAGCATGACAAAAAAAATAGTTCCAGACAAGTTTTACGGTTGAAAGTCCTTTCCAGATGAGCTCAACATTTTTCAAAGTTACTAGGTATTATAAGAAACTACTTTTTTTATTTGAAATAACTGTCAAACCTTGTTTTACAAAGCCGGGTTTTCAATATATGTTAGCTAATGTCTCCTGAAATAGAGACAAAATAGTGCCCGGCGAGTAAGGTATTCCAAAATAGAAAAAAAGTTATTTCTTTAATACCTTCCTTCAATAGTAAAACTGGTCTAACACTATTTTTTGTTCATGTTCGAGAAGGTATAAAATAACATCTACTCAAAACCCGGCTTTGTAAAAGCAAGTGCGTTGATTTTGACAATTATTTTAAATTTCGAAAAAAATAGATGGCAGCCCTAAAACTGCGAAAAATTTGAAACTTGGCTTTTATTTTTGACTTAACTGGTCATGATTCCTTAATACTAATATTAATAATAATAATAATGTTTGAGTATATAATCTAACAAGTCCATCAAAATTGCCAAAAATGCCATTTATAAAGTTTTAAAAACTTAACATAAACCTAGTTTTAACGACTATTTCTCGGTCGATTTTTATGCAAATCGTTTTTTTTTTTTTTATATATTTTAAAGGAAATTTAATTATCTTTCTTTTATATAAAACAATGCATATACCTATCTCTGCTGGTAAGAACGTTATAAGCAAATGCGTAAGAAAACCAAAAAATGCGATTTTTCATATTTTTTTGCAATGATTTTTTTTTAAATTTAGCTAAAGCCCGTATGACACTACATTTTTCTCTCATTTTTAATAAACTGAAAATGAAATTAAAACGGAACGTACAATTTCTTATTCAAACTTTGATAGGTGTGAGTGGGTTCGCACTATATCCATAAATGTAAGAATGTCACAAAAAATCTATAAAAAATGTGATTTTCAAATTAAATTTGTCAGGTTCTGGCAGCTTTTTTTGATATTTCAGAATTAAAAATGAAAAATTATTTCAAGGTACACTCAGTTACAAAAGTAGATATACACTGGACCCTAGAGAACACTAGGATATGATGTATATTTTCTTTTGGGACACATTGTAAATGTGAAATTTAATTTAGAGAAATGCTATCCCTTTCTTAAAAACTCTTCTTATCCCTTTTTGGCTCTGCTGACACTTTGATAGATTAAATGAGAAATACAATGAAGAAAAAATGTAGTGTCATACGGGCTTAACTAAAAATTTTTAAATTTTTTTTCAAAAATCCATTTCAATGGTTAATTTTATTTTCTACAAAAAAGGTCCTTAGAATTATCTGGAAAAATTGCTTCGTTTTCGAGTTATATGCAAAAAACCAAAAAGGGTGCTTTTTCACCGCCCTCTCAAAAATGTACTCTCTAATTTAATTGCACTCCACGGTTTTCTCATCTTCAATGAACCCTTTGAAGATTGTTACAATAAAATTCCATGAACGTCTTACTTCCTTATTGCCCTGTTTTTTAGGACATAATCAATAGCCTATCATACCAATATCCGTTTTAGTCTACGAGAAATCCTTAGCCAGTTGTTAGTCTTCAACTACCTCTAGATAATTTTATAAGAATGGTAAAATGTGGTTTACTATGCTTAACATATACATTTCAAAAGGGTATTTCTCAGAGAATATAAGATGTATTGGAAAGGTTTAAACCGAATTTAGAAGAAGAGAAATGGTATTTTAAGGAATCATCACAAAATTTGTGGAAAAGAAATGTATACAGGTTCGTAGTTAAAAAAGCTGTGATGGCTTACATCTAATAGTCCAGTCAATAAAGGTTTTCACCTTAAAAAAAATCAACAGTTTTGAAACTTGGCACACTTATTCAGAATGGTCTAGTGATGAAGTGTAAAAAAGTCCACATGAATCCGAAATGAGCTCTAGCGGCAGGAACTTTCAACATTTTTACTCTTTTGTTTTTCGTTTTTGTCTTATAAATTATTTGTCCTATCAAAGAATTTTCTGTGAAAGAAAGATTGATCATGAAATTCTCTACAATATTGATTATGACCAAAATTGATTATGACCAAAATTGATAATGGCCAAAATTTCCATATCTATTATAGTTAAAGTTAGTTGGCGCCAAAAACTGATACTTTCTTAAACTGGCTCAAATGCGCTACATTTAATATTCGTATGTATGAGATGCGGTCCTAGGACAAACGATTTAAGCGTTTATAATATAATCGGCACTCAAGCATTGACCATGACAAGATTGACTTATACTTGTACAAAAAAGTGCTCCTTTTCTACACCAGGGGCAGATCCAGAGAAGAATTTGGAGGGGGAACACACATAAACATTTCTTATACAGAAACTTTAATTTATACAGGGTGTTCGGTAAACATTGGATGATCGTGAGAGGACGTATTGCCCACTTTATGACTGCTATGAAACGGGAAATAAACGGTACTCAAAATATGTGCATTTTTTCGTTCAGTGTACTTTTTTTTACCTACTTTACGTTTTTGAATACCACGAATACAAATGGATTAATTCCATCGATTTTCTTTTGCAACAATTTTCTACACTATTGGTGCCAAAAGATAATTGTAGAAAATTTTATTAGCTCTTGGACTTTTTTTATAAAAAGAAATAAATTTGTTTTTAATTACAAAAATTGAAGGAAGAAAAAAATTAGAAAGTTTAAGCATCTCTGGTATAAAAAATTCCTATGAAAACCCTGGTGGCAAACTTTTTAAAAATTTGCCGCAAGGCAGTAGATTTCAGAGTGGTATAATTTTGTACAGTATCTAGAGTATAGGTTATTATTATTGATAATGTGCTAAAAGAGCGAATTTAATAAAATAATTTACGTCGTTACATTCAGTCAATGAAGGAAAAACAATGTCATTACCTCAATAAAAATTCAACTGTTTTGAAACTTGCCACACTTATTTAGAATGGTCTAGAAATGTTGTGTAATAAAGTCCTCATGAATCCGAGACGAGCTCTAGCGGCAGGAACGTGCAACGTTTTTATTTGTTTGTTTTTCGTATTTATCCTAGTAGCCTATTGAATAGACCTTTTAAAAAGGAACAATTACGTGCAAGGGTTTTTATTATTGAATATGTTTGTTTGGCCTATAGGCATGCTTAAAACCGAAAATGCTACAAGATTCACCCATGCGTTTCTGAGAGAATGGTCACACTGGCCACTTTTCAGTATGTTTGGTATAACTCGAAAACTAAGCGGAATTTGACAATTTTACATATAATACTTTTTGTTCAAAATTAAATTTTCTATTGGAATGGATGATTCAAAAAATTTTACCAAAAAATTTAAGCAGGAAAAGGAAACAAAAACGAACATAAAAAAATCTAAATTGCACATAACTTTTTTCGGAGCAAAGATACGCTCAAGACATTCATAAACAAAGTGAACTGGAGTTGTACGGCTTTAATATGACATATTAAAAAAGCCATATTATTTAAAAATTGACAGAGATATAGCCATTCAAACTTTACCATTTCTTATCATTTTCCGCAGTTTTTGCCCGAAAGCCTATTTTTTGGTACTTTATGACAAATTTAACGTTCCTAGCACCTAGTACCAAATCTTATGTTAATCGGACCAGCCGTTCGGTCTGTAGGTCTGAACGCATTTAAAAACAGCCGAAAAACGAAATTGCGAACTTACATCCATTTTATAAATTCTTTATAGTTCTTATGTCATATTTTATCAAAATTTTGATTTCGAACATTTATACGAAAGTGAAATTTGCCATATTGTACCGAAAAAGGGACTTTCGGGCCAAAACTGAGAAAAATTATAAGAAATGATAAGGTTTGAATGGGAATATCTCTGTCAATTTTGAACAAATATTAATTTTTGAACATGCCATATTAAGGCCTTTAGTTTCTACTTTGTTTTGTCTGTGCATGTATTGACCCTATCTTTGCTTCAAAAAAATGTATGCACAATTTATTAAAAAATTTAGATATCCTTGATTTTTTGATTTTTTTTAAGTTGGTTTTTGTTAACTTTTCCTGCTTAAATTTTTTGGTAACATTTGTTGAACTGTCCATTCCAATAGAAAATTTAATTTTGAACAAAAAGTATTATATGTAAAATTGTCAAATTCCGCTTAGTTTTCGAGTTATACCAAAAATACTGAAAAGTGGCCAGTGTGACCATTTTCTCAGAAACGCATGGGTGAATTTAGTAGCATTTTTGGTTTTAAGCATGCTCATGGGCCAAACAAACATATTCAATAATAAAAACCCTTGCACGTAGTTGTTCCTTTATACCTCTCATTTTCCGGTCTATTCAATAGGCTATAGAAATTGTTTGTCCTATCAAATTTTCTGAGGAAGAAATAAAGCTTATGAAATTCTCTTTGATATTGAATGTAACCAACATTTCCATACCTCTTATAGTTAAAAAGTTATTTGGCGTCAAAAGTTGGTACTTTTTCAAGTTTCCTAAAAAGCGCTACATTTTATGTGCTTAAGTATGGAATACGGCTCTGGTTGGTACTAACGTTTTAAGGATTTACATTTTTTTCTTAGAATACAACAACAAATCATTGAATCCATGAACCCCATCCTGCATGAATAAGGCGACAGCCGTGTAAGAAATATTCTCGACTTTGCTGCTTTCTGTAACTTTGAGATTTCTGAAACGGGGTTTGGAGGATATATGTTTAAGTGGCGGTATCTACACTTGTTGATAATATCACTTTATATTTTAGTATATTCATAAAAATATCGTATTTTGTTTTTAATGTTATCTGTTTGTTTTCTAAATATTTTTTCATATTATTCAACCTTAGTTACTAAAAGCAACACGTTTCATATTGTTAATTTTTTATTTTATAATAAAACGTTTTTTATTAATTGTATTGGTTTCTTTTATTAATAGTTTTAATTCAAGAAACTAAATTGGTGACCCCGACGTGATGGCCAACGAAAACAACAATCAACAAATGGATGTAGCAGCTAATTATTACGCTCGTCTTCAGATGCCTCCATTTATCGAATCAGACGTTGATAATTGGTTTTACCTACTGGAAT
Organism: Dasysyrphus tricinctus; assembly: GCA_963921185.1. Classification (NCBI taxonomy): domain Eukaryota; kingdom Metazoa; phylum Arthropoda; class Insecta; order Diptera; family Syrphidae; genus Dasysyrphus; species Dasysyrphus tricinctus. The sequence goes on along the minus strand of OY992531.1, from coordinate 146,002,737 downwards.
TTTATTTTCGAGCCTCAGGAATTGGACAAGATGGAAGGAAATTCGACACCATATGCTCACAATTGCCACCAGGTCGCATAACCGAACTACGACCAATAATTGACGCTGCACCAAACCAAGAAAAATACGAATATATACGAACTAATTTGACCAACTATTTTGCAGATAGCCAACAAAAACGGCTTCGTCGTGTATTACATGATATGCCTCTTGGCGATAAGAAGCCTAGTCAACTTTATTACGAGATGGCTCAAGCTACAAAAGGAACTCTAAGCGAACAGGTTCCCATAGACTTGTGGGCTTCACGCCTCCCTCCTTCTGTTCAAACCGCAGCCATCATGGTAAAAGGTCCAGTAGCCGAAAAAACGCAGATTGCTGATACCATAATGGAGAGTGTCGAACTCCGTCAGCTAAATGCCTTAGCTTCTGAAAATCCCACAATAACGAACACCAACTCTAAAAGCACGGATGAAGTCTCCTCGGCCTCATCCCAAGTCGATCACCTTATTTCGGAATTTTCCAGAATATTAGCCAATACAAAACAAAGACGTCCTTCTCAACAACCACGCAATCGTACACCATCACGTATACTCAACTCTCGAACATCAAGTCAGCGAAGACGAGATGCCTCAATTGAGCAGTTTGATGATTGTTTTTTTCATCGCATCTTTGGCAACAAAGCCGTAAATTGTCGTCCACCATGCAGATTTCGCCATTCTTCGAGCACTGCTTTACAATCATACCAGCAATTGCTCTCAGGTAATCATTCGCATTCACTTCAACTTAAATCGTTTTCATTCCCGAAGATATCGAAACCTATTTATTGCGATGTATCACACAATCTAATTCGTCCTTTCATCACAAAAAATTTACGCCAGGCGTTTTTTGATGCTACTCATAACCTTTCACACCCAGGCCGTCGTGCATCAGCACGCCTTATGGCCGAACGCTTCGTCTGGCCAAACATACGTCAGCAATGCTCAAACCTTGCGAAACTATGCATAGCTTGTCAACGAACTAAGGTACATCGTCATACAAAATCGGAGCTCCAGCACTTCCCAATTTTTTTTTTTTTTTTTTATAATATACGCGCACTAAAGGGGTTGTGACTACCCTTAAAATGATTTAACACAGTGCGAGCGTTAGGAAAATAGGGAAGGATTAGAAAGGAGATACCGATGCACATTAGTTTTGAAGTTCTGAATATCAAAATGGAGGGGAAAAATAGAGCCGGGTAAAGCATTCCACATTCGTGTTGTTCGGCTGAAAAAAGAATCTCTGTACTTTACAGTACGTCCGAAATTGGGCTCAAGAGTAAACTGATGCGCATTCCTGGAAGTGCGAGTATTACGGTGGAATTGTTTTAGGGGAGGAATGCAACTGGCTATTTCACAAGAACACTGTTTATAAAAATAGCGATAGAATAAGGATAGACATGAAACATTACGACGGTGTTCAAGAGATGCGAATGTTTCCGTTATATTACAGTCACCTATCATTTTAAGAGCTCTTTTTTGGATTCTATCTAAAAGGCTTAAATGAGTTATTGGAGCACCTGCCCAAATATGAGAATTATATTCAAGCTTTGGACGAATGAAAGCTTTTTAGATTACAGCCAGATCAGAAGGGGAGAAAAATTTCTTGCATCTTCGAAGAAAACCTAAACACTTAGCAGCGTTTTTGGCAACATTGAATATGTGTTCATTCCACAGAAGGTGATCTGAGATGCACATACCCAGAACTGAAAGCTGTTCAATTTCATCGATGCAAGTACCACCCATGGATAGTGGCATAGGGGGTGGGTTCTGCTTTAGAGACAGCAAACAGCATTGTGTTTTTGAAGCATTAAATTCTACACGGTTTCTTATTCCCCACTGAACAATGCTGTCAAGATCAGAATTTAATGAGCTTATCATACGCTGCCGTTCAAGTTCCACATCCAAAGGACAAGGATGTGAATCAAGAAACGAATATGAAAAGCTGAGGGTGCTGTCATCAGCAAAACAGTTTAATGGATTAGAAGTTTCAGACAGGAGATCATTTATGAAAATGAGAAAGAGAGTCGGAGACAAAACGGAGCCCTGGGGCACACCTGCATTTATTTTATGAATATCAGATTTGAAACCATCCAGCACAACTTGTATTGAACGGTCCGAAAGGTAATTTCTAATCCAACGAAGAAGAGATTCATCAAAACCAAATGCACGCATTTTCGATAAGAGAGCTTGGTGCCAAACTCTATCAAACGCTTTTGAAATATCAAGTGCAACAATCTTACTTTCTCCAAAACGATGTAAAGATTTGTTCCACTGCTCGGTGAGATATACCATCAGATCACCAGTGGACCTATTGCTACGAAAGCCGTACTGCCGGTCATTAAGAAGCTTCCGTTCTTCAAGATATTTCTTAAGCTGGTAATTAATCAGCGTTTCCATGACCTTAGAAAGAAGGGACGTAAGTGCAATTGGTCGATAGTTGGAGGGAGACGAAGATTCACCTTTTTTAGGGACAGGCTGGACAAATGCTGTTTTCCATCCACTCGGAAAGAGACCAGTAGAGTAGGACAGATGGAAAAGCTTACGCAGTGGCTTTGCCAGCGTTGAAGAACACCTCTTCAGAACAATAGGAGGGATACTATCCGGGCCAGCGGATTTGTGTACATCAAGATCTTTTAGAACTCTAGCTACTGTACGAGTGCGAAAGAAGATTTGTCCCATAAAATCATTACCGCTCTCAAGTACAGGTGGAGTCATGACACTCTCTGGCAGCGTCGAATTAACAGCAAACTGTGCTGCAAGCAAATTGGCTTTTTCTAGTGAGCTGACAGCAGGAGTATCGTTGAAGACGAGCGTTGGAACCGAAGACGAGGTAGAATTACGTACGTTTTTTACAAATGACCAGAAATTTTTACTACCTTTGGGACATTGTAGTATTTTTTGCCTTAATTTCTGATCATGCAAAAATTTGGTTCTTCGAATATGAACGTTACAGGTCTTTCGAGCTTGTTTGAACTTATTCCGGTTTTCCTCAGTGGGGTTGGCTTTGTATCTTCGGAAACTTACTTCTCTAACCCTGATAACCTCTTTACAGCTCGAATCGAACCATAAATTCTCTTTGGGTTTGATGGATTTTAACCTGTTCGGAATAAAATTTCTCATACCGTGAAGAATTAAATTTGTAATCATATCTGCGCTGGAGTCAACGTCACTACCGAGGAAGCATAGTGACCAGTTAAAGTTCCTGAAGAATGCCAAATAAACGCTTTTCCAGCATAAACATCGATATTATAGGACCTTTTCCACCTTCAAACGGCTATCATTACCTGCTTACTGTCATAGACCGATTTACAAGATGGCCAGAAGCGTTTCCGATGGTGGACATGACTGCGATGAATTGTGCAAGCGCTTTAATAACTGGTTGGATTTCTCGTTTCGGAACTCCATCGCAAATCACTTCCGACCAGGGAAGACAATTCACTTCATCAATTTTTTCCGAACTGTGCAAATGCTTAGGAACGAACCACACAATGACAACCTCCTACCACCCACAGTCAAATGGAATTGTGGAGCGTTTCCATCGAACCCTGAAAGCGGCAATTAACTGTGGCGATTCTACTAATTGGGTAAAGCGTCTCCCTCTCATCCTTTTAGGAATTCGCTCAACCATTAAAGAAGACATAGGGGCAACGCCAGCAGAGATGGTATATGGCACAGTACTTCGTCTTCCAGCGGACTTGCTAGCACCTGCACGAGATAATCGGAACCAAACCGATTTTATCAAGGACCTTCGAATCATGATGGAAAAATCCAGACCCCAACAAACAGCATGGCACTCAATACAGCGTCCGTTCGTACATAAAGATCTAAGTTCATCATCACACGCATTTATCCGAAACGTTACAGTTAAAGCTTCAATAGTTCCACCGTACGAGGGACCCTTCAAAATAATTGAACGTCATGGCAAGTTTTTCACACTAGACGTCCGAGGACGAATCACCAAGATATCAATAGATAGATTAAAGCCTGCATATTTAGATGCCACCCAAGAGGATGACGAACATGTTTCAACTTCAAACGTACATCCACCGCCACAACGTTCATTACCTCAGTATTCCCGCACACGCTCCGGACGTCAAATACGACTTCCACAACGTTTCCTCTGAAGTGCAGTAAACTTCTGAGGGGCCTATGCAGGGCTGTCGAAGTACTGCAATTGAAGTATTTGTACTGCTTTTTGAAACTCCGTACTGCCGTACTGCTAATACGACCAAAGTACTGCCTTTTTGAAAATTTGATTTGCAAATCATAATCCTATCCAAAAAGCTTTAAAATGAATCAATTAAAAAAGTCGTAGATTTATTGAACGAAATTTCGCGTTACATTTTTTTACGATGGCATAGTTTGTCGTTTAGGCATTGCCTGTGTATCGCAAGTAAAAAAATCGAAATTCTGGAACTTTTCAGATTTTCTTTTATGATCCGAAAAAAGGAAATTTATTGACATTTTGATGTCACTAGAAATGAGATATTCCGTACACGTCACAATGTAGTTTTTCACCCATCTGTCAAGCAATGTTAAATTATATTAATGGAACTCTAGCCCAGGAAATTTAGACTTTTATGTTCTTCCACAAAACTCCTACAAAGCTGAATTTTTGTTTTGACTTCCTGAGCAATTACCAAAACCACCCTAAATTTTGGCTGAAGAAACAATTTTTGTAGAAGTAAAAAAGCGAAGACTATCAACTTTTTGGAATGAAATATCAAAGTAAAATTGTAGCTTATTCAATTCTATAAAAAAAATTACCATGCTTTTTCTTCATACAACCAATAGATTAAAAGTAAATCATGCAGGATTTTTATGGAGGAGCAAATTTAGTCAAAAAATTTATTAAAATAACATTAATCGATGAACAATATTTTTTGTACTATATGCGTTTGGCTACGTTTTCTCATAATAAACCAAGTTATTGTGGTGTCCAGGCTAAGTAAAGCCACCATCTGGAAAAAGGAGTGGTTTCAATTTATTTAATAACCTTATGGAATTTCATTTTACAACGAAAATGAACTTTTAGGCAGTAAAATTATCTAAACCTATAGGTACCTATGTACTAATGAAGTTACAGCGGGTCAAATTTGGTCTATTAAGGAAGGGAAAGGGAAAAAAAATAATAAATATGTAGCTTATAAAATTCTACCCAAAAATATTAACTTTTTTCCTAAAAGCAACAGATTTTGAGAAAAACGTGCACAAACATAAAAGAGTTTTTTATCTAATGAAAACTTTTTAATACCACCGTTGCAGTGCGCAAGAGTTAAATAGGTAACGGGCGCGTATGTGATAATTTTTAATGAACAATATATCGTCGGTCCAAAGGTAAAACTCACTAAGTGCAGAAAAAAATGTTCAAGAAAATGAGAATGAAATGCATTTTTTTAGTCCAAAAATTTTCATTTTGCACGGTTTTTATAATGACATTGAAAGGTATGCCCGGGAACTTTATTAAAAAATTTGCGGAACGTGACTTTTCAACTTCAAAATGTATGTTTCAATCTAATTTCCTTTAAAAGTGTAATATGTTAGTTAGTGAGTTTTACCTTTGAACCGACGATATGCATTTAAACAAAATTAAATGCATTAACAATTATTATGTTTTTAAATGATATATATTTGACTGCCGTACTGCTGTGTACTGCTATTTTTTTCCTCGAAGTACTGCTTTCTGAAAAACTGAAACGACAGCCCTGGGCCTATGTGGCAGTATCTACACTTGTTGATAATATCACTTTATATTTTAGTATATTCATAAAAATATCGTATTTTGTTTTTAATGTTATCTGTTTGTTTTCTAAATATTTTTTCATATTATTCAACCTTAGTTACTAAAAGCAACACGTTTCATATTGTTAATTTTTAATTTTATAATAAAACGTTTTTTATTAATTGTATTGGTTTCTTTTATTAATAGTTTTAATTCAAGAAACTAAATTTATATAAAAGATTTTGAAAAAAAATAAACGGGCTTGGCAAAATCCTTGGGTGCTCGGACAGCAGAACGCTAAGAATATTAGCGCTAGCACCGCATTTCATACTTGAGAGTACAAAATGCAACGCTTCTTAGGTAATGGAAAAAAGTACCAATTTTTGGAGCCAAATAACTTTCTAACTATAAGAGATATGAAAAATTTGATTATGATCATTACTGTAGAGAATTTTATAAGCTATTCTTCTGTATCAGATTATTTTTTGGTAAGACAAATCATTTCTAAGATAAACATGAAAACCGAAAAATAAATATGTTGCATATTCCTGCCGCTAGAGCTCGCCTCGGATTAATGGGGACTTTTTTGCACAACATTGCTAGGCCATTCTGAACAAATGTGCCAAGTTTCAAAACTGTTGAATTTATTTTGAGGCGGAGGCATATTTGTACCTTCATATAACGAAGGATATCTAAGAGAGTAACAAAAAAATTGACAATATGTTTACCAAATTGTGGAGAAAAATATTAGTGCTTTAGGCATCGTTACTAATTTTATTGAACAAAATTAAGTTTTGTTAGCACCAAACCTCAAAAACTGCGAAAACGGTTATTTTTTCATTTTTTACCGGGAACAGTACGCCTATAGAAACCTACTTCACTTGTTGTGTCAAAAAGTTAACTAACACCTATTTGTAAGCCTGTGTAATTTTTGAGTGCAATACTTTATTTAGTTTTGAGGCACGTGACCCTCCTACCCCTGGACAAAAGCTTGGATCCGCCCTTGGCTGTACAGTCTACACACAATCATCACTAGATTTCTTACAGGTCTCGAATTGGATTCTAAGGACTATTATCCAGTTTTGTTGCAGCCCTCCTAGAAGAGGTATCCCTTCCCTTACGGTTTTTTTTTGTCAAATTTGAACTAAGCTCCAAAGATTTGGATTCACTTATTCTTGTAATGCATAGGTTTCGTGTTTGTAGAAAAACTGCATTTCATGTGCTGTGCTTAACAAATACTCTTGATTTCTAAAAATGATATCGTATTGTCACTGCCTTCATCGTCGCACATGAAACCACCAATTTTCAACACACAAGTTTCAACGTTCCATGGGAAGGGGAACTAAACAGATTCATGAAGAACAAATAGCTATGAAGGTGATGTTTAAAGCTGTAACCCTTAAATTTAATATACTTAAATCACAATGAAATCATTATTTAAAAAAAAAAAAAAGAAATAGAAATTAAGAAAACATTGCCATTGAAAACAAACCAATCTGGGACTTATCTCGAAACCCTTTTTGCGAAATCCAGATTTAATAAACGAACTCCCACATCTACCCCAATCAAACCGTGAAGCTTCGATAATTGAAAGTTAATTTTATTTGATGTATGTGTGCATGTGCACCATTTCTTCTTACACGGAATCAAAATCGTTTGGTCACTAGTGTGTGGCAGCAGAAGATGATGATGAATACTTACAACCCCTCAGATACGGTTTTATATCGGCTACCAAAATGCGCCCGCACTTTTTTCGGGGTGATTGTTCAAGTAGGCATCAATATATCGTAGTCGAGTCTAAAGTCGAGTCAATTGATTTAAGTGGAAAGGACTGTTTTTGAGTTCTCGAGTGTTATGTGGTTTTGCTAAGTGTGAAGTGTTTCATGAACTACATACCTACCTACTCGTATCTGTCCATTTTGGTCAATCGTGAACAAATTAATTTGATTAGCTATAAGTGTTTGGTTAGATTGAAAGAACTTCTGGGTTCAGAAGTGGGATTTGTCCTTTCAGAGAAAATTTTAAACCATTCTTATATTGTTTTTTTTTCCTTTTAATTCATAACTTTTTTTCTTCGAACACTCACTTACGTTCAACTTCACTGATTTCTCTTTTTTACTTTACACTGCTTTCAATGAATGTCACTTTTAATTAATTATTATTTTTATTTTTGCACAACACTCACAGGATTAAGATTCTACTAACTTTTTGTTCCTTCTTGCAATTTGAAGTTCAAAGGCAGAAAACACTTCCTGTTGCCATGAGATCCTGCCTCGTACTGAAGCTATCACTGAGTAATGTCCTGTAAGGATGCTATCTGATTTCAGAATGTCATGCCAGTCACTCGGCTTCGGCATCTCCTTGGCCGTATGAGAAGTTAAGATGCCACCCTTTACCGCAGAGGCACCCTCATAAAATAGAACACAGCCGATCTGCCCTTACTACAACGCCGACGACGACAACGGTAAAAGTGGAGCAACAGGACGATTAATGCTGGTGATGGGTGGCAAGAGATGTTATGGTGCATGACATTCCACCCCTCAGGGTATAAAACAAGTGGTTGAATTATTACGCAACTAATGGGCATATAGTTGGAAAAGAGGTTATTTCTCTATGTGCGCAACTAGTGTTCTGTTCCAGCATCCAGCTTAGCAAGCATCGGATAATATTGGATAAGGGGAAAAGTGTAGGTATTGTATGATATTTTTTTTTTTTAATGGGTATGACTGGGACTGGGGTGAAAACGAACGTGACGACTTCTTAGGAAATTCCGATTCTGTGAGGTAACTTTAAGTTGGGAAGAAGTGATGCAAAACGAAATCACTTTGGAACTTGTTGAATGCAGTTTTGGGAAGATTTTAGGTTTAAGTGAATTTCTGTGGAATTTCAATGAGGCAACAAGTCTTTTCTCAATTGTGGGGTGATTCTTTAAATGTTAAGTTTTAAGGATTTTTCTTAACTGGTTTTCTCGTGGGGGATATCTTTGTGCAATTCTTGTCCGGTCCCCTTCAGGTTATTTAAGTGTCCTTAAATACTGTTGGGGTTCGTTCATTCGGTTCATTTACGGATATAGGGGGAATTGTGGGAAACTTTTCAGGCTTTAAAGAACAAATCTTTAATGCGTAAACTTGCGATATAAATTCAATTATCAAAAATGGTTCCATGGATCAAAAAATAGAATCGACCATATACAAGTGGGTCCTAGATATGGATTATAATTTACATACTAGACAAAAAATGCAGTTTCTGATCCGTAATTGGGTCTGAGTTCCAAGATCCATACATTATGTTTGGTAACTTGCTACCTCGTATACAAGTTCGAATATTCGGCGTCGGACAACTTGCCGTCAGCCCCATAGGAATTTTCAACTATAATTGTTGACTTATTGTTTGCATCCAATATCCCAAACGGAACCGTTTGCATTAAGGCAAAGTTGAGGATTTTATTTTGTCGCAATGTTAAAATATATGTAAATATGTTTAATTGAGAAACAAATTCTTAAGCGCATTTAATTCATCAATATGTTCATTAGGGTGGTCGTTAAAAAAAAATCATTGTGGATGGGCCTTAGGCTAGGACCGCACTTGCGATTTCAATCGCGCGACTGTTTAGTCGCTAGAAATAGAACACATGAATTTTAATAAGAATGAACGCACATGCGACCTGGAAATCACGACGATTAAAAGTCGAAAATTTGTTCCATTTTTCTGGCGATGCGATTGTCGAAAGTTAAAATGAAACAAACGGACTTAGATGGTTGTGCTCGCACTTGCGATTTAAAATAGCGCGACTAAAAAATCGTAGTCGCAACTAGAAAAAATTATACACGCACTTGCGATTTTCAAACGTACGATTATTTAGCCGAAAGAAATGAGACACATGGTTTTAAATGTGAATGCACACATATGCGACTTTAAAATCGCAGCGATTAAACAAATGGAACCAGATCTATTTTTTGAGCGTTTTTTCTGTCGCAAAATTAAAGACGCATGTGCGTGCATTCATATTAAAAGCTTTATGTTCTATTTCTTGCGACTAAAAAATCGCGCGATAGATAGCCGCAAGTGAGTGCATGGCAATTATTTGTTGCGACACCGATTTTTTAATCGCACCGACTAAAAATCGCAAGTGCGGTCCTAGCCTTAATCGGCTCTCTCTAAATGAAAAAAACCTAATTTTCTTCAGACTTTTATTTTCATCCTCATCGTTGCTTTAGGGGTAAATTAATTTGCGTATTTTTTTTTGGCATGCTACGACAGTCGATTAAAGTTTGCCGAAAAATTCAGCCCAAATGGCTGGCATACATGCTTTGTAATCAAAACCACTGAGCCAATGTATATGAAATTTTCTGGCATTATAGCCAACCAGATTAGAAACCAACACACTAATTTTCCGAACACCAATTTTTTTAAAATTACGTTTTGTCAAAATTGATAGAAACTCGGATGATGTCGGTACAAATAAACCTTCTGACTTTATTGATACTTAAGTTAGAGGGGGGTTGAAAATCGTCTGAGTTTGTTTCTGTAAAAAGGGTGTCGTGAACTTGGTTAGGCACCAGGACCGTGTCTAAGGTTGGGGCAAAAACTATAACTGAATCACTGATTCACTGACAGATCATCAAAATTATGAAGCACTTCCCGACACTGAAGAAACTTGGAATTTCGCCCAACGGTTGGCTTGTTGTAAATACAAAGGAAAAAACTGAAAATCTGCAATTTCCTATTCAGGGGGCGTGGCATCCACCCACTTTCTTAAAAATTCTTATAAATTATATGGAACACTTCCGATTGTTGTAGAACGGTAGGCCTTGAAGTACTTAAAAAAAAATTGGAATTTTCTATTCAGGGGGCGTGGCTTCCACCAACTTTCTAATACAATCTTGTAAGCTATATGGAGCACTTCTAATTTTTAGAACAATAAAAATTGGTAGATCAGTAGGACTTGAAGTACTTAGAAACAAAAAAATCGAAAATTTGGCATTTTCCGTTCAGGGGACTTTCTCAAAAATTCTTTTAAACTATATGGAGCCCTTCCGATTATTGTAGAACGATTAAAATTGGTAGAGCGGTAGGGTTTGACGTTTAACCAAGGGTTAAAGAAAGAAATTTATAATTTGCAGTGCGTCAAAGGGCGTGGCATCTACCCACTTTTGAATAATTGCTATTACTTGACAATGACTTAAAGAGCATAATAAGAGACAAATAAAAAAAAATCGGGATTTGCCATTCAGGGGCGGGCGTGGCGTGGATGGATCATTTTCTCAGAATTGCTATTATTTATATGGAGCACTTTCGGTTGTCGTTGAAAGAAAATTCGTAGAGTTGTAGGGCTTGATTTTCACTACTTGGCAAAATAAAATTTTTGCGAAAAGGAGTGAAATCACAACAAAAACATAAATGTTAAAAAAGAGCCATAAGTTCTTATATGTACAAGAAACCTGTGCATAAAAAGTCTGCCAAAAAAAAATGAGGTCATGAAGTTTAATATCAAATATCTTAAAAATAGTAATATCGAAAAAACCCCAAGTTATGACAGAAATTTGGTATCTTATGATTACTGATTTGAATTTGGTGGATTTACTTGGCAAGCTTTCTCTTAATTACTGATTTCATTACAAATTTAAAATGTATGAGAACTTGAAAAGTGAACCCACTGGAGTTGTTGCGATGCTACTCTACTTATAGCCTATTGAATAGACTATTTTAAGCAGTAAAAGCTACAAAAAACGAAAAAAAAAATCGAAAAATCAATTTTTTTTAAATTTTTTTTATAAATAGCGCATAACTTTTTTAGGAGCGAAGATACGCTCAAGATATACTTCAACAAAGTAAAGAAGAGATTTAGAATCTTAATATGACATGTTAAAAAAAACCATATTATTTAAAAACTCAGGGATGTAGCCATTCAAACTTTACTATTTATTATCATTTTTCGCAGTTTTTTGCCCGAAAACCTATTTTTTGGTACTTTATTACAAATTTAACATTCCTAATACCTAGTACCAAATCTTATATTAATCGGACCAGCCGTTCGGTTCTTAGGTCTAAAAAAACGAAATTGTGAACATACATACTTTTTAAATATTCTCTACAGTCGTAATGTCATATCATATCAAAATATTTTTTACGAATATGAAATTTGCCATATTGTACCGAAAAAGGGGCTTTCAGGCCAAACTGCGAAAAATTACAAGAAACGGTTAAGTTTGATTGGGTTTATCTCTGTCAAATTTGAATAAATATTATTTTTTAAATACGCCATATTAAAGCCTTTATTCTCTACTTTATTTTGTTTATCTTTGCTTAGAAAAAAAATTATGCACAATTTATTAAAAAAATTAGAACACTTTTTGGTTTTTGTTTACTTTTCCTGCTTAAATTTTTTTATAAAATTTTTCGAACTATCCATTTCAATAGAAATATTTATTTCGAACTAAAAGTTTTCAGGAAAACACTTGCCGTAGAAACTTTACCTGTTGTCCCTTAAAAATGTCTTCCAGTTTGAACATAAACGTTATGTTTGTCACACTAAAAGTTTTGTTTGTTCACAGCTAATCATCTTTATTCATTGATTATAGTGATTGGTAAATCCGCGAATGTGTGTGTGAACCACAATTTTAGTCAATGAATTCATAGTTTGAGTTTTTAATTATCGAAATCACTAATCAGACAATATTGTTGATTAACTCCATTTTACCAGAGCCTCTAAAAAACTAACAACGGTACACGGTTTGAACCAAATGTGAACAAACTAGCCCTTAGACATTCTATATTACTTCTTTATTTTTAGTACTTAAGCCCCAAAAAAAAAAACTTCCTAAAAATGTCGTAAAATACGTTTTGGGATAAGCAGAATATAGCACTCATTGCATCAAATAATAAGTAGCTGGGGCAATACTCATCATTTCGCTTATTTATTAATGCTCGGTTTTTATGTATTTGGGATTACAATTAAATTTCCGATCTGTGAGTTAAACTTACAAAAAAGACCTTTTTGATACCTTACTAACAAACAAATAGAAAAATGAGTGTTAAGTGTTGTCTTCATACAAGTGATAGTCCGAAACAATGTGGACAAATAATTTTGTTCTGTGAAAAATCGTTACAAAAGTGTCTTGATATTCTTAGTATTCGAAAAATAAGAAATTATAAATTATCTCACTTAAGTTTACCAACTGAAGTAGATAGTTCAAGTGGTTACCATAGTGCATGTTACAATTTATTTACTGCCGTTTCAAAAAATGTTAAAACTAACCAGAGTGAAACAAATTGTCAACCAAGTAAGTTGTACAAAATTGCAATGACATATGACCAATTGTAGAAAGTGATTTCGTTCTATTTAAATAGCAGTAAAAACATTTGTGAAGTTATAGTCTTCCCTGTGTAATGATGACTTTTTTTAAGAACCTTTAACAGGTAAAATATTAACGGAAAGTTTTTAAATAATGTTATTTTAAACTTGAGTAAAATGCGTTTCATTTGCTATTCGATCTGCTAATCAAAATAGTTTATGAAAATATCTGATTAAAAGGTGTTTTTTTATAAGGTGGAGGTAGGATCATTACCATAACACCCGTGACAAAATTTGAAACTCATTAAGTTAGCCAAAAACTTTAAATTTTTTCCCGACAACCAGGAAATAAATTGTTCAATTCAAGAAGCTATCTTTCTTGAAAAATGATAAATTTCTCCCAATTTTCTTCTTATTCTAATCGATTGAAAGTCCCTTAGAAACATGGCTGACAGCGCTTTCTTGGTTTTTACCTATACTTTATTCAAAAAATCAAAATTTTTAGTGACCCAAGCAAATATGCCCCAATCGGGGTTTCATGACTGTTTCTTAAATAAATAAAAATGTACAGGTTAGTGCATATCTTTTGTCCATTTCATTTTAAATTTTTATTGATGAGAACCAAATAATTTTATCTTTTTACAATTGGCCATATTTTGTATAGGGATCTTTTTAAAACCTTGTTTCCACATGTTCAGTTCCCGAAATATACCATCAACATCCAATTCCATTTTTAATTCCGAAAATATCGGAACTACACAAGAAGATACTACAGTTGATTTAACTGGTAATAATTGTTTTTTTTGTAACCGCATTTATAAATATTCAAAAGAAAACAAAAAAGAAAAACTTGTTTGCGGTCGAAAATCTACGTTGGGACATATACCTAGTGTGTAAGGCTGTGTTTCTTTAAAACGACAACATCTACCAAAAATTAATAGAAAACGTTGAAAACGATTTCTTAAAATATCATAAGACATGCCATGCTAAATTTCTTCAAGAAGCTAATAACATGGAAAAGTGTTCAAAGAAATCGGGATTCATTGATGCACATAAAACTGCATTTGATTATATTTGCGCTTATCTTGAAGATCATTTACTTAAATTGAAAGAAATGCTTTTATTTGACGATATTGCTGATATTTATCAACAAAAACTTTGTGAAGATGATAAATCTATGACTTTTTCTAAAAATTGGTTAAAAAAGAAGCTACTTTTTACCTACCAGGGGAATATAATAATAAAGAAAATCCAAAAACGGTTTGTTATTTTGGATGCAAAAACTAATGATTTCGAAGAGAAAATAAGCACTGATACATTTGCATCTATTAAACTGCAATCGACTATAAGGTGTGCGCATTATAATCTATAACTATGCCATTTAAATTTAAAAACTTAAGTATCTTTTAGAAAAATTGCTTACAAATTAAGAGAAGAAATAGTAAAAATAGAGAGTACTAACCTACCAGATCCTTTATCCCTGAAAGCTGTAGTAGAGAATGAAATAAAAATTCCTCAGATGCTTGAAGAGTTCTTCAAATGTCTTTTAATTGGCCCGGATCCCCGCTATGGCAAAACAGAAGATATTAGTAGAAGAATGTTATCCCTTTGCATGACACGATTTATTCTGTAACAAGAGGTCGTGTTAAACCAACACAACACATTCAATTAGGTAAGTAGTATCTACCATTATAATTGGACAAAAAGATTTATTTTCTCTTTGCATTAAACGTTATTCAAATGAATTTACTTTTAACAAAAGGATACAATATGTGTATAAAATGTATAACATACATAATTTATTATATAAAATATATGAAATTATTATTCTAACGTCTTGCCATGAAGAGTTTAACGAGCAGCAGAAAAGTCATTGAAATTTTAAATAAGCTTGGGCATAGTGTTAACTACCACTTTGTTGAGGAGTTAGAAACTGAGCTAGCGTTTTCCACGCATCATTTGAATTCCTTCATTCTTCCTAATGGAATGCTTAATACAGAAGAGCTTTGCACTGGTGTGGCATTTGATAATTATGATCGGTACGTGGAGACAAGCAACGGAAAAAATACTCTTCACGATACTGTGGGCATAGCTTATCAGATAAAAAATCCAGTTACTTGTAAGAGAAATATATTTCGTGCATGCCCGGGTTTTATTGTTGATATTAATTACTAACAGGTACACCAGATCAAGATCCTCAAATTGCTCCTTCCACCACAATAAGTGGAAGAAAAAGGCGAGCATATCTCCCCGAAAGCAGTGAACTGGAACCTTATTTCAAAAAACCGAAGATAGTAACAACGCTTCCTAATTTATCTTCAATACATTTCGATCTGTGCAATTCCGCTGTATGGAAGGCGAGAGATCTCGACTACACTTGGCTGATTTCACTGTTTTGCGACAGAAAAAACACACCGATGTGGAATGTTGGAATTCTAAACATGTCAAAGAAATTCTTCCGGTCCAAAAAGTATTTTATTTGTCCCCAATTAATGCGTCACCTACAAGTAATTCCGTTGTTTTGGAAACACTCAAGAGGTCTATCCAAATAGCAGATGAGTGTCATCAGAAAAATATTTTCGTGACTTATGACCTAGCCATAGCTAAAATTGCATTTCAAATTCAGCACGAAGAGTCCCCGTACCGCGATTTGATCGAGCTTTCATTATGCTTGGAAGTTTTCACATTGAAATGGCTTACAACAAAGCTATAGGGAAGTTTCTTGACGGTTCAGGTGGTGAAATTGCGCTTGTTAACGCTGAAGTTCTTGCACAAGGATCTTTGAATGCATTCATTTCAGGTAAGTTTGTTTATAGTTACAGATGGGTGAATAGTTTTAGTTTTTTTCTGAAACAACTCGTAGGTACTCATTATAACCGATGCAAGAGATTGCATGTATTGTTAAGTGCAGGTATACAAATTCTCCATTTTGAAGCTTTTGCCAAAGAGGAAAATATTTATTGTGATGACCTTAAAGCCGACATAGAGCTTTTTGAAAGGAATGGTGTTTTCCCTGAAAATTTCAGATTAATTATTTTAAAATATTCCGCATACGTTCAAAATACTCTAAACCGTGTTCACGAGTCAACCGCTGAGTTTTGGATGAAATATGTCGAAATGATCAATTTAAGGAATGATTTTTCAAGAAGTATTAGATGTGGAGATTTAAACTTGTATTTATATTGTTTGAATGAAATGGCTGCTTTCTTTTTCACTTTAAATCATCAAAACTACTCACGTTGGACCATAAAAGCTGTTCAAAATTTAGTCAAAATGAAAGACACAAAGAGTATCCAGATTTAGTACAACAAATTGAAAAATGTGAAAAATGAAAAGAACCGAAAAATCATTCTCAATGTCACCCGTAGATTTAACGTTGGAACAAAATATCAACGCAGATGCTGCGAATAGACTGACAGGGGTATCTTCATTTACCAATTCCATATCCGCTAGACAAAAATGGGCAAAAACTCATGCCGATGGAACAGAAAACATTTCATCACTCTACAAAATGTTAGGTCTAGTTTGAAAAGACGATGTAACTCGTGATCTGAAGTGCGGAGAGATCAGAAGATTCTCTGATAACCTGGAAAAGTTGACATCTGAAATAAGAAATATTAGCAACCCATTTTCAGAAATCACGCACTCGGAACATGATAGTTTGTACAATATTTGTAGTGGAAAATGTGTTTCCAAATCAACTGAATATTTTTTGTTGAATTCTAGGGATTTGGGGGCACAAAAAAGAGATACATTTGTAGAAGAATGTGAAAGCGATGCCAAACGGTTTGAGAGTACGATTTCGAAAACAAATATTCAAAATTTTGCATTTGAATATAAAGTTTCAAAAAATGTGTCAAATGGAAAAGTTCAAGAATTGAAAATGGAGAGAAATCTAATTGGAATGATGCTCTTCATAGCTTCCCAAAACCTAGAATCCGTTGATATGAAAGAACTTTTTAAGTATCCGTTAACTCCTGTTCCTCAAGCCTTTGGGCATTTAGATGGTTCAATTATCAAAACGGAGAAGTCAGCTTTATTAAGACACCTTGAGAAAACTACAGTTAGTAATCCTCCCTTGCATGTTGATGCGATAGTTGTAGATGGATTTTTTCTTCTGCATACTTTGGGAGACGTTTTTTTTAATTATGCTGGCATTGCATTGCAAATTCTAAAAAAAATCTGCCGAATGGATGCAAAGGAGATATATATTGTATGATCGATTTATTTCACCGTCTATAAAAAACATTGAACGTGAAAGACGTAACAATAAAGATGATCAAATAACGTATTCAGAATTCAATAAAAATGGTAGGCGGTGGAATGAAAATGAGTATCACCATATTTTAGGAAATAAAAAGCTTTATGTTTCGTTTGAAGCACACTGCTTCTCCTACGAAGCTGAAAATGAAGAAATTGTGCGAAAAGAAGTCAAGGAACTGGAAAGTTTACAGGAAGAGGCTGATACTCGGATGATGCTTCATTTAGCGTTTCTTCCACCAAATTGTTCAGCTGTGGTTAAAACATCGGACACAGATGTTCTTATTATATCGCTTCAGTCCCTTCATTACTTTGAAAATAATATAAAGGTCTGGCTTGAAGTTGGAAATTTATCTGAAAATACACTAAGGTATACCTACTTTTAAATTGAAAAATTGACTTAAATGGTAATCTGTACATGTTAATTTATATAAAGGTACATAAACATTAATGAAATGTTTAATGGGTTGGGAGCCAGGCTTTGTACTGCACTACCTGCGTTTCATTGCCTTACTGGTTGTGACTACACTCCGTCCTCTTTCAAAAAAGGAAAAATCAAGCCTTTTGAGATACTTAAATCATCACAAGATCTTCAAAACACATTGGCAAATTTTGGAAACAACGATAACATAAATGAAGAAGATATTGCAAGAATTGAAAATTTTGTTTGTAAAATGTATCAGGCAAAGTCAATCAGTGTTGATGAAGCACGGTTTGAAATATTTTACAAAGCATGTAAACCTACCTCTAGCAAAATTTTGTAAAATATTAAAAGTAAGTACAACACCAAATATTAATAATTATACATTGCAGATACACCTTAACATTTAAATATTGTTCTGTAGGTTTCGAAGGCAGTCTTTTACCTCCGAACAAAAGTGTTTTAATTCAACAAATAAAACGCTGCAATTATATTTGTAGGGTGTGGAAGAATGCCATTTCAAATATTCCAATCGAACTCTCACCATTTGAAAATGGTTGGTCAATGGAGGATAATGAAATGAAAATAAAATGGTTTGACGGATCTGCTATACCTGAAAAAATTGAAGAGATTTTAATAGACAATGCGAATCCAGATTTATCTGAAAATGATTGGGACCTAGCGAATGACTCATCAGACGAGTCCGATGAAGATTAGTGATTTTATTATATATACTAATTGAATTAAAGTTAGTTTTTAGAAAATAATATAAGCTTTAACATATGAATGTATGTTCATAAATATAAATGAAAATGGAATATATGTATATTAAATTTGTACATTTACATATGAACCTACTACATATTAATAACTATACAGCTTCTTTCGCCCAGAGACTTCAATGGATATTATGTGCAAGTATATTTTAGTCAGGGGGTTTTCCTGATTTTTGGTTATACTTCTGTTATCAATCTAAATATAGATACGCATCTTAAGACAAAACAGAATAAAGCGAAATCAGCAATTTGCTCAAATTGGAAAAGAATCTACAGTAATAAAATTTTATCAGTCGACACAAAATATAAGGTTTTTAATGCAACAGCACGATCAATTTTATTTTATGGTGCCCAAGTTTGGGGGACATATAAATCTGAAGCAGTAGTATATCTTCTGCGGTTTTTCTTAAGGAAAATTTTCTACCTACCAATCAATACACCCAAATATATGTACTACCTTGAAACAGGGGCTCCCGACTCTCTTCATATCTACACTTAAGCTGAACGCGGATTACTTGGTTGGAGTCTTAAAAATGGACGATTCTAGGCTCCCTAGGCGCATTCTTCAGTATGCAGTACTCAACAAGAAACTATTTTGTAAGGATTGGATAAATCTTGCCGCCAACTGTGGTATCACGCTGAATTTGGATGAAATGGACTATTTAAACTGGAAACGGTCACTGTACGAGGTGATTTCGATAACAGATGAAAACGAGAGATACTCTTTCATTGAAATGGCACGTTCTTCATCCGACAGAATAATTTTATTCCAAGAGCATATATAATATGAATGAACGTAACTACTTCAACAATTCCTTCTCTTGTCTCATAATAGGAACAATTTTTAGAATCAGAGGAGAGTTGATAAAATTAAAGTACCTGCCCCATCAAACAGAAGGATCTGGAGCTTGTTGTATTTGTAATCTACGTGAGAAAGAAGATATTTTACATTTCATTGCGGTTTGCCCTGTACTTAAGGAGATAAGGCGATATCACTTTGGGAAAAATATGCTCACCGAAATGGAAATGTTCAAACTATTTGAACGGTGCAAATTGGTTGCTGCTCTATAAATACACCGTCGAAGCAATGAACTACAGGGAAAGAATAATCAGCGAAAACTTCTAAAAGAAACCAATTTGTCTACAATATTTTATTCGCTATTTGTTTTGATTAAATTAAAAATCCTAACATTCATCTTTGCCATTTATTTTGTTTTAACTAAACTAAAAGTTCCTTACATATTTGCTAATAGCCTATTGAATAGACGGGAAAATGAGGGTTATAAAGGAACAATTACGTGCAAGGGTTTTTATTATTGAATATGTTTGTTTGGCCCATAAGCATGCTTAAAAACCGAAAATGCTACTAAATTCACCCATGCGTTTCTGAGAGAATGGTCACACTGGCCACTTTTCAGTATTTTTTGGTATAACTCGATAACTAAGCCGAATTTAACACTTTCACATATAATACTTTTTGTTCAAAATTAAATTTTCTATTGGAATGGATAGTTTAAAAAAATTTTACGAAAAAAATAAGCAGGAAAAATTAACAAAAACCAACCTAAAAATAATCAAAAAATCAAGGATATCTAAATTTTTTTTATAAATTGTGCATAACTTTTTTTGAAGCAAAGATAGGGTCAATACATCCAGAGAAAAAATAAAGTAGAGACTTAAGGCCTTAATATGGCATGTTCGAAAATTAATATTTGTTCAAAATTGACAGAGATATTCCCGTTCAAACCTTATCATTTCTTATAATTTTTTGCAGTTTTGGCCCGAAAGTTCCTTCTTCGGTACAATATGGCAAATTTCACTTTCAATAAAATGTTCGAAATAAAAATTTCGATATAATATGACATTAGAACTATAGAGAATTTATAAAAAAGATAGAAGTTCGCAATTTCGTTTTTCGACTGTTTTTTAATGCTTTCTCAGACCTACAGACCGAACGGCTGGTCCGATTAACATAAGATTTGGTACTAGTTGCTAGGAACGTTAACTTTGTCATAAAGTACCAAAAAATAGTCTTTTGGGCAAAAACTGTGAAAAATGATAAGAAATGGTAAAGTTTGAATGGATATATCTCTGTCAATTTTCAAATAATATGGCTTTTTTTAACATGTCATATTAAAGCCCTTAAACTCCAGTTTACTTTTTTCATGCATGTCTTGAGCGTATCTTTGCTCCGAAAAAAGTTATGCGCAATTTAGAAAAAAATTTAAAAATCTTTGATCTTTCGATTTTTTTTATGTTGGTTTTTGTTTACTTTTGCTGCTTAAATTTTTTTAAGAAATTTTCCAAACTATCCATTTCGATAGAAAATTTAATTTTGAACAAAAAGTATTATATGTAAAATTGTCAAATTCGGCTTAGTTTTCGAGTTATACCAAAAATACTGAAAAGTGGCCAGTGTGACCATTCTCTCAGAAACGCATGGGTGAAATTAGTAGCATTTTTGGTCTTAAGCATGCTTATGGGCCAAACAAACATATTCAATAATAAAAACCCTTGCACGTAATTGTTCCTTTTTAAAAGGTCTATTCAATAGGCTATAATTTGTTTTAACTTAACTAAAATTTCCATGAATATTTGCTTTTATTGTGTTTTAAACTAAACTAAAAGTTCCTTGCAAATATATTTGCTATTTTATTTTGTTTTAACTAGAACTGAAAGTTCGTTGCACATTTGCTATTTTGTTTTAACTAATTTAAAAGTTCCATACTTACTTTTTATTGTATTTGAAATGAACCAAAAGTTATTATAAGAAAATAACTTGCTTACTAGTAATGTAGATTTAAATCTTAATCTGTCAGTTTATCAAAATGTAAAATTAAATTGTCCGATGAATCAATATGTAAAAAATATTAGTATTTGCCATTCAGGCAGACGACAATGATGTCATGCCTTAATTTTATTCAATGATGTATGTATTATATTTTGTAAAAGATATCCGATGAATAAATTATCTATCTACCTATCTATCTATCTATCTATCTACTTCTGTTATCAAAATGGGGGTTTTCCACCACTTTGGAGGCTTCTGGCAAGGTGAAAGCTGAGAGGTAGAAGTCTGGGACTGACATATTTTTAATCAGGGGACTTTTTATGATTTTTTGGTGTACCACACTTTTGGTTATACTTCTGGCATCAAAATGGGGGTTTTCCACCACTTTGGGGGCATCTGGCAGGGTGAAAGCTGAGAGGTAGAAGTCTGGGACTGACATATTTTTAATCAGGGGATTTTTTATGATTTTTTGGTGTACCACACTTTTGGTTATACTCCTGGCATCAAAATGGGGGTTTTCCACCACTTTGGGGGCGTCTGGCAGGGTGAAAGCTGAGAGGTAGAAGTCTGGGACTGACATATTTTTAATCAGGGGATTTTTTATGATTTTTTTGGTATATTCATATATATACATATTCTTAAAAATCAGTATTTTGTTTTAAAAATTCTGTATTTGAAAATGCCGTAAATACTTACAGCATTTCCAAATACAGAATTTTGAAATACAGAATTTTGAAATGCAGAATTTTGACCAACCAAAATTTTGAAATACAGAATTGTGCCTAACAGTATTTTGATCATACAGTTATTGTACATACAGCATTTCGAAATACAGTATTTTAGGATACACTATTTTAAATACAGTATTATGACCCATACAGTATTTTGACCCCACCCGTCAACAAATCATAAAGCATCAAAACTTCGTAATTCTCAAGTGCATAAAAGTATGTTTTTTTTCAAAATGTTTGTGTTAATATACTATATTATTTGAGGAGCATTCTGAAAAGTTTTTTTTTTCAATTAAGAAATTAATAAAAAGAAAAAACGTAGTTTTACTTTTCTTAAGAACTAGAGAATTTAATGGCATATGGTTTTCAACATTCGACCAGAGGTTGAAAAGTATGGCAAACAAAAACATGATTTTTTTGGAACTTTTTTAAAACGATGCTATGATTGAAAACCAGTTCAATAAACACTCTGTCTTTTAAGTGCCACCTGTAACCAAAACCTTGCCACCTTTCGAGGTGACACGTCTCTTAAGAGTATTTCACGTCACGATATTATAGTAACTTGAAAGCGTCAGATAATCATTTTATTTCTCAATTGGATTTTTTCAAATATTTTGAGACAACAATACATTTTTTAAGCGTATACATATAATATATACATACATATTATATTTTCAAATGCTTTGCATTTCACTTTTTAGGGATTTCGATGCTCTGTATTCCATATAAAATACCTCTTCTGAATAGTTCACGTGAATTGTTTGAACTATTCACAAGAGGTATTTGAAAATTTGTGTTCTAGAATAATATTGGGTATTATAGACTACGAGCTATTCTCGCAACTCAGAAACGCAATCTCGGTTAAGACTTTTTACAATGATGCCCAAACACGTTAAATTAATCTACGTTCAGTTTAAGTCACCGCACCGTTAAGAACGCGTTTGCGAGTTTTGTAAAGCTTTCTTAAACTAGGTTTGTTTATAATAATTTTTTCGTACAGGTTTATCTTATTTCTGCTATTAAAATTATTTTTGCTTACAGGACCTATTTTTCAAATGTATGAATGAAATATGAGATTTGATATTTATCGTGGCGAGAGTGTATCGGCATCGGCACATTAGTGTGGATCTTGGCCTTAATTGCTACGAATTTATTGATAAAAAGTTTAGTTTTTTTATAAATAGCAAAGCGAAAACTTATATTTTCTGTCTTTTACTGGTTATAGTAAGATGGTGGTCCATATACATTTATGAATTCAATTCATATTTTTGTATTCATTTGAATCTTAACAGTTAAGCCTAGTTTACAGTTCCCGTGCGCAAAAAAAAATCTATGCAAATATTCTCGCATGTCAAAAATAATTTAGGTGAAATGTAAAATTAATTGTTTGCATGATTGGTTTACAGTTTCACGCAAAAAAAAAAACTATGCTGTCATGGAATGTCATGCAAAACAATGGACCGGCAATTGATTTGCATGCGAAAAAAAAGTGTGGTGAATAAAATATATTTTTTTTTTGATGGTCGGTTTATACTTCCGAAAAAAAATATATTCACCTCAAGGGCATTATTTGCATGCGTAGTACCTCGTGGCTTGATGGTTAGTGCGTAGGACTGTCATGCCGAAGGTGTGGGTTTCGATTCCCAGCCGTGCCACCTAAAAACAGAAATGTTTTATTCGAGGTACTGCCTCTTGCGAGGAACTGACAAATCCTCCAAGAGTATACTTGTCATGAAAAAGTGCTTCTCATTTAGCCGTTCGGACTCGGCAAAAAAACTGTAGGTCCCCTCCATTCCTGTCCAACAAACACGCACACAGGAATGGTTGTGAGTTGTAAGTCACTAGGCCCTGGTTCTCCTCGAGCTGTTGCGCCACCCAATTTATTTAATTATTTTATTATTTGCATGCAAATGGTTTTCGCATCCAAAAATAACTATTTTCCATTTTTAGGCCTAAAGCTTGTCAATTAAGGGTAAATTAATGACTCAATGGGTGGTTTAGGCCAAAGCAAACGTTTTTCGCCTTGAATATTATTCAACTTGGTGCGCAGAATAGGTGGAAAATCGTTTTGAAAATTTTGATTTTTTTTCGCATCGGAACTGTAAACTATGCTTTAAGCGAAAATAAGCAAAAATAAAAATCTTTGAACGTTGCCTTGACTTAATTTGAGCCCCTTGGTTTTTTCAGGGGAACTTGTTTTTTCTCCAACAAGAACTCGCAACAAGAAACTGTTTGCTAAAATTTCTGCAAAAAAAAACTTATCTACAACTCTTTTTCCTCTGAAATCTGCTCTTCTTTCTCTTATGTATTGATAGTTATATTCGGTCTATTTTTAAACAAAATACTTATTTCACTTCTTTTACAAAAAGAAAAAAAAAATATATAATTATGTATAAAGAACACAAACTATAACTAACCGCGACAGTACACAAACTAATGAATTCGAAGTGAATTGAAAGAATTCCACTCGTTTTCATTATACCTACATATTTTCACTCGAAATGCAGAACATGTGTGATTAATTTTTTTTTTGGGCAAGTTCCTTAAACTTATTTCGTTGGGCATAGTTTTGGTTGCCATATTGATAAGATAAGATTTAATGAACAATTAAAAAAAGAAAGGGTTGTTTTTAGGTCCTTTTTTTTAATTTTATTTTGAAAAAACAAAAGCCAAAGCCGTTGTTAACGCGACCATACCGTTAAAGTTAATTTCATACCACTTTAATTTCACTTGAGGATGGAAAATTTATGTACATACGTATACTTTTTATTTTAACTATATCTATAGGAGATTCAAATAAGGAAACCAACAGGCAACAAAAGTTTCGCAAGGCGTGGCTTGAAACATTTGACTGGTGTAAAATAGTTGATGAAAAGCCTTTTTGCATGCATTGCAACAAGAAGTTATCGAACAACGTCATTAATTTAAAACGGCACGAACGCACTGAGCAGCATATTAAAAGAATTCAAAATCAAATTTTCATTGAAGAAGACAAATTAAAGGAAGCCACTACAAAGAAAAACAACTTGAAAAAAGCAGAGCTTCTAATTATTATGTTCTTGGTCGAACATATTTCTTCTAATAAACCCACTAACCGATTTAATTAAGGGAATGACATTCGACTTCTCTATATCGAAGCAATCCAAATGTGGTAAGGCCAAGTCCACTGATACAATAACATTACTTTTTGCCGATGACCACTTGAGGGAATTGTCTTCGATTCTAAAAAGATAAACGTTTTCAATCATTGTTGACGAATCCACCGATATAAGTACAAAAAAGTTTCTTGCTATAGTCGTCAGGTACTACGATTATTTAAAAGGAAAAGTAAAAGACAAATTCTTATCGCTAGTCGAACTAAACGCATCAAGTGCCAATGGGAAGTTCCCATCACGAACTTAATCGGCTATGCTGTGTAGTAATGATGGGAAAGAAGAGTGGGCTTAAGGCATTGTTCTTAAAAGAAGTGCCAAATTTGTATGTAATGCCATGTACAGTACATGCCACACAATGCATCTCTGCTCGTCATCAGCCGGAAAAAAAATACCAAACACTGTGGAAAAACTGGTGCGAAATATATACATATGTTTTTCTCCCACAGTGCAAAAACGCAAACCGATTTTAAGAAGCTCTAATTCCAAAAGTATTTGCATGTTAAAAATCACAAAATTTTGAAACTGTCATTTACAAGATGGTTATCTCTTGAAGGCGTTGTCAACATGTCAACACAGTTTTAGAACAATGGGTGATGCCTCTTCAACACTTTTTTCTTATAAGTGGGTTTGAAGCTGATTCTGATCTAGCAGATTCTACTAATATTGAACTAAATGCTACAAATACAAAATATTTGACTTTCTTATCCTATATTTTAAAACTAACGAACGAAGTTAATACGGAGTTCCAAGCTGAAAGCCCCAGAATCCATACATTGATGAGCACAAGTAAGGGATTTTACAAAAATATTTTATCAAATTTTATCAAACGCGAACATTAAACAGAGCCTTTTGATATCAATTTAACCCTCTACTGCATGAATTATGAACGAAATGTAATAAAATGGTTTTTAACATTTATTTTGCTTTATTAGGTGTTGAAAAAAGGTAGCACATACAAATTTTTTTTTTACATAATATACATACATTGTTTTAGATACATAACCCATATATGGGTTTGTATGCAGTAAGCCGAATTTCAGTTGAAAATGTACAGGACATATATGGTTTATTATGCATTAAGGCTTATTTTATTGGATTTTTATTTATGCGTGGAATTTTATAAAACAGTTCCTTGCATTATTATAACACAAGAACACCTTACATTTTCTGCACTTTGTATATGTTTTTTGTCCACAGAATTGACATATTTGGCGTTTTTCTTGCCATTCAGGCATATGGTCAACGTTATCAGTTCCCACTGAATTCAACGGAATATCCTGATTCCTTGCCTTTTTTGCTCTGGGTGTTTTTGCTGAGTTGGTGTTACCGGATTAGATGGAGCTGGACTTCCTTGACTTGCCTGACTTCTGCACCTTTGTGGCGTTCCATCTATGCTTTGATTACCTGAAAAACTAGTGGGGCGTCCTCTCTTTCGTGAAACTGCAGCTTTGCCTGATTTGCATAGGTGTTCGGAGATGGCTTGCTTGAAATCAAATAGAGGCATATATGTTTCTGGATTATTCCTTCGCCACAAAATCCAAGCGTTGACAACGCACATTTCCACCATATGAAAAAAATTCTCTTATACCACTTTTTGGAGCGCAATTGAATTCTGTATAGCCCCAGCATAGAGTCTAATAAATCAACACCTCCCATTTATGCTGATTGTAAACTGTATCAGCTTGTGGGCAGTTTATATTCTTATACTGTTTTTCTTTTCTAAAGAACCTCTGTTTTATAGTTGGTGGTTCACTTCCAACATAAGTTGAAAGCATATGAACTGGTTTGTTATCAAACCAAGTGATAGCACTTACCCGGACTCCTTCTATGCAGTGTCCCCAGACTTTCATAACCTTTTTCCCCTGTATTTATCAGCAAACCCAATTTTGTTTCCCTAATCTCCAAAAAAATTCCCCTTTTTTTCCCCTAAATAAAATTTTCATGAATATGCATAGAAACAAAAATAAAAATTATATATTTCTTAAAAGTTTTAATTTTAGTAATAACCTTAAAGTAACATAGAAACATTATTAATATTTGTACATTTTGTACAAGGAAAACCTTCAGAAACTCAAAACTTGTAAATGGGACATTAGATGGGTTAACTTGCGAGATTAAATTTAAAAGAGAATATTTAGATTGAACTTTTTCTTTTTGAATGAAGTTTGAAAATATTTTATAATGAGAATACGATTGAATATTTAATTTTTATGAAAAATGTATTTAAAATGCTTCATTTAATAAGTTTGTCCTTTATGAATTTTTCCCCTTTTTTAAGCTTGTCCCTCGATTTCCCCCTTTTCATTATAAAATCAGCAAAAGTGGTGCTTTTCCCCTCAATCTGGGAACCCTGCTTCTATGGTAGCAACTTTTTCAATATAGAATCCACGGCCTTTTTTTTAGTACTTTTTCTGAAGGCATTTGTACGTTGGGCACTCGGTTTAGACGAACAGTACCTAATGGCAAAAGTCCAATTTTTGTAAGGTGTACCTGCAGTTTGGGACTGTTGAACCAATTATCAAAGAAGATTTTATGATTTACGTGCCTTGGTACAGTTGCCGTTAGACAAGTAACAACATTTTCACTAACACCTTAGTCGGGAGCGCCTTCAGGACGAGTGATGCTTTGGTCACCAGCGAAAATATCGAAATCATAACTAAATCCCGACACTCCACTCAGGACTTGATTTTTGTAGCCCCACTTGTAGTAGGGTCGCTTAGCAAGAAAATCTGTTTTTGCCGGACAAAAGCACCAAATTTTTTTTAGGGAATACTTAGGTCCATAGCTTGAGATTTAGGGTAGGACCCATCTCGGCGGTCAGCCATCTTGGATTTTAGAGCCGCCATTTTGAAATTCAGGTATATTATTAATATCTCGGCTTCTAAATCACTTAGGATCACAAACTTGGTGTCTAGGTATACATTTTTGGGGTCAGGGAATACAACCACATACTTTTCAAATGTTAAAGTTTGCAAATATACGAAGGGGGCATGGGGGTCATGACCCCCTTGCTCCAAGACAATCAAATATTATATTTAGGGTCGCATAATGTGTATACACAAGTTGAAAATGTATCTGACTAAACTTATCCAAGGAGGGAAATCGGGGGTCATGACACCCCCCCCCCCCCCCATCAGAGCCCAGCAAAAAGTATAAATACAAAACAAACTTCATTTAAACACACAGAAGTGCAAAAACTGACGCGACGTACGGCTAGCCCAAATTATTTCATAACCGTAATGTTACCTTTTATGAGACCATGGTAATATTATTCGCGAAGACTGTATGTTTTGTGGTATCGAGTTTTTCTGAAAGGAAAATGAATAAGTTAAATGCAAATACAAAATGCAGATTTTCATCATCTTGGACTCCGTTCAACAAGAAAACAGAAATAGAAAAAATCTTAAAATATCATATAGATGATCATAAATCAAATTTAAAATTTAATTTCTTTGTCAGCTGTTTTAAGCAATATCTATGTTTTGGTTAGTTGTCTAAATGCGACCATTTACGCAAAATTTTTCTAGGTCCCCTATTACACGATGATTCTTTGCCTCTGACTCTTTTCGAACATAATTAAGAATGGCTGTAGTAGGTGTATGATTCGTACTGTTGACACGGACGTGGTGGTAATCCTCATTGGCAAGTTCCATCACCTGATGAACTTGTGCACAAATTTGAAGATTTCTGTTGTCTTTGGTATACGGGCAGATCATTTAATTATATATACATCAATGCTATTAACGAGAAACTGAGCGTAAAAAAATCCTTGGCCTCCCCGTATTTCACAGTTTTACTGGTTGCGATACAACATCTTCATTTTTCGGACGAGGCAAGAAATCTGCGTCGGAGGCATGGAATTGTTATCATGAGGTGACACATACCTTAACATGCATAGCATTACATCCCTACACAGAGCTTGATGTTGCATTTAAAAGGCTAGAATGCTTCACGGTAATATTATATGATAAATACAGTAATTCGAACAGTGTGAATGATGTCACCAAGGAGCTGTTTTGTCAGAAGACTAAGACAGTGGAGAAACTTCCACCAACAAAAGATGCACTACTTCAACACTCAAAGCGGGCTGTATATATCAGGCAGGAGTATGGTGTACCAGTGAACACATTCAACAGTGTGCTCCTAGTCCGGAAGGCTGGGGCTGGACTCAGAAAGAAGAAGGTGGATCATGGGTTCCTGTATGGAACACATTCCTCGCGTTCCAATGTTTATTCGCTATGCTATATAGCTATCCCAAAAATTTTGAGATAACTTGAGTTGTTGTTGCGTCAGCTGTTATCAGCTGTTTTTTAACAAGGGATTACAACAACACAAAGCTATCCGGATAACTGAGAATAACCAGCGGAACGTGCCCATTACCTATAGCTTCAAAGGCATGTACTGAATTGGTGAAATGTAATTGTAAGAGTCAAAAAGGATACACTGGTAGATATGCTTCCAAAGCTGCTCGTTGGAATTGAACTGATCTTTGTAAATGTCAATGCTTGAAGACGACATAAGCAATCCATATAGGTAGATCAATGCAATTCAACATCTTTCATATGTGATTTCTCTTGTATTTAAATTTTATATACTAACATGTATGTACATGTAATAAATAAATAAATAAATTGGGTGGCGCAACAGCTCGTGGAGAACCAGGGCCTAGTGACTTACAACTCACAACCATTCCTGTGTGCGTGTAGTTGGCAGGAATAGAGGGGACCTACAGGTTTTTGTCGAGTCCGAGCGGCTAAATGAGAAGCACTTTTTCATGACAAGTATACTTTTGGAGGATTTGTCAGTTCTTCGCAAGAGGCAGAACCTCGGATAAAACATTTCTGTTTTTAGGTGGCACGGCTTGGAATCGAATCCACACCTTCGGCATGACAGTCCTACGCACTAACCATCATGCCACGAGGTACTACATGTACATGTATGTATGTACATGTACATATATCTTATTTCATTTTCAACCTTATATCTTAGAATTACATATTTTTGTCACTCGATTTAATAATTGGATAGTTTTTTATAAATATATACTTATACAGCCTAACTTAAATGTATTTGCATTTAACTTATTCATTTTTCTTTCAGAAAGACTCGATACCACATAACATACAGTCTTCGCGAATAATATTACCATGGTCTCATAAAAGGTAACATTACGGTTATGAAATAATTTGGGCTAGCCATACGTCGCGTCAGTTTTTGCACTTCTGTGTGTTTAATTGAAGTTTGTTTTGTATTTATACTTTTTCCTGGGCTCTGAGAGGGGGGTGTCATGACCCCCGATTTCCCTCCTTGGATAAGTTTAGTCAGATACATTTTTAACTTGTGTATACACATTATCCTACCATAAATATAATATTTGATTGTCTTGGAGCAAGGGGGTCATGACCCCCATGCCCCCTTCGTATATTTGCAAGCTTTAACATTTGAAAAGTATGTGGTTGTATTCTCTGACCCCAAAAATGTATACCTAGACACCAAGTTTGGGATCCTAAGTGATTTAGAAGCCGAGATATTAATAATATACCTGAATTTCAAAATGGCGGCTCTAAAATCCAAGATGGCTGACCGCCGAGATGGGTCCTACCCTAAATCTCAAGCTATGGACCTAAGGAGTACCTAAAAAAAATTTGGTGCTTTTGTCCGGCAAAAACACATCATCTCGAAATTTGTCGCTAAGCGACCCCACTATTGTGAGGTTTTGCAGGATTATATTGTTTCAAGGCATGTCGGACTTTTGTGGGTATTATTTGTTCATCAACTGCTAAAAACTCTTCTTTAGGCACGAGCAAAAGTTTCTGCCTGATCCCGTTCAAAAGTGGTCGCACTTTAAAAAGCTTATCATGTCCTGGAGTACCATATGGAATGAACTTATGGTTATCATTGAAGTGTACATTTTTGTATGGTTTCGAATCTATTGCATGTCATTGCTTGGTATATACTGGGTTGTCCAACAGTTTTGTTCCAATAGTGCCGCGTTGCAGGTAATTTTACTATTGACATGAAAATTACCATTCCGATGAACTGCTCCATTTCTTGTTTAGTTATGTTGGCTGGCTTGCTTACATTGTCTTGTACAGCTTTTAGATTGGATAGCTCTACTATAGTTTCAATAAGATCATTGGAAAACAGAAATAAGAAGAAATCTGCTGGTGACTCAAGTTTTGCTATAAACCTCGGTAGTTGTGTTGTTCCCGTGAATTTGAAATTATTTTTAAAATAGGGCTCTAAATGTTCCTTTTTCCAATGAACTTTAGGAGCCTTAATTTTGTTCGATGTAGTTGTTGTCGTCTGGGGAAAATTAGTTTCATCTTCTGAAAAATCGCTCTCTGTCTCTGGGATAACAACGGAACTTCGACGATGTTGAAGTCAACTAGGAACATACTCCTCATCAGAATCAGAAGCCAGATTATCATCACTTTGAAAGCCATCAGCAGGTATAGGATGAACATGGTTATAATTTCCATAAAAAGCCTTTGAATTCATTCTAAAAAAACAAAAAAATCTCACAAAACTTACTCAGATATTTCGCCAATGCATGAAAACCCACATATGGGGTTTTGACAAAAGTAAAAAAAATGCAATAATTATTATAAAAAACATAATATAAAGTTCACAAATGTAAAAAAGAAGAATAAATACATACGAAAATATTTTTTTTGGAATAAACTTACCTGTTTATAATAAAAAACTTGTAGAAAAAACGCACTTTTAATTAATACACTGCACTTGACACTTGCTGTAGAAACAAAAACAATGAGTTTATTTCGGAATCGCTCTTCTCTTACTGCTAATGAAAACCGCTATATTATAAAAAAAAATAGACAAAGTTCCATTGTAGATTGCATATTTGACCCACTCGTGTAATATAACGGGGAAAAAACATGTTGAATATGGTTAACCATATATGGGTTTGTATGCGGTAGAGGGTTAAATGATGATCATCTTTATTTATGTATTAAAGATATCTACATCGGGCCTAAAGCGGCACTGTTGATTAAATCAGAAAACTCGTCAACTACACAAATTGTTGAAATAAAATCAATTTGTCTGAGTTACTACAAAACTGTTTTTCAGGCTATAAAAAACACAAAGAAATATAAAAAAAGATTTGACTTTAACGATAAAACTTTAGTAGAAATACAAAATCTAGGCCCCAGAAATTTGGGTGAAAGTTTAGTAGAACTCATCTCTTTATTTCCAAACCTTGCGCAGAACATTAGCATTGAGGATCTGGACTCTGAGTGGAGAGCTCTCTTGAACTTTACAGAATTATCCAGAGAACATGAGTTAGAACGTTTCTGGAGTGATGTCTTTTCAGCCAGAAATGGCTTGGAAGAAGATCGTATCCCTAACATCAAAATTTTTATTGGATCTTTACTTGCTTTACCACACAGCAGTGCTACTTATGAGCGAGTCTTTTCAAGCGTGAATTTGATCAAAACTAAAACCAGAAACTGCTTAAATGTGACTACTGTACTGTAAGTGGCATCCTTGCAGCTAAGTCGTTGTTGGACAGTTACCAGACACATGAATGGAAGCCGTCTTCATATTTAATGGAACAATATAAGAAGACTTACATTTTTAAAAAGTGATATGTATAAATGTATTTAATTACATTTAAGTTATATTTTAGTAAATTGCAAGACTGATAAGTTATTTTTTACATGTGCAAAAATATTCTAAAGTACAAATATTATCAATACTCAAAAGAACTTTGAAACTCATTATTACAAATAATTGAGTATTTAATTGATATCAAACAAAACTAAAAAGAATAGTAAAGACGTTCTTCAACTTAACTAAGAACGAAATATTTAAAATAATTTCTCATTTAAAAAAAAGACATTTGAATACAGAGTCTATACAAAATAAAAATGGTGATAGTATTGTTTTTTTTTATGTGTATAGTTGTTTTTTTTTTAATTTGAATCCAAAGCCTAGGTATATGAAACTGTTAGGTTAGGTTAGGTTAGGAGGGGTGTGCACAGCACAGAGGCTGTTGCGTACACGGGGGCCTGTTGGTCCATTGTGATCCCCTTACAAAAAGAAAGCAGAGATGCTCCTAAACTAATGATTCAGATAGACTGGCTCATTAACGAACCAGCCTGTGCTCTCTATGAATTTCCTCATATTTGCCATTGAGACCTGCGCTAGATCATCCAGTTCTCCAACAAACCTGTTTCCCAAGTAACGGAGGCGGCTTGTTTGGAGGTTCGGACAGTCACAGAGCAGGTGTTTAATGGATTCTACTTCTTCAACATCCTGACAGCTCCTACAGCAGTCGGGTGCGAGTACACCCAATCTGGTGGCCATTGTGCCAATGGCGCAGTGACCCGTTAGTACACCTATCAAGATTCTAATGTTCTTTTTACTCAGCGATAGAATATACTGAGATTCCTTTTCATTAATTCTAGGCCATAGACTTCTAGAGATAACGCAATCGTTCCTGGTAATCCAGGATTTATTGATTCGCTCTTTCGTTACTAGGTCCATTTTCATTTTAACTACGCCGATCGGGATGTCTAGTCCCATGTCTAATTGGTTACTACTGTTCCTATTTGATAATGACCCCTTCCTTGCTAGTTCATCTGCTATATCATTCCCTTCTATATTGCTATGTCCAGGAACCCAACAGAGTTTGACTTGGTTAGTGTTACAAATTTTGTTCAGTATGCCTCGACATTTTACCACTGTTTTGGATCTTATGGTCTCACTGGCTATTGCTTTGATCGCAGCTTGGCTGTCCACGAAAAATGTGATCTCCGACGAGATCAGTTTTTTCTTGTGTACCAATTCTGCCGCTTTTTGAATAGCGTAAATCTCAGCCTGAAAGACACTACACTCATCTGGGAGTTTATATGACTCTCTTATATTAAGGGCTTCACAGATCACCCCCGCACCTGTTCCTTCTTCCATTTTAGACCCGTCAGTGTAGAAGGGGATACCCTGTTCACTAATTAGTGATTTGGGTTCCCATCCATGTCTTTCGGGTATTGAAATAGAGAAGTGTTTGTTAAAATCCATTACAGGAGGAATATAATCAGTCTTCACATCAAGTGCAGCCACTGTGTCATACCTTTGTAGGATAGACCCATGACCATAGGTGCTGTGCTTCCAAGAGCCTAGTTCTTTGAGTCGAAATGCGCTTTTGGCTGCTGTGCATCTAGTGTACTCGTTTAGGGGTGGAAGATTTAAAATAATTTCCAAACCTGCCTGTGGCGTAGACCTCTGTGCCCCCGTTATTCCTATACAGGCTAGTCTCTGTACCTTATTCAGGTTTTTGAGATAGCTTACTTTTTCAACAGCTTTCCACCACACTATAGATCCATAGGTAAGTATGGGGCGAACAATCGTCGTGTACATCCACTGGATAACCTGCGGTCGCATACCCCACCGTGTACCAAAGGTCTTTTTGCATGTGTAGAAAGCGCATAGTGCTTTTTTCATTCCTTCCTCTGTGTTACGTTTCCATGTTAGCTTGGAATCAAGGATAACTCCAAGATATTTAGCTTCCTTGGAAAGTTTCAGAGGAATGTCATATGAAACTGTTAATAATATTGTTTTTTTTATATGCATAAATTGCTTGTTTTTTAACAATTATTTTTTTATTTTTTTTTTTTTCATTTGAATCATAATAATTTATATAATTATTTTTTTATATTATTATTTATTTTCCTTATTGATCAAAGTATAATATAAACTACAAACAACTTTTTTTGCTGCATATTACATTATATGTGTATAACTATAAATTTATGTTTTATCAAATTTTTAACCAAAGTTCTATTTTTGAAATAAAATAAAAAATTTACTCCCATGTACTGCTTTTTACTTGCGATATAGGTACTATAGGGCAAGTTTTTTTTTCTCCAAGTACTGCTTTCTCAAAAACTGAAACGACAGCCCTGATAGTGAATGGCAGTTTTTGAGACAGTCCCTGCGACCGAACTACTCAGTCTACGAATAATTCAAACGTGCATACACGTTTTAAGTTTTGTTTCTAGGATACGAAATAAATAAAGCGGACTATTCACGATCGGACTGTTGCAATGACTGTTGAAAGTACGCACACACGTTGCGAACAAGTTTAACGAACGGTGCGGTGTGTCAAAAAATTCCTTCAATCTGTTTTTTATTTATTTCATCTCCTAGAAACAAAATAAAAACGTGCATATAGTTTGAAGATTATTCCTAGATTGATTAGTTCAGTTGCAAGGACTGTCTCAAAAACTGCCATTCACTATCAGGGCTGTCGTTTCAGTTTTTGAGAAAGCAGTACTTGGAGAAAAAAAGCACGACCATACGGTCGTGTCGCAAGGTTCGTTGAAATTTTCAACGGACTTCCAAACTGTCGTTAGTCGCCAGGTCCGATGCACAACAAGGACAATCACGATAGAACCTGTCGTATACAACTGAAATTTGTCGGACAGTCCTAACGACAGTTTAAACGTGAGTGGCCCGCTTTAAAAACAAATAGAAGGAACTTATGAGAATTTTTCGGGACATAATTATTTTTATGAAAATACAATCTAAGTGCATAGCCTATAAGATACATACATACGTCTTCAATTGATTTAAATAAAAATAAATAATTTTTTAATTTAAATGTTTCTTTTTATTTTGTTTTTTCGTATATCACCTTATAACAAAACTGGCAGTTAAACCCTTTTGACTTTCAACTTTTCAATTATTGGATCCGCTTGCTCACTTTTTAGTGGAGAAACATTTAGTGATGTCTCCGAGATCTCACTTTCTTGAACATGCCTAACAACATATTTGAAACAGTTTTTGATATGAACGAAAATCTTTCGGTCCCTTTTTGTAGTCTTATAATAAATGCAGGGGCATTATTTACATATCAATGTAAAAGTTGTCATTCAGATGAACGCGAAAAAAATTATGTTGGTATGCTTGAAGTAAGGAAGGTGAGGGTTTTTTTTAATTAGACACATGTACCTATTTTTTTTTTTTTTTTTTTAAGGGGTGATTCTGATTACAGAAGCTTGAAATATTTAAAGTTAATGAAATTAATTGTATCTAGATATCCTACTTGATCAACTTGCCAACGACCGTTTTTGACAAAAGTAAATCAAGGGCTTAAATGGTCAGACTAAGTTAAAAAAAAACTAAATAATTTTGCTTTAAGTATCAACATATTCAGCCTTATTATGAGTTTCGCCCGGAAAATATTTCACCTGAAAAATTTTTGTTCCCCCGGAATTTTTAAAGCTATTGTGAGTTTCGCCTGAACTTCTCTTGGCTTAAAATAAATAAAAAACTTGCGCAAAGCGCACCAGTACCACCTGTTTATCTTTTGTTCACCTTCAAATGATAAGTGATAATTTAAAATCTTAATTACGCTACATTTTGTGCGAAATTAGTACTCACAAAAAAAGGGAATTTTTATTTTTCGGGTGAAACTCACAATAGGCGAAAAGTGAAATGTCAATTTTTCCGGGTGGAATGTTGTTCACGTGAAACTCACAATAACCCTGATTATGATTTTAAATGGTGGAATTTCGACCACGGGTGGATACTAGTAGATACCCTAAGTTTGTTTCCCCCTTAAAATTTCTTGTAAAGTTTTTATAACTTTGAAAATAATTTAAAATTTAATAATTTATTATTTTACACGTATTTAAAAAACTACCAATGTTATAGGTTACATTATTTATTGAATTCTTTCAATTATTTTTATATGCAAGGATTGAAGGTATTTGTTTTGTGTACATTTTTCTTAGCTTTTCCAGGGCTTACAATAATGTATGATACATTAAAATAAGAGTATTTTGTAATTGTTAATCGAATAAAATCTGGTTCATTAAAATCCGGTGGTAATTAAAAAAGTTATTAACGTTTAAGTGAGTCCGGAACAATGTACAAAAAAAAGCCTGTTTAGTCCTCGTGTTTAATGCGTGTCTCGTTCCATCTTCTAATTAATTGTTATTTTGACATTTCCATTTATTTTGTCTGTAAATTTGTGGTTTAACGGTAAAATACCTACTATGGCTGGAGCTAAATCACAAAACAGGTATTTGATTGTCCCATATTTGGTTCACCTAAAGACTTTTCAATAAACAAGCTTCCTACTGGTTAGGACGTGATTCGGTACTGTGCGCTAAAGGGATACGGTTTGGCACTTAAAGTAAACTAGTATCATTGAGTTTATATACTAGTATATAAACTCAATCCTTGTATCCACCGGGTCGGGGTCAGAATCCCGAAAACCAAAATCCCGAAAACCCAAAATCCTGAAAATCCAAAATCCCGAAAACACAAAATCCCGAAAATCCAGAATCCAGAAAAATTTGCGCAAATTATATAAAATGAAAAATTTGCCCAAATTTTTCATTTTATATAATTTTTCGGGATTTCAATTTCGGGAAAAGTTTTTTCTAGAATTTTGATGTAAATTTCTATTCTATCATATAGGGGAGAGGCAAAAACTGTGTCAAAATTTTCATTTGAAAAATAATTAGCTCTGAAGCACATATTAAGTTAAACATAACGAGAAGAAGAAGAAAACGAAAATAAATCGTTAAAAACGTTTCCTTAATATTTGTCCTACAAATGTATTACATATGTATATTATAAATGTTTGTATGTACATATATGTACGGTACATGAATATTCATTTATACCAACCCATGCTCTCAGAATTTCTTTCTAGTTTATTTTAAAATGTAGAGGGAATTCACTTATGTACCTCGAAATTAAGTACATACTTCTTTACTTTGTTTAGTGCTGATTAAAACCATTTTAATGTTATTTTTAATTAATGCGCGAATGTTTTAGACAAAAAATATGCCTAGGTCAGAAAATAAGCAAACACACAAAAAAACGTTTCAAGGCGATAAATTGAATACAAAACAACATGCTAAAATTCGGAAGAGAGTTTAAAAACGATTAAATTATCGGAACTCAGTAAAAATTCATATTTGTCAGAAATAACAGTTATTCATTTGATTTCGATCCACAATATTTAATCATATCGAGATTTCATCGATATCATTACCTAAACGTGAATTTGGTCAAAAGGTTCCTCAGAAAAGTCAGACTAATGGCAATAACATTTTTTCCAAATGTTGTATACTTTTTATAATTTACTTTTTTTTCATCCATAGTTTCGGGATTTTGGCCTTTCTGGATTTTGGGTTTTCGGGATTTTGGGGTTTTGGGTTTTCGGTATTCTCCTCTCCTTTTAAGAATCCCAATCACTTCGACCTCTTGTTGCTGATCAACTATTGCTCCTAATCTATTCCCGGTGCACGACCATATGAAATAGTTACTGGACCTGCTCTGGTGTCTGCTATAAACTAAGTTATGAATACTGATTATGGCACTCGTGATCGCGATTCTGGATTAGCATAATAATTTGTAGTGAAATTAAGAGAATTGCTGTAAGGTTCGCAGCGAATTCAGTATTGAGAGCTCCACAATCAGCCTGGCTCTTCCTAAAAATCAGTTTTCTTTAACAAATCTACCTTCTTGCCACTTTGCGAGTTCAGAGGTTTTAAAATATATCTGGAGCCTTCTGTCCTACTAATGCTACTGTAGTGCTATGGTATGTAACGTAACCATACATCGACGTCACCTTCCTTTGGTGGTCCTCGCAATGCGGTCAGTAACAACATTAATTCCTGTCAAAAGAATTAAGAGCACAGCAAATTGTTTTGAAATATTAAACCATATTTTTTTTGTATTATCATTGTATATAAATCTAATAGTAGTATTACTTGAGGAAAAAGATACTAGCGCTACAGACGACTGAAGCAAGAAATGTATTATTCCCTCATCATTGCTTCACACCCAACTCACAGTCACAGCATACGAAAGATAAAAAAATACATTATTTCCTCACTACATGAGAGAAGGCAATTATCTTCCTTCTCCTCACGTCACAGCAGTGCCAATGTACGAGAGTGAGAAGGGAACAAAACAAAGCTGCCGAAAAAAAATAAAGAATTAATTGGTATGTACAGCTGCGGTCAAAATAATATTAGTACTCCATTTCAAAAAATCAAAATTGAAAAAAAGTTGATCCCTCGATTTTTAACAAATTAATACCCATGTGATTTTGAAATTGGTGTTTTTAAGCTTTCATTTTCAAAAAAAAATTAAAATTTAATACTTGATCCTATACTTTCAAATTTATTGAAGAACCTTTGAAAAACAGCGGTCAAAAAAATAGTAGTGCGAAGATAATCCGCCTTTAACTATTATAAAAAATATAGCAAATATAGGACAAAAATTGTATCATAAGATGTAGTTGAGGGTTTGAACCTTAAACTTACATTTAGTTGCAAGTCCCTCATTGGAAATAACAGCAGCACAACGGCATTGCATTGGGTTTATCAGGTTTTCACGTCTTTCTACGCTTATCGACTTCCATGAGTGCTGAATAGCTTCCCTAAGGGCTTCATTGTTAGATGGCTGGCAACTAGAAACATATTTCTTTACATCGCACAACAAGTTCTCAATGGGATTTGAGTCCGGAGACTTTGAGGCCAGTCCATCAAATTAACTGTTTAAGCCTGGAATCATTGCTTCGCAAGTTTACTAGTAAGCTTTGGGTCATTTTCTCACTGAAAGACACACTTCAGTGGTATTTCATCTTCAGCATAAGGTTGCACTACTTCCTGCATGATCTTAACAAAGATTTGCTAATCCATGATACCTTCACTTTGGTGTATTGGAAAAAACCATACAAGGAGAACCATTGACAAACCATTATGCTGGGTCCTCCGTGTTTAATTATTTTTGCTTTGAAACGTGGACTATATTCTGTGTTTGGTGGCCTTCTAACATATTGACAAGGTCCATTTCCACCATATAAAAAATCTTGGAATCGTCTGACCACAGAATATTTCTCCAATTTTATCCAGGACAGTCAAAGTGGTTCCTTTGCGAATTTCATATTGTTTTTTGTCAACAATGGTACCTCTCTAGGGCTGTGGGCGGCTTGAACATGTTCTCGTGAACTTCTACGAACCGTTTTATTGATGGCATCAACATAAAATATGCCTTTTATTTCAGGAGCTGGCGTAAAAAGGTTGATTTTTAAATGCCTGATGACTCATTTTTACAACTTTGGTGGCAATAGCCCGCCAATTTCTGACTTTGGCAGTTAAATATTGGCTTTTCTTACCATTCTTGGTGAACATTCAACTAGGCATTGAACCAGCGCATAAGTTTTGCCTTCCGATATTAGTCTCCTAACTAGGACACGCTATTCCAGTGTTCAGTGTTTGCCCCTGCCCATTGTTGGCAAAACTATGACCAATTTTTCAACAAAAACTATGAACGTGTAATGAATAAACAAAATACAAGGTTTTTTTAAATGTTCAATTTTAGAAATAAAAGGGAAAAATAATATTTCTTTACATAAACTGATGCACTACTATTATTTTGACCGGAAGAATTTGTAGCTTTGATTAATAAGGGATGTTTATTTGTCATATTACAGTTGCAATAAAGAATATATTTGTACCCGATTATTAAGAAAATGTTATTTAGTCAAAATGTAACAGTTTTTTTCTATCAACGCAATATAAAACTTACAAAACAAAGGTTATGCAATTCTTTTACTTGTACTACTATTATTTTGACCGCAACTGTATGTATGTAATGTATATACATACATACGTAGGTACAGATGAGGAGAAGAGGAAACAAAAACAGAGGATCAAAACAAGTTTTTACCGTTACATAAAGGTTCAATACACATCGCATATTTTCTAAACAGAAACAAATTCTTTTGTTCTCGATGACTGTTCTTTGCCAAGATAAGGCACCCAAAATGCTTTTCGTGTCGGGAGCCTTTAAAATAGATTGGAATGAAAATTAGAAACTGATGTCTATTTGCGTAGGTATTCGTTCTTATTTTCTTGTAGGTATGTAGGTAGAAACAGGTTTTTTATTTTTTTATCGCTTTCTAAGTGGTTTTTTGATGTGGAGCGTCGAGTTTCTCAGATTTAATTCAAAGCAATATGAGGCCGTGAGTGCAAAAGTGGTGTAACCCATTTTTTGGCATTGTTGATATATTTGTCTCGTATTTTTACATTCACTGAGGGAAAAACAGCAATGTAAAATAAAATATGACCGTATTTAATCTTAAGTTGTATACATTTTTGAGAAGCATATTTAATTGTACGTTGAAAGATATTTAATTTAACTTTGCAACCTAAGATTAAATAACCTCAATCTAATTTTAAAGAAAAACGTATTTACTTTTACATTTAGCCAGTTTATATTTCTTGAGCGCTCAGTAATTTTTCTCCTTTCTTTGACAGAGCCGGAGGATAAAATATAAACAGGATTCCTCAAATAGAAGTCAAAACATCTCTCTTTTTCTTTTCTTCTTATGTAATTAACTGCGACAAAATATAATTGAGCAAGCGAATCCAAAAAATTTCAGTCTCAGTTTTTAAGGGGAAATGTGAGGAATTTTTGTGAGGAATCGTGTTTATATTTCAGAGTCCTCTGAGCCCTCTGAGATCTCAGAAATATAAACTGGCCAATTGACATCAACTTTCATTAAATAAAAAGTGTACTCAACGTAGTTTCAAAATGCCATGTTGCATTTATAATATTTATTCAAACATTTATTTCAAAGTGCCCTGCACGTACTTCTAAAAATTTTCTAAGTTAAATCCACATTGTTCAAATTTAAATATGTAGGTATTGTGTATTTAAATGAATGTTGAAATGTCGATAACGGGACGTAAACACGTACGAATAACAAAGTTGAATCCAAGTAGAAAATGTTAATTTAAAGAGATACATTCTCATTTTTAAGTGGATACGATGTGCAAAAACCATTTTCTTTAAAGTAAAAACAAAAAAAAAACTCCTAAGCGTCGTGAATCAAATACGATTAATGTTAATTCTAAGAAATACGTACTCATTTTTAGGTGTGCAACCTACAACGAAAATAATTACTGTTGTTACAGATATTTGTATATACTTTGTATCCTCAATCGTTTACTCATCGTCATCCGTGTTTGGCATTCAGCATGTTAAGTTTTACTTTAATTATTTTTTTCTTATTTTCAAAGTGTTTTAAGCTAATGGGATCAAAAAAGATAATTTTCGGGCAAAATTATTTAGCTGGAGAAAAACAGAGGTACGAATTTAGAAAATTATTTATCATAACAAGGTCTAAAAGAAGAAGTACTTAGTAGTATCCAATAACACATAGAATCACCTTTTTGGACTCCAATGTTTGAAATTGGTTGAAAATAAATTTTAAAGCGAACTAGCCGTCAGTTTCAGAATCCACAAATTTACCAGAACCATCGAGTTCATATCAGCAAAAAATAACGTCCAAAAAGTTAGCTCGCCAACATAGGCATAAATAATTAAAAATTTTATTAGAATTTTATGCTCTTTTTGTGCTATTTTTGTGTTGTTTTCGCGATTTTTGTGCTGCAATATATTTTTTTGTATGCAATGTTGTGCTACCTTTAATTTAAGCTAACACAACTTCGTCAATTATTAACCGATTTTAATAAGAGAGGTGTCATAATTTTATGCTCTTT
The DNA here is from genome assembly GCA_963921185.1 of Dasysyrphus tricinctus. Taxonomy (NCBI): domain Eukaryota; kingdom Metazoa; phylum Arthropoda; class Insecta; order Diptera; family Syrphidae; genus Dasysyrphus; species Dasysyrphus tricinctus. The sequence goes on along the minus strand of OY992531.1, from coordinate 145,959,991 downwards.
GTGTGTTATTTATCTGTATTTAAAAAAAAATTGATTCTAAGGTTTATTTTTTTTGTATGCAGTTCTGTGTCACCTTAGATAAAAGGTAGAACAACTTTGTCAATTACTAACCAATTTCAATGAAACCGATTTCATAATTTTGTGCTTTTTGTGTGTTATATATCTGCATTTAAAAAAAATTGATTTAAGTATTTTTTACTGTATGCAATGTTGTACCACCTTAAGTTGAAACTAGTACTTCTTTGTCAATTACACTGGTCAACACAAATTTTGTGCCTGGGCTCTGCATATGATTTTCTTATTCCTTACATATTACTTATTAAATAAAAAATATTCTTGTTTGAAAAAGTTTGCTTTGTAGTCAGGAGCACATTATTTGAAAATTCATGAAAATGTGCTTTGTTAGCATCAATTAGAATAGATATTTTAAGATATAAGACTTAGATACACCAAAACGCTAGAGCGTGTAGGCTGGTTCAAAACAAAAAAAGACAAATGAGAAAAGCTGTCTATGTTCTCCTGTTTAGCTAGGAGGGGTAATTTTCTTTAAAAAGTTACTTAAACTAGAAAAAGAAAAATATTTAAAAACAACGGCAATACCAAAAAGGTCAAGGTATATTTTTTTTAGAGTTATTTAAATTAAGTCATTTCCATACAGTTTTTTTTTTAATTAATTTTCAAACACAGAATTTTGAGGCAAGAAAATCATTATCATTATTTTGTTTTTAAATTAAAATTTTCTTAATTTTTCGTGAAGAAGTTAGTTTTTTTTTTTAATTCAATGCTTTCACCAATCCTAAGTGAAAGTTTAAAAACCAGATGGTTGTATCTATGTATTTAATTTTTGTTTTAATTTTATTATTTTTAATTTTGATAAAATTGAAAATAAAAAAAAACTTCTTTTTTCTTCATTATTTTGTTTAATGTTTGGTACCAACATTAAAACGGTTATTTTTATCAAAAAACGCACTGATATTGGAATGTGCTATTCTAAAATTATACCTATAGAATAATTTCACATCATTGTTTTATTTGATTGACCTTGGTAATACGATTACTCTCGAAGTAAACTCCTAGTTAAAACCTTTTTCTTTTTCTTCTGAGTATGCCCCCAATAAAGCTTAAAATTTTTTTTCTAAATGAACGTGCAGAATATTCAATCTAAGGGACATCCTGCATGTCCTTTAAGTTTCTTAACATATTTTCAAAAATGATAATAATGTGAGCTTTGATAAAATAACTACATATATAGCAAAATGCATTAGCATCACTTTAACACAATCTTAACAAATTTTAACGTCTTTAAATTTCAAAATAAAAATGTGTGTTGTTTGTGACACAAACATACTTTAGAGATACCAAATGAGCGTAACAATTGCCCTCCCCTCTCTTCTTTTAAAGAAAATATTAAAGCAAACATTTTTTATTTCTATGAAAACTATGGTAACTGTATTTTAACTCTACAAAAGCGAACTTTAGGGGGATGTGGGTATTTTTCCATCATTTTGGACTTTGGAGCATGACGAATACAAAAATTATGAAATAAACCCAGACACAAACATTATTTTTTATTTTGTTGAGTTGTGTTATTAGCCGATTGCAATGTGACCGTTTCATAATGCTGTGCTCTTCAACTCTTTTTGTGTTAATTATCTTTGTTCAAGAAAATTAATTTTAATGTTAAGTTGTGTTTTACATTCAATATTGTGCCACCTTATATTTGGCGGTTGGATGTTGTAGGAACTGGGGGCCTCGAGCTGTATCTTTTCCTACACATCAAGTGCTTACAATACCTACACGTTGGTAGCCGCCGGATACTGGTCTTGGCTTTATGCCTTGACTTGCTAAACTTGTAAGTGCGAATGTTGACCAAGGAAAGAATTGCAACATTAAACCCATGGCCCTACAGATTGGAGGTTAGTGCGTTGGGCTAACGACCCGACCACAGTAAAAAAGCCAATTGTTATATATGTGCACACGCCCCTACCGATGAAGCTGAGGAGTCTAACAAGGAGGAGTTTTACGACCTCCTGGACGGAGCCTACGATGCCTGTCCGGAGTACGATGTCAAAGTCGTGCTCGGAGACTTCAATGCTAAAGTCGGAAAGGAAAACATATTTGGCGGATTAGTTGGAAAGCACAGCCTCCACGAAACGACAACAGATAACGGCTTCTGACTAATCGACTTTGCTGCAGCTCGTAATACGGTGATAAGTAGCCCTAGGTTCCCCAGGCGAAGGATACACACAGCAACCTGGCGATCTCCAGATGGTCGAACCGCCAACCAAATCGACCACGTGCTAATTGGCGCAAGGTATGCATCGAACATCTTGGACGTGCGAACTTTCCGAAGCGCAAACGTGGACTCTGACTACTTTCTTGTTGTGACAAAGTTCAGAGCCCGACTGTCCAACGAAAAGAAAACGAAGACCGCCCAAAGGAAGAAATTCAACATTGCATGCCTTAGCACATCTGAGAAAGCCAGAGACTACAGTGAGCAATTGACCGGGAAACTCTCTGCCGTACAGCCAGCCACAAGCGTCAACAACCAGTGGAACCAATATCGCGACATCATTAAGGAGACAGCCGAGACCACCATAGGCTATCAACCACCCAGAAAAAAGAACCCGTGGTATGACGATGAATGCGCGGTATTGAAGCAGGAGACGGAAAATGCACGAATGCAAATGCTGCAACGGAAAACAAGAGCAGCAAGAGAGGAGTACCGTGAAAAGAGAAGGAAAGAGAAAAAAACCCTGCGTAGAAAGAAAAGAGCATCCGCAGCCTCTCAGCTCAAGTATCTCGAAGAGTCTAGCACCGCCACCAACACCCGCCGGTTCTACAAAACAGCCAAGCAACTAGCATCTGGTTATAGGACTGGCACGCAAGCTCTTCGAAACAGCGAAGGTAACCTAGTCACCGAAGCACAGGGAATTGTAGACGTGTTTAAGCATCATTTCCAGCAGCTGCTTAGTGGGCATTATGTGGAGGAGGCAACAGAGGAACAAAGAGGCATAAGACCAGTCAATGAAGATCCAGTCCAGCGCCCAGTACTGAAGAAAGCCATCCACAAGCTTAAGAACAACAAATCCACCGGCTCGGATGGCCTACCTGCGGAACTCTTTAAGTATGGAGATGTCCTGGTAGGGTGCATGCACCAGCTCATCAACCAAGTGTGGGAGGAGGAAAGTATGCCCGACGACTGGTCAAATAGCTCCATATGCCCAATCTACAAAAAAGGCGATCCTATGTCCTGCAAGAACTACAGAGGCATATCCCTGCTTAATGTTGCCTACAAGATCCTATCCAACGTACTATGTGAGCGTCTAAAACCTTTCTGCAACACTATGATCGGCACGTACCAGTGTGGCTTCAGGCCAGGCAGATCAACGATAGACCAAATCTTCACATTGAGGCAAATCCTGGAAAAGACCAACGAATTTCAAGTCGAGACCCACCACCTATTCATCAACTTTAAAGCCGCATATGATAGCATAAGTCGCCAAGAGCTTCTATTGGCGATGTCGGAACTCGGGATCCCGAAAAAACTGATCCAGCTATGCCGCATGACGCTACAAAATACGCGGTGCAACGTGCAAATGGGTTAGAGCTCATCCGAGTTATTCCAGACGTGTACAGGGTTCAGACAAGGAGATGCGCTATCATGTGTTCTTCAACTTAGCCCTGGAGCAGATAGTGCGCAAGAGTGGTGTTAACATGGAAGGCACTATCTTCAACAGGTCCTCTCAACTGCTTGGCTACGCGGACGACATCGACATCATCGGCCGCTCCAAGAGAGCTGTACTTGAAGCATTCACAGCTATTGATGAACAGGCGAAACGCATTGGTCTTGAAGTGAATGAGGACAAAACAAAGTATATGCTATCAACAAACAAAGCCTCATCTGTCCATTGCCTAGGACAAAACGTCACTGTTGGTAGCAGTAATTTCGAGGTAGTCAAGGAGTTCACCTACCTCGGAACAAACATCAATTCCACGAACGACACCTTAGTGGAAATCCGACGAAGAATTACCCTAGCGAACCGCTGCTACTTCGGTATGGCCAAACAAATGGTTTCAAAACTCCTTTCTCGAAAGACAAAGTGCACGCTATACAAAACGCTAGTTTTACCAGTTCTACTCTACGGCGCCGAGTGCTGGACGATAAGTAAAAGAGGGGAATTGATACTGGGCACTTTCGAGAGAAAAATTCTTCGGCGGATATTTGGTCCTATATGCGAAGAGGGCGATTGGAGGAGAAGATTCAATCGTGAACTGTACGAGCTGTACCAAGATGTGGATGTAGTCCAAAGAGCCAAAACACGTCGACTACACTGGCTCGGCCACATCGAGCGAATGGACAACAACGCTCCAGCCAAGAAAATCTTCGAATCCCAGCCCCCAGGTTCGAGACGACCAGGAAGACCGAACCTCCGCTATAGGGACCAGGCGGTCACAGACGCAAGAGCGCTTGGTCTCGACGACTGGAGGGAGCGTGCGAGGGACCGCAACCGATGGAAGACCGCAATATCTCAGGCAGAGACCCTTCATGGATCGGGAGCCGGATAAGTAAGTAAGTAAGTATATTTAAGTTAGGACAACTTTGTCAATTTATGAACCTATTCTAATAAAATAATGTCAAAAATGGATGCTCTTTTTGCGTTATTATTCAATGCCTGGCTTTTGTGTTATTAAGTAACAAAATAAGTGACGGCCATAAGACGTTTTAGAAAGTATCGAATCTACGCTTACTATTCGAAAAAAAAAATTAAAAACAGGAAATAGGTAAAGGTAGGTGCTCTACATGATCATACATACTTTCCAAACTTATGAAGTAAAATACATAGTCTATAATTTTTACATGCGAAAATACCTACCTATTTGCATATACATACATATTTGTGTCTATTAAATCAAAATCATATTTGTACACAAACATGAAAGTATGTGTATGTACATAAACAGAGTCCATCATGCATAAAATAAAACCAACTCCTCGCCGGTCACCGCACCGAGCGAGATCGGTCGAACGAAATTAATTTCAACTCGATGCTGGGCTTACAAGGAATACTACACAAAATAATAGAAAATTTTCAAAATTGTTTTGTAACACTTTTTTAAAAGCCTGTTCAAACAGAGTGCGGTCCGGCAATCTTTGAAAAAATGTATAAAGAAAATTATATCGTTGTGTTCTTACTTTCCCAGAAAAGTATTGATCGTCCCGTCGTCGGGCATATTTCTTCTTCTATGTCGGCATTATCATGGCAAGTTCTGTTCCGCTGAGGTGCAGTTCCGTCGAGTGGGGTCTTACCTTTAATTTTAAAGAAAGAAGCTGGCATTTACACGACCTGATTTTTCCAGTGCGATTTTTGTTTTTTGTTAAGGAAAGTCAATGTATTACAACAACTACAACAAAAAGATCGTCATTGGAAAAATCGTCTTACGGGTGTACTGTCATTAATTTCGTTACTTAATAACACCAAAGCCTAGCATTGCATAAAAACACAAAAAGAGCACACATTTTTGACAACACTTTTATTAGAATACTAGCTGGCCGCCCCGGCTCCGCCCGGGTAGACAAAAATTTCGAGAACAAATTAAATAAAATGCACGACTGGATCGCACGTACTTGCTCTTATGTTCAAGTTGTGTGGGGCTTAAGAACTTTAAAAAATATTCAAGTAATTATAGAAAAAGTATAAAAAGCATTTAAATCGTTCTTTTAATTGTATAAACAGCATGATAAATAACTTAGAGCTCAAAAAAAAGTATGCCATTTGATTACATGAAAAAATATGAATATACGCAAAAAAAAAAAATTAAAATCGTTGGAGCCGTTTTCTTAAAAATTAATTTTGTATATATAAAATTTTTGTAACATTTTTCAAAAAAAAATTTGGTATGCCAATTTTGAGTATATATTAATATACATTTAAAACTGAATTTTCAAAACAATTCATCAACCGTTTTTGAAATATTGAATTTTCAAAAAAAAATTTTGAATCTTTTTTTAAAAATCCAAAATTTATTTTTTCAAAAATTTTGGTATGCAATATTATTTATATTCCAACAAAGCTTTTGTGCAAAAAATATCATTGAAATCGGATGAGCGGTTAATGAGAAAATCAAAAATAAAAAAACCGTTATATGGCAGGTACCGTTAATAAATGTTTTTGGTAATTTTTTTTCTTACTAAAAGGAAAATCATACCTACAATAATACACTGATTTTTTTTTATCAAAATCGTTGGAGCCGTTCTTGAGATAAATAAGCTTTTCCTCAACGGTTGTATGGCAAGTACCGTTATTTTTTGAGCTAAAAAAAAAAATCAATTTCCCCTCTGGAGAGTTACAAAAAAATCTTAAGTCCAAAATTTGAAGAAAATCGCTTCAGTGGCTTAGGCTGTAGGTTGATACATGGTACATACAGACAGACAGACAGAATTTTGCCACCCACTTTTTTGGTGTTCTCTATCATCGTAATGTCATGTTTGATTGTTATCTCGAAATTTTTTTTTGCACGAATCCAAAACTTGCCCTATAGTACCTATATCGCAAGTAAAAAACAAAATTTTAGTTATGTGTCCTCGATTGATCAAATTACGGATAATCGAGATTCGACTATGTATATGGGTCAATATTTCAAAACATTAATATTTTTCACTCCAAAGTGGACCTCCGCTCAAAAGAACCTATTTTGGTAGACGAACAATTATAACTCTTAATAACACTATAATAACCACTTTAAAGCAAGGGGTCATAACATTTGATCAAATCTAACGGTTTTTTAAGTCAGGGAAATGATACTTGTATCAGGGGAATGACAAAAATTTATATTTACTCCGTTGATTAGATGGATATTTAATTTTGCGAATGGTTTCAGGAGTGTAAAGAAAAAAAAAGAACAAATACTAACATGAAAAAAAGCATCCACGACTATGTTGCACGAACTTGCTCTCATGATTCAAGAATTTTGCAAAACTAAACATTTTATAGTAATAATCGTATTTTTTATGATATTTTGACAGAAAAAATGTGAAAAAATTCAAAACTACTAAAAATACTGTAAATATGTTTAAATGTAATATTATTGATTCTTCTAGATTTACCAAAACGCAATCAATCATTAAAATGAAAACTTGAAAGTCAGGGGAATGACACAAAAAATGATGTTAGGGGAATGACTCCGAAGGGTGTTTTATGAGAATTAAATGGATGTTATTAGAAAATTTGATGTTTTATATTATTTTTCACGTAGGCCCTTGTAAAAGACACAGACGAGTAAAACTTTTTAATTTTTACACCACACGGCTTAGTAAAAAACACGCGTTAGAGGAATGACAATTTCGCTTGACGAAAAACAAAATCATTGCCTTAACTTGAAATAAAAAGACAACAAAGTTTTTTTGAAACCCTTACCTCAATTTTCATAAAGAGCAATTCTGTACCGTTAAACAACAAAGAAATCAGTTTTCTATTTTGAGCCTATATATATTTTTTTTAAATTTCCATTGGTGGGATAGAAATGATCAATTTATGGGGGACACTTACTTAATAGCTCCTATTTAAAAAAATAAAGCAACTAAAAATCATTTAACTATTTTTTAGTAAGGATGCATATATTATTAAAAAGACTGCATCATTAGATTTTTTGTATCATTTTTAGTTTCGTTGCTAAAATTCAGACAGTGTGGTATGTAGGCCTGGGGACACGTCAGGGGAATGACATTTTGGGTGTTTAAATGAAGATAGCGGGTATGATATTTTTTTAACTTTTTTTTTCTAGAGCGAATATTAGAACCCGTTTGTTTCAAGCCATCCAATTAACAAACTTATAATAAAATTTTATACTTCGGTTCAAAAATGAAGGAGACTGAAATATTAATATTTTGAAATATTGACCCATATATTTTTTTTTTATTTTGTTAGAACCAAATTTCATGATTGATTGATTTCTTTTCAAATTCAATTGATTTTTTTTTTTTTTACATAAAACACATACCCAGGCGCACTTCTACACCTTTTTGGCAAAACGCAAGACCGAATTTTACCAAACTTCACAAAAACACTCACAACACCAAAGATTACCTGAAAAGAATCATCCAAATAAATCAATTCTTGAGTTAGGGCGTGACAAAGGGACATAATAAAGAATTAGTTTTAGGGCTCAAAATTTCAAAGGTCCGGATCACTCGCATTTCGGATGAAAGCTATTTCTTACCCCAAAATCAAAGGGCACGTGAGTGCCCAGCCAAGTTCGCAGCACTACACCCTTTTTACAGGAACAAACTCAGGCGATTTTCAACCCCCTTCTAACTTCAGTATCAATAAAGTCAGAAACTTCAAATTCGGAGTATTTGCTGAACTGATCAAACACAGGTGGCTCACCAAATGTCAACTCTTTAGCATTAGTAGTTCCCAAGATATAGGACTTCGAAAATCGCAAAAACCGTAACTGACTGACTGATTCACTGACTCACAGACTCACTGACTCACTGACAGATCATCAAAATTATGGAGCGCTTCCCGACATCGTAGAAACTTGAAATTTCGCTCAACGGTAGGCCTTGTGGTACATACAAAGGAAAAAATCGAAAATCTGCAATTTTCTATTCAGGGGGCGTGGCATCCACCCACTTTCTTAAATATTCTATAAATTATATGGAGCCTTTGCGATTGTTGTAGAACAATGAAAATTGGTAAGTTGGTAGGGTTTGAGGTACTTAGAAAGAAAAAAATTGAAAAATTGGAATTTTCCATACAGGGGGCGTGGCATCTACCCACATTCTTAAAAATTCTTATAGATTATATGGAGCACTTCCATTCAGGGGGCGTGGTATCCACCCACATTCTTAAAAATTCTTATAAATTATATGGAGCACTTTCGATTGTTGTAGAACGATGAAAATTGGTAGTTCGGTAGGACTTGAAGTACTTAGAAAGGAAAAAATCGAAAATTTGGAACTGTCCATTCAGGGGGGGGGGGGAGATGCCATCCACCCACTTTATCAGAATTGCTATTATTTGTATGGAGCACTTTCGGTTGTCGTAGAGTTATGAAACTTTGTAGAGCGGTAGGGCTTGACTTTCACCTGGCAAAATAAATCTTTGCAAAAAGGAGTGAAATCACAACAAAAACATAAATGTTAAAAAAGGAGCCAAGTTCTTATGTGTACAAGAAACCTGTGCGTAAAAAGTCAGCCAAAAAAAGTAATGAGATCTAAAATATATGCCAAGTTTTAAGTTCATGAAATTTAATATCAAATATCTTAAGTAGAGTAATATCGAAACAATTCCAAATCATGACAAAAATTTGGTAATTAATGATTACTGATTAAAATTTGGTGGATTTACTTGGCAAGTTTTCTGTTAAATACTTACTTAATCACAAATTTAAAATGTATGAAAACTTGACCAGTGAACCCACCAAAGTTTAATCAGTAATCATTAATTACCAAATTTCTGTCATGATTTGGAATTGTTTCGATATTACTCTACTTAAGATATTTGATATTAAATTTCATGAACTTAAAACTTGGCATATATTTTAGATCTCATTACTTTTTTTGGCTGACTTTTTACGCACAGGTTTCTTGTACTCATAAGAACTTGGCTCCTTTTTTAACATTTATGTTCTTGTTGTGATCATTATTACAGCCAAATTTCTTCTGAAAAATGCTGAGAGAAAAGTTATATCACAATACCAAATCACGGCCCCTCTGTGCGCCGCAGTTTTGCTGTTGTTTGCTATAAAATGCAAAGAAAATTTATTTAATAAAATGAAGATCAGCTTTGGATTTTTCGTAGTACATTTAACTCAAATCGTGTTGAAGTATAAAGGGAATAATATTGGTACAACAAACAGACTCTTTTCATTATTTGCTGACAAAGTTAAGTAAATGTAATTTTTCAACATAATTTTTCCGGAATTTCACTGTTTTTCTAATATTTCAAAGATACCCTTACCATTTTTACCATTAAAACTACCCTAGGGTGCTCCCCTGCATGTACGTAAGGTCTCGTCAGCATCGTTTTGAAGATTATCGACAAACAGACAACATTTAAGAAAATGATGCACTTATGTTTCTTAGCAAATAAACATCCAACTGAGCAACTTTCAATTATTATTTCCATATTAAAGACAAACACTCCAATTTAATTATTATTTAAATAAACCTTGCATCAATCGCATTATTGCATTTTAGTGCATTATTGTGGTTTAAGGACCGTCATAAGACTGCAAGGTTGATGGCATATACCTATGTAGTTTGAACAATTAAAAAGTGTAAGATAGGTAGCTATAAACACTTTTTTTGTTGCATCTTGAAAATAAATTGTGGTGATCAAACGGCCGTGGTTTCGCTGCCTTATTGGTGGCATGTAGTTTTCACAGATCCGAACAGTACGTTCACAAAATTTTTAAGAGTAGAGAAATTTTTATCAAAATTTCCACCACTACTTTAAACTATATAATTATTGTTTTAATTTTATTTTTTGACACTTTTAAAATTGATTATTTCTACTTGTTTATAATTATTTCCTGAATCATTTTTTTCCGACATAATTTTGCCATAATTTCATTCCTTTTCTTATATTTTAAAGATACCGTTAACATTTTCATAATTAAAAGTAGCCCAGATTACTCACAGAGTTGTCCACTACATTTACGTAAAGTCCCATTATAACCAGTTCTGCTGTTTTGAAGGTTACCGCGGACAAACAGACAAGCAGACAAATTTTTTTTAAATGATGCAGTTATGTTTCTCAGCAAGTAAACAACCACCTAAGCTCAAAAACTTGAAATTATTTCAATATTAACGACAGACACTCCAATTTTATTTTTAAGTATAGATGTATAGATGTATAGATATAGATATAGATGTATAGATGTATAGATGTATAGATGTTCATAATTGACAAAGTTGTCCTAACTTAAATTTAAGGTGGCACAATATTGCATGTAAAACACAACTTAACATTAAAATTAATTTTCTTGGACAAAGATAAATAACACGAAAAGAGCACAGAATTTTGAAACCAGTCTCATTGCAATCGGCTAATAATTGACAAAAGGCGTTTTCCTTTGGAGGTGGCGAAGTACTTGCAAGTACTTTGCTAGCTTTTTTCAATGGAACACATCAAACTGCTTTCCCATGTAAAATGTATCTACTCGCACATGAGAGCATGTGCAGTTGGTAGTACTAGATTAGGGTTTTCATCTACTCATAAGTACTTTGCCAGCTCCAAAGGAAAACGGCTTAAGTAGTGCTAGTTTCAACAACATTGCATACAAAAAAATTTAAATATTTGAATAATTTTTTTTTAAATGCAGATATATAACACACAAAGAGCACAAAATTATGAAACCGGTTTCATTGAAATTAGTAAGTAATTGACAAAGTTGTGCTACCTTTAATTCAAGGTGACACTGTATTGCATTTAAAGAAAAATAAACCTTAGAATCAATTTTTTTAAATGCAGATAAATAACACACAAAGAGCACAAAATTATGACATCGCTCTTATTAAAATCGGTTAATAATTGAAAAAGTTGTGCTAGCTTAAATTTAAGGTAACACAACATTGCATACAAAAAAATATATTGCAGCACAAAAATCGCGAAAACAACACAAAAATAGCACAAAAAGAGCATAAAATTCTAATAAAATTTTTAATTATTTATGCCTATGTTGGCGAGCTAACTTTTTGGACGTCAAAAAATAGTAAGTTACCTACATAAATACAAATTATTTACATAATTTATGTTGTTATCATATACCTTTTTCAACTCACCTATAGGATATTTCATCTTTGATTCATGGTTCCTCTAAAGGAAACTCATTAATTGAGTTCTACAAAAAAACGGATATCTGCTAACGAGACGAAGTTATCAAAATCGTTGTGGAAAAATCAAACTACAACAATACCTCGGAAAATTGCGGTCTTATTAAGCAGAGCGTTTTAGTTTTTCCTTCTGAAAGTGAGGTCAAGGTAGGTATGTACCTTATGTATAAATACTTTATCTTTTTTCTAATATATGTACATATATGTTCATCATAATTTGTGTCTTTACGTCTAATTTACATGGAACTAGAGCCTGACCGACTCAAGACCAAAACGTTTGAAGTTGTCCAAATCAGAATAGATTAGAGCCGAAAGTTTTCGTGATGAGCCAACAGTTGGTTCAACTAAAATTTATGTAGATGAATCTGTTAAAATTGCCTTAAAAATAGCACTAGGCCAGAACTCTACTAATTGGGATGTTATTGGCAGAAGACATTCAGTATTCTCCAAGAGACTTGAAAGTCTGACAGCTTGGCCAAAGCTAATAGATACCAGAATCGATAATTTGGTAAGTAAAACAAAAACTTTAGTGCTTTGTTTCTTCAACTTATTGTATATTTTTTCAGATTAACATTGATTTTAAAATAATATTCCCTGCAAAAGGTCTTTTTTTGCTGTTCAGTTAATGGATCTCATTTAAGCTAACGATTGCAGTATATAAGGAAACAAATATTCATTATTATGGTTTGAACATATTTTTTAAATTTCTGTAAAATTGAACAAAATGTAAATAAAATGTTTGAATTCCAAATGAAGAAATGTTTTTATTAAAAAAAATCCATTTCGAAAATAAGTGAAGCGTTGTTGAATCAAGGTTGAAAAAGCTAGCTTTTTAGCTTTAAATCACTTGATTTTACATTGATTGTGGTTGGATTGAAGCTAATATCTTGTCTTTTCAAAGTCTAAACTAGTGGATTCTACTATGTACCATAGTAAGATCAAAATCAAAAATAGTTATTTCAATGTGGGATCAGTTTGAATCTAAGACAGTTCACTTTGAACCAACGAGTAAACGAAGTTAGAATACAGTTGAAACATGGTATATTGTAAGTTGAGTGTATTCAAATTAACAGTGAACAATAGTTCCATTTATGTGTGTGAGTATTAATATTAAAGTCAGAAGTATTCAATTGTACGATGAATAATCGTCGAATTGAAGTAAAGGCGTAGTAGTTTTAAAGTCTAAAGCATTTCCATCTGCGATACCTAATAGTTGCATTGAAGTTGACACATCTTGTTTTAAAGATAGATTTATTGATTTTGACGATGATTCAACCTCAAATCGACACAAAAACCTTTTTAAAAGGAACATGGAACATATTAATTTTAAAGAAGGGAAAAATGTTGAATTAACAGCATTCCTCATTGATTTTAAAATTTTCCACTTCGAAGCTAAATCATTCCGAAAAATAGTTAAATTGAAGTGGTTTTCATTGATTTTACGTTGCTTTTTCTCTGGGTGTTTATGCATCAAAAGTCATCAAAGGTAAAATTCTAATTTCTAAAAGCTTTCCAAAAATGTGACGTATACTATTTGAATCTCAATAAAAAGATTATTAAAAATCGATTCAAAACGAAAAACATGATAAAAAAAAGAGTGGGTTAAACCGCTTTTGCACTCACAGCCTCATATATATGATTGTATGAAAAAAAACTTAAAATCGTTGGAGCGGTTTTTAAAAAAAATAATTTTTATATATAAAATTCTTACAACATTTTAAAGGAAAAATGTTGACATGCAATTCTTAAGTATTTATTTATGTACATATAAAAATTAAATTTCAAAAAAAAATTTTGAACCCGTTTTCAAGATATCAAATTTTCAAAACAATAATTTGAAACTTTCTTAGAAGTCCAGAAATTAGTTTTTTGAAAAATTTGATGTGCGATATTATTTGAACTTATTTGAAATATGTATATGGGTGATTCTCTGCCAACTGTGATTCTTTTTTTAGAATATTTTCAAAAATTAAAACTTCTTGGAAACAATTTTTGTTTTGTGTTTGTGGCTTCATTTAGTCAGAGTATCATATCAGTAAAAGCATTTTGCTACAACTTTTAAAGAAATAAAAAATATAGTGAAATGTACTAAAACTAGTATAGACGATAAATGAAACCCTTTGTTTTTTTGTTTTTAGTTCTCCCTCTTTTTGACCATATTTTTGTTGAGATTCTTGATTGTCTAATATACGTTTTGACCTCTTGACATTTCTACTTCCTTTTTTTTCTTTAAAAATGATATCTTTTTCGGTTTTGAAGTCTGTTTTTCTGAATCACAACCCTTTTCCTTGTGGTGGGTTATTACTTAGTTTTTATTGCACGGAATGATTTTTGTTTGGCTCGTCCGCTACCGTTCTTACAAAGAAAATTGGTAGAAAAAAGTATTATTGCAAGAAATAAGTTAATTATATTTAATTAAAGTTCAAAAAGTATTGAAATGCCACAGTACTGACATCCACATTACTGACATTTAGACAGTTTATGTGACCTAACTTCTCTATGCTATCGAGAAAAATAATTTCCACGGCAATTTTAACTTATGCCGTTAAAAGGAACGTAAAAATGTGATAACCAGCCAAAAACATGTTAAACCACGGTACTGACAAATAAATTTGTGGCATACATACTTTCATCCCATGAAAACATATCACTAGGGCTAGGATTTCCATGCAAATGCATGTTTTTTCTCACAACATTTAGAAGTCTTAGACCAAATTATCTTTATGAATCATAAAATTTCCTTTAAAATGGCATTCAATCGTTAGTGCATATTTTGCATATCTTATGCAAAATGCATATTCTCAAAATAAATGCATATTTTCATAATAAATGCATAATTTAAGTGCATATTTTCATATTTTTCGTGCATGTTTTTCAAAAAACCGTCGAATCGAAATTTAAGATTAAAATCCTGGGTCGATTAGTTGGTTTAAGAGATAATGCATTATGTGCCCCGACTCTACTCTAACTCACCCTATTTGTGCAGTTATAAAAAAAAGACTGTTTTTGAAAAAAAAAACGAAGGCTGTTCTACAATGAAAAGCTTAAATAATGCATTAAATCTGAGCAACAATAACGAAAGCTATTTCATTGAAATTTGTTGAAAAAACACTCATTTTACTCTGTCAGTTGAAGTTAAACGTTTTTTTTTTCTTTTTACAAAAGTTTTCAAAGGCCAAGTAGGTAATGTTTTGTTTTTGAAAACTGTTAACATAGTTTTCCTATTTACCTCTACGTATGTGAATGAAATATATGAAAAAGTGTAAGTTTAAGTTCATTTTTTTCATTTTTGAGAGATATGTATTGTTAACGTTCCTATAAACTTTTGTAATAGTTTTTAAGTACAAAATGAATAAATAAATCACTCCTGCTACTACTACTACTACTACTACTATAAAAAATATTTTGTTTGTTTGTTTGTTTTTTATTTAACTTTCGATGTTATCTTTATTTTGTTATTTAAGACTGAATTAAATTTTTAGTAATAAAAACTGAAATAAAATTATTTTTTCATTTTATTTTTCGGAAAAATGTTCGTTTTAAGTGCATATTTTCCATTTTTTACTGCATATTTTCCATTTTTAAGGGCATATTTTAAGCGCATATTTTTAAGTGCATGAGAATCCTAGCCCTACGATATCACTCTTAAAGTACAACAACGTTCAAAAATTCAAATGACTGTTGTAAACACAGGAGTAGGTACCTAGGTACCTAATTAACTATAAGAAAAACTATAACAACCTTGCAAGAAAAAAAAAAAATAGTGGCCACGAAGATTTAAATTTGTAAATATTAAATTACTCTAAACCCCGACAATTTTAAGATGAAATAAATTCTTGGTTCATGTTTTCAACGAAAAATAACTGTCCACCCACTTCAATAGCTAAAAATTATAGATCTTAATTGACATCACATTTCTGCAAAGAAATCACTCAGAGCTCCAATTAGGCAGGCAGATACCTATATCCTTTTAGAGTGCATGAAAAATAGCTTGAAATATTGAAAATAAATTAATTGAAAAACTTCTGCTACAAGAAAACCAAACTGAAACTACCTTCGAATGAGTTTCTCTATCTCAATTTTTTTAAGTATACTTTTTCTTACTTCAAAATAAACTACCAAAGTTCGGACAAGAGAGACCAAACAAATCGAACCCGACCGAAACCACAAACAAGTTTTTTTCTCTGTCATTTTTTGTGTGCTCTGCTCATACTTTCAGTTTTTTTTGACATTGACTTCTAAAAAAAAAACTTATCGTAGCCGCAAGTAGATATACCCACATGCTACATGCTACAATGTTCCTATCCTATTCCTCTCCCTTATTCCTAAACACAAGAAAATCGAAAAAGTAACCAGTTTTTCTTGGTTTTCTCTGTCGTTTGTTGTTGTTTGGAACCAGTTTTTCTTGTTTTTATCTGACATTTGTTATGGGCTCTTGTGCTGTTTGCTCAGTTGTTTTTTTCCCTCAGTAAGGGAATTTTTAATTTCCCTTTCTCTGAGAAGCGATTATACGCCATCTGGTTTGGGAAGGAGTCGAGAAAAAATTTCGTCTGATGATAATACTATTAGATTCATATACAATGGTATTATATAGCTTCTAAGGCTAAGTATATTTTACAATAAATATTTATCTTCTTATATGGTTTATTTGAGCAAAAATATATGAAACAGTAATTTTATCCGAAGCATGATAATGGTCAATAACTGTCATCATCTCCCAAAATTTTATACTTCTGAGCCCAACCCTTAAAAACCTAAAATTAAATAACCTCAAGAAACTCAAATAACCATCACCTAGCTTCACGGCTAGATAGATAGGTTCGTAATTTCTAGATTCTGCACATCTGTGGGATAAAACCTTCTAAACGGTATATAGTTTATTCCGTTTTAAATCTTTAAAACTGAATTAATTTCAATAAAGTCCACAAAAATAAAAACAAAAACAATAATTTCTTATTGTTTGTGTTTTTCTTCTTCATATTGGTATATAGTTTATGCACTTCTGTTGAGTATTTACGGAAAAAGTATACTGAATGATTTCAATACGATTTTCTTAAGCGTATTAATATAAAAGATTCAAAATTATCGTAAAAATGTGATTTTTTCCATATTTTGACAAAGTTTGGGGCACATGCGTTACCAGAAGACTTCAATCGATTTGACCCATTTTTTTTTAAATATTTATCGTTTTAAATTGAAGTTAACTTAAGCTTTTGAATTCAATAATTAGTAAGGTAAGTTAGAAAAATAATAATCGAAAAAATGTGATTTTTTGGTCATTTCGCCAAACTAAAGGGCTCATGCGCGATCGGAAGATATAAGCCAGTTAAATTTTTTTTATCCCTTCTTAGTCTGCCCAACCCGCAAAAAAATTTGAAATCTTTTTTAAAATCCAAAAACTTTTTTTTGGAAAATTTTGAAATGCAATATTATTTGATCTTATCTGAATTTTGTATATAAAACAAATTCATCTTAATCCATTTAGCCGATAACGAGAAAATTCAAAATAAAAAATACGTTCTATGACAGGTACTATTAATAGTTGCTAAGTGTAAAATTTTATAATTTTTGGTAGTATGAAAAAAGTTTAATCAAAATCGTATAAGTCGTTTTTAAGCAAACAAAAATTGTCCATTGCGGTTTTTTAACTTTTGTATGGAAGTTACCGTTTTTTTTCATAAATGTAAATTTTTTACTAAAAATATTTTAGAAAGTACTAAAAAAACTCTTAAATTTCTAATTTAAAAAAAACCGATCACGTCGCTTTCGAAAAATTTTATTTTTCAAAAAAAATTTCGAAACTTTTTTTAAAAAATCAAGAAAATAATTTTTCAAATATTTGTGTACACAAAACTATTTATATTGTTTTGAAGCTTATGTATAAAAAAATAATTGAAATCGGTCGTATCGTTTTGAAGAAAATCAAAAATTAAAAAAATGCTTCTTTGGGAGGTATCATTAATATCCATTTTTGAAAAATGGTTTTCCACCCATAGGAAGACTTCACTAAAATAAATTTATTGAATTTTTTTTAAAAAAACCAAAGTAGGTTTTCAATCAACTTTAGATGCAGTGTAGTAGATTTTTCTGCTTCGACACCATTTTCAAGTTTTATTAATAAAAACATTTTCCTAACTTTTCTTGGCTTTCCAAATTTTCTTTCCCAAAACGACTTTTTTCCACCTCACTAACAGCCCCACTATTCGGAAATAAGTTTCCATCTCCAGACGATTTTTTTAATTAAATTGTATTAAATAAAATGTATAAATAAAATGTAAAAGTTGTTCACTATACGAACTTTTTGTATTCTTTTCATGTACATATGAACTAACACAACTTGGAGACCGAAAACCAAGAATTAATTAATCAAATTTCAAAATTTATCAATTATCAATAAATTCATAGTTGACATTCGCAATGGGCTGATAGTTCTACCTCTTTCTTCAGAATTTTACACTCCGTGTCCAAAAATGTTTCTTAAAGATGTATAAACCCACTAAGCTAAAATAAACTCTATGATGATTAAAATTAATGTACGGATATACATATCTACCTATTATGATTTCTATGTTCTCCCTTTGTTAAGCTGTGTTTTTATTTTCGATTTATAAGTTCAGATACGTACGCATCTTGCTGAATGTTAAGAGAAATAATATCGCTACCATGCCAACACACCTCCGTTCTTTCAGATTAATAGTTTTTTTTGTTCTTGTATTTTGCTCGTCATCATTGTTTCTTGAAGCTTTTTTTTCAACCACCTTATGTCAAACTTTTACGGAGGATTGTTTATTAACTTAATTCATATAAGATCACGACAGCATTTTTATGAAACGTTTTCATAAGCATTTAAAAGGTAAAAGTATCCAAGAATTAGTGTTGAATTTTTTGTATTCTTTCCTCAACTGCAAGATATCGATTATTGTGGTAGCTATTCTTTAAAAAAGGTAAAGCAGTTGGCTAAACTTGTTCCTCCTTACCTACTTATAAAACTCAAAACTTTGTTTTACTATCCAGTCAATTTGTGCTCTGAAAGGCTCTGAGTGGGGAAAGTTGTGGGGTAGATTTTTGTACTCCTTTATGTTTTCGGGGATGCTGAACTCCAACACGAGATTTGCGACTAAGATTTAGTGACGCAACATGCAAGATAAGGCAAAAATACATTTTTAGAGGTTTATAAAACTCGAAAGTTATCAATTTTGAGTGCATATCTTCAAAGTACAATTGAAGGGTTGTAAGTCTAGGGTCTAAGTGCCAGTTTTATTATTAAGAGACTAACGAATAAAAACATATTACAAAAAATAAACATTTAAAAAAAATTCTGTATATTACTGAAATAAATCAGCCAAGTAAAAGACTTAGCATTAAGGATTGGACTTGTTGAATTATTGATTCAAAATAGCTTTTTATGGCCTTTAGTCCTACACATCGGCGTTTCATTCGGCTAACTCACTTTGAACACATCAGTGACATAGTGAGGGCTTTGTCATACGCAATTTATATTAGTTCAGTTCAACTTACATGAATTTTACAACGAAAGTCCACTGTAAACTACATATATCCAACAAGATTAGAATTCCTAATCCATAAAAAGCTATTTTGAATCAATAATTCAACAAGTCCAATCCTTAATGCTAAGTCTTCTACTTGGCTGATATATTTCAGTTGTATATAGAATTTGTATTATAAAACCTTCTTAAATAGAAACTATGCCTGACCCCGGACAAAAAAACTTCCAGTTTAATGATTACCTCTACCTCTATAACATATCCAAAGTCCTCCAAAAACCCCGCGCAGACGGGGAGAATTTGGAGGTCTATCGAACTAAAATATTTGTTTGGGTAAAACCTAATCATATGATACATGCTTTAAGGGTACGTTTTAACGTTGAATCTAAAGAATTCAAATTCAAAATGATACAACCACCCAACAAATAATTATAGTCCTTTTTAAGTAATGATGACATTTTCTTAGGTACAACCAGGTAAAATATTACCGAAAAACCCTGAAAATAAAGGTATATTAATGAAACTTTGAAAAAATGTTTCATGTGTCATACGAACTAAGAATCGATAGAGTCCCTAAAAATATCCATGGTGAAAGGGTGTTTTTCTAAGGGGAAGGGGCAAGTGTTGAATGTTTGCCATGACACTCACGAAGAAAACTCCTACACTCAATAAATTCACCAAAAATATTAAATTTGTCATGGCAACCAAGAATCCAAATAATCCACATAAATAAATTTGTTCTGGTGGTTTTTTATTCAAGAAAGGTAAAATCTGGGAAGAAATTGGAAGATTTGAGCCAAAATTCCGATTTGGCGCAAAAAATATTTTTTTAATCGTATTTTCCGTAGAACAGGTCTAAATTTAACCGTCACAAAAAACACTATAAGAATAAAGATATTTGCATGTAACTATTTTAATTCTTGGTTGCCATGACAAATTTAATATTTTTGGCGAATTTTATGAGTGTAGGAGTTTTTTCGTGGGTGTTATGGTGAACATTCTACATTTGCCCTCTCCCTTAAAAAAACAACCTTTCACCAAGGATATTTTTAGGGACTCTATTGTTCGTAGATATGACACATGGAACATTTATTATTCAAAGTCTCATTAACATACCTTTATTTTCGAAGGGTTTTCGGACGTCTGTGAAGTTAGCAGGGCAACTTTCACCCACGCAATTGGGACCTTGACAGGAATTTGCAGTTTTTTTGCATTTTTTTGCATTTCTATTCCCGATTTTGCAGTTCGCCAAATAACGGTGTAATTTAGTGACCTGCTAACTTCACAGTAAAGTTAGCAGGTCACATGGCGTATCTCAGGAACCAAGCGTGCTAGGAACTTGGTGTTAGGCTCCAAATTTGCAGTTTTTTTGCATTTCAAGAAAAGGCTAGGTCAGAATTTTGAAGTCCTTTTTTAAAAAAAAATTTCATACTGACCTGCTAACTTCACAGTGAAGTTAGCAGGTCACATGCTGTATCTCAGGAACCAAGCATGCTAGGCACTTGCAATAAGGTTCCAAATTTGCAGTTTTTTTGCATTTCAACGATGGGCTATGTTCAAAATTTGAAGTCCTCAATTTAAAAATTTCCCAAGTTTGACTTCAATATGAACAAGTAGGCCACATCGTGTATCTCACGAACCAAGCATGCTAGGAACTTGCAGTAAGGCTCCAAATTTGCAGTTTTTTTGCATTTCAAGAATAGGCTAGGTCAGAATTTTGAAGTCCTTTTTTTGAAAAAAATTTCATACTGACCTGCTAACTTCACAGTGAAGTTAGCAGGTCACATGGTGTATCTCAGGAACCAAGCGTGCTTGAAACTTGTAGTAAGGCTCCAAATTTGCAGTTTTTTTGCATTTCAAGAATAGGCTAGGTCAGAATTTTTAAGTCCTTTTTAAAAAAAAATTTCATACTGACCTGCTAACTTCACAGTGAAGTTAGCAGGTCACATATTGTATCTCAGGAACCAAGCATGCTAGGAACTTGCAATAAGGCTCCAAATTTGCAGTTTTTTTGCATTTCAACGATGGGCTATGTTCAAAATTTGAAGTCCTCAATTTAAAAATTTCCCAAAATTGACTTCAATATGAAGCAAGTAGGCCACATCGTGTATCTCATGAACCAAGCATGCTAGGAACTTGCAGTAAGGCTCCAAATTTGCAGTTTTTTTGCATTTCAAGAATAGGCTAGGTCAGAATTTTGAAGTCCTTTTTTTGAAAAAAAATTCATACTGACCTGCTAACTTCACAGTGAAGTTAGCAGGTCAGTATGAAATTAAATTAAATTGAGGACTTCAAATTTTGAACATAGCCTATCGTTGAAATGCAAAAAAAATGCAAATTTGGATCCTTAGTGCAAGTTCCTAGCATGCTTGGTTCCTGAGATATAGCATGTGACCTGCTTACTTCACTGTGAAGTTAGCAGGTCAGTATGAAATTTTTTCAAAAAAAAGAACTTCAAAATTCTGACCTAGCCTACTCTTGAAATGCAAAAAAACTGCAAATTTGGAGCCTTACTGCAAGTTCCTAGCGTGCTTGGTTCGTGAGATACACGATGTGGCCTACTTGCTTCATATTGAAGTCAAACTTGGGAAATTTTTAAATTGAGGACTTCAGATTTTGAACATAGCCCATCGTTGAAATGAATGAATGAATTCATACTGACCTGCTAACTTCACAGTGAAGTTAGCAGGTCAGTATGAAATTAAATTAAATTGAGGACTTCAAATTTTGAACATAGCCTATCGTTGAAATGCAAAAAAAATGCAAATTTGGAGCCTTAGTGCAAGTTCCTAGCATGCTTGGTTCCTGAGATATAGCATGTGACCTGCTTACTTCACTGTGAAGTTAGCAGGTCAGTATGAAATTTTTTCAAAAAAAGGACTTCAAAATTCTGACCTAGCCTATTCTTGAAATGCAAAAAAACTGCAAATTTGGAGCCTTACTACAAGTTCCTAGCACGCTTGGTTCCTGAGATACGCCATGTGACCTGCTAACTTCACTGTGAAGTTAGCAGGTCACTAAATTACACCGTTATTTGGCGAACTGCAAAATCGGGAATAGTAATGCAAAAAAAATGCAAAAAAACTGCAAATTCCTGTCAAGGTCCCAATTGCGTGGGTGAAAGTTGCCCTGCTAACTTCACAGACGTGGTTTTCGGTAATATTTCACCTGTTGTACCTGAGAAAATGTCATCATTACTTAAAAAGAACTATAACTTTTTTTTGGCTGGTTTTTCATTTTGAATTAAGTTTCATTAGCGCGTGTAAAAAACGCGTGAGCTTCCTCCCACTTCTTAATACCTTCATAAGCCGAAGTGAGTGCAGGGTAATGGACGCGTTCCGCTCGCTGCTCCCATACGTCAGTTTCAGCATGCGCGTGGGTCCGTGATATATTTGTTCCTGTTACTAATTTAGTTTTTGAGTTCCAATTCAAATTTGTGAAATGAAAAATTAAATTAGCCATTCAGGGAATCGAGACGATATGATGGAGCAATAGCTTAGTGCTAAATAGTCCAGCGACGATGACGAAAATAGCCTAAATTCAAATTTTAATAAAATGGCAAGTGCAAAAAGTATGATTTGCTCTGCGCCAGTGTGTTTTGTATGCTATTCATTTCACTTAATTTGACAAATGTCAGAGTTTTTTACAAACAAAAAATTAAGTTTTGGCTTCAGGAATTCTAAAGAGGATGTTTTAAAGTCTAGGAAGAATGTTTCTTAAAGCGGGCCATTCACGTTGAGACTGTCACAAAGGTTGTCAATCGGACTGTTGCAACGACTGTCGAAGTACGCACACACGTTGTGAACCAGTTTAACGAACGGTGTGTCCAAAATTCCTTTAATTTGTTTTTTGAAGATCATTGGTAGACTGAGTAGTTCGGTCGCAAGGACTGTCTCAAAAACTGCCATTCACTATATGACCATTCGGTCGCATTGCAAGGTTCGTTGAAATTTTCAACGGACTTCCAACCTGTCGTTAGTCGCACGGTCCGATGTACAACAAGGACATTCACGATATAACCTGTCGTATACGACTGAAATTAATTGGTCGGATAGTCCTTACGACAGTTTCAACGTGAATGGCCCGCATAAGATTTAAATTTGTTTACTATCTTACATATATTTTTTAGATGATATGTTTTTAGGTCAGGTGAATTGCAAACTTTTTTGTTTTCATTGCAAATTAAAAATTTAATGCAAGCTCTTATTGTTGATTTTTTCTTAAAACTATATTCGTGATCATTCTTAAAGTTTCGCAGAAAAAAAAATAAATACTTCATACTCTAATTTTTGGTTAACATTTAAAAATAGCTGGGTCCAGTGGACCCACCACTATAGAAGTGTACATAATTTTCACGACTGCAGTTAGGGGTTAATAAATAAGACAAAAACTTATAAAATAGACTTACAAAATAAGGCCTCGTATAAAATATTGGATTTATTCTTTTTCTCGCAAGAGAAGTTGTAGCCTTTTGTTGGTGCTTCCCTAGAAAATCTGTCTAGTATACTTTTTTCAAATAATGTTCTTGTACTTAAATGCAATTTTCGAATAATTGGTAGTTTTCGAGCCTTTAGTGAAAAACTCCCAAAAAATGCATACATATTTGTATCATTTTTTGCATTTTTTCCATGTTGCGTCAAGAAATTTTGATGGCAAACCTCAGATTCGAATTCAGCACCCCCGAAAACATAAAGGATCGAACAAATCAAAATTACCCCACAATTTGGTCGCAAAGAGCCTTTTTGAGCACAAATTGACTGGACTACTAGCCAAAGCTACTAATATTCGAATCAATTATATTTTTTGTTATGTTAAGAGTATTTCTGAAATAATAAACATTGATATTTTGTACACTATGTATTTTTAAATGGATTCTGAAATTTAGCATTCTGTTTTTTGGGGTTCCATACGATTTAGCATTATAAAATTGTTAAATTTATTTATATTTTTGTTTTGTTAATTTTTCTCGAAACCAGCTTGTAATAAATAACAAAATAAGAAGAAGTTCTTTTTTTAAATACATAGTTTTGAATTTTCACAATTTGTGTGAGAAAATATGCTATCATATTTTTAATATTGTCTTTGATCACTAGAAGACGAAAAATTGTTAGTCTGCCCTGCCCATAGTATTTAATTACTTACCTTTCTCTTCCATAAAATAATTGCAGATTTCAGATTCAATGAGATTCCTCAAGGTAATAGTATTTTAAGTTCTTGAAAATACATACAAATTCAGTACTTACTTTTTTTTCAAAGACGTTACAGACATGATTAAAGAACCTGCCTTCTCTTTTAAAACAAATATAAAGGGAACAGGCAACATTTCGTATGAGATGAGACAGAGAACTCTAGTTGTTGTTGAAGAAAAAAACTTGAGATTCGGAATAAACTAGATGCAAGGGAAGAAAAAAAAAAATAAAGAGCGCAACCAAATCCTTCGGTTAATGTTGGAAAGAGATTCTTTTAAGAAAGTAAGATGATTTATTCTTTATTTTATTTATAAGAACCAGTAGGTATGTAACCAGTGTTACCATTATTTTTTTAATCATCAAAAATGACGAACAAAATCTGCAATGCAGATTTCTAAAGGAAAAATGTGTTCATACAGAAAAACATTTTTAATTAGATACCAATGACAAAATAAAAATAACATAAATTAATTAAATTAATAAAAATAACATTGTTTCTTTTATAATGTACATTGTAGAGTTACCTATACCAAAGGCATTGCATATTTTACTCTAAAGTCAGTGCAGTTATTATGATTTGATTTTATGGAATAGAACTTTATATAAAGATGACAGCATACAGCAAAATTATTGCAGATTTTTTTTAAAGAGAACAAAATATTAAAGAAGGCACGAGTGCAGATATAATCTCCGTTGCAGATTTTCGAATTTCAAAAGTCTGTGGATGGGATGAAAATCTGCAAAATGACAGCACTGTGTATAGCTGACTCTTCAACCCTATGGGGTTTTCTTTTTGGTAAATTCAGATATCACATTCCGATCTGAAGTTTTTTTTTCGCGAATGGTTTCGGATTGATTTTTCTACATTATTGGTGTATAAATTGTGTCTGTGGAGTCTTAGCCATATAAACTAGTCAATCTGATGGCTGTCAATTGTTCTGGTGTATATTGGAATTGAAAGACTTAATCATAATCAGTTTTTTAACAAATTTAAATTTGAGAAACATCTATTTTTTTGCTTAAAGTAAAGTCCAATGGTTGTTCCTCAGTCAATTTTAAAATCAAATCTTTCATCAAATTTCAATGAAAAACGAAGTTAATTAGTTATACCGTCGCGTTTTTGTCGAAATCTCATTGAATCCAAATCCTTTTTTGTTTGTGTTTTCTGAACACCTTTTCATTTTGGAATTGCGAGATTTTGACAAAAAGGCACTTTGATTTTGTCCTTATCACTTATCAATATCAACAATTTTTTTTTTTCATTCCAGATTTATGAAAACTATATATAATTATAAGGACCAACAATTTTATATAAATAGTTTTAATTGATTTTAAACATTTACCTTATTAGCTTTTAAGAACTTTTTCGTTTTTATTATAATTCATACTCAATTTTCTTTCAATTTTTTTCATAATTCAATATTATATCTTATAAGTTAACTTATTCTTTGTAATAATATACCTTACCTATGCATGTATGTTTTTGGGAGTTTATGCTTTGATCTCAGCTCCTCCATGACTTTGTGACGTTTCAGAACTCATCGTCTAGTATGATCACTGTTTTCCACTTGGTCTTCAGAGCAGATATTCCGCCTATCATCGCTGTGAATCAACACAGGAGGTGAGTCCAGTAGCGGATCCAGGATTTGGCTGTGGGGGGGGGCTTGGAGTTCCAGGCTTGGAGAAGTAGGCTAGTCGGCAGCTGAACCAAAAAAGATTTTGTACAAATGCAAAAATATATGTATATATAAGTACCTTAATAGGAAAATTCTGCAAAATTTTATGATTGGAAATGGAGCATCTGGTAATTAGTAAGCTTCAGCTGCTATTTTGCAAAGACGCTTTAACCAGTTTCTCCACAAAGACACATCGTATAGAAAATTTTTAGGATATATTTATAGAAACTTTAAATATGTAGGTAGGTATCTTTCTTTAATTTGAATATTTTTTGTAGGATTTATAAAACCTCATCCTAAAGTACTTGGTTTAACTTAAGACAGCCGTCCACCTCCGAAAAGTTATTGATAAACTTTGTAGGTTACTGTGGTCTCAAAATGATTTAACTTGAATTGGTTGTCCAAGATTTGATTAACTAAACATTTTATTTACATATTTAAATAAAACATATTTCCAACGAATGAGAAATTTTGAGAAACTTTCTAACAAGTAACCGTCTAAAACAAACTTTTAACATAACATTCGTACGAAAGCTAAATGGAAAAAATTGAAACAAAAGAGCGTACGCAAGGGGGCAGCTAGATGTGTTTGCCCCCTCCCCTAATCAGAATATATTTCATATATTATTCAATTTTTCTTCTTTTGATGAAAGCTTTAAAATGCAAGATTTCTGTAATAAAACTATTTTTTGAATGAGTTTGCTCCAACTTAATTGAAATCCGGCGTACGCCCTTGTATCTCACCTAGGTTAGGTTAGGTTAGGTTAGGAGGGGTGTGCACAGCACAGAGGCTGTTGCGTACACGGGGGCCTGTTGGTCCATTGTGATCCCCTTACAAAAAGAAAGCAGAGATGCTCCTAAATTAATGATTCAGATAGACTGGCTCATTAACGAACCAGCCTGTGCTCTCTATGAATTTCCTAATATTTGCCATTGAGACCTGCGCTAGATCATCCAGTTCTCCAACAAACCTGTTTCCCAAGTAACGGAGGCGGCTTGTTTGGAGGTTCGGACAGTCACAGAGCAGGTGTTTAATGGATTCTACTTCTTCAACATCCTGACAGCTCCTACAGCAGTCGGGTGCGAGTACACCCAATCTGGTGGCCATTGTGCCAATGGCGCAGTGACCCGTTAGTACACCTATCAAGATTCTAATGTTCTTTTTACTCAGCGATAGAATATACTGAGATTCCTTTTCATTAATTCTAGGCCATAGACTTCTAGAGATAACGCAATCGTTCCTGGTAATCCAGGATTTATTGATTCGCTCTTTCGTTACTAGGTCCATTTTCATTTTAACTACGCCGATCGGGATGTCTAGTCCCATGTCTAATTGGTTACTACTGTTCCTATTTGATAATGACCCCTTCCTTGCTAGTTCATCTGCTATATCATTCCCTTCTATATTGCTATGTCCAGGAACCCAGCAGAGTTTGACTTGGTTAGTGTTACAAATTTTGTTCAGTATGCCTCGACATTTTACCACTGTTTTGGATCTTATGGTCTCACTGGCTATTGCTTTGATCGCAGCTTGGCTGTCCACGAAAAATGTGATCTCCGACGAGATCAGTTTTTTCTTGTGTACCAATTCTGCCGCTTTTTGAATAGCGTAAATCTCAGCCTGAAAGACACTACACTCATCTGGGAGTTTATATGACTCTCTTATATTAAGGGCTTCACAGAACACCCCCGCACCTGTTCCTTCTTCCATTTTAGACCCGTCAGTGTAGAAGGGGATACCCTGTTCACTAATTAGTGATTTGGGTTCCCATCCATGTCTTTCTGGTATTGAAATAGAGAAGTGTTTGTTAAAATCCATTACAGGAGGAATATAATCAGTCTTCACATCAAGTGCAGCCACTGTGTCATACCTTTGTAGGATAGACCCATGACCATAGGTGCTGTGCTTCCAAGAGCCCAGTTCTTTGAGTCGAAATGCGCTTTTGGCTGCTGTGCATCTAGTGTACTCGTTTAGGGGTGGAAGATTTAAAATAATTTCCAAACCTGCCTGTGGCGTAGACCTCTGTGCCCCCGTTATTCCTATACAGGCTAGTCTCTGTACCTTATTCAGGTTTTTGAGATAGCTTACTTTTTCAACAGCTTTCCACCACACTATAGATCCATAGGTAAGTATGGGGCGAACAATCGTCGTGTACATCCACTGGATAACCTGCGGTCGCATACCCCACCGTGTACCAAAGGTCTTTTTGCATGTGTAGAAAGCGCATAGTGCTTTTTTCATTCTTTCCTCTGTGTTACGTTTCCATGTTAGCTTGGAATCAAGGATAACTCCAAGATATTTAGCTTCCTTGGAAAGTTTCAGAGGAATGTCATTAAGTCTGGGAGGAGTAAAATCTCCTAATTTCTTTTTATTCGTGAACAGAACTAGTTCGGTTTTTGTAGGGTTAACCCCGAGACCGTTTTGTGTTGCCCAAGAAGATAGTTCTTTAAGTGCGGATTCCATAATATCTTTGATGGTGGTAAGATACTTACCCGATATCAAAATTACTATGTCGTCTGCATAGGCCACAATTTTAATGCCCTGATTCCTAAATCTTGTAAGAATTTTATTAACAACTAGGATCCAAAGGAGAGGTGAGATTACCCCTCCTTGTGGCGTGCCTCTTGTAACTGTTTTCTCAACAATAGTATCTCCTAGTCGCGAGTTTATGATTCTGCCATTGAGCATGGTATAGATCCAGTCTACAATGACAGGCTCAACTCCAACCTCTTCCAGAGCAGATTTAATGGACTCCGTCTTTACGTTGTTAAACGCTCCCTCAATGTCCAAAAATGCTGCCAGGGTATGTTCTTTGTGCTCGAAACTTTTCTCAATTTGTGAAACGACCTCATGCAACGCAGTCTCCACTGACTTACCCTTAAGGTAAGCGTGTTGGTAGTTGCATAAAATGTTTGGATTAAGAAGGTCTCTAACATGCAGATCAATAATTCTCTCCAACGTCTTGAGGAGGAACGAAGAGAGACTTATTGGTCTGTAATCTTTTGCTGTCGAGTGTGTCGGTTTCCCAGCTTTTGGAATAAACACAACTTTAACTTTTCTCCAGCTGGTAGGGACGTATCTAAGTTTAACACAACTTTTAAAGATTACCCTAAGCCATGGGGTGATTATCTGTAGAGCATGTTGAAGAAATGCCGGAATTATCTCGTCTGGTCCAGCTGATTTAAAGGGTTTGAACGAGTTTATTGCCCACATAATCTTCTGCTCTGTGATAACCTGATCCAATTCAGGTGCTGATTGTAGAGCTTCTAAGGAGTCTGGTTGTTTATAAACAGAGTCCTCAGGGCTCTTACAGTCAGGAAAATGCGTTTCCATAAAGAGTTCAAGTGTTTCTTGGCTCGAGTTCGACCACGATCCATCGGGATGTTTAATATATCCCGGAATCGTGGGGTTATGGGCAAGGACCTTTCGAAGTCTCGCCGCCTCACTTGTGTTCTCAATGGATTCACAGTGTCTAGCCCATGAATCCTTTTTGGCCCGTCTTAGCTCCTTGGTGTATGAGTTAAGTTCAGCTCTATAAGAATTCCAGTCTACATCTAATTTACTCAGTTTGGCCTTATTGAAAAGTTTTCTGACCCCTGTTCTTCGTTTCTTAAGTTCACTGTTCCACCAGGGTGGGCTAGTGGGTTTAATGTTACGAGATATAGGGCAGGTTCTTTCGAAGGCCGTTCTCATTTCACTAGTAAGGTTTTGAACAACAGTATCTATGGTTGAGGTTGCCGAAAGCGTTTCTTCCTCTGGTGGGTCGATACGATCGTTCAACCATTTTGTGTACTCTGTCCAATTTGTTCTAGTTGGGTTTCTAAAGGGCTTAATCTCATTATTATTCCTGTCTAGAGTAAAGAGTATCCTGAAGTGATCTGAGAAAGATTCCTCAGGTGAGACTCTCCAATTCCCTACAGAAATTTTATCGTTATTGCTCATAAGAGTGAGATCTAGAATCTCTTCCCTGTTTTTGTTCCTAAATGTTGGGTGATTACCCTTATTACATAACATAAGGTTTGAACAGAGAATGTATTCAAAAATTGACTCACCCCTTTTGTTAACATCTTTACCTCCCCATTGAGTGTGGTGGGCGTTAGCATCGCATCCCAACACCAAAGGTGTCCCTCTTGCTGCGGTGTGACCCACAAGATCGCGGACTGTTTTTGATGGTGGGTTTTCCTCTTCGTACGGCATGTACGTTGATGTATCTCACCTATCTAATTCTTAAAATTTAATTCCTATAGAAGAGAATGCTAAAAATGGCAAAAAAGAAAGGTAATTAAGCTCCCTATAAAAAAGAAAATTGCAGTTTTTTTGTACAAGTAGCTGTTCCAAGCTTAATCATGTTTTTCAATTCACTTTTTGTAAATTTGAGGAAAAAAATGAATTTGAATGTTCTGTACCTATTCCACCTAAAATGATTTTAGTGCACATTAGTACCAATCCACATTGGTATTTCGAACATACAAATTCGTGTTTAACATTCCGATCATTAACTAGTTTAATGCGAATTCCATTCATATTTTTTGTCAATTCAAATTTTATAGTTTGACGAAGATTTAAAAAAAAAATCTGAGTTAAAATTTTTTCTACTCTTCAATTTATAATTATATTTATAGTTATACGGGTATAAGGTCATTGTATATTACACTTAGCTCTCTAATCTTTCGTTTGAGCACAAAGGAAATCAAAAG
The DNA here is from genome assembly GCA_963921185.1 of Dasysyrphus tricinctus. Taxonomy (NCBI): domain Eukaryota; kingdom Metazoa; phylum Arthropoda; class Insecta; order Diptera; family Syrphidae; genus Dasysyrphus; species Dasysyrphus tricinctus. The sequence continues at coordinate 145,929,081 of OY992531.1, read as the reverse complement.
AGAAACTTAGATCAAAACTCGCTTTGTTTTAAAGCAGTCTTTGAAATCTTCAAAATATACTTCGGCGCACTAAAACAACCTGAAATAAAAACATAAGTTTCAATTTCTAAAACAATATTTTGATGTTATCATGTAAACTATAATATAGTTTATATTATATATATATGTTATATCAGAGCCTACTTGTGCGCCCCCACAAACACTTGACTTTAAATTCAATTAAAATTAACAATGAACGTAGTTGATTAACAATGATTCATAATTGCATTTCATAGCGGATGATCATATCCGATATCACTTACATAAAATTGCATATCAGCACTTTTTGCCTTCAGCAACTTGTGTGGGAGTATCCAATGGATACCAAAATATTTCTTTGCAAAGAGCAATATGAATCATTGCATCATCCGCAGTCAAACTAAGATTTGCTGCGTTAGCATTTAATTATTATAAAAAGAGATCATTCGATCTCATTAAGTTAGTTCTTATATACGTGTCACTTCGTACAGCTGAAGATTTCCCCCCACCAGTGGTAAGGGATCGGAAGCTTTAAAACTCAAAAAATAAATATTCTTTTATTAAATATAAAAAATTGTTTTTCATTTTTGTTGTGTTCTCTAACGAGAACAGAAAAATATATTTTTTAATAAAAATTGAATATTTTAATAAAAATGGCGCAGTCGGTAGGATTGACTAAATAGAGCGAAAATCTATTAAACGAAAAGTCAATCCGTGAAACGAATAACGCGAAAATCTGCAAACCGCGTTACACTGAATTTAATTTAAATAAAAAAATTAATTCAGTTTAGAAAAGTGACAAAACATTGATTAGTGAAAAGTGATAAATGATCGAACGAATATCGAAAGTTTCACTTAACAAACTCAGTGACAAAAAAGAAAAAGAAAACTACGAACGAAAATCGGAATTTTTTTTTTCAAGAAATAAATTAATCAGTAGCTCACCCCAACACAAATGGTAATGCTACGAAACTCTGTAGAGGAGGATTAATTTTGAAGTGAGGAAAAGTGCAAGGAAGTTTAGAAAAAGTGCAAGAAAGAAAATTTAAAAAGTGAAAAATTAAAATAAAAATCATTTTAAAATTAGAAAATATACCTAAAATAAAAAGGTGCAGTGAAAAAAAAAAAAAAATAAAGACCAAAACTAAGAAATAAAATAAATAAAATTCTTTGTGAAAGGAACAGAACAAACAAACAAAAAAATAATAATAAAATAAAACAAAACTAAATAAAATTAATTTAATTTAATTTAATTTATGGTTCATAAAAAAGATAAATAACTTGAACCCAATGGCAAGTGGCAAATAAACGAAAACCCCAACGTGTTCCGAAAAAATAGATGAAGAAAAACAGACGAGCTGAACTAAGACAGCAAAACTTCAACCAGCAAAGGAAAACTCAAGAAATCAACATGGATCCCGCAGCAGCAGCAGTAGCAGCACAACAACAACAACCACCACTAGGAGTCGGTAATAACATTAATAATAATAATATAATTTTAAGAAGTTTGGAATTAAACCCTCTAAAATATATTGAAAGACTTTCTTCTTTTGATGGAAGAACAGAAGATCTTCCTATTTTTATTCAAAATGTCGATGACATTATTCCCACACTTCAAACCTATAATGATCAGTCTCAAAAAATGTTCATTAATTTGCTAAAATCTAAATTTATAGGTAGAGCTAGGCAAAGCATAGAAATTCATACCCATTTAACGAAATGGACAGACATAAAAGCTATGCTCATAGAAAATTTCGGTGGCTTTAAAAATAGCAACCAGTTGTACGAAGAATTGAGAAATTCTCAATACAGAGGTGATGTTATAAAATTTTATAATTATATTCAAAAAACCCTCTCATCACTTAATCAGAAATACCTTCAAGAAAATAATGTGTCAGATATTCCTCGTAATAACGAGACGGCACTCAATGTCTTTAAAGAAAGATTGCCAACACACATGAGGACAATCCTCTACTACGCTTTAAAACCAAATACCATGGAGCTAGCACTTCATGAATTAAATAACGCAGGATTTGTCACAAGACAAAATAACGATATAGGTAGTAGTAAAGAAAAACATAGATACAATAATAAAATAGAAAATAGGTATGAGAATAAAAATAATAAAAATAATTTTAATAACCCCTTCAGAAATAATAACAATAGGGAAAATAATAATAATAATTGGCAACCAAAACCTAACGTGCCAAACAGTCAAAACAATTATCAAAGACCAAATAATAATATTAATTATAACTATAATAATAATTTTAACAGAAATTATAATCCAAATAACTATCTTTTTTTTTTTCTTTTTTTTTTACACTATCAGATCTTTGCCGAAGAGAGCTTAGTACAAGCGACATCTTGCGACCAAAGAATTGCCAAACACAAATTAAGTGCTTATCAGGCTCATCACTTAGTGTAGTGTTAGTAGTTAGTAAGCAACAAACTACTTAAAACATACACTTCACAAAATAAAAATTAAAAACAATAATTATAAAATAGCAAATAAAATGACATTGAAAAAATTAACATTTACAAACATTTAAGAGCGTGGTACACTGGTCTTCAATGAAGCTTTGAGTCTACTCTTACTTATATTAAAATCAAAAAAATTAGAGTTCAAATTCAGAATGTTGCACATGCGGGTAAAAGGCTCATGCATTCCATAGTTGGTACGGTGTTGAGATATATGCATTAGTTCTAGACTACGAGTGTTGTGACCTCCACCACGGTAGTTAAGGCTAGTACAAGATAATAAATCAGGTGCATCAATAACGCCCGTTAAAAGTTGATGAATAAATACAATATCATTATTAATTCTCCTTTGTGCTAAAGTTTGAATCTGAAGAAGCTTAATCCGGTGTTCGTAAGGAGGAAGATTATAAGGATCGGACCACGGTAGTCCTTTCAAGGCGAAACGTATAAAATTACGCTGCACTGCTTCTAGTCTATTCTTATGGACATCGTAAAAAGGAGTCCATACCTGTGATGCGTATTCAAGATGAGGGCGAACAAGACTGTTGTAGAGAGCCAGGGTAACATAAGGATCCTGAAATTCCTTAGACCAACGTTTAACAAACCCTAACATAGAGTTTGCCTTGTTGACTATTAAATTGATATGCTTCGTAAAATCAAGATTAAAAGTAAAATGAACCCCTAGGTCTTTGAAACTATCAACACGACGCAATGTGTGCTGCGATATTTCATAATCAAACGAACTATGAACTTTTTTTTTAGAAAAAATGATCGCCTGACATTTAATAGGGTTGAGATTTAAACCGTTTTTACTACACCAAATAACAAAACTGTTAATATCTTCTTGCAAAAGTAAACGATCACTCACAGATTTGACGCTTTTGAAAATTTTCATATCATCCGCAAAAATTAGAATTTCACTATAACGTATATAGAGGGATACGTCATTGATAGCTAAGATAAAAAGAAGTGGGCCCAAATGACTACCCTGGGGAACTCCAGATTTGGCAAAGAAAGGGTTGGAGACAGAGCTCCTAAATCTTACTTGATAGGATCTATTATGGAGATAAAAAGAAACCCAATTGATGAGTTTAGGAGGGAAGCCAAACACCTTTAACTTAAACGAGATGATATCGTGTGAAAGTTGATCGAAAGCCTTAGAAAAATCTGTATAGATCCAGTCGAGTTCTTGACCATGTTCCAACGCAGTTGAGTACTTGTGCAAGAATGCAAGTAAATTGGTTATCGTCGATCGCTTTTGCATGAATCCATGTTGTTGATTGCAAATTATATTCTTACAGTTGAATGTCAAACTATCGCACATTACTTGCTCAAAAAGCTTAGGAATGCAAGATAGCTTAGAGATTGGCCTGTAATTGCATATATCAGATCTGTTCATCATCGTGTCCTGTAACCCCGGCTGGGGCATAGGGCGTCAACAAAACGTCTCCATCCTTCACGGTCTGCTGCAAGGTACTTTAGCTGTGGCCACGTCTTTCTCTGGGATTCTGCTTCCACTAAGACAGTTGATTTCCATGTTGTTCTTGGTCTTCCAACCCGCCGTGCACCCTGAGGATTCCATTCAAAGGACTGCTTTGCAATTTCATCGTTTGGTTTCCTCAGTGTGTGACCAATCCAACGCCATTTACGCTTTCTTATGTCGACGTCCAGCCGCTCTTGACTTGTCCTGCGCCACAATTCCTCATTTGATATTATTTGTGGCCATCGAATCTTTAGGATGTGGCGAAGACAGCGATTCACAAAAGCCTGCAATTTCTTCGAAATGATAGACGTGACTTTCCAGGTTTCACAAGCATATAACAGCACGGATTTGACATTGGATTCGAAGAATCTCAACTTAGTGCGTAAGGAGATTTGACTTGATTTCCAGATTGGGGACAGAGTACCGAAGGCAGCACGAGCTTTATTTATTCTACTTTTAACGTCCAGATCCGTACCACCGTTTGCAGAGACAATACTGCCAAGGTAGTTGAACTGTTCGACTACTTCAACTGGCGTCTCCTGTAGAATAATACGCTGCTGTGTGGAGCGGTCTGTGAGCATTATTTTTGTCTTTTTGCTGTTTATTCTTAGACCACTCGACTCTCCCTTCACTTGCAGTGTTTGGCACATCCCGTTCAGCCCACTGATGTTATTTGCCAGTAGACATATGTCATCGGCATAGTCTAAATGACTGAGCCTTTCGAACGGTCTCCATTGAATGCCCTGTCGCTCAGCTGTACCTACACTGGCCGTCAATACGTCGTCCATCGCCAGCAGGAAGAGAATTGGCGATAGAACATCCCCTTGTCTCACACCCTGTTGCACTACGAAGGAGTCGGATAGCTGCCCATTGTGCAAAACAAAACACCTCGCGTTGTTGTAGGACTCTTTAATAATGGCAACAATTTTTGGTGGAATTCCTCTACCAAGCAACGATCTCCATATACATTCTCGGTTAACTCGATCAAAGGCCTTTTCAAAATCCACGAACATGAGGTAAAGCGGTGATTGAAATTCCATCGACTGCTCGAGGACGATACGCAGGGTGTTGATATGGTCGACACACGATCGACCACTGCGGAAGCCAGCTTGATGCCTCTTGAGTGTAGACTCGATTCTATCCTTTATTCGCTCGAGTATGATTGTTGCCATTAGTTTTGGGAAAACGGACAAAACGGTGATACCACGCCAATTGTTGCAATTCTTTAAGTCACCTTTCTTTGGCAACTTAACAATCACACCATCCTTCCAGTCCCTGGGATAGCTTTCGTTTTCCCAAATGTTTTGTATCAGCGGATGTAAAATACTAGCCGCTGCTACGGGATCGGCTTTCAGGAATTCAGCTGGTATTCCGTCCAGTCCAGCTGCCTTGTTGTTTTTGAGGAGATTTATTGATGTACGAATTTCCGATTCTGACGGGGGTTCGATGTCAATACCCCTATAGGACCTGCGCATCTCGTTTAGTTGGGGCACTTCAGCACTCTGCTCAACTGAATCCTCATTTAGCAGGGCACAAAAATGGTCCTTCCATCTACGAAGCTGATCCTCAATTGATACCAAAAGTGTGCCATCCACATCCATTACAGGATGATTGGTGTTGCTTTTTTTCCCGATAACATCTTTGGCTATTTGGTACAATTCCCGGATATCTCCTCTTCTGGCAGCGCTTTCCGCATTATCTGCGAGTCCATCCAACTTCACCCTCTTGTCACGTCTCACACAGCGGTAGACCATCTTATGTGCAATGCGGTACTCTCTTCGCAAGTCAGCCTTTCGTTGAACATCAGCTTCGGCATTTATTTGGATTTTCAACGATTTGCGAAGTTCGATCTTATCCCAGGTGTCTTGGGATATCCAAGAGTCTCTTCGTCTCGTTCGCTTGGGTACAGTTTCGGATCCAGCCTCCATAAAAACACTTTTAATTTCACCCCACATCTCATCAATTGTTGAATTCTGGATTCCATTTAATGACGAGGCTCTGTCGTTAAGGGTGGTGACATAGTTTCGACATATGTTGGGGTCATTTAAAGCATTAGTAATGAATTTTGTGCTCCTTGCTGCATCCTGCGCTGGTTTTTGTACGGCAGCGGTTCGTAGTTTGAGACTCATCAGAACCAAATGGTGGTCACTTCCCACATCGGCATTTCTTATACTCCGGACATCACACATAGACTTCCTCCATCGCTGCTGAATCATGATATGATCAATTTGGTTTTCGGTTTGACCATCCGGATGCACCCAGGTAATTTTGTTGCACGTCTTATGCTTAAATACAGTCCCACCTATCACAAGACGATTCGCGTTACAAAAGTCGACAAGCAAGTCACCATTTTCATTCCGTGACCCCACGCCATTTCTTCCCATCACGCGTTCCAGTCCGTAATTGTCTGAACCGACTTGGGCATTAAGGTCTCCCATAACGACTATGATGTCGGCTCTCGGAACACTACTGTAAACCGAGTTCAGATGAGTGTAGAACGCGGTTTTGTCTTCCTCGGTCGCTTCATTTGTGGGGGCGTAGCACTGAATAATTGTGACGTTACGAATTTTTGAACGAAACCTTGCTGTCATTAATCTCGCAGAAATGGGCGCCCATGAGATCAAACTACGCCTCGCTTCTTCGTTCAACATAATTCCGACACCATGCAGTCTTTGGCCACCCTCTCTTTCATCTTCCCCGGAATACAGCATTCTCGTCTGTCCAGTGTCTGATCTGTATTCAGCTCTTCCTCTCCACTTAGTTTCGCTTATGCCCAGGATACTGATCTTTAGGCGAAGCATTTCACGCTCAACCTGCTCGTATCTACCATCGCTGTACAAGGATCGAACGTTCCATGCTCCGATTTTCGTACGTATGCGGTAGCCAAAAGTAACATTTGCGCTTCTTGAAAGACTTCTTCTATTTGTCAACGATTCATTTATTATTATGGCGTCTTGATTGACGCTCGTACATGAAGGATGCCGCACCCCCAAATCCGATGTGCGGTTTACTGCAGCCGAAGCTACAGAAGGATTTTCTATAAAAAGATTACCTCTTGGGGACTCATTTCCATTTGTTGTCATAATTCATGTATTTGCATATATCCTTCCACCATGGTGTTTTCCGAGATATGATTAATAACATACATAAGCTCAGATTTGACAGGCACACCCGCCTTTTGTATGGTCAAACACATAACTGCTCGAGGCCGCCCACTATGGGAAAACAGACGCCTTTTGTAGCCGCCCAATATGGGTTACAGACGCTACCTGCTGCTGCCGTTGGCCTTTTACCAAAAAAAGCTCCTCCGCCACCAGACTATCATGCCGTTGACCGCCACCTGCAGTTCATCCGCCTTAAGGGGGCTTTTAACCATCCCGAGGACAAGTTTGTGCCCTGACCAGCATAGCTGGGTTGTCTGCTTATCCCGGCATCCATTCGGTCCCCCTGCACGTTAGCGTTACCCGCCCTCTACCACGCGGAGGTGTGCATAGGGATTTTCCTATCATTGAGCCTAGGGCCATATGGCGTCCTAGCACTCTCAAGTACTTTAGAGGAGATCTGTTACCCTTTTTAAAAACTGGTGTAATAAATGCTTTTTTCCAAATACTTGGAAATTTACCGGAGCTAAGTGATAGGTTAAACAAATGAAAAAGAGGGGGTGCTAATATTGATTTACATTTCTTCAAGATTATTGGTGGGATGCCATCAGGTCCAGATGAGTAATCATCATGAAGTAAGGACATATAATGTAAAATTTTTTCGATTATAATTGGGATATTATTGAAGGTAGTTTGTGGGCAGTCTTTTAAGTAGAGAAAAAAGTTTTCATCAACATCGACAGGGGTATCAACGAAAGACTGGCGAAAGTTGTTGGCAAACGCATCACAAATATCCGGAGGACTATTTAAAATAATATTATTATAAGTAAAATTGACTGGATAGCCATCAGATTTTTTTTTCAGGTTTACGAAATTCCAAAAACTTTTGGGGTCAAGTTTAAGGGAACTTTCCATTTTTTTAAGATATTCAGCGTATAAATGATTGGAGAGGTTTTTAAACTCATCAAACAAGGAAATATACAATTCTCGGTCCTCAAGGGACATACTTTTTATGAAGTTCTTCCAAGCTCTGTTTCTTTTATTACGAAGAATTTTGAGTTCTTTCGTATACCATGGATGGCAGAAGCTAGAGTATTTGGGTATTTTGTGTGGAACTATGTCATTAATACAATTGGTCAATACTTGATAAAAGTATGAAACTGCAACGTCAATGTCACCTGAAACTGGTATATTTTCAATACCAGATGCACTTAAATGCTCAGAAAGCAACTGAAAGTTAGCTTTCCGAAAGTCAAAAGAATATGAACAGTCTTGTGAATTACTATTATTAAGTAAATGCCCGTCCAAGTCAAGAAAAATGTCAAGAGGAGGATGGTATTTATCTATGTTTGATATTGCAGTACTATCGTCAGTATCCTCAAAAATTTGAGCCCATGGATCTCGATCCAACATCATCTCAAATAAAACGAATACCAAAAGCTAATTATGTAGATAAAAATATAACGCAAGAAGATTTAGGAGAAAATACAAATTTTCGGTATGTAGCCTCGGAACAAGAACAGGATTGCCCTTTGTTAAATTAAAAAAAGGACAAACAATATTCAGAATGCTCATTGATACAGGAGCAACTAATAGCCTTCTTAGAGAAGAAGATGCCCCAAAGAAATTTATTAAAACTAGAAAAAATCCCTTAATTATAAGAACTTGTGGAAACCCTCAAGATGAGGGCGAACAAGACTGTTGTAGAGAGCCAGGGTAACATAAGGATCCTGAAATTCCTTAGACCAACGTTTAACAAACCCTAACATAGAGTTTGCCTTGTTGACTATTAAATTGATATGCTTCGTAAAATCAAGATTAAAAGTAAAATGAACCCCTAGGTCTTTGAAACTATCAACACGACGCAATGTGTGCTGCGATATTTCATAATCAAACGAACTATGAACTTTTTTTTTAGAAAAAATGAACGCCTGACATTTAATAGGGTTGAGATTTAAACCGTTTTTACTACACCAAATAACAAAACTGTTAATATCTTCTTGCAAAAGTAAACGATCACTCACAGATTTGACGCTTTTGAAAATTTTCATATCATCCGCAAAAATTAGAATTTCACTATAACGTATATAGAGGGATACGTCATTGATAGCTAAGATAAAAAGAAGTGGGCCCAAATGACTACCCTGGGGAACTCCAGATTTGGCAAAGAAAGGGTTGGAGACAGAGCTCCTAAATCTTACTTGATAGGATCTATTATGGAGATAAAAAGAAACCCAATTGATGAGTTTAGGAGGGAAGCCAAACACCTTTAACTTAAACGAGATGATATCGTGTGAAAGTTGATCGAAAGCCTTAGAAAAATCTGTATAGATCCAGTCGAGTTCTTGACCATGTTCCAACGCAGTTGAGTACTTGTGCAAGAATGCAAGTAAATTGGTTATCGTCGATCGCTTTTGCATGAATCCATGTTGTTGATTGCAAATTATATTCTTACAGTTGAATGTCAAACTATCGCACATTACTTGCTCAAAAAGCTTAGGAATGCAAGATAGCTTAGAGATTGGCCTGTAATTGCATATATCAGATCTGTTACCCTTTTTAAAAACTGGTGTAATAAATGCTTTTTTCCAAATACTTGGAAATTTACCGGAGCTAAGTGATAGGTTAAACAAATGAAAAAGAGGGGGTGCTAATATTGATTTACATTTCTTCAAGATTATTGGTGGGATGCCATCAGGTCCAGATGAGTAATCATCATGAAGTAAGGACATATAATGTAAAATTTTTTCGATTATAATTGGGATATTATTGAAGGTAGTTTGTGGGCAGTCTTTTAAGTAGAGAAAAAAGTTTTCATCAACATCGACAGGGGTATCAACGAAAGACTGGCGAAAGTTGTTGGCAAACGCATCACAAATATCCGGAGGACTATTTAAAATAATATTATTATAAGTAAAATTGACTGGATAGCCATCAGATTTCTTTTTCAGGTTTACGAAATTCCAAAAACTTTTGGGGTCAAGTTTAAGGGAACTTTCCATTTTTTTAAGATATTCAGCGTATAAATGATTGGAGAGGTTTTTAAACTCATCAAACAAGGAAATATACAATTCTCGGTCCTCAAGGGACATACTTTTTATGAAGTTCTTCCAAGCTCTGTTTCTTTTATTACGAAGAATTTTGAGTTCTTTCGTATACCATGGATGGCAGAAGCTAGAGTATTTGGGTATTTTGTGTGGAACTATGTCATTAATACAATTGGTCAATACTTGATAAAAGTATGAAACTGCAACGTCAATGTCACCTGAAACTGGTATATTTTCAATACCAGATGCACTTAAATGCTCAGAAAGCAACTGAAAGTTAGCTTTCCGAAAGTCAAAAGAATATGAACAGTCTTGTGAATTACTATTATTAAGTAAATGCCCGTCCAAGTCAAGAAAAATGTCAAGAGGAGGATGGTATTTATCTATGTTTGATATTGCAGTACTATCGTCAGTATCCTCAAAAATTTGAGCCCATGGATCTCGATCCAACATCATCTCAAATAAAACGAATACCAAAAGCTAATTATGTAGATAAAAATATAACGCAAGAAGATTTAGGAGAAAATACAAATTTTCGGTATGTAGCCTCGGAACAAGAACAGGATTGCCCTTTGTTAAATTAAAAAAAGGACAAACAATATTCAGAATGCTCATTGATACAGGAGCAACTAATAGCCTTCTTAGAGAAGAAGATGCCCCAAAGAAATTTATTAAAACTAGAAAAAATCCCTTAATTATAAGAACTTGTGGAAACCCAGTAACTATAAATAAAGAAATTATTATACCTAAGGATCAATTTATTTTTTCAGTAATTGAAGATTGTGAGTTCCAAATATCCAAATTCACACATTCAGTCCCGAATACAACGGAATACTAGGGAATAATATTTTAATTCCGAATAATTGTGCAATAAATTACAAAAAGAAAATATTAGAGTTGAACGGTAATAGCATACCTTTTTTCCTCAATAGACATGAAGAAGAAGAATATGAAAGTACAATCAATTACTTTAATAATATTTCACCTGTTAACACAATTATTGATGATTCTTTTACAAATGAACTTAGGACTGAGCATTTAAACTCAGAAGAAAAAAATAAATTAATAAAATTATTAAAAACTCATAAGAATTCTTTTTACCATAAAGGTGATGATTTAAGTTTCACCAACCATGTAAAGCACAACATACCAACGGAAAATACTTCCGCTATATACACAAGGATATACAGATATCCTGAGATCCACAAAAAGGAAGTGGACAGGCAAATAAAAGAGATGCTTGAATCAAAAATAATTCAGCATTCTACTTCACCTTATAACGCCCCAATCTGGGTCGTACCTAAAAAAGAAGACCACGCTGGTAATAAGGAGTGGCGAATCGTAATAGATTATAGAAAATTAAATAATGTAACCAAAGAAGATAAATATCCCATTCCAAACATGGATTCGATATTAGATAAACTAGGACAAGCAGTATATTTTACAACATTAGATCTTACAAAAGGTTTTTATCAAATTGAAGTTGAAGCTAAAGATAGAGAGAAAACAGCATTTAGTACATTAACTGGATACTATGAGTTCGTACGAATGCCATTCGGCTTAAAGAATGCACCCGCAACCTTTCAAAGACTCATGAATGAAGTCTTGAAAAACTACATAGGAAAAATATGCTACGTTTATTTAGATGATATCATAATATTTTCCTCTAGCCTACAAGAACATATGGATTCACTCCATAAAATCTTATTGACACTTAAGAACGCAAATCTTAAAGTTTCATTAAACAAATCTGAATTTCTACGTAAAGAAACAGAATTTTTAGGGCATGTAGTAACTCAAAATGGTGTAAAACCGAATCCAAAGAAAATAGAAACTATTAAAAAATTCCCCATACCAAAAACAGTAAAAGAAATTCAATCCTTTCTCGGATTAACAGGATATTATAGAAAATTTATAAATGATTATGCGAAAATCATTAAACCTCTAACCTTATGCCTTAAAAAAGAAAGCAAAATAAATATAGAAGATGAATGCTATAAAGAAGCATTTTATAAATTAAAAACTTTAATGTCAGACGATCTAATAAATAGACATCCTGATTTCACAAAAGAATTCACATTAACAACTGATGCAAGTAATTTTGCTATTGGAGCAGTTTTAAGCCAAACACATGGTCCCCTTTCATTCGCCTCTAGAACCTTAAACAAACATGAGTGCAACTACAGCACAATAGAAAAAGAATTATTAGCAATAGTTTGGGCAACCAAACAATTCAGACATTACCTATACGGTAGAAAATTTATTATAAAAACAGATCATCGTCCTCTTGTATGGTTACAAAATTTAAAAGAACCAAATAGTAAACTACAGAGATGGAAAATAAAACTCGAAGAATATGACTTTGAAATACAATATATACAGGGAAAAGAAAATAAAGTAGCTGATGCTCTTTCTCGTGTAAAAATAAATGTGCTAGAACAAGAAGACCTAGCTACTCAACATAGTGCTGAATCAGATAGTTCAAATCTTATTCCTATTAGTGAAAAACCGGTTAATTTATTTAATCGACAAATAATACTTGAAATCAATGAAAATGATAATCAAGAAATTTTGTACCCACATGTTGGAAAAAGAAGAATAATATTCACACGAAAAGAATACAAAGAAGAAGATTTTATCAATATAATTAAAGAAGTAGATACTACGATGCTAAATTGCATGTACGTCAAAGATGACGAAATATTTAAAAAAATTCCAAGATATATGGAGAAAAGAAAACACATTAAGTAATAAAATACTACACAGAAGCATGATTATATTAAAAGATATTAAAGAGTTAGAAGCAAGAGAAATAATAATAAAAAATCATAAGAATCATAATCATACTGGTATTGAAAAATTGTATTTAGAGTTGAAACGAGAATATTATATACCAAACCTTAAGACTCCAATTAACAAAATAATAAATAATTGTTCAACATGCATGGCAAAAGCGGAAAGAAATCCAATCAAGTTGCCATATGAGAAAACTGAAACTCCAAAGAATCCTAATGAGCACTATCATATCGATATATGGTTTGTTAATAAAAAAGAGAAATACCTCTCATGTATAGACAAATTTTCAAAATTTGCGGCAGTAGAGCCGATCAAAACAAAAACATATGTAGACGTTATAAACGCTCTTACAAAAATATTTTCTTATATGAAAAAACCAAATAAAATAACACTTGATAGTGAAAATGCATTTGTATCCGAAACACTTAAAAACTTTCTTCAAAATAATGAAATAAGCATACACTATTGCACGGCAAATAGACACACCGGTAATTCCGATGTGGAAAGACTACATAGTAGTTTAAATGAACATATGAGAATCTTACAGCAACTTCAGCAGTCAAATGAAGAAGATTTACCTATAAAACATGCTATTAAAGCAATAGAGTCATATAATAACGTACTTCATCTTACAACTAAAGAAAAACCAATCGATGTTCATTTCAATAAAATAGATAACAAAATAATATATGAAAGAATTGAAAAAACTAAAATAAAAATTCTAAACAAAATAAACATAGGTCGAAAAGATAAAGAGATAGATGAAAATTTTATCAAAATAACTCAACCCGAAAAAATAAAAAATAAAATCACACCCAAACACAAAAAGGTAAAATTATTAAATAAACTAAATAAAAAATATACATTAGACATAGGTAATAAATATAAAAAGATAAAAAATAGAATAGCTCATAAAGATCAATTTCCCGTAAGAAAGAAATTTACACAAAATATCATTGATTTTAGATCCAATAAGAATTAACACATTCATAGGTAGCTATGACTACGAAAAAGATAAAATACAATATGAAATAAGACTTAGAGAAAATCTTGAAAAAGAAATAATAATGACTTCAAGATTAGGAGTACTAAGTAGGATATTTTAACTACAGAAGAAATAAACAATTACGGCATTACCATAATTAACTTAGAAGAATTAGAGCTTAGTTTAGCTTTATATAATTCAAATATTATATTCATAATTAAAGTCCAGAAATTTACAAATGAAGTATACAAAAAGATATACGTCCAACCTATTCCAAATAAGGGAAATAGTTCACAGTTAAAAATCAATTAAAATCTGTATATAACCAATAATCAAATAATTTATGATAATACTAAATACATACAGAATTTGAGTAAAATAAATGATGATTGTATTGAAAACATACTTAAAAAAATCAATGCACTGTAAACTTGTACAAAATTTTAATGAAGAAATATTAGAAGTAGAAAATAATAATCTTGTTTTAATTAATGTTAAATTACAAGAAATAAATCAAAATTGTAACAATAAAAAAATTGTAATAAAAGGAAATTATCTTATTAAATTTGAAAACTGTAAAATTAAAATAAATAATAAAGTGTATGAAAGAAAAAACTATAAGCTTGAACCAATAATTCCTAATACAATTTTAAATATAAATTATACTAAATTTGAAGATTTAACTTTTCAAGAATTGCAATACCAAAATATAAATAATTTAAAAGAAATTAAAGAACTAAAATATAGTCACAAGAAGTCAAGTTTAACTATATATTTTACCATTATAACAATTATATTCATTGTAATACTTTATATTTATTTAAAAATAAAAATAGGAAGATAATAAATAATGTAAATCTTCCAACGGTTGCTTTCCAACCATTAGAAGACTCTAAGGGGGGAGGTGTTATATCAGAGCCTACTTGTGCGCCCCCACAAACACTTGACTTTAAATTCAATTAAAATTAACAATGAACGTAGTTGATTAACAATGATTCATAATTGCATTTCATAGCGGATGATCATATCCGATATCACTTACATAAAATTGCATATCAGCACTTTTTGCCTTCAGCAACTTGTGTGGGAGTATCCAATGGATACCAAAATATTTCTTTTCAAAGAGCAATATGAATCATTGCATCATCCGCAGTCAAACTAAGATTTGCTGCGTTAGCATTTAATTATTATAAAAAGAGATCATTCGATCTCATTAAGTTAGTTCTTATATACGTGTCACTTCGTACAGCTGAAGATTTCCCCCCACCAGTGGTAAGGGATCGGAAGCTTTAAAACTCAAAAAATAAATATTCTTTTATTAAATATAAAAAATTGTTTTTCATTTTTGTTGTGTTCTCTAACGAGAACAGAAAAATATATTTTTTAGTAAAAATTGAATATTTTAATAAAAATTATATATTATATTATATTATATTATTATATATATATTATATTCATATCAAAGTTGTTAGGCCCGATTAGCTGTTGAATGAACTGCGGAGCGAATCAGACTGAATTTTGACATTTTTACTATGATCCGAATGCCAAAATTGGACCTGACTCATTCGTTGGATTCTGTAATCAGGATGATTTTTTACATCGGAAACTGAGTTTTTAAACTAAAGCCCCAAAATATATCTGGGATTAGCTAAGTCCGAAAAATATTAAGAGGAGTTAAAGAAAACGCTAACATTCATTCGTTTTGTCAAATTAGACCTTTAAGGAATATCGATACCCAAGGAAATCTAGATAATAATATTAGCCTGAAAGTCAACCTCACTAGTTTCAATATAAGGGCTTGGAAAAAAAACACAGTATTTAGGTATGCATACTTACAAGCCCCAAACTTGTTAATTGTTTAGTCCGATTCCTTATGGGCTTAGAAAAACCAAAGCTTACGCACAAATTGTTAAGCCCCAACCTCCATTTGTTCCCTGGACTTCAGAAAACAACAGCTTCCATGCAAATTTTTAAACTCTTGCCTCTTACTTTCGTTGGATTTCCTTAATGCCTGGAAAAAAAACATTTATTGTGCAAATTTGTTACCCCTAACAGTGTTATAGTTTTAATTTGATTCCCTTGCACGGTTTGGAAGACGCTTCGTAAGGGCTTAGCCCCAAGCCTCAACATTTTTCTTATACTTTTTAGGCTTGAAATACGTATAATCGTCTTTTTTCATCCAATTCCCTTGGGGCTTCGAAAAAAGAACACAACTTGCATATAATATGGTTCAATTTTCCTAGAACTGGAAAAACACAGCTCACAGGTAAATTTTGTAGCCACAATCTTAGTTTTGTTTGTCTAACTCTCTTCTGAATCAGCCGTGGGGGGGAGGGCTTCAGCCCCTATAGCCCCCCCTCTGGATCCGCCACTGGGTGAGTCATCCTATTGCTTTGATTGATTAGATAAAAAGTAATTGTAAGTGCTTAAACGGGTTACCTTTTCCAAAATGATAACGTTGTGTAAAACACAAAAACGCTACCACGACTTTTACAATAATATCAATGTCGCTCATATCACGGTATTTTAGTCTGCGAAATTTGCCCTTCCTTGAACTGCCCGAAGGCATTCTTAATAATGACACGCGCGGTACATAGCCTGGTGTTGAATGAACTGTGTTTAGCCGTTAGTCTCCCAGTATTTTTGAAGAGCGTCATTACTTCACCGATACGCGCAATCACATGCAATGGGAATGTGACAATCCCTGATATGCCACAGGTCATCTCAAATCGCTGGAAACATAAAAAGTTTCCAATGTGGTTACGTTTGAAACGACATTTATGTATATAGGACATATAGGATATGCTACTCCTATTTGCGGAGTTTTGCCACTTTATCAGGGATGGGCTCAAGTTTACTAAAGCAGTTACTACTGCTTTGAAAATCCAAAGACCCGTTGAAAGTAGAAATCCAAATTTTGAAGATCCCAAACGGAAGGTCTTGCTATGCCCCAACATAAACAATGTAAACATTACTGCCTTTCTTGGTGATGGGATTGATGTTGGCGTAATGGCTCTAAAATTTCCATAAGAGTCTACAAATGGTAATGTTTAAAGTTCAATCTTAAATTAAAAACAAATTACTACAGAAAAACCTGAAAACTTTTAGGTATTTATTATAATTATAAATCATATTATAAAACGCAAACACGAACTTTGTGGTAGGTACAATTTACGCGGTCTACAAAAACCGAAGGCATATAAATTATATATCGCTGAAAAGGTTTTTTTGCACAGAAGTGCAGAATTTAAAAATGTATTAAATAATTGCAGCACAAAAACTAAAAAACAACAAAAGAAAATTGCACAATAAGTGCGAGCGAGAGCCAGAGCGAGACCGAGTACCTATTTGTTCACGACACTTAATTTTACATTTTCACTTTTAAATTCACAACACTTATTAAGATTCGTGTTTGCCCTTTTATAATAATGATGATTATATTTTCTTTTCACTTTTGTTTTGTTTTATTCCTTTGTTTAATTTGTTTTTATATGTTATAAGTAATATTGTTCATTTTTAGTTTGTTTTTATTACAAAATCAAAATGTCACCGACAAAAAGGTGACGTTTTGATTTTGTCCACCCACCAACCAACCAATTTTCCAGCACTGCCTGGAAATATTATTGGAATGTCCAATGGCAACGTTCATTTGTTCAGATAATAGCTCGGTCCGAAGGGAATGGATGAAAGAAACAATGTCGGTGCTCATCAATTTACGGAGAATTTTCGGTGCTTAACTTAAGCACGGAGGAAAACTGTCTTACCGATAGTTTGAATGGAAACTCCATGTTTTTTCTGTGATGGTGTCGGTAGTCCCCGGTGTCGTTTTTTTCGACCGATTTCATCCATGCTTTCAAAAAAGCTATAAGTTGTCCATGCGCTTATAACTAAAACGTTTGTTGTGTTTTCTTACATCGGTAACACAGTTTTTCTCCGCATTTATGTTAAGCGCTGATAATTCTCTTCGTTTAAATTAGCCCGAAGAGGTTGTCCTCTATATGCGTGAATGACTGTAATCGATAAATCGCATGCTAATGCCACTTCTCTTGGTACAGCTTAGCCCCAGTTTTATGTAAACGTCACTTTTGCTACGAGCTGTCACCGCGTTGATACGTAAAATTTTATGGCTTTTTCGATTGGCAATCCGGAACAGCGATTTGATACGTGTGAACGCTTCTCATTTCGATTCTGAAATCAAATTCAGAACAATTTTCTTTTCTTTTCAGAACAAGAACTATCATTCTGTCCCCAATCGAAAAGGCCATTAGTGTCTAACACACGCCGGTAGTATAGTTTGTATCCGCTTTTAAGTTAAGTGCCTAGAATTCTTTCTTTTTTTTTTTAACATGCCGGCTTCAAGTGTCACCCAATTGCCTTAAAATCAATTTTGTCTGGAACAGTAAAAATTCAACAAAAAATTGAGATTTTTTAATCCATCGACATCGTAGCCATCCATCAATGCAATTTGACAATTGATGGCTTGAAATATAGGGGAAAAACTATTTTTTTACAGAAAACGTAGGTATATTTTGATCCAATTGCCTCAAAATAACCTTTTTCTCGAGCAGTAAAAATTCATCAAGATTTTCAGATTTTTTAGAGCGTTTTTTATCCATCGACATCGTAGACATCCGTCAATTGAATTTGACAGTTGATGGTTTGAAATATAGGAGACAAACTATATTTTGACAGAAAAAGTATATTTTGATCCAAAGGTCACCCAAATCCTTAAAATTACCTTTTTCTGGAGAATTAAAAATTCATCAAGAATTTCAGATTTCTTAGAGGCTTTTTTAATCTATCAACATCTTAGCTATCCGTGAATGGAATTTGACAGTTGATGGCTTGAATTTATAGGGGACAAACTATATTTTAATCCAAATGTCACCCAATTGCATTAAATTCACCTTTTTCTGGAGCAGTTAAAACTGAAAATTTCATATTTTTTTAGTTTTTTTAATCGATCAAAATTTTATTGTTTTAAAATTTGGATCACATTGTATCGATTGATTGAAATAATCGAATCATTTTGGTAATCGATTCTTGAACGATTTTCTAGAATTTCGCCAACTAGACGATAGTGTTATTAGCACTCGAATTTCGAGGGCTGGACGTACTATACTATATATATTAATACGTAAACGCTTTTCTATATCCCCTTTCTTAACTGCCTTAATGGCAATGGCAACGTATTTTCATATTTTTTTTATTTGAAAGTAGGTACAGCAAATCTCTCTGCCAGAATGAAATGTGTACGTGTATTTATTTGTTGCCGTAAAAACGTTAGTAGAGAAAGGTCAGATTTCGACCACTGGTCGATACTAGTAATATTTAATAATTATGTAAATCGAATGTTCAATGAGAGGGATTTCATATTAAAGACCGCCAACTCAAAAGTTCAAATTATGACTCAATTGAAAAATATTCCGATAAATTAGGTTTTAGAAAATAAAATTAAACTTTTTCTCTTCTTATACCCTCTGAGCACTTCAATTTACTACATACAAAATGTAAATACCTAACCGAATAGAAAAAATAATGCTTCCTTATCAACAGGTTTATTAAATTTTTTAAATTCCATTAGCACGACAGACTGAGTTGGTCTTTTCAATATCCCTTTACGATTTCATGCCTCATCCCTCAACATTAAAGCCCGCATAATGGTAAGTGCCAGTGAAGTTGTGAAATTTTAACGCACAAGGGTATTTAGTGTGTCATTCGCAGCTCTTTACAGAAAGATAGAACATCTTTTTTCCTCTACTTCTTCGAACCCCGACCCCTTTCAAAGATCAATCATATTCACAAAAGAGCTCCACATTCTTGTCATGAGGCTAGACCTCATACTTTCCGTGTATAAACTATTCCTCGTTGTGTTATTCGTATTCAAGCATTAAAGCAACCTCACCCACGACTACCGATGCGACGACGTACTGAACCTATATTTTTCATCTTACCAACGCCCCCATAATAATAATCAAGCTTAAAATGTGGAATCAGGACGTAAGGACGTCACAGATAGCTCTCTTGCCTTCTGTATGATAAATTTCCATACGCATCCGCATCCACATCTGAACAATTCCACAAAGACAATGAATGCTCTATAGAGAAAAGACTTCATTAAGAAATTCCTGGGTTTTGTTATCCTATATTCTTTCTCATCTTGGTATTACTTAGAGGGCAGGCAATAGCATTCTTTATAGCAGGTTCGTGAGAAAATTTGATTCGATTTATTACTATTCGATTGAGTTTTAGACACGATAGCTGATAGCAGGAGTATTTTGTTCACACTTTGCCAAGAGATGGGATACGTTTTTTATTGAGGCTTTAGTACCTTACACAAAGTTCTTTTCCCGAGAGCGAAGTGAACATTTTTTCTAAGAATGGGAGTGTTGAATGTCATTTTTTGTGCGTGGGAAATTAATATTCATCAGCAATATTCTAGTTGGTGGAATGTGAACGCAGGAATTCAGGGGTTAGTTAAGTTCAAAATAGAAAATGTCACCCACATGCCATACATTTTTCTCAGAAGAATCCCTTTTGTTGTTTGAGGGTTGAAGTTGAAGGGTTTTTTCTATCAGAAACTATCGACTGAGTGGTATTCTTTTTTAAAAAGATAACAAAAGTATATCGTTTATTTGAATGACTATTTACTAAATTTGACACTGACAATTGACTATACTGAAACAATAGTTTATGGAATATTTTGCTTCAATATATTTTAATCACTTAATTATCTATCACAACAAAAACAGAAATATGTACAAAAAACCTGTGCGTAAAAAGTCAGCCACAAAAAACAAAAAAATTGGATCTAAAATATATGCCAAGTTTAAAGTTCATGGAGCTTATAATATAGCCTATTGAATAGACCTTTTAAAAAGGAACAATTACGTGCAAGGGTTTTTATTATTGAATATGTTTGTTTGGCCCATAAGCATGCTTAAAACCGAAAATGCTACTGAATTCACCCATGCGTTTCTGAGAGAATGGTCACACTGGCCACTTTTCAGTATTTTTGGTATAACTCGAAAACTTAGCCGTATTTGACAATTTTACATATAATACCTTTTGTTCAAAATTAAATTTTCTATCGAAATGGATAGTTTGGAAAATTTCTTAAAAAAATTTGAGCAGGAAAAGTAAACAAAAACCAACATAAAAAAATTGAAAAATCTAAGATTTTTAAATTTTTTTCTAAATTGCGCATAACTTTTTTCGGAGCAAAGATACGATCAAGACATTCATGAACAAAGTAAACTGGAGTCTTACGGCTTTAATATGACATGTTAAAAAAGCCATATTATTTAAAAATTGACAGAGATATAGCCATTCAAACTTTACCATTTCTTATCATTTTCCGCAGTTTTTGCTCGAAAGCCTATTTTTTGGTAGTTTATGACAAATTTAACGTTTCTAGCACCTAATACCAAATCTTATGTTAATCGGACCAGCCGTTCGGTCTGTAGGTCTGAACGCATTTAAAAACAGCCGAAAAACGAAATTGCGAACTTACATACATCCTTTTTATAAATTCTCTATAATTCTAATGTCATATTATATCAAAATTTTGATTTCGAATTTCGTATAAATGGAAAGTGAAATTTGCCATATTGTACCGAAAAAGGGACTTTCGGGCTAAAACTGAGAAAAATTATAAGAAATGATAAGGTTTGAATGGGAATATCTCTGTCAATTTTGATCAAATATTAATTTTTGAACATGCCATATTAAGGCCTTTAGTCTCTACTTTGTTTTGTCTGTGCATGTCTTGACCCTATCTTTGCTTCAAAAAAAGTTATGCACAGTTTATTAAACAATTTAGATATCCTTGATTTTTTGATTTTTTTTAAGTTGGCTTTTGTTAACTTTTCCTGCTTAAATTTGTTCGTAAATTTTTTTGAAATATCCATTCCAATAGAAAATTTAATTTTGATCAAAAAGTATTATATTTACAATTATCAAATTCCGCTTAGTTTTCGAGTTATACCAAAAATACTGAAAAGTGGCCAGTGTGACCATTCTCTCAGAAACGCATGGGTGAATTTAGTAGCATTTTTGGTTTTAAGTAGGCTTATGGGCCAAACAAACATATTCAATAATAAAAACCCTTGCACATAATTGTTCCTTTATACCACTCATTTTCCGGTCTATTCAATAGGCTAATAGCAAATATCTCGAAACAACTCCAAATTATGACAGAAATTTAGTATTAAACGATTACTGGTTGAAATTTGATGGGTTCACTGATCAAGTTTTCATATATATAAAATTGTGAGTAACTAAGTAATTAAGATAGATTTAATTTTAAGTGGGCTGTAGGTCAATAAGAAGATGTTATTTAAAGCAACGTTTCGAGCGTGTTTATGCTCTTCATCCCAGGCAACCAATATTCAAAGAATTTGATGACGGTTTTTTACACTTTAATTGATTAATTTTCCAAAAACTGGGTACTAGGAGCGCAGCGACAGGAAAACACGTCCATAATTCAACGAAATCACCTATACTTTATACTTTTGAATTACGGACGTGTTTTCCTGTCGCTGCACTCCTAGTACCCAGTTTTTGGAAAATTAATCAATTAAAGTGTAAGAAACCGTAATCAAATTCTTTGAATATTGATGAAGAGCATATAAACATGCTCGAAACGTTGCATTAAATAACATCTTCTTATTGACCTACAGCCCACTAAAAATTTAATCCATCTATATCGATAAAAAGGTCACGAAAATTATCATATATAAGTAATTAAGAGTTAACTTGCGAATTAAATCCACCAAATGTCTGTCATAATTTGGAGTTGTTTCAATATTACTCTACTTAAGGCATTTGATATTATAAACTTCATGAACTTTAAACTTGGCATATATTTTAGATGAGAAACTCCCTTTGATTTTTTTTCTTTGTATTATAAGAATTTCTTTGTATGCCACACCCCCATAAGCGGAAAATTCTTAAGTTTTTACTTTTATCTTGAACGAACTTCAAACCCTACTGATCTACCAATTTTCATCTACAGTAATCAAAAGTGCCTCATTAAATTTATAAGAATTTTTGAAAAAGTGGATGGATGCCCCGCCCTCGGAATGAAAAGTCATAAAGTTTCAATTTTTTCTTTGTATGAACATCCCCCTACCCTACCTCCCAACTAACAATTTTGCCCCTATAATCATCCAAAGAAGCTGCTCATAATCATTTCTTGCAATCATACAAGCGTCATATGTATAATAGTCCATAGAGTTAAAAAAGCGCACTTTTTAAGCTTTTATTGGAACTTTATGTAGTAAATTCAGTTGCCCCGACACTTACTGGACTCAATTTAGAGGTCTTATACAAGAAATTGGAAAAATAAAAAAAAATTTGACAGTTGATTTATATTTTTATTTTATATAAGGTAGGTACCTACTTATTTGCTGAAATTTTATTTGAAAGTTTTTATCTGAAATACAATCTTAGAATTTACTAGATATTATTAAAGTTATATAAACTACAAGGTTTCTGTGGGATTCAAACCAATGGTCGAAAACCTATGCACTTTCTCCACACTGCTTGTTTGTGGCTAAACTCTTTTAGTGTACCAGAAGTGGTTTGTGTTTTCACTAGTATAGCAGAAATGGTTTGTGGCTGCACCTAAGCATACCAATACAAGCAATATAGAAACGAAGTAACAGAAGCTAACTAGAGATTATGAATAATTGTACAGGATGACTTTAGAAGCGACAGCTCCGTTCTTATTTCATAAGAGCAATAAAGAGAGATTAAAGAAACATTGGTATATCGCTTCTATCAAGCTGATATAATTTGCACCAGAAAATATTTAAGGAATCAGTAATGCTCCAATTGGCTGGGTCACCTAGAGCGAATGGACACCACTGCTCCAGCCCGGAAAGTCTTTGAATCCAACCCCGTGGGACAACGCAGTAGAGGTGGACAGCGTAAAAGGTGGCGCACGCAAGTGGAAGAGGACCTCAACCAACTTGGCGTGCAAAACTGGAGACAGCTAGCTAGAAACCGAGCCGGCTGGAAGAAGCTTGTTGGTTGAGGCCCTGGTCCACCCCGGACTGTAGCGCCACCTTAAGTAAGTAAGTAAGTAATGCTCCAATTAGGTATTAACTTCCCGTCAGATCGTAACCAAGTGTTAACTTGTTTGTAAAAGTGATTTTTAAGCTCTTTTCAATTTCTCATTAAGACGTAATAGTTTTAGCTTCCATTTCTTCATTATCCATTTTTATTTTTGCTTTTGCTTTTATTTTCTTTACTGAAATGTCAGAAAGCTGTACAGCTGCATTGTGGGCGCGTAAACAAATCACGTACGACATTTTTTGGGGTTGGGTTCGAAATCCCGAATGCCAAAATCCCGAAATGGCTAAAAATCCCAAATGCCAAAATCCCGAAAGACAAAATCCCGAATGGACAGAATCCCGAATGGCTAAAATCCCGAATGCCAGAATCCCGAATGCCAAAGTCCCGAAGTATCCCGCGCGATTGTACATGTATACATTTTATAATGTTTTGCAAGAATATTATTTATTTTTAATGAATAGTTGGTCAGTTTTTTAACAATTCACAATTGAATTACCATATTTATTCAGTTATCATATTCATCGCCAAGTAGGCGATGCGTTTTTAAGAACAAGAGATATTACACGGAAGCGGAACAAGAACATTATCTTCTCATTATTTGTAAAGAGTAGGCATAGATTCGTTTGAATTTAACTTAAACTAAATAAAAGTTACGGCGGGAAACTATTGTTTTTTTTTTATTATCAAAGAAAAATTCAATTAATATATTATATCTCAAGCACGGTTGCCGCTGTGCGACTTTAGTCGCATTTTGACCCCTTTTATTGCCTCATGCGACCATGAGACGACTTTTTAAAAAACTAGCTCTTTTTACCCTTTTTTAGAAATCTTGCGACTTTTCTGACCCCATCTCTAAAAAATTGCATGGAAAAGGTTAAGTTCTCTGTTTTTTTCTAGAATTTTTGTGCCAATTTTCCATTTGTGTATGTATATGAAGAAAACATAATGTCAGTACGATGATAGAGAACCCCAAAAAAGGGTAAGTCACAATTCTGTCTGTCTATTTCTACCTCGACCTGAGCCCAAACCATTGAAACAATTTCTTCAAATTTTGAAGTTAAGATTTCTGGTAATTCCTTAGAGATTTCGGTTCACAAT
Organism: Dasysyrphus tricinctus; assembly: GCA_963921185.1. Taxonomy (NCBI): domain Eukaryota; kingdom Metazoa; phylum Arthropoda; class Insecta; order Diptera; family Syrphidae; genus Dasysyrphus; species Dasysyrphus tricinctus. Next base: position 145,903,992 of record OY992531.1, on the reverse strand, counting down.
AACGGTACTTGCCATACAACTGCAAAGGAAAAACTTGTATGTATATCTCAAAAAGAGCGATTGTCCAAATTTTGTACCTATCTCAAAAACGATTTCGTCCCCCAAAACTGAAAATGTGGAAGGGGGACAGTAATGTCTTTGACTTTCTCATCAACGGCTCCAACGATTTTAATGGAAAAGTTTTTTTAAAGAACCTTTAAGATGTAAATAATATTGCACATCAAAATTTTGAAGAAAAGAAATTTTGGATTTGTTAAAAATTATTGTTTTTTTGGAATTTTCAATATTTCTTCTGTGGTGTTTGGTACAAGAATGATAAGGATAACTCACGTCCAATGTAAAATACATCAAGCTAGAGCCTAAACGAGTAACATGTTCTTAAGAAAAATGTGCATAAATTTGGAAGAAAATTGGTAAACGGTTTTTGGCTCTAACTTGATGTAAAGTGAACCGTGGATGTGAAGAAGCAAATTAATTTTTGGACTTAATATTTATACGAAAACTTCAGATTTAAATGTGTTTGTGAAGTTGAATATAAGTACTGATTTTTTGTTATTGTCAATTTTCAAAGAAAGAAAACTACCAAAAAAATTGTTTAGGTACTTTCTTTGCGATTTATTTGTAGGTACGTATTTTGATTGTTTTTGTTATTTATTAAAAAATTTCTTAGTGCGACTTTTTTTTTCCTTGTGAACCTTTTTTATGCGACCTTTTCAAATTCCTCAGCGGCAACACTGATCTCAAGATTTATACGTGATTATTTATTTTAAAATTTCTCTTATAGACAATGTCATGAGCAGAAGTCAAAAGCCATACAAAACAGTTTGATTTCTTTGAAAGTACTGAAATAGTACTAAAATAGTATTGAAATTCGGGATTCAATCCCGAATGTTTTCGGGATTTTTTGTCATTCGGGACTTTGTCCATTTGGGATTTCGGCTTTCAGGATTCTGTCCATTCGGCATTTTGTACATTCGGGATTTTGGCAATCGGGATTTTAGGTATTCGGGATTATGGCATTCGGGATTCTTATTTTTCGCTTTTCGGGATTTTGGCATTCGGGATTTTGTACCCTTCCCCATTTTTTGACAGGTATTCTAGCTGCAGTTCCAGTTGCAGCACTCTATTCTTTTCAGGCCGTAAATCTGTATCTAGTGTAAGGGAAGAATAAAAGCCCAATGTTGCTTGCACTGCACCATAACTCTTTCCCAGAGTAAGTTACGTCCCAAGTGTTGTAACACCTTCTGTTCTGACCTATACCATTGAAAATGTCTTGTGCTATTTTTTGTTGTATAGCAATAAGTCTGTATCTCGCGCAGGGAAGCTTTTATAGCCCAACAACTGTTGCACTCAACTATAACTCTTCCGCTGAACAAATTGCGTCTCAAGTGTTGTAACACTTTCTGACCAATACCATTGGAAAGGTCTTGATGAGTGCTATTTTTTGTTGTATGGGTATAAGACTGTTTCTCATGCAGGGAAAGTGTAATTTCCGTATTACAATAACAACGAAGAAAACTAACACAAAATGACAATTAATTAACACTAAAAACCAGGAAGGAATGTTTGCATGATAAAATAATGTTAATACACACTAAAAAGCTTGAAGAAATTGTATTTTCTTATAAAAAAGTAACAAAAGAACACAACAAATTTTGACGTATAACGGCATTCACCATTTTCCACTGATTTTGATGAATAAAAATGAAAACTCCACCTTTAATATGCGTACTGTGCTACACTATAACTCCTTCCCTGCACAAATTACGTCCCAAGCGTTGTATTTATATTTATATTTATTTATTCGTTAAATAACTAACGATAGAAGCTTAACACCTTTTTACCTTTATCAATGGAAAGGTCTCAATGAGTGCTATTATTTCTTGTATCTTGTATCTTGTGGTATCTTGTGCACTGCACTACAACTCTTTACCTGCACAAAATGCGTCCCAAGTGCTGTAACACCACCCGTGTTTTTTGGCATTCCATAAATAGTATAGTAGAAAATTCCCAAGAAAACCCATCGGCAGTAGCCAGGTTTTTGTATTTAAAAATTGGTACAACTGAAAGAAGAAAAAGAAGAAAAAAACACAAATAGAAGAAAGTTTTGTGAAAATCTAAAGTTAAAATTAACTTCAGCAAAAAAAACTAACTAAAACTAATAAAATGGACAATTTTCAAGAAGATATGGTAAGAAAACATCTGGAAATTGAGATTCTATAAAAAAAAGTTCATTTAACGATTGCAGCTTTTGCGTGAATTGATCGAGTCAGATGCCAGCGGAAATGAGTCTGAAGAAGATATGGTAAGAAAACATCTGAAAATTGAGATTCTATAATACAAAGTTCATTTAACAATTGCAGCTTTTGCGTGAATTGATCGAGTCCAGTGCCAGTGGGAATGAGTTCATCCCCGGAATGTTTTTTGAAGAGCATACTAGTCTCGAAGACTCAACAGAAGATAATAAACATGCCACTGTAGATTCCTTCATAATGACCATTGAATCTTTCAGTGAAGAAGATTTCAAATCCCACTTCAGATTGCGGTGTTCAACAATAGAGCGTCTGATAAGTAAGCTTTGCTATTCTATATTCCATTGAGATTTAACTTAATCATTATTTTTTTCCAGCATCTTATTCTCAGCATTATTTATCTCTTCATGCTGTTAATAGAGGAGGACGAATTAAAATAGGGTGCAGAAAAGAAGTTTTTATGTACATTTGGTACATCAGCAACTCTGTAACCTTTCGACAGTTAGCAAACCTTTTCGGTGTAACCAAGTCTTCCGCATGGGTTGTAGTTAATCGCGTTTGCAAGTGGCTGGTATCGAAAGGACAGGACTACATAAAATGGCCCCAGGGAAATGCTGTCACCGAAAACTGCCGAAAATTTGAGGAAAAAAAAAGAATACCCGGTGTTCTGGGTGCAATAGACTGCACCCACATAACAATCGCAGCTCCAAAGACCGACAAAGTGTGCTATTACAACCGCAAGCACAAGTTTACAATTATCCTGCAAGCTGTCGTCGATGCAGATAAAAAATTTATAGATAGATTTATATATAGCTGTGGTGAGCCAGGATCTCTACACGATAGTAGAGTTCTCAGGCGATCGGAGATATTCAAAAAAGCTTTGAGCCACCACAACCAATTATTTCCGGCAAATACTTTTATTTTGGGTGATTCAGCGTATGCCGCTACAAGCTGGCTAGTGCCACCATATAAAGACAATGGCAGATTAAGTGAACAGCAAAGATCGTTTAATTATGTTCATTCTGCGACCAGAATTGTTGTAGAACACGCCTTCGGCTTGTTGAAAGGAAGGTTTAGAAGGCTTCTCAAGTTCACTGAACAACGAGATATTCGTTCGGTCACAAATCTCGTTGTCAGTGCATGCATTCTGCACAATTTATGTATCATGATGGGCGACACATACCACGACGAAGGAATTCTCCAAGAAGAAGAAACGGACACAATAGATGCAGCTGAACCAACCTCAAACCCAACAACAAATCGGCGTCAAATATTGTTCGAATACCTACGTGAACATAACATCATCTAAAAACACAATAAAAACACATACAAAAAAAAGCCATGTTTTTCTTTACACACTTCACATTCCACTTTATTTTTTTTGTTTATATAAAAGTTCTTTAAGAAGTTCCACTTTTAGGTTCCTTGAATCTTGTTTTTCCTTTTCCATTTTCATATATTCTGCCCACTTTCTATTTCTGTCCTCTCAATCCTTTTCTTTTTCTTCAATTTTCATTTGAAAATATAAAGAGCGAGAAATCTTTCGCTTTTTTGAGGCAGTGGCAGTGGAAGACGATGGAACATCGTCAGGTAGCTCAGTGGCAGTGGTCTCTAGCAAGACAGCAGAGTCATTAGAAATTTCATCGTTGACGATCTCTTCTATTTCTATTATGTTTGGCTCTGATGGTTGGGTAGTGTTGTCCGCGGAAGTTCCACTTGAGTTCTAAAAGATTAAAAAAAAATGCATATATAATAGGTATCTTTGGAAAAAGTAAACAAAAACCAAAAGATAACTTACTGCAATTGCGGCTGCTCCATACGTGACGTTGTGGACGTTTGTCATTATGGGCTTGCTCCCAAAAAGCTCGTCCATTTTTTCCAAAAACGGAGCAACACATGGTGCTGCTCCAGTGCGATTGTTGTTGTCGATGGCGTATTTATACGAACGCACTAGGGCTTGGATTTTCACCTCCAAATGGGAGCTGGTCGTATCGGAGTCCTGAAACAGAAAGTAATTTTATGTATGTAGTTAGGTATAGGTACTCGAAATACTTACAGCATAGCCAGCGGATAGCATGTCTTCTAGCAGATGTTCGTATCCAGTTTTTTTTTTCGGCTATGCTGGAACTCATCCGCTCTGGCAGCATAGAAATCCAGAAGGGCTTCTGTAGATTCCTTCGTCCAGTTCTTCTTTTTGTTTCTATAAAGAATATTTAATTGTTTAATCATGTAGTTTATAAGCTAAGATTAGTTTTTATTTACCTTTTTCCTGTTTTCTTTTTGTTTTCCATTTTCAGCTTTCACACTTGGCGGTCAATTTCAAAGTTTTAACCAAACAATTTGACATAAAATAAAAACTTCAAGAAGGGGGTTTGTTCGTAGACTAGTACATTAACATGTGGTGTTGAAGCGAGCTTGAAGCTCGCCTCAATTCTTTGTATACCTGAATCGAGTTGAAATGAGCTTGATTCGACTCGATTCCGGTCGGGGATCGGAGTCGAGTCAAAATTTGTGAAGAAAAACCTGTGCAGAGGAGTTGGTTTTACAGATAATGCATTATGGTCTGTTTATTTGCATGTTTGTGTACAAAAAATATAGTTTTGTTGTAATCAAAAAAAAAAAAAAAATTGCAGTAGGTAGCATATTCTTATATGGTGCTGAACAATTCAGTTCTTCATTGTTTAACACGAATCAAACTATCTCGCTTGCACTTCATAAGAAACATCGAAACACCATTTGCATTTTAGAAAGTGCTGTCAAACTTAATCATTTTTAAATCTTCTTGTGCGGTGGAAACACTAAAAAGATAAAACATAGCAAAACTTAATTATCTTTTCTATTGTTTTCTCTTGCAAAATAAGCCCAGTTAGTCCATTTTCATTAACAAAACTAAATAATATCAACAGTAACAGATTGATTTTTTCCCCAATGGAAAACACATGATTCCAAATGCACAACTACTCAACGAACACAGCCATCGAGATACAATTGCAATATCAATCGTACCAACATTTAAGAACGAAATCACATAAGATCCATTCGAGACTCGTATAAATGTCAAAAACCCATCCGTAGTAAGATTCTACTTTAACTTTTATCGGTAGTATTCATACTGCGGATATTGTTTTTGTTATTCGTGTAAAATCCTACTATACTATTGATAGATTTTCCAACAAAACACGGGTACCTTCTGACCTATATCATTGGAAAGGACTCAATAAGTGCTATTTTTTGCTATATGAGCATAAGTCTGTATCTCATGCAGGGAAAGTGTTAGCCCAATAACTGTTATAGGTGTTATAGGTTATAGCGCACTCTAACAATTGTAGGCATATAACATTTTCCCTACACGAGCTACATACCTTTGCTCATATCTATATATAAATAGCCTTAAAAATAATTTGTGGTACCATTTTCTCAAAAAGTATTTAACCGATTTCGAAAAATTTTATATGGTTGGAAAGCTATTAGTGGTGAGGGTGTGCGAATCGCAAAATTAAACATCTTGGGTTCATTTTAGATAAGAACCATTTTACACTACCGCGCACTTTGAATATTAACAAAAAGAAAACAGTTTTTGCTTAAAATTTCAAACATTTAATTTATTTGAAAAATATAAATATTAATGTGTTGTTATGTACCTATACTATATTGTATGTAGAGGATGAACTGAAGAAAGGTAAGTGTGGTTTATGTTCATATGTATACAATATTATTTTCTATATACTATTACAGGAGTTAATTTAGTTTACCGATCAGAGAGAAAGATTTGAGTTGCAAGTACTTAAAATTTTTCAAGATTTTCCATAGTGAACAAATTTGGTCAGTGGTGAACTTCTCTGGCCTAAGACTTTTAATTTTTTTGAGGAAAACCTTCAAACTTCAAACGATATGGCAGGTTAGTTTTTTTTTTTTATAAATATAATAACCCTTATTCCGGTAGTCGTTATCACAACACGGATCCACAAATGATAAAAATTGAATAGGCAGCGTGAAAAAGGGAATAAGGGCCATCACGAATTTGAGAAAATATTTCACAATTTTAGTTTTGAAAACAAAATATACTTTCACATCCTATTCTCATGAAGGTAAAGCTTCGGTTTCTCCGTTGATTCATAACAATCTTTTTTATGAATTATTTAATGGTTTTAGTTCGAATCTTCGAATGACTATTCCATCAGTAGTATAAATATCGGACTTGAGCAATAAAATTGTGCTCCTAGTGTAAAAAAATATGCTCATCCAGCCAAAATTGCTCCTCATAGAGCAAGTAGTACTGTGTACGAAGTAGTGTGTGTGTGTGTAGCGATGAATGGATTGCTTGTGCATGGAAAAAGGTGGATGAAATGTGTAGGATAAATGTGTACGATTTATTTTTAGAACTGAAGAAAATGTGGTAAGAAATTTGGATCTGATAAATCAATGAAAAATGTAAGGAAAATGCGTTATCAGGAAAACTATTGTCGCGACTGTAGGAATATACTTTACAGGGATGGGAAAAATTGAATGCTGTGTAATTACAACAACTATACAGTAGTATAAATATCGGACTTGAGGAACAGAGCATTTGGGTGAATGTATTTTGTTGGTGTAAATGTAAAACTTTGGGGTGAATTTAGTTTTCGTGACTGTGAATTGTGGCTAGTGATGTACAGAGATATTTGTATGGTTTTTTGCTTGAAGGTTGACGAGGTGGATGTGTAGTAGGTACATATATGCAAGTAAAAGGAATTCTTGTATGGTTTGTAGGTATGTAGATTTGGAGTGGGCATATGTTGATATGAGTTTTGAGTGGTGACGGGATCATATACTACGATGGGAGTTCATTGACTTTGAGATGCATTGGTAGGTTGAAGGGAGATAATGATTTAAGAAATTTAGGAACAGAAAGGAAACAAATAATTTTTGTCTTTTATAATAATTGTGATTTATTAATCCATGAATTGTTAGCCGATGGGAAGCCAAGCCATTTAACATATACATTGTCTCCATTACTTTTAAGTACTTTTTCAACGAGATAAATATTAGGATATTTAGTCTTTTGTAATTCTTTTTCGTAAAAACATCCGCTGATAGGTTGACCATTAAAATCTTCAAGGAGATATGTTGCTGGATTGGTTAGGTTTACTTTTCTTATCGTAAAAATTTCCGTTGTCCAATTTGGTGTGTAGCCTTTCTCAAAAACGTGTTTGAACTTGCTTATTCTAACATTGTCCCCAACTCGAAATTTACCCCGTGGAGCGATTTTAATTCTATTATAAGCCGTAGATAAGAGTGTTTTAGAGTTTTCCTGATTCACATCAATGGGACACATTTTTATAGTTCTATGCACGGAGTGATTGTATTCATTCACCAAATCATCAACAATGGATGTCCATTTGTAATTACCATTAAAACTAAACTCCTTCCACATTTTCTCCTTAATTGTGCGATTAAAACGTTCAACAATTGATGCCTTAAGTGGGCTGAATGTAGAGTAATGGTTTATATTGTGTAATATCATTAAATCATGAAATATCTTATTAAAAAACTCTTTCCCATCATCAGTTTGTAGATTTTTAGGCTTTCGTGATGATTTGATGAAAATTAACGTCATTGCTTCTGCAACAGATGAAGCTGTCTTATTTTTTAGAGCAATTGCCCACGCATATTTAGAGAATGTGTCAATGACTGTCAATAGATATTTGTAGCCATTATTTGCCTTATGATAGGGTATCATTTCAACTAAATCAGCTTGCCAAAGGTCATCAAAGCCCTTGATAACAACCCTACGCCGATTGAAATTCTTTCTTGCCGACCTGTGAAGCTCTTCAACAACTTGTCGTTTACTCATTTTTCAAAAGAATGAAATAAAAAATCAATTTTGTATGGTTTTATACATACAGGTGTAGTAAAATTATTTATTTTAATCTATGATACAATAACATTAGTTTTCTTAATCTTATCAAACGTTGTTCAATCAAACAACATCCACAAGTATCTGGTCCCACTTTACATGTATTTGAAGACCAAGAGCAGCTTACGAAATGACATCCAAACTTTGATTTAACACGATCAATATTTTTGTAATTACTAAAAAATGAAATATTTCTTAAAAACTCTTCATGATGTTCTTCAAGCAAATCATGTTTATGAACCCTTAAAAAAGTCAAAATTTCATTTAAAATTAATGATATATTGATATAAGACATGTTTGTGGGATCGTTTTGATTTACTTATAATAACTGAATCTAAGATTGGCTTGTTATGTTTTCTTATATGAAAATTACTTTGGTTCCCCTTCTTGATTCTCTTTAATTTTTTCTTTCTCAAGAAGAAAATACTTTCGAAGATCATCCAACAAGCGGACAGTATTAAAATTTTGTAGATCAATGTATTCTCTTAGTATTTTTTCTTTATTTCTCAATTCATCATCCATGTATGCTTTGTTCACTGCTTGATTGAGCATTGTAGGAGTGCCAATATTGTTTAGACATTTTCCTTCAATATCATAGTCACCATTCTCAGTTTGTTTAAATCCATTACCAGGAGGTCCTGGAGGACCAGCGATTGGTCTTTGAAATTTATTAGCGCTTCTTCCGAACTTGTCAACACTCATTTTGTTAATAAATTAAATTTTGTTCACGCAATTCTTCCACAATCGAATTTATCTCATTTTTATGGTTGTTATGCCCTGATGTTTCAGATGCAATTAAAAGTCTCATCCTATTTACAAGCTCATTTGGATTGTCCCAATACACATAGTCAATAGGATTATCTGAGTAAATCATTGTAGGTGAATTCATGTATGCATTTCCAACTTTCTTCTCTTTACTTTGTGCCATACCCTGAACCAAAGGTTTAATGATTTTCTTATACTTTTGTCCTCTATTACCTTTAACCTGTGAATTCATATCATGATTTCTCAGGTGTGCGCATGTTTTCTGTAATATTTTCTTATACTGGTTTAAATCTTCATTAGTATAAATACTCTTTCGAGGATTTTTATGTAGAACAAGTTCAAGAAGACCCTCAGTTCCATTGAAAATTTCTTCATCAATTACAATATTGTTGTCATTGTTAATCTGAAAATTTGACCTCCCCAACTTATTTGAATTCGATTCAACGTCAAAGTACGGACCATAGATTTTATCATGATCAGAATTTGAAATTAAAGTTTGACTTATCGGAGTACTTTCATTAAAGCTATTTGAAGGTGTCTTAAAAGAAGAGTCATCATCGACTAAAACTGAATTCGATTTAAATAAATTGGAATCTCTCTCTGGAGAAATATTTTCATCTTCTTCTGCTTTTTTTATAGAACTTTCAAATTTAAGACGACGTTTTACAACGGTAGATTTTATTTCTTTAAGTTCACCATTCGTGGCTTCTTTACTTTCCATATTTTTTGCGATTTTTTGTAAGGGTTCAACAATTGGCTTAAACGTATTTTCAATTTCAGTATCTTTAATGAATTTTCCAGTCTTGAGGAACATATACTTTTTCTTCAAAGCCTTTTTCGTCTTTATAAGATTTTTAAGCGTATTCATATTGGTATCCATGTCCGTAGATATATGCATGTATCCCCCCCCAAACAGAGCAATTCAAAACAGGGCAGTTCAATACAGGGTTGTTCAATACAGGGCAGTTCAAAACAGGGCAGTTCAATACAGGGCTGTTTAAAACAGGGGGCAGTTCAATACAGGGCTATTTTATGCAGAGCAATTCAATACAAGTAGTTCAAAACGAAAACAGGATAGTTCAATATAAGACTTTTCAGTACAGGGCAATTCAATAGAAGTTTTAATATAGGTGTTTTAATATGGGTAGCAGTTTAGCGACTGTGTCACTTTTATAAAATAACTGTTTCTTTAAATGATTTTTTGTATCGCCCATTTTTAACACAACTATCTTTATCAATAACTAAAAACCCATACAATTCCTTCCAGCATTCAGAACAGAGCTCTTTAAATTGTTTAAATGACATATCAGAATTTATATGATCATTATAAATATGTTTCAGATTAAGATCATCTTGCTTAAAGAGAATTATATAGTTAGCGTTATCTCGAATCAAATGTTTTGGAATGTGTGTATATGATTGACATAAGTAAAAGCTATCTACACCGCTATGGCGCCCCATACAGAAATAGTCTCTTATGGTATTTTGTTTTTCGCAAGCCACATCATCAAATATAAAAACTGAATTGGGTTTAGCCCTAGAAGGCAACATAATTTCACAATTATTTGAAAATTCATAATACTGCATTCCTTTTATAGATTTTATAAGTTTCTTAAGATATGTATACTTTGGTTGCTGTAATGATTTAGAGTATATGTAAATGTTCTCAAACTTCAAGCCATTGACATCTACAAGAATGCTTAACATAACGTTTGTTTTTCCACAATTAGATGGACCTACAATTATTCCTCGAATACTACTTGGAAATAATGCTCCATGCTTCTTTTTTTGTTTTACATTTCCATCAAAGTTTTGTACACGAATAGATTCTTGCTGTCTTACAAACTTCATTTTGAAGAATGAACCTTCCCCCTATAAATCACGGTGTTTTATCAACATTATTTCATAATCGATCCTTTCGTATAATACAACAGTTATATAATGATTAATTTCACGACACACTCAGTTAGTTCGATTAATTCAGTTCATGGAAACGGATTGCTTAATTCATTAATAAACAAGCTTCCATTTGAGTTGCATCTACCATCTTATAATTTTTGTGGTCCTGGAACTAAACTTAAGGAACGTCTTGCAAGAGGAGAACGGGGAATTAACCCATTAGATGAAGCTTGTCGTGAACACGATATAGCATACAGTAAAAGTAATAACTTAAATTACAGAAACGCTGCCGATAAAATTTTGTCAGAGAAATCCTGGCATAGGTTCAGAGCTAAAGATTCCACATTATCTGAAAAATTAAATAGTCTTTTAGTTACTAACATAATGAAGACTAAATCTACTCTTGGTATGGGTATATTATCAAAAACAAAGACAAAGAAGAGCCGTCAGTGTCCAAGGATTAAGAAAACTAATTTATTCAAAAATGCAATAAAAAAAGCTAAAGTGGCAATACAAAATCTGAACACTGAAGACACAAATAAATTAGCAACGACTGCCTTACATGCAGCTAGACAAATCATAAAGAAAAAACGTAGGGATATTACATTACCGAGGGTGATACCAATTCCAAAAGTTGGAGGACTTTTACCATTGCTTCCTATCTTAGCAGGGTTATCTGCTGTAGGTTCCCTAACTGGTGGTGTTGCAGGAATGGCGAAAGCTATTAACGATTCAAAGATTGGAAGACAACAATTGGAAGAAAATAAACGACATAATAAAACTATGGAAGCAATAAAACTTAAACAAGGGAAAGGTCTTTATCTGAAGCCATATAAAAATGGCTTGGGGTTATTTTTAAGTCCACAAGAATCAAAAAACTATTAAAAAAGCTACCCAAGCGCCCTCTCACTAATATAGATATATTAAATTTTGGTAAAAACTATATTCCAAATTTCCGAGGTGTTTTTATGAGGGATACATTGCCAGCTAAACCATTTAAAACGGAAAGTGGAGTAGTTAATTTAGACAATAATAGCGGAATCGGCACGCATTGGGTAGCATATATCAAAAATAAAAACAATGTGAAATATTTTGATAGTTTCGGAAATTTAAGACCTCCTCAAGAAATAGTAAGATACTTGTATGCAAATAATATTTATTACAATCATAAATGTTTACAACGTTTTAACACATTCAATTGCGGTCACTTATGTTTGGAGTTTCTTGTTGATCAAAATAAATAAGCTATGCAATATAAAATTTGTTTCATTTCTTTAACATCGACAATGTCGATAACACTAACGCTGAGCGGAAACAAATCTACTCTCACAACAGAGTACTTTCCGCCAGTAGTATTAGACTCAAGTTATGTTTGTGGACTAGTGGACTTCCAAACATACAACTCCATACCTAACGTAGATGTAATGAATAATTTATTTCATTTAGGTAATGATGTAATTAAACTTCCTATTGGCTCATACGAAATTGAAGACATACAGAATTTTATTCAAGGAGAACTTTTAAAAAAAAATAATACGGCAAACGTAAAGATAAGAGCAAATAACAACACTTTAAAATGTGAAATATACAGCACAGAAGAAATAGATTTCACACATCCTAATTCTATTGGTTCACTGCTAGGGTTCAGTAAGAGAAAACTGGTTGCAAAACAAATGCATGAATCAGACCTTTACGTTGATATCAATCGTGTTAATACGGTGAGAGTTGAGTGTAACTTAATTAATGGAACATTTATAAATAATCAACCTGCGCATATACTTCATCAATTTTCAATCAAAGTCAGCCCGGGGTATAAAATAATTGAGGTACCTAAAAATGTTATTTATTTACCAGTGAACGTGAGGAAGATAAGTTCAATAACAATAAATTTGTTAGACCAAGACGGAAACCTTATTAACTTTCGAGGTGAATTAATAACGATTCGATTACACCTTAATCGTCAAAAATGATAGTTTATAATACTTTCTCTGGTTCTAATAACTTCTATAAAAGACAGGATTTATTGAGTTCTATAATCAATACTTCATTATCTCCTAAAGAGAAAGTACAAGTGCTAACAAAAGAAAACCAATCGTTTTTATTATCATTAGGATTCAAATTGAAGAAAAGAATAACTATAACCTAAAACACTGAGATATGCTGAATATTTTTCAAGAACCAGCATTTGATGATAGTATTTTAAAATACGAATATCATTCCTATTCACCATTTTTAAATAATTTTGGTAAAAATGACATCATCCACATCTGCGTGCAACATCAAAATCTCAATATATTACCTTCGGAGAGTTACATTTATGTTGAGGGGACTGTTTCGAAAAATGATGGGTCGGAAGTCGAGAAAACAAAACTTGTAAACAATTGTATTGCATTCCTATTTGATGAAATCCGATATGAACTGAATGGTATTGAAATAGATAGTAATCGAAATGTTGGAATCACAACTTCTATTAAAAATTATATTTCTTTAAATCAAAATGAAAGCGTAATGTTGTATAATGGAGGCTGGTGTCCAAATTCTTCAGTTTGCTTAGATGGATCACATTTTAATTTTTGTTTGCCACTTAACAAACTTTTGGGTTTTGCAGAGGATTTCAAAAAAATAATTCCTAACGCTCGACATGACTTAATTCTAACACGTTCTCGTAGTGATGAAAATTCACTAATAGCTGATGCAGATGAGCAAGCGAAGATCACATTACACAAACTTCAATGGAAAGTGCCGCATGTTTGTCTTGCTGATTCTTTGAAATTGAAACTATTCAAATCTATAAATGATAATGGCATCATGAAAATCGCCTTTCGTAATTGGGATTTATATGAATACCCAGCCTTACCTACAAGTGACCATCATATTTGGAATGTAAAGACAACTTCACAAGTTGAGAAGCCTAGATACATTATCGTTGCCTTACAAACTAACAAGAGAAACCAACTGAAAGAGAATCCTACCTATTTTGATCATTGTAACGTTACCAACATCAAAGCATATTTAAATTCTGACGTTTATCCCTATGAAGATCAAAATATATCATTTGAAAGAAACCACTTTAGTATTCTTTACCAAATGTACAATGAGTTTAGAAAAAATTATTATAACTGCTCAGTTGCAGAGCCACTGTTGACAAGAAATCTCTTCAAGTCACAAGCACCTATTTTTGTGATTGATTGTAGACATCAGAATGAAGTAGTTAAAACTGGACCAGTTGATATTCGTTTGGAAATTAAAACAGCAAAGGAACTACCACTAAATACATCAGCGTATTGCTTAATGTTACATGATCGAATTATAAACTACAATCCTCTAAGCCAATTAGTATCTCGAAATATTTAAATAATTTAGTTCAGTATAGCTCTTAATCAAGAACACACCAGCCCAAGCAATGGCATTCATTGTTGATATTCAAGGTTTCAGAGGACCTAATGATAAGTTTATAGTTAAAGAAGTAGCTATTCTGCGTGGTCGTAACCATCACCACTTCATTATCACACCTCCGTTTGATTTCAAGCATTTATCAACATCGTTAAAAAGACAAGCAAAATGGCTGTATCAAAACCATCATGGTTTGCACTGGAATGGCGGATTCACAAAATATCATAAAGTAGAAGAATTTTTTCGAGATAATATTATAAATCACATCGTTTATGTTAAAGGTGATGAAAAATTACTATGGATAAAGCGACTCCTAAATGAAAACGCTGAAGTAATAAATGTTGAAAATATAAACTGCCCCAGCTTCAAAGAACTAAAAACTCTTTTTCCGAGTGAGACAAGATGCTTATCACATAGCAAATGCTGTGCCCTGCAAAACGTGTTCTTATTAAATAACTTTTTAAACAACAGTTTTCCTGAAATTTTTTTAGAGAAATAAGAAGAACATTTTACCATTTTTTTTCTCTTTTCTTTATTTTTTCTTTATAATTTTTACATATGTATTTAGTTTTTATTTACAATTAAATGATTTTCATACACAATTTTACAATTTTCTTTATCAACATTATTTAATAAATAAATACAATTTATTTAAAACTAAAGGACTGTTTAATTATTTATTCTGTAATGACCCCAAGCATATGTACTTATACCATCTTCCCTTATGAATCTCTTATCATCGAGATGACTTAAAACAATCTTATTTAGCTGTTGGGTGTATATTTGATGAGCCACAGATCGAAAAACAAACATTTCCCCGTGGTAGACTCGTTTGCTATATAAGCAATCTTTATAGTTTACCAAGTTTATGTCTTTGAGTGCAATTTTTTTGACACCCTTTGCTTTCTTCACTTCGGTTTCTTCAACAGAAAAGGAATACATTTTTGATCTCAAACCTATAAACTCTTTCATTATTTTCCCCGAATTCTCATCTTTCATCATTCCTAACACTTTCTTATTCATCAAGGGGATGTTATATGGATTGTTCGGAGAGTATGCAGAAGTATCAAAATACAATTCAATATCATTTTTTATCTCATTATAAAAATCATCAGTTTTTACGCTGTAGATAAAGGAGTCCGTGTCCATATAATTGAGTTTTAGATTGTGTTCATACTTAGGTTTCATGTAACTATAGTGGAAGTCGTACATTTTCCACTTTGAAAACTCTAAGACACAAAATCCTAAGTACAAAGGCTTGTTATAATAAGTACTCACTCTTTTCATTTGAATGGCCGCCATGTTTTCAGTAAATCTAGTCAAACTATGGAAATTTGGTCTTGCAATCAGAGCTCTAGCTCCAAGGCGCTTTTTATTGTTTTCCCAAGAAGTCACAATCTTAACATCTTTGCGCTTGTCGACATTTTCCATAGTTTTTCCGAAGACACTATTATTCATTAATTTGAAAAAATTTTTCTCGAAATCACTGGTAGCAAGAGTTCGATGCTGATTATTCAAGTCTATGTACTTTTGAAGCCAACGCGACTGTTTGAATTCTAAAACCCTATGCACACGAACAATTTTCAACCCATTATTTATGCATTGCTGTAGGTTCTTATAATGAATTATATAATTGTGTTTTGGTGTTAAATCAGCAATAAGTTTAACGAATTTCGAGTTATTGACTTTTTTGTTTTCCACGCAAAATGGCAAATCATTATGTAAATCGTGTAAGGAATTCGGATATTCCAAGTCAACTTCAAAAATGTATCCTATTTCTGATTCATCAGAAATATTCATTAAATCAATATTTTCAAAATCTTCCACCCATTTAATCGAAGAATATGGAAGAGGGGATGACATAGCCCAACCATATAAATTATTCGCATCAACATACATTAAATATTGAGACTCTTTTTCTTCATCAAAGCTCTCCATATATTTGTTGTTTGCAATAGTATGTCGATGAGAACATTGAGATATGCCTCCTCTTATTCCCTTCTTTATAAAATTATATATATTAATATCTTGAATAAGCTCAAGATTGATTTTCGTCATTCTTAGCATGGCATCCCAAGATAATCCTGGGGCTGTATAATAATGACAGGGGTCTAGTTTGTAAATATTTTTACAAATACTCCTGAAATTTTCGAAGATATCTGCTAAGAGAAGAACATCCGTTTTCAAATATAATTCCATATAGTCAAAAAGGTTTTTACATTTAAAAGTGTTCCATACCTCTTTCGCATGATTATAGTCATCTAAAGAGCAAGGTTCTCCAGTTAACTTATTATCAAAGTTATGTTGAGGAGGAAGGTTTTTTTCTTCTAAACTTTGCCATGACTTCATGTAATCATACGGAAATACTCCTTTCCTAGTCAGAAGCTTAAACTCTTCTTCAATTGGGAAGTTGGATTTAATTAATTTAAAATCACTAGCCGTAAGATTCCTTCCCAATGAATCAAGACTAGAAGGCATGAATCTAAATGAATCTAAAAACCTTAATTCAAACGATTTATTTTCGGGTAAATAGATTGTCTTAGATACAGAAACATATTTTTCCTTATTTAGGGGGATTATAGATATATTTCCCTTAAGTGAAGCAAGTTCCTTAATCAATAAATGACAATCATAGCCCGAGAAGTTGTGAAAGAAAATTGGAAAAAATTTTGGTTTTCTATATGCTAAGTTGCATGTGTTATGCGCTGGTCCATTATATTTACCTGTATAATGGCAATGGTCAGCAACTCGATCTAAACCTAAGCTTTTGTTGCAAATATGACAAACCCGACAGCTATTTTGATAATTTAAATCAATTTCTGAAAGTTGATTCATAGGTTTGGCTTTCATACCGTTTAACTCTATGCAGTCCTTCACTAAAGAATTCAAAAAATCTTTAGTGCAATTACTACCACTAAATGACTTAAATTTACTTAAACTATCATTATTAAAATTTTTTATATAATATGCGCTAGCGCATGGGGTGTGCTTTTGTATAAAATTATTTGTTGTACCTGAATCAGCTGGCGCAACATCTTCCAATATACACTCGAAGTCTGCATAGACGACGAATGGGACATTTATCTCCCTTTCGTGATGATCAAAGCTAATGGAGGCTTTATCTTCTCTGGGCATCTTAGTAACCATCCTACAGCATTCGCTTTTATGAGATGTCACTGCTACCTCGGATCTGAACCCCAGCAAACATGTGTTGCAAAACCAAGTCCTTCCCCCGTAGTTTTTGACCTGGTTTGATATAAGTCTAGAAAGTAATCAGAAAAAATATATAAGCTAAATTTAGATATATTTTAAGACATAAATTCGTAAAATTTACCTTGATATATTTTTTATCCAGACAAAGTGTGACACCTGTTCTTTTTGCAAAAGAAGTAAATTGATGTGGATTTCCTTCTCCTGGCTCGTTATATAGAATGGTCCTATTACACTTTTCTTTTCCTCATCGAGTCCGAAAACGTTTATGCTAATGGAAGGATTTAGCCTTTCGAACTGTCCAATTTCCTCTAGTTTTAGTGGGAACTGTAGGCTTCCAAAATCAATCCTTAGGCCATTTTTATAAATCACTCTCCCACTGATATTGCTAATTTTATAGGTTTCCGGTTTTTCTAGGTTAGTCTTACTCTTGCTGAACAGAGCGGAGATTATTGCCCATTTAAAGCAATACACATCGTCGTTTCGAACATTTATGCATGCTCTTTTTCTCTTGATAAATTCAGGTAATTCTAAGTATCTGGATCCTTTTATGGGTGTGAATTCGTTTACGTTTATTTCAACGTGAAGTATTCTGAGCAATGACCAACCACTATCTTTTTCCTGGAACTCCTGAGTTTTGGTATCTATTTCCGTTACCATGTCTGAGTACGTGGAGGAGAGATCTGAGTTTAATAAAGCTATTTCCATCTTTGTATTGAAGGATTTAATGCTCAGCTGCATTTCGTCTTCGGAATTGAGCTTTATAAACTCACCAAACAGTTCTAGGTTGAACTTGATGCACGTCAACTTTTTCAAATGTTCTTGGAGCTTCTCCACAATAGCATCTTCTGCCTCTCGCAAAAAGTTATAGGGATTTAAGTTATCCTCGTTCTTATTTTCATATAAGAGCGTTTCAATTCTGCCCTTAAAACAACTCTTCACAACACGAAAGTTGTCTGAGAGTAACTCAGCAACAAGTTTCTTATGCTCGTATCGACGAACGTGTTTGCTCCAGTCACCTTCCACTTCAACCTCACAAATGTCACACCTTTTCTTTTTTAATTGTTCGTCTTCAATATCAACCCCCGCAAATATTCCCTCGACGAGCTTCAAATGTACGCTGTCCTTAATATGCTCGTTCCATTGACATAAAATAACACTTTTTTCACAAATTTCGCAGTATTTTCTTGCCGGGGCAGCTTGTTGATCACAATCCATCCTATTTAAAAGTTCGCGAGCCAACAAAGAATGATTTTCGGTTTTATCATGTTCACACCACTGCCCCATAGCAACACTTTTTTCACACAAGTCACAAAAATTTCTGACCGCTGGTTTTTTAACCGAAATGGCATGGATTTTCGCCAAATGCCTTCTTAAATTAAAATTGGACGAGAAGATTTTACCGCAAATTTCACACAAAAACGATTTCATGGTGATAGTTAGTTGTTTTTTATTAAAAAAAAATTACTAGTAACGCTGAGCACACGATCGTACTGGACGAGGTATTCTTTAAGAATAAAAACATTTTGAACAGGACGACTACTCAAATCTTCGTTTGTCCAAGAATCTTTTTATGATTAGCAAGGTCCCGCTGTAATAATGAGAGCATCAACATTTATTGATATGGTATGTGTCAATAAGCGTACATCATTATTTATTGATTTTAGGATTTTCAGATGCTCACTAAAATTTAAGCAACCCTCGTTGGCATTTAAACAAACTGTTGGCATACGTTGGGTTTTTAATAAACAAACTATAATTTTGTCCCTCAGAATCTTTGTTTATCATAAGCAGGATCCCGTTGTAATAATGAGAACATCAAAATATACTGATATGGTATGTGTCAATAAGCGTGCATGCCCCCGTTGGAATTTAAGCAACCTGTTGGCATACGTTGGGTTTTAAATAAACAAACTTTTAATTTCACCCCCAGAATCTTTGTTTATGATAAGCAGGATCCTGCTATAATAATGAGAGCATCAAAATATACTGATATGGTATGTGTCAATAAGCGTGCATCAGTATTTATTGATTTTAGGATTTTCAGATGTTCACAAAAATTAAAACAATCCCCCGTTGGCATTTAAACAACCTGTTGACATACGTTGTGATTTAAATAAACAAACTTATTTTCACCCACAGAATCTTTGTATATGATAAGCAGGATCCCGCTGTAATAATGACAGCATCAACATTTATTGATATGGTATGTGTCAATAAGCGTGCATGCCCCCGTTGGAATTTAAGCAACCTGTTGGCATACGTTGGGTTTTAAATAAACAAACTTTTAATTTCACCCCCAGAATCTTTGTTTATGATAAGCAGGATCCCGCTGTAATAATGACAGCATCAACATTTATTGATATGGTATGTGTCAATAAGCGTACATCATTATTTATTGATTTTAGGATTTTCAGATGCTCACTAAAATTTAAGCAACCCTCGTTGGCATTTAAACAAACTGTTGGCATACGTTGGGTTTTTAATAAACAAACTATAATTTTGTCCCTCAGAATCTTTGTTTATCATAAGCAGGATCCCGTTGTAATAATGAGAACATCAAAATATACTGATATGGTATGTGTCAATAAGCGTGCATGCCCCCGTTGGAATTTAAGCAACCTGTTGGCATACGTTGGGTTTTAAATAAACAAACTTTTAATTTCACCCCCAGAATCTTTGTTTATGATAAGCAGGATCCTGCTATAATAATGAGAGCATCAAAATATACTGATATGGTATGTGTCAATAAGCGTGCATCAGTATTTATTGATTTTAGGATTTTCATATGTTCACTAAAATTTAAACAACCCGTTGGCATACGTTTTTATAGATGTACCTGATAATCAATTCCGTTTAGATTTTCTGAGTACTTATAAATTTAATGTTTTATGATTTTTCAAGCACCATATTGATATCCCTAGCTCTTAAATTTTATAATTTGATTTTTTTTTTTCTAACTATAACAAATCTTTGACCCTTTCATATTTAACCGTTAACAATTTGACAAGATTCATATAGCCATTACATCTTTATCGCATACTTACTATTGATGTAGAGAGCGTTAAGATTGAATGGTAATCAAATGCAAACATGTTGAAACATGTTCCAAATGCTTTTTTTACAACAAATACTTTTTAACAAAAAGAGATAAAAGAGATAATTAAAACTAAATAAATATGTATACAGATATGCTTTATTCAATATATTAGTACAACTGTTCTTCAATTTTAATATTAGAAGTTCGTCCTAGTGGACCCAAATACATAACATTAAATGACCCTTGATTTATTTCAGCTATGGCAGCATCTGATAATTTGCTGTAGCGCATTGGAAAGAAAGTCTGTAAGGAAAAGGTCTTTAGTATTTATGTTGTATGCATAAAACCTATAAATATGTATTCAATTACCTGAAATTGCCCCAAATCAGCAACAATTCGTTCACCAAATTTGGTTACACACCGTTTCAGCTTGTCAATAGGATATTTTTCATTTTTATTTAATTCAAAAATCTTCTTACAAGGTTTGAATGCAACCTCTTCTTCCACTTTTAACAGTTCTTCTTTGAGATTCATCGTTGAGGATATGAGATGCATCTTAAACTGAAACCGCTATTTATACAGAAAATTGAATCTGCATTTAACTGTATCGATATGTATAAAGATATGAACTCAGCTCCGAATAAGCATGAGTGAACATGTTCTCCAGAAAAAAATAAATACAGTAAAATTGAATACGATGTGAATCAGGAAAACTCTAAAACACTCTTATCTACGGCTTATAATAGAATTAAAATCGCTCCACGGGGTAAATTTCGAGTTGGGGACAATGTTAGAATAAGCAAGTTCAAACACGTTTTTGAGAAAGGCTACACACCAAATTGGGCAACGGAAATTTTTACGATAAGAAAAGTAAACCTAACCAATCCAGCAACATATCTCCTTGAAGATTTTAATGGTCAACCTATCAGCGGATGTTTTTACGAAAAAGAATTACAAAAGACTAAATATCCTAATATTTATCTCGTTGAAAAAGTACTTAAAAGTAATGGAGACAATGTATATGTTAAATGGCTTGGCTTCCCATCGGCTAACAATTCATGGATTAATAAATCACAATTATTATAAAAGACAAAAATTATTTGTTTCCTTTCTGTTCCTAAATTTCTTAAATCATTATCTCCCTTCAACCTACCAATGCATCTCAAAGTCAATGAACTCCCATCGTAGTATATGATCCCGTCACCACTCAAAACTCATATCAACATATGCCCACTCCAAATCTACATACCTACAAACCATACAAGAATTCCTTTTACTTGCATATATGTACCTACTACACATCCACCTCGTCAACCTTCAAGCAAAAAACCATACAAATATCTCTGTACATCACTAGCCACAATTCACAGTCACGAAAACTAAATTCACCCCAAAGTTTTACATTTACACCAACAAAATACATTCACCCAAATGCTCTGTTCCTCAAGTCCGATATTTATACTACTGTATAGTTGTTGTAATTACACAGCATTCAATTTTTCCCATCCCTGTAAAGTATATTCCTACAGTCGCGACAATAGTTTTCCTGATAACGCATTTTCCTTACATTTTTCATTGATTTATCAGATCCAAATTTCTTACCACATTTTCTTCAGTTCTAAAAATAAATCGTACACATTTATCCTACACATTTCATCCACCTTTTTCCATGCACAAGCAATCCATTCATCGCTACACACACACACACTACTTCGTACACAGTACTACTTGCTCTATGAGGAGCAATTTTGGCTGGATGAGCATATTTTTTTACACTAGGAGCACAATTTTATTGCTCAAGTCCGATATTTATACTACTTCCATCAAAGATATTCTTTTGAGAATATTGGGGCTATGGTTAGTTCTGAAGCGCAAATCGATCAAAATTGTATGAACAGTGAGTATCATTGTTGTTTTTAGTGGTATTGCATCAACATTTTTGATTGGTGGCAGAACATTGCATAGGTAATGCATTCAAATTGCCACACTGAGGGAAAAATGTATGCACATAGCCCATAAATGTATTGACTCATCCCATATTTTTCTGCACACATAACATTGTGTACTGATTCCATTATCAAATCTGTACTGTATACAAACATTTATTTGCATGATGTATAGTCAATGAAGAATCTATTGACCCATCGCACAAAACACTGTCGGATACCTCGCGATAATTTTCGTAATTATGTACTCAGCGAAGCGTCTATAGAATCATTGCATTAATAATAATGTTCAATTTGAGTCAATACATAAATCCATGAGGGTTGTCTGCGATGAGTATACATGGTTGTTTAGTGAGTAAAGGTATAGGGTAAAGGCATGCATTTTTCCATACACTCATTACATTTATATAAATATGCCATGGATTCACTACATTAATGTGTGGCGGTTATCTGTGGTGAGAAAATTTGTATGTAGTGAGTGAAGATTTTACACATTCATTAAATCTATATATAAATAGGCTTAAATTAATTTTGTGGTACCATTTTCTCAAAAAGTATTGGACCTATTTGGATAAATTTTATATGGTTGGAAAGCTATAGTCGCGGGGGGTGTGCGAATCACAAAATTAAACTCTGCGGGTCCATTTTAGCTAAGTACCATTTTATACTGCCACTCACTGTGCACAATCAAAAAATTTAATTTAAAAAATAAAAAATTGTTTTTTGCTTCAAATATTTCATAACTAGCTTTCATTTTTTGATTGGTGTCGAATTTCGACACGGGGTGGGGACGAGACTAGTATAAATAAATATTCCTTACACACATCACAATAATATTACCGGATGAGTATGTAGTGAGTACAGTATCTATGGACTCATTACATAAATATAGATACTCTATGTAATCTTTACATATATAAGTAAATAATTGTGTAGTAGGAACATTTTATGTATATTTATTACATAAATACTTTACAATTATCTGTGATAAGTACACAATTATTTTCTGAGTACAGATTGTTTGCAATGATTACATTAATACAAATATTTGTTGTATTCACTACATAAATAAGGCTAATAATACTGTGATGAGTATAGAATTATTTACTCATGGCATAATTACGTAAAAGTTATCTGTGATGAGCAAATAATTAGGTAATGAGTACATTTTTAATGCACTCATTACATAAATACAAATATTATATGTGCTCATTACAAAAATGCGTTACATTTATCTGTGATGAGTAAACAATAATTTAGTGAGCATAGATTGTTTGCACTGATAACATAAAAACTAATGTTTTTTGTGTTCAGTACATAAATAAAACTAGGAATCCTGTGATGAGTAAAGAATTATTTATTCATTACATAATTATGTAAAAGTTGGCAGTGATGAGAAAATATTTGTTTGGTGAGTACATTTTTAATTACATAAATACTTGCATTTATGTAATGAGTGCATTAAAAATGTACTCATTACATAAAAACGATTGATTCAAAATAGCTTTTTATGGCCTTTAGTCCTACAAATTGGCGTTTCGTTCGGCTTACTCACTTGAACTCATCTGTGACATAGTGAGGGCTTTGTCATACGCAATTTGTATAAAGTTCAGTTCAACTTACATGAGTTTTTCAACGAAAATCGACTGTAAACTATATCCAACAAGATTAGAATTCCTAATCATTAAGCTGGAAGTTTTTTTGCCTGGGTCCAGGCATAGTTAATACAAATTGCGTTTGACGAATTGTATGCGAATTTTGAATAAATACACGCTGCCTATACTCATCGCATATGTGTATGTAGTGGTTATAGTTTTTACTGGGAGTTTGAGGTAATTTTAAATAAAATATAGACTGAACAAACGTACATTTATACTCAACGCATAACTTGGTATACTGGTTAAATGTTATTACATAAATATTGAATCAATACACGTTGCTTCTACTCATCGCATGATCGACTGTGAAATCCATTATTGTTTTATTTTGATAACTGACAGATTTTAAATATTACTTCTTCATATTGAATAGATACACGTTGCTTATACTCATTGATACTCATTGCATTATTCGCTGTAATATGAGTAACCATTTTTTATTTGGATAGATGGTGAGTTTCAGATATTTCTATACTTAAATATAGACTGAATACACGCTGCTTGTAGCCATCGGATAACTTGCTGTGATTTATGTTTTTTTTTAATTGCTGGCAGTTTGTTAAATGTTTGCCACATAAATATTGAATAAGCACACGATGCTTGTAATAGAATTTTAGATAGTGTTTAGTCAATACAATATTATTATTATTATTGAGTCGATATGATCTATATTCAATGCATGTAATAAAATTTCCTTACACTGAATACATATATTTTGGTGATTTCTTTTGACACATAATTTCAAATGTAACCAGTGCACGTTGAATCCACTCAGTAAATACAACTTTTATGGCAGTTCCATACAAACTTTGGTACATAACTTTTACATAAATATCTTTGTGCTGAGGGCATAGGTTTTTCCCTCAGTGCAGCTTTAGAAAATTCAGTTGCTTATGTGTCTATGGTCACTTTTTTAAAAAGTGCATCGTAAATAATAATCGATGAAATTTCTATCTATACGATTTATGCATTTCAAGTTATAGATCGACTTTATAATGATTTCGAATTGATGAAGTTAAAAAACATTTGCCATTGTGGTAGTAAAACTCTTTTTTGAGTGGCGATTTAAGACAATTTTTACATGTTGTTCCGCATGGAATATGCAGATCTTTTATTGAGAATTTTATAATTCGTTGGAGTATATTCAATTCATTCCACCACATTACTTTAACGAAAAATATGAGAGCTCAATTAAATGAAGTTAAATTTGTTGCCTTTTAAGAAAAGTTGGTAAAGGGGAATTATTGCAGTGTCCACAGTTTGGTGAAGATATAATCGATTTGCCGAAACAATTAACTGCGGCAATTTAGATAGTATAATTGATGATGTTTATGTTGACATTATTCGTGAATATTATCGGACCATTCATTTGTTCATATACTCAATGGGACTGCATGAAGGATGTATCGTTGGAAAGGTTTTGTCTAACAGATGTGCAAGTTCTTAAAATTATATGTACCTATTTATGTCCGTTAAGGTGATAACGGTAATACAATTTATTTGAAATTATTGAATTTTACCTTCTTACCAGTTTAGTTTAGAAGATTGAAATTTTGGGGAATGATAACTATATCATTGATTAACATTTTTGGTAAAAAGTTTAAACTCCTAATTTGCAGTTATTCGGGAGAAATAACAATTTCATTTATCTACATATGCGAAAAAATAACTTAAAAAAAGAGAACTTCATGTACATACATAATGTATGTATGTATATTGTTTAGTGTACTTAGCTTAAAAGGTATATAAGAAAAATGCTTTAGATCGCTCGATCTTTTTCATTTAACATCCTTATTATTTCTAATGTAATGTTAGCAAGTACCCTTGCAGTTATGCGAAGCAAGGTGAATGACTTTATATATGAAGCAGTCATTGGACTTGCACAATTGTTAATCTAAGGCGAAGAAGGTAAGAATAAGCTAAAAAATCAGTTGTTTTTCAATACAAAGCTTTTACGAATGCTATATATTTACATATGTACCTAGATCCTAGAGAAACAAGAGAAACAAATGCCCTATGCATGAAGATATTTCCTTATTATTATTTATTTTTCTTGCTTCTCTTGAGTATGTGTGTGTCAGTTTTTCTTGGCCGAAGTTCGGCCACTGGGCGATACTAGTAACAATAAATAGCACTCATTGAGATCTTTCCAATGATATATGTCAGAAAGTGTTACAACATATGGGACGAAATGCCCATTCTCCTTTCAAGAAACCGGAGATTTTGGTTTTTGACGAAGTTTTTAAAATAATGATATCTTTGAAATTATAGCTCTAAGTAGAAAAAAATAAGGTTTTTTTTGCAGAGAGTTTCATGGTGTACAAACTTTGTTTAAGTTGTTTTCGATAACAGAATAATACCCTCACTTCAAAAATATTTCTAGGGTTCAAATCAGAGTAGGCTTTTTTGTGACTTAGTCGCTATAACCAAATTTTCGCTCAATTAGCGGCACAAAATTTGTTCTTGTATTGTAAGTACAGTCAACTCCTTCTAACCGCACTGCGCTTAACTGAAAACATCGGTCATATAAAACAAGAAATTTATAACGGAGCCTTTTCGAGCATTTTTCACACAAACTACTTTGCGACTTTGTAACTTTAAATAGCTTCCGTGTTCAGACGCATAATTTTCTATAAAAATACAGCCTTTAAGATTCATTATTTTTATCAATAAAATAAAACCACAAAACACCAAACTACACTCAAAAATCACTTCCACCCAAAAGAAAAATATCAAAGACCCAAGAAATTGGTCAGCAAAAGCATTACCAACCCCGAAGTAAACAGGTTGAAACCGAAAATTTGTCAAGAAGGCTCTAGGCGAAAGTGTTATCCCCTGACATTGGCCCAACCAACGTATAAAATAAATAAATAAAATGTTCTCAAAGAATTTTCATAAGAGGCATTTCGACATTGTCTGCCTTAAGTAGTAACATTCAACAGTGAGTTGTGCTTTAAATCGAAGGGCGATTTTTTTTTATTGTTGACTCACTTTCGGGTTGGGATTTGGAATAAAAAGGAATTGTAACGCCACCATTATACAACACATTCATTCGGTTTCCTTTTATGGAACCAATTGTGGGAGCATTTCTATCTGAATTGTTCTTTTCTTTATGTCATCTCGTCTAGGAGACGGCTTTCTACTCCATTAACTTCTATCAGCAGCGTTACGAATCCGATTTTGTGTATGACCTCTCTTCCTTTTTTGCTGAAGTAGGTTGTGTATCTAATAGATAAATCCATATGATGATTATGTTGAGTTCTTAACATCTAACAAAAGAAAGTTGAACGTATGCTTTAAAAGACGTGTGGATTGGAGTAACATCTTTGGCTCACTTATCAGGATTGAATGAATTATATCATTTTTTATCTTAAGGAGAAAACTGGCCGTTGCAAACACTTAAAAAATTGGGCTGAAAATGCATTTTTTTCAAAAAGATTAGGAACATGTATCATTATGTTGAAACGAAAATAATATGCTATAACAAAAACAAATTAATGGTCAAAGTTTTCATTATCGTACAAATTCAAACCTAAAATCTAATGTAACTCGCCTTGAAGTCTCTTAAAATCAAAGATAAAACTCATTTTGTCAGCGAGTAGAAGAATTCCAACTATCTGGCCTGAAGATAGTTTTGAGTATTTTTTTTTTTTTTATCCGATGAAAATCTTCAAAAGACAATCGGTAGGAATCGGTACCGAGTAATGTGGGACTCTTACCGCACTAAAACCACCGGTGTGTACCAGGACCAATCTATGAAAGATCGACAAATGAGTTTTCTTTCTTAATTTATAAATCACATTGGGGGAAGTTTAAAGTTGTAACACTTTCCCATATCTCTTAGACCATCTCCTTAATCTCCGCACATTGTCTCGTACATTAAGACGGTCTCCATTTCGGAGTTAGTATGACCAATCGTTCATAGTAGTTCAGTTCAATCGTTCATTTCTTCAATCATTTTGGTTTGTGTTTCATTTTTATAGCGTATAAAATGGGGAAGTTTCATTCCTTTCCAATTGTTATTTTTTTCAATAATTTAGGTTACGAATAAAATGGGAAAATTTCGTTCTTTTCAAACGTTCTTTAGAGATACAAGTATGAAAGTACAGTAAAAAATTGACCCAAATCCAAGTTTGTTCGCATTCGTTGTGTTCTATTTCAACATGTTTTTTATTGATGTTTTGATTTCAGAAACATTTCGTTTCTGTTCGTTCACTCTTTTTCTTACTTTTTGAACGAGATTGAAATATGATAGTATCTCTAATGAACTGGTGATTGCAAACAATCATTCTTTTTGGTGAACGAGTCAAAAAGATAGAATCAATCACGATTGACCCAACTTTAGTATGACTTTGCAGTGGCTGATTCTGTGATACAGCGTATTTTTTAACCACTTTTGTAACCTTTTCAATTAGAAGGTCACGGTGTAGATCGCTATTTCTTATATACCAATGGGCATAAATTATTCCACGAAAGACCTTGCTTTGGAATTTTTGGATGGGTTCAGCATTTGTTTTCTTTGTACATCCACATAGTTGGATACCATATGTCCAAACGGGTTTCAATACTTGCTTACATAACATTAGTTTATTCTGGATAGATAGGTCAGAGTTCTTTCCTAGTAACCAGTAAATTTTTCTGTACTTCAAGCTTAGTTCTTTTATTTTCTTTTGGATGTGCTCTTTCTATTTAAGCTTTACATCCAAAGTCATTGCAAGCTATTTGGCAGTATTAGAGTAAGGTAGTGCTGTACTGTTTAAAAGGATTGGAACATTGTTTATGTTTTTGTTTGTAAAGTTTATTGGCGTATACTTTATCGACCGCATTTTTCAGTTTTTTGTAGCCTTCGTAACGGATTTATCACTCACCAATATTACAGTATCATCAGCGAAGGTGGCCATGATAGCGTTTATGTCCACTGGAATATCCCATGTATATAGCAGATACAGGGTTGGTCCTAGGACACTTTCTTGTGATATACCGACTTAGATTTTCTTTAGTTCCGAGTAATTTTGGTCGTACCGTTCTCTAAAGAGTCGGTTCGTAACGCAGGATTTCAGTATTTAGTAGTACTGTCTGGAAAGGTCCCTACGCAGTTTGTACTTAAGTCCCAAGTGCCAAACCTTGTCAAAGGCTTGAGCAACATCTAAGAATATAGCCGAGCAAACTTGTTTTTCTTCAATGGCCTTTTCCACAACATCCGTAATCCGATGCACTTGGTCTACCGTGGAATGTTTATTTCTAAACCCAAACTAATGGCTCGTCATTAGTCTTCTTTCCTCTATTATTTTGCTAAACCTTTTAGGGGCAGTTTTTTAAAATTTTTGCCATGATTGGTATAAGCGATACAAGTCTGTAAGATGTTACTTATGTTGGTGGCTTACCTTGTTTAGGCATAATAATGACGTCCGCAATTTTCCAATGATGTGGCACATAAATTAGTTTAAGGCATGCTTTTATTTTAAATTGGAGTTTCTTGAAGGCTATTAAAGGCATTTCTTTCAAGACCTGAGTAGTTATTAGGTCGTACCCTAGTGATTTTTTGTTAGAAAACTTATGTTGACACATGCTTATTATTTCTTTGAGCATAACAAAAGGTATTTCACATTTTTCGTCGTTTCTATCAACAAATTGTAAGGTATTTGTAGCTGTGTTTGCTGGGAATGGCTTAAAAATATTCACGAGATGTTCAGCGAAGAGATCAGCCTTTTGTTTCAAGTTTCCGATCCATTTACCATCTTGAGATTTTATTGGTGGGGTTTGCCTGTGGTCTTCTACGGCGCTTAGCTGCTTTCCATAAAGAGTACTCGGTAGAAGCATCCGCCGTCAGATTATTCAGGAATCTACAAAGTGAATCATTTTTAAACTCACAGATCTTTTCTGTTGTTAAGACGGTTAAAAACTGCCTTATTACCTGGAAATCTCGTAATTTGCCATTTTCTTCGAGCTCTTCTTTTTTCCAATATCAGCTCCTTATTTCGACAGGTGCCGTGAAATAACGCCGAGCGAAATAAAGCCGAATGTTGAAATTCGGCTTTATTTCACTTTACTTAAGTGAAATAACGCCGAATCCTAGCGTTCGGCTTTATTTCGCTGTAGCAAAGTGAAATAAAGCCGAATGTTAACTGAGAAATAAAGCCGAACCAAACAAATTCAAAGTTCGATTTTATTTCTAAGTTTCATTAATCCAGATTCTATAAAAATACAAAAGAAACTTTGCATACACCCAACCTCGCACCCACCCCAAATCTTATAGCGAGTCCCAGCAGGGGGGTTGCAGGGGGGCAGCATGCCCCCCGATACATACCTCACTGTTTATTCACAATTCTAAAATTTTACAAACCATAGGTATAAAGGAGAGGATTTATTAGGTTTGTGAAATTTTAAAATTCGTGAATAAACAGTGAGGTATGTTTGGGGGGGCATGCTGCCCCCCTGCAACCCCCCTGCTTGGGCTCATTATAGGATTTGGGGTGAGTGCGAGGTTGGTGTATGTTAAGTTTCTTTAACATTTAAAGAATATGGAACTTTTATATTTTTTAACTAATTAAATATGTAAATCCTTTTGAAAAGTGAAATAACACCGAATCGGCCTTATTTCTCTTTTCAAAGCGAAATAAGGCCGAACGATAAAATTCGGCGTTATTTCACTTTAGTAAAGCGAAATAAAGCCGAATTTCGACATTCGGCTTTATTTCGCTCGGCGTTATTTCACGGCACCTCTTTTTTTCTCTTGAGTTCGAAATAGTTGGAGTACTTTCTTCTGCAGCCTGCTGCATATCAGCAATAAATTGTTTTACTTCAAGGCCAATTTGTTCAATTGCTTGCATAGGGAATCTTAGGTTTATAAAACTTTGAAGTTTATCTCTGAATTTGTTCCAGTTTGTTCTCTTGTTAACAAGCTTAGGATTACTTTTTCTATTATTTCCGCTTCACTCAGTAATGAAATTACTGGAGTATGATCTGACGATAAGTCGTAACTACATTCGACACTTATTTTTAAAAATATTGAATTAACAGTTTTTTTAAAGTGAAAAGAACTGCAAGCAATTTTATCAATAACACTGGTCAACAAGGTTTTTGTTACAGAAAAAAAAATATACTTTTCCGAAGGTTTTTGGTGTGCTGAACTCGAATCTGAAGTCAGAAAAATTCTATCGGGCTACGTTTTTGAGATATTCCCGTTAGAAAATCAAAAAATACGTTTTTTTGCTGTTTTCAAAGTAGTATTGTAACGTGAGGTAGATTGATATAACAAAATTTAAAACGGGTTTTAAAAGAACAACTTTTCTTGTTTCAAATTCCGTTTGAATCTTTCCGATATCTCTTTTCCTCACCGAGAAATCCTCAGTTATGTGTAAGCCTTCAACCTGTATAATTAGAAAAGTCGATCAACATGACTTTTGCTATTTTTTAGGGGTTTTATAAGTTGTCCTAAGCTATATTCTGTCCTTAAGAACCGTTAACAATTTTGTTCCATCACCATCAGAGTTTTGTTTTGTAACACTGAACGTTACGTCATGACGTAATAATGTATTTGACCCTTTTTAGATTGGAAACATTGAGTTCGGAATCGGATTAGCGAGTCTGTTCGGGTTTACATAAGAGAGTTTGAGAGGGCTGAGAACACATTACAACTTATACAAGTTCAATGTTTTGTACATTGAAATAACAACAAATGAGACTCAAAAGTCCGATGTTCTTCTCTATCCTCGCATTTTTCTTGCAAACAAACTGCTGTGAAACCGGATCCAATCTTATCCGCGTCTTTTGATGGAGCATGGACCACTTTCCTTTTGGGTGGTACTTACTTTCTTCTACTACTCTTGTGGCATTTTTTTTTAACTAGGCACCCTGTACTCTGAATTTCTATTATCTGTTTCTCGATTTAAACACAAGCGGAAGTATTGGCAGCACTGTTAGTGGTTAGATTGTTATCTCGTTGTTTTGTTTCCGAAATAGTACTACAATTAGATTTTACTTTCATTTACGTAATACTTAATAAAAAAATGCAGAGAAATTGTAAAAATAATCCTAATCGATTCTGTTACGTGTGTGGGGATCTAACATTTAGAAGACAGCAGAGAAATTTCACTAACTTAATCAAAGAGTGCTACCTTCAATATTTTGGATTTCCAGTGCGCTACCAAGATAAGTATTGGGCTCCCCATATATGCTGTTCACCTTGTGTAACTCTTTTGACTGGATGGGCTAGCGGTAAACGCTACCACATGGGCTTTGGAATTCCAATGTTATGGGCCAAACCAAGAGATCACACATCGGACTGTTATTTTTGCTTAGCCGAAATTAGTGGCTTCTGTAGTAATAATAAACATAGCATCAAGTATCCAAACTTAACATCTGCACAAAGACCAATCCTCCATAGTGGAGAGATTCCTATACCTAAACCTCCGGAAAATGCACAACCAAATGATACCAACAATGTATGTCTGAGCTTTGCACCTACACCAGAGGGCATAGACGAACATAGCGCTTACGCACCCAGCACTTCACATAAACCACAATTAATAACGCAAGGTGGATTGAATGATTTAGTTAGAGATTTAAGTTTATCTAAAAATCAAGCTGAGCTTTTATCATCCAGACTAAAAGGATGGAATTTACTTCATTCAGAGACTAGAATATGCTTCTTCCGTAATCGTGACGATGAATTTAGAAAATTTTTTTCTCAGGAAGGTGACCTAGTTTATTGTAATGACATTGTTTCTGTAATGTATGCTTTAGGGAACACTAACTATGCCAATACATCTTGGCGACTATTTATAGATTCTTCGAAAATAAGTCTTAAGGCGGTTCTTTTGCACAATGGAAACAAAATCCCTTCTGTCCCAGTAGCCCATGCGACTAACATGAAAGAGTCATATGATAACATAAAGCTGGTTTTGGAAAAAATTAAATATCGTATGCACTCCTGGAAAATATGTGGAGATTTAAAGGTGATTGCTATTATATTAGGCCTTCAACTTGGGTTCACGAAACATTGCTGCTTCCTTTGTGAATGGGACAGTAGGGATAGACAAAACCATTATTTAAAAAAAGATTGGCCGAAACGTAGCTCTCTTACCCCTGGACAAAAGAATGTTTTAAATTTACCCTTGGTGAAACAAGAAGATGTTCTTCTTCCACCACTGCACATTTAACTAGGTCTTTTCAAAAACTTTGTCAAGGCGATGGACAAAACTGGCGATGGATTTTTATATTTAAAAGAAAGGTTCCCAAAGGTTAGTGATGCTAAAATCAAAGAGGGTATATTTATTGGACCCCAAATAAGGGAGTTGCTTAAAGATCCTATTTTTAAACAAAAATTAAATTTACTTGAAAAACAAGCGTGGGTGTGTTTCAAAAATGTAGTTATAAATTTCCTCGGCAATAATAAAACAGAAAACTATAAACAGCTAATCAGTGAACTTTTGACGGCATATAAGGCACTAGGGTGTAATATGTCACTTAAAATTCATTTTTAAGATTCTCATTTGGACTTTTTCCCCGAAAACCTTGGAGCAGTCAGTGATGAGCATGGTGAGCGTTTCCATCAGGATATTTCCTCAATGGAAAAGAGATACCAAGGCAAGTGGAGTTCTAACATGTTGGCAGATTACTGCTGGACACTAAAGAGGGGTATCCCCGAAGCCAACTATTCAAGAAAGCCATGAAATATCATATATTCGACATACAAAATCATTTTTTTTATTATATATACCTGAATTTAACTTATGTACATATCTGTTTTTTATATTTTTTATTTTATTTGAAGAATAAATGAATTTTTTGAAACAAAAAAATATCATCTTAATCGTTAAATCTGGATTTTTTATTTTTACTATAGTATTAATGTTGTATCTCAAAGTTTCTAATGTAAGCCCGAACAGACTCGCTAGTCCGAATCCGAACTCAATCTAAAAAGGGTCAAATACATTATTACGTCATGACGTAACGTTCAGTGTTACAAAACAAAACTCTGATGGTGATGGAACAAAATTGTTAACGGGTTTTAAGGACAGAATATAGCTTAGGACAACTTATAAAACCCCTAAAAAATAGCAAAAGTCATGTTGATCGACTTTTCTAATTATACAGGTTGAAGGCTTACACATAACTGAGGATTTCTCGGTGAGGAAAAGAGATATCGGAAAGATTCAAACGGAATTTGAAACAAGAAAAGTTGTTCTTTTAAAACCCGTTTTAAATTTTGTTATATCAATCTACCTCACGTTACAATACAACTTTGAAAACAGCAAAAAAACGTATTTTTTGATTTTCTAACGGGAATATCTCAAAAACGTAGCCCGATAGAATTTTTCTGACTTCAGATTTGAGTTCAGCACACCAAAAACCTTCGGAAAAGTATATTTTTGTTTCTGTAAATAAAAAAAAAAATTTTTTTGTTGACCAGTGTAATTGTTGTTCGCTCCCATATGACGGCAAAGAGTTTTTCAATTAATACGAGCATAACCAGACTAAGCACCACTTAAGGAGTCTGATGATCGAGGTGGCTCTCGTGAAATAGCTATAACTCCAGCCTTTAAACTTTGTGGTAAATCACAAGTTGTTGTTGTTAATTCAAAATTATTCAATATAAATTGTTAAAAACTTGTTTTTTGCCTCATATACCTTGAGAACTAACAATGATATTGGCTTCGAGGTAATTTCATTCTATATACAAGATTATAAAAAATTGATTAAGGATAAGTTTTGCAAAAAAAATCAACAAACTGTTTTTTTTTAAGCGAAAAAGTACAAGAAACTTTACCTACCAAAAATTGTTGAACATTTTTGTATTCTCAAATATCTTTAGAACAGACATATGGGCATTGGGATAGTTTTACTTTACATACTATGTAGTATGTAGTTCAAATTTGTAAAAAAAAAGTAACAAACAGTTATTTTTTATAGAAAAAGGGTTCAAACATTATTCAACAATATTTTTCTCTTATAGCATAGTTTACAGTTCCGATGCGAAAAAAAAATCAAAATTTTCAAAACGATTTTCCACCTATTCTGCGCACCAAGTTGAATAATATTCAAGGCGAAAAACGTTTGCTTTGGCCTAAACCACCCGTTGAGTCATTAATTTACCCTTAATTGTCAAACTATAGGCCTAAAAATGGAAAATAATTATTTTTGGATGCGAAAACCATTTGCATGCAAAAAATGCCTTGAGGTGAATGTATTTTTTTTTTCGGAAGTCTAAGCCGACCATAAAAAAAAAAAAAATATTTTATTCACCACACTTTTTTTCGCATGCAAATCAATTGCCGGTCCATTGTTTTGCATGACATTCCATGACTGCATAGTTTTTTTTTTGCATGAAACTGTAAGCCAATCATTCAAACAATTAATTTTACATTTCACCTCAATTATTTTTGACATGCGAGAATATTTGCATAGATTTTTTTTTGCGCACGGGAACTGTAAACTAGGCTTATATCTCGAAGGCAAACCAATCTTTGGTCTTCAACCTGAAAAAGTTTTCGAAGATCGAGAATCGGCGATTTTTTAATACAAAAAATAACATTGGGCCTCTAGCTTCCGAGGGCACCATCAATGGGAAGTTACTAGTGTGGGTCGCACCAAGCCTCTTTTTATGATTTCGTTTAATACCTTTAACTACGAAAAATTCTGTGAGGTCTGGTATTTTGTTAGTATCAGATGGCCAATATGTTGGCGAACCAGAAGTATAAAATTTCTTATGGTATAGCCGTTAACCTTTTGTAGTTATGGGCCTAGATCCCCATTGGGTGTGTTTAGCAATAAAATCGCCACCAACAAGGAAGTTATGTCCTAGCAAATTTGGGAGTTCTGCATAGTCTTCTTCAGTTGGAGAGCGTCTCGGAGGGCAGTATATAGCTGTTATCTAAAACTCAAAGTTAAAAGTTCAAGTGAGCTCAACTCCATGATTGCGTTTCGCCCAGGCACGATAGTTGGGCTCATCAGTTAGATGACTATCGTACCCTTCTAAGACGCAATTTTGTATCGATGTTTACCGACTATTATAAAAGTAACAGCATTAAGATACTATGAATTTTATTATTCTAAGGGAATTTGGTTAAATTCAGACACTTAGAATTTCAAATGCCCGCGCTCAGGCTTTTTTATAATAATTGAATATGAAGAAAATTTGAAAAGAAATTCTTCTGTTTAAGTGGAGTGACCGAATATATAATTCAAAGTTAAAAGTTCAAGTGAGCTCAACTCCATGATTGCGTTTCGCCCAGGCACGATAGTTTGGCTCATCAGTTAGATGACTATCGTACCCTTCTAAGACGATAGTCATCTAACTGATGAGCCCAACTATCGTGCCTGGGCGAAACGAAATCATGGAGTTGAGCTCACTTGAACTTTTAACTTTGAATTATATATTCGGTCACTCCACTTAAACAGAAGAATTTCTTTTCAAATTTTCTTCATATTCAATTGTTATCTAAAACTATTTCTGTTTTATACCAATACTAATTGTTGTTACTTGCATGTTCTCATTAGTAAATTTTGATTCTTCATAGTGTGTAAGCACTTTTTTATAAGTATTGCTGATCCTCCCCTAGCTCTGTCAGCTGGGTGCAGAGCGTGATAGCACGTATAGTTTGGTAATTTATTATCAAGACTTTGTTCTATTCGAGGTTAGTTTCGAACACCAGACAAATGTCTATATGCTCTATGTCTAAAAAGATGTTTAGTTCTGATACATGTTGTAAAAGACCGTTTGCATTCCATGTTGCGATTTTAAGTGTTCTGTTCATCATTGTTTTTTAAGAGCGACTTCTTCGCTTAGCTGTTTTATGTTTAAATCTTTTTGTGTCTTGGCGACTGGACATCCTCTGTAACTTGCAGGATGATTACCTTGAAAGTTAACACTGACTGACCAGATCTTTTCTAACAATAAACTGACTGACTGACATAAATGTTATTTATACATATGTACAACAATTTTCAGCCTTTATAAAATCAGATTTCAGAGCATTGTTTGCGCTGGCTCTTGGACTATAAAGTGACATTAGTCAGCGTTGTCAATGTGACTTTTTTGACACACCAAATTCACACTGATACGGTGCGGTGGCACGAAATAAATTCGTTTGGCATGCTTTAGATACTTATTTCCATTTACTCAATAGATAAGTGAATTTTGAAGAAATGTCGTAAAAATCTGTAAAATCTTCATTTTTTTGGATTTGGACAAATCCAAAATAAGGCTAGTAACATTTGTATTCATTTAGAGGAAGTGTACCGATTATGGCATACCAAAATAAAAACTCAATTTTAAACACAAACAAATTAAATTTTATTCGGTCTTTTAAATAGATATTGATAAAAATACTATATACTTGCTTTTAAACAAAAGTAGAACTTAAACAAATTATCACACTGCATTTAATGAATTAAAAGGTTAAAAAACGCAAAATGAGCACATTTCAAAAAGTGACCCTAATATGGACGACTAAGGATTTCCCCATAATATATGTGGTAATTTAATTTATGTGCAGAAAACACAAATAAAATATATCTAAGTGCCCTTTCACACGAGGAAACTGAGTTGCCAGCAACTTTTAGTTCCTGGGTGGGAAGGGCAGGAGGAAAGAGGGGCGAACAGAATCTCCCCGGTCGAGGATTTGAGGAGATTTTTTGACATTTCCTTTCACATCTAGGTTTAGGTGTGTTCAACCAAAAGACTATCAAAGGAAATTTCAAAAATTGCCTGGAGATTTGTTTCCTCGTATGAAAGGTACAAGAGATTTTTAAGGAGATTAAAAGAAAACGTCAAAAAAATGTCCAGCAACTTGTTTCTTCGTGTGAAAGGGGACTAAGATTCTGTGGCAGAGCAATAGAGAAGGCAACAGGTCAAAAGAGATTGAAAAATTTGAAAAAAAAGTTATGAGTAACATGAAAAATTTGGGCAGCTTTCTTGAAGCCCATTTCTCTTGACTTGACGGCTGCTTATACCATACCCGCCTTGTCCCGGACGTTACGCTTTTTCCCTTTTGGTGTCATCTGACTACTTACTAGGCAACCTTTTTCTAAATTTAAACAAATATTTTAGGTGGTTCCTAATATGGAATACTAATCCATATTAGGAATACTATTCTATATGAAATACTATTCCATATTAGGTACAAACTGATATTCCATATTAGGCACAAGAAGATTGACTTAACTATGTAGAAATTTACTTAACATTTAACTGAGCTCACCTGAATAATTTAAGTTATCCCAAAGGTTGAGCTTTTTCCTAATAACACGGGACAAAATATATGTTTACGCTTGAACCGATACAAATATATAAGAAAAATAAGATCTCAATAATTTGTTACGCACTTTACCAAAACACTACTTTTAATAACTGCTCATGTCTAGACAGATCACCTTCCACAAGGATAAAAAACAACAAATATGCGCATGAAAAGAAAGCTTTATCTGAAAAAAAACAGGTAAAAATATTACGTATTTTTCAAAATATAGCACTATTCCATATTAGGAGCGTATTCCATAATTGGTACACTTCCTCTACACGCCAGAGGCCGTGTCTTTTTCTTTCTAAGACTCCTATCCTACCTTCTATTCACTGAAAGAATTGAAAAATCACCAATTGAAAAATTTGCGGTTGCAATTTACGAATCATGTTTTAGGGGAGAGTGGGTATGTATGGGACACTTTTCAGTAAAGTTGCAAATACTGGCAACTTATAAATCATATCTGCACAAAAGAGCTTTCTTAAGATAATATAATATTTGGGCAATCTATCCAAAACACAAAAGCGACCCAAAATTTTCCAGAAAAAAAGTTAAAATTCATTTCAGGCAACAACTAACTTTGTCCCATTCCTCCTGCTTTCACGAGGATTGGGACAGCTATGTGGTGGATTGGGACACTTGTATTCAGTTTATGAAATATTTTTTTTTTTCATTTTTAAATCTTTTGATAATAAAAAAACGATAAAATAACATTTATGTTCTCTTTATTGAACAAAACAAAAACATAACAAAAAAAATACATTATTCAGTTTTAACAAAAAAGAAATAAAAAAATTACTTCATTTTTACCTAAGAAAAAAAATAGACATAAAAAAAAGTTTAAAAAGAAAAAACGGAACAATTCAGAACAGTTGTTATTTTAGGACAGTGATACAAATTTGGATTTTAGATCCACACTAAAAGAATAAATATCCCTAGGATTTCTTTTATTTGGTGCAAGTCGCTGAGGTTGTGGTAGCTTCAGAACGAACGTCTTCCCTTAAGACTGAACTTTGATCCTCAATTTTTGGATACACGAAATAAATAGTCTCAGATCCCTTCTTCCGTAAAAACTTTAGTTGGAAAAGCCCTCCTTCTTCATCCTGAACAATTTTTCCCACCATCTTCGATGTAGCAAATTTTACAACGACGAAGTCACCAACTGAAAGCATTGACGTATCGAAATTGTCTTCTTCTTCCGCAGATGGAGCGGAGTTCTCGTCATCAGGAGAATCCTTTAGAGGAGGTTCCTCGGATTCAGATGATGTACTTCGCGTACGTTTGTGCTTAAATGTGTTTCGTTTAGACTTCGATGTTGATGAGCTAGTTCCAAGATTTTTTTTTACCCGTTTTATTGCCAGTCTTTTTTGTTTTTAAATTTTCAAGCTCAATTTTTTCGGGCGTATCTGTTAATATTCGCGTCTTTCCCGGTTTCCTTCCCTTTCTTAATAAAGAACGTGGTTTCGCTTTAGGATACGGCTGAATGTCCTCTGGCTTCAAGGATGATGTGGAGTTTGAAGGCATTTCACATAACACAACAGTGGAACACGATGGTTATGCGTGATGGTCTAATATGTTAACGTCCCGGAAAGATGTGGATGTTGAGGGCAAATCATCATTTAAATCATTGGAAACTTGAAGTTGTGCGTTAACATCCAGGATTTTAACATTCCGGAAAGATGTGGATGTTGAGGGCATATCATCATTTAAATCCGTGAAACCTTGTAGTTGTGCGTTAACGTTCCGGGAAGATGTGGGTGTTGATAACACTGCAGAATCTGTCGAACATGGCAGTTGGGTGTTACCGTCTAAGTTTGGGTCGGGCCGATCAGTCGCACTGGACATTAAAAAATCTTCATCTGTGAAATTGTCCCTATTTAAGGGCCATATTCCACTTTTGAGGAAACCGCTGATGATATTTTGCTTGCTAAATGAAATTTGAAATGCCTGGTTGGCGAGGCCAGCTACATAATATATTGTCAAGGGCTTTCCTGTTTTTGTAACCATCCAATCGGAACAAGCCTGATTGTACCGACACTTGAATGGCCCATAAAGCATAGTTTACAGTTCCCATGCGAAAAAAATATCAAAATTTTCAAAACGATTTTCCATCTATTCTGTGCACCAAATTGAATAATATTCAAGCCAAAAAACGTTTGCCTTGGTCTAGGCCACCCATTGAGACATTAATTTACCCTTAATTAATAAACTATAGCCCTAAAAGTGGAAAATAATTATTTTTGAATACAAAAAATATTTGCATGCTAATAAAGCCTTGAGGTGAAAAAAAATATTTTTTTGGAAGTGTAAACCGACCATCCAAAAAAAATATATTTTATTCACCACACTTTTTTCGCATGCAAAACAATTGCCGGTCCATTGTTTTGCATGACATGCCATGACAGGAATGTTTTTTTTTTCTGCATGAAACTGTAAACTAATCATGCAAAAATTAATTTTGCCTTTCACCTCAATTATTTTTGACATGCGAGAATATTTGCGTAGGTTTTTTTTTGCACATGGGAACTGTAAACTAGGCTTAAACTGAGACATCTAATGGTTGAAGCCTATGGCTCGAGTGCGGTGGAAAGGTTATTACGAACACTCCCTTCTTCTTTGTTTCGTCAATCAATTCAACTTGACTATGGCTTTCATGGTTGTCAAAAACGAGGATCACCGGATCCTCTCGTGAACATCTTACATGCATACAAAAGTGTTGGAAAACCTGTTAAAATAATAAAATTTGTCACGTTCCTCATTAAAAACACGAATTTATCTCAATTACCTTCAAAAAGCATTCACCATTCATCCATCCTGTTGGTTGTGCCAGACCCAAGCTTCCTACTGGCGCATTTTTCAATTTTTCATCATAGCATCTTTGAAAAATTTTCGTGTGAAAATGAATGCTGGAGGAATCGTGTTTCCGGATGCACTTATGAAGCCGCACATGGCGACAAGCTGACCACGTTCTCCAGAAGTAGCCTGTCCTATTTGTTTCACTCCCTTTGATGATATAACTTTTGGCGGATTATGCCCGGTGTGATCCCAGTCTCGTCGCAATTCCAAATTCGATCTGCGTTTAATGGATGTCGTGAAAAAACTTCAAGGAAGTTGCTGTTAAATTTATCCACATTGGTTTTGTTAAAACTTGTGCATCGTGACAAGCTAGTTGATTCCGGTGTTTTTAAAGAGAGGTCTGGATGCCTGCGAAAAAAAAACCAAATAACCACTCTCTCCCCGCAGCTTCATTCTGATTCCATTGTTGTGGAACATTAATGTTGCAGCAGGCTTTAGCATATATGAACGCCAGAAACTCGTGCTTGTGCTGTTGTGAGGCCGTAGTGCATTTTGGAACAGGTTACAAAATATTTTGCCATTAATACCTCCTGCTCATCAGAAAATATTTGGCGTGGCTTTGTGTTTGCCGAATATTTATAATCGGCATAGCTGTTTGATTTAAAAGCATTCACGTGGCGAGCTAAAGCCGATTTTTAAATATTATGTGCCAGAGCCACTGACCGTATAGAAGCTCTGTCCGTCACT
Organism: Dasysyrphus tricinctus; assembly: GCA_963921185.1. Taxonomy (NCBI): domain Eukaryota; kingdom Metazoa; phylum Arthropoda; class Insecta; order Diptera; family Syrphidae; genus Dasysyrphus; species Dasysyrphus tricinctus. The sequence continues at coordinate 145,862,147 of OY992531.1, read as the reverse complement.
TCCTTTATGGCCACTTGTATTTGAGTTTCAGTAACTCTTTCCCTGAAAGTCTTTCATTTCCAAACTCTTGGCATATAAAACCAAAAATAAAAATAATAACAAATTACAAACCCTCATTAACCAAAAAGTAGTGCAGGAGGAATGGGACAGTGTCCCATTCCTCCTGTATAAGAGTTTCCCAATCATCCTGTAGGGCACTTGAAAGAATTGAAACACAATATCACTTAAAATATTACACAGACTAATCACAATTAGAATTAATTCACTTCGTAATACTTGTAAATAGCTATTTAATTCACTTTTTTGTACAAAAAGTTCACTTATTATTTTTTTTTCACTCAAAATCAACCCAAAGATTTTACTTTTTATGCACAAATTACCTTTTTCTGCTCCTCACTTCGTAAATTCAACCGCGCACACGCCCTGCTTCGTTGACCGGTGGATACAGACTAACGAACGAGTTTTTGATCACAAGAAACGAAAAAAAGGATACGACGTAGAAGAAAATGCTTGTGTCCCATTCCTCCTGTGTCCCATACATACCCACTCTCCCCTATTCGTAAATCAAGGCATTTCGATCCCAAATTAATACAACAACTGGTAATTTATCATTCAAAACATGGCAATTTACCAAAGCTATGTCTTCGTGATTTGCAATTAAAATCCATGATTCAAGCTTGTACTTTTCATAAATTAAACTATTTTGGCGTAATTTTCTCTTCAAAAGCATAATTTCACAAACAGCATTTACAAATATTGATTTGCGATAAATATTTATTGATTAACATGTCACAATCACTGATTTACGTTTTTTTGTCGCAATTTGCAACTCCATGAGAATAGCTGAAAATCACCAACAAAAAATTCCTAAATCACGACTTTCTTGTTACAATTTACTTCTCGAACAGATTAAGCAGCACCACATGGCATGTATCTAATCATTAATGTGTGACACCACCGATCTGTAATGCAAATTGGCCCAGTGGTTGCATGCTCGCTCCGCAACTGAAGGTTTGCGAGTTCAAATCCCTGTAGTCAAGCGTAAAGTATTTATTTCAAATAAATTATGCTACATTTCCACCTAGCGCTAATCTGAGCTTTAATGAGATTAACCTTAAATCTCCTTTATATCTCGTAGATTTACCATACAAATTTATTTCGTAAATCTTGAAGATTAGAAATTAATCTTGTTAAATCTTCCTAGGACAAATAGTTTTACAAATCGAACTAACCTATTTTTACATGGTGCTGAACGATTCATTCGAGACTCGCATTCAGTTCTTCATAGTTTCACACGAATCAAACATTCTGTCTCATTCGCACTTCATAAGAAAAATTGGAAAGCCATTTGCAGTTTTGAAGGTGCTGTCAAATTTAATCTTTTTTAAATCTTTTTGTGCGGTGGAAACACCAAAAAGATTTATTAAATCTAATCTGAGATAAACCTTTGGTGGAAACATAGCATTACATTAAATGCCTATACCTGCAAATGAAGGGTAGAACAAGATTGATCTCTCTAGTGGCAATATCACGAAATAAAAGTTGTGATCACAAATCTTTTTTGCAAATTTACAAATTGTGCAATTGAGGAATATTTGGATTTGTTGTCCGCAATTTTTGTTTTCTCTCGATAAAATAATTGATAAAGAGTGTTGATTTACGATTTTTGAGTATCAATATCTTCATTTTGCTCAGTTTTGCCAATTGCAAACAAATAGTCGTAAATTACGATATCCCAAGCCAAGGTATAAATCGGGATTCATTTTTCGTAATTTGCAGCTCATTTTTCGTGATCTGATTCCGTGTTGTTGAAATTGTGGCTATGCACCTAAACATACCTATTTCTATAAATTTGTGCTATGTACATAAGACTATTCGATAATCCATAGTAGTTGTAGCAGTAGGTACTAGTATAGATTTGAAATACAAAGATGGCACGGCAAGTTTCATGAATTAATTCTCAATCTATACTCATTCACATTACGGTACGTTTCGCTGCAGTAGTTAGTTGATGTCAATGACACTTAAGGCCATCTGCACACGACGCGTCTCGCTTGTGTGCAGATTGTGTGCAGCGCACATTGATTTCAATGAATAACTGCACACGAGGCGTAAACAACACATATTCGTCATAGCACACAAGCAGCAAATCGCCTGCCGTACAGCAGTGTCAGTATCTTCGATGGACGCCGCGCCGCGCCGCACAGTGGGATGAGAAGTGATTCTAGCGCGCCAAAACTGGTATAAAAAATGGTCTCCAAAATGCGTTATTTTTTCAGGGAATGTTGTCAATATCTGGGAAAAAATCGAGAGCCAGTTTTTGTAAAACTTTATGCACTTTGTTTTTATTCCTCGTTTCATAGAAGGTTATGAATAATCTTAATTATGAAGTCAAATTACTGCTTTTATAAAATGTCGATATTGATCCTATTTAAGGATGGATATCTGCTAGATTTTTTTTTGTTCTTGTTTACCAATAGTGTCATTATTATAAACAATCAATTCCAATAAAATTAATTCACTGGTTGTTTGTTATTTAAATCATTTTATTTAAACAATTTTTATATCATTGTTTTTTGTTTGTATAGTCTGCCAAAAATCCGGAACGTCATGGAACGTCTTACCTATACTTCCATTAGCTAGTCCAATATGTATACTTACATTCCTATAAAAATCGCTACCAACTAACAATTTTATTTAACTTTTAATGAGAGATAACTTTAGCCAAGAAAGTCAAACTGCTCTCTCTGGTGACTCAAGGTCGGTAATGTATTCCGTTATAATAAGTTGTCGCGAGTGTTTTCTGCGTTTTTTGGGTTGTTTTATTTGATAAACACTCAAATTTGATTAAAAATAATACATATTAATTAAATAATTAAATTTTATCCACCGGATTATCGATTATTAAAAAAAAAAACTATAAATCCTATTAAAGTGTGAACAAATACGTTCAGAAAAGTTCCATGTAGGTTACAAATAATAAACAGATAAGTGTTGCCATTTTAAAGGTTGAAATTGAGAAAATAATAAAGAGCTGTCATATTATGTGCGGCCAGTAGCGGATCCAGGATTTGGCTGCGGGGGGGGGCTGGGAGTTCCCTTAGACACATCTTTTTAAAAAAAATCTTAATCATAAACGAATGCCCTACCAACCCAAATTTTTTTTTCTCAGAAAGTAGGCTAGTCGGCAGCAGAATTAAAAAGATTTTGTACAATGCAAAAATATATGTACTTAGTAGGAAAATGCTGCAAAATTTTATGATTGGAAATGGAGCATCTAGAATTATTGAGCTTCAGCTGCTATTTTAAAAAGACCCTTTAATAAGTTTCTCCACAAAGACACATCGTATAAGAAAGTTGTTAGGATATGTTTATAGGAACTTTAAATAAGTAGCCACATTTCTTTAATTTGAATATTTTTTGTAGAATTTATAAATACTCATCCTACAGTACTTTGTCTAACTTTAGACAGCCGTCTACTGTTGTCTTAAAATTTGTTTACTTGGACAACCCAACTAACAAAATTGCTTCGCATTTCAGACATTATAGTGTTATTTGTTTCTATAGCGCGCCTATTACCCTCTGACGTGAAGTAAATACCTTATTGGAGTATTACTGCTTCCTTGAAAGTTTTCTGGTGCAAATTTTATCAGGTTGATAGAAGCGATATACCAATGTTTCTATAATCTCTCTAAATTGCTTTTATGAAATGACGACGGAGCTTTTGTTCTATAGTCATCCTGTAAAATTATTATACAATCTGTATGTTAGTCTCTGTTACTTGCTAAGTTCAGCCACAAACCATTTCTGCTGTACTAGTAAAAACACAAACCACTTCTGGTATACTAAAGAGTATATACACAAAGCAGCAGTGTGGAGAAAGTGAATACGTTTTTTTTCATCGTAATTATATTCTTCCATGGCCGAGCGGTTAGCGTGGTGGACTCTCAAACACCCGAATCTTTGGTGGTGGACTTTCAGTGCGAGAGGACCATGGTTCGAATCTCACAGAAACTTTGTAAGTTTTATAACTTAAATAATATTTAATAAATTCTAAGATTGTATTTCAGATAAAAACTTTCAAATAAAATATCAGAAAATTAATAAAATAAAATAAAAATATAAATAAATAAATAAAAATCAATTGTGAAATATATTTTTTTTTTATTTTTCCACCTTCTTCTATAAGACCTCTAAATTGAGTCCAGTAAGTGCTTTCCGGGGCAACTGAATTTAGTCCATAAAGGTCCAATAGGAGCTTAAAAAGTGCGCCCTTTCAATTCTATGGACTATTATAAAGGGTGATTTTTTAAGAGGTTTAGAACTTTAAAAAAAAAAAAAACACAAAAAATTCAAAAAAATGAATGAAATATTTATTTGAATCGATAGTTTGAACCTTGCAATTTAATGTTTAAAGATAATTTCATGCAAATGTTGACCGCGGCTGCGTCTCAGGTAGCCCATCCGCTGAGTCCAATTTTGGCATACTCTTTCACACATATCGGCCGGTATCTCACGAATGAATGCATGGATGTTGGCTTCCAGTGCGTCAATCGAAGCGGGCTTGTCCCTATAGACATTAGCCTTGACATACCCCCACAAAACATAATCTAATGGTGTCAAATCGCACGATCTAGGCGGCCAATTGACCGGCCCGAAACGTGAAATTAACTGTTCACCAAACTCGCCTCGCAATTGCGCCATTGTTTCGCGTGCTGTGTGGCATGTGGCACCGTCTTGTTGAAACCACATATCATGCAAGTCAAGAACTTCCATTTCGGGCAAAAAAAAGTTTGTTATCATCGCTTGGTAGCGTTCACCATTGACAGTAACGCTGCGATTCGCATCATCTTTGAAGAAATATGGCCCAATAATGCCGCCGGCCCATAAACCGCACCAAACAGTGGCTTTTTCGGGATGCATTGGTAGCTGTTGCAATGCTTCTGGCTGATCTTCACTCCAAATGCGGCAATTATGCTTATTTACGTACCCATTCAACCAAAAATGAGCCTCATCGCTGAACACAATTTTTCGATAAAAAAGCGGATCCTCGGCCAGCACGAATTTTGATAGTAAAATTCAATAATTTGCAAGCGTTGTTCATTTGTAAGACGATCCATGGTTAAATTGCAAACCAAACTGAAGCTGTTTGACAGTGACACAAGGTACTAAACACACGTCAGCTGTCAAAACCAGTGTTGCCAAAACCAAACCAGCTAAAAAATCACCCTTTATAATGTTTATATGATTGCAAGAGACGATTGTGGGAAGCTTCTTTGGATGATTATAGGGGCAAAATTGTTAGTTGGGAACGGAATTGGTTGTCCAAGATTTAATGAACTAGACTGTCTGTTTTTGACATTAACGTAAGATCCGTGGGAAAAATATATGGACAAAATTGAAACAAAAGGGCGTAACGCCAAGTTGGGCAGCTAGATGCGCTTGCCCCCCCCCCCCTAATCACAATATATTTCATATATTATTCAATCTTTATTCTTTTGAAAACATTTTAAAGCAAGATTTTTGTAATAAAACTATTTTTTCTATTTTTTGCCCCCACCTAATCGAAATCCGGCGTATGCCCTTGTATCTCACCTATCCAAATCTTAATATTTAATTCTTAAAGAAGAGAATCAGAATGCTATGTCCAAAAAGAAAGGTAATTAAACTCCCTATAAAAAACACAATTGCAAATTTAAATTTTGTGTACAAGTAGCTGTTCCAAGAAATTAACTAAATCATGTTTTTCAATTAAAAAAAAATGAATTTGGATGTTCTGTACCTATTCTACCTCAAATGACTTTAGTCCATGTGGATTGGTATTTCGAACATAAAAATTCGTGTTCAATATTCCGATCATTAACAATTTTAGTGCGAATTCCACTCATATTTTTTGTCAATTGAAATCTTACCTACAGTTTGACGAAGATTTGAAAAAAATTTGAGTTAAAATTTTTAAAATTTTGTCTGCCCTTCAATTTCTATTTATTTATAGTTACGAGTGTTTCGTTCATATTAAAACAAAAATGTACCTAAATTACACTTTTTAAAGAAAAAAAACATTAACCGTTACAGCTGATTTTTACATTTTTCGAAAACGAGTTCGAAGTGATTTGAAATTCTTTTTCATTTCATTTAATGAATATTGCTCGCGGGAAGAGCTCTATAATCTTTCGTTAGAGCACAAAGGAAATCACAAGAGAAACTAAGATCAAAAATCGCTTCATCTTAAAACAGTCTTTGAACTCGTCAAAATATCCTTCGGCACTCGAAAACAATCTGATATAAAAACATAAGTTTCAATTTCTAAAACAATATTTTGATGTTATCATGAAAACTATCCATATCAAAGATTACCAATAGCATCCGTCGAATGCTGTGGAGCGAATCAGACTGAATTTTGATATTTTTACTATGAGCCAAATGTCAAAATTGAGCCTGACTCATTCATCGGATTCTGTTATCAGGGGGATTTTTTACACCGGAAGCTGAGTTTTTAAACTAAAGCCCCAAAAGTTATCTGGGCTCAGCTAAGTCCGAAAAATACCAAGAGGAGTTGAAGAAAAAGGTAACATTGATTTATTTCGTCAAACTTCATTTGATCTTTAAGAAATATCGATACCCAAGGAAATCTAGGTAACAATAATAGCATGAAGGTCAATCTCACTAGTTTCAATATAAGGACTTGGAAAAAAACACAGCATTTAGGTATGCATACTTACCAGCCCCAAACTTGTTATTTCTTTAGTCCGATTCCCTAGGGGCTTGGAAAAAACAAAGCTCACATACAATTTGTTAAGCCCCAACCTCCATTTTTCCCAACAACAGCTTTCATGCTAATTTTTAAGCTCTTGCCATTTATTTTCGTCGGATTTCTTTAATGCCTTTGTTAGCCCTATCAGTGTTATAGTTTTCATCAGATCCCTTGCAGGTTTAGGAAACGGCTTCGTAAAGGTTTAGCCCCAAGCCTCAATTTTTCGTCTAATACCTTTAGGGCTTGAAATAAATAGAGCCATTTGATTTTTTATATAATCGCCTTTTTTCGTCCAATTCTCTTGGGGCCTCGAAAAAAACACCGTTGCATATAATATGGTCCAGCCCAACAATTCGTTCAATTTCTCTAGGGCTTGGAAAAACACAGCTCACATGTAAATTTTGTAGCCACCATTTAAGTTTTGTTTGTCTAACTCTCTTCTGAATCAGCCGTGGGGAGGGCTTCAGCCCCTATAGCCCCCCCCTCTGGATCCGCCACTGTGTGCGGCATATTTAGGAGGATATCCATAGAAATGGCTTCAATTTTGAAAAAGTCAATATTATTTGAAAAATTAAGGGAAAAAAATCGTTATCAAAAGTTGCTGACTTCTATAAATAACGAAAATCGGCAATAATTGTATGATGTGATCCAAAAATATTTGGAGCCACCAGAGGCTGCATGGAGCTTTGATTATGTTAAAAAAATTAAAAATTCTTTGCAAAACTTCTGCAAAACTTTATCCCAGAAATGGAAAACTGCGAAGTTTTCCTATAGGTATTTTTATAAAAAAAAACTCAGATTGGTTGGAAACAAGTTTTCAAGTACCTCAATGAAAGGCAACAACAAAAAACAGAAGGGAATATAATAAGGAAGTTCGCAATTTATTATTCCTCCAAAATGACGAAAATGAATCTGAACATGATTCCGAAACGAGTACCTAGTAATAGTGACTCGGAACAAAAAATATAAACAAATACAAATTTTTAGTTTTTCCTTTTAATTTTAAGTTTGAAAACTATTTTTTTTTTTTTCAAAAAGTATTTACAAAACCAAATACATAATGTTTATAGTCAAACAGAGAATCGATTTTCGACTTTAAAAACAGCAATAGCATGACATTCAAACTGTTGCTGTTGTTTTTTAATATTTATTTGTCTATTTCAAGTAATTTTTTTTAGAAAATTGCCCCTCCCACCAAAAAAAGGAAACAGACCCACCACCTCATACAATTCTTTTAGAACCGCCTAAGAATCATTTCTCAAATAATCCTGCATTAAGGGACACCCTTTTTTCGAACACTGATAGGATTTTCTTTTTGCCACTTTCTTGTCCCTAATTTTTGACACCACCCTGGAAAAATATTAAAAACGGCTGCAACAACCTCAAAACTATAAAAGCTTATCAAAATTAGGTTTTTATTCCATATAATTACCCCAAGAATACTCTTGGCGCGCTAGAATCGCTTCTCATCCCACTGTGCGCCGCCCACCGGTAGTAAATGATTTATTTTGTGTATGGACATTTGGTTAAAATATCATTCATCGCAAACATTTGTGTTATTGGTGGAGAACTATGAGCGTTTATATAATAAATACATTGCAAGAATACTCCAGAAAAGACGTGACAGAAACTGCATGGGCAACAATTGCAAAACAAATGCAATGGTTAGGTCAGTTAAATAAAAAGAAACGTTTGTGTTAATTTGTATTCTATTTATTATAATTGCTTTCTATACAATAGTTCTACTTCCATGGTAAGGCATGCCATGTTATGACTTAAAATGCAAAATCAAATAAATTTCGGCATAAAATGTTGTTTGGACGATACGCTTCGTGTGCAGAAGATTGGGCGAAGAGAAGTCGTCGCAGCATGACGAATCTTGTACAAGTCCATGACGCGACATTTCGTGTGCAGAAGGCCTAACTGTGGCAAGAAACCGAAGGTTAGGTTAGGTTAGGTTAGGAGGGTCGTGCACAGCGCAAAGGCTGTTGCGTACACGGGGGCCTATTGGTCCATTGTGATCCCCTTACGAAAAGAAAGCAGAGATGCTCCTAAGCTAATTATTCAAGTAGACTGGCTCATTTGCAAACCAGCCTGTGCTCTCTATGAATTTCCTCATATTTGCCATTGAGACCTGCGCTAGATCGTCCAGTTCTCCAACAAACCTGTTTCCGAAGTAAAGGAGGCGATTTGTTTGGAGGTTTGGACAATCGCAGAGAAGGTGTTTAATGGTTTCTATTTCTTCTACATCCTGACAGCTCCTACAGAAGTCAGGTGCGTATACACCCAGTCTGCGCCATTGGCACAATGGCCCGTTAGTACACCTATCAAGATTCTAATGTTCTTTTTACTCAGCGATAGAATATACTTTCCTTTTCCTTTTCATTAATTCTAGGCCATAGACTTCTAGAGGATGTTCAAAGGGTAGACATGTGCATTCAAGAGGACACAAGCGTCCACAAGCTTTTTTTCAAAGCGAACCTCTGTCTATCAACTCCTACTCTCACCTCCCCGCGGTGAACATCGGGTGCCTAGTACCTTTAACTGAAGATGGGGTTCCAATCCCTGTGGACGGTTTTAGGGGGTAGCAAACGAGAGAGGGGGGGGAGGAGTGTTCCCACTAAGGCACTTCTCCTTTATCCAGGCGGCAGCGGAAGAATTCTCCAGATGGAATCAACGGTGGCGTCTACAGTTCCAGTTAGGTTGAACTACTTAGTGAACACCTTATATGGGCTACTACGACATATTCGTAGCTCAGGCCTATAAGGAGCGGTTTATCCGGCTCCCCACCCTTGGAGTTATACTAAGGGTCTGGTCCTCCAGGTTGGGGGTTGTGCGTCGGGGTAACTTCTCTACCACGGAAAACAACAATAGTTCCGAAACAACAACAAGCCTCGGATATGGATGATTTTAATGTTGACGACCCCAGCAAACGAAACAAGGACAATGAATTTCGGATCTGCACGTGGAATGTCCGGACCTTAAACAGACCACGTGCAGCCGAACAATTAGTGGAGAACCTGGATAGGTTAAGGGCTGATATAACAGCCATCCAGGAAGTGCGATGGGATGGAGAGGGCATACGAAGGATGAAGTCGTGTGACATATACTTCGGTGAGTGCTGCAAGGAGCAGGGTCAGCGACTCTTTGGTTGTGGTTTTGTGGTAAGGGGAAGACTTAGGCAAGAAGTCTTGGGCTTCAGAAATGTAAGCGAGCGCCTGGTCACAATCCGCATCAAAGCAAAATTCAAAAATGTTACGTTGATCTGTGCCCACGCCCCAACGGAAGACAAAGATGACTCAACCAAGGAAGATTTCTACGATCTCCTCGAGAGCACGTATGATAGGTGCCCCAAGTACGACGTCAAGATCATTCTTGGCGACTTTAACGCCAAAATCGGAAAGGAGGGCATCTTTGGTTCTATAGTCGGAGGACACAGCCTGCACGACAACACTTCCGGTAACGGACTCAGGCTGATTGACTTTGCGGCAGGGCGTAACATCATCATAGCCAGCACTCGATTCCCACACCTCAATATACACAAAGGGACCTGGCGGTCTCCGGATCAACGAACCGTCAACCAAATTGACCATGTTGCGATAGACGCCAGACATGCTTCCAGTATCCTGGATGTCCGAACGTTCCGAGGGGCCAACATTGACTCGGACCATTACTTGGTTGTAGCTCAAGTACGTATGCGGATATCTATGACGCCACAACACCGAGCGGATGCTGTTAGAAGATATGATGTCGCGAAGCTTAAATCGCAAGAGATTGCCAGGACCTTTGCTGATCAAGTCTCTCTGAACCTTTCAGCAACTCCGCCACCAGCACCAACTGCAGAGGACCAGTGGAAGCACTGCCAACAAGCCATCAGAAGTGCCGCCACTGATGTGCTGGGTTTCACTAGGCGACCACAACGAAACCCCTGGTTCGATGAAGAATGCCGGTTGGCGCATGCAGCCAAGAACGAGGCCTACCAATCATTGCTGCAAACTAGAACCAGAGCTGCTGAGAGAACAGCCCGGGAGCTCTACGGGCAAAAACGAAGGGAGGAGCGCCGACTTCTCAGGAGGAAAAAGAGAGAGCATGCGAAGCGGGCGGTCGAGTCTATTGAGGACTGTTGCGGTAGGGGGGATGTTCGAAAGTTCTACCGAAGGGTGAGGCAAACTACCCAGGGCTATAAGGCCAGAACAGAAGCCTGCCGAGACGAGAGTGGGAATATGGTAGTAGACACACAGTCAGTGCTGAGGATCTGGAAACAACACTTTTCAAGACTGCTAAACGGCGAAGATGACCAAAATTCCGCTGTTAGACAGAATAATCCATTCAACCTGGACGATGATGGTCAAAATTTCCGTCCACCCGACCTAAATGAAGTGCGGTTAGCGATAACCAAGCTTAAAGCGTACAAGGCTGCTGGCGCAGATGGCCTTCCAGCCGAGCTATTCAAAGCAGGAGGAGATGATTTGGTAGGGAGTATACACCAACTTATCTCCAAAATTTGGTCGGATGAAAGTATGCCCGATGAATGGAACCTCGGTATAGTGTGCCCCATCCACAAGAAAGGAGATGCTCTGACTTGCGCCAACTACAGAGGTATAAGTCTCCTCAACGTCGCATACAAAATCCTGTCATCTGTGCTGTGTGATCGCTTAAAACCGTTTGTCAACGATCTGATCGGCCCTTATCAGTGTGGTTTTAGGCCCGGCAAATCAACCGTCGATCAAATGTTCACACTTCGACAGATTCTGGAAAAAACCCAGGAGTTCCAAATCGATACACACCATCTCTTTATCGATTTCAAAGTCGCGTATGATAGCGTAGACAGAGACGAGCTATACAGAGCCATGTCGCATCTTGGCATCCCTGCCAAACTCGTCCGCTTGTGCAGGATGACGATGGAGAAATCTCGCTGCTCCGTCAAAGTCGGCAAGAACACCACCGAACCATTTGATGTCAAGAAAGGTTTGAGGCAAGGCGATGCGTTATCATGCAACCTGTTTAACATCGTACTTGAAGCAATTGTACGCAACTCGCAAGTCAACAACAGAGGTACAATTTATCAAAAGTCAGTTCAACTACTTGCTTATGCAGATGATATTGACATCATTGGGAGAACGAAGCGAGCTGTTACCGGCGCATTTGCAAGTATTGAATCGGAAGCGGCGAAAATGGGTTTAGCTGTTAATGAGGACAAGACGAAGTATATGCTATCATCGAGAAAAGAATCTCAACATCGTCGACTTGGCCAAAACGTTACGATGGATAGGTACAACTTCGAAGTCGTCAAGGACTTTGTCTACCTGGGCTCCACTATTACATCGCAAAATGACATCAGTGCAGAGATCAAACGAAGAATTACTCTTGCCAACCGCTGTTTCTTCGGGCTAAGAAGGCATTTGAGTAGTAAAGCCCTCTCTCAAAGAACCAAGGAGACCTTATATAAGACCCTCATCATCCCGGTTCTGCTATATGGGGCAGAAGCATGGACCCTGTCAAAAACGGATGAGAATCTGCTTGGGTGCTTTGAAAGGAAAATTCTTCGGGTGATCTTCGGTCCAGTATGTATCGATGGAGTATGGAGGAGAAGATTTAACAACGAGCTTTATGGGCTTTTCAGCGACGTCGACCTAGTCAAAAAGCTGAAAATACAGCGGCTGAGATGGCTGGGCCACGTGGAGCGTATGGACACCGACGCACCAGCCCGACGAGTCTTCGAATCTACCCCTGATGGTCTACGCAGCAGAGGAAGACCCCACCTTAGGTGGCGCACACAAGTGGAGAACGACCTCAACCAACTTGGAGTGCGTAACTGGAGGCAGCTAGCTAGGGACCGAGCTGGCTGGAGAGGCTTGTTGGTTGAGGCCGTAGTCCACCCTGGACTGTAAGCGCCATCTAAAGTAAAGTAAAGTAAGTAAGACTTCTAGAGATAACGCAATCGTTCCTGGTAATCCAGGATTTATTGATTTGCTCTTTCGTTATTAGGTCTATTTTCGTTTTAACCACACCGATCGGGATGTCTAGTCCCATATCTAATTGGTTACTAGGTACTGTTTCTTACTGATAATGACCCTTTCCTTGCCAGTTCATCTGCTATATCATTCCCTTCTATATTGCTATGTCCAGGAACCCAGCAGAGTTTGACTCGGTTAGTGTTGCAAATTTTTCTTCAGTATGCCTCGGCATTTTGTCACTGTTTTGGATCTTATAGTCTCACTTGCTACCGCTTTGATAGCGGCTTGGCTGTCCACGAAAAATGTGGTCTCCGACGAGCTCAGATTTTTCTTGTGCGCCATTTCTGCCGCCGAAAGTTTGCAGCTCGATTTTCCCTCGGTGTAAAGTGTAATTGCTTCCTTGAATTTTGTATCAGTTTCTCATAAAGGCTATCCCAAACCAACGCCAAATCATTCGCAGCGATACAAAATCTGGCAGATACCTATACAATGCTAAACAACAACAAAAAACTGGCGTCTGCGAATGTTTCGCGTTGGCTTGGGAGTCGAAAGTGGAACCAAAACTTAGCAGAAATAATATTTGAACTCAAGTCTCAAGTGGCTCACAACCACGGTTGCCACTATGGTCATTTGTGCCGATTTTGGTAATTATTATTTGTTCGAATTGTCAATTTTGATTTTAACTGGTCATTTTATTTTTTAAGAAATGAAAAAGAAAAACTTGAATTTATTTTTTGTTTCCTCAAAAATTAAAATCATACCTAAAGCGGGTTTTTGAAAAGAAATATCAACGATTTAAATTTAAGTAGTTATCTATGTTTCTTTATTTTTATGGTAAAAACCATGTTAACTTGTTTAATGTGAACAACTCTTTCACAACCGGATTCCAATAATTGTATACTGCGGTGCACTTGAATAAAGGCTATTTTTTTGTACAAAAGTGACTGTAAAGTCCCGATAATTGCATGCATTATTAAAATTCTTAAGTGAAGTAAGGTTTCAGAACTACTGAAGAAATGCACTTCACAAAAACACTTTGCTGTACTTAGAATCGCGATTTTTCCAAAGTTTTCAAAAAGCGTCATAAAAGTAGCAACAAAATTTGGTTCATTTGAATAAAGGCAGTTATGAAATCACTTGCCTTCGTCTATATTTCTTGAGAGAGCTAGTGCAAAATTATAGTTCAGTAAAGTTAACGTGGAATAGACAAATTTCTATTAAAAACGGGAAGACTAAAAATTTTAAATACAGCCGAGAAGGCAAAAATAGACGCTTACCACGCGGAAAGTTATTCAAACCGCCAAATTGCAAAAAAAATATTTAACGTATTGCAACTTGTGTTGGCAATTATTCAAAAGATACTTTTTCCTATTAAAAACAATACAAAGGAAGGACATCTACTGTGATCTCACCACCTGACAGACGTAAAATCATTCGAATTGCCAAATTCGAAGCAGGGGTAAATGCAAGCACATCTAAAGAGGTTAAAGCTGATAAAAAAAAACCCTGAATGCCGTCCGTAAGGGACCTCGACTTAAGTTTGCGAAACAAAATATGGCTTGGACTACAGGCCAGAGCCAAACTAAAAATGATTGGCGAATAGCTTGTCTTCACGGATGAAAAGAAGTTTAATTTAGATGGACCCGATGGCTACAACTTTTATTTTCATGATTTGCGCAAAGAGGAACGATTTTGAACACGCCATCATAGCCTGAGGGTGGAGTAATGGTCTGGGGTGCGATCACCTAATATGGAGCACTAGAGCTTAAGGCTCAAAGCAAAAAAATAACGAGAATAACCTACAAGGAAGTATTTGAATCAGATTTTCCTAAGCCGAAGGACTTTTTTGGACTTTTGCCATGGATCTTGCAACAGGACAACGCACCAATCCCTACTGCTCATAATTGTAAAGTCGTATATTGCAAGCCAACTAGTTGAAGTGATGATATGGGGTGGCTTTAACGCAAGCTATACGAAGGAGGGACGCAGTACGAAAATAAAGAAGGAATTATCCATGGCATTTAGTCTGCTGTGCCGAAATATCGCTGAATTATATAAAATGATAATTGTATGATTTGTATGACTCAGTTCCAGATAGGATTTTTGAACTAATTTCCAAAAACGGTGGTCATATCCAATACCAAATTATTTGTTTTATTATTGTTTATAATAATTACCTACCAAAAAAAAAAGAATCAATAAAATCAAATTGTTAAACTTTTCCACAACTTTTGCTGTTGCCTTTATTCATGTGAATTAAAATTAAAAACGTTTGCTAACCGTCAACACATAACTTTGTTATGGCCATGAAAGCTGGCCATAACACACCGTTTAGTACAATTTGTTTGTTGCCTTTATTCAAGTGAACTACACTGTAATAAATTTTGCACTTAATTTTTTTAAACCCGAACTGAATCTTGTGATTAGTGTCGAGATATTTTTGATATACCAAGGTGACAAAACTATAATGAAATATGTATTTGGCAAATCGATCAAAATTTTCATGTACCTAGCTGTCGATAATTTTTGGAGTTAGATATCCAATACGCCAAACTCAAAGAGCCTGATTACACGATTCGTTTCGTGTTTCATCTTGTTACACTTTTAATTCGCGCGATTATATATATTTATATATTTCGATAAAAGTTTGTATTTCTACAAACAAAAAAAAGACACGACCGACCGGCAAAAGGAAAGTAAACGTTTAAAAAAAAAGAACACGAAGCCGAACTGTCAAACAGCCGGCGAAGAAAGCGATAAAAAAAACGAGCGAAATAAAAAATGCAACAGGCAACACAAAAAAAGTGCTGCCACCACGACTATGCTCAGCAAGGGGCTGGGTTCTCGAAGTTAGTATTTTAATGATTATAAAAAAAAGTACGACTGATATAAAAAGATGAAATTGAATTAATTAACTTACTTTTATTAACACAGGAGCGTAGCTGAAAAAAAAATAAAATGGGCGCCAGTGATTTTTTTTGAATAAAAGGAAATCACAAACCTTCGGAGCGAAACCGACGGTGAAAATATTTTAAGCAAAAAAAAAAGCAAGAAGTTTATAGATAGAAGATGACTTTTTAATGATTTTAAATTGCCTGGGAAACCTTTTAAATAGGATGAAAATCCAGGATCTTTTAAAACAAACAGAACAAAAGAATTGAAAACCAAAAGGAGATGGACCGTTAACGTTCGGTCCCGAAAGAACAAAAGGTTTTTAAAAAGGGTCACGAATTCCGTAATTTTCGGAATATACGAGACAAAAACCAAACGATAAAATATGAGTATTTTACTCTAGCAAAAATTTACACTCCAAATTAGATAAATTGTTGGGCAACCAATATACAATTTGTTGGACAACAGTAATACTTAGCTTATTCCTTTTTCCTGCCACTATCTCCTTCCTCGAAAGTTTATTTCTCTTCTCCAGCTTCTCCACTATTCCTCCAACTTCTCTGTTCCTTAAGAATTTCTTCCACTCACAAAATTAAAAAAAACTATTCTACACACTCAACTTTCTTTTCTATCTCAAAAAAAATTTCCTTTCTGTTTTTTTTTTTCTCTTGGTTGATTTTTCTTCAAGAACCTCTGGTTCATTTAATACACAGTAAAGAAGTGACTTCCAAGCTTTTAACCTTGCCTGGATGACCTCTTCTTTTTCCATCAATCTTGGTGCTTTCAGCCAATCAGCGGCCGTGGTTTTCGGTCACGTCGTCATTCAGCTACACTCTGCATAGTCGCTAGAGAGAGCCAACGTAGTTGAAAACCAGCGGTCTTTCTTACTCGCACCTTCACAGCGGCTCATGCTAAATCATCGTAGAACTCACCGATCGCTGGTTTCACTCCCAGGAGCGGCGAATTCGATGAACACATCCAGCCATATATCCCTAAATATTTATATCAGAAAGAAAAGTTTTTCGAAACCACAAAAAGAAAGTTAAGTTAAACCCGAATGCATTTTTCCCCTCGGAACTAAAGCCTAGTATGCAGATCGAGCAAAGACAAATTTTATCTCTACATTTTTTTTCTCGAGACAAATTCTGAAGGCGTAGAGATAAAAACAAAAGTCAAATGAGAACAGTAGCGTAGTTATAAATTTGAAAAATTATAAAATTTCCTTAAATTAACATAAATTTGAAACTTTTTCATGTACAGAAATCATATTCCTTCAAAGCATTTACAGAGCAAGAAAAATTGAACGCATGCGCTTGATTGTGAACAATATAATGTGGATGGATGAAAATACCTTTAAAAGATCTGAAATTTTCAGCTTTTACTTCTCTGGAAAAAGTCGATTTTAGGGCAATTTGGTTACATTTGGATCAAAATACACTTTCTCCGTCAAAATATAGTTTGTCTCCCAAATAAATATATTGAAGGATTGTCTCCTGTCAAAATATATTGAAGGATTGCCACGATGTCAATGGATTAAAAAACCACTAAAAATTCTGAAATTTTTGAAGGTTTATTACTTCTCCGGGAAAAAGTGGATAAGGGCACTTTTTTGACATTTGGATCAAATTAAATTTTTCCGTCAAAATAATTTGTTCTTCATCTTTCAAGCCATCAACTGTCAAATTCCATTGATGTCGATGGATTAAAAAAACCATGTCAAAATCAGAAATGTTCACATTTTTCCACTGCTCCCAAGATCCAATTAAAATTGCCAACTCGTTTTGGGAATCAATTTAAATTTTTTATTGAAACAAATATTTTCTGTATCTGAAATGTGGCCCGTTTGTACCCTTTCTCATTAGCTACGCCACTGACTGATTTAAAACAGCTGTTCAATTAATTCTATTCTCATTCCATGTCATCATTTTCTGTACGCATTTTATATTTATTTCAGTTTTGCGTCCTCACAACGTCTTATAAATGGAAAGAATGAAATAGGGATATGATTTTACTTTATAAAAAGTGAAATATATATAAAACGTCACAATTTGTCCGGAAAAATAATGCTTCGAGCATTCTTTTTCCGCGCAAAATTAAGTGGAGACTTTTTTTTACCTTTTCTCGTACAGCGGTTTCAAGTGTCAAATTTTGCGCTGGAGCTGCGTACCGCTTGGAAAAAAAACCGAGATAAAATTTGTCCTGGGAAAAATTTTATATGGGAGAAAAATTTTGTCTCGATCTGCGTACTAGGCTTAACTAGAAAAATCTAACGTGGAAAACTAGTGGAGGGCTACTTTCAATTACTCAAGTCAGCAAGGAGAGATTGGCAGAACTTTTCTACATCGTAAATTTAGCTTTAGTATCGTTTGATTTTTGTGAAGATTTGGGGGAAGCGGGGACTAACAGTTAACGTTCCATCTCTTACATTAATATAAGTTAAAGTTAGGTTGGGCACGCAGCCATTCTCGACATGAGTAACTTCAGCATTCGGGGACCAAGTGTCGCCCGTGCTCTTTTAGTGGATTAAGCTTTGATCGGACCGCCCGTCTGTCAATTTTCGAGTTTGTACTTGGGGACCACTTGTCGCCCAGACTTAAGATCAAACAGACCGCCCATCTGTCGGTGAGTGGAACAAATCCACTTTTAGTGTCAAAATTGACATATCGATTTCTATTTCTTCAAGATACTGAGAGAGAGAACCGATGGCTGATGGACCATGGCTGCCCCTCTCTCTCTCAGTAGGTTGAAAGAAACACCTGAAAAGAAAATTGGAAAGAAAGGAAGCAAGGATACGGGACCAGAAAGAATAATTTTTGTTGCGGGAAATTTTACCGCAACAATCTTTTTGACACATTGGGTGAAGAGTGTAGAAATGTAGGGGACATGAAATAACGAAAGCACGTATGAAAATTTTAAGACTTTTTCCGGTTGAACTTTAACATTTATGATTTGACAAACGAGCAGAAGCGAAGGGAAGGATGCTTAATAACCTTAAATTTTGTCTGCTCGTGTACTTCCCAAAACTACAAATTTCTACGAACTAAGTCCAAAGTTCTGCAAGTTAACAATTTGTGTTTCGGCTGTTTTTAAATGCTACAGACTGAACGCCTGGTCCGATTAATATAAGATTTAGTACAAGGTGCTATGAATGTTTAATTTTTCATAAGGTACCAAATTATAAGACTTTCGGGCAAAATCTGCGAAGAATGATAAGAAATGATTAAGTTTGAATGGCTGTATCTCTTCTATTTCAGTTTTCAAATAATATCGATTTTTTTAACATGCCATATTAAGGCCTTAAAACTCTACTTTAGTTTACTTATTATTTACTTATATTTGCTCCAGCAAAAATTAATCCCATCTAGAAAAAAAATGTTAAATCTTTAATTTTTCGATTTTGTATGCTAGTTTTTGATAACTTTTTAATTTAATTTAATTTAATTTAATTGTGAACAAAAAGTTTTAAGTGCATAATTGTCAAATATGGCTTAGTTTCCGAGTTATACCAAAAATATTGAAAAGTGGCCAGTGTGGCCATTCTCTCAGAAACGCTTAGGTGAATTTAGTAGAATTTTCGGTTTTAAGTATGCTTATAAGCCAAACAAACATATTCGATAATAAAAACCTTTGCACGCTATTGTTCCTTTTTTAAAAGGTCTATCCAATAGGCTACAAGCTTGGCTTCGATTGATAAGATTTAAAAATTATTTAATTTCTTTTCTAACATTGACATTCTCAAAAGAATCTCTATCCTTTTCAACGCCGAAAGAGATCTTTCCGCTGAACAGTTTGTTACAAAAAGGAACAAATAAATCCTTAAGCCGATATCTAGGTTTGGAAAACTGGTCTGCAATTTATTTGCCCTGTTTGACATTTGAATTGTTATATGTATTTTCCTAACTGTGAATAGCTGGTTTCATAATTCCACTTTTCATTAGTTTTCGGTCTTTTTTGTATTTGTCTTTTGTACGCATTTTTGTCGTAAGATGACGTAGATAAGCAGAGTGAACAAGAAATTCAAGGATAAATACCATACCATGTATTTCTTTAATCATAATTGGTACCACTTTTTTTCACTGTTTTTTGTGTGTAGAAAAAATTAGTTCAAGTTTTTCCGCCGTTCGTTTACTAGTGCACGAAAACTGATCTGAAGTGGTGATCTTAAAAAAACAAAACCTATGGCCTCTATGGGTAATCCAGAACTGATCGTTCTATACTTATTTTCATCCAAAGATTGGAAGTGCACTATATATAATGATATCGGTCTTAAATTTTCAATTTTATTTTATAGATTTCAAACCCTATTGCCCTGCCAATTTTCGTTACTACACAACAATCAGAAGTGCTCCTTATAATTTATAAGAATTGTGCTAAATTTAGAGGTTCTATCTATGGTGTAGAAAAGTGATCCATATTTAAATGATCTGTCAGTGGGTGAATCAGTCAGTGATTCATGCATCATGCAGTCACTTATGGTTGTAGCGATTTTTGAAGTCCTATATCTCAGGAACTACGAATTCTAGAGAGATAAAATTTAGTGAGCCGACTGTGTTTGACTAGCTCAGCAAATTTTGAGTTTCTGACTTTATTGGTACTGAAGTTAGAGAGTGGTCGAAAATCGCCTGAGTTTGTTCCTGTAAAAAGGGTGTTGTGCCGCGAACTTGGTTAACGATTTAACGATTTTTATTGAACATTTATATACAATTTGAGTTAACTTACAACTATAAAATACTTTGAAGAATATAAATGTTTGGCACATAGGGGGCCTATTGTTATACATTGGCTTAGATTTAATAGGAAACATAAATATATATTATACATGTCAACTTAAAATTAAAAGTTGGATGACTTTGATGTTCTCGGGGTGTTCCGTCCCGGTTGTCCATTGGTGGTTTGGTTGAAAGGGTTGACGTTTAGCCACGGCTGTAGGCTGAATCAGTGTCAACGTAAAAGGAATCGGCTGCTTCGTCGTTGTCAGTGAAAATATTGGCATCCAGTGTTTCCATCACACTGAGGTACCTCGGCTCGGGATGTCGTTGCTCGGTGGCCATCCTTCTCATTAGTTGATTCGGGTGATTGACGGTGTTCAGCACTAGCTTCTTCGTTGAATTTTCTAGGTATTTGTCCAGCGGTATAATCTTGGTTCTCTGTTGAGATCCTCGTTCCTGTAATGCTTTCTTCGCTGCCGGTCGAAGAGGAGCCCGGTGCAGATTCTTAGCATCTTCCTCTCGAAGACTTGGAGATCCTTCATCGCTGTTTTTGTAATTGTGAACCAGACTGGGAAACAGTAGCTGATGACTGGCCGCAGGAGTTGCTTTCAAACAAGTATCTTCGTCTGTTGGCTTAGTCCTGATCTTCTCCTCATCAAAGGGTGTAGTCGGTGGAATGCCCAGTTCGCTTTGCTGAGTACACTTTTTGAGTGCGGATTGAACCTTAGCAACTCGTTGAAGTTGATCCCCAGGTATTTCGTGTTCCTTTTGGCGGCAATGGTGGATCCATCAGGAAGTTTCAGAACTAAGTTTCTGCAAGTGGCTGCTGAGCGACTTCTGCCGTCACGGGGTCTCCTGAAGCAAACAAGCTCCGATTTTGCTGAGTTGATCTTGATGCCCGGACTCTACTCTCCGGACTGCGACCAGTGGTGACATTGAGGTAGCGTATGTGAGCGAGTCATCTGCAAACAGCAGGTTTTCACAGCCAGTTGGGACGGGTTGTTCTGATGTCATCAGTCTGTAGAGGAAGGGGCCAAGTTTCGAACCTTGTGCGACTCCGGCTTTGATGTTCTTCACAGTTGATGCGCAGTTTCCCAACTGCACAAAGAAGTTCCTGGAAGAAAGAAAAGAAAAAAGAATTTTTATTAGTGGCGGGGGTAAACGTAGCACATGTAGTTTGTGTATTAGAGCATCTATCCAGACGCTATCGAATGCTTCTTTGACATCCTGAAAGCATCCGACGCGACGGTGACACGATGCCGCGAACTTGACAAAAAATAAGTTTCATAATTTTCAATTTTTTCAAAAACTAAAAATCCTACAACCACCTGGGGCCTGTACCACAAAACAACAAGTGTGCTTTAACAAGCAAATTTTAACAATTAACAATATTTTCTTTACCACAAAAGCATAAGTTAACAATCATCTTAACAATATGTATATAAAAAGTGGAAAATTTGATGAATTCTTGTGTTCTGTACCACAAAATGACAATTGTTAAGAATGAATAAAATGCCTTCACCTCTAAAAAACCGAACTAACTTTCTAACAAGTAATTCCTAAAAATGCAGAGTTAACAAGAAAGTTAATTTCTGTACCACAAAACTTTTCGCTTTAATAGTTAAAAAGTTAAATTTCCCTTAAAACTTGTTAACTGCGTTATTAAAGAAAACAGGGCTAAAGCATTATATTCTTGTTGCTTTTTAAAACAAAGTAACGTTATTGAAATTTAAAAGGTGATACGTGTTTTTAAATTAACGCGAGGTTTAGTTACAGTTTAAAAACGTCTGTTTTCAGGTTATATTTGAATCGGTCATTTCAAAAACCACTTATGTAAGTCACACAATTAGAATTTTTCAGGAATCAATAAAAACTGTTTTATTAAAAAATAAACGAGTTTAAATGGACTTTTTTGGGGTCAATATATTATTAGAGTCTTAAAAGATTGAAATATCAAAAAATATTCATAGCTCATCAACATTAATATTGAAAAAAGTTTGAAAAACCGTTGTTGACTTACGTTAATTTAGCTTGAAACGGGGTCAGTGAGTGGTATACAATTTAAACAAAATCAAAGTTTTGTATTGCTTTTTATTAAAAATTACACTTAAGTATTAACTCATTAACATCTCACATGTTTTTATTTATCATGCTTCAATATGTTTAACCCTTAAGTCACACGAGAGAGTACAGGCAAGTGAGTTGGGCACATACATTAAATGTCAAATTACTCGCCGCGTGTATTTACTAGCTCGTGAAGCCTCAGGATAAGGTACAAAGTCAATGAGTCATAATATTCTCCATTATGTTATTCATGTGGTTTTTGAAATTACCGATTTAATTAGTAGGTATATATACCTATTTTTTAACTTTAGTATTTTCAATAAAATTTCTCTTATACGTTGACGGATTACACATTCTCTTATTTTTTGGCTCACTATTACTCTGTTTCATTGAAAATATTTTTTAAATATACAATTTCTTATCTTTGGAACTACCTGTCTCAAAACACAATATTTTTGAAAAAAGTCAAAACTAAATATAACAACTTAAACTATCTAGTAGTGCATGCAAAAACCACTTAAAGTCAATTGACTTACGTTGTTTTTGCATGTAACGTCTATTGTGAGGTATTATTTGAAGAGGAATGAGTGTTTGGACCGACGTAATTTATTCTCAGAATACGCATCTACGCTTAAGGAAGCGTTTACAGCAAAAAAAGCTTATTTGAAAAAAATGTGACTTGAGTGGTTTTTGAAATGACCAATTCATTTAAATTCTGCATTATAAAATTAAAAAAAAAAAATCATTTTTTTTCAAAAGCAATGCTAACATAAGCTGAGCATGTACAAAAAGTAAAGTTAATTCTGGTACCTATACAATGAAATAGGATTCCGTTATGACTTATGATATTTCGCATCATATATCGCATACGTTACCACTCTTGTCAGATCAGTTTAAGAAATTATCTCGATGAAGCCTGACAATGCGAGCCAAATTAGCACAGATAAAAAGAAGTCATTCTCGTTAAAATCCGTGAAGAAAAAGAAATACTTTCTGGTGCTTTTTCTGATAAATTATCAAAATGTAACAGAATTGAAAAATGGAGAGGTATTTTGAATTAGCGCAAAGTTTGAATGTTGTCCCAAAAAAAGAAAGATTGGACATATTTACTATAGATGTTTTTTGGCAAAATGGCAGGAAGTACACTCTGGTAAGTTTTGTTAATAAACTACCTATTCTTTAATATTTTGCAATCAAATTCAATTTTTTTTCTGGCCAAATTTGTATACGCAGTTGCACGTGAAAGCTTAGATTCTCATCAAATCGGTTCATTTTTTCTGGCCAAAGTTGTATACGCAGTTCCACGTGAAAGCTTAGATTCACTTCATTGTTCATTATAAAACTCTAAATAATAATTTATAAAACATAAAACTTCATATTTATGCTTCATATAAAGTTAAGAAAGCATTTTTTTTGAGCTAACAATTTTGAATTCATCAGTTAAATTTTTTTAACAATCTAACAATCATTTTTAACAATTGTCGTTTTGTGGTACAGAACCTGAGAATTTCAAAATTTCCCACTTGCTCTAGACTGTGTTAATTATTGTTAAGAAGATTGTTAACTTTTATTTGGTGGTACAGAAAACATTGTTAATTGTTAAAATTTGCTTCTTTAATCATACTTGTTGTTACGTGGTACAGAATTCTCGTGTATTTTTATTTTCTTCAAGTTATTTAACAATCGTTAAAGGAAATTTAACTTGTTAAATGTTAACGCGTAAATGTTTGTGGTACAGAAATTTATTTTCTTGTTAAATTTGTATGTTAAGAATTTACTTGTTAGAAAGTTAGATTGTTGTTTTGTGGTACAGGCCCCTGGTTTTCAGCATCCGACGTAAGGCTTATATCAACAATAAATGCTAGAAGACTATTTACTACTTTGTAACGTACCTAAAATAAAAAAATTAAAAACCAGTCAGCAAAATTATGCAATTTTTTTTAATAATTTTGAAAAAGAAGTTTTTTTAAAATTGTTTACTTGATTTGGCTATATAAAAAGAATCCGTTTTAAGCTTTTAAAAAATCTATAGCACAGTATTACTTTGTTTCTACATAGCTATTTATCGATGTTGAGTAAATGTTTTAGGAACCCTCCCGAATAAAAAAGAAGGGGAAATACACCCCCTCTTATTTGATTTTTTTCTTACGATAGGTATGCCCTAAAATTATTTCAGAAAGTATTGGCCAATAACTTAGAAACATTCTAGGTTCTCGTTCTTATTACCTTTGAAGAAACAGTGTTGCATAGTACATTAAATGTAAACAATTTAAATAAGGACACACAACAGACTTCCTTACACCCAACTTGCTCTTATGACGTCACTGGAATGACCATGGTTCAATATTTAATTTTTCCGTTATTTATGGGTACATTGATAAAAAAATATTGGTTATGTAAGAAATTAACATTGTTTTTCAAATGTTTGAATTTTAGTATGTTATACCAAAAGTTACCTAGAAGTCGCATCTCATACAAATTTGGCGGGTTCCAACATTGAAACCCGTCAAAAGTATCCTTCTTTTTACTATCCTTATAATACGATGTTAAGATTGTGATATGAGAAAGAGCTTTTATTTTAATTATTTTTTGTTTCGTTCTTTTTATTTTTATTTCGAAAAGAGCTAGAGCATGATTCATTTAAATTCATTTATGTTTCCTAAATCCTAACTAAAATATCAATTTAGTTTAGTTAGACCTTAAGAGTGTTCCAAACTGAACAAAACCAGTCATTTGCTAACTTTTTTTTTTGCGTATATAAAACCAGTTTTTTTCACTTTCATCAGATACTTTGTTTTATAAAACTTTTTATTTTTACTAATTGATCACTAGCAAGCGTATTATTGTACTAAAAAAAAAAACATTTTGTAAAAGTAAGTGATTTTAACTTTTTTACATAAATTTTCTATCAAAAAGTGCCTTTTAAGAATTAAAAATTTCAATTTCAGATGATACAATTATGATTATTGTATAGTTATTGAAAATTGTGAAAAATAAATTGAATTTATATCCACTGCAAAAAAAATGCCAAAAAAATACAGTTAGGTATAAAAAACTGACTGTCAAAAATGCGTTTTTTTCAAAATTTACAAGCAATTTTATTTTGTACTATTTAAATTTTTATTAGGTACAAGATTAAAAATTTTCTCCATTAGTGGCATAACAGAAATATAGAATTTTATGTTATTAAACATTGTTTTGCAAAAGAATGCTGTAGTGTAAGCTACATTTTCTTTGAAAAACAGCCATTTTTGCCATTTTCTCGTTTTCTTAAAGGCTTTTACCAAAAATAAGAGCACAAAATTAAAATTTTTTTCCAATGATGTCCTAGAAAACAAGTTTATCTGTCCATAGACACCTTAATCGCATTGATCAGACAAGTACACGCTTCAAAATCTTTTTCATGAAATCACCATTTCAGTCCAGAACACTCTTAAACAACTTATTCCGTTGAATAAGTTAGAGGTTAGACAACATTTAGACAACAGAGAACAGAGTTTATTAATGACTTTTTGGAGTGGAACGATACGATACGACTGAATATGTTAGTTTTAAAACATTTTTTTTTTCAAAAATAAAAAAATATTGGACCAAGAGAAAGGAATATGATAAGCTATGGAAATTTCTGATTTGTTTATCCTTTCTTTATACTTTTTTTCTGATTCCGATATCCGAATAAATTACCAAATTTGGGAGATTTGTCCTTTGTTTTTTTAAACAAAAAAATGTTTCAGTACCTATTGGGTATTTGCATCTTTAAAAGTATTTTTGTTTGGGGTATTGTGATATCACAACGTTCATAGAAAAAGTATTCCAGCTATTGCACCATCTCATGGTGATTTTACTTATCAACTAACTTCTCTGTCCACCTCAAATTTCATAGAAAACAAAACTGTTAACATGTGTTTAGGCAACAATAATTCTAAACCTGCGCACTTTTTAAAACTGGGCGTTCCTAGAAAATTACTATCAATTTGTTACATCCTTTCCAAGGAGAAATCTACTTTATCCGAAGGAGAAATTTTATATTTTATATACATATACTGTATGTACCTTCTCGTATGAACATACTTGTCTATTTTAGGAACGTTCGCATCTCTATACTGAATTGGAGTAATAAGGATTGTATATCTACTTGTTGCATTTTCGTACATAATAATTTCATATAAAAGTAGAACAACGAAATTTGCGGTCTGCCACTCCTTGAAGCATCCTATTCCTATAGAGAGCAAAATCTTGTTGCTAATAACTCTTGATTTATTGCTTGCAATTTCGCTGTCATTTTATACGGGATATTTCTATCATAGTGTTAAGTGCTTTCCGTGTTAAGTGCAGATACAAAAAATATATTATGTACCTATGTATGTTTAAGTATGTTTGTACATTATGGTCACGGCTACGGTCAGATAACGTTAAATTTCTACACGATATTTACTGATAACTTAAAAAATCTTCCATACACTTAAATGCGTAAATGTACATAAGATTCGCATTTTGTTCCAACAGTTATTTTTTGTATATCTATAAAGTACCATCGACATTATATTGATTTGCGTTAATCGACATCGCTAATCAACTATGTTGATTAAATGAGGATGTGCTGATTAACATCATTCATTCATTATACTTGTTTCTTTTTAATAAAATTGACAACATTCTGCTTTATTCTCAACTTGAGGCTCCTGCTTTTTGAAAGTACGATTTGATTTTTGCAATATTCAAAGTAAACCCGTGGGAAAATCTATCGTTTTTTTAAGTACAGGGATTTAAGAGATGTCAATGTAATAGGTTTAGAAAATGATATAACACAGATTAGCTGGCAAATAATAGGCATATCAATTGTCATCACCTGAAGACATTTATAATTCCCGCAAAGTAACATAGATAGTCAGATTTTTAATACAAATGTACCACTTAAAACAAAACTTACGCGGCGGCGGCGGCGGCGTGACAGAAATTCTTGGTTTACGGCAGATATTTAATTATTAATATCAAAGAAATCAAGGGTATAAGTGGTAGCGTTTTCGTCTTCCTAAAATGCATGATTCAAGATGGGGCTGAAAAGTTAAAGGGTGATCTAAGTAGTTTTTAAATTGGTCCAAAACAAATAAACTGCATCTTAACCCAATAAAATTAAAATGCTTATACTCCATCAAAAAAAAAAATTGCCTCTCAGTCTGGTTGCATTGGCTTGCATACATATGTCTCAAGTTAAAGCTCTCACAGGATTTCCATACTTTGAATTATAAATTGCCGAAAAAAAAAAAATGCATATGGTTACCATTTCAAACATATTAAAAAAGCATCCACAGATCTATTTTCACCATACCACACCTTTTCAAATGAATATGATCATGGAACGCTTTGTGAATGTTTCAAAACTTAGCGCAAATAACATTTTTCTTCTTAAAGAATAGAATCGTAGAAATGTTCGGCTAAGCTTAGCTTAACCATTAACACCCGAATTTTAGCCCATTGAATAGACCGGAAAATGAGCGGTATAAAGGTACAAGGGTTTTCATTATTGAATATGTTTGTTTGGCCCTTAAGCATGCTTAAAACCGAAAATGCTACTAAATTCACCCATGCGTTTCTGAGAGAATGGTCACACTGGCCACTTTTCAATTTTTTGGTGTAACTTGAAAGCTAAGCCGAATTCGACAATTTTACATATCACACTTTTTGTTCAAAATTAAATTTTCTATTGGAATGGATAGTTCAAAAAATTTTACGAAGAAATTTAAGCAGGAAAAGTTAACAAAAACCAACCCAAAAAAATTAAGGATATCTAAATTTTTTAATAAATTGTGCATAACTTTTTTTGAAGCAAAGATAGGGTCAAGACATGCATGGACAAAATAAAGTAGAGACTAAAAGCTTTAATATGGCATGTTCAAAAATTAATTTTTGTTCAAAATTGCGAGAGATATTCCCATGTCAATTTTCAAATAATATGGCTTTTTTTAACATGTCATATTAAGGCCTTAAGACTCCAGTTTACTTTGTTCATGTACATATGTCTTGAGCGTATCTTTGCTCCGAAAAAATTATGCGCAATTTAGAAAGAAATTTAAAAATCTTTGATTTTTCGATTTTTTTTATGTTGGTTTTTGTTTACATTTCCTGCTTAATTTTTTTTTAACAAATTTTCCAAACTATCCATTTCGATAGAAAATTTAATTTTGAACAAAAAGTGTTGTAAGTAAAATTGTCAAATTCGGCTTAGTTTTCGAGTTATACTAAAAATACTGAAAAGTGGCCAGTGTGACCATTCTCTCAGAAACGCATGGATGAATTTAGTAGCATTTTTGGTTTTAAGCATGCTTATGGGAAAAACAAACATATTCAATAATAAAAACCCTTGCACGTAATTGTTCTTTTTAAAAGGTCTATTCAATTATGCTATTTATTAGATTTTATTAAAATACCTCTTAGAGATCATTAAGTTAAGTTTGTTTAAATATTTAAATTGTCTCTAAGTTACGTTACTTAAAGTCGCTTGCATGCAGTTGGCCCACCAACTATGGAGTTGAGCAAAACAGGAAATGGCAATCGTTTGTACATCGTTTGCACACATTTGTACATCTTTTAGAATCATTTGTACACTCACAGTTGGCCCGCCAACTATAACTCTCAACAAATCTGGAAATGCAGTTCGATAGATAATCTTTGTACACGTTTGTCTATTTTTGGTTAGTTTTTAAACGTCCACTATGGAGTAAATGAATGCAAAAATGAGACAAAAGTTGATTTTTAAAATTGAAAAGTAAAATTTTAACCAAATGGTAGAGAAATATCCACAGATTAAGAAACTGTATATATTTGTTTCTATACTCCAAATAATCTGGCCACAGCATTAGCTCAAAGTTAGTTAAAACGATAGCATAGTTTTTTTTTTACCATCGAAAAAAAGTTGTAGTTTCAATTAGTTATTTATTTAATATTTCGCAATATTTGATTAAATTTTTAACATGAACAATTTAGATATAGGTGTGTTCTAATATATTCATTACATTTTTTGTTAAAAAGTTGTGTTTTCATATTTTTTATGATTTAATAAAAAAATGCATATATTTCTGTTTTTTGTTCTTTCTTTCTTAATCGTTTTGTTGTTACTTTCCGTTAAATTCCGTTGAGATGTTTGTGTAAAATGATAAAGTGAATCATAAGATAGATATAGGTGTGTTCTAATATATTCATTACATTTTTTGTTAAAAAGTTTTGTTTTAATATTTTTAATTAATTGAATTAATTAAAAAAATGCCTATAAAATGTTTTTTTTTCTGTTTTTTTGTTCTTTCTTTCTTAATCGTTTTGTTGTTACTTTCCCTTAAATTCCGTTGAGATGTTTGTGTAAAATGATAAAGTGAATCATAAACAATGCATAAACAAAATTGGGTGCAACTTTTTGCAACCTTAGTTGTAATTTGTGTTAGAAAACGTGATGTTTTATGCATTTTTAAGCTAAATTGGATTACTTATAAAAATATTTGCTAGCCAAGGCTTGGGCTCTGGACCTTTGGCACCTCATATGAGGGAAATTTGATGAAAAAATATCCCATCTAATTGGTCAGAAAAGGTCAACTGGTCCCAGAAATTGGTCAGCCCTAGATAACTTTTAATCAAGGCTTAAACTTTCTCAAAGTCGCTCAAGGTCACGCGCGATTTTTGGCACCTCATTTAAGGGAAATTTGCCAAAATTTTATACCATCCGAAAGATTTCTGGATCGTGATAAAAGGTAAACTATTTTCAGTAATTGGTCAGCAATAGATTTTTTTCTATGAATTTTTGAAGTTCGTTTCAAGGACACAAAAAAAACTTTTGGCACCTCATTTGGGTCATTTTAAGAAAAAAAGTATGCAATTTGAAAGGCCTCTTCACGTTTGTAAAAGGTCAGCTATTTTCAATAATTGGTCAGCCATAAATTTTTTCTTATGAATATTTAATGAATTAAAAAAAAAATTCAAGGTCAAAACGATTTTTGGCACCTCATTTTAGGGAAATTTTCCAAAAAAGTGAACCATCTGAAAGATTTCTAGATCTATATAAAAGGTCAGTTTATTTCAGTAATTGGTCAGGAATAGCTTTTTTTAATGAATTTTTAAAAATTTCAAAGTCATAGCGATTTTTGGCACCTCATTTATGGAAATTTGCAAAAATTTAATATCATCAGAAAGATCCTGAGAAAAGGTCAGCTAGTTTTAGTAATTGGTCAGCCATAGCTTTTTTTAATGAATTTTCAAATTATTGTTCAAGGTCACGCGCGATTTTTGGCAACTCATTTATGGGAAATTTACAAAAATTTAATACCTCCTGAAAGGCCCTAAGATCTGTATAAAAGGTCAGCTAGTTTCAGAAATTGGTCAGCTATAGATTCTTTTATACGATTTTTTCTAAGTTTTTTTTTCTAGGTCATGAACGGTTCGTGACCTTGAAAAAAAATACTTTTTAGTTTAAGCCTTGATTAAAAGTTATCTAGGGCTGACCAATTTCTGGACCAGTTGACCTTTTCTGACCAATTAGATGGGATATTTTTTATCAAATTTCCCTCATATGAGGTGCCAAGCCAAAGGTCAAGAGCCCAAGGCTTGTTGTGATGAGTGTGAACTCGAAGAATTTAAAATTAAAATGTGGCGTTTAAGGTTTGTATATGAATTAAAATAATGAAATGTATTTTGGTTTATTGGAAGGCTTATTTATAGATTTGAATTTAAGAGCAGGTGGATTCGTTCTAAAAGAGTTGAGAATCGTTTTTTACAAAAAAATGAAATTTTATGTCTAAAGGGAAGCTTTGAAATTCCAAATAAATCTAGACCTGATCGGCCCTCTAAATCGTTTAATGATCTTTGCCTTCGTAGTAAATGCAGACGGACTGAAGAACTTCGTGGATCTCATCAAACAGAAAAACTTTATTTTGCAACACAAATAAAATTGCGGGCAGTATCTGCAAATGTCCTGAAAGAAATAAATCATTCTCAAGGAAGAGCCAAAACAAATCTTAACTGAGGACGAAATTAAATCCTTAGAGCTTATTTTGAAATGGGGTTGCGATGGATCACAACAAACCCAATATAATATAAAAATGAGTTCTTTACATCTCATTTTAACGTTTATAGGAAGGATGGTCTTTTGAACGTTGGGGTAACCGACTGGTCGAGGGGTTCTTATAGTTGTTCATTCCAATTATGATAGCTCCTTATTTAACATCCCTAACACCGATAATGTCGAATTGATTTGCTCGAAAATTAAAGTCAAACTAAAAAGTATTTACGCATTGTGCCGTTATTTGAGACCTTGCAGCCCAATTGATTGTTACCAACATCTGATTACTGCAGTTGACTTTCTATCTGATGCCATGGAGGTGCATGACGCTCTGTTAACCGTGATTTTAATCTCCCTTATCTGGCGTGACTCACATTTTATTGCTTGCAACGCAACAACTCAAAAGGAAATGTTATTTACTGACATTTTTTTGGATTCTGGACCCATGTTCTGTAATTATCGAATCGATAAAAATAGTCGAGAAACGATGAAAATTGGAACGAAATTCATTTTATCAAATCATCGGGTTTCTGTAACTTTGACACTCGTCAATTTTATCGGCTGGAACAATCGGAATAGAAATGCTGGAATAAATCGATAAAATGGGTTTCTGTATCTCTGAAAGGCGATAAGTTTTTCATTTTAAACGTCAAATTTTATCACATCCAAAATAGGTGGCGATAAAAAAAAATTACCGAACGTGTGAGCAGCATCATGTTTTGTTTACATAAATATAGCTTAATTTCTGGCACAAATTTCGTGCTTTAACAAATCCCAAATATTCTGCAACAGAGGATAAAAAACAATTATAAACAAAGCGGGCACAATTGGCTAAAAATAAAAAGAAAGCAGTCACAAAATGAACTGTCACCAGAAGTAGATGTAAGTTTGTATTTTATTTAATTTATTCATTCTTATCTTCTCTTTTTAGATTCCTCCATCAGCTACAACATGCAAGATGCAACATATAATGTAAATAATATGGTTTTGATGGCCAAGAACTAAAACCATTCCAAAAAACCTCAAAGACCAGCTAATTTTGCAGTCTCCTCGCAAGGGTTGTAAATCGAAAAGGAAAGATATTCTGAGAAAGAATTTGAAGAGGAAATCGCTCACAAGACTCATGGACTACCTGGCGATGAGGCTATCGCTGAACCAACTTCTTCAATTAATTCCATAAGAAAACCACGACTAGGTACAGTTTCTTCAGCGGCAATCACAAAATTGGTATCGCCACCAAGACAGATGCTGCTGCGAAACCAACAACTTTGGCACCCAAGAGTGTTGCAAAACTATCAACCACATCGCCGTGTGGCACATTAACTTCAATACTCCGCAAGACTGAAGCAGCTAAGTTAAATTATTTTGACAAAATATATTCGTAATCATTATATTGCTTCGTAAAATTTTAGGTTTCCCGTTGCTATAAACCCTTCGACTGGCTGCATGAACGACTGGTTGATAAATTTTGCCTCATTCCAAAAACGGAGTGCCGAATGTGACACTCATGTCGTTTTGACATACTGTTGGGCGATATATGCCCTTGAGAAAACACTTCTCACGTCCTTTGTGGATTCGCAGATGGAAAGTTGTGCCAATTTTTCACTTTTAATGGACGCTGCTGTGAAGAATCTACTTACTATTGCATCGGAGCACACTAAACGCAATCAAATTCAATCGAAGAAAGATTTTCAACGCATTGGCGATGGTCTGTCGGATTTAGCTAAAGCTTTGAATGTTGACGAGAGGCGTTTACTACCTAGTTGCCACTCGTTGGCAGAGAGTGTGGGAAGGATTGGGACGATTGTTTATAAATATTGGTCAGTTATGTGGAGAACAGCCGAGACTGGATTGGATTCCACTTTCAGGTCGATTACATATATACAGGTATGCTTTTTTTAAATGTTGTATTAAAAAAAAAATCCAATTAATATTATTGTTCTTATTGCAGAGGAGTGCTCAATAGTTTTATATCTTGTCAACCCATATAGGTGGAGTTCAAAAGAGAAAAGATTACGAATGTCTAGAAGCTGATCAGAAGATGGGTAATTAATAAATGGCCGAAGTACCAAGCCAAAGTAAGTTAAAATATTTGTTTTTTTTACTATCAAACACCAAAAGTTTTCTTTTAAGGCTTAATTCACCGAATGCATTGCCAATTACATCGTGTCCCACTGGAAATTGTGTTGGAGTGACACTATTGCTTGCCTTTACAACTGTGCATCTTCTTTTGGTACTAGTGTAAAACATCTATAGGTACGATTTGTAGAAATATTTAATTTTTCTTATCAAAAATATCAACACTCTCTTTCAGAAGCCGGTGTGAAGCAAAATATATGAAATATCAATGGACTTCAAATCTTTATACTGGACATTCGTTATATCGGCAATCGTTAAGCTGGACGTCCAGCGTATGTAGTTTTTTGTAAAATAAATCATTCCTAAGCAAAAATCTGTATCATAAATTGCTACTTAATTTTATAAATGCACTGAGATTATTGTTAGATGGATATTATTTTAAACATGTTTAACTAATTATATTATATAACATTAAATATACAAGTACAAAGAAGTTTTTTAATATTTACAGCCAAACGAGGATTATAAAAATAAAATCTATCAAAATTATTAGAAAATAAAAACATTTAAAATTCATTGCAGTCACGGTTGCCGCTGTGCGACTTTTGTCGCATTTTTTCCCCTTTTCTTGCCTCATGCGACCATGAGACGACTTTTTAAAAAACTAGCTCTTTTTACCCTTTTTTAGAAATCTTGCGACTTTTCTGACCCCATCTCTAAAAAATTGCATGGAAAAGGTTAAGTTCTCTATTTTTTTCTAGAATTTTTTTCCAATTTTCCATTTATGTATATGAAGAAAACATAATTTTGAAGTTAAGATTTTTTGGTAATTCCTTAGTAGTTTTGGTTCACAATAACGGTACTTGTCATACAACTGTAAAGGAAAAACTTATATATCTCAAAAATAGCGATTGTCCAAATTTGTATACTTATCTCAAAAACGATTTCGTCCCCCAAAACTGAAAATGTGGAAGGGGGACACAAATGTTTTTGACTTTCTCATAAACCAAAAAGAAATTTTGGTTTTTTAAAAATTATTATTTTTTTTGAACTTTCAATATTTCTTCTGCTGGTGTTTGGTACAAGAATGATAAAGATAACTCACGTTCGATGTAAAATACTCCAAGCTAGAGCCTAAGCGAGTTAAGCGATTTTCTTCAAAATTAAAATATTTATGAACATGTTCCTAAGAAAAATATGCATTAATTTTGAAGAAAATTGGTAAACGGTTTTCGGCTCTAACTCGATATAAAGTGAACCGTGGATGTGAAGAAGCAAATTAATTTTTGGACTTAATATTCATACGAAAGTCTCAGATTTAAGTGTGTTTGTGAAGTTGAATAAAATTAGAATGAATATAAGTACTGATTTTTTGTTATGGTCAATTTTCAAAGAAAGAAAACTACAAAAAAAATTGTTTACTTTCTTTGCGATTTATTTATACGTATTCTGATTGTTTTTGTAATTCATCAAAAAATTTCTTAGTGCGACTTTTTTTTTCTTGTGACCCTTTTTTATGCGACCTTTTCAAATTCCTCAGCGGCAACACTGATTGCAGTTTAGATTATAACCTA
Source organism: Dasysyrphus tricinctus (assembly GCA_963921185.1). Classification (NCBI taxonomy): domain Eukaryota; kingdom Metazoa; phylum Arthropoda; class Insecta; order Diptera; family Syrphidae; genus Dasysyrphus; species Dasysyrphus tricinctus. The sequence goes on along the minus strand of OY992531.1, from coordinate 145,827,075 downwards.
TAAATAAATAAATGTGAGAGCAAATCTCTTAGCTAATTCTTTCAGTTTGCTGAAGTCATGAAAATATTTTTGAAAAAAGTCAAGCACACACTCGGCATTATCTGATTTGGTATCTTTAATTCAGCAAGAAAAAGATTTGGGAAACATTGTCGGTTTGGTTTTTATCGACCTTTCAAAAGCATTTGATATGGTTCATCACACGACTCTTCTCAGAAAACTTTTATCCATCGGGATTAGAGGAACATCGTTTAACTGGTTTAAATCTTATCTCAGTCGTAGAAGTCAAATAACCGAAGTAGATGGCCTTAAAAGTTCGAGTTGTGAAGTGAAATCTGAAGTACCGCAGGGAAGTGTTATCGGTCCCACATTATACTGTATATACGTAAATGATATAAAGGAATTAAAACTGAAAGGAGAAGTATTTATGTTTGCGGATGATATATGCCTAGTATATGGTGGTAAAAATCCGAATAGTATTCAAGAAATGATGAAAAACGACCTTGATAAACTTCAAAATTGGATGGAAAAACAAAAACTTTGCATAAATCTTAAAAAAACGAAATATATGGTGATAGACAAAAAAGAAGTTTACATCATTTTGGAGTGCAAACAAGAAATCATACAAAAAGTAAACGAGTTTAAATACTTGGGACTATGGATTGACTCATCGTTAAATTTTGATGTACAAGTGGACAAAACAGCCAAAAAGCTCTCGTCAATTGCTGGAGTATTCAGGAGAATCGCTTATTGCATACCGGAAAACATCAAAAGACAGCTCTACTTCAGTTTTTTCCAAAGTCACATAACATATGGTATAAATGTATGGAGTTGCTGTGGAGCAAGAGGAATTAAAGAAATCCAGATTATACAGAACAAGGCTTTAAAAAATCTATTTGGCTATAACTGGTACACTCGAACTACTGAAATGCATAAGGAACTCAAGCTTCTTCTCGTCAGTGACTTCATAGAACTTCATCTTGTGTGCAGTCTTCACAAAATTAGATGCAACGAGTCATATTCGACAGCAGAACTCAGCACAAGAGGACAGCAACACAACTTCAACACCCGGAACCGAAACAAAATTCATCAACCGAAACCAAAAACTTCCAAATTTGGAACCAACGCAATCTTATACAAATCTATCCAGCTATACAACAACCTTGAAGAAAACATTAAAATGCTTCGGCCATCTAAGTTTAAAGAAAAGTTAACGAAAAGTGAACTGAATAGTTATCAATGAGTAGTTGTAAATTTTGTTCTTCTTTTGAATTTAACGTCATTTGCTCTGTAAAAACATGCTTTTATTAAATTTGTCAATATCTCTTTTATTTTTTGTGCTCTTTAAAATGTTATATTTTATAGTCAACGTTTCCATCTCAACCTATTAACATATATCTTAATTTTGCCTGGTCAATTTACTCATTTAAGTTACACTTAAGTTACAAACAAAATTATACTAAAGAATTCAATGTTAACACACAAATATGTACAGCCAAACTTGAGAGAAATCTCTTTCGGCACCTATATCGATGAAATAAATCTAAATCTAAATCTAAATTGTGTTTGAAGATCCTTAAACAAAAGCGTTAAATACTAATCTCTGATGGGTTAACTAACAGGATGCCAGGATGAAACTCGCATCAAAGAACCGCACAAGAAGAGAAATTTCCTGGCATCTTATTGTAAACTGATTGTTTACAATATCATTCCTACAAAGAGTGCAGCTGGGCTGTGTTTTGTTGACCTCCTTAAATCTCGGATTTCGTTTCGGTGGGAACATAGTATAAGGGAGAATACATAATGTTGAATAAAGTTGTTTGGAATTAGCTGTTCGTTTAAAGCGAAAAATCTTCTAAGTTCTTCTAAATTATAAACAGCACTTTCAATTGTTGTACAACAATGAAAATTGGTGGATCGGTAGGGTTTCAAGTAAATACAAAAAGAAAATTGGAAAATTTGAGATTTTTCATTCAGAGGGCGTTGCATCCACCCACTTTCGCGTAATTACTATTTATTATATAGAGCACTTTCAGTTTTCGTAGAAGTATGAAAGTTGGTAGAGCGGTAGGGATTGAAGTACATATATGTAAGTATGTGTAGGAGAAAATAAATCGTAATTTTGAATTTTCCATTCTGGGAAAGTGGGTGGGAGCCAAACTATCAGATTGGAAAATTCAAATTTATTAATGATATGCAACTTCCGATTGATATAGAATTATGAAATTTGGTGCAGCAGTAGGGTTTGAATTTCCCCCTGAAAAAATAAAATCTTTTTAAAAAGATGTGAAATCACAACAAAAACATAAATGTTTAAAAAAAGAGCTAAGTTCTTTGCTAGCCATAAAAAGTAATGAGATATAAAATATATGTCAAGTTTTAAGTTCATGAAGTTTAATATCAAATATCTTAAGTGGAGTAATATCGGAGCAATTTCAAATTATGGCGGAAATTTGGTATTTAATCATTACTGATTCCATTCCATCGCGATATATAAAGTGCCTTCAGCAATACTAATACAAAAATATTGTTCTATCTTAGATAAGTTATCTACTATGTGCCTATAACCATGAACATAAGATACATTAAATATTTTATTTATATTTCTGCATTAAAAATAAATAAATAAATTGCGGGTGGCACAACAGCTCGTCGAGAATCAGGGCCTAGCGACTTACAACTCACAACCATTTTTGTGTGCGTGTTATGGGCAGGGATGGAGGGGACCTACGGTTTTATGCTGAGTCCGAATGGCTTAATGAGAAGCACTTTTTCATGAAAAGTATACTCTTGGAGGATTTTTCAGTTCCTCGCCAGAGGCAGTGCCTCAAATACAACATTTCTGTTTTTAGGTGGCACGGCTGAATCGAATCCACACCTTCGGCATGATAGTCCTACGCACTAACCATCATGCCACGAGATACTTCTATATTTCTGCATAAGCCTTACCAATTCCAAGCTAACAGTAAAGCTAGTATTAATAAACTTTAAAAACACTTTACCTTAAAAACACTGTAATTTAAAAAAAATATCAATAAAATTAAATTGAAATTGATTGACGTCGGTGAATTAAAAATAAACAGAAGAGAAAAAATAAAATAAATTAAAATAAAAAAGGAATGAAAGGATTAAAAATTAAAATGGATCCAACCAAGAAGGTAAATAGATGAATAAAGTTGCTTATTAATGATAAAATTTTATTTTCAGAGATATTCAAGGGTAACAAGGCCCCAAAAAGACTGCCTTGTAAATTTTATGGCAGAAAACCGGGAATTTGCAAGGGGACAGTTCAATGGGGTGAATTCCCACTAAAAATCGTTGGAGACCCTCCATCCTCCAACTCAATTTAATGGGTCCTGTTGCTAAGTCTTTGGAGCAATGGAAGAAGGTAATTAATATATTCAAATCAATTTTGTTTTACTGAACTATTCTATTTACAATTGGCTAAGAAAATAGTTTATAGCTATAAAATATATGCTTTGTCGTCCTCGGGTTGTTCAATCCCGGTTGTCCAGTGGCAGTATATTTATTTAGGGTGGGAGTAGAGTTGGCGTTTTGCTACGATAATGAGCTGACCCTGCGTTACAGTAGAAAGGTACAGCTTTATCGTTGGTTTTTGAAGTTGAATCCTCTATTTTCAAAGCGGTTAGGTACCTTGGTTCCGCTATATTAGTTATTTATCACGCCTTTCATGCATGCAATTGTTTTTTTCAGGGTTGAACTGACTTGAAGTCTGGAGTGCAGAAACTGAAAAATTCACGCAAAGTATTTATCAACAAAACTGGAGGCGGCACAATAGCAGAAGCACCGAGGGACCTCAATGATATGGAGGAAGTCATTCTCTCCATTATAAGCACTCATGCTGTGGATGGGGATGCAGTGACCCCTGAAGCGGGAATAGCTGGAAATAGTGTAAGTAACTTGAATGTACCCAGTAAAGGTTAACATATCAAATCCTTTTGAATAATTTTTAGTCAGCCCATAACATTGCCAATGAAGAGAAAGAAAACTCTGAAGACGAGACAGAACATCAGCCTACATGTTCCTCCAAGGTGAGAAAAGTGGGGAACTCTTACCAAAGCGCACTTAGTGAGGCTAAACAAAGCAGGAAGAGTTTAACACTAAAATCGAAAAAATTCATGATCAAAATTCGAAAATTGTTGCCTTAAACGAAAAAATATTTGGGCAAAATGAAGCCATTGCGGCTCAATATGTGAAAATTATGGCCCAAAACATTAAAAATGCAGCTCTGCTCAATTTGGTCATGAGCCAAATGAAGAAATTTTACATCTTTTTAAATGTGATTAATGTTTATATGTTTCATGAATTCTGTGAATTTAAAGTTCTTTTCGACTGTTTTTTTTTTTTTTTTTGTGGAGTCTATAAAAAATCAATAAATCAAGTTATATTCTAAACTATTATACTACAAATACTTTTAGTTTCAAGCGAGTTACTTCTTGCTCTTAAAAAATGTATATAAAACTATGGAAATTATGAGAGAAAAATGTTTAAAAGCAAAACAAAAACGATATTTAAATTAGCTAACACAACTCCTTAAATAGTCTAATAGAATGTCATCTGAATTCCTGGTCAAATATATTTGTATGGAAAGCATGTATGGAAACAAAAATTAAAATCGTTGGAGCAGTCTTAAAAAAAAATTGTTTATAAACTCGTTAACATTTTGGTATGCAAATCTCTTAAGTATCTATTTATTTATGTGAATATACAAATTTTGAACTTTTTTTTAAAATCTTAATTTTTTGGAAAATCAAAAAAATAGTTTTTTGAAAATTTTGGTTCACAATACTATTTTTATTTTTTAGGAGGTTCTCAAAAATAGTTGAAACCAGAAATGCAGTTTTGAAAAAAACCTAAAATAAGAAAATGGTTCTTTGGGTGGTACTATTAGTAACTAATTTTTCAAAAATGTTTTCCCATTCAAAGGTAGCCTTTACTAAACGAAATTTATTGATTTTTTTTAAAGATTTTTTCGCATCAAAGTTTTTGATTTCAAGAGAGTCATTAAAAGAAAATCGAAATAATTGAAAGTTTTTTTTATTGTTTTTATTTTGTATATGCTATTCAGAAATTAAGAACATAAAGCTGACCTGAGACGGTCACGTAGCACTGTTGCAGCACGTAAATGCGAGGTAGGCTCGGTGATAATTTCTTCATTTTCTGCTATTTCCTCTTCGAATATGTACTCATCCACAATCCCATAATTTAAACGTTTGTTGTGGAATACGCAGCATGCATTTATTATCTGCCCAGATATAACAGGACTGTACGAAAGTCCTAGCCTTAGGCATCGGGAAACAGACTTCAACACACCATTCAGTCTTTCGACGCAATTGCGTGATTTGGAATGCAGTGTGTTGAAACGCCTCCCATTTTCATCGGCTGCAGTAACTCGGTAAGGAGTTATAAGCCAAGGGCGGAGCGGATATCCAGAATCACCAAGATTTTATAATAATTTAGGAATTTTGTTTACCTAAAAGCCATGAGTTGTGCTCTCCAGGCTCGCAAGCTTCGTAACGCCTTTCAAGTATACTGTTAACTTGAGATGCTTCCCATATATACGCGTCATGTGTGGCACCTGCAAATCTTGCGAATTCACCGAGAATTTTAAGGTCAAAATCACAAATCTGAAATTTGAACAGAGTGCATAAATTCGTATATTATATTGGATTACTCATGTCTTTCATTCTAAGTAAGTAATTTCTTACCAATTGAATATTTTTTGAATGAAAACCTTTCCATTCAGGTAACGCTTCAAATTCTCTATTTGGCTTTTGAATGCGGACGTGGGTACAATCGATTGCACCAATTATCCCGGGGAACCCAGTTTTTTCACAAAACCTGAAATATATTATATGTAAACATATATTATTAGGTACAGGTGTTATTTTAGCCTACAAAAATAGTAATTACAATTATTAAAAAAAACTAACCTCTGTTTAATGGCTCCGTTGCAGCATATCGCCGAACTGCTTGTGTGAAATGAAACCAGCATCCTACTAGTTTTGCCTCAGGATAAACAGTTTTGATTCCATTACGAAGTGCGGTTTCATAATCTGTGACAAAAGATGATGGTTTGAAATCAAAAAGATTTTGTTTCACAAATTCGAAAGCATGTTCATATAAATAGCCTGGGATTTGTTTGACATCACTATAAAGGAACGGATATGTCTATAAAGAAATAAGGTAAATCAACAAATTAAGATATTTTTGTACAATATATTATATAATGTCACTACTTACGTGTTCGCCATGGGCAATATGCACTTTTAAAAGTTGCTTAAAAGGACCGCATGATGGAACTGTACTGAATGTTCCGTCTACTAAATAATCCCGTGGAAGTTCTTTGCACTTGGATATTTCCTCAACTATCTTGGGTGACATAAATATGGAATAGGTACTGGAAATGTTCTTCACTTATCGTTTCTCGATAAAAAGGGAACTCAGAATTCCACCTTGACATACCAAAATGTTTTTTAATGTTTTCATCTCTAAAAAATTTAATAACATCGTTAAAATTAACCGGCGATTTTGGAAAAACTTCTTTCTTAATATTTAGCAGCTGCCTTCGCATTCGACCGAACTCAACCGATGTCGAGGCCTTTGCGTCATTTTGACATTGTTCATCAAAAATGTCCCTTATATTTGAACGTTTCAAATTCACATTTTTGCACTCATTTTTTATCGAGTTCACTAAAGTTAATTTATCATAAAAATCTTTTTGATTGCCGTGGTTATGGTCCACACTATTTTTCGGCTTTCGACAAAAGTGATCGTTATTAAAGTCAATAACTACCGTAGCACGACAATCCTTTAAATAACACTTATAATATTTAAAAGAACCAGAAACCTTACTTAGTTTATAAATTTGGTAAGTTGGGGGTATGAAAACTAGTTTACTATTTTTTCTGATTCTAGGAATTATTTTATACTCAAACACTTCGCAATCAAAAACTTCACTTTTTTTCGCCATAATGTTCTCACTTCTTCGTGGTTCCTACCGAAATAAATGTATAACAACGTATCTTCTTACCTACTTGTTGTCGCTTCAAAAATTAAAAATAATAAGTCAACACTCAACACTTTAACGGTTGATGCTGACAAATTTTACTTTGTTCTCAGAGAAAGAACGTTATATAGAAAGAGAAGATTTCTTTCTTGGATGCTTGTTGTTCATGCCATGTTTTCTTTGATGTACATACATTAAACATTTCACTATAAACAATATTTCGACTTTATTTCCGCAATAGTTTCTATTTTATTACCAAAACTTTCGTATTTATTTCCATTTCTGCGTTATTGCCATATGTCGTATATTAAAAAGACAAAAAATCTTTTTTTTTCTGCTTTTTTTTCCATTTCAATTTTCGATGTTATTACTATTCTATTCGATGTAGTTACTCTTCTGTAATGGAAATAAAATCAATCAAAAAAAGCATGCTTTTCGACATTATTTCCTATACAATTTGGAAATAAGGTCGATCGGCCTTATTTCCATCTACTTTATTTCACGGCACCTTTTTTTAGTGGACATAATTATTTTTTAATTTAAAGTAACCGCCCAATTGAAAACAAACCTAAAGCTGAACTCGTCGAGCTTTCTTTTCGGCAAACGAATCAGTAACCACATCAAAGTTCGTCTTATAGGCAGTTTCGTTCTCGATTGCTATGATCGCGAGGCCAGATAACGTCCCTGGCTCATTGTTGAATGTAAATAAATTTTAATTATTTTGAGTTGTAGATGTCGTTGGTAAAATACAGTATATCCTTAGAGCTTAACTTGTATTTGGAAAAGCTTCTTATAAGTCTTGTTTGAATATAGGTATATTGCAACAGTTCGAACGCACTTGTCATTTCATTGAATTCTTCTAAATCTCTGGAGTATTTTCTTGTCCAATTGGCCCAATTTCTTTGTAAATCTTCAGTAGACACATTTATAAACGCATGGTTGCTATGAAATACGAATTTTCATTTAGGTTGTTAGTACTTTTGTAACCTAGTTACTATTTCTGTTAAAATTTTGTCGAATACTACTTTTATATTTTTGAAAAACATCTGATTCGGGCTAAGTGGTTCTCAATTCGTCCTCGCTTTTTTTCTGAAAATTCGTTTGGTTTTCCGAAATGGCTCCATTGCTAGCATTTTTGATACAGGCGTAGCTTCTTTGATCCAATACTTGACCTCTTTTTCTTTAATTTCCTGCAAGATTGTAATAAAACCTCGCATTAAGGCCACAGTACGCACAGTAATTATGCCCTCTATCTGTTTTTCGACGTGTACTTTATTAATCTCGAAGAATGTTAGCCCAAATTGTAAGGTTTAGGATAAATTTAAAATCCATTATTGCATGGAGAAGATGACAAGCTTCGTACTTTGATTCTGATGCAAGCGAGGATTCTTCAATACTTTCAAAGCTTTGAAACTTCCGGAAAATTATTCAATAGAGCTTTGATAGCTTGGTATTTTACTGACCATCTTGTTTGGCTACATCCTTTTAAGTTTGTTTTTGTAAATTTTTCATTATTTCCACCAAAGAAGCAATAAATTTTTTGAACAATCCCAAATAAGCTAACTGCTTCTGTACACAATTATGCTGAATGCACACCTACAAGATTTAGGGAGTGTTGCAAGCATAGCACAAACTCTGCCAGTTTGTTCAGTTCCATAACTCTTGCTTGGACTCCTTTATGTATTCCAGCCATATTTGATCCGTTGTCATATGATTGTCCACGACATTTTTGAATATCAAAACCATCAGTTTCTAGTTTCTCTAGAATTCGGTGTGTAATGCATTCTACAGTCTTCCCGTCAACTTCTTTAAAATAAATTTGTCCCCATTATTTCACATTCATTTGCTGTTATTTTTATATATGGAATCACCTGGGTTATTTGTTCTGTACGAGACACATCTAGAACATGATGGTGAATGGTGAAATAGTTGCTCTCCTTGATCTCACTGATAATAATACTACGAACTTTATTTTTCAGTATGTCGATGATTTCATTTTGTGTTGTCTTCGGCAGAAATGATGCGTGTCCTTTCTTTAACTGGTCTAAATTATACTTGAGAGTAGGATTATATTTGGCGAGAAAAGTTATTAAATTTAGAAAATTTCCCTGGCTGAGTTGAGGTAAATTTTTATAGTGAGATCAATAAGTATTTCATTTGATCCTCGAAACGGAAGGCAAATTGTGGCGAGATATTAGACAGTGTCCACTACTACATGTAGATGTAGAATAATTGTAGCTCAATTTTAAAAAATCGTAGAGATGATCAAAAAGTTATTATTGTAGGTGATTTTAATTTGCCAAATGTTAAATGGATTTACGATCCTGAGGAGAAAATACTTGTTCCTTTTAATGTAATATTTAATCATGATTGTGAAGTGGTGGATACCTTCGCACAATTTGATCTAAGACAAATTAATTATTTTCATAATTCTTTTAATAATGTGCTTGATTTAGTTTTTGTTGATTCGGATTTGTGCGTTGGTATAAACAACTCTATGGTTTCTCTTTTTCCCAACACGATTCATCATATTGCATTCAGTTTGCATTTAGAATTGTATGTGTATTTTTCACCTGCCTCTCATGATTCGGACTTTATTTACAATTTTCTTAAGACTGATTTCAACTCAATTAGTTGTTATATCAATGGATTCGACTGGGAAGCATTATTTGTAAATGCAAATTTTAATGATTGTTACGATGCATTTTTAGGGATTGTGCATAATGCAATTGCTTTATACACTCCCAAAGTAAAAATTAAAAGCGGGTCAAAACCAGTGTGGTTTAATAAAAGAATAATTAATCTCAATAATAAAAAAAACAAGGTTTATAAGCAATTTCGCAGGTCTAATAATAATCCTGATCTTTACAAGCAATATCGAATATTGAAAAAGAATTTTGATACTTTGAATAAATTCCTTTATAATCAGTATTTATTATCTGTTGAATGTGACTTAAAAAGTAATAGTAAAAGTTTTTGGAAATTTATAAATTCTAAAAAACATTCTAATGGTATTCCTAATCTAATGCGTCACGATGGCATATCATCTTCAGATCTCTTAATTGTATGTAACTTTTTTGCAAAACATTTTCAATCTGTTTATTTAGATAGTACTCCGAATTTAATTCTTGGTGATCAATTTAATAACTCTGATAGCTTTTTGAGTATTGGCAATTTAAGTCTTTCAACTTCAGAAATCGAAAATGCTTTATCTAAAATAAAAGGTGATACACGACTAGATATGGAAGGAATCGCCCCTATTGTTTTACAGAGGTGTGCAAAAGTATTTGCTGTACCTTTAAAAATAATATTTAATCGTTCCCTTCAAAGTGGTGAGTTTTTAAATACGTGGAAGCGATCTATAATTACACCAATTTATAAATCAGGAAGTAGGCAGGAAGTTTCTAACTATCGTCCTATTTGTAAGATTACCACAGTTCCAAAAATTTTTGAAAAACTTATTTACGAAAAATTAGCTCCAATTATTAAAAGCATTATTTCTCCCTATCAACATGGTTTTGTTTCTGGTAGATCTACCTGTACAAACCTTACAATTTTTTCAAATTATGTTTTAAATGGACTTGAAAAAGGATATCAATTTGATGTTGTGTATACTGACTTCTCCAAGGCTTTCGATAGGGTTGGACATGATATATTAATTATGAAGCTTAATAAGTTAGGATTCCACTCTAATTTCTTGAACTGGATTAAGGCATACTTAAAAGGTCGTACCCAGTATGTTCGTATTAATAACGTTCTATCTTCCCCTATTAATGTTACCTCCGGTGTGCCACAAGGCAGCCATCTTGGTCCACTTTTTTTCTTGCTATTTATTAACGACATTCCCAACGCATTTCTTAATTCTAAGTGCCTTATGTATGCGGATGACTTGAAAGTCTTTCGGTGCATAAGGACTGAACGGGATTGTATGTTATTACAAGAAGATCTCGAGAGATTATATAATTGGTGTTTGATAAACTCTTTACACTTGAATATTGCTAAATGTCAAAGTTTAACGTTTTGTCGAAAACGTTCATCAATAAACTTCGTTTATAAAATAAATAATTCATTTCTTTCATCTGTTACCTTTAAAAAAGACCTTGGTGTAATTTTTGACCAAAAACTTGATTTTTTAAAACATATAGACTTTTTAGTTGCCAAAGGTAACTCAATGCTGGGATTTATTTTGCGTAATTCTAAAGATTTCAGTGATCCTCACACTTTGAAATGTCTGTTTTTTGCATTTGTTAGATCTACTCTAGAATATTGTAGTACTATTTGGAACCCTTTGTATGAAGTTCATTCTTTTAGAATTGAGAAAATTCAAAAACGTTGTACACGAGTCTTAGTGAAAAGGCTTAACTGGGACATAGATATGCCATCCTATGGGACAAGGTGCAAATTATTTGGAATCTTGCCTCTTAACATTCGAAGAAAGTTCTCTGAGGTAATGTTCATCCGTGATGTATTGGGAAATCATATTGAGTGTTCCGATATTTTGGCCTTAATTAACTTCAATGTCCCTGCGAGGATGCTCAGAAACCGACAGATTTTTGAAATTCCATTCCACAGAACAAATTATGCTGCCAATGAACCATTGTCTAGATGTTTAAGAGAAGCCAATGCTGTTTGTGATATGATGGATTTTAGTCTGAGTAGATTCTCATTTAAAAATAATTTGCTATTAATTTTAAGTACCTAACCTTAATGGTGGAAATGTTTAAATTTAATTTTTATTAATTTATTTTATTTTGTATTGTATTGTAATATATTGTATATTATTATCAAGTAATCACTGAAGTCTTGTAACTTTGTTTGATGAAATAAACTAAACTAAACTAAACTAAATATGTCCCCATTTTTTTTTATCACAGGTTATTAATCGTTCAATATGGCGGTCGGCCCTGCCAGGATTTCAACTACTTCAGACGGGTTTTCCATTTGATTGATAATACATTCCTTATGCAGTTGTGATACTTCATGCTCAAATTACTTTCTCTAGAACTCCAATTAACAACAACTTCCAATTAACGAGGCCCACTGTTCGCAAGGCTGATGTAGAAGAACTGGCGTATTACTTAGGCAGCAATCTATAGTATTCTCATGAAGAAAAAAAGCTCGTGGCCATCTATGCGTCCAAATGTCATACTAATTTTTGTTAAGGGATCTCGTTAAGGCGATCACAGCGAACCTATCGACCAAATGTCTACCTACAAAATCGTGTTTCATGAGAATACTATAGATTGGATATACAATGGTATAGGCGGTTATTTCAAAATCCAAGCATGCTTCTACAACGGTTCTTGATTCAGCAGACAGTGATTATAATAAAAGTAGTAATGCGTGTTTAAACAACTCAAAAATCGTCCATTAATCCGACCAAATTGTTGAAATCTGTTATTGTGTTGAGCTGAGTTTTTTTTTTTGGTGGAACAAGAAGTGTTTGTGCGCTTTGAAAAATTGTGTTCCAAACAAATTGTCAATGCATCGGAAAAATTTAAAATTCATTCACGTTACTTAATTGTTCGTTTTGTTTAAAAGCATTTATTCTAAATTTTATTTTATTTTTGTACAAATATAGAATTTCGGCTAATGTGGTATACAATACTAGAAGTAGACCAATGTGCTATAGAATTCCTAATGGGGTATAGTATACCACATTACCCTACGTTAAAGTTTATATCTGCGTCAACTGACTTTTGTGCTTTTGCAGTCATGTTTTGTTAAAATGTCCAAAAAAGGTGAAATAAGAAAATGGGACCCGAAAGATATGCAGAGACCCACTTGCACTATGATGAATTATTGAATTCACCTTCAGGGCATTCGGGGGACCACTTGGTATAGTATACCACATTAGACAGCAAGGTGTACCACATTACCCACTACTTTTCAAAAGTGACGATTTCGAGGTCATATAATTATTTTGTCAAAATCTTTGTATGTTACTGTTAGAATCCGATAAAAACCGTAAACGTAGTAGCTTATATGTTCGTGTTAATCTACCAAATTTGGGAGCATTCGTTTCACTACTTTTTCTGTTAAGTCAAAAATACAAACATGTATACCACAATACCCTAACTTCCTCTACCATTGCATTCAGAGAATCTTAACCAGCCCTGGATCTATGGGGGGGGAGGGGCAAACCGGGGCCTGTGTCCCGGTCGACAGCTTCCAGGGGCGCCAAGTCCATGTGCCTCAAAAAGAATGACCCTGAACTTTGCAGACGATTTAGTATCATATTTTTGATTGTCATTAGTTGCGTTAAAATGGTTAGATTTCTAAAACTGAAACGGCAATAGATTTGAATCGCCTTGATCTTGATACGCCTGTTTTTATTTTCTTTTTATTTACGTTGAAAATTTTTGAATTATTACCAGCGCCGTAAAAATGCATTGATTTCAAAACTTGAAACGGCAATCACTTTGTCATGACAAAATCTCGATACACCATTTTTTATTTTTTTTGGTTTTATTTACCGCAATAAAGAAGTTATAATGAAAAAATTAAGAAGTGCCGAAAAAAAACTTTAAACATTTTTGGACTGTCACCAGTGCCGTAAAAATGCATTGATTTCAAAAATTGAAACGGCAATCACTTTGTCATGACAAAATCTCGATACGCCGTTTTTATTTTTTTTATTTACCGCAGTAAAAAAGTTATGAACAAATAAGTAAGAAGTGCCGAGGAAAAACACGTTGAAAAATTTTGGACTGTCACCAGTGCCGCGAAAATGCATTGATTTCAAAAATTGAAACGGCAGTCACTTTGTTATGACAAAATAAAAAACAGCGTATCGAGATTTTGTCATGACAAAGTGATTGCCGTTTCAATATTTGTGATCAATGCATTTTTACGGCGCTGGTAATAATCCAAAAATTTTCAACGTTTTTTTCTTGGCACTTCCTTCATTTTTATCACAAATTTTTATTACGGTAAATAAAAAGAAAAAAAAATGGCATATCGAGATTTTGTCGTAAAAAAGTGATTGCCGTTTCATTTTTTGAAATCTAGCCATTTTAACGCAACTGATGGCAGTCCAAAATATGATAATCAAATCGTCTGCAAAGTTCAGGGTCATGTTATTTTGCTTAATATAGTGATTTCAATGTTATCGTGTAAGCTCTAAATCTCACTGCAATAGCAAAAAGTCATTTAATTTTTGGTACTGATTTTGGTTATCTGTGATTATGCTTAGAAGTGATTTTAATACTTGGTGTAAACTACAAATCTCACTGCCGTAGCAAAAAGTCATTAAACTTTTGGAACTGATTTTGGTTAACTGTTATTCTGCTTAAAAGTGATTTCAAAGCTATCGTGTAAACTCCAAATCTCATTGCTGAAGCAAAAAGTCATTTAATTTTTGGTACTGATTTTGCTTAACTGTTATTCTGCTTAATAGTGATTTCAAAGTTATCATGTAAACTCCAAATCTCACTGCAATAGCAAAAAGTCATTTAACTTTTAGTACTGATTTCGGTTAACTGTTATTCTGCTATTAAGTGATTTCAGTGTTATCGTGTAAACTCCAAATCTCACTGCAATAGCAAAAAGTCATTTAACTTTTGGTACTGATTTTGGTTAACTGTGATAATGCTTAGTAGTGATTTTAATATTATCGTGTACATTCCAAATCTCACTGCCGTAGCAAAGTCAATATATTTTTGGTACTGATTTTGGTTGACTGTTATTCTGCTTTAAAGTCTTTTAATTTTTGGTACTGATTTTGCTTAACTGTTATTCTGCTTGATAGTGATTTCAATGTTATCGTGTAAACTCCAAATCTCACTGCAATAGCAATAAGTCATATAACTTTTGGTACTGATTTTGGTTAACTGTTATTCTGCTTAATAGTGATTTCAATGATATCGTGTAAACTCTAAATCTCACTACAGTAGCAAAGTCATTTAATTTTTGGTACTGATTTTGCTTAGCTGCTATTCTGCTTAATTGTGATTTCAATTCTATCGTGTAAACTCCAAATCTCACTGCCGTAGCAAAAAGTAATTTAATTTTTGGTACTGGGCCCCTATTCCGGTTCTATGATAAAATGAAATGATAAGTCTTTTATCACGAGAGTTTTCATAGCACTTTTTCATTTTATAATATCATTTTTCCCAAAATGTTGATTCTCGTTATACCAGTGAAAAAATCAGCTGATTTTGTGCTGAATATGTGCTGAATGAAAACTAAAATTATTTCAAAGAAGTTTTTTCGATATTTACGATTGATTTGGTGGTTTGTTAAGATTATTTTCATTAAAATTGAATAAATTAAGTCATTTTATTAAATAATTATTTTGAAATCGGTTCATTTAAGAAGTTTTGAAATGTCGTATCTATGTTTTGTCGGCGTTTCTTACTACCTACTTTGAAAAAAAGAAGAGCCTGATACTGGTTGGTGAAAGTATATTAGGAAACACTATGGGTATTTATGCAACAGCGTAAACTCGTCGTAAACATTGTAAACTTTAAAACTTCGTAATTCTGTGACAATTTGTATGGAAAATTTGACAGATTTACGAAGTTTAAAACTTTACCACGTTTACGACGACTTTACGCTGTTGCATGAATACCCTTACTATATTTTTGCAATAATTCTTTTTTCTTATTTAAGAAAACATAGAAATATTGCGAAGAAATTAATATGTGGGACAGCTTTAACACTCGTGCTCCCAATGAACAATCCATCTGCCAAATAAGACAAGAAGATCATGGTTTTTATTTGCTCGCTTTCAGTGAATGAGTCAATCAATAAAAACTTTTATATTGTGTGTTCATCCACAATAATTCAAAAATACTTTCGTGTTGTGATCTAAATCCAAATTATTTACAACAAAGAAAATCAATAAAGAAGTGCATTGTTTAAATTTAGTCCATGTTTTTGGTTTTTCATCTTTTCAATTTATCATTAGGCTTTATCAGGCACAATTTCTCGATGATAAATATCTTTTCATATGATAAAAGTTTGACAGACGTTTTCACGTTTACACAGAACCAGAATCGGAAATTGAGATTTATCACTGAAAAAACATTTCATCACGTTTATCATCGAACCGGAATAGCCCCCCTGATTTTGGTTACCTGTTATTCTACTTAATAGTGATTTCAATGTTATCGTGTAAACTCCAAATCTCACTGCCATAGCAAAAAGTCATTTAATTTTTGATACAGATTTTGCTTAACTGCTATTCTGCTTAATAGTGATTTCAATTCTATCGTGTAACCTCCAAATCTCACTGCCGTAGCAAAAAATCATTAAATTTTTGGTACTGATTTTGGTTTACTGCTATTCTGCTTAATAGTGATTTCAATGTTATCGTGTAAGCTCCAAATCTCACTGCAATAGCAAAAAGTCATTTAATTTTTGTACAGATTTTGCTTAACTGCTATTCTGCTTAATAGTTCTTACAATTCTATCGTGTAAACTCCAAATCTCACTGCCGCGCCGTAGCAAAAAGTCATTTAATTTTTGGTACTGATTTTGGTTAAATGTTATTATGCTTAATAGTGATTTCAATGCTATCGTGTAAACTCCAAATCTCACTGCAATAACAAAAACTCTTTTGACTTTTGGTACTTATTTTGGTTAACTGTTATTCTGCTTAATAGTGATTTCAATTCTATCGTGTCAACTCCAAATCTCACTGCCGCAGCAAAAAGTCATTTAATTTTTGGTACTGATTTTACTTAACTGTTATGCTGCGTAAAAGAAAAGTGTTTTAAATGTTAAATATACAAAACGCAATGCTAAATAACAACAGAAAACTATCATCAGTGTATGTTTCGCGTCGGTTTTTAAGAGCCTATTATACTGCTTTCGATTGTTTAATTGCAAGATATGATACACATGGTTTTAAACGTGAATGCACACATATAGGACTTTAAAATCGCAAAAATAAAACAAATGAAGCCATATGTATATCTATTTTTGAGCGTTTTTTAGTCGTAAAATTAAATAGATGGAATGAAATAAAATAATCGCGCGACAGATAACCGCTATTGAGTTTATGGTAATACTTAAGACTTAACTACATTGGCCACTTTTTGCAAAATTACAAAATTAAAAATGTTTTTTTTTCGCCGTTGTTTTGTGAAAAAGAATATACAAATTGTTCTTTTAACCAAAATTTAAGCTTTCTGCATCAATTTTGTAAGTTTTCCCATGAGAAACATTATCCCAAAAGGAGTTTGAAAATTTTCACTTTAGTACTTTTGCACTTTGTTGGCCAATGTCGCTAAGGCTTTATTCTTTAATCGCAATGACAGAAGATCACAAGGTCGTTCCTAGGCTAATATTTAACAAAATATGTTTTATTAATCGTTGCGATTGCTTTAATGCATAGAATATGCGTTCATTGATATTAAAAGTCTTATATTGTATTATTTGCGATTAAAAATAGCGCAAATGTGTGCATGGCCATAATATGTTGCGATCCCAATTTTTGTATCGCACCGACTGAAAATCGTAAGTGCCGTCCTAGCCTTAATCACACAGTCTGAAAATCGCAAGTGCGGTACTAGCCTTAACTCTTTCCCAATTCAGTTGGACCAATAAGAATTCTCCATCCACAAATCGTTTTTTCCGTCTACCTCTTCCTCTTCCGTCGTACCCTAACCATTGTATATATATTCCGTATACGTCCATTCGTTATTATTCCGTTATTCCGTTTGCGACTTTGCGTAGTTCGTTATGCGTTATTACTTATTTGTGATTTGGATTATACTTTCGTATCGTGATTTGTGAAAGTTGAAAATCAAATATTAAATTCGATTCGAATTTTTTAAATTAATAATCGTGATCGTAAGTTTACGATTTCAAATTTTGAAAAAAACATTAGGGCTGTTCCTTTACTTTGAGTTTCTGTGCTTTTCTGCGCATTTTAGTCCAAAGTTCTGTCAAAGTTCATATAAAAAAAATTTGTTGACTCAAGTTTGGACCAAAAATCACAGAAATTCAAAGTAAAGGATGAGATACATAGTTTTTTTTTTAAACATTCGGTCTCTGGGTCGATTTTGAATTCTTTTGCTTTTAATAAAATTATATTAGTTCAGTTATTAATTATATTAGTGTGTTGTGTATGTGTTTCGCTTTATTGTGGATTCGGTTTTGGTCCGGTGCAGTAAATTCTGCATTTTTAAGTTTTGTCTTCCTTATTCCTTTAGGTTTTACAGGTAAATAAAAATAACGTCAGTCAACCTCAACACTCAAAAATTCAAGAGAACGTCCAAATCTTCAAATCAACCAAACCAAGAACCAACATGGCATCAAGAATAAAAAGAAGCCCATTGTGGGACCATTTTTTACCGTAGGCCTGGATGGTTCATTTGCGAAATGCAATATTTGCAAGACAAAATTGTCATATAATCTCAGTCACAAATTTGAAAAAGCGCATGCTATCTAAGCATCCGACTGTTCAAATGGAACCATTTACGTCAACAATAAATCCTAGACAACGACTGAATTTAAAAACTTCGTCAGCAACTACATCAACATCAACATCACAACCACAATCAACATCTTCGACTATCATTACATCGGTAAGTTTTTAACTATTAGGTATGATCCTTTACTTTGGGTTTCTGTGATTTTTAATCCAAACTTGTGTCAAAATTTTTTGTATATGAACTTTGACACAACTTTGGACTGAAATGCGCAGAAATGCACAGAAAATCACATAAATTCAAAGTAAATGAACAGACCTATAATCAAAACAAAAAAGGCCGATAAGGTTAGCGTAAAAAAAAAGAAGCTAAAATCAAGGCTTGTATTGTATTGATCGGATCAACAAGATAAAAGTCTATTTCTATTTTCTATTTTTTAAAAGTGAATTTAAGTGTAAATGACCCTAACGCAAAGAAGGGAAACCAAGCTGGTTTTAAACTCCCACCCCACACAAAGGCTGAGAGGAAAAACCTACCGGACTTTGGTATTCGATACCACGATCACGATACATGAACCTATAAACCCTCATACTCAGATTTTGGCTATACATTGAATATGGAATTGAGTAAAAGTTGGAACACAAAATATGCTCTTAGTGCGAAACTATTTATCAGTTTTCCATATTGTAAACGCTCTATGAACCTAAATTTGTTCATCTTATAAAATATAAGTGAACAAATTTTGAATTCATCTTTTAAAGCAAAAATTGACCCTCATTGTTGGTATAAAATCGGGTGCTTTAATAAGTACTTATATGAATTTTGGTTAAAAAAACTTCTAACTTCTGAAATTCTGACTTTTTTAAATTTCCTAATGTCGTTGAAATTTTAAATCGATGTGTTCAACAAAAAGCCGGGTTTGCAACGATTCTTGTAAAAGATTTCAATTTTTCTCTTTCCAGTTCTACAATGGGAACTTAAATTATTAAAAATGTCTGGCCTATAACGATTCTTACAAATATTTTCTCAGTTCTGCATAGAGATATTTAATCATATTATTTGAATAAAAGCTGCATCCCAAGTGCTGAAGTCATAACCACCACGGCCTTACCATCTTCCTCAAATCGATTACCCCTTAGCATTCTATATAAATCTAATAGTATTATCATCAGATGAAATTTTTTCTCGACTCCTTCACAAACCAGATGGCGTATGATCGCTTCTCAGAGAAAGGGAAATTAAAAATTCCCTTACTCAGAGAAAAAACAACTGTGCAAACCAAAGTATACATATTAAAGGTAATATCATTAGTGTTTTCAATTTTGTTCAGGTCTGCGCATATGTCAAAATCAGTGGAAAATCCTCGCGTTCCAATGTTTATTCGCTATGCTATCTAGTTATCCCAAAAATTTTGAGATAAGTCGGCATTTACACCACCCGATTTTTCCAGTACGATTTTTCCCAAAATCGTGTGAAATGTTTACATGAAACGATATGAAACGATTTTTCCAGTCAGATTTCTATCCCTGTCCTCTTCATACTTTGTTGCTGTCGCTTTCATTTAGCATCAAGCATAGCTTGCATTTTTTTCGTAAAACACATCTTCTGGCAATCAAATAGGTACTTTTTGGTTTTACGAAAAAAAAATATAATTCAAAAAAATTAAAACCACAAATAATTTCATCATCACTGATGTTGTTTTTTCTCCTGAGTCCCAACCTTTTAGTGCCTTGCATATGAGCCGTGTAGCAAACTATGTATGTATTTTCAATCAATTATATGTTATTATTAATTTCTTTTTCGAAAATACAAATACAAATTTGAAAATGCATATCTACTGCGAAAAATAAAAATAAATCTACTTACTGCATTCTGGTTTTGGATCAACTTCGGAAAATTTTCCGATTAGTGTCAACGCTGGTCAACACTGAACACACAAGACTCTGGGAAAAGTATAAAAGAGAACGCAAACATACTGGAAAAATCGTGTGAGTTTGCCAGGAACGGACGATCTGGTCCTTACCCCTCACTTTCTACTCCCTTCACCCATGAACAAAAGATCGTGTGAGGCAAAATCGGGTGGTGTAAATGCTGACTAACTTGAGTTGTTGTTGTGTCAGCAGTCATCAGCTGTTTTTTAACAAGGGATTACAACAACACAAAGCTATCCGGATAACTGACGGAACGAGCCCAATGGTGGATATCGTGATGTGTGACTGAAATTTGTTGTATGTTATGTGTGTGTTCCTTTGTTAATTGCTAAGCAAATAAGTTTTTTTGAGCTATTTAGTGTTTATAAATAATATTATTATTATTAGTAAAAAATTATTTTTCAGTGTTATTTAAATTATTGTTTGTTTGTTGTTGTTGTAATACGGCGGGCGGCATCACGATTGCGGCCATTTTTAATTCCTTCTGACAGTTCTCTCTTTAAAAATCTGCGCAAGATAATACCACAAATAATCATATATCTACTTACGGCAACGATAAGTTATTTTATAAGTCAATGTAACAAAAAATGACAGAGAAAAAAAACCTGTTGTGGTTTCGGGTTTGATTGTTTCAGTCTCTCTTGTCTGAATTCTGGTAGTTTGTTTTTAAGTAACAACAAGTATAAATGCATAAGAAAAAGACTAAAATAGAGATAGAGAAACTTATTCGTAGTTTGAGTGTGGTTTTCTTGTACCAGAGGTTTTTCAACTAATTTGTTTTCAATATTTCGAGCTATTTTTTCATGAACTCTAAAAGGAGTTATGCTATGTTTCCACCAAAGGTTTATCTCAGATTAGATTTAATAAATCTTTTTTTAAAAAAGATTAAATTTGACAGCACCTTCAAAAATGCAAATGGCATTCCAATTTTTCGTATGAAGTGCGAATGAGACAGAATGTTTGATTCGTGTGAAACCATGAAGAACTGAATGCGAGTCTCGAATGAATCGTTCAGCACCATGTAAAAATAGGTTAGTTCGATTTGTAAAACTATTTGTCCTAGGAAGATTTAACAAGATTAATTTCTAATCTTCAAGATTTACGAAATAAATTTGTATGGTAAATCTACGAGATTTAAAGGAGATTTAAGGTTAATCTCATTAAATTTCAGATTAGCGCTAGGTGGAAATGTAGCATTAGGTATCTACCTGCCTAATTAGAGTTTGGAGTGATTTCAGTGCTGAAATGTGATGTCAATTAATATGTATAATTTGTAGCTATTATATTTCATCTTAAAATTGTCGGGGTTTAGAGTAATTTAATATTTACAAATTTAAATCTTCGTTTGGGTCACTATTTTTGTTGGTAATGTAGTTAGGTAGGTCTAGGTACCTACTCCTGTGTTTCTCGTCTTAAACGATCAAGTTAAAATTAGAGGCAGCTCCAAAATATCAATACAAACGTTGCATTATGAAAGTTAACAATACAAACATTTAAGTATACCTATGTACCTATGTCTATTTTTGTAGACACAAATCTTAGACAAAAAACTTATTTTCTTATAAATTTTGACCTTCCCGTTCCCACACTTTATTCCAATTTTATATGCAACGGTTCAAAGATTCTCGATAGAACTTTCGAACTAATGCTCAAAGTGTTTTATTAAATTTAATTTAATTTTATTTATATAGTTTATAACATAGACTTATTATATATGGACTGCTAGTCGTATGTAATTTCCATACAAAAGTCCAATGGGGCTTTCTACCAAGCTATCTCTTTCTATTTGTAATGGCACTTTGAGGGAAAACATTTGTGATATTTATTGTTTTATTTCACTTTTAGGCACTATTTTGTGTGTAATAGTTTATAAAATTGATCAATAATTGTTTATTAAGCATTTGCAAGAAATATTTTGCATTCAATTAGATTTTCCGCCGCCAATGTTTTCCCTCAAAATGAGTTTGCTGCTTGACACTGATGTATTCGTCGAGGGCCCTATTGACGACTGGAGGCAGTACTCTACCGGGCTAAACTTGCAACAGGATAGCCACATAAGATGTCAAAATTTGTTGTAAATCGTATGTGATTTGTGAAGTGTTTTTCCGAAATTATTTATTAAAAGAAGAAAAACTATTCTAATAAATATAAACTATATTTTTATTAAATAATAATAGACCGAGAGCCCACAGCAGATTTTGGGTGTGAACGATAGCAAAAAAAGAAGTATAGGCGTCGAAAGCTTCATTAAAGGCTATTAAAAAAATCAAAGTCTTGCAGTCCACAACTGGGGCCTTTGCGAGTAACAGTGCATCGAAATGAAATATGAATGCAACTTCGAGGCAGTGTCCCCAGACTTTCATAACCTTTTTCCCCTGTATTTATCAGCAAACCCAATTTTGTTCCCCTAATCTCCAAAAAAAATCCCCTTTTTTTCCCCTAAATAAAATGTTCATGAATATCCATAAAAACAAAAATAAAAATTACTGAAATAAAGCAGCAAATTAGAAGACTTAGGATTAAGGATTGGACTTATTGAATTATTGGCCCCCGGCAAAAAACCTCCAGCTTAATGATTAGGAATTTTAATCTTGTTGGATATACATAGTTTACAGTGGATTTGAAAAATTCATGTAAGTTGAACTGAGCTTAATACAAATTGCGTATGACAAAGTCCTCACTATGTCACTGATGAGTCCAAGTGAGTAAGCCGGACGAAACGCCAATTTGTAGGACTAAAGGCCATAAAAAGCTATTTTGAAAAAATAAAAATTATTTCTAAACAGTTTTAATTTAAGTAATAACCTTAAAGTAACAAAACCAAAAACTTAATATCTTTATTTACAAAATGCTCGAGCAGCTGAAGTTGATGCTGCAATTTCTTTTTCCTCCTGACATAGCAAGTCTTTGAATTCAGGCCATAATTCCTATTGCTTTAAACATCTATTTCTGGATTTTACCTTCGAAACGAAGGAAAACCTTCAGAAACTCAAAACTTGTAAATGGGACATTGCATGGGTTATTAACTTGCGGGACTAAAATTTAGAAGAGAATGTTTAGATTGAACTTTTTCTTTTTAAATGAAGTTTGAAAATATTTTATAATGAGAATACGTTTGAATATTTAATTTTTATAAAAAAAAGTATTTAAAATGCTTCATTTAATAAGTTTGTCCTTTATGAATTTTTTCCCCTTTTTTAAGCTTGTCCCTCGATTTCCCCTTTTTCATTATAAAATCAGCAAAAGTGGTGCTTTTCCCCTCAATCTGGGAACCCTGCTTCGAGGATAATCGTGTTAGCCGAAATTGGTTTTCACCCCGCCCTAGATAAGCTCCTCGGGTCACATATCCCGGAATCTGAGACCATTTTAGTGTATATTTGGCTCTACCAGACCGTTTAAAAAATTCAAAATTCAAAGTGAAAAACGATTTTTTTTAAACAGTCTGGCAGGGCGAATCTAACACTCAAATGATCTCAGATTCCGTGATATGGGATCCGCGGAGCTTATCTAGGGCGGGGTGAAAACCAATTTCGGCTAACACGATTATCCTCGAAGTTGCATTCATATTTTTTTTTTTCGATGCACTGTTACTCGCAAAGGCCCCAGTTGTGGACTGCAAGACTTTGATTTTTTTAATAGCCTTTAATGAAGCTTTCGACGCCTATACTTCTTTTTTTGCTATCGTTCACACCCAAAATCTGCTGTGGGCTCTTAGTCTATAAAGTAAAACCTGCAATTACGAATAAATTTGAGCTGAAGATCGAACAAAGTGTTTCTAAAGTAAACCCAAAGTGAAAACGATTTCGCCCGTAAATTGTTCGTGTTTATTTAATAATTTAGGAATATTTAACTATTATTCCTCCTTGGTGATCGTGTCATTCTTAACCCTTAAGGTAGAACTAGAATAGGCGGAAGCTGTCGGAAGCTTATGTCAAAACCGACCGAAAAGTAGCTTTCCAAAACGTCAATTTCACAAGTGACCCATAATGAACTTCAGTGGTTGGAAGTGAAAAAAATAAATAAATAATTGTTTATTCAATATTTATTTTCTCATACTTATTCACAGCACAAAGTGATATGCTTTTATTTATTTATTTTGCGAAACCACTAAAATTCGATGTGATATAAATTAATTAAAAGAAAATTGATTTGACTTCACAAATTCATTCATCAAACAGAAAATAAAAAGTTGAAAACTATGCACCAAGCGCCAAGTTCTTGGTAGTTTGCTTCCACCATTTTGATTTTGCATTCGCCCACTTACGAAAGAGCGGTCGTTGAGCGCTCTCACGTCCGACGGCAAAAGTTAACGAAAACTAAACGAAAAGTTCCACTTCGCAATTATGTGTGCGTCATATAAATTTCTTGTTTTCGCTCGGTTTCGTACGACCACTTAAGTTGGCTTCCGACTATTCTAGTTCTACCTTTAAACCCTACCCTGGGGTCCAGCGCGATGAAGAAACTTAACTTTATTAAACATTTTTTTAACAAAGCAACCCGAGACCGCCCTATTCATGGTATTCTTATAAAACATCAGTAGGCGTCCTGTCATTAGCTATTTTTTACAGTTTGTTCAGAACAGTTGCTTATATAACCACTTTGGGGTCTCATAGACCCCAGGGTAGGAATACTGTAACATTTTCGAGTTCTTGTTTATTAAGTTATTTTCATTACGTTTGATTGGTAAGTTGATAAAATAATTAGATTTTATTTATTAAATGCGTGTTTGATGAAAATAAGTACAACAAGTTAAACAAACAAAATATTTATTGTTTTGTTACCATAATTGTTACAACGCGTCCCTCGTGTTTTAGTATAGAAAACTACTACCATTGAGTTTATATACATAGAGGAACCACTTCGATTAAATGAAAATACTACGTTAAAGCAACTTCAGATGTCGCCTTGTGCATCCAAAGACTACAACCATTTTACTCATAAAAGAAAACTAATCTGTGGATCATGTTGCTAGATGTCACCTTATTTGTCCTTATACTTGAACCCTTTCATCATAAAAACAAAAACAAAAAATTGTGGATCTCATGAAATGTGGGATGCAAGCACCTACCTACACCAATACAACATGAACAAATAGAGCAATGAGCATGAGCAGGTTGCAGGTAGAAATTCAATTTTCTTTCTTTTGTGGAATGGGAATGTGTACTTTTTGTTGTTTTTCTTTGTTGTAACCATCAATGTACATGTACATATCTGCCTATCCGCATAAAGGGCTAGCTTTGGTATTTGGTGGACATGGCAAGGTTCAAACCTCAGCAGCAAAATTTCGGGGCAGATTTGTTGAATATACCGGAGTAGGTACCTAGGTAGGTTTATAGAAAATTTTGAAAACGAAGGAAAAACTCAAGTTGTCAAAACTATATTTTGAAAAAAAATAAATAGGTATTTTTAACAACAAAAAATATCATAAATCACGATATGATCAAGAAACGACGAACAAGATAAGAAACAAAAATTATTCCGTTTAAAATTATACTTTCAGATGTAAACATTCAGATTTCAGAGTCGGAGATGGCTGGAAAATTGAATAAAACGGTGTTGTGATTTAATTTCATGTTGTTTGACAAAAGAATTTTTTTGTGTGGAAAAAAGAAGTAGATTTCAAATAAGTGGAGTGGTGGAGTAGTTTTTGTTATTCCTAAAAATTGGATTAAGGTCCGAACGCTGGACACGAGCCATGCATGAGCATTTAACAGGCAGACAATAATTTTTTTGTTTTTGGATAAGAGAAAATAAAATGTACCTTTTTTTGTTGTTTTTTTCTTTTCGGCAAATGAAAAAGCCGTTTGTTTGGCTCTCAAAATATTACAATTTTACAAAGAAAATTATAAATGTATTTGTGCTGTGTTTGGATTTTCAACTATTTTTTGATTGCTATTTTCTAATTGAAAAATAGAAACTTGGTAATAAGGTAATCCATATTATATTGCCAATTTTTTGTTAGTGGGTATGTAATGTACCTGACCTAAAAATGTTAACATTTTGAAACTTCGTTGTTCCTTGAGCGATTTCAGTGAAATTGAAGCAAGTGATATCTGAGACAGAATAAAAAAGAAAACAAAAAATTTAAAACAGGTTGCTTCAAAAATGGCAGAAGGCTAAGTGGAAGACATAGGGGTGCTAGAAGCTGCTAAAATTGTCAAAAATTTCCGAAAATTTACCTGATTCGGTGACTTCTGCCGATTTGTCAGTGTATTCGTGTACGTAAGAAGTAATCAAATTCTAAAAGGCAGAAGACAGACTGGAAGAC
Organism: Dasysyrphus tricinctus; assembly: GCA_963921185.1. Lineage (NCBI taxonomy): Eukaryota > Metazoa > Arthropoda > Insecta > Diptera > Syrphidae > Dasysyrphus > Dasysyrphus tricinctus. The sequence goes on along the minus strand of OY992531.1, from coordinate 145,800,468 downwards.
TTGTAGGTATTTTTTTTATTTTTTTCTTTAACATATAACATTACAATTCAAACAAAAATATTAAAATTCAACGAAAGAACGTAAGATAATGTGCTATAGCTTTTTTGAAAGCTAATACTCCACTCTTTTATTTGTTTTTTTCAAATCAAGTTGTTTAAATGAATATTTTTTTAGAAATTAATATTCAAAATCAAAATAATTGAAAAAAGTATTGTAGGTAATTCTTTTTTTTTCAAGTTTGTGTTTTTCAAAATTTGGGTAATTAAATGCTATAGTTGTGTTCAATATTCAATGCCCTTATTAATTTGTAACCAAATATCAAAAACCAAATGTAAAAATCTTGCATAGTTTTTAAGGAATTATCAAACCTATTTTTTATTAAATTTTTATTTATCAACATTATCGCTATCCACTGTGTCAATTTCATTGAAATCGCCCAAGGAACAACGAAGTTGCAAAATGTTTTAATTTTTTTTTTTTTTTTTGAACTACCCTGATTTGAAAATATATTTTTTTCTGTTAAAATTCTATCTCAGCTATCACAGTTTAATTGAGATTGCTTAATGAACAACGAAGTTGCAAATTGTTGACATATTTCTGATAGTTTGCGAGAAAAAAAAAACTGAAATGTATCCCCTTTTATCCTCTAAAAAATGTTCACCCTGTCTAAATTTAGGCGACTTTATATTTTTAAGACGTCAAAACAAAGCTCATGATATTTTTCGTAGTTTTGCAATTTTTGTCTGATTTTCCTGGACTAGGCTACAGTTCATCAAAATGCATACAAAAAAAACTTTCTATCCAGGTAGGTATGTACCTCTATACCTAGATAGGCACAGTACAAATCTATAATTTTCGTATAGTAAACAGATCTTCGACCTCTGTGCACAGTAAATATTTATTAACACCATATAAAGCTTCACTAGTTATAAGATTATTTAAGTCTTAATGTGCTAGCATACCATTGAAATAAAACTAAACTAAACTAAAACACAGTCTTGTAACTACCAAAAAGTTTCTGATTCCCAATAAATAGAAAGAACATAAAAAATATCTTTAAAGTATAAAATCAAGACCTAAACTATTTATGTATGAATGCACATGTATATAAATTTCCCTGCCTTTTGTTTTTAAGTTGACGCGACCATCACCGATCGGCATACAAACGCACAAATTACATACATAACTCGTCCCTCTACGCTTTGAAACAGATACAAAATAATATAAAAAAGCTGAAAAGGGATATTGTATAAGTCTGCGTACATAAGCCACAAAATAACAAAAACAGACACCCCTCGTACACCTTCTCTCTTTGTCCTGGCACTCCTTGGTGGGCTGCCATTTGCTTCCCTTGATTTTTTTTTACAATCAATGCGTTCCACAAAATTTAAAATTCTCAATTTAGTGTATGTGGCGACACCTTCGGGGGCCTTAACGCAAGATTTCGTGATTCCTCTATGTATATAAACTCAATGCTACTACTTTGCCCTTCTTATCTCCAGGTACTCGTTTGAGATATTTTTAAAAAGAAACGGCCAATGGCTGAGCCCAATCCTGCTGAACACACAAAAAAAAGATGAGCAATCTGCCCAAGTGATAAGGACCACAAAACAAAAATCTGGTGTGGGAGGTATTGAAACCCCCTTTGAGGTGAACACAGCCGGGCTGTGCCCCAACACTGCCTAGACTCTGAGGTTTAATTAATTTTATATATTCGACATTAATGTCTCATTTAAATAAAAAATAAATTATCTTAAAATGTTTTATAGTTTTTGGAAAAAGGACCAACATGTGTATGGGGTTTTCTGGACCCCAGGGTAGTAATAGTGTTTCTCTATGGATGGGTAGGGTTTAAGGGTTAAGATTCTGGCCAAGGATGTACATAAGTCTATTGCCCTTGATTACTTTGAAAATCACTGAAGTAACATAGAATTCAACACCTGGATTGAGTGCACGAACTTCACCGGCTTTTAAGAAAGCGATTTCGATTGCCTGTGAATCTTTTTTTGCTTTTGTGCTCTAGGAAGGTCTACGCCAATTCCTTCCTTAACTGTTACTCAATGATGTGGCTATTGAGGGCAGCTTCAACACATCATCCACCAGCGACAACTTTTTTGATTTCCAACACTCTTCACAACGCACATCGCACTTATGTAAATCATTCCATTTCGTCGCAGTAGAAATCATTTGGACCCCGGAGAATAGTTTCAGGAGCAACAAACCCTTGATTAGATATAAGAAGAATTTGTAAATATATTTTTGTTCTATATAAAATAATGTAGTTACTTACGGCTGTCGGCTGGTTATGAATGTTTTCTTTTTGTCCTTGTTTTCTTCTGTTGGTTTTTTTCTTTCGAGAACTGAAATGAAATAGAAAGAAATATGTTAATAAAGTCATTTAAGTATATTTTTATTGAAATAAAATCAATTTTTATTTATAAAACAATTATTTTACCTGAATGTAAATACATGAATTTCTTATGGCGGCCAGTTCATAATGTTGTTATCCAGTTGTTTTTAATTGCCACCAGGTATCGCATTTTTAATTTTCTAGTCGTCAATAGAAAGACGCTTCTCCTTAGCAACATAAGAGCTACCGTCGAATTGCGGCGAATAAAATAACTATTTTGACGTTCTGTGTGTGAATGCATGATGTCAAACTTCTTAAGCTAGAACTATAATGCTCGGAGGGACACTTAAGAGGTCGGAAGAAAACAAGCGAATACACGGAAAGCATTTGACGCGACTATAATTGTGAGCGCACCTCACTTAAGTAAAACTGGCATTTGGTGAAATAGGAATGCCAAAAAGAGAAAGATGATAGTTACATTATGGGTGTGTTCCCCTTTTTTCGGTACGGAAAGCTACTTTTCGTTGGTTTTTGACATTAGCAAATACGGAGTTATACCAAATTGTTGTTGTATTTAATATGCTACTTTTCTGTAAGCGAAGATAAAAATGCACCAAAAAACAGGGCTCATATAAACGACTGAAGATGCTATGAGCAGCTTAAATTTAAACCCCGATAGCACAATAGAACGAAGTCTATACACTGTATAACACTTCGGATAATGGCGTTGTCTTATGGTGCAGATAATATTATTCCGAAATATCTCAATCGGAATAAAGAAATATTGGAAAAGAAAGGTTTGCATGTTCTATGTCTCAGCACTGCACGAAAAGCACTTGACTTGGGTACTGGAGCAGATGGATGATTAGGATGAGTTCTTGAGCAGTCGAACTGAACCTATCATTCCTCTTTGTGGTTTAATTCACATTTGTGGGTACCGCCCGGCTGCATTGGAAGCTTTAAAGCGCAACATTCGAACTGTTTGGGACAACGCAGCCGATGATGCTAAAATCAAGGTGTTTACTGCTTTGTCCATGTCTATGCTAAAATGGAAAGAGACTATGAATGGTGATTTGTGAAGAACTTGAAAAAGTTTGTGAAAGAACTAATAGAAAAGCGTAATGCATGGAAATTTGGTACAGCAGCTGAGTAGATGCGATCTCTTGCAACTGCTTCTTTATGTGCAATGACTCATGGTGCTCCTCAAGCAGTTGCAAAGATTCTACCAACGATAGCTAAGTGTTTTCCGAAACTACTTGAAGATAATTCGGTTTCCACGAGGATTTACGCTCTCAAATGTCTTTTGAGTTTTGATGAGCTGGAGGTGAAACAATTAAGACCAATTGCCTTTGGTAATTCCAATTCGAAATTGAGTTTTTTCTTTGAAATCTTAATGTATTCATTATAGGTAGGTACTCTCCAGCGCTTGGATGTTATAAGTGTAGGTATAATTCGATGGCGCAGTCAGTTGTGGAATGCCTTAATACCGATCCGAATAAATTCCAGATCTTTACAGTTTGCAAGTAATCATAGCTATAAGGTAAGGAATTTTATTTGATATTAAAAAACTATTAAGTATTAATATACATTTGAATAATACTTAAAATAATAACACTTAATACTGAAATATTTGTTTTGGCACTTCCTAATCATATGATATGTAAATTTTTTGAGGTAACCTTTCAACGCTGAATCTAATGACCAAAATTATAACACAAACAAAAGTTGGAGTGCTTTTTATGTAATGATCATTTTTTTCAGGTGCAACAGGTAAAATATTTCCGGAAACGTTTTGAAAATAAAGGTATGTTAATGAAAATTGGACTAAGCTTCATTTGTCATACGAACTTAGAATCAAACGATTGCATAAAAATACATACATAGTGGAAGTACGTTTTTTGAGGGGGAACGGCAAGTGTTGAACTCATGAAATTCGCCAAAAATGTTAAATTTATCATTGCAACCAAGAATCAAAATAGTCCACATACATACAGTGAGCAGCAAAAGTCTTGATACCCAAACTTGTTTTGTCTTTGGAGCAAGAAATTATTTTAATAAAAGTTTCCGGCAAATACATTTGTTTTCAAAAAATGTTTTTTATTTGTCCTTTTTTTAAATTCAACAAAAAAAGATAAAATATATTCACTAAAATATAAAAACAAAAATGTTATCCAGTAATGAAAAAGGAAGCAGCAAAAGTATTGATACCATTAAGGAAATTTAGGGAAAACCGTAGTTTATACCTTAAGTTTGCAGAAATAGCACTTATTTAATATTTGGTTGGCCACCCTTTTAATCTTTTCACTTCTTCAAAGCGGTCGGACATGGAATGTGTCAACTTTTTCAAGAATTCATTTGAGATTTCTTGCCATTGTGTAAGCAGTAAATCTTAAAGCTGGGACTTTTGATTTGACTATGTACATGTTTTCGCAAACGTTTGTCCAAATGATCTCATAGATGTTCAATTGGGTTCAAGTCTGGGCTTTGTGGTGGTGTTGCCAGCAAGTGAGGGACTCTGTGAACCAACCACATCTTCACAATGTGAGCGACACACTTTGGGATCATTCTCCTGGTGAAAGTAAAAATCTTCCAGGATCCGAGTTTTTGTGCACTTAGTAGCAAATTTTGTAGCAAAATTTTTAAGTAAACTTCTTTTGTCATTATTTCATCAACAATTACCAAGTTACCAACACCTAGAGTGGACATTCAGCCCCACACCATAACACCACCACCACCGACCACCGTGCTTCACTGTTTTCTGGTGTTTTTTTTTGGATTTAGGGCTTCATTTGGTTTTCGCCACACCTTTGTACGCCCATCCGAGCCAAAAATATTAAATTTTGACTGGTCCGAAAAAATTACCTTATCCCAAAAGTCAAAATCTTTATTTTTATATACATACAATATATATACAATTGTTAAAGATTGTTGCATCGTGAGTAGATCCAGGCCATCTTGCGACAACATTTGTAAATATCAATTTTGCGTTACAAATTGCTTGAACATTTACAGAAAAATAACTTTTTCTGTTGCGAAAAACTTCCGCATCAAGACCACCTTCAAATGAGGATATACAGAAAACTAATTTAGTTTTCTACGAGTATTACACACCAGGCGATTGAATTCTCACATGAGTACCAGCAATGGCACCAATAACATTTGGGAACGACGCTATATCAAAAAAATCTATTTTAGCTTTTGAAATTTCAGCCACAGTCTCAGGAAATTGTATATAATCTCTTCCAAGTAGCTATACTCATAAGACGATTCTTGACACTGTCGAGACATGCATCCCTCCAAAGTCAGATATACTTAGAAGATGACTCCCTGTAGCAAAAAACCGCAAAGCATTAAAAAGTTTGTTGATTGGAGCAATTGAATTATTTCTGCGATAAAAAAGTAAAAAATTTAATATAAGTGGTAATGCATTTATGTAGATTATCTTACCGATTCGAAGGGCATTCTAAAGAACTTTCTATTTTATCCAAAACCACGATTGTAATCTCCTTCGTTAACCAAAATCTTTTGTAAAATGAAAGTTCATCGAACGAATAAAAATATTCTTTCCTTTCATAGATTTGACGAGGTACCCCAACTTCTAAGATCTCAAGGACTTCGACATCATCTTCAATCAAGTCCAACATTTCGAAATTGTGGGAAGGTTATATAATTGTTTGAATACATTTTTAGCTATCGGGTGAAAGTAATGAGCGTATTTTACCTACCCAGTCAGAAGATTCACCCCTTCCAAGAAGTGGAGCTGGTTTTCAGTTGCTGTTATCCAATTAGGGAACAGAAAACTGCTTAAATGTCCTACTGCTGGCTTTGACGGAACAGAAAATTCTAATTCACTAATTAAGGTAAGTGTGTGTTTAAGTTGTCAGCTTGAGTATAAAAGTTTTGATCAGAATATTTCTCAGTGAACATCAATAAGTTGTACTTTTCTGTTCCAAACGGACTGGGAAAACCTCATTGAAAACAAATATTATTAAGTTACTATTACAAGTGCTGACACTAATAATTTTTGTTTGAATATAACAAATATATTTGTGTTATTATTTTCATGTTTGTAAGACATGTTCGAGGAAATTCAAAACCTTAGGAACCTATCTTCGAGAACAAACTTTTAAAAAGTTCTTATTCAAATTAAATTGAAAAAATCGGCGAAAAATATTTTTGTTTGTGTTTTTTTTTATTGTCGATTGAGTGTTGCCTTATCTTACCGAAAGATCAATACTTTCCATTTTATAAGTAAAAATAAAAAAAAAAACTGTCTGACCTAACAATGGGCCACCGAATATTGTTTTATGAGGCTTCATTAAAACTCAACAGTAACGCCCAGTAAAAGCAACTGAATCGTGTACCCTAGCAGAAGCCAATAATTCAAACCAAACATTCTTAAAACTGTGAAATTCAATAAAATTAAATAAACTAGGAATTACACTTGCAAATAATTTTTTAATTTCAGACCCGCTACATTGACTGCTGTTGCCGAAGCTGTTGTTTCATTGCTGTTTCCATTTAAATGGCAGTGCCCATACATTCCATTGTGTCCATTACGTTTGGTAGATGTTCTTCATGCAACACTTCCGTACTTGATCGATGTTGACTCAAGATTTTTCGATCTATACGAACCTCCAACAGGACATGACATCCATTCTACGCGGATACATGGATTATTTAGTACCAATTTCCAAAGCACCTTCGGTTGGAGCGACTGATCCAAATGCAAAATTTTCAAACTGATTTCAACAATTCCTTGTCCTTCTCGCAGAAATGCTTGGAAAAATATTTTCCAGATTGTTCGTTTTTCAGCGTGTCTAAAAATAAAGGGCTGGTATGCATTATTGTGCTTTCAAAATTGCGAACGGATTGGGTACTTTGCAAGTACATAAATAGGCACTTGTACATCATAGCTGAAAATACCAAAATAATTCCAAGCCACAACATTCACTACAATACATACCTAGAGTCTTCTGGATCCATATTATATGAATTTTTCAATCTTCTTTTGTTTGTCGAAAATGATTTCTAACTTTTGCTTTCTTTTTTCTTTCAGGTTAATTTATATCCACCGGAGATTTATGTGAGAACCTTGCCGTATGTAGAAGAAGGCGCAAACGCAAACATACGGTATCATAAGAGTAACAGACAAAGATCAAGGAATCCATGGCTGGATTAATGTCCAGGACATAAGTGAAAATGATATTTTTGATTTTATAAGTAACACCGTGTGGATAGACGAAAACGAACCAGCTGGCACGACACGGTCTTAAAAATAACTGCCCGAGATAAAGACTCCGGAGAGAATGCCTACATTTTGTATAGCATTGCCAATTTGAATGAAGTACCTTTCGATATTGACCATTTTTCTGATATTCTGAGGACGTCGAAACTTATCGATTATGAGACAATGCGAAGAGAGTTGGTTTGAGTGTGCGGGTGTCCGATTGGGGCTTGCCATTTCGACGACAAACGGAAATTGAGCTTGTTCTGAAAATTAAAGATGTCAACGACAATCGACCGCAATTTGAACGTACAGATTGCAGTGGTTATGTATCACGGCAGACTGCTGTTGGTGTGGACATACTAACCCTATCGGCAATTGATTTTGATTCGGGGAATTTCATAACGCACCGATTGGTTTTATGTAATTATTATTTATTCACTGGTGATAAATATAGAAAAGCTGCCATTACTCATTATAGACCGAGAGCTGAGAGCTTTTATGGGTGAAGGTATAACCAAAATTCACGAACGCTTATGTTGAGGTTAAAGGGTCTTGATTTCAAATCCAGTCGTCTGGCAGGATTTTTTGTCGCCAGGGCTGGAGAGGGGGGGTTAAAAACGATGATTTTACGGATTTTTGGGTAGGTGGTGGTAGCTTAAAATATAGAGAACTTCGCTTTGGTTATGAATGTTGGGGTCCTAGACGTTTTAAGTGTCGCAACACCTAGCCAGACGGCCCAACAGTTCCAAAAGGGGCGTACATTAGTTTTTGATGTCGTGGTCGTGGGTAATACTAAAAGTTTGATAAGTTAAAAAATCATGAAAAATCTCCTCATCATAAAAATATACATGCCAGCCCTGGAGACAAAAGAATCCTGCCAGACGACAAAGTGTTCGTGAATTTTGGTTATATCTTCACCGTTCACGTTCACCCATAAAATTTGTTCTCAGCTCTTAGACTATTAATATTACGTTTACGTGGAATGTGCAATTTAAATTACCATCAAAAGCAATTGATAAAAAGAAGTGTGCTTACATTCTGCAAGGTTTTGGTCATTATCATTATTCATTATTATTAAAGCGGTTGGTTATTATTACAAAAAACAAACAAAACATATTTCCAAATAACCCTTTTATTTATATATTTTCTTACCTGCGATATAGGTACTATAGGTACGTTGACCATTTTTTCAGGGGCAAAAAAGAGGACAACTTTTTAAAAACGTTCTAAAATTTAAGAACGAGTTATAATTATAAAAGGAAACATACCGAGGTGACAAAAACTATATTTACAACCCCAAATATGTGCACTTTAATAAATACTCTTTGGTAACATCAGAGTTCTTGTTGTTTGCACTAGATTCTAGCTTTTCGGTAAGATATAGAACTTAACGTAGATAAGCAGTTTATATCTTTATTGCTAAAACATTTATATTAGTTAAATTCTAAAATTCTGATCAAAAAATAGGTAGTTAACTTATGATCAGAATTTTAGTTGAATTGTGAATTAGAAGATATCCGAGCACAGTTTATAAAAAGGGCTGAAACAGTGTTTAATTCTTTTCTTTGCTATGTTTTTCTTAAGAAAATTTGAAAATCTGCACAGCCAAAGTTGTAATATGTTGCACTTCGCTATTGACATTGCCTCTAGTTTGTCAACTTTAATTTGCGATTTCTCGGGTGTCTAAATATGTCTTGAATTTGAAAACACTCTTTCGGTCAGGGCACGTCAAGTTAGAAATAATAGCGACAACTTTACTGGCTAGAATAGATTTTCACATGTTCTTTATAAAATTTTCTTAACTGGTACCTAACCAATTATCCATTTTTTAATTTCTTCTTCATTGACGTATCGTTTGACTAAACAAACCTAGCCAAATAATTCGTCACTATTGATTTATAGATCTTTTGAAAATTCTAGTACATGGAAAAAGCGTTTAGATTAAAACTAGTGCTGTCATAAAGTTATGTGTTCAATTAGTTAAGTAATGAAAAAAATAGATACTATGTATAATATGGTTTCAATCTTAGAAAAATGGTTTGAAAGATAAAAGGAGGACATTTGGAGGACAATTCAGTAAAAGAAGGACAATTTTCAGTCCTCTTTAATAAAATAAAATATAGAGGACAAGACTCCGAAAAAGAGGACTGTCCTCTAAAAAAGAGGACGGATGGTCACCGTAACTGTAGGGCAAGTTTTGGATTCGTGCAAGAAAAATTTCGAGATAACAATCAAACATGACATGACGATGATAGAGAACACGAAAAAAGTGGGAATCACAATTCTGTCTGTCTGTCTGTCCGTACCTACCTCAACCTACAGCCTAAACCACTGAAGCGATTTTCTTTAAATTTTGAACTTAAGGTTTTTTTGTAACTCTCCAGAGGGGAAATTGAAATTTTTTTCTTAGCTCAAAAAATATCGGTACTTGCCATACAACCGTTAAGGAAAAGCTTATTTATCTCAAAAACGGCTCCAACGATTTTGATACAAAAATCAGTGTATTACTGTAGATATGATGTACCTTTTTAGTAAGAAAAAAAAATACAACAAAATTTATTAACGGTACCTGCCATATAACGGTTTTTTGATTTTTGGTTTTCTCACTAACCACTCATCCGATTTCAATAAAATTTTTTGCACAAAAGCTTTGTTAGAATATTAATAATACTACATATATTCATACCAAATTTTTTGATGTGTTATATCTTAGTTAAAGGTTTAGAAGTAAATGTTCTTTGTTTCTCTTATTTTATTAAAATAAACATTTTTCTTTTTTAGAAAATAGACTACCTTATAACGAATAAATGTTGAACGGCGTGAAGTTCGATAAATTTAGTTAAAATAATTTTAAAAAAACAACACCTTAAAATAACTCCACTTGAGTCGGCACAAGTTTGTTTTCTTTTTGTTTAAGAAATTAAAATTTAACAAATAAATAACACAAACAAAAAACAACAAACGCGTAACTAACCTGAATGCATTTCGAAGCTTGTGCGCTTCATCATCAGCAATCACGACTAAACGTTGGTCATCCGAAATTGAAGAACTGTATGTATCTCCTGTTGGACTATACAAAACACAGCTATGGGCAAAGGTCACGAAAGTAAAACATTTGTCTATACTTTGTTTTGACAAATTATATTGAGAAGGCAAGATTCAATATTGCCGTTGTCTAAATTAAGTGCATCAGGGTCTTTTTGTATGAAGAAAGATTCATAGGCATCTAATCTCCTGTGGTCATTCACTTGTTTGAGAAGAGTTAAATTGTCTATGTTTATGTTTTCATGTCCATGATTTAACATATGAGATGCGATTGCAGATTTTAGTGGTTGGTTGAGGCGAGTATGCATCATATGTTCTTTAAACCTAGTCTCAATACTCCGCTTGGTTTGACCATAATATTTTTTATTACAATCACCACATTCAATTTTGTAAACACCCGACTTGTTCAAAAATGATGTCTTGTCTTTTGTAGAGCCCAATGAATTTACCAATTTGTTATCGTTTTTATAAACAATATCTAATTGATGATTGCTAAAGACTTTTTTCATTTTATTGGTAAATTCATTGGGCTCTACAAAAGACAAGACATCATTTTTGAACAAGTCGGGTGTTTACAAAATTGAATGTGGTGATTGTAATAAAAAATATTATGGTCAAACCAAGCGGAGTATTGAGACTAGGTTTAAAGAACATATGATGCATACTCGCCTCAACCAACCACTAAAATCTGCAATCGCATCTCATATGTTAAATCATGGACATGAAAACATAAACATAGACAATTTAACTCTTCTCAAACAAGTGAATGACCACAGGAGATTAGATGCCTATGAATCTTTCTTCATACAAAAAGACCCTGATGCACTTAATTTAGACAACGGCAATATTGAATCTTGCCTTCTCAATATAATTTGTCAAAACAAAGTATAGACAAATGTTTTACTTTCGTGACCTTTGCCCATAGCTGTGTTTTGTATAGTCCAACAGGAGATACATACAGTTCTTCAATTTCGGATGACCAACGTTTAGTCGTGATTGCTGATGATGAAGCGCACAAGCTTCGAAATGCATTCAGGTTAGTTACGCGTTTGTTGTTTTTTGTTTGTGTTATTTATTTGTTAAATTTTAATTTCTTAAACAAAAAGAAAACAAACTTGTGCCGACTCAAGTGGAGTTATTTTAAGGTGTTGTTTTTTTAAAATTATTTTAACTAAATTTATCGAACTTCACGCCGTTCAACATTTATTCGTTATTAATATGACAACCAAATCAAAGTTGAACATCTACTCTCGACTTAAACAAAAAGTCGCAACATTAATTGAAGACATTTCGTTTTTGCGGGCATGTAAAAGGTTCAAAGTGCATCCTAAATTCATTAAAATCAGTGCCGCGGTCGAAAATCATAGATCGAGGTGTGCAATAAAAAAGGGAGAAAAAGTGTGGCTAAACGTAGAAATCAAGCACAAATATAAAGAACTGGCCGATTGTGAGATTAAATTATATAACTTACATCTTGATTTGACAAACAAATTAAGTGAAGTTGAGTTTGAACAGTGGAATTGTTTCGATAGAACGGTAGCTTTGAAAAAGGAAGATACGGTTAAAAGGAAAAAAACCACATTAAATAAAAAACTACAACATTTAATCGAAAAAAGTCCGGGCGAGCAACTTCAACCTCAATTTATTCAAGATTTTGTGATTAATGAATCCAATGAAAATATAAGTGAAGAAGAGTTGAATTTATTAAATAAAGGTTTGAAATTTACTCCAAGTCCGTACAAAATGGACATTGTAGACGTGGTTGTTGACATTGAAACAATTTTAAAATACAAATTGCCTTCAATGCAAAGCGACATTCGATCTAAAGCTGCCAATATAATAAAACCTTACATTAATTCATCTAGTAAATCAGAAGTGGCTAAATTTCAAAAAGGTGTAATAGATAAATTAAAAAAAAGAGATGTGATATACGTCAAAGCAGATAAAAGTAACCAAGTGGTCGTTTTAAATAAATGTGATTATGAGCAACGCGTGTGTCAACTAATATCTGAATGCGGGTATAAATTATTAGAAAAAAATCCCATTAAAAGGATGGTCCGAGAAGTTGACGCAATGAGACAAAAAATAAGCAAAGTTTTTAGTATTCGTCTGAGTAGGTCGTTAATCGTTTCGAATCCGAGTTTACCAAAAATGTATGCGCTTCCAAAAACACACAAAATAGGAAAGAAAATGCGTCCAATTGTGTCGAATATCAATGCTCCAACTTATGAATTAGCTAAGTGGATAGTAAGTGAAATAAAAAAACTACCAAGATTAGAAAGTTGTTCGGTAAAGAATTCATTTGAGTTCGTAGACAAAATCAAAAACTTGGTGCTTCAAGAAGGGGAAATAATGATCAGCTTCGATGTCGTTTCTTTATTTCCTAATATTCCGGTGAACGTAGCCCTTAGTGAATTCAAAAATTATCTGAATAATCTTGATATTGAGAATGAAAAAAAGAAAATTTATTTTGAAGCAACAAAATTGTGCATGGATCAAAATTTCTTTCAGTTTCGGGAAAAAATATATAGTGTAGAGTTTGGTACAAACATGGGTAACCCACTTAGCCCATTGATCTCGGAAATGTTTATGTCAACTTTTGAAATGAAATTAAAAAATCAAAACCTTTTACCGCGAGTGTGGCATCGCTATGTAGATGATGTTTTTTCAGTGGTGCATAAAGATGATGTTCTTAAAACCTTGGATATTTTGAATAGCCAATTCCAAACAATTAAATTCACATATGAAACTGAAAAGGAGAGAAAACTAGCCTTCTTAGATTTGGAAATCCAATATGTGAATGAAAACATTGAATTCGGTGTATTTCATAAACCAACAAGCACCATGAGAACCATTACTAGCGATTCGTTTTGCCCAATCCAACATAAAGTAGCCGCCTACCACTCGATGGTTCATAGATTATGTCGTCTACCGCTCTCAATAATCAACTTCAAAAAAGAGTACGAATATATTAAAACAACAGCTCGTATAAACGGTTATAGTGAAAAAATGATTGATAAATTAATTTATAAACATACGCGAAAAGTGAACAATTTCAATATGACAACTTTTTTCACACAAAAAGACAATAATCAAAATAAAAGAGTGGCACTGTCTTTCGTACCCCAAATAACCAATAAAATGAAAAAAGTCTTTAGCAATCATCAATTAGATATTGTTTATAAAAACGATAACAAATTGGTAAATTCATTGGGCTCTACAAAAGACAAGACATCATTTTTGAACAAGTCGGGTGTTTACAAAATTGAATGTGGTGATTGTAATAAAAAATATTATGGTCAAACCAAGCGGAGTATTGAGACTAGGTTTAAAGAACATATGATGCATACTCGCCTCAACCAACCACTAAAATCTGCAATCGCATCTCATATGTTAAATCATGGACATGAAAACATAAACATAGACAATTTAACTCTTCTCAAACAAGTGAATGACCACAGGAGATTAGATGCCTATGAATCTTTCTTCATACAAAAAGACCCTGATGCACTTAATTTAGACAACGGCAATATTGAATCTTGCCTTCTCAATATAATTTGTCAAAACAAAGTATAGACAAATGTTTTACTTTCGTGACCTTTGCCCATAGCTGTGTTTTGTATAGTCCAACAGGAGATACATACAGTTCTTCAATTTCGGATGACCAACGTTTAGTCGTGATTGCTGATGATGAAGCGCACAAGCTTCGAAATGCATTCAGGTTAGTTACGCGTTTGTTGTTTTTTGTTTGTGTTATTTATTTGTTAAATTTTAATTTCTTAAACAAAAAGAAAACAAACTTGTGCCGACTCAAGTGGAGTTATTTTAAGGTGTTGTTTTTTTAAAATTATTTTAACTAAATTTATCGAACTTCACGCCGTTCAACATTTATTCGTTATTAATATGACAACCAAATCAAAGTTGAACATCTACTCTCGACTTAAACAAAAAGTCGCAACATTAATTGAAGACATTTCGTTTTTGCGGGCATGTAAAAGGTTCAAAGTGCATCCTAAATTCATTAAAATCAGTGCCGCGGTCGAAAATCATAGATCGAGGTGTGCAATAAAAAAGGGAGAAAAAGTGTGGCTAAACGTAGAAATCAAGCACAAATATAAAGAACTGGCCGATTGTGAGATTAAATTATATAACTTACATCTTGATTTGACAAACAAATTAAGTGAAGTTGAGTTTGAACAGTGGAATTGTTTCGATAGAACGGTAGCTTTGAAAAAGGAAGATACGGTTAAAAGGAAAAAAACCACATTAAATAAAAAACTACAACATTTAATCGAAAAAAGTCCGGGCGAGCAACTTCAACCTCAATTTATTCAAGATTTTGTGATTAATGAATCCAATGAAAATATAAGTGAAGAAGAGTTGAATTTATTAAATAAAGGTTTGAAATTTACTCCAAGTCCGTACAAAATGGACATTGTAGACGTGGTTGTTGACATTGAAACAATTTTAAAATACAAATTGCCTTCAATGCAAAGCGACATTCGATCTAAAGCTGCCAATATAATAAAACCTTACATTAATTCATCTAGTAAATCAGAAGTGGCTAAATTTCAAAAAGGTGTAATAGATAAATTAAAAAAAAGAGATGTGATATACGTCAAAGCAGATAAAAGTAACCAAGTGGTCGTTTTAAATAAATGTGATTATGAGCAACGCGTGTGTCAACTAATATCTGAATGCGGGTATAAATTATTAGAAAAAAATCCCATTAAAAGGATGGTCCGAGAAGTTGACGCAATGAGACAAAAAATAAGCAAAGTTTTTAGTATTCGTCTGAGTAGGTCGTTAATCGTTTCGAATCCGAGTTTACCAAAAATGTATGCGCTTCCAAAAACACACAAAATAGGAAAGAAAATGCGTCCAATTGTGTCGAATATCAATGCTCCAACTTATGAATTAGCTAAGTGGATAGTAAGTGAAATAAAAAAACTACCAAGATTAGAAAGTTGTTCGGTAAAGAATTCATTTGAGTTCGTAGACAAAATCAAAAACTTGGTGCTTCAAGAAGGGGAAATAATGATCAGCTTCGATGTCGTTTCTTTATTTCCTAATATTCCGGTGAACGTAGCCCTTAGTGAATTCAAAAATTATCTGAATAATCTTGATATTGAGAATGAAAAAAAGAAAATTTATTTTGAAGCAACAAAATTGTGCATGGATCAAAATTTCTTTCAGTTTCGGGAAAAAATATATAGTGTAGAGTTTGGTACAAACATGGGTAACCCACTTAGCCCATTGATCTCGGAAATGTTTATGTCAACTTTTGAAATGAAATTAAAAAATCAAAACCTTTTACCGCGAGTGTGGCATCGCTATGTAGATGATGTTTTTTCAGTGGTGCATAAAGATGATGTTCTTAAAACCTTGGATATTTTGAATAGCCAATTCCAAACAATTAAATTCACATATGAAACTGAAAAGGAGAGAAAACTAGCCTTCTTAGATTTGGAAATCCAATATGTGAATGAAAACATTGAATTCGGTGTATTTCATAAACCAACAAGCACCATGAGAACCATTACTAGCGATTCGTTTTGCCCAATCCAACATAAAGTAGCCGCCTACCACTCGATGGTTCATAGATTATGTCGTCTACCGCTCTCAATAATCAACTTCAAAAAAGAGTACGAATATATTAAAACAACAGCTCGTATAAACGGTTATAGTGAAAAAATGATTGATAAATTAATTTATAAACATACGCGAAAAGTGAACAATTTCAATATGACAACTTTTTTCACACAAAAAGACAATAATCAAAATAAAAGAGTGGCACTGTCTTTCGTACCCCAAATAACCAATAAAATGAAAAAAGTCTTTAGCAATCATCAATTAGATATTGTTTATAAAAACGATAACAAATTGGTAAATTCATTGGGCTCTACAAAAGACAAGACATCATTTTTGAACAAGTCGGGTGTTTACAAAATTGAATGTGGTGATTGTAATAAAAAATATTATGGTCAAACCAAGCGGAGTATTGAGACTAGGTTTAAAGAACATATGATGCATACTCGCCTCAACCAACCACTAAAATCTGCAATCGCATCTCATATGTTAAATCATGGACATGAAAACATAAACATAGACAATTTAACTCTTCTCAAACAAGTGAATGACCACAGGAGATTAGATGCCTATGAATCTTTCTTCATACAAAAAGACCCTGATGCACTTAATTTAGACAACGGCAATATTGAATCTTGCCTTCTCAATATAATTTGTCAAAACAAAGTATAGACAAATGTTTTACTTTCGTGACCTTTGCCCATAGCTGTGTTTTGTATAGTCCAACAGGAGATACATACAGTTCTTCAATTTCGGATGACCAACGTTTAGTCGTGATTGCTGATGATGAAGCGCACAAGCTTCGAAATGCATTCAGGTTAGTTACGCGTTTGTTGTTTTTTGTTTGTGTTATTTATTTGTTAAATTTTAATTTCTTAAACAAAAAGAAAACAAACTTGTGCCGACTCAAGTGGAGTTATTTTAAGGTGTTGTTTTTTTAAAATTATTTTAACTAAATAGACTACCTTATATATCCTATTTTTTCTTCTTGTTTGATTCAGCGCGAAGAACTCTCAGTGGACGTACTTTGAACGAAACCAACGAAGGAAGTTTTTTGGCTGCAAAAACGGTACTTGTTCTTCATCTGTGAGGTATGCATATATATGTATATACGTTCAGTATATGTAAATAACTTAAAGTTTATGCTAGAGGAAAAACATTTTTTTGTTATCAAAGTTGTTGAATATAAAATAAATGGAAATGGAATAATTCTAATTGCATTGGGATTGAGCAAAACATGTGGCTTCAGTGGCGCGGTGTGTAGTGCATCGGCCTCTGAATTGCAAGGTTCATAGTTCGCTCCCAGATGACGGAAAAAGAGTTTTTCAATTAATACGAGCATAACCAGACTAAGCACCACTAAAGGAGTCTGATGATCGAGGTGGCTCTTGTGAAATAGATATAACTCCAGCCTATATACTTATATAAATTATTCAATATAAATTGATGTATAACTTGCAGCATACTGCACTTGGGTAGATTTTCATTTACACACCACCAACCAACCCAAGTTACATTGTTCATTAATTTTTGACCAGTATCAACTCTTTCAACTCACCCCCCCCCCCCCCCCCCCCCTTGTTATGACCGACGAATTGTTGGCATACGAATCGGTGCATGGAAAAAAAGAAAGAAACCGACTGAACAATAGCAAGCTTGTGTGTGTTAATAAAAATGCTAGCCGCTGTTGCAATATATAAACAACGAAACCTGCATTGGGATTGAGCAGAACATGTGGCTTCAGTGGCGCGGTGTGTAGTGTAGTGCATCGGCCTCTGAATTGCAAGGTTCATGGTTCGCTCCCAGATGACGGCAAAAGAGTTTTTCAATTAATACGTGCATAACCAGACTAAGGCGCCAGTTATAGCTATCATTGAAACTCATCATTGAAAATTTTAATGATTGATTTTGAGCAGCTTAGGAAGTGAAATCATTTATTATTTTGATGGAAAAATAAACCTTAAGACTTAATTAATATTTCTAGCCAAAAAAATTGTTCAAATAGGTACAACTTTCCACATAAAAAGGCTTTTCTTATATCAATGATTGAACTACCTTACCAATGATCATTGAAAAATTAAAAGTTAATTTTTGTGGAAAGTTGGGCCTATTTGAAATTTTGTTTTGACTAGAAATATAATTTAAGTCTTGAGATTTATTCGTCCATCAAAATAATAAATGATTTTGCTTTCTAAACATCTCAAAATCAATAATTAAAGTTTTCAATGATGAGTTTCAATGATAGCTATAACTGGCACCTAAGCACCACTAAAAGGAGTCTGATGATCGAGGTGGCTCTCGTGAAATAGCTATAACTCCAGCCTATATACTTGGTGGTAACACACACAAGTTGTTGTTGTTCATTCAAAATTATTCAATATAATAAGGTTTTGTTTGATAATCTATTTCCTTTTTCCAAAATGAAAATTGTTCTATTAACTGCCTTGTAAATTTTAACCGTATCTCTATGAGGGTATCTTAAAAAGCCCTTTGTTTTAATTTAGACGAATTTTGAATCACATTTTTCTGATGTACGTAAAATCTCCTTGCATTTTTTGCAGTCTAAGCATTTGAGTAGTTCAAATTCAATGAATCCACTTATATAAGTAATAACATCTTCCACGGGAGAGCTATTTAATAGAGTTTCACTTAACACTTCATATATAAACATCTCATCATCCACATTACTAACCTCATATTCAAAAAAAAATTTATTTGGCTAAAAGAAGCAGTTAAAATACTTGTGTCATCGCAAAAAATGCAGTTTGCTTCAGCAGACGATCGAACTTCGTAATGTATCAAAAGTCTTTTGTATGCTGAAGCAAACTGCGCAGATGTTGGAATGTTATTGAATCCTCCTCTTGAGCGAATACTAGAGAAAAAAAGTTCCAGATAATCTTTAGATAAATTATAACTCAATATGTAATCTAGAATCTTTTTTTCTTCCAAATGCTCCTTATAAATATTTTCAATAATGAACCCTATAAAACCTATTTTGTTTTTTGAATTTATATTTTTTCATTTCCGATCCGTAACTCACAGATATCTTTAATGGAGTCATCAAAAAAATTAAACAGATACTTTATTTTGATTACACAACCCTTTTTTAAATCCATAGACTTTATTTGCTTATAAACGGACAAAAATCAAGCAGGAGATGCCTTCGAATTATGGACAATAAACTCAAAATCCCCACATACGATTTCCCTAAAACTTCTCAGTTTCAATGTGCTAACACTCACCTTTCTTTTGATACCACTCTTGTTCATGCACGCTCTTGGCCCAAAAGTGCGTCATCTCCTTTGGACTTTATATTGAGGCAGTCAAATGCTATTCATTCGTTCAAAAAAGCTATAGTTGCCTGACAGTGCTCGAAACCAGGCACTTTTGTTTCGTGTAAGAATAAAAGAGCATTTGCGGTGCTCTCACTGAGAGTCTCTGCGGCTAATTTCACGTTCATGATCTTAGAGTGCCAATTCAGGTGCCTTTGATTAATTTTGTTGGCAAAATGAAGGCCTAATTCACCCTGGTAAATTCCCATTTAATGGCTTTTGCTGCTCCATCAAATATAATTTTTTAGTGCCCCAAGTATTTCTGACCAACTTAAGGCAGTGACAGGGGTCGAGAAAAATGGCTATACCAGACGAGTTTTCTGGATTTTTAAAATTTGGCTCAAAATTTTGAAGGGAGGTTCCTAAATGTCTTATCATACCCATTCTACCCGGGTGGCCGGCAAAAGTCAGTCCAATAATTTTAACATTTGAAGCTTCAAGAAAACTAACGACCTGTCTGGTAAAACTTGCTTTTTCAGTGGAACTAGTTCCGTTGCATACAAAATATGCCACTGGAAGCTTCGATGCCCCAGCCCCATTCAATCCCACTAATATATATACTAAAGCGAGGGGAAGCTCTTCAGTGGACGTAAACTCCGTCAATGGCACCCACACATTTTTTTCGCATCATCCCATTGTATATGCTTGCGAATGGCCATTTCGTCCATCATCAAACACGCCACCAGCTGTCGATTTTTTTTCAAAAGCGAAATGCTTTTGAGATTAAGGACGTTAAGTGATTTGCGTGTGTATCCAGTGCCGAGATTCAGCTATTTCAGCGAGTGAGATGAGATGACTCGCCTTACTCGCCGACTCATCTCACTTCACTCGCAAAAGTGATTCAGCTATTTAAGTGAAATGAGTAAGTTCGAATTTAGTTTCGAACATGAGACAAAGAATAAATATAAAAGAGCTAAATTCTACCTCCTTGTCACGTTACGCAAAACGAAATGAAACAACAAATACAACAATGTAAACATTGGAATCTTTAATAATGGAGTTTGGAGTATCTTTTGTTTCAATTATTTTTTTTGTCATAAATTAAAGTTTAATGTGAGTTTTACCCTTGAGAAATAAAAAGTTTAAAAGTGCTGAAAGTGAATAGAATATACATTTATTTAATATGTGTACATATATATAAGTGCATATGATAATAAAATAAAATTAAAGAATCAATAAAATTGTAGTTGTTTTTATCTACGTTGTTGTTTTTTATATCGTTTCCTATCCATGAATAGGAATTCTTGAGAAAAGCACACATACCTATCCAAAACTAGAAATTTACCAACACATACACCAAGTCACTCAGCTCAGAATGCCTCTTCCTCCAAATCGACTGGCGGCAACCCTAAAGTGAGGCCATTGAATGGTCCAAAGCACTCGAGGGTCGAGACAACTGGCCCAAGTAGTCAAAAGAAGAGGATGAGGCATAATGATTCGACGCCCCCTCAAACGTCCTCCAACAAAAAATTTAAAACGTCCCACAGCGCAGGTACGCTAGCAGACATTGTTAGCCAAAGTCTCCAAGTGGCCGTGGTTAATGAAGGAAGCTCCGAGTTGGTGCTTACAAACGAGCAGTGGGCTCGGGTGGAGGTTAGGATTCTCGAATGTATTAACACCGAGATCCTCGCCTCTACCGGGTTTGTACCACAATTCGGGCCATTATCGACGCTGAAGGGGTTCAAAATACTGACCTGTAAGGATGGACCCACCTTGAAATGGCTTAAGTTGAAAGTCTCGGAGATGACAGGGTTGCTCGAAGGGGTAACACTGAAAGTTGCCTCCAAAAGTGACCTTCCCACTAGACCGAAAGTCCGCATTAATGTGCCGGGCCCTCACATCACCAAGGAACTACTGGAAAACCTCCTCCGAGGTCAAAATTCCAGTTTTCCTAGTGGTGACTGGAAGGTCTTGGAGATCGAAGCGCCCTCCAAAACGGGCCAGGAAGCCATAGTGATGTTAAATCATGAAACCATGGCAATGCTTCCCTCCAGGGGTTTCAAACTAATGGTGGGCATCAATATGGTTAAGGTGCGCCCGGTAGCCAGCCTACAAAAACCAAACAGCAAAAATGATGATGAAGGTGCTACAAGTAAACATACAGCACAGTAAGTTGGCCTCGGCCACCTTAACCTCTTTGATGTCCAAAGATAATATTGATATCGCCCTTATTCAGGAGCCCTGGATCAACAGCGGCAGGATCTGCGGACTCAGCTCCAAAGATGTAAACCTGTATTTTAATAAAGGGCCTACAGAAGGTAACTATCGGACATGTATAGTGGCGAAAAAAATTATAAATCTTTTCCTCTTATCTTCCCATAGTAGTGCAGACATGACGACGGTGAAGTGCGACAGAAAAGGGGCCCCGCCCCTGATCCTAGCCTCCATTTATATGCCAGGTGATTCACCGGGGCCACCGCCGTCAGCAGCCCTTGATGATCTCGTCAAAACAACAGGGAGGAACGGTTGGGACCTCCTGGTTTGTTGCGACGCCAACGCTCATCATCTACAATGGGGGAGTACCGACACAAATAAAAGAGGTGAGTCACTTTTTGAATATATTATTAAGGAAAACTTATTGATTCTAAATAAAGGTAACGAACCAACCTTTGTTACTAGAAATAGGAGAGAAGTGCTCGACGTGACACTTTCCAATAACTCTGACTCAATAAAGGTCAGTGACTGGAAGGTCTCAAGTAATGTTTCATTCTCTGATCATAGAATGATAACGTTCCAAATAGAGCACAAAATTGAAAACTCAAAACCCTATAGAAACCCCAGGAAAACAAACTGGGATGCCTTCAACACTAGATTGGCCTCATCTTTGGGTCACTATGAACATTTACCATTGACAACCTGCTCGGTCATTGATAAACATGTAAATGAACTAACGTTAGCCATAAATAATGCTTACGAGAGTTCCTGCCCCATTACCAAAAGTAAAGGCAAGCTCAACCCCGTATGGTGGTCCAAAGAGCTGTCTATTCTTAGGAAAAATTCAAGGAGGCTTTACAATAGAGCAAAATTCAGTAATGACCCCACCGATTGGGACCTCTTTAAGGTCAGCAAAAATCTATACAAAAACCGAACGACCTATGCTAAAAGAGCAGCCTGGCAAAAATTTTGTTCAGACCTTGAGTCTACGAATGAAGCTGCTAGGCTCAGGAAAGTCATGTCTAAGGTACCCATTCCCCCGGGATTTCTAAAAAGACCGGATAACACCTGGACGGACTCCTGCTCTGAAACCTTAGAGTCACTTATAAGCACTCACTTCCCAGGATGTACTAGCAGTACATCACCTGTGGACAGAGGGCCCAACATAAGTGAAATCTATGATATAGGTAAACAAATCGTAGACAGTAGGAAGGTGGCTTGGGCCATCGACTCCTTCTCAGCATACAAGTCTGCAGGGCCTGATGGAATCATTCCAATGATGCTCCAAAGCTCTAAAGATATAATTGTTCCGATTCTAGTGGATATCTATATAGGCTGTCTAAACATCACCTATATCCCCGCTAGATGGAGAGAAGTCAATGTCATCTTCATTCCAAAAGCTGGCAAGCCCACCCATACCGAACCGAAGGACTTCAGACCTATTAGCCTTTCCTCCTTTCTCCTGAAGACCTTGGAAAGGTTAATTGACACTCATATTCGCCTAAAACTGAATAATGGTGTGCTCTCACAGGCCCAACATGCGTACTTGAAGGGCAAATCTGTTGAGACAGCACTCCATGAAGTGGTCGGCACAATTGAAAAATCAATCCACTTCAAGGAATTCACTTTAGCAGCATTCCTTGACATAGAAGGGGCCTTTAATAATGTTGATAACAATGCTATTCGACAAGCCCTAAACTCCGTCAGCGTCGATCCATCACTGATAAACTGGATTGTATTCATGCTTCAAACGAGAATCATAAATGCAGAAATGGGTGCCAGCAAAATAAGAGTTAGGACGAGTAGGGGTACTCCACAGGGTGGAGTACTATCTCCTTTGCTTTGGCTCCTTGTCGTCAACCAGATCTTGGTCAAACTAAATCTGGGTGGCATCAAGGTAGTCGCATACGCCGATGACATTGTGTTATTGGCCTCCGGAAAATTTGCCCCCACTCTGTGCGAGCTCTTACAAACGTCCCTTGACAAGCTCAAAAACTGGGCCAATAATTGTGGCCTTAATATTAACCCACTGAAGACAGAACTGGTGCTGTTTACAAGGAAACGTAATATTCCAAACATAAACCCGCCAACCATTAACGGAATTCCGTTACAGGTTTCGGGTACTGCCAAATATCTTGGAATTGTTCTCGATCGTAAACTAAACTGGAAAGAAAATATTAAAGAAAGAGAAAGAAAAGCCTCAATAGCTTTCTACACTTGTAGCAGAATTTTTGGTAAAAGATGGGGTCCCAGCCCCAGAACCATCCATTGGATGTACACAGCCATTATAAGGCCAATTTTAACGTACGCATGCATGGTCTGGTGGCCAGCCTTAGATAAGGAAACCAATCTAAAAACCATGACTAAAATTCAAAGACTAGCATGTATTGGCACAACCAGTGCAATCAGAACCACACCAACGGCCGCCCTTGAAACTTTCCTTTCACTTGCCCCACTCGATCTGTATACGAAAGAGGTGGCGGCCAAAAGTGCTTTAAGACTTGTTCAATGTAAAAATTGGAAAAAGGGCCTCTACGGTCACAGAACCATAATGAATTTTATAGACATAGACATTCAAACAGACTACGTTTCACCGCACATAGATTTCAACCCAGTAACCATAACGGATATCCCAACCAGGGAACTCTGGAATGAAAACAGGGTCATAAATGCAAATCATGTTTCGGTCTTCACTGACGGTTCCAAAACCTCGGAGGGGGTTGGGTCAGGCATCTATTCAGATAACCCACCCATAAATAGATCTTTAAAGCTTCCAAACTTTTGCAGTGTTTTCCAAGCGGAAGTGCTGGCAGTTTGCGAAGCCGCGAAACATCTTTCCTCAATCAGTGAATTAGTCAACAACAATATTGACATTTTCATAGACAGCCAGGCGGCAATTAAAGCCATTTCCTCAATCACCACAAAGTCCAAACTGGTCGATCGCTGTCGGAATGAGCTAAGAGTACTCAATGCGACGAACACAGTTACCCTTAGATGGGTCCCAGGACATAGGGATATTCATGGGAACGAAATGGCAGATGAACTGGCCAAAATCGGGTCATCTCTTGATCCGAGCCAAATCGAAGCCTCTGTGCTCATGCCACTGGAACAAGAAAAAGGTAGAATACACCAGAGTTTCTTGGAAGCTGCAAATGTCAGATGGTCATCCATCGACACTTGTCGGGTTTCAAGGAATCTATGGCCAAATATTTCAAAGAAAAAAACGGATTACTTACTTAAGCTAAGCAGGCCTCAATTATCTCTCATGGTTGGTGTCCTTACGGGCCACAACTCAATGGGAACCCACATGAACAGAATGGGCATCAGCTCATCGGATCTATGTAGAGGGTGTCATGATGAAGAGGCAGAGGAGGGCTCCCCCCACTTCCTTTGCGAATGCCCTAGCCTAGCTAGAACTAGAAAAGAAGCCCTTGGAGAATACTTCTTCGATGAACTGGGCGACATCTCTGTCTTGCCACTAAAGAACATCCTGAAATTCATTCAGAACTCAGGATGGTTCAGGGAGGCCCCCCAAACCTAAAACTTCTCCTTAACTCCCTCCCTATCCCTCCTAACTAACCACCTATCCCCTGGGGAGCACAATGGATCCACTGAGATCCGAGTGAGATGGTGCGGCTTGCCGCATTATCACCCCTTACAACCTAACCTAACCTAACACCAAGTCACTGCGGAAATATCTGGCGAGTAATCTGACATTTCATTTCACTCGCTCACTCACTCCCTCTTGCTAACTGAATCGATTTTTGACGAAAAGTGACTCATCTCACTCACTCCCTGCGGCTTCGAATTAGCTGAATCTCGGCACAGGTCCCACGTCAGTTTGGCTGTACCAGGACCTTAGCGTACTTTCTGCTGGCAAATTGTTCTTGGAGAGTGATCGAACATATTTATACGCTCGTGGACTGTAGAAAAATGTAGAGTCAATGCAAAGGATCTAAGTTTAATTGGGTATTTGCCTGATATTTTTTTTCCACTGAGAACTTCTATCAAACTATTATCATACGTCTAAGAATCAAGGAAAAAGTTATTCATTATACTTATGTTAAGAAAATAAAAGTGTATAATTTATGTTATGCATTAATGTTTTAACAGAATTCTTTCCGGTTTTTTTGAAAAAACTTATTGGTCTAATCTGCAATATGGCTTTCACAGGTTTTGACTAAACGTCGTATATCAACCAAAATTGGCTGTTTAGCGATTTCGATGAAAAGTCACTATGTTTCATTTTAATAAATTTGAGATGATCGAATTTAATGAAATCTCTCTTTGTTTAATCAGAATGTAGTCTACTTATTAAAATTAAAATTGATAAATGTGGTGCAAAATCAAACTACTTTGTCCAACTTGCAAGTAAAGATCATCAAACTTTAACGCTTTATATTGAACCTAATTATTGTGAGAGTCTATTCAAAATAGACTTGGTCGAATAGATTGAAAGTCGATTAAAGGTATTGCGAATTTCTCTTAGTAAATATTTTTCTATTTGATAACCTATTATGTATTTTCCTATTTGATAGAAGCTTCAAATCTATTAAGAATATTATTGATCGACTTTTGTCTATTGGAATTTTTTCGAATACACTCTCGCATATGCGCGGATACAGGGGGGGGCAATGGGTGCAATTGCCCCCCCCCCCTCCCCCTGGGCAAGAATGAACGAAGTATAAAATATGAATTTAATAAAATGTAATAAAAAAAAGATTATTTCGTTATACGTTTATAAACATTTTTCTTAGCAGCGCAGCGTTGCAGCAATGAGTGGTTGTGCTTAGGCCGATGGCTGACCAGGTTTAGTTAAGAAAAGTTCCGCTGTGCACAAATAGCCTTGAAATCGACTGAGTGTAAAGCTTATAACTTTGGTTTTAGATGTCCGATCTTCAAAGTTAAGATCTTTAATTGAAAGATAAATGTCCGGCTACATTACTTTAGAACATTTTATAAGAAAAGTCAATTTATTTCATACTAGGGAGCAGGTTGAACCCTAAATAGATTCGATTTTCACTTTTCAAAATGCTGTGAATGAAAAATTTCACAATTTGAAAAATAATGATTTAAAAGTTATTGCTCCACTTCCAACCCTCCTCTACAAATTTTTTAGTTGTTTTTATAGTTAAATATAACGGGAGAGGCGACAGGGGCACTTATCTTTTTCAACCATGAAGTTGATTTTAGTTTTTAAAAAAATCCTTAAAATACGTCGATTTACGAGTAATTACCTTCAAAAATTTCTAATTTTGCTTCAAATGTTCGGATCTACAGGATGAAGTTATTAAATTAAAGTTAAAATAATAAACTATATTTTTATATAAAAGTTATTGAGATATACCAAAAAATTTCATACTAAATGGGTGATAGAGTTCTTTTTGTGATAAATATTAAAATGTGCGTTTCCATTGAGGGAGTACTTTCACTAGAAAACTTCCGAGAGCGAATTTCGGATATCTGTCCTCCCCTCTGGTGAGCTGATTTTATGACTGTGTCTATGTTCACTTTCGAGTTTTACTCTCGAAAATTTCTTCAGAGCTGCTCACCGCCTTTTTAAGCTAGAACTATAATGCTCGGAGGAGCACTTAAGTGGTCGAAAGAAAACAAGCGAATACACGGAAAGCATTTGACGCGACTATAATTGCGAAGTGGAGCGTTTCGTCAAGTTTCGTTCAACTTTGGTTGCGGAAGTGAGGTGCGCTCCCGAGCGCACCTCACTTAAGTAAAACTGACATTTGGGGAAATAGGAATGCCAAAAAGAGAAAGATGATTATGGGTGTGTTCCCCTTTTTTGGGTACGGAAAGCTACTTTTCGTTGGTTTTTGACATAAGCTTCAGTGCCCTTCCGACTATTATAGTTCTACCTTTACTCTGAAATGGATACCCACATGTGTTTCGAGTTCGGTGCTGTAAGCAGCGATGCGTGCAGACGTGCTGCTCATCTTTTTTAACCATAACCTTTTTGATGTGAGAATTATATCTTTTTTATGGATGTGTTCCATATTATTAAACTACCGAAGAGTGCAAATTCAACGAAGAAGATTGGAGAGAAACCTGGAAAAGACTACAGCAGTCACTGCCGAGGAGAAGTTGGATGGAACTTTTATACCTAAGGAAATGATAGTTGTTTCATCAATTCGATTGTCAAATGATTGCCAGTTTTCAACGCAAATATTGCTATTGTATCGAACTATATGAGTCTGTTAACTCTGTAGTCGATGCTTTGAGCTTATATGAAACATTTATCTTAAAACTTAACGAAGGCTAAATATATTGCTAATGAAATGTATAACGAAAGTTAGTTACAATCGAGAAGGTCAGACGGAAAGGTTTAACAAAGAGTGGTGTTTTCTTTGTATTTCCACTATAATCATTGGGTTTTATTTCAATGTCGGAAAGTTTGGTTTTGTATCGATGGACTCTCATCTGATACGGTTCATCTCGGTTTCGATCTATAATTTTAGTTTAGCTAAAATACAGATATTGTCAAATTAATGCAATGGTTTTGTTTGCACAAAATCTTTTTATCAACGTCCTTCAATTTTCTTGCAAACGCATTTGACGTTTATGAACACGTTCTCCGGATTCTCAATATTTTTGTTTCCAAATCGATTTTTGATTGCAGAATTGCACCACACATGATGTTTTCGAACATGTGACTTTAGCAAACTGCATTATCGAACACAACGTTTATGCAGTAAAACTTGAATTTGCCTTTTCTAAGAGCTGACTTTTGCAGTTTGCGTTTGAGAACAGTCTGCAAAACGCATTTTGACGCTGTTGACGTTCTCGAAAATGGCCTCTTACTAGCAAGGTTAGGTTAGGTTGCCAGCTTCAGAAGAGGATGAAAATTTCGATCGAACTCGAAAGTCATGGTCTGAATAGGAACATATACCACTGTAACCATTATGTTTTCCGAACAAACAAACAAACTGGAACAAACTAAATGAAACAAAATCGACGCATATAAACTTTACAAATAAAACATAAATAATGTTCCACTTTATATAAACAGTACAGCAGTACCTTACTCCAATACCGCCAAATACCTTGGAATGACTTTGGATGCAAAGCTTAAATGGAAAGAGCACATCAAAAAGAAAAGAGAAGAACTAAACTTGAAGTACAGATAAATGTACTGGTTACCAGGAAAGAACTCTGACCTATCTATCCAGAACAAACTAATGTTATATAAGAAAGTATTGAAACCCGTTTGGACATATGGCATCCAACTATGGGGCTGTACAAAGAAAACAAATGCTGAACCCATCCAAAAATTCCAAAGCAAGGTCCTTCGTGGAATAATTGATTCCCCTTGGTATATAATGTCGTTTTCGATTGGATTTTCTGATTGTTCTACTCCTTTTTCATTCCAATCGAATACTCTGCTCAGGAAGCCATCTTTTTTTCATAAATGCATGTGTATGAGTTATTTGTCCGAACTGTCAAAAAAAAGCATTCGAAAAAAAAAACAAATCGAACCAGACAATCAACAGCATTCATTTTCTTTTTCATGCAAGTCTAGCATTTTGTGTTTTTTCCTCAAGAAATAAAAAGAATTAAAAATAAGGAAAAAATGACGGAAACCAACTTCCAAAATAATTATAGGATTGTTAAAAAAGAAAACGGAGAGTGGCTTACATTTGATAATCATGTGATTTTGGAACACAAAGAAAGTGAGTTTTATATATTGTATTAAATAATAATAGTAAAATAAATAATTTCATATTTCTTTAAGATGGCGAAACCCTTTTTTTGGAACTAGAACAAGTGGCTCATATTCTGAAAGCGTCGGAAGGAGTTACAGGCACAGCTGGTAAGTTGCCTTTAATATTTAATTTATTTTACTTTACTGGCAAGGCAGAATGGTGTGGCTGTAACTGTGGCTCGTAGCACTGTCAAAGTAGAAAGACACAAAAATAGTATATAGCCCTAGAATGTGAAGCTGTAAAAGTAGCAATAAATGTATGGTGTAGCTGAAGTTCAACAAAATTCAACTCTTGCCACCAGCTACAGCTACAATCATTCTGTTCAAGGGGTTATGTTAATTCGATTTGGCTTTAAAAAATCATAACTCGTTCTAAATACTTGCCAAATCTTGAAGGTTAAGAGTGTTCCGGATTTCATGAAAAAGATTGTGAAGCGTGTACGTGTCCGATCAAAACGATTAAGGTGTCTATGGCCAGAAAAACTTGTTCTCTAGGACGTTATTGGGAAAAAAAATTAATTTTGTACTCTAGTTTTGGTAAAAGCCTTTAAGAAAACGATATTGTTAAAATGGCTGTTTTGCAAAGCAAATGTTGTTATTGTTTTTTTGTAAAATATTGGAGAAAATTTTTAATTATTCAGAATAAAAATGCTTGTAAATTTAAAAAAAAACGCTTTTTCGACAGTCAATTTCTTATACATAACGGTATTGTTTTGACAATTTTTTTTTAGTGGATATAAACTCAATTCACGATTTTCATTAATTCCATAATCATAATTGTATCATTTGATATTGAAATTTTCAATTCTTTAGACACTTTTTGACACAAAACTCATGTACATTTGGAAGTTAAATCAGTGACTCTTACCAAATGTTTTTTTTTTAGCACAATAATACGCCTACAAGTGACCAATTAGTAATAATACAAAGTATCTGATGAAAGTGAAAAAACCGGTCTTATACATATAAATGCAAAAAAAAAGTTAGTAAATGACTCGAGTCAGTTCGGAACACATTGTTAGGATCTTTGTATGAAGTCAACATGACAG
The DNA here is from genome assembly GCA_963921185.1 of Dasysyrphus tricinctus. Classification (NCBI taxonomy): domain Eukaryota; kingdom Metazoa; phylum Arthropoda; class Insecta; order Diptera; family Syrphidae; genus Dasysyrphus; species Dasysyrphus tricinctus. Next base: position 145,770,005 of record OY992531.1, on the reverse strand, counting down.
GCTACAATGTGTAAGAAAAATCATTGATCAATGGCATACATTTCCATACTAAAGAGGTGATAAAAGCTCCCTGCAGTTCAATTTATGGCATTCTAAATTGAAAAGTTGAAGAAGTTGTGAACTAAAAATGCTTATTTATTACTCTACCCTTCCTTTGAAATTAGTTTATACAATGTTTTGCCATCAATTCAACAGCAGAGGTGCTAGAATGTTCTTAAATATTTTTTTTGCAAATAAAATGCTTTTTAATGAAAAGGGAAATGCACTTGGCTCCGCAAATACACGGATTTTAAATACACAGATATCCGGATTCTATATACGCGGACACAGACTAGTTAAGTTAAGTTACGCATTCGAAAAAAAATTGACCACGATATTTTGATCAAACTCATCATTACAACGATAGTATAGACGAAAACGAAAGATTTGTTTTCAAGATTTTAGTACGACCTAGGACTTCGATTTCGTCGATGGTAGGTATGACGGGGTTGGGTTTGACGGAGGTGGGTCTGGGATTGGCACAAAAGTTTTGGAGGTGAGTCTGGGACTGGGACAAAAGTTCTGGAGGTGGGTCAAAGAATATTTTTTTGTTTTAATTTATTGCAAAAAACAACTTTAATTTTTTTTTATTTCATAATAAAAAACTTTCTTTATAATTTTTATTACAAATTTTTAAAAAAACTTTTTTTACAAGATTTTTTTGATATTTTAGAACTGGTACTTCCTAGATCACGAATATGCATTTTATAAGTTGCTAGGACGCTTAGTTTAGCCGCAAATCATGTTTAAAGGTGTTAACTTTGATGCCTCTAGGACGCTTAGTTTAGCCGTAAATCGCGTTTAAAGATAAAAGTCGATTTTTTCATATAATGCGATGTATCTATTGAAAGGTAGCACTTCCTAGATTATGAATATGACGCTAATAGCTAGTTTCATTTAAATGATAAAGCATTGCTCTCAAAATCAATCAATGAAACTTTCAATGAAAGTTTTTTCAGTAGTTCAATATCCTTCGCGTGTTACCATTGGCAGGTAAAAAATCGCAGCTATACCATATTTCCATCAAAAATTGCTGTTTTCTCCCATCTGCTGAATTCTTTGAAAGAGTGTAGTATTTAAGAACACGAATATTTAAAATACACGGATATCCGTGTTCTTATAATTATTACACGGATTCAAATCCTCTTAAGAACGCGTGTATCCATGTTCTTAGATATTCGTGTAATAGGGAGGTCTAGTTTGCATGGTGTGATGCAAGGAATCAAAATATTCGTATGTAAGTACTAGTGTGGAGCACTTCTGCTCCTTTTGAGACCAAGAACAGTCATGAAATGACAAATCGAAAATGATACCTTCTTCTGTATTTAAGCTCCAATTGAAAAAAAAATATTTTCAACGGCCCAAAAATAAGAAAAACGTTTATTTCAGATCAAATGGAGGTTCATCCCACAATAAATAACACTGGACTGGTACAGTCTGGTACGGATTTGGGTAAGTAAAAACCTTCTTATATAGAAACTATGCCTGGCCCAGGGCAAAAAAACTTCCAGCTTAATGATTAGGAATTCTAATCTTGTTGGATATAGTTTACTGGATTTTCGTTGAAAAATTCATGTAAGTTGAACTGAACTTAATATAAATTGCGTATGACAAAGCCCTCACTATGTCACTGATGAGTTCAAGTGAGTAAGCCGAACGAAACGCCAATTTATAGGACTAAAGGCCATAAAAAGCTATTTTGAATCAATAATTCAACAAGTCCAATCCTTAATGCTAAGTCTTCTACTTGGCTGATTTATTTCAGTAGTATATAGAATTTGTATTATAAAACCTTCTTATATAGAAACTATGCCTGGCCCAGAGCAAAAAAACTTCCAGCTTAATGATTAGGAATTCTAATCTTGTTGGATATAGTTTACAGTGGATTTTCGTTGAAAAATTCATGTAAGTTGAACTGAACTTAATATAAATTGCGTATGACAAAGCCCTCACTATGTCACTGATGAGTTCAAGTGAGTAAGCCTAACGAAACGTAAATTTATAGGACTAAAGGCCATAAAAAACTATTTTGAACTAAAAACTTGGTTGTTTTCTTATTCGTTTGTTTCTATATGTTTTTATGGTTTCAGATTCATTTAAATGGTCAGATGAACAAGCAGTTTTTATGCTTGGCCTGTTTGAGGAGCATATGAACAACATTCGTCCCATGAAAAAATTTAGAGTGAAAAAACTGTTGTGGGAGTTCATCGCCCAGAAATGCTCGACAGAATTCGCACAAACATTTAGTGCCGAACAAGTGACTGGGCGTTTCAAAACGATCATTAGAAGGGCAAAAGGTGTCTTAAGGAACAATCGGACGAGTGGAGCCGTCAGAAAACATATGCCCTATAATGATATCTTGGAAAAGATAATAGCTGCTGACGACTCCCTCTTTCCAGAAATCAGGCTCGGTCCAAACAGAATGGAGATAAAAGAAAAGAGCAACCAACCCACCGCAATGGAAACCATGAAGAAAGAAGCATCTATCTCAAAACAGCCATTATTGCCAACGCCAACAGCTACCAGCGTCCCTGAAATGGATAATTTCACGTCCACCGAAAATTTTAAAGCTGGCAGAAAGAGGACAAAAACACTGCAGGAAAAGCTCCTCGATAAGTGCTTTGAAGAAAAAAGAAAGAGGGATAGCGAAAAAGAAGAAAAGAAACAAAAGAGACACGAGGAGAAAATGGCAAGTTTGGTTGGGGGATAAAATTTTGGAACATCTAATGTATTGTAAATAAATATAGCATAAAAAATAAGTATTTTTGTAAATAAATTAACAACTAAATATTTATTTACAAAAATTAATGTTTTAAAATTATTAATAATAGTTTCTATTACAACTTATTGATGGAAGAATGCGTCGTCCTTCTTTTGATTTGTTGACCATTTATAGAAGTTATTATAAAACAAAAATACATTTATAAGTGCAAAATGTTTCCAAATGATCTCATGGTTCTTTCTGGAGGTCTACATACACTTATGTTTAAACGATACAAAAGTAACACTTTATAAAATCATTAATGTATAAACAAATTTTTAAAGGAATTTATAAGCCAAATACTTAAAAAAAAAATTAGTAGTGTGTTATGATCTCGCGTTTTTGGTAAATGATACACAGTTTTCATTCCATATATAAATGATTTAACAAAGTGTTACCTTTTGTTACATTAAAACATACATACATAGGTATATATTTAGATCTCCAGAAACAACGATCCAGTTCATTCTGGAAAATGTTGAACAAATAAAAGAAAATTTGTTTCATTACTACTATAAATAATCATAAATTAAAAGAAGAACGACGCATTCTTCTATCAATATGTTATAATACAAATATGTTATCTTGTACCTTAAACTAGATGATACAAAATTGAAGTACATCTATAGATACTTTTTACTTCAAAAATGTTGAGTTGCGTCTTGTACTTTTAGATTCATATAATTAAGTGTACTTAAATTCTTATTTGATCAAATAGTGTTTTGAAACTTGTTACTAGAGAATATTTTTGTTTGGTTCATTCAATACGATCAAAAATTAGAAAGACGTATAAGTAACGATTAACTATTTGATACAGGAGTGCTGAAAGCATACTTTATCGAAAATCCGATATGATGGCGAAAAATTGACGATGGATTCGAGTTCGTCCCTCAAAAGTATGCTTTCAAACACTCTTGTGTGTCCGTATCAAAAAGTTTATCGTTACTTGCAGCCTTTTTCAAAAAATGTCATCCCCTTATGTTTTTGAAATAAAGTATTTATTTGAAAACTATTATACTGAATCAAGGCCGTAGCCAGGGGGGATCACAGGGGTTTGATCCCCCCCCCCCTCCGAAATTTTTTTGGAAAGACATTTGTAAATAATTCTTTTCCATTTTAGTATGAAAGTTGTACTCAAATTTTTGCGGTACCTAGTTAATAATTAATTTAATTTAATTAAGCTCACTATTTACATAATTTTTAATGAATAAAGGTACCTTTCTACCATCATGATTTCTTAAGTAAGCTTAAAATGAGATTCGTGTATTTTGATTCCCTCAGTTCTTGGCAAAAATTTAAAGTTTAAAGGCTGAATGCAAGATATGGTAGACAAAATGCCATACACAAAATGATTCACATACACAAGCTTCTTAAAATTTTGGCGACTCCAACGGTCTTAACATGCAAATCGGATAGAACTTTTTCATAAACTTAAACTAAGGAGATTCTACCGATGAAGATAAACTTTTAGGGTTGGAGTTATTGTCAGCTCATCAACAAATTGAGACTAACACTGAAGAAGTAAATATATCTCTCATAGGAGTGAGTGTTGGGTACCAAATTAAATGTTTGACGTTTAAGCAAAGTTTACAGTTCCCATGCAAAAGAAAAATCAAATTTTTAAAATATTTGTTCATATATTCTGTGCTCAATTTTGTATAGTATTTTAGACTCAAAATGTTTGCCTTTGCTTAGGCCACCCATTGAGTCATTAATTAATTCCTTTGTTTACAAATTATAGGCCTAAAAATGGAAAACAATACATTTTGGATGCAAAAACAATTCGCATGGAATTAATGCTGTAAGGTGAATATATTTTTTTGTTTGGAAGTTTACATATTTTTTACTCACCACACTTTATCTCACGCGACACAATGGCCCAATGGCTTGGTAGTTCTATGACAGCATTGGTTCCTTTTTGCATGAATCTATGTATAAGCGAATCATGCAAAAAAGTAATTTTGTATTTCACCTCAATCATTTTTGACATGCGAAAATATTTGCATAGATTTTCGCACAGGAACTGTAAACAAGACTTTATAGCGACGTATCTATTTTCAAGCAAAAAATGTGTTTGGAATTTGTATTTTGCTTTAATATAAGAAAATCGTTAACAGCGCGGACATTTTTTTTTTTTTTTTGAGTATAATTTTTTTTCACCACCAACCTTTTATTTTTTACTCAAAAGAACTGTTAACTCAGCTTAAATGGTGAAATATTTTTTCGAAAAATTATATCCCCCTCCGAAATAAATGTCTGGCTATGGCCTTGTACTGAATTCAACTTTTGTATGCTCAATTTTAAATCATTTTGGCCCTTATGACGAATGTCGTTTGCTTTCGATAAACGACTTTTTTTTTCGAAATCCCATCATGAAAAACTGTTGAAAATTTTATTTTTTAGCCAAATTTTTAGTTAAAAAGTCAAAACAAAAAATGTCAGTTATTAATTAAGATTTTCAACACCAAAGTAATTTTTTTTATGATCACGAAGTCGAAAGCAAACGACACTATAATTATATATGTAGGTACTTCTATCGAAAAATAAAAAGAAAGATATAAAAATATGTAAAATTTTTAGTCGACAAACATTTTGTGACAGTTGAAGTAAAAAGTAAACATAATGTAGGTATGTACTTCTTTTTCATGTATACATATGTATACATATAGTTTCCTAAACGATGTGAATTAAAGACTGAATTGAGTATAAATTATTTCTCATTTATTTTAAATTCATAAACAATACATTTTGTTTTTAAATATAAATATTGTAATAATATAATGTTTGTTTGTTATGATTTTTTTATAATCAAAATCTGAATAAGATGAACTATATAATAATTTCCTGTTAATTTACAATAATATATTTATTAAGGTGGGACTTACCTTAGAAAATGTTTGAACAGTTAAAAATTCCCATACAAAATACTTGTAGTTTTCGTAGTATTTTACTTGAAATTTCAGCAGAGGTGTAAAAGTTCATAGAAAATTTTTTAACATGTTAATAAACATTGTTATGCGTTTAAAAAAAAAATTATTTCTAGTTTCTCGTAAGCAATATTTACAAATTAATATAAATAATAAAAATCGTTTTTCTTATATGTATTACTATTTAATATTGTTTATAAAAACTGAAAATTGTATTTGTTTATACTCTTTACAGTGCTAGAAAAATGTTTAAAGATTTTCTATGAACTTTTACACCTCTGCTGAAATTTCAAGTACAAAATTGTGATTTTATATGGGAAATTTCAACATTCTGTAGTTTTCAAACATTTCCAAAAGGAGCGCTTCCGTAATACTTGTTATACTTTTTGGACCATAATATTGTTTTTTTGTTATACGTTTATAATCTTTAATTTTAAATTCTAAATATTTTAATAATACGTAACGCATATTTTTTAAAAATATTATGTTTTGTATCTAAATGAATTTCAACTTTATTTTTAAAACTATTAATTTTCATTTGACCAAATAACAAATATTTTATTAACTATGTAACGCATATTTTTTAAAAATATAATGCTTAGTAACAAAATGAATTTCAACTTAATTTTTAAAAACATATACATTTTTAAATAAAAAGACTAAAAATGTTTATACATATATGTTTGATTTTCAAAACAAATGAAATCTCACTTTTTCTTTTATAATCTAATGCTTTGTTCCCACCAAAATGAAATCCGAGATTTCGCTTGAAATCTTTTGATATTTTGAACCACTGGAACAAGGTTTCAAAAAAATTTCAACGAAATCTCAATAAAAACTCGGGATTTCAATGAAATCTCAATGAGGTTCTGCTCCACCAATTTGAAATCTCAAAATTTGTTAGCTGAAATCTCGGATTTCGTTTTGGTGGGAACATAGCATAAGTTTAAACTAATGCTATGTTTCCACCAAAGGATTATCTCAGCTCAGATTTAATAAATCTTTTTGGTGTTTCCACCGCACTAAAAGATTTAAAAAAGATTTACTTTGACAGCCCCTTTTAAAATGAAAATGGTGTTTCATTTTTTCTCATAAAGAGGAAGTGAGATAGAATGTTTCTTCTGTGAAGAACTGAATTCAGCCATAAATGAATCCTTCAGCTCCATACAGGAACAGGTTAGTTCGATTTGTAAAAGTATTTGTCCTAGGAAGATTTAACAAGATTAATTTCTAATCTTCAAGATTAACGAAATAAACTTGTATGGTAAATCTTCAAGATTTAAAGGAGATTTGCGGTAAATCTTATTAAATCTCAGATTAGCGTTAGGTGGAAATGTAGCATGATATTGACTTTATTAAAATAATAAATAATGGGCCTTACTAATATGTAATACAATTTAAAGAGACTATGGGCCTTACTAATAATCAAACACTAATGTCGACTATTAGCTAACTGAGAGGTTAAAATAAAATGTGGAGCTTAAACGGAATGCTACCAATAAAGAATTTTACCCTTTTGCTAACAAAATCCTCAGACTTTCCTTGAATCTACTACAATTTGCGTCAAACTCCAACAAATAAAGCCGCACACTACATTAACAAAACAGAAAACATAGAAGAAATACACAGACACAAATGCATTGACGCAGGGTCGGCGTGCAGTTACACGGCTAAACTCTGGGGCGCCTAAGGAAAGCAAGATTAAAAAAAAGAAAAAAAAATCATTGAGGTGCTTCTGTCATTTTTGCCAAGCTATAGCAAAGTGTATAGAGATTTTAAAACGTTAAAAAATTTAAAAAAAAGCTAATCAAACTAAATAAAGCAATATTTATTTAAAAAAAAATATATGTATAAGACAACATGCGGCATTAAATAATGTAAGAACACATATAATACGTAGTGAACAAATTTTTCATTTCACAGTATGTTTTGTCTCATATTTTTATTTACAAAAATTAGTATTCTACGATAGTTTAGTAACCTAAAAAAAATCACTTCACATTACTTTATGGGGAAATATCAGACAAAACTCACTTTTGAAATGAAATATTTGTACACTCTTTGTTATAGGCGTTTTTACAGGATTTAACGTAGCACCGCGTGTTTTTTTTTTAAATGTTTTGTTTAATAAAGTATTGATAGTGCTCATTACTAATTATATCACACTTCTTTTTAGTTTAATTAGGTTTTTTTCACTTGTTTACCGAATTGAAATCTCAATACACTTTCCTTAAGGCGCGTCCACATTATGTCGAATTGTGTAGATCAACATCGTTGATCAACAGTGTTGAGTAAGTGTAGACGTGTTGATCGACAAAGCCAATCAACATTTGTTGACCCGAACGTAACCCGATTCAAATGGATAGCAATCGACAAAGCTGTTCAACAAATTTCATTTTATTGAACACATTTGTAGGGTTTTAAATTCATGAACATAATTTATTGGTTTTGTGCGTTATTAATCACATTTTTACTTGATGAAAAATGCAATATTTATCGTGAATAAGTATTTAATGTTAATAATATCGTTTTAACTTTATTGTTCACAAGAAAAAATAAAAAAAAGTTGGGTACCACCAGGATTCGAACCCTGAACCCCTAGGTTGGATCCTGACGCATCAATCAGAAAATTTCAAACCACACAAATGTTTGCTACGAAAGTTTTTCACGTACACACTAGCATGTTGATCGACAATGTTAACCAACAATGTTGATCGACATAGTGTGGACCGTCCTTTAGCTCGACAAAATGACAGATGAATTTCAATTTTTTTTTATTGTTCAAAGAGTGAAGATAAGTATTGCCGTATTCTTTTTTAACAGCAACTTTTTCAGTACTATAGTATGTAATTTGTTGTACATAGTTGATGACCATAATGCAAGAACATGCATATTTTGAGTAAACTTCATAGTTGTATGACATATGAATATATGTACCAGTATGAAATTGGAAATTGCTACGGAAATAAATTATTTCCTGTTGGGATTCCTACAGTGATATTTCTGTTCCTGCTAATTTAGTAGATATTTTTTTTAGTTATCAGAGTACTGTTGTTTCCATTGGTTTTCTTAGAAATGTAATCCTTTTTAGTTCCAATAAAATATGAAACGAACGAATTTCAAATGACAAACGATGCTATTTTATGAGAAACGTTTTTTCAAACATTAATTTCTCTGACAAGTAATCCGAAGAATAACTACGTATGTTTACGTGTATGTAGGTGTGCACTCACTCCTTAATGACAGCGGGAAGTAAAAACACTACTAAAACATGATTGTAATGAACGAAGCCACTGGAAGACTATTATTGCAATAGAGGAGTTAAAAAGGACTACTAAGAGTGACCAAAGAAAAACCACATGATTGACAACCATTTTGAAGTTTGTCTCGTTATGTTTTTGACTAGACGTTTGTGGAAGTATAAATATACTTTAAAAATATTCAAATAGATTTGATTAACTTATACACATAATGTTATGCTATGTTTCCACCAAAGGCTTATCTCAGATTAGATTAAATAAATCTTTTTGGTGTTTCCACAGCACAAAAAGATTTAAAAAAGATTACATTTGACAGCACCTTCAAAAATGCAAATGGCGTTTCAATTTGTCTTATGAAGTGCGAATGAGACAGAATGTTTGATTCATGTCATACAACGAAGAACTATATGCGAGTCTCGAATGAATTGTTCAGCACCATGTAAGAATAGGTAAGTTCGATTTGTAAAACTATTTGTCCGAGGAAGATTTAACAAGATTAATTTCTAATCTTCAAGATTTACGGAATAAATTTGTATGGTAAATCTTCGAGATTTGAAGGAGATTTAAGGTAAATCTCATTAAATCTCAGATTAGCGCTAGGTAGAAATGTAGCATTAAATAAATAAAAAGCTATGCAACGAATTCTAAAAACTCAAAATAAATCCAGACATACTAAATATTTATGAAAAAAATAAATAATCGGTTCCTGTTGCAATACATAAGCGTAAGAACAATAAATAAAGTTCTTCTTTTTCACTGTAAAACAAGGATCTGAAGATTGAAACCAGCCCATAAAATAGGTACCTATTGAAATCTACCTGATAACTTGGGAAAAGATTTAAGTATTAAATACAAATTTAAATACCATAAAACAGCACTAGGGCAACACTTTTTATTTAGTGTTCGACTTTAAAGCTAGAACTATAATGCTCGGAGGGGCACTTAAGTGGTCGGAAGAAAACAAGCGAATACACGGAAAGCATTTGACGCGACTATAATTGCGAAGTGGAGCGTTTCGTCAAGTTTCGTTCAACTTTGGTTACGGAAGTGAGGTGCGCTCCCGAGCGCACCTCACCTAAGTAAAACTGACATTTGGTGAAATAGGAATGCCAAAAAGAGAAAGATGATAGTTACATTATGGGTGTGTTCCCCTTTTTTCGGTACGGAAAGCTACTTTTCGTTGGTTTTTGACATCAGCTTCAGTGCCCTTCCGACTATTATAGTTCTACCTTAAACATGGATTTCCATGTATATATATTTGACATATTGCTAACGACTAAACTGGAGATTAAATTCGTTATTGGTATGTGGATTTTCTAAAATCCGGAGATTTTCTTCTAAGCTCAACACTAAATTTGATTATTAGTAAGGCCCTATGACTATGAATTGATAATAGCATCGAAATTAGTACTTTACAACTTAAAAAAAAAAATTATTTGAAAATAAAAAAAAAAACTAAAAATTTTAAGTTTGAAAATTAATGTTTTTAAGACTCTTCACTAAAACAACTTAATTTAACAAGCAAATAAAATACAGGGTTTCTGGCTTTACAAAAAAGATAACATGTTGAAAATTAATCGTTGCTTTTAAAATTTTTCCTGTTTTAAGGCACCAGTTGTAGCTATCATTGAATTTTTTAAGGTTTTGAGGTGTTTAAAAAGTAAAATCAGTGGTTATTTTGATTGACAAATAATGCTCTTACTTTTATTATTATCTTTAGCCAAAAAAAAATAAGTTAATTTTGTTCCAGCCTTCCACATAAAATAATAACTTTAATTATTTCAAGGATTGAACTAGCTTACCAATGATCATTTACATATTCAATCATTTTATGTGAAAAGCTGGGCCAAAATGAAATTTTTGTTGACTACAAATAATAATAAAGCAAACCTTATTTGGCAATCAAAATAACCACTGATTTTACTTTCTACAATTTTATTATTGGTATTGAAATGTATCAGCTATGGAGTTTCTCTTTATTTCTCCCAAGCGCTGCAAAGCTGAGTCACGCGCTTGTTCAATATTGTTGAATCCCGTTTCTATGTTGTTGGTGTCTAAAATTAAGCTTACAGGTCCTTCTTCCAACCAGTAGTCTCCTTGGTCGATGCACAAATTGTGCAAAACGCAGCATGCTAAAATAAATTTTGACATTTTTTCTACCGTAAAAAAATCTAGCCTAATCAATTGTCTAAATCTTATTTTCAGTAATCCAAAAGAATTTTCGATTTTAACTCTGGTTTGGCTCAGTTTCTTATTATATTTTTTTTTTTTGGTTGTAAGAGAGCCATAGTCCTTATAAGGCGTCAGCAAGTACTCTCTCAGGGGATATGCAGAATCGCCTAATATGTGATACTGATCCCCACAGAAAGCTGGCAAATCGTTGGATATAAAAGAGAGTTGAAAAATTCTCGCATCGTGAATCTTGCTAGGACAACCGACAAAAACATCAATAAATTTGTTATCGGCATCGCAAATTCCTTGCAGAGTAAGTGATAACATATCGTGTCGATTGACGTACATAGGTAGATCTTATTTTGCTTGCCGGTTTCCGAATGTTAATGTAGCACCCGTCGATACAACTTAACACATTTTTAAAGCCAGAAATCTGCAAGCAAATACAATGATAATTTTGTATTTTAATATTAAAACAGTCGTATTCCGGGAAAAATTAAACTTCAATTTAAAGTAGTTAATAGAAAATTATACCAAAATTCTGCTTTTATACACATATCAATCGTTTTTTTTTTTTTTTATTACGAAAAAAGCATTTTTGTAACAGCGCGCATCCAAAGTACATTAAGGGCCAGTTTGTTCACATTTGGGTTAAATCTGTAATAAATTTTTCACAGGATCTGGCCAAATGGAGCTAATGAACCAATATTGGCTGATTAGCGGTTTCTATAATTAACAATTCACTATGGATTCAATGACTAAAATTGTAGTTAACAAGCACATTCCCGGATTTACCGGAACAAACTAGAACTAAGTTCTAAAATATGTTTTGGAACTCTCTTAGTATAATTTGTTAGGTTATTGTGATGTCGATGAGTTTACATTTATTACTATCTACATATTAATACCTATGTAATTTATTTTCAATCAATAATATTCAACAAGTCCAATCCGTAATGCTAAGTATTTTACTTGGCTGATTTATTTCATTAGTAAGTAAATATAATTTGTACAAAAAAACTTATATTCGAAATTACCATCATCGTAGCCATTCCGATTTATCGATCGGTGATCCTTCAAAATTCGAAGTATGTGTTGAAATGTAAAAATGAATGCAACGGGTGACGATTTCTTGCGATGCATCACGATTATTTTTTACACATCTCTCCGATTATCTCCAACAGTCAAATGGTTGCGAAACTTTTACTTTGGCGGAAAAAAACACTGCCGCAAAATTTTAAACGATTTGGTACGATGCTAAAGCAATTTTCGTGATGCATATGATGATAAGGAAGCAACCCTACGTGCCTTCCTTTCGTACGACCTTGGGCACAATTGATTGCAGAAAATGTCCATGCAAAAACAAACTACCTACAATATCCTTCATAATTCAATCAATCTGCGCATAACTGGCAGCACCACAATATTAACTGTTTTAATATCTTCTATCGGGATCCGGTTCTAGATTAACTCTAAACACGTGCTACAAAAATAATTTCGAAAATTTATCATTATTGTGTGTTAAAAGTTTCTCCAGATTCAGATCTGGATCCTGATAAAAGATAATAAAACACAGCTATGCTAAAAAAATCTCTCTAAGCAAATCCCCTCTGCAAAAAAGCCTCAAAATTCTCAATAATTTAAAGAATTTTAAAGAATTGAAAAATTGAATGCACGAACTTTATTTTATTATAGTCTATCGGGATATGTTCGGGTTAACCCGTGACCACGACAAGTGGAACCTTGTCGAAACGTCGGGCTATCAATTTCAATTCAATTTTTTGAATTAAATTATCGCGTAAGTCCGTTAAATTAGTAAAATAAATTAAAATGAATATTTACAATCGCGATTATAAAAGTTTAAAGTCTAAAATATCGGGATATGGATTAACATGTAATACAAAAACAAAATAAAGGGAAATGCTCACCATTGTTTTTGTAGCACGCGTTGAAAGTTAAACCAAATCCAGATTCCGACCCTGATAGAAAAGATACGAGTAATAAAACACAGCTGTAGTGAAGAGGATTCTTCAGTTAAATTTATATTATTTTCTTCTTGTTATAAATGTTCGGTCCATTAGAGACAGGTTAATGTCTTCTAATGTCCTCGAACGAGTTTTATAAAAAACGATTTCCTTTTAAACAATTATCAGCCACCAGAGCCCCGAAGGTCTTCAAGTGTCTTGACAAAAGTTATTTTTTTTCTTATAAAAAAAAGACTGGTTGACTTTAGAATTAATTTGAGGAGACAACTTTATTCATCGATGGCTCAAATTTGAATGATTTTAAAAATGCATACAACAGATCATTAGCTTCTACTTGACTTGATTCTAAACATATTTTACTGTTAACTATTATTTACTCAGAGAGAACAATAATTATTATATAAAGATAAAGAGTGTAGTAGATTTCTTCGTTAAGTGACAATGAGTCAATGATTTAATTATAAAATGTAAATTTAAATAGTTCATGAAATCTTATTTAATATTTTATTAATAATGAAAATGTAAATATTAATAATAGTGCGTAGGAATGTATATTTATGAAAAATGTAATTTAATGTATGGTCATACTTCAAAAGAGTAATTGTAATTAAATGATAAGTAAAAACAATAAAGTAACTTCTTTGGTGTAGTCCACTCGTTACAACCTCCCCCTCTGTCGCTGATAACGCCCCGATGATGCGACAGGTTACTAAGAATATGTTCGTTTACGTCTCATTCTTGAAGATCTTCGCAAATTCGGACTGTCTTGGTGCGGGACTGTTAGGGCACTTGTTGTAGCTTTCTCGTTTCCGGGAACATCTCTAATTTGATCGGTTTGAACTGCATTGGGTTCTTTTGATGGTTTTTGTTTTTGAGGTCGACCTCGAGGTCGAATAGGATAGATAGGATTGCTGGTTGTACCTTCGTAGAGTGTGAGTGTTGAAACGTGATGTGAACCGATGGGCTGATCTGGTTTATCTGTGGTTGGCAAGATATAACAGGATGATCCTTTCTTCTTCAAAACGATGTAGGGGCCATCACGTCGCGGTACAAATTTTGATGTAATGCCTTGCTTTGCTTTGCTTTGCGCATGTGTTTCCACTAGGATTCGATCACCTATGTCAAACTCCTTTTGAGGTCGTCGTTTTTGGTCTACATATGCCTTGTTTTTATCTTGTGTTAATTCTTGTGATTCTTCAGCCAATTTTAACGTGTCTGCAAGCTTAAGTAAATGTGGTGTAATTTGGGGTATAAAATTTTCAGATCGCACAACTTGTTTCAAATCAGTGTGTGTCTCTAACGGTGTTCGAAGCTCTCTTCCGAACGTTAAGTATGCTGCTGTATAACCTGTTCTTGAATATTTTGCTGTAGTCATTGCAAAACGAATTGCTGGCAATTTCGAATACCATTCATTGTGATTTTGTCCAACGCATATCGAAAGCTGTGTTTTGAGGTCTCTATTTTTCCTTTCTACCGGATTTGCTTCGGGATGATAAATTGGTGTAAAAGTTTGTCTTATTCCCAAACAAAAAGTGAGTTTTTGCATTAAAGCCGATATAAATTGTGAACCGTTATCAGAATGCATTCTTCTTGGTACTCCATAGCGAAGAATAACTTCATCAAGAAGTTTTAGGGCACAATTCTCTGCAGATGCCACTTTAAGTGCAAATAGCTCTACCCAACGGCTACATAGATCTTCAACCACAAGTATCCATTGATGTCCGTCTTCTGAGCGTGGTAATGGACCAAATAAGTCTACTGAAATGACTACAAAGCGCTGGTTACTGCATACAGTTTGCATTAACCCTATAGGTTTAAGGTTGGTTGGTTTGTATTTCTTACATTCGGGACAGGCTTTTACATAGTTTGCTATGTCTGACCGCATACCTTTCCAGTAATAAAACGGAGTGATTCGATGTATTGTTTTGTCAATGCCATAATGACCTGCTGTTGGAGCATCATGGTAGTTATATAAAATTGTTCTTGCATTGATTTTGGTGCAACAAGTTGTCCGTTTTCGGAATCTTCTTCCGAGCAATAACGGTATAGGATACCATCAACCATCATGTACCCTCGACTAGTGTGAAGTTGGACATTTTCGTCATCTGCCTCGAACGAATCAATAATTTTTTTGACGACTGGATCTTCCATTTGTGCATCACGAACTTCCTTAGCTCCTTGTTTCGGAAAATCGATTTCAAAGGACATGCATTCACATTCGATGTTTTTGTGGCTTAGATTGCAAGGTGGGCGAGATAATGTATCTGCCACAACATTTTGTTTACCAGGAGTGTGTTCAAACTTTATATTGTATGTTTGTAGTAACAAAGACCAACGAGCAAGTCTTCTGGTGGGAGATTTCAAACTAAACAGCCATTTTAGTGGTTGGTGGTCAGTTAGAATAGTTATTTCGGCTCCTTCAATGTATCCACGGAATTTTTGAACTGCCCAAACAACAGCTAAGGCTTCACGCTCTGTCGTGGAGTAATTGCGTTCTGCTGGAATAAGAAGCCGACTGGCATATTCAATTGGGTTGTAATATTTCTCCCCCTGCAGCAAAACAGCTCCAAGCGCATAGTTGCTTGCGTCTGTCCATAAGAAAAAAGGCATGTTTTCGTTTACTTGTTGAAGAATAGGTGGCGTACTGAGAAGTTTTTTTAACTCTTCAAATGATGCTTGTTCTTCATTAGACCATTTCCATTTTTTGTTCTTTTTCGTTAGATTTGACAATGGCTTGGACACTTCAGCGAAGTTTGGTATAAACCGCCGAAACCAAGAACAAGTTTGCAAGAAAGACATAAGCTGTTTCAAATTCTTTGGGCTTGGACGTTTGGTGATAGCTTCCGTTTTCTCTGGATCGATCTTTAAACCGTCTATTGTTAAGATGTGACCTAGATATTTTACTTCAAACTTGCAAAAAAAACATTTGCTTCTGTTGAGATGAAATCCGAACGCTTTAAGTCTATCAAATGTTTGATGTAAGTCCTTAATATGGGTTTCAAAATTCTCAGAGCAGATAATAATATCATCTAGATATGCCAATATAAGGAAATTCGGAAGTCCATTTCGAAATTTGTCGATTATCCTTTGGAACGTTGCCGGTGCGTTCTTCAAGCCAAACGGCATACGATTGAAGGCATATGTTCCGAAAGGCGTCGTTCTCAGAGGTCTGAGAACAATGTTTTAAACATATCAAATGAATCCAGATATAAATGCCAATCCCTTATGAAATATGGTGCTTCGGTTGTTGTTGATGCTTTTGATGGCTCTGATCTTGCTGCTGTTTCTCATACTGCTCCGTTTATTGTTGATGATGTTATTGAGTCTATTGCTACTGTTGCTCGTGCTATACAGGTAGACCAACAAATTTTCGATGATATCTTGGTGTACTACCAGAATGTGGGAGGAATGCGATCCAAACTGGTTGCTTTCTATAATGCTCTTGCCGATTGCCAATATGCTATCATCGCTATTACAGAGACTTGGTTAAGTGACGACATTTCTAATGCTGAAATATGCAACAACGATTATGATGTATACAGAACGGATAGAAATAAGATCTGCACGGAATTAACTAGAGGAGGTGGCGTTCTGCTTGCAGTTAAGAGTACCATTAAGAGTAGGCAAATATCTCTTTTAAACGCTTCAGGTTTGATTGAACAGATATGTGTACTTGTAGAATTTCCTTATGATTCCAACATAATAAGTATTTATTTCTTTGTTTCTTATATTCCTCCTAAATCAAAAATTGATATTTATACTGCTCATATAAACAATATTAATGAAATTTTTACAAAATTGAATAGTAATTCCTACGTTGTAGTCTTAGGTGATTTTAACCTAAGTACTGTAAATTGGATTTATTCCATAGATGATAAAGCACTTCTACCATATAATGTTGTAAATGAAAATGAAACTGTCGTTTTAGATACTATGTCAGCTTTGAATTGTGTACAAATAAACAATATTGTCAACTCTATTGGAAGAATATTAGATCTTGTGTTTGTACAAGAAGACCTTGAAACTTGTTTGTCAGAAGAGGATTATCCTCTCTTAAATAATAGTATTCACCATAAAGCATTATGCATAACGTTAAAATGTATCTCATTCAAAAGTTATCATTGTTCAAAAGAATATCTTGAATATAAATACGATTTTAACAAGGCCGATTACATCGGCATCAATAACTTTTTAATGACTATGGATTGGAACTCAATCTTGTGTTTTCAAAATGTAGAAAAAAATTATGAGGCTTTTTTGGATATAATTAATAATTCATTTTCTTATTTTGTTCCTATTAAACGAGTGAAGGCAAATGATAAACCCGTTTGGTACACGAAAAGTTTATCACGTTTAAAAAATGCTATGCTTAAAATGCAAAGTAAGAGCAGGGCCGATATGAATTTTCGAAGCGAGTTTTGCCGTTTACGTCGCGAATACGAGTATTTGAAAAAATTCTTGCATAGGCAGTATGTGTGGTCATTAGAAGCAAATATTAAGACCGATTCAAAGTGTTTTTGGCAGTATATAAATTCTAAGCGCAAATCTTTAGGAATTCCTGCCTACATGACTTACAAAGGTGTTGGAAGTAATGATATCAAACAGATATGTGACTCGTTCGCATCATTCTTTCAGTCTAATTTTTTAACAAATCCAGTTCAAACTGAGATAAGCTACGATATTACTGCTATTACTAATATTGGTAACATGTCCTTATCTGAAGAGGAAATTCTTGCTGCACTTAACAAATTAGATAATGACTTGAGTTTGCCTCCTGATAATATTCCTGCAGTATTTCTAAGAAAATGCAGTTCAAGCCTTTCTAAACCACTTCATACAATTTTCAATTTATCTCTCAACAACGGTGTATTTCTAGATATCTGGAAATGCTCATACATTACACCAATTCATAAATCAGGCTCAAAACAATCTATTGAAAACTACAGACCGATCGCCAAACTTCAATTGATTCCTAAAGTATTCGAATCTTTGGTAAAAAGTAAAATGTATGACGCAGTTAAATCCCATATCTCACCCTTTCAACATGGATTTGTAAGTGGAAAATCCACTGCAACTAACCTTACGCTGTTTACAAACTATTGTATTAATGCGATCGAAAATAGAAGCCAAGTTGATGTCATTTATACTGATTTTTCAAAGGCATTTGATAGAGTTAGCCATGAATTACTATTGAATAAACTAAAATCTCTTGGATTTCATTCTCAGATGTTAAGCTGGATCAAGAGCTATTTATGGAATAGAATTCAAATAGTAAAAATTGGTTCAATGAAATCAGTGCATATCTCAAACAGCTCAGGTGTTCCTCAAGGTAGTCACCTGGGCCCCCTATTGTTCTTACTCTTTGTTAATGACTTACCAAACTTTATTCTCGATTCACGTTGTTTAATATTTGCTGATGATGTTAAGATATACAGACAAATCAATTCAATTTCAGACTGTTTTCAACTCCAAAATGATTTAAAACAACTATCAGAATGGTGCATTTTGAATGACTTTTTTTTGAATATCAAAAAATGCTGTGTCCTCACGTCTGCGAGAGCTATAAATCCAATTGTCTTTGAGTACAGTTTGTCTGGAAGTACCCTCCAAAGAGTATTTAATCATAAAGACTTGGGAGTTATATTTGATTCCAAGCTAGACTTTAGAATGCATGTAGACTATGTCGTATCTAGAGGTAATTCTATGCTTGGATTTTTGTTTAGGAATTCAAAAGAATTTAAATGTCCTTACACAGTCAAATCTCTTTTTGTCAGTTTTGTACGTCCTATTTTGGAATACTGTTGTGTAGTTTGGTCACCACATTACAAAAACGCCTCTAACAGAATCGAAAGAATTCAGAAAAGATTCACAAGATACTCGCTTCAAAAATTAAATTGGACCCAGCCCTTACCGTCATATCAATCTCGGTGCGCGTTGATAGATATAAAACCCCTCGAAACCAGGAGAATTTATTTCTTAATTTCTCTTGCAAGAGACGTTCTAATAGGCCATATTGATTGTGGTTCATTATGCGAATTATTTATCAAGTACATTCCGACACGTTGTTTGAGACCAAGGGTTAATCATTTTTTCTTCACTGCACAACACTCGACTAATTACGGAATCAATGAACCGGTTACAAAAGCTTGCCTCCTATTCAACAAATATGCCGATATAATCGAACTTGAATGTTCCAAAGATGTATTCAAAAAAACTATTATGAATTCTATTGTAATTGATTAAATTGGTTAGTTAATTTTTATATTATTAGTTTTAAGCATTAGAATTCCTTTTATACATATTATGTACCTACGTATGTCTAAGAAAGTAGTTTGTACTTATAGACGAAATAAATAAATAAATAAATGCAGTTTTGGGCTTATTGTTATCTGCAATTTTGATTTGCCAGTAACCTGCTTTCAAATCCAAGGTCGTCATGAATGGTGTTGATTTAGCAGCGTGTAACAAGTCATCTATTCGAGGCAATGGATATGTATCTGTTACCGTTATCTTATTTAACCGTCTGTAGTCAACACACAAACGTATGTTTCCATCTTTTTTTCGGTATTAGAACGACAGGTGAGGCCCAAGCGGATTCAGTTTCTTCAATAATTCCATTCTTAACCATATCGTCTAGCTTTTCGCGTAGCTTAGATTTCATTGTTGGTGATAATCTGTAAGGGGTTGTAGCTATTGGGTCGTTGGAGGTTGTTTTTATAACATGCTCAATTCCTTGAATTGGTATAGATATGTTTTCGAAAAGATTTTTCTCATTCTCTAATAAATTATCTAAACAGCTTCATCATTCCTTATATTCACATCGTTTAAGTTAATAGGTATGAAACATGTTTCTATTTCATTTTGTTTTAATTTTTTTAATGGTGGGAATAAATTATATTCTCTGGGAGTAGTGAAATTAACGGGGAGAACATTTTCAAAAATGTTGTTGATTCCCGCAGGCGAATATTCATTTGAACAAAAAGGTTTTCTGTTTGGTGTTTTCATAACTTCTGGTTGATGTTTTTGTTCAAACCAAGAGATGAAATCTTCCATAGGGGACTCTGGCTTATGGAAACAGCATTGTTGAGTTTTGTGTCATCGAGTTTGAATTCAAAAAGTTGGTTTGGATCGTCTTTATAGTGCCATGTTCGTTGTGCTAGATCAAGTACTATTCCAGATTGCTCTAGGAAATCGATACCGAGAAGAGTTCTGTTATTTTTCGCACTTGGTAGACAGATAAATCGAATTTGTTTAAAGCGTTTTCCAATGACGATGTAGGTAATTGTGGAATAAACCAATTCCTTTCTAGTTGTTCCATCTGCAAGAGTTACTTCTGCGAATACTTTTTGAAAGTTCTTATTTTTTTCTTTGAGTTTCTGAAAGAGTTGGTATCCAGCTACGCTAGTTCTAGCCGCGGTATCAAAATATGCTTGGCCTTTCAAGCCATCTATATTAATATTAACCGTCGGTACATTTCTACCTACGAGTGTTGTGTAGATTGCGTTAAAATCTAGTCGTTTTGGGCTATCAGACTTCAAATGCTTATTGCAATTAGGACAATTCGATCGGTAAAATCCAGCAGTGCCACAACCATAGCAACTTAATTTGGTGTCTTCCTTTCCAGAACTTCCTGTTTGTTTTTCCTTTCCCAGCCTTTTGAAACAAACCTCAGCAGAGTGATTCTTCTTTCGACAAAAAGAACAGCGCAAAGTGGAACATCAATTGGGATAGTTTTCATACTCAATTGTTTTTCATTCAAAGACAATTCAATTTCTCGAGCCTTGTTCAAAAGATCTTGGAATGTTTGAACCTCTTCCCTAAGTAGTCGTTCCCTTATTTTAATGTTTAATTCAGAAAAAAGCATGTTAATTATTGTTTTCTCTTTCAAATTTTCTCTTAATTGAGAAAATAATCTTCTTTTCCGACAAATAAAAGCATCTGTATTTTCGTTTAACTTTTGTTTATCTTGGAAAATTTCTGCAAATATTCTCCAATCAGGTCTAGGGGGTGCGAAAGCAGTTCTGAGCAACTCGATCGCTTCATCAAACGTGTTTGCTTCGTGTTTTACCCCTTGCCACCATGATGAAGCATAGCCTTCGAGTAACAGAGGAAAACTAGTAAGCGCATATTGATCAGAAATGTTCACGGCGTTTTTGTAAACAATTATGGTTTCGATAAAATCTTCTACTTTAGAGTTGTTGTTTCCACCATTAAATCTAGCATTACAAGAACTAAATGTACTTTTAGGTCCTTCTCGCACATTAAGACTACCTAACAGACTTGAAAATTGACTTTCACTCAGGCTAATACTTATAGGCGCTTGTGGTTGAGACATATTGATAAAAGGCTGATTCGTGTTTAAATTTTGATCTTCTGGAACGTTCAAAGGAGCCTGATTTTGATTGATTGGATCCTGCACCCTATTTGACGAATTGTAATTTTGCTCAGTACTAGCCGTCTCTGAGTTTTGGGAAGTTTTCCGCGGCAGGGGTGGAGAATGTGCCACACCAATGATGCCCGCAGCTTGGGAGATACTTGTTGTTCATGGCATTAACCTTATCTTAGCAGCTTTGTAGCGATTTAAAAAAATTTAAATACAAAATTAATTTTCGCAGCAACACCTCATACAAGTCGAAATCGACCAAAAATAGCAAAACGTGGTCAGCAGCTCTCAGCAACAACAGCAGCAGCGTAAGAAAATTACGGAGACCGTTATTCGTGATGTGTGAAAGCACAGCGCAAAGCGTATATACATATATGTAGATAATATATGTAGATTGTAGATTTTTACGGTGGGCGCCAATTGTAGTGAAGAGGATTCTTCAGTTAAATTTATATTATTTTCTTCTTGTTATAAATGTTCGGTCCATTAGAGACAGGTTAATGTCTTCTAATGTCCTCGACCGAGTTTTATAAAAAACGATTTCCTTTTAAACAATTATCAGCCACCAGAGCCCCGAAGGTCTTCAAGTGTCTTGACAATAGTTATTTTTTTCGTATAAAAAAAAGACTGGTTGACTTTAGAATTAATTTGAGGAGACAACTTTATTCATCGATGGCTCAAATTAGAATGATTTTAAAAATGCATACAACAGATCATTAAGCTTCTACTTGACTTGATTCTAAACATATTTTACTGTTAACTATTATTTACTCAGAGAGAACAATTATTATATAAAGATAAAGAGTGTAGTAGATTTCTTCGTTAAGTGACAATGAGTCAATGATTTAATTATAAAATGCAAATTTAAATAGTTCATGAAATCTTATTTAATATTTTATTAATAATGAAAATGTAAATATTAATAATAGTGCGTAGGAATGTATATATGTATGAAAAATGTAATTTAATGTATGGTCATACTTCAAAAGAGTAATTGTAATTAAATGATAAGTAAAAACAATAAAATAACTTCTTTGGTGTAGTCCACTCGTTACACAGCTAGAAAATAAAATGTATACGAAATCGACAGCTTTCTTTATTCTCGAGATATTATGGTGAACGATAAAATTGAGGTACATAGGTTAGGTATCGCTTTCATTTCGATCCGCCACATTTTCTAGAATAGGCCCCCCCAGACTGTATCTTACAGTTGTTGTTCTGTACTGAAGTGATTTTTAAAACAAAAACATGCAATACCTACAATACTGGAAATTTGAATGTTAGTAAAACAAATTATGTTCAACTACCTTGGACAATTTGTAAAGATATGGTGAGAAGACAAAATTTGCAACCACGTGCATTTATTTTTTATTTTTTTATAACGATTTTCTGTGTAGGTACTACGATTAAAAAAATCCACCATTTGATACAAAACAATTTTAAATTTAACCATACAAATTTTGTTTGTTTTTTATTTTAGACTTTCACATTATCAGCTGAACAGTCATATTACATTATGCATCATTTCATATTGCATTTTTATATTACATATTATTACAAAGTCGATATTTCAAAAACAATTTAATGATTATTTACATATATTAATCTACTTTTTATCTTTACACTATTTAAGTACTTAAAATTAGTGTACCAAGTACCAACATTTCTTTTTATGAATAGGTATTATACATATTCTGTGGTGTTTGGTAGAAACATGTAACTCCCTTTTAAAATTTGCACCCTTACGTCCACTTAAAATCGAGCTAGAGCTAGGGTCAACCGATTTTCTTCCAATTTTCAACATGATTTCCAAAGAACACGTTCACAAGTATTCCGAATTTGAAGAAAATCGATCAACCCGTTTAGATTCTAGCTCGGCGTATAGTGGAGTTATCATGTTTCTACCAAGCACCACGGAAATATTTTATTTTGGTTAGTCTTTACGTTCAATAAACCAGGGTTGTAAAAGAATTACATTTTTTGAAGTCGCAGTCTCAAAGTGGAGCCAATGAATGTAATCTATTGACTGAATTCAATAAATGATTTTAAATTTTTGCATTCACAAAATATGTATTTTTATAACGACCCTGCAATAAACGCATGAACTTACTTCTTCGAATTTTCTTGCAACTTCAATCCTTTCTCTTTCCATTTGTGGAAAGCGTATATAGCTTTGTGATGTTACAAAGATGAAATCCAGAATGCTGGAGAGTATGCGGTGGGCTGTCGATATGGATATGTTAAATATATTCGCCACCTCCCTGTACGAATCCTTGTTTCCTGCAAACCTGACAAAACGAAGTATATATGAAAACTGATTACACATTTAAGTTTATTAGAAACTTACCACAAGAATACATAAATTTGTATTTTAGCTGGTATTTCTGGCTTGCCACCTCCGCCTTCTTTTTTATGGAAGAATTCAGAGGTTTCGAATTTTTCGATTAGATATTGGGCTGTTTGTCTATTAACTCTGAAATTTTCCCGGAATTTTCCTGGAAAATGAATTAAAATCTTGGTTGAAGGGAAAGCATTATAAAAGATATACATATGTAAGAAGGTGTTCTCTAAAAAAATAAATTAAGCTGTGAAGAAGCTGAAAAGAAATGTTCCAATTCCAGTTTTGTTGCGAATTTTCTTTATACCAAGAAAAACCATATTTTTTCCTCTCTGAAAAACGCAAAAGGATAGCGTTTTAATGTACAATTTCGGATGTCAATGTCACTATACATGAAAATGACATATTTAAACCTATATTCGATTTTTTCTATAAGAAATGAAAAATCATTTTTTGTTCAAATATGCAGCCAATATAAATATACATAGATAATAAAAGAAAAGGCAGAAAATCGAAGACAAATAAATCGTAAAAAACTTTTTTATACTTATTAGGTAAAAAGTTTCTTGTTGTGAGTTTTTGTTTTTATTTTCTATAAAAAATGAATTTATTTAAAAATTAATCAAGGCAATTCTAGCTTTGACTTACATTTTTGCTAATTCTCACGTAACTGTTAAGATTTACAATAGCCGATAGCTATTTTTTTTTTAATTTTAACTAATAGGTCTTAGCCCATTTTGTTTTTACATTGACAACCGGGAATGAACACCCTGAGGACGATTAAGTCAGCCGACCTTTAATTTAAATTTTTTGACATGTAATTTATATATCTATAATTTGTTAAACTTAAGACATTGTATAACGTTAGGCCCCCTATGTGCCAACAAATGTAAATTTATCATAGTATCATATTAGTTATAAGCCAGATTGTATATATAATGTTCAATAAAAGAAAAATTGAATTGAAATTTTGTTTTTATTTGGTTATTCGTTCAAGCTGTGAGTTTTACGCCCGTAAAAATTATAAAGGGTATTCATGCAACAGCGTAAACTCGTCGTTGACATCGTAAAGTTGTAAACTTCGTAAATCTGTCAAATTTTCCATACAAATTGTGACAGAATTACGAAGTTTAAAAGTTTACAACGATTACGACGACTTTAAGATTTTGTATGAATACCCTTATAGTGTATATTTCATTACTGATGGAAGAACACCAATTTCTAACGAAATAAAAATTTGTTAGAAAAGAAAAATGCTGAGTCTGTGTTAAGTCTATGTTATACCCCTAACAACAGGTTGGCATTTCAAAATTTAATCTCTCCATTTTATAGTTTTTTATAGTAATTTGTTGCTTCTAGATATCGTCACCAAACACAAGAACTAGGAAGCTACAAGGCG
This sequence comes from Dasysyrphus tricinctus, assembly GCA_963921185.1. NCBI lineage: Eukaryota > Metazoa > Arthropoda > Insecta > Diptera > Syrphidae > Dasysyrphus > Dasysyrphus tricinctus. The sequence goes on along the minus strand of OY992531.1, from coordinate 145,744,741 downwards.
TTTTCCTTTGGAGGTGGCGAAGTACTTGCAAGTACTTTGCTAGCTTTTTTCAATGGAACACATCAAACTGCTTTGCCATGTAAAATGTATCTACTCGCACATGAGAACGTGTGCAGTTGGTAGTACTAGACTAGGGTTTTCATCTACTCATAAGTACTTTTCCACCTCCAAAGGAAAACGGCTATAGATACGTAGCTACTAAAGAACGGTGCAAAATTTAATTTGTGTTTCTTAAACTTCACAAACTTCCTATATTTGTCTTAAAAAAAAAAAGATTGCACGAAAAGTATTGAAAACTGTTTATCCTATATGGAAATTTAATTCACATATCTGAATTTTCCCTAATATAAGAAAGGAGCTAACAAATAATTGAAGTAAGATATTTATTCTCATCGGTCTTAAAAGAGCAAGTGTTTTCCCACTTTGTGCATAAGGACTACACTTCTATGACAACAATAATTTTCCATACTGATATAGTTTATTTTGTTTCCATGGTTAAAAAAATTACTTGGTCACATCGGTAAATTTAACCTGTCACACCCATATGTTGGATGGTTTTTCATAGTTTTGCTTATTATTTCTAAATTGAAACTGAATATCAACAATCAGATAAATATTTATTAATAAATGGGACAAAGTTTTCATACAATATTTTAAACCATATAAACATTAGGTGGGTATTCCATTCACAAATCAGCAGTTTTCTTATGTCACAACAACTGAAATCCGAATAATAAAACCAATTTTTTAAAGCTGAGTCCTATTCTCATTTATTTAAAGGCCATCATGCGTGTCTTGTAGATTACTCAAGCAACAATTTATTCATTTAGAATATTATGGGAATGATTTATAAGATCAGGAGTATCACTGCCACACCCGAAGCAATGGAACCGCCCATTAGAAGTAATGACTATATTCTATAACATAGCAAACTTTATCTGTGAAATTTGTGACTACTAATTGAGATTTTATGTCACGCGGCGAGAGCAAACGGAGCATCCGTCGCGATACGCCTCTGAATCACGATATAAAATGAAGTTTATTTCTAACTTTCTTAAACAAAGTACAATTCATTGATCATAATGAAACTAAAAACAGAAGTTT